>JAMZAV010000405.1:0-1459682 GCA_024449915.1 Sweltsa coloradensis | reverse complement strand
TGTGCTTTTAAATTTTTCCCCAATTTTTAATGAACATTTTCGTGATATTTCTGTGGATTCTGACAACCGGGTTGGGCTATACGTTCATATTTAACATGTACTTTAAGGTAAGGGTTGTAGTGCCTTCTGATACAAAAGTTAAAAAGGTTAGCCAAATTCATAAAAACAAAGGTTTAAATATAACCCTTTTTTAAGGTTTTTAATTAAACATATAGAAATTTTAAAACAACACCAAAAATGCGTCAAAATCAAGTCTTTTTGCCCGAGATAGTTAAAAATCTATTGTTTATTGGCATTTACTATAGAAAATTAATACTCTTTTAAAAATTATTTTTATTAAAAAAAAAAAATGTTTTTTTGGAACTTAAAAAAGTAATGAGTTTCCCACTTATTTACAAACGTATTAATTTTTTAATATTAAAAAAGCTCACCATCAACGCGACTGGAAAAAGCTTTTTCCGAAGCGGCCTTGTGAAAAATTAAAAATTTAAATTAACGTGCATCATTGGAGGGGGGGGAAAGCGAAACTTCAATTCACAAACCCCCGAAAAAAAAGCTCGTTTTTTGTGATGATTTTTTCTGTTTGTTCGCGCTCAAAACCGGGCAAGCGGCATATATAAATAGGGAGGGACCTTCGAAATTTTTTCCTTGGATCTGCCAAGTTTTTTAGGTACAATTGAAGAAATATTTTATGAATATCGTACTTTGCCTTTTTTTTTTTACCGTTTTTTAATGCGTTTCTTTAGTAATTTTTGGCCTTTTTTGCCCAAAGCGGGTGAGCTACAACGTTAAATTTTTTTAAATGGACATTAACGTTATGGAAATGTATTGCATTATGAAACAAAAATTTTTAAAAAAAAGTTAGCCACAACCCATAGAAAAAAAAGGTTGTAATTAAACCATTCACAAGTATATAATTAAACATATTACTATTATTTAAAATTTTCACATATTACAATACCATCAAAACTATTATATTATATTTCTATAGAGACTTGAAAATAACATCAACAATTTTAAAAAAAGCAAGTCTGGGGCCCCCGAGATATTTAAAAAACATTAATTGGTTTTACCGTGGGAAATAATTTCTACTGATAAAATATGAAATTTACAAAAAAAAAATTTTAAAAGGAACCTAAAAAGTATGAGTCTCACGGGATACAAAAAAAATAACAATCATTGGGAAAAAATAGTCACCAAACGACTCGCCATTAACAAGACTGGATAATCGTTCGCGAGGGGGCCTAGCAAAAAAAGCAGAAAATCGGTGTGAAATGGGGCTAGCAAAAAATTGGGATTTTTTTTTTTTTTTTTTTTGGGGGGGGGGGGGGGTTTTCCCCCAAAAAAACCACTTTGAAAAAATGAAAAATTACCTTTGGGCCCAGGGGTGTCCAAATAATGAAAAAGTCTCACGATGTAGTTTTCGCAAGGCGCCGTACCCAAGCCGCGGGTGCAAAAACATTCAGCACCGTATCACCCGGACCAATTTGGGGTGATTTCGGGGGTGTCCCCAGTCATAAAAAAAATTTGTTATAAACTTAAAAAATTACGGGATTTAGTACCTAACAACATACCCAAATTTTTTTGGGTGCATCTTTCTTCTGTGTGAAAAAATGGGATAAAAAAACCTCAAATTACGTTGCTGTTCTACTAAGCTACTACTTGCTAGTATTACCACGCTTTCGCCAAGTGATTCTGACCAAACTGAGTGAACAAACCACATTTTCTTTAAACTTTTTTTAACTTTGTTACGTTTAAAATCCAACTATTCGAAGATTCTAATTGTAAAAATTTACTCGTCATTCGGGTTTTATCGGCGCAAATTTTTTTTTTGTACGACTGCCGAGCTGGAGTTCACGTCAAGAGTACTAATTTAAAAATGTATATTCAAAAAGGTTTCCCCGGGTTTGGGAAACAAATTTTTGTTTAATTTCACTAGGAAACGCTAGTTGGGCGGTTATAAGCGAGCATGCATTAGTGCGGGGGTCGGAAGGCTAAAAAGAGCATATTTTAGCTTTGACCCCTAAGGCGGTTTCTAATTTTGCGAAACCAAATAAAATGTGGCTACTTATTACCCACTAAAAAATGACGTTTGGGGCTCAAATGCGTGTACTCATGATTTACGGGCGCCCTCTTGGGGGCCCGGGGTCGATCGCACTTTGCTTATAAATCATTGTAAATTCTGTAATTTTTGGATTTAAAAAATAAAAATTTAGCGCGTTTTTTTCACAAGACAGGCTCTTTTGCTTTATTTTTTTTCGGTTGCAACAAAAAGTAAAAGGTGAAAAATCAACTTTTGCGGGGAAATTAAACATTTCAAATTTACACTAAAATGTTCTTATTTTTTTACAGTTAAAACCATCAACTTTTTCTTAAGCACGGGGATAATTTTAATTTGGGGAAATCATTTGTGACACGTCCGTATTTTTCTTTTTTGCTTAAAGGGAAAATACTTTGGCGTTTTTGGTGGTAAACGTATAAAAAAGCGTACGTGCGCAAGCTACAAAACGGGTCAATACTTATTGTTGGAGCATTTTTTATCAGATCCTGCCAAAAAGGGGACGTGGAATCTTGACTGGTCGAGTTTTCTCTTCCTATCCTGTTAGTGTATCCCTTTTAGGATAAAAATAATCTTGGGTAGACATTTGTAATTTTGGGAAAAAATTTTTTTAACGACGCCATCTTGTTTTAGGCAATGCATATAGTACGCTTTTGTTTTCTTTTTGTTTTCTATTATTTTTATGTTTTTAAAACAAAACTGACGGGTTTTTTTGGTTTTTTCATAAAATTTCCTTTTATTGATAAAAATTTTTCATCCTAGGACTTTAAAAATTTATTTATATGAAATTTACATTTTATTAGTCCTTTCAGCCAAGTACTATTTAAGTGTGTTTAAATGACGGACAAATTTAAAGTTCGCATATTCATAAAGAATGTTATTGGAAAATTTTTTTTTTACATAGATTGTCTTATTTTGTCCCATGACACTAAGGGTAGCCATTTTACAAGATGCCCCAAATTTGTACTATCTAATGCCCGTTGTGCGCCGCACCCGAGAAACGGTGTGCTTACACACTATGCACATTATGCAGCAATCCGATTTGGTGTTTTTTTGGGAGGTGTCCCATCATCATGATTAGTTTTATAAACCCCTAAAACCAGTCGAGGAAATGTAGGTCCCCTAAAAACACAATGAAAAATTGTTTGGGGAATAATTAACCTTTTTTTTTTTATATGTGGGAACACGCTGGTTCTATACTTATTCGTTTATTTCTTATTCGCAATTGGCCAAAATTCTGACCAAACGGTGAGCGATTAGGCTGTGTAGTGCTTTGAAAGAAATTTTTTTTTAAAAATAGCAAAAAACATTGAAAAAAAGGTTTTAAAAATTAAAGCTTTTTTCATTACTAATAATAAACAATTAACTTAGACATTTGATAATAATCAATCAATGCAAACAAAAAGAAATGTTATGGTTGACGAGATTTTTTTACTTCCATTGCTTTTTGGTATTCATTAAAATTAATACTATTTTTACTAAAATAAAAATTATTCTTTTTAAAAAACAAAAAAAATTTAAAGGGAAATTTGAAAAAAGAAATAAGATCCCTCCATACAAAAACCTTGAAAATAAAACCCCAAACCTTCCACTCAAAATTAAATGAGATCTAAAAGAAGGGCCAAGCTCGTGTACTTTCACATTTGAGTTTTCTCAATTCATAAACGTACACTCCCCCCGAAACCACCCTTAAAAACACTTGGAAAAATAATTTTTTGCAACTAAAAGAGTTTCACGAGAATGCGTATTCTCCGTTGAAAGAACTCCTTAATTTGACAACGTTTTAGAGAAAATTTAAAATTTATATATTAGGAATTCTAAAATCACAAAACTCACATTTCATCGCATCAGAATTATTTTTTCTGTAGACTTTTTTCCTTTTAGTTAGATTTAAAATTTATTTATTGGTGTTTTTTTTTGTTCTAATCCACTGCATTAAATTGGCAATCTTTCCCGTGAAGCGCCCTAAAATTAATACTCTGGTCCAAAATGAGCGAAGCGAAGACTCAATTTCACTGACCCCCAAAAAATTAGCTCGGGTTTTTTTTTTTTTGTTGTATTTTTGTCTGTTTTTTCGCTCCTACCGGGGGGGGACCTTCAAATCTCTAAATTTAACCTGCCACTTTTTTTGGGGTACAATCGAAAAAAAATTTTTCATGTTTTTGTATTTTTTACGTTTTTTTTTCTGATTTTTAGTGCGAATTTCGTGACATTTTGGCCATTCCTAGCTTTTAAAACGGGTGGGGCTACAAGGGTTCTATTTCACAGGACTTAAAAGGAAAGGGTGATATTGCTTTTTGAAAAAAAAAGTTGAAGAATTGCCAAATCCAAGAAAAACGGATTAATATATTTTTAAAATTTTATAATAACAACTAAAAGAAACAATAAAAAAACTTGACAACAATCACCTACAATGCATTCAAAAAAACCCCTTGCAAAGGTAAAGAATCCCCGAAAAACAAAAACTTTTTAAAAAAAGTATATAAACGCGATAAAAAAGCGTTCGCGAAGCGGCCTTTTCCCACCATTGCTACGTAAACGAGAGACAGGTTGGTTCTAGCCCACCCTTTCTTCGGTGTTTTGTTTGTGTCTCTTTTTTTGCATGAAACTATGCAGGTATTAAAAAAAACAAACATTTATTGGAATGAGAATGTTATTTTAAATATTAATTAACCTCTATAAAAAATTAAAATGGTCTATTAACAAGCCATTCTTAGGCAATTTTAAGCCATTTTCCCCAAAACTTTCCCCATTTTAAGGATAAAGGGGGGGTTCGCAAACGCTTTTTGGGGCGCGTTGTGGAGGACTTTTTTTAATAAGATTTTTTTTGCGGGGATCACTTTTCCTTTTTAAGTTCTTTTTTAATGCATTTTTTTTTATTGTTGTCAATTTTTTGTTTCTTTTTTTACTTTTTATTTTAAAACCTTTTAAACTATTTAATATTAAAAATTTATTCATGGATTCTTGTAAAAATTTTTTTTCTATTTCTTTCAAAAAGCAAAACTCACCCTTTCCCTTAATGTCCATAAAAATATGAACGTTGTAGCCCTATCGTTTTGGGAGGAACGGGCCCCCAAAAGTTACGAAAAAATCGCACTTAAAATAGAAAAAAAACGTAAAGTACGATATTCATGGAAATTTCTTTAATTGTACCCAAAAAATTGGCGGTCTAGTTCGAGATTTCATGGGCCCCTCCAATTTTCATCAGATGTATATGCCGTTTGCCCCCAGAAAATAAAAAAAAACAAAAAAAAAAAAATAAAAAAATTTGGGGTAAAAATTTTGAGGGGTCAGTGAAATTGAAGTCTCGTTTGCCATCCAAAAAATTTAAATTTTTTTTGTATTTTAGAATTCGCATATTTCATTTTTAAATTTTTTTCCGGAGCGTTGTAAAAAATTTGGGGAGTAAATTTCGATCGGCAGAAAGCATGAATACAAACACATGGGGGGATGCAATTGGGTTGTTTTAAAAAAAAAGCAATCTCAAAAATTTAACAGTGGGACCCAAGAGGATATTAAGGTAAATTACGTTCTTTCCCCAATACCTAACCCCTGCTCATAAGGGACCAGTTGGGATAAACCCATTTAGTAATTTTTTTGGGGTATTCATTCGTGCAAAGTATACATTACATCTCAAAGCAATAAAAAATTTACAAATTGTTGGTTTTATTTGAAAGCTATTAAAAAAGTTTGTCCTATCATCAATAAAACAAGAAGCATTGTACATTTCAAATCTAAACCAAACCCTTTAAATTTCGCAAAAGGCTTCCACGCGCCAAATTTTTTTATTGGGTACATAAAAAACCCGATTCTAAAACATGCCCCCTGTGTGGGATTAAATTTCAAAATCCTGTTTTAAAAAAAATACGTTAGAAAAATATATTTGGCGGCTCTTCAAATGGTCGCCATTATGTCACTGCTTTTAATTTTTAAGGTCGTAATGGGGAAATTTCGTTTTCCAATGATCGATAAGAAAATATTTTTTTTACCCCCAAATTTTAACTTTCTATCATAAATTCTATACAATATTTTGGTGGCCCCTCTTGTAAAAAAGGCTACCCTTTGTGCATGGGACAAACCCAAACAAATCTATGAAAAATAAATTTTTAATAACATTATTTATGAATTGGAACTTTTTCGTCCGCATCAAACCACTTAAAATTTGTACTTGGGTGAAAGGTAATAAAAGTAAATTTCCCACAAATAAACTATAATATCCCCCGGCTGACAAATTTGTTTCATTAAATAGGAAATTTTAGAAAAACCAAAAAACACGCGATTTTTTAAAACTGTCATAATTATAAAAGAAAACAAATGAAAATCAAAAGCGGGTTTTCTTATGCATTGCCTAAAACAAGATGGCGTCGTAAAAAAATTTTTCCCAAAATTTTCAAAAAGTCTACCCAAATTATTTTTTTCCTTTAAGGAACACTAACGGTAGGTAAGAAAAAATCGACCAGGTAAGATTCCCCGTCTCTTTTGGCCAGGATCTGTAAACGCATCCCCAATAAGATTGACCAGTTTTGTAGCTTGCCGCACGCTACGCTTTTTTATCACGTTTACCACCAAAGCGACCAAAGTATTTTGGGGATTTAAGCAAAAAAGAAAAAAACGGACGTGTTTTACAAAAGTATTCCCCAATCAAAAAACTATCCCCCGGGCTTTAAAAAATGTTGATGGGTTTACGTAAAAAAATATAGAACATTTTTGTGAATTTTAAAAGTTAATTTTCCCCCCAATTGTTGATTTTTCACCTTTACTTTTTGTTGCAACCGAAATAAAAATTAAAGCATAAAACGCCCAGTCTGTGAAAACCAAAGCGCTAAAATTTATTTTTCTAATCAAAAATTTTCAGAAAGTACAAATGGTTTATAACGCAAAAACGACGACGCCCGCGCATCCCAAAATGGCGTCGTAAATTATGCGTCCACGCATTTCAACCACAACGTCATTTTTCTAGTGGGTGTGAAGTAGCCGACGATTTTTTTTTGGTTTACAAATAGTACCGCCTTATGGGTCAAAGCAAAAATTTCGTATTCGACCGCCGCATATATAGCGACCCACATTGCACTTTTTTTAATTTTTGCGACGTTCGCTGTCCCCACGGGGCCTTTTTTAAAAAATTATTTTTTTTGGCGGGGTATTTGGGAAAAACCCGTGGGAAAAAACTTCACTTTGTAGAAAAAACCACCGCCATCTAGGGGCCCTTGACATCTTTTCTTTTTAAACTCTTTGAGTGGGGGAGCATAGGTAATTCCGTGGCCGAAACGGTGAAAGAGCTATGTAGTGTATCAACGATTCGTTTGATCCTAGATAAAAAAATTTTGAGGGTGAGATCTTTTTTTTTGGGGCTAAACCCGGGCCATACTAAAACAAGAGGGCCGCCCTTTCGAATTTTAAACAGGGGGGGTATTTAGTAAAATTTACCGTTTAAATTTCAAAGGTACCATTCGAAAGGTAAAATATAAAAATTTTAAATAAATGTTTACAAATTTGCACAAAATCCAATATTTGGGGTTATGTTCAAAAACTTTAAACTGTTTCTTCACATTTCTCTTTATGGAACGATTTTTACTAGGTAAAAAGGTTTAAAACATTTTTCTCAAGTTTGCTTTTTGGTGGATTATTTATTTTGTTTTTAAGAATCCATCATTTAATTTTCTGACAATTATAGCCTGATTTTTATTTAATTAAACGAGGGCTTTTTAGATAATAATGCTATATGTTGATCTTTTGTTTCTTACATTTTGTCGAGCCCAAAAATTGGTGAAACAATTGATATTTAGTTCAATCTTTTCTTTAGAACCGAACTTAAAAAATTTGTTTAAAGTTGATTTCGATTTTTTTCTGAACCCCCGGGGCAAAAAAAAGAGGGGCCGCCGTCTTTGAACTTTTAACTAAAATATCTTTTGAAAATATTTCGCGATTTCAATTGAAAAGGTACCGTTAAAAAGGTAATAAAAAAGCTAAAACATTACCAAAAATTTTTCCAGAAGTTTTTTTTTTTCAGGTTATGTTTGGTTTAAATTTTTTGTAATTTTAAAAACGTTTTTTTTCAGAGCACAATAGGTGAAACAACATGTAGGGGTATCAACGATTCTTATGAACCCGTGTTTTTAACAATTTTAGGGGAAAAATTTCGTTTTTTTTACTGACCCTTCCCCCAGGGAAAAAAAACAAGAGGCCGCCCCCAATAAACCCTTTTTGACTCGCATATCATTAAAAATATATACCCGTTTTTAATTCACTATACCTTTGAAAGGGTTTTTTATGACAATAAACTAATATTTACCATTTTTTTGAAACTTTAATATTTACTGAGGTTATTTTCCAAAAACTTAAATTATTTACCACACCGCATCTTTTAGGATCTTATGGGATATATTACATGACCAAAACGGGGTTTTAAATATTTTGGCTTTTTTTATCCGTACATACCCTTTTAGTATTCAATGAGCCCTTATATTTTATGTTCCGACAAATACTCCAGATAAGTATTTAAGCGAGGGGCATGTTAAAAAGAAAAATATATGAAAGGTATTTGATCTTGATGTTTGAAACACTTTTCGTCGGGGCAAAATAATTGATTAAAGAATTATGATCTGGTATCAATCGATTCGTTATAAAACGTTCTTTAAAAATTTTTGATGGGGTACCCGTGAAAAAAAAAAGATGGCCGCCGAAAAAAAATTTTTTAAGTTATATATTTTTCTGGGTAATTTGACAGCCCCAATTTCAAAGGTACCTTGGAAAGGAAACTAAGTTGAAAAAAATTATAAACTTGCAATTTTCCGAAACCAAATATTTACTGGGGTTATTTTTTGTGGAAACTATGACGCTGTATTTTGGTCCCATAGACAAAAATTTAAAAAAAATTTTCCTTCCCCCGAAATTCCCCCCGGGGCCCAGCGGGAAACAGTATGACATTGACAGCCTAGATCCCGAGTGTTCAAATTCTAATTATTCACATCATCATCCCCCCAGACCAATCCGATCAGTAGCGTCACAAATACACAGAATAGTACCAGAAAGTGATGCAAATCATGCTGAAAAAGAATTTCGTCTCTAGGAGATGTCCCTCAAGCAAAGGGTTTTTTCCAAATAGAATCATTCAAAAGGCCCTCAACGAAAACTAACAAACAGGCACCTGTGTTCCTTTTTGACGTTGAAACATGTTCCTTCTTTTGACCCTCTTAGCCCCTGCACAATTCCCAGGGAAATTTTATACCGCCTTTCCCTTCTAGTAGGAATGTGGCCTTATCAAAACCTCCATCTTTCCGTCGGTTTTTTTATGTTTTTTTTAGAAGAATTTTTCCTATTCGGTCCTTTTCTCTTATAACAAGGCAAATATCAGTTGCAAGTATTCTTTTTTTACTGTACTACATCTTTTTCCGATTAGTTTGTCGTCTGATGGCCTTTGAATTTCTTTTGGGAAAAACCTTTTTTTTTGAGCACATCTCTAGTAGGACAAATTTTCTTCAGCATGATTTGATCGCTATTCTGTGAACTATTCTGTGTATTATGTTACGCTCCCGATCGGGTCTGGGCTGGGGGGGATGATGATTGAAAAATTAAAAATAGAAAAAACCCGGGGCTAGGGGTGTCAATTCATACTGTTTCCACTGGGTCCCGGTTCAATTTCCGTGGAGGGAAATTTTTTTTTAAATTTTTTCTATGGTACCCAAATAACAGCGTCATGTTTTTCCCAAACAGATAACCTCAGTAAATATTTAGGTTTTTTTTGGAAATTGCAAGTTTATAATTTTTTCAACTTAATTTCATTTCCAAGGACCTTTGAAATTGGGGTTTTCAATTACCCTTAGAAAAATAATAACTTTTTAAATTTTTTT
The DNA here is from genome assembly GCA_024449915.1 of Sweltsa coloradensis. NCBI lineage: Eukaryota > Metazoa > Arthropoda > Insecta > Plecoptera > Chloroperlidae > Sweltsa > Sweltsa coloradensis. The sequence goes on along the minus strand of JAMZAV010000405.1, from coordinate 1,449,773 downwards.
TTTTTTTTTTGGCGGCCATCTTTTTTTTTCGGCGGGTAACTCTCAAAAATTGTTTAAAGAACGTTCATACGAAACGATTGTACCAGATACATAATTTTTTAAATAATTATTATTGGCCTCGACGAAATGTTTTCAACATCAAGATCAAATACTCGTGCATTATTTTCATTTACCATGCCGTCGCTTCAAATACATTATCTCGGGATGATTTGCGGGAAAATAAAAAAAAAAATTTAAGGGCTCTTGAATACTAAAAAAAGGGTAGCTACGGATAAACAAGCCAAACATATTTAAAAAACCCTTTTTTGGCTGTAGATATTGCCCATAAGATCCATAACGATGACCCAGTGTTTAAATAATTTAAGTTTTTGTAACATAAACCCCAGTAAATTTAAAGTTTCAAAAAAAGGTAAATTTATGTTTTTCGTCATTAAATTACCTTTTTACGGTATACTGAATTAAAAATCGGGTATATACTTTAATGATATGCGAGTCAAAAGGTTCATTGGGGGGGCCATCTTTTTTTTTTTCCCTGGGAAGGGCCAGTAAAAAAAGCGGGGAAAATTTTTCCCCTCAAAATTGTTAAAAAACACGGTTCATAACGAATCGATTTATACCCCTACATTTGTTTTTACCCATTGTGCTCTGGAAAAATCGTTAAAAATTACTAAAAATTCAAAACCCAAAAATAAAACCCCAAAAAAAAAACTTTCTGGAAAATTTTTGGAAATCGTTTGTAGCTCTTTTTAACCTTTTCAAAGGTACCTTTACAATTGAAATCGGGAAATCTTTCAAAAATATTTAGTTAAATTTCAATGACGGCGGCCATCTTGTTTTTGCCCGGGAAGGTCTCAGTAAAAAAAAACGAAAAACAAATTTAAACAAAATTGTTTAAGTTCGGTTCATAAAAATCGATTGATACTAAAATCTAATTGTTTCACCAATTTTGTCTCGACAAAATGTAATGAAAAATAAAGATCACACAGTATAGCATATATTCATCTACACATGCCCTCGTTTTAATTTAAATAAACTAGGCATAATTGTCAGAAAATTAAATCATGGTTTATTTAAAAACCCCAAAAAAATTAATCCACCAAAAAAGCAACTTGAGAAAAAGTAAAAACCCTTTTTTTTCCCAAAATACTTCCATAACGAGAAATGTAAAGTAAACAGTTAAAATTTTTTTAAAATAACCCAAACTATTGGGTTTTTGTGGGGAAATTTTGTAAAATTTATTTAAATTTCTATCATTTACCTTTCGAAAAGGTCCTTTGAAATTGAAAACGGTCAAATATTTCGAAGAACGTAGTTTAAAATTCGAAAGCGGCGGCCATCTTGTTTTGATAGGCCCCGGGCTCAGCCAAAATCAAGACTCCACCCGAAATTGTTTATTATGGATCAATACGAATCGATTGATACCACATACGCTCTTTCACCCAAGCTGCCCACGGGAAACATTTTCATTTCCCCTTCCCCCCAAATATTTTGGGTTTCAAAAAATACACCGCTTTTTCGAAAGTATTTTTATTTTCTTTAGGGGCGTGCATAGAAATTTTGTGCGACTTTCGTTGCATGGTAACGTTATTTTTTTTTAAATGAAATTTTTCCATCTACACACTTATGGGATCAAATAAAATTTAACATATTCGTGACCGGAGGGACATTCTAAATAAATTGGCCATCTAAATTTTTTGTCCCGTTTTTGAAAAAAAAACTTTCGATTAAAATTTAATGTAATTTTTAACTTTTTTATTTTTGCGATTTTGCTTCAAACTAATGGCATTCAATCGAAAACGAAGCTTGCGGAGGCAAAATTTCAACTCGACCGAGCCTCCGTTCAAACTTGGCGAGACAAAAAAAAAAAAACAGATACTATTTTTTCCGGAGAGTCAATGGAAAACCTCGTTTCGCTCGCTTAACAACTTTTTTAAATAAATCTGGGGTATCATTAATTTTACTATAAAAAACGTCATGTTGGCGCGTTTTAAGCGAGCACGTGCATGCTAACCACTTGCACATTTTTTGTAAATTTTAAAATTTGCGGGGCGTTTGCTTCAGGGGCCATGTTTTCCCAAAATATTTATTATTGCCAAGGTATTTGGGGAAACCCGTGGGTAACCTTTACTTTGTGGAATAAAACCACCCCCCATCTAGAAGACCTTGACATCGTTTCCCTTTTTAAAAAAATTTTACTCTTTATTTCAAAAAATAAAACTGCTTCCTCGATATATTTTGATAATTTAGGTGGCACTGCTAGGGAATTTTTCGTTGCCATGGTAAAGATACTTTTGTTATTTTGTAATTTCCATCTACACTCTTACGGTAAAATCAATTCATATTCTGACCGGACGGAATTCAAATAAATGGCCACCTCAGATTTTGTCGCCCCTTAAGTTTGAAAAAAAAACTTCGATTAACTTTAATTTAAATTTGTACCTTTTTTGGACGAATTTTTCCAAAAACTAAAGGCATTCAATCGAGAAAGAACTTTTGGATGGTCAAAATTTTAACTCGATCGACTCCCTTCGACCGCTACATGAGCAAAAAAGCTGCACGATTTTCCCTTTTCCATGGTAACCGTACTTTGTTTAAAAAGAATTTCCCCTCTACACTACTTATCGGATAAAAAAAAAATTTAAATATTTGTGACCATGAACATTCTAAATGATTTGGCCCTCTCAATTTTTTTCCCGTGAAGTTTGAAAAAAAAACTTTTGATTAACTTTAATGTAAATTTTTGACTTTTTAAACGATTTTGCCACAAAACAAAATGGCATTCAATCGAGAACAAAGCTTGCGGATGTTAAAAATTTCAACTCGATCCGAGCCCCTTCGACCGCTATCATGACCCAAAAAAGTGCACGTTTTTCCGTTGCCAGGGTAACCGTATTTTTTGTTATAATGTAATTTCCATCTACACTACTTATCGATCAAAATAAAATTAACATATTCGTCCCGGACGGACATTCTAAAGATTTGCCATCTCAGATTTTGTCGCCCTGAAGTTTAACTGGGAAAAACGCCAGTTGGCGCGTTAAAAAGCGAGCACTGCTATGCTAGACCCAAAAATGCACTTTTTTTTTTAAATTTTTAAAAAATTTGGACGTTCCTGCCCACGGGGCCATGTTTCCAGATTATTTTTTATTGCCAAGGGCTTTTGGGAAAAAACCCGTAGTAAATTTTACTTTGTGGATAAAAACCACCGCCATCTAGGGACCTTGACTCTGAAAATAAAGGACTGCTTCCCCGAAATATTTGATTTCTTCTAGGTGGCGTGCTTAGAAACTTCGCGCGCTTTTCGTTGCCATAGCAACGCTTTTTTATAATGTAATTTCCATTACACTACTTATCGGATCAAAATAAAAATTTAAATATTCGTGACCGGCGGGGCATTCTAAATGATTTGGGTATCTCAGATTTTTTTCGCCGGTTAGTTTTTAAAAAAAACCTTCGTTACTTAAATGTAACTTTTTTAACTTTTTGAACGATTTTGGCCACAAAATAATGGCTTCAAACGAGAACAAAGCTTGTGGATGGGGCAAAAATTTCAACTCGATCCCGGCTCCGTTCGAAAGTTTGGCGAGACTACAAACAAAAAAAAAAAAAAAACAAAAACAAAAAAAAAAAAAACAAAACGATGACAAATTTTTCCGGAGAGTCAAATGGGAAACGCTCGTTTCGCTGTTAAAAAAAATTCGTTTAACTTTAAAGTAATTTTTAACTTTTTAAAAATTTTTTCCCCAAAACTAATGGCATTTAATCAGAAAGCTTTTCGGATGGTGAAAATTTCAACTCGATCCAAGCCCCGTTCGAACGTTATCGCGAGACTAAAAAAAAAAAACAAACAAAAAAAAAAAAAAAAAAAAAAAACAAACCCTGACAATTTTTTTCCGGCAATCAAATGGAAACCCGCTTTCGTCGCTTAATTAAACTAGGGAAGCTTCGCAAACGCCTTTTTTCAGGCGCGTTTTTGGGTACGTAATTTTTTTAAAAACCAAAAAAAACCAAAATTTGGGGATTTTTTGTAAGAAAAAATTTTTCGTTACGCTCAAATTTCACAAGAATATATTTTTCATAAAATTAAGGAAATGTAAAAAATCATTACAATCGGATAAAGAGTAAGGGGGGTTAAAAATCGAAAAAAAAATCGTAAAAAATTGCGGGTTAAAACAGAGAAAAATTTTTTTTATTGCGCCTCAAATTTTTACAGAATATACAAAATTAAAAATAAGGTTTCTGTGAAAAAAATAATTACGATGGTAAAGCAATAGTTGTTTAAGCTGAAAAAATTTTAAAAAATCGATAAAAAAACGTAAAATTGCGATTTTTATAAAAATAGTTTTTTCATAACGCCAAATTTCACATGAATTATCAAATTTTTAAAAATTAGGTTTTTGTGAAAAAAAAAACATTACAACGGACAAAGCATGTGGTGTTATAAGTCGAAGAAATTAAAAAAAAAAAAGTAACAAAATCGTAAAATTGCGATTTTCATGAGAAAATTTTTCCCATTTTGCTAAAAAAAAAAGTGGGAGTTCTAAGTTTGAGATTTCGAAGGCCCCCTAAAATTTCATCGCAATCGAGTAGGGTTTAGCCGGAATCGTGCTAACAAACAGAAAAAAATAAAAAAAAACTTCTGGATTTTTTCTCCAGTGTAGAAAAATGGAATCTTTGTTTGCTCGCTACGCTCGCTAGCTCATCCAAATAGACTCCACTGGGAAAGAACCCGAGCGGGGGGTCGGAGGGGATGCCTTAATGGGGAAACGCTTAATCCCCCGCGTTGTTGGATGAGCGTAATGGTGCATTGAGCTCCCCTTTTTTGTGCGGATTTTCTGTTGTTCGTAAAAAAATCTTAAAAATTGAAGTTTTAAAAAAAAAAAAAATTAATTTTTTTTTTTTATTTTAATTTAATCGATTAATTAAAAAAAAAAGGAAAAAATCGTTTTTATTGAAATTTTTTTAAGAAAAAACTATCCCATTGGGGCACAAATTTTACACAATTATTTAAATTTTAAAAATTAAGGTTCTGTAAAAATCTTTTCAAAAGAATAAAGCATGTATGTTTTAATTTAAAGAAATTTTTTTTAAAAAAAAAAAAAAGAAAAGTAAAATTTTACACGAATACTTAAATTTATAAAATTAAAGGGTTTTGTAAAAAAAACTTACAAGCGGATAAGGATTTTTAAAAAAATCGAAAAAAAAAACGTAATATTTCTGTTTTTTTTAGAAATAATTTTTCGATTTCCTCAAAACGTGGCAGTTCTAAGTTTAGAGATTTTTTGAAAGGGCCTCCTAAAATTTCATCGCAATTAGAGTATCTCTTTAGCCGAAATCGTGTAACAAACACACAATAATACATACAGAAAAAAAAAAAAAAAAAACATTCCTGATTTTTTTCCCCCGGGAGGGAAATGGAATTTTGCTTCGCTCGCTTCGTCATCCTACAAAATATCATTGGAACGGCGTCATTAATTGGGTCTTTTTTGGTATAATAATTAATTTTTGAATTTGTGCTAGTATTGACACAATCATATAAAAATAGTGAACGTTTTTGGGCACTAAAAACCCAGAAATTTAAAAATTTGAAAAAAGGTGCAAAAAATCTAAATCCATTCAGGTTTCCAGCAGAAAGCATGGGCATACCCCTCTGTACACATGAAAACAAAATTTTTTTTAATTTTTAAATCAAATTTTTTATTTGTGCCTTTCGAGAATGACGTAAATGGGAGGGAAAATGGGATTTTTGAAGCCCTTATTCGGGAAAACGATTAAACAGTGCACAGCCCCCCCGTCCCCTCCAGCGCCCGTCCCGTATTGCTCCCCAAGACGACGTATGTGAGACAAAATTTTTTTTCCGTTTTAAATCCCTTTAAACGCATTGTTGTTTTTTTTGTGAATTTTGTTTTTTGTGCCCCATTTAAATACAAAACAAACCATACGGATTTAAAAATTTATTGGATCAAACGATAAAGTCTGTAGTTTTTTGGCCACGTTATCTTTCTTTTTATAATTTAAATATATTTTAAAATTATTTTTAAATAATAAACTTTAAATTGTTTTTAAACCGTTCCCAAAAACTTGCTCAACCCTTACTTTTGTCTTTGTTTTGATATTTTTTTTTGATGTTAAATAAATTTTTTAGGTCTTGAATAACTATAACAAAAAATTTTCCCAAAATTTTTTCCGAAGCAAATTTTTCAAAAAAAGGGTTTTTGATTAAATGTTCGACGAAAAATATTTTAACTAAAACAAATAACGAGAATCTTTAATTAAATATATGAAGGGAACTGAAATTTACAAAAATAATCAACTTGTAAAAAAACAACAGACATAAAAAGGAAAATCTTTGGAAACAAATGGTTTTGAAAAAGGGGCCGAGCCCCCCTAGAATAATATAAAATATAATATAATTAATAAATATAATAAAATATAATAAATATAATATAATAATATAATATAATATAATATAATAAAATAAATATAATAAACTAAAATATAATATAATTAATTAATATAATAATAATTAAAAATAAATTAAAAAAAAAATTTAGTGAGGTTATGTCTCCCCCAAAAAAAAATAAAATATTTTTTTTTAACTTTTTTAAAATTAAAGGTCTTTTTAAAATTCAGCTAACTTTCATGGACATTTAAAAGGTTTTTGGGCCCTAAAGGGTGGGTTACAATAGCCTTAACTGGAGCCCGCATTCGTTAAATTTTTTATTTAAAAACAAAAATTTTATTTTTTTAAACTTACAAAAAATCTAATAATAAACATAAATTTTTAGTAATACAATCATTATATTAAATGTTAAAAGTGAAGAGACTAGCGTCATTTTCACTATAGATTATGATTTGCATAACCCCCCCCACAATTTTTATAGGGGCAAAAAAGCGGGGATTTCCCCTTTTTAAAAAATTAAAAATTAAAAAACCCAAAGCTGAAAATAGTTTTATTAAGTTTTTTTTTGGGTGAAACGAAGCGAAGACTTCAATTTCACTGAAAACCCCCCAAAAAAATTTTGGGTCGGGGGTTTTTTTTTTTTTTGTTGGTTTTGCCCCTCTACGGTTGGAGGGGGCCTTCGAAAAACTCTGGAGCCCCACGTTTTTTGGGGTAAAAATCCAAAAAATAAATATTTCTCATTAATATCGAAATTTTTCGTTTTTTTTCGATTTTTAGTGCAATATTTTCGTGACATTTGGGCCGATTCTGACCAAACGGGTGGGGCTACAACTTTCATATTTTACATGGACATTAAGGTTATGGTAATGTAGTACCTTTTGGAAGAAAAAGTTGAAAAAGTTATCCAGAATCCATAGAAATAAAGGTTAAAATATAAGTTTTTTGAGTTTTATAATAACAATTAACAAGACTGTAACAATAGAAACTTGGCAACAATTACGTACAAAGCGTTCAAAAAGCACTTGCAAAATTGAAGAGATCCCACGCACACTAAAAACTTACAAAAAAGCTCATCCATGACTAAAAAAGCGTTTGCGAAGCTTACTAGTTAAAAAAAATGCTTTGATCAACAGATCGAGTCTTTACTACGAACACGAACACGTAAGTGTGTTTGTGTTTTTATCTTAAGCGGCCGGTTCACCACATAATAAACAATAGGGAACCTCAGTTTTGAAGGCGGGAAGGAAGTTGGTTCTCTCTGGTCTGGGCGCCCATAAGAATTAGCATGGTACGAAAATTTAGCTCGCCGTATCTTTTGACTCGCGCAAAAGAAATCTAAACCAATAACATCACAAGATGCATAATTCTGTAAAGAAGATGATGGCATTCTACTTTGCTCGATGACGCTTCCTAAATTCAAACTATTATGAGTTTTAAATGGACCCATGTTTGCGCGCTGTCGCAAATGTACTCTGACTGAGCGGCAACCTAAGCGAGACGCAGCCACGTTGTGTGCAGCTGTGGCATCCTCGCATACCACGCGCCTGTCCATGGTTGCTAAATGTACTTTTCATTCAAGATTTTGTTGGCACATTAAAGGATATTTTATTAGTAATGTATAATCTAGTACAACCCAGTGACCTCACAGTAGCCACAAAGCAAGTCGGATACCAAATGTTATGCAGATGCCACGGACAAAATGTTTTTACGTGCTTTGTCATGAGCAGTTTGGAAGGTTTGGCAACAGTGTAAATGTAGAGTTCACTTCACCTCAAAACAAATGTCATTAATATTTGTGATAGAGCAGAGTTATGTATATCCACGCAAAGAGGAAAGATAAGAGTTTCTTACAGTATGAATTGAATATAATTCCGGTCCGTGGTCGGGTTCTCGCGCTATCGCTTACGAAACATTTAGCACGGGTTAATCGCCTATACCACGCTGACCGGAGAGAACCAGACAACGCCCACTTAGGTTCCCTATACGTTCTGTATCAAACTGTGCAACACCTGATTGTAAAGTACGGGGTAACGCATTGTTTTGTTGAACAGGTTTGCTTTTATTTTTATTTTTGGATAAGCGTAGCGAGCGAATCGAAGATTCCATTTCAATACACCAGAGAAAAAAATCCGGAATGTTTTTCTTTTTTTCTTTTTTCCTGTTTGTATTATTCCGGCTAAACCGATACTCCAATTGCGATGAAATTTCCTGGAGGCCTTCGAAATCTCTGAACTTAGAACTGCCACGTTTTTAATTAAATGCCATCGAAATATTATTTTTCACGAAAATCGGAATTTTACAATTTGTTTCGATTAAAAACAAAATTCTTTGACTTTTCCACCTATATGCTTTATCCGATTGAAATGATGTTTTCAAAGAACCTTAATTTTATGAATTAATATATTCGTTTGAAATTTGAGCGCAATCGAAATATTATTTTTCATGAAAATCGCAATTTTATGATTTGTTTCGATTTTTAAAACATTTCTTCGATTTATAACACCTACATGCTTTGTCCGATTGTAATGATTGTTTCTCAGAACCTTAATTTTATGAATTAATATATTCGTGTGAAATTTTAGCGCAATCGAAAGATTATTTCTCATGAAAATCGCAATTTTACGATTTTTTTCGATTAACAAAACTTTTACTTATAACACCTACATGCTTAATCTGATTGTAATGATGTTTTCATAGAACCTTGATTTTATGAATTTATATAATCGTTTGGAATTTGAGCGCAATCGAAATATTATTTCTCATGAAAATCGCAATTTTACGATTTGTTTCGATTTTAAAATCATTTCTTCGACTTAAAACACCATTTTTAAAATTAATATTTGCATTTATAGTACATCATTTGAACACAATATTAAAATTAAATGCGAGAGTGACAGATAGAGCATCTGCCCCATAGTACGTGAGTACATTTCACCCACATGCTTTGTCCGATTGTAATGATTTTCGCATAAACTTAATTTTATGAATTAATATAATCGTGTGAAATTTGAGCGCAATCAAAAAATTATTTCCCATGAAAATCGCAATTTTACGATTGTTTCGATTTAAAAAAAAAATCTTCCACTTATAACACCTACCCCCTACATGCTTTATCCGATTGTAATGATTTTTTCGCCGAACCTTAATTTTATGAATTAATATATTCGTATGAAATTTGAGCGCAATCGCACCAATTTCGCTCATCCAACAACGCACCTGAAAAAGCGTTTGCGAAGCTTACTAGTTTAGGAATATGGTTATATAGTCCATAAGCTGTAGCCGCCATTTTTTCCTGTGTAACACGTTGAGTACAGGCAGGCCACATATCAAAAATTTCGTCTCCAAATGCTGAAAAAGTATTGCCTGGTGTCCATTATGACAGCTGCGACCGGAAGCCTGTTGTTGTTGTTGTTGTTGTTGTTTACACATGTGTTCACCTTTTATATGGAATATTCTACATTATAAATGTAAAATGCGCAAATCTTTTTATTTCGTCTTAGTAAGTTGGCTTTATATAAGATTTTACAAAGTAAACTGTTAAAAATTCTCATTAAGTACGAAAACGGTCAGTGTTACTATGAATCGGTGTTGAAAAATATGTGTTTTTGGTAGTGTTTACGAAAATTTAGGAATAGGCATCACGACAAAAATATAGTTAAAATAATATTTTTTACTCATTTCAATACCTGTGTAAAACATCCAGACATTTTGAAATATTCCATTAAATGGCCTAGATAAGATAAGATAAGTTTGAATGATAGCTTCTGTATGTTGAACCGATATGTTATTCCACTCAGTTCTTTTTTTATTACTCTCCTCTCGGTCTATATTGATGTTGAAACATGATATGTGAGCTCCCTCAGAGATGTGGAGTCTGGTCCACGGAGACGTTGCACGTGGGAGATTCCGCAGAACATAAATAACTTTGTGACGAATCAGACCCTGCTTTTGCCCGGATAAGGTATCTGGTCACTAATTTACATAGACATTTCAACTCACTCACCAGTTCACACCAGACTCCAGAATTTAATTAAAATTATTCAGATCTAATAAAAAAAACAACAAGTAATAAACATGAAATTAATTTAATTATTGATCATTAATATTATTGAATTAAAAATAGATTCCCTGGCTACAAGAAAAACTGGTTCCGTCTCCTTCCGACGGCTCAGTGTTGCTCACTCGGACAGGCTCCTTCTATTTATTCGCCGGCAATAATGCTTATTTAATTGTGATAATTATCAGCCTCAGGGTAGTGATACCAGGAAATATTGGAATGATAATTACTTCATAAATTTTAACATACTCAAGTTCACTATTGACAATTAATTATTACCAATACAATAACCCTTGCCCTACCTATTGAGCTCAAATAATTATTTTAGGTTGGAAGAACCTAAGCATACCCCACCAAAATAAGAAGTTATACAATTCAATCAAATTACTTTGAAAATAAAATATTAATTAATGATGCTTAATGGCATGTACATCACCTTCGGCCAATTATTGTCGATGCCAAGTAATCCAAATGTCGTAGGGGAGGGCGATAGTTGACGGTGAGGGGTCAAAGGAATCCGACGGGTATACACGTCTGATGCCCTTCCCAAGTAGCACAAAGTGATGGCGATCTTATGGCGAGCTGTAACATCGCCATCAGTTGAGTTGATGGCCCATAAGCGGCGATGCGCTTACGGCCCGCTTATGGGGTTGGCCAGGCGCCCATAACTTTGCCATAAGCAACGCGCCGCTTATGGGCCATAAGCGGCCCACTGTAGCAAAACCATCAGTTTCGAAAATACTGTGCTGCATTTTTGTGACAACGGCCCGCTTATGGGCCATAGCCGGCGATACACAGTTTGCCATCAGTTCGCCGCTTATGGTCCACAGGCGGGCCGCTGTAGCAAATCCGACAGTTGCTTCACTTTTGTCACAGCGGGATGCTTACGGCCCGGCGGTGAGAATGTTTCGGGAACACTAGCACCATCTTGTAGCGACGCGAGGAAGTCACGTACACAAACGAAAATATTAACTGACAAAAGTTTATAATTATATATCTTTTCAATCGTGCTAGCATTTCAATTTCTGTAAACTGTGTGTAAGATAACAAATTCAAGTTAATACAGAGAGAGTTATTAGACATAGATAAATTTTATCGCCCATCGCCGTACTCGAACCCCAACCTGCTGCGCCGGACTCTGGAACGCTGACCGCTACACCACCGTGATCACTGCTAGAGGTGCGCGCCAGCTGCCTTATGAAGATGTACCCAGCGTGTATGCATTGTGGAACGTCTTGTTCAACATTTCGTACCTTAACTAAATAAATGCCATCTCAGGTTGTTCATCAAACTAAAGATTCAATAATATATGTATTCAAATTGAGTTGTTTTAAGCGTAGGCCTACTCTTGTTCATATTTAAATTGACCAAAGAGAATCAAGCCCATATATCTAAATGGTATGAATTAAATTGACGGAAAGTGATTAGGAGCTCAGTTTGGATTTGTATTTATTATTAATTTTACCAGTCACACACGGGCAGACGGACAGACAGTAAAGTAATCGCTAAATTTAAGCCTCTCTCCCTACTTTGATATAGGCCTACACCAAATATTCCCTATTGGCCATTTTTTTTGTAAAGCCTAAAACAAAAACAGATATAGTTTATCAATGATCATCTGACATTTTCAAAACTTATTATTTTTATTTTTGGGTTTAATAGTAACTAGTAAGCCTTATATAGGCCTAGATGATTACAGATAAATTAATTACTTATACCCCGGACATATCCCTGCTCATAAATTTTGGTTTGAAGGATGAGTGTTTTGTTTCTATTACTTGGAAAAATTTTGTCGTTAATATCTTGCACTTATATAATTTATTTCTTCCACCTATTCGTACCGGCGGAAGAAAAAAATCGTAAGTGCAATTTTCCAAGTATGTCAGTTTGTAGACAAGAGTATGTGTTACAAATAGAAAAAAATCTGCCTTTCAACCAAAAATTACAAGCAGGAATAATTATGTCTGGGATAAACGTGTCATAATTTTTACTGTAATCGTGTATACTGGTCGTACTGCTTAACCCAAAAATAAATAACAAATAGTTTTGGCAATGTCATAATATTATGATCATATTATTGATAAACTAAGATTTAGGAAAATTTTAAATATTAATTAAGCCGATTTATTTGCTGTAGTTCTCACAAACATACAATATGACATATTATTTATTTGTAATGAATATATTTCTATTTAAAGAGATTTTTCGTTTTCTTCCATCTGCGTCAAGTATGTGAAATTTGCACTACGAAACGGCAAGTGCAAAGGCATATTACAGATACATGACAGCATTATCGACAGCGGATTAATTCTGCATATTGCAATGAAATTAATGACCGTATTTATAAACATGTTTGAAATTAATTTAAAAATTATGTCGATTGCATGCAATAATCAAAGTATTATTTTGGAAACCCTACGTGGAGTTTGGATTCGGTATCGGTTATATTAATATTATCAAATAATAAGTTTAAATGATGATATACCTTGAATGTGAGAGCGTCAATATTCCTTAAATCGACGAAGAAGAGCGAGAATGATTAGCGTAACATGATGAAATTGACAGTTAAATTATTCCTTTTAATCCATCATCAAATGTGTTATATACTCTCATTAGATTCCCGTCGGTTGTGTGCTTATGGGCCATAGGAGGGCCGCCTACTGTTCGCCGCCTGTCGGTTGTGTGCTTATGGGCCATAGGAGGGCCGCCTTCTGTTCGCCGACTGTCGGAAGTGTGCTTATGGGCCATAGGCGGGCCGCCTACTGTACGCCAACTGTCGGCTGTGTGCTTATGGGCCATAGGCGGCCCATCAACGCAAAACTTTGCCATCACTTTGCCGCTGATGGCCCATAAGCGCACACATTTTCTGTGCTACTTGGGAAAACCATCAGTTTCGAAAATACTGTGCTGCATTTTTGGGACAACGGTCCGCTTATGGGCCATAGCCGGCGATACACAGTTTGCCATCAGTTCGCCGCTTATGGTCCACAGGCGGGCCGCTGTAGCAAATCCGACAGTTGCTTCACTTTTGTCACAGCGGGATGCTTACGGCCCGGCGGTGAGAATGTTTCGGGAACACTAGCACCATCTAGTAGAGACGCGAGGAAGTCATGCACACAAACGAAAATATTAAAAAGTTTAAAATTTATATATATTTTCAATTGTGCGAGCATTTTAATTTATATAAACTGTGTGTACGAGAACAAATTCAAGCTAATACAGAGAGAGTGATTAGACATACACAAATTTTATCGCCCATCGCCATACTCGAACCCCAACCTGCTGCGCCGGACTCTGGAACGCTGACCGCTACACCACCGTGATCACTGTTTGAGGAGCGCGCCAGCTACCTATGAAGATGTACCCAGCGTGTATGCATCGTGGAACGTCTTGTTCAACATTTCGTACCTTGTTTACACGGAAACTAAATAAATGCCATCTCAGGTTTGTTTATCAAACTAAAGATTCTATAATATATGTATTCAAATTGAGTTGTTTTTAAGCGTAGGCCTACTCTTGTTCATATTTAAATTGACCAAAGAGAATCATGCCCATATATCTAAATGGTATGAATTAAATTGACGGAGAGTGATTAGGAGCTCAGGTTGAATTTGTTTTTATTATTATTTTTACAAGTCACACACGGGCAGACGGACAAACTTTAAGCCTCTCTCCCTTGATATAGGCCTACACCAAATATTCCTTATCTGCCAATTTTTTTTATATATATAGCCTAAAACAAAAAACAGATATAGTTATGACATTTGACATTTTCAAAACTTTTTATTTTTATTTTTGGGTTTAATAGTAAGCCTTATATAGATGATTACATAGAAATTATTACGTATACCCCGGACGAATCCCTGCTCATAAATTTTGGTTTGAAGGATGATTTTTGTTTCTATTACTTGGAAAAATTTTGTAGTTAATATCTTGCACTATATAATTTATTTCTTCCATCTATTTGTACCGTTGGAATATAAAATATACGGAATATAAACAAAGTAAAAATTTTCAACTCAAAATCATCAAAAAAAATTACTTGGCCATTGACATTTTAAAGTTTTTATAATGAACCAAATTCATTGGCCATTTAATTTTTTATGATTTTGAGTTTAAAATTTTTACTTTTTTTACCACAAAAATGGTTGGCTTGGCGCTCGTCAGTTTAAAATTTTTACTTTTTTTACCACAAAAATGGTTGGCTTGGCGCTCGTCAACAGGCGAAATGAACTTACTTCTTTTCAATGCGAAACTATGGAGGAAGAATGAAAAGACTGGCTCAAATTCTATATCTCACAACATTCACAGCCAAAGACTTTTGAAGGAGAGCTTGGCTGCCGTTTTTTTTTTTTTAATTTTTGTATTTGAGGTTAATTTTTCTTCCGACTGATCTAAACAAACAACACGCAAACAACTCCGTCGCCCACATCCAAGTCGGTGTTTCCAGCACTAAGTACTTGACGGGCGTACACTAATTGTTTTGTGAAATTATACAACAAGCACTAACTCGAGCAGCATTGTTTTTCCGAACAATATAGGCCAATAAAATAATATAATCTCGTATGATCTAAAACTCGATCTTCACGTGACAAGTGCAAAAAGAGAATTGAAGACAATGTTGAGCAGTGGTTCATTTGGGGGAGGACGCGAAAATTATATCAAAAATTTAAAATAAAATTATAGTAATTGTTTAGTCAATAGAATTACAATGTTGTATCACACTATACTATTTACAAAACAAACACGATGTTTGAGTTGGAAAAATTACTTTTATATACCCAATCATCTTGGGAATGAAGAGTTTTGGTTCAGTCTATTCCAGAGCATTATTGACGAAATTTTGAAAGTCAAAGGAAAATGGCTGAAAGTTGGTTGAATGAAAAAGGAAATTGATTAAAAAAGGGAAATAAAGTTTTTAGGGGGACGGGACAGGACAGGAAGGCGATTATATGGAAATTTTGAGTCAATAAAAAAATTAAAGTTCTAGGTGCAATACAATTTTGAGCTATAATTTTTTTATTGTTTAACACTCCTTTGTCTCAGTCTCAGCTCCGAGTATCTTCTTCTATTTACTGTTTTCTTTTTTTCCTTTTCCAATTTTTCAATATTTGTTTTCATCTGAATTAAATTTTCCAATTTTACATTTTATACCTATTAATTAATTTGGTATTTTTTTGTTTTGTTTTGTTTATTGTCCTAATTTCGTGTTCGGGTTTTTTAGTAGGTCCCTACAAGCCCATGTTGTTGTTCAGTTTTCTATTTGGTTCCCAAACGAAAACCATGTCAACGCAAAACGATTATTCCTCCAACTATTACAATTAGATGTAACTCATCTACGACTAGAACGACCCACCCTTGACAACAAGATTTATCTTTACAAATCATCAATAACTGGAGAACTTGTGACGGGTTTTCCTACGACGAGCCCTTTCATTTTCTCAACAAAAGCAGTCTTTAAAAGGAAGAGGGCCCAGACGGGTCATTTCCAAATAGTTTGGCTGGACTCGGGGAAAGACACAAAAAAAATGGTCAACGTTCACGAAGTTTAGGAGGTCGCTGCTAGATAGTAGCACTTTAAACAACTTGGGCCAAATTTTTTGAGTGAACTGTAAATTTATTCTCCGAGATATGGACATTGGGAAATGTGTTTTTAAAAAACTTAAACCTTTTTCGCAGTCAGATCGTTCTATCTCTTTTAGTTTCCAAGATAATGAAGCATTAGTTTGTGCTTGTTTTACATATAATTGATCATTAAAGTAAATATGTAAATTGCGAAAGGTTTTAGTTAAAGTCCAACTTGAACAATGCAACTTACCCGATTCAAATATTGTGAATGGTTTTCTTTAAAAATGTGGTCAAAGTTGGCATTTTTCTTGTTCTAAAATGACTCCGTGATACGGGCTCTTAAGCCTTTATTTGCAACAGAATATACATTCCACTAGCGCAAATTTAATATATAGGACACAAAACAAACATATACATGTAAAATTAACCAGTTATTATAATATAAATAGCTTTAGCAGCAAGACTACACAAAATCAGTGACAATAATTTTATTGCTTTCAGTTCATGATCAACCACAAACTCAATTTTGGAACCAAGATGCTGTACCACTCAACCCATATCGTCATTGGTGCCTTGCTGTCGACAACTCGCTGAGATCGTCTCCGAGAGCGTCGAGACCGTCTGTACATCCCACATAGAACTTCTTCATAGTAGGAACTTAGTGGAAACACAACTTAGTAGTTACTAGGTTCAGTGTGGCTGCTTCATACAATGCTACCAGCAGTTGATTGAGCTAGCTAGATTGTGCTCGGGCCAAAACTATTCCCCACTAGGTAGGCTCTGCTAGGGGTCCGAGTACGTATCTATTGTTGTGCTTGATTGCCTAGAGCATCTGTCTGGAGCAATTGTATAAGTCGGTCACACGTGTATCAACTGTCATGCCTCATCAAATGGGTTGCAGTGTTCACAGACAGCAAGTATATCGGCGAGGTCGGGATCGTCTGGCTACCAGACCATCTCAGCCACGGTACGAACCACACGGTGACCCTAGCACACGGTTAGATCTACACTTAAGTCTTAACCTTTCAGCTCTTCGAGGAACCAATGATGACTTCGACATGTCACACTAACCGTAACACGGCAGATGGCATCATAGACGACTGCCTTTTGGAGACAAATTAGTAATTATACTTAGCTCAGCTCTCACTTAAGATGGCATCATGAACTTGACTACCTTTTGGAGACTAATTAGTAATTATACTTAGCTCAGCTCTCACTTAAGATGGCATCATGAACTTGACTACCTTTTAAAGACTATTAAGTAATTATATTAAATTCAGTGTAACACAACAGGCCTCCCTGACCTTCGACAGTGACTTCAAAAAGCCCCACTATGGTCGCCAATGAAACACAACCGGCCCTCCTTGCTACGCTCCCTAACAACGTACACGGCACACGGATTGTTAACCTAACAAAACAAGCCACTACCAGTTCAAAGAGTGGAAATAGAATCCTAAACCTACCTAATTTAACCTAACTAAGGAATTTCTATCAACCATAACACAAAACATAGACTCACCAATCCCACCAAAATTGAGTACCCCCAAAACTGCAATTCAGAAGAAACCTCACTGAAAAGGAACTTATAGAATAATACTATAACTTGTGAATCAGTAATAAGTAACAATGCAGTCTCGAAATTTATAGATTGGGCCTGAATTCTCCTTTCCAAGGTAGATGTTTCTCAAAATGAGAAATACATAACATGTAGCCTACCTAGCCAGTACTGAGTTCTGTCTAGAGAATACATACATTTTTAATATTAGTGATTATGTTGTCAGATTGAACCCGCTTTGAATAATACCTTGAAAAAAATTTAGTTTTATTAGGGGCCCAAACAGATCGGGAATTTTTAATTAAGTTGTTAAAATACTCATTACTCGTCAGCTCAAAGACATCTCATCCCTCTAGTATGCCGTGGAAAAAAATCCGGCTTAATCCAATCCCCCACGCAAAGACAAATCCAGTCTCGTCGTATTCTCTTGTGATCCGGTCTTGTCCTACCACGATAAATCCTTCCGTAGATCTTCTTGTTTTGAAGCTTTTAAATTCCCGAACTTTAATTATCTTGATATTAATGTGACAATTCTGTAGCTCACTTAATTAGTTCTTCATGAGTATAAATCGTTCCAATAATTCGAAGAAAATGTTCACATAAACCTTCATACGGTCAGATAGCACTTTGACAGATGGTTAGGCAATATGTAAACAACGCCATCTTTATTTTTAGTCGTAATGCAAACGATCTATTTTTTTATCGGTATCATAGCCAATCACAGCTTGACTCATCGTTTCTTATGACGTCACGAATTCTCATCTTTAATGCCATGCGAGCGCAATGATCCGCCATTATGAAAAGTTTTGCAATCTTATTTCCCGGCGATATAAAACGAAGCTTTAATATTTCTAATGGGGACTTTTAGATATTTATTATTGGATGAGCGTAGCGAGCGTAGCAAGCGAAGCGAAGATTCCATTTCACTACACTGGAGAAAAAAATCCGGAATGTTTTTTGTTTTTTTTCTTCTTCTTTCTGTATTTTTGTGTGTTTGTTAACACGATTCCGGCTAAATCGATACTCCGATTGCAATGAAATTTTATGGAGACCTTCGAAATCTTTGAACTTGACCTGCCACGTTTTTTAGCTCAATCGGGGAAATTTTTTTTAACATAAAAAACGCAATTTTGCCATTTTTTCTATATTTAAAACATTTCTTCGACTTTTAACACCTACATGCTTTTATCCGATTGTAATGATTTTTTCACAGAACCTTAATTTTATGAAATCAGATATTCGTGTGAAATTTGAGCGTAATCGAAATATTATTTCTTATGAAAATCAAAATTTTATGTTTTTTTCTTTTTAAAAACAATTCTTTGACTTATAACACCACATGCTTTATCCTATTGTTATGATTTTTTTTCAGAAACCCTTTAATTCATGAATAAATATATTTGTGTTAAATTTGAGCGCAAACGAAAAATTATTTCTTATGCAAATTGCAATTTTTACGATTTTTTTCTTTTTAATAAATTACGATTAATTAAAACAATTAAGTTAAATTTTTTTTTTTTATTTAATTTAATTATAAAAATTAAGTTAATTTTTTTAATATAATTTAATTTAATTTAAAAAAATCTTTGACTTAGTAATGATTTTTTCACAAAAACAACAGAAATCCGCGTAACACATGGGATCTCATGCACCATATACGCTCATCCAACACGCGGCGGACTTAACGTTTTCCTAGTGTAGAATAATATTCATCAAACAGTTCTACGTCTTTTATTACTAGGACCCGTGCTCCCGTCCAATCTTTTATAAACTATGACATGTTCTAACTTCACTTTGGTAATGACGGTCGACCGAATATCGCTTCTTTTGATACGCAGATTCACTTCCCATCCGGTATTCTATTAATTAACTCGCAAATTGAAAGGTGAATGTCGCCCAAACTTTTAATAAACGATAGAAAAAGCTATCAAAGCTATTCTATTCCCGTCACTTGTATAATGATTGCAATATCACTGATCATAGCTCGCTTAACTTCACTGTTCACTCAACTCGTCGGCTTTGTAGACGCTCGATTTTCCCGTGTGGCAAAGCTAGACGAAACTTTTACTGACCTTGCTTTTCCTATCATCGGGGATAAAACCCCTTTGACTAAGACTTCACTTTGGCACGTTATTTTAACCCGTATTTTCTTTCTCGATATGGACTTCCTAGGGTAACGCAACTTGACTTTCAAACTTATGATATGCCTAAGCCGGCGCGCGTTTCAACGACACACCATTGCTAATCACACGTAGCTTGATTCGCTGATTACTCTTACTTATTTTTGTAGGACTCACTGTAGCCCTCGTTGACGATGTAACTCTTATTTAACTTCACTATTAGAATCTCTCCTCCCTAGAGAAAGATTTGTAACGTAAAATACACGGCTTAGGCGGACTCTCCGCGAAACCAAAACCCAACACACCCAACCTGCCTCCTACAAGACTCCTTTCAAGAACTGAGCTTCCTCTCCAAGATGGCTGGTCAACCGGCGTCCAAATTACCAACAAATCGTCTTCAACCAATCACAGCTCAGTAAATTTGACCGTTGTGGCTGAAATGAGCAAACTCTCATGGCGCCATCCATGATTGCTCAAACAATCGTCATATCTCACTTAATGAATTTAAATGCCGTAATATTCAATAATAAATCTAGGAAACTAGATTTTTATTTAACAGAGGTAAAACTGAATCAAATCACAAGATTGTTATAAGTATTTTAGAATGAAATTTTATTGTGAATCTGAATAAATTATAGCCCAATCCATAAAAACAAAGATACTACATTTATATTAATTTCTCAAACAAAAAGAGTTTGACCACTGGTAGACTCGTTCCAACAACTAATACCAAAAGGACCTAAGTCCACTCGAGGGAAGTCGTACGGTTACATCAGATCTCACTTAAGTTGGCATCATGGACTTGACTGCCCTGTGGAGTCAAATTAGTAATTATACTTAGCTCAGTTCTCACTTAAGATAGCATCGTGGGCATGCAACTAGTAGCATGAGGACGACTTAAGTAGAAAGATGATAAGCTGACACTAGGGGTTCCCTCCATCACAGGACACTTCAAATCCTTCAGAGGCAGAAGATCGGTTGACCGGACGAAAATTAATTTACATAGTTTTTTCCTTCACAAGCATGTCCTAGATTCCTCTGCAGGAGAAGATCAGTTGACTGGGAGATACCTAAAATTGTGTATAGTTAATTCCTTCACAGGTGTCTCCTAGATTCCTCTGCGGCATAAGATCAGTTGACCGGGCGATAAGTAAAATTGTTAAAAGTTAATCCATTCACAGGTGTCTCCTAGATTCCTCTGCGGCAGAAGATCAGTTGACTGGGCGATAACTAAAATTGTTTAAAGTTAATCCCTTCACATGAGTCTTCTAGATTCCTCTCGGCGAAATCATTGACCGTCGTAACTAAAAATTTTTCGAAATTTTTTTCCCACAGGGGTCTCCTAATTCCTCTGCGGCAGAAAATCAGTTTTACCCCGGGGGAGATAATTCTTGCAAATTTAGTCCTTCACACGCCCTCTCCTAGATTCTCTGCAGCAGAAGATCAAACCGGCGAGTAATTTCTGTGCTGTTTTATCCTTTAAGGCTCTCTAATTCTCTGCAGCAAAAAATCATTTAAACCGGGGGATACTTTTTTGTGCTAGTTTTTTGTCCTTCACACCGCTCCTAATTCCTCTGCACTGAAGATCAGTTGCCCGGTGGAGCTGACTTACTGTATTAGTTTATTCCTCACACGTGTATCCTAGATTCTCTGCAGAAGAAGACAGTTTTGTCCGGTGGAGCATGACTTACTGTGTATAGTTTATTCCTTCACACGCGTACTCCTAGATTCCCTCTGGGCAGCAGAAGAATCAGTTTGTTCCGGGTGGGAGCTGGGACTTACTGTGTATAGTTTAATTCACCTTCACACGCGGTCCCTCCTAATTCCTCTGTCAGCAACAAAGAACCGTTGTCCGGTGGAGCTGACTTAACATGTTCTCAATAAGTTTTTTATTCTCACACGCGTCTCCTAGATTCCTCTGCATCAGAAGTCAGTTGTCCGGGTGAGCTGACTTACTTGTGTATACTTTATGCCTTTACACGCGTCTCCTGATTCCTCGCTCAGACTAACAGTTTCCGGTGGAGCACTGACTTAACTTGTATATGTTTTATTGCCTTCACCGCCGTCCTCCTAGATTTCATTCTGCAGCAGAAGAACAGTTTGTCCGGGTGGACGACTGACTGTTGTATAGTTTTATTCTTCACACGCGTCTCCCTAGATTCTCTGCAGCAGAGATCAGTTGTCCGGTGGAGCTGACTTACTGTGTATAGTTTTATTCCTTCCACACGCGTCTCCTAGATTCCTTTGCGCCAGAAGACAGTTTGTTGGGTGGAGCTGACTTAACTGTTGTATAGTTTTATTCTTCACACCGTCTCCTAGATTCCCTTGCAGCGAAGATCATTTTGTCCGTGTGGAGTCTGACTGAATGTGTATAGTTATTCTTCACACGCGTTCCTCCAAGATTCCTCTGCAGCCGAAGACATTGTCCGGGT
Source organism: Sweltsa coloradensis (assembly GCA_024449915.1). Lineage (NCBI taxonomy): Eukaryota > Metazoa > Arthropoda > Insecta > Plecoptera > Chloroperlidae > Sweltsa > Sweltsa coloradensis. Next base: position 1,427,638 of record JAMZAV010000405.1, on the reverse strand, counting down.
GGAGCTGACTTACTGTGTTAGTTATTCCTTCACACCGTCTCCTAGGATTCTCTGCACATAAGAACAGTTTGTCCGGGTGGAGCTGACTTACTGTGTATAGTTTAATTCCTTCACCACGCGTCTCTAGTATTCCTTTGCAGCAGAGATCATTGTCTGGTGGAAGCTGACTTACTGTGTATAGTTTATTGCTTCCCCACGCGTCTCCTAGATTCCTCTGCGCAGAAGATCAGTTTGTCCGGGGGGAGCTGACTTACTGTGTATAGTTTATTCCCTTTCCCACACGCGTCTCTTAGATTCCTCTCCCAGCAGAAGATCAGTTGCCCGGTGGAGCTGACTTACTGTGTATAGTTTATTCCTTCACACGCGTCTCCTAGATTCCTCTGCAGCAGAAGATCAGTTGTCCGGGTGGAGCTGACTAACTGTGTATAGTTTATTCTTCACACGCGACTCCTAATTCCTGTGCAGCAGAAGATCAGTTGTCCGGGTGGAGCTGACTTACTGTGTATAGTTTATTCCTTCACACGCGTCTCCTAGATTCCTCTGCAGCAGAAGATCAGTTGTCCGGGTGGAGCTGACTTACTGTGTATAGTTTATTCCTTCACAAGCGTCTCCTAGATTCCTCTGCAGCAGAAGATCATTTTGTCCGGTGGAGCTGACTTACTGTGTATAGATTATCCTTCACACGCGTCTCCTAGATTCCTCTGCAGCGAAGATCAGTTGTCCGGGTGGAGCTGACTTACTGTGTATAGTTTATTCCTTTTCACGGTCTCCTAGATTCCTCTGCAGCAGAAGATCAGTTGCCCGGGTGGAGCTGACTTACTGTGTATAGTTTATTCCTTCACACGCGTCTCCTAGATTCCTTTGCAGCAGAAGATCAGTTGTCCGGTGGACCCTGACTTACTGTGTATAGTTTATTCCTTCACAGGCGTCTCTAGATTCCTCTGCAGCAGAAGATCAGTTGTCCGGGTGGAGCTGACTTACTGTGTATAGTTATTCCTTCACAACGCGTCTCCTAGATTCCTCTGCAGCAGAAGATCAGTTGTCCGGGTGGAGGTGACTTAAACTGTGTATAGTTTTTTCCTTCACCGCGTCTCCTAGATTCTACGCAGCAGGAGATCAGTTGTCCGGGTGGAGCTGACTTACTGTGTTAGTTTATTCCTTCACACGCGTCTCCTATATTCATCTGCAGCAGAAGATCAGTGGCCCGGGTGGAGCTGATTTACTGTGTATAGTTTATTCCTTCACACGCGTCCTCCTAGATTCCTCTGCAGCAAAAATCAGTTGTCCGGGGGGAGCTGACTTACTGTGTTTAGTTTATTCCTTCACCCCGCCTCTCCTAGATTCCTCTGCAGCAGAAGATCAGTTGTCCGGGTGGAGCTGACTTACTGTGTAAAGTTTGATCCTTCACACGTGTCTCCTAGATTCCTCTGCAGCAGAAGATCATTGCCCGGGGTGGAGCTGACTTACTGTGTATAGTTTATTCCTTGACACGGCGTCGCCTAGATTCCTCGCAGCAGAAGATCAGTTTGTCCGGGTGGAGCTGACTTACTGTGTATAGTTTATTCCTTCACACGCGTCCCCTAGATTTCTCTGCAGCAGAAGATCAGTTGTCCGGGTGGAGCTGACTTACTGTTTTAAAGTTTGATCCTTCACAAGCGTCTCCTAGATCCTGTGCAGCAGAAGATCAGTTGTCCGGGTGGAGCTGACTTACTGTGTATAGTTTATTCCTTCACAGCGTCTCCTAGATTCCTCTGCAGCAGAAGAACCGTTGTCCGGGTGGAGCTGACTTACTGTGAAATAGTTCATTCCTTCACACGTGTCTCCTAGATTCCTCTGCAGAAAAAAGATCAGTTGTCCGGGTGGAGCTGACTTACTGTGTATAGTTTATTCCTTCACACGCGTCTCCTAGATTCCTCTGCAGCAGAAGATCAGTTGTCCGGGTGGAGCTGACTTACTGTGTATAGTTTATTCCTTCACACGCGTCTCCTAGATTCCTCTGCAGCGAAGATCAGTTGCCGGGTGGAGCTGACTTACTGTGTAAAGTTCTTTTCCTTCACACGCGTCTCCTAGATTCCTCTGCAGCAGAAGATCAGTTGTCCGGGTGGAGCTGACTTACTGTGTATAGTTTTATTCCTTCACACGCGTCTCCTAGATCTACTGCAGCAGGAGATCATTTGTCCGGGTGAGCTGACTTACTGTGTATAGTTTATTCCTTCACACGCTTTTTCCTAGATTCCTCTGCATCAGAAGATCAGTTGTCGGGTGGAGCTGACTTACTGTTTATAGTTTATTCCTTCACACGCGTCTCCTAGATTCCTCTGCAGCAGAAGATCAGTTGTCCGGGTGGAGCTGACTTACTGTGTTTAGTATTCCTTCACACGCCCTCTCCTAGATTCCTCTTGCAGCAGAAGATCAGTTGTCCGGTTGGAGCTGACTTACTGTGTATAGTTTATTCCTTCACACGCGTCTCCTAGATTCCTTTGCAGATGGTGCGGCTGTAGTTAACATGTTAGCCCACAAAGCAAGCAAGACGTTCGCAAAATTTATACGGGATGTGTATCAACCATATCTCAGGTCAGCTGGAGGCTCTGGAGCTCGCGCAGGACGTGTGGACATTGTTTCTTTAGGACGTCTACCTTGGTGATGGTCTTAAAAATGTTAATTGTGCATTGCACAGAGTGGGCAAGTGTTCTTTTCCACCCTGGATACAGATGTCCTGATTTAATTCAACAGGGAGTCAATGCTCAGTCTTTGACTCTGTGACCACTTGAGAGGTTTGAAGTCCATAATGGTTTGAACTGTTGACACGGATGCCGTTGTTCTTGCTTTTTCGGCTGTGCAGAATCTAGTTGGAGAGCCGTAGCTTTGGGTTTCTTTTGGCTCTGGAAAAAGCTAAAAATTCCATCGCTGCGCATGTCACTTGGTGGGCGACAACTGCCTTCCTGGTTCCTCCCCGTGCACGGTGACACTGTGGAAGCAATGGAAATCCTGCAGCAGTGCAGTCAAGTATTGATACTACTGTCATTTGTCAACGAGCAGACAAGCAGATTATGGAAGGAGTTGTTGTGTGGGAGAAAAAGTGCAAATGGATCTATACATAATTTGAATCTATAGTCTCAAAGATGAACACCGTGTTTTTTGTTCATAGTTTTCTCTTGGTTTTGCGACTTTTATATACTAGATTTGTTATAACCTTTCTCAGGGCAATAGGTAATTCGATTATTATTGAAATTATTGGTGCCATGTTTATCGAATTTTAATCTCAAAACCAGAAACTTCAAATTCTTGCGCCTCCGCAATACATTTGGTTTGGTGCGCTACATTTTCCAATTATTGCCACTTTTCCACACATGTAGGCCAAATCGGTTCTAAAATTGAATTTGTGGCGTTTTTTTTTTACCATTTTTTTCTAAATCTTAAACAAAAGCTTCCAATTGCTAAATTTTTGCCCAAATTTTGTTCATCAATATCAGAATTATCGCCATCTCTCCCAGGGCTGAAGTATGCTGGTTTTGATTTAATAAATGTAGCCTTTTTTGCCGTTTATGTAATCTCACAGCGAAAAGCAATTAATTTAAGTGTGTCTTTAGTATTATACTAGTTTATCCTTTGTGCTTTATCGGCCTGTCACAATAATATCTAACGATATCAGTCAATAACTCTTTGCTTTGAAATGTGCCTTTATTGCCGTTTATTTGTCTCCAAAAGGAAAATTCTGCCAATAACGATTTTTACGTTACCTTCATAGAAATTAGGATAAATTTACGAATGATTTGAGTCCCCTCTCAGCTTGTTTGACTGATCGAATATACAAAAACGCACATACAACGTGTCACTGGGCGGCCCCTAGTCCGCCACTGTGCCAGTGGTGCAATATGGTAATTTCATCTTGGCACCATCGATTCAATCAATCAATAAGATCTAATAAGTAACTGTGCCAAGTGGCTTGCTTCTAGAATGAAATGCAAGGTTGAATCCCCTAACCCCCTAACTATCATATTTGTGAGTCGTCCTGGTGATAGGGACCCTGCAGTGGGCGACTTCCTCGGCGACATGACGGACGAATTGGTAGAGTATGGCCAGGGCTCATACATATCTGAGTTTGTGAGTGGTGGACCGAAGAATTACTCGTACAATGTGAGATGTGGCGGGTCACATACTGATGTCAAAAGTGTATGCAAAGTTAGAGGATTATCGCTTAACTACACGGCTAGTAAGGTTGTGAACTTTAATACACTCAAAAGTATGACTCTTGACAATACAGCATCAGTCACTGTTCGCAATCCACACAAAATTGTTAGAGTACCGCACTACAAGATTGCGAGTAGGAGAGCAGATAAAATGTACAGGACAGTGGTTGCGAAGAGACGACGCGTAGAAGACTATGATACTCTGCCGTATGGCTTCAAGCGCGCTCGTCAGATGTGAACTGTAAATAAGGATAATGTGCCACTAATAGATATATAATGAAGATAATTTTGTAAATATATGTGCACTGAAGACTGTTCATATAAAGTGCACTGAAGAATGCAAAATGAGTAGATATACGCTTTTGCTACTGTAAATATAGGGGTTTTTTTACACGTGGAGTTATATCACCAGGCTCCATGTGGACCTTTTCCTCTAAACAATAATAAAGGACCCCCTCGATTGACTGAAACTTTGACGTAGTGAGGGGGCTTTTTTAACTAATATCAGTCAGGTGATTAAAATGCTTTATAAGAAAGCACATTGTCGACTCTCAAACAGTTAGTGCAATGGATCCAAAGTGGCAACATCCATTTACAGCATTAATTTGTGGTCCTACAGGATGTGGAAAATCACATTTTGTTACAAGATTTATTCATCATCTCCCGGCACTTGTGGACAAACCAATCACTGAAGTGATGTGGTGTTATTCCGAATGGCAAGACCTCTATGAAACAAATAAAAATAATAAAGTACGTTTTCATCAAGGATTACCACAGCTTGAAGATTTTCCTCCTCATGAAGGTGCAAAACTAGTGATAATTGACGATATGATGCGTGAGGCTGATGAGAGAGTTGTGGACTTATTCACTAAAGGGTCTCATCATAGAAATTTGAGTATCATGTTTATTTCCCAAAACATGTTTCATCAAGGTAAAGGGCGCAGAGATATTTCTCTAAACTCTCACTACTTGGTATGCTTTAAAAATCCACGTGATCGTGCACAAATAAGTCACCTGTCAAGACAGGTTTATCCTGACAATCCATTATTTGTAAGAGAGGCCTTTGAAGATGCAACATCTGCACCACATGGATACCTCTTATTTTACTTTAAACAATCTAAACCAGACATTATGCGTTTTAGAACTTCAATATTTCCTGATGATAAGTCTTGCTACGTGTACCTACCAAAAAAATCTATAAAACATCATGCACCTTCTCATTCTCATTCATTTGAGCATCATGTCTAGCACAGTACTCAGCCATGCGGATTTGCTCCGTGCTCTTCATCGTGCAAGTCCACACATGCGCAAATCAATTATTAAAGCTGCTGATTGCGGACTTATAAAGTCTATCTGTGAATGTGCAGACAACACTTTAAAAGGACGTGTATCTCTAAACTACTCTCAGAAGAGAAAACTTTCTCGTCACAAGAGGTTGTTGAGGAAACTTGTGTGTCGAGGTGAAAACTGGAAAAGAAAAAAGAAGATTTTACAACAGAGTGGTGGTGCAATTCTGCCACTGCTACTTGCACCTCTTCTGAGTGGTATTCTTGGAAGTATCTTTAAATCATGAACCATATAAAGAAAATGTTACTCATAGACCCTGATACACTGGGAAGGATTCAACAACGTGCAGAAAATCCTGTCAATAATACCATATCTTCACTTGATCAAGAAATGGAACGTATACTTAAGCTAAAAAATGTCACAGATGATGAAAAGTGGTTACAGTATAAACAAGTACTCTCACGGTTTTTACACTTTACAAGTGAGTTGCGTAATCCCATCGCATTACCAATAATAAGTGTAAAAGAACAAGTGAAAAATGAACCTGGTGTTAAAAATGAGAAGGAGAAAAATGCCCCTTCTAATGATAAATTTACTTAAATATCCTTCAAGAAAGTATTTGGTAAATATATAAAACCAAAACGCAAATTATGTTTTAATCAATGTTGTTCACGTAAATCCTAGATTAATTAATTTGTATTAGTCAGGTGGCATACCTGGAGAATACTTTAATTTTAATATAAAAGCATGAAATTTGGCATGATGATTGGACATACCCTACTGATGATTTAAGGAAATGGAGCCAATCGAAAATTTACCCAGGAACCCTTCAAATCAAAGATGGCGTCCTAATGGCCGAGCTTTTAAAATTATGGTCCAATATTATTCATTTTCACTTTACGCACGTACTTCCAAGTACTGAATATAAATTTGAGGTTCAAATTAACTTTTTTTAATCAGAAACCTCTCAAAATTAAAGATGGCGGCCAAAAAATCAGTTTGTCAATATTAACGGATTTGATTGAATTTCGGTTTCTACACGTATATTGAGCTGCTGAGTATCATTTTGAGGTAAAAATATGTTTTTTGACATTAAATGTCAAAAATAAATAAATTTTATTGGTCACAAAACCTAGAAAAAGATTGAAAAAGTACAAAACAAGATTTTATGATGTGATAATTTACTTATCACTGGTAGCCAAAACCTGATAAAAACACACTTGTACGTATTTCACATTAAAAAGTGTTTGCTAAATACGTACTTGTGTGTTTTTATCAGGTTTGGCTCCCAGTGATTAGTTAATAAGCACATTACAAAATCTTGTTTCGTCCTTTTTCAAACTTTTTCTAGGTTATGTGACCAATAAATGTCACAAAACATATTTTTATTTCAAAATGATACTCAGAAGCTCAATATACGTGTAGAAACCTAAATTTAAATCAAATCCGTTAATAATTGACAAAATGATTTTTTGGCCGCCATCTTTAATTTTGAGAGGTTTCTGATTTAAAAAAAGTTAATTTGAACCTTAAATTTATATTCAGTACTTAAAAGTACGTGCGTATAGTGAAAATGAATAACATAGGACCATAATTTTTAAAAGTTCGGCCATGTCCGGACGCCATCTTTGATTTGAGGGGTTCCTTGGTAAATTTTCGATTGGCTCCATTTTCCTTATCATCAGTAGGGTATGTCCGATCATCATGCCAAATTTCATGCTTTTTTACTAAAATTGAAGTATTCCGTGGATATCTCCAGGTATGCCGCCTGACTATATTGTTACATGGTGTATTGTTTCTTTTTAAGTTAAAATGATATTATACTCTTGCAAAATTAAATCTGTAATTTGTGTTTTCTCATAATATTATTGTACTTGTCCTTTTTTAAAAAAAATAAAATAAAAAAAAATAGCTAATGCTGTTGTAAACCTAACTAAGCATTGTTTGTAAAATTATTTACCCATCCAACTTCCTTTTTTTTGTCATTAAACCAGGTGTCATGGCGTCTAATAATTAATAATAGATGTTATGACATTAACGGTTTATAATTACATGCAAAATATCATGTAGTACTTGTTTGCTAGCTTTGCAAGTCTTGACAGGTATGGCATCCTCGACTTCAAGTCTTAGCTTGTCTGGGTGACGTCACGCATGAGGTAGGTAAGTATAGCGAGAGAGAAAGGGAGGGGGTGGAACTTCCTACATGGCAGCCAATCAGGAAGCAGCTTCATTGTGTTACCACTAGGAGCAGAGCCAGGCGTGACAGGTTTGTATCAGTCTGCAGCCAAGCTTCGCCGGAGACGGACGCTTACACACCAGCATTCTCAACAATGGATTTCCACTTTGACTACGCTGCTGCTTCTACTGCTGTTGCTGCTCCTGCTGTTTCGGCTCCTGCTGTGAATACGTCTTACGAAGCCGATCATCTAAGAAAGTACGAACAGGTATTGCTTAAAAATGTGTTCTTTTTAAATGGGTGCCGCACAAAAATGTTGGTGACAGGACTTCATATTAAAGGGGTATTTAACCGCTAAACTCAAAAAATATATTTCATTCAGGCTAACTAGTAATGAATTTAGCAATTAACAGAAAAATTATTGGGGCCACCATGACCTCCCAAAAAAATGTCAAACATGACATTTTTCGAGCTAGGTCCCATCGGCAAAAATCTCCCATAAGAAATAACATGGGGACGATCTTTATGACCCATGACCTTGGAGGATTTTGATCCAAAAAAATATTTGCCATTATTGACGTACTCGACAGCCTTTTCTGTAAATTCTCTATATTTTGTTTTGAAATTTGGGCAAGTAGTTCACCAAGATGGAGTGTGATTTTGAAATGCATATTTTTGCGTGTTTGAGGGTATATTTGGGCACAGTTTCAAGACACGATGTTATAAAGGGGCATTTTAGATTGGCACTATGCTCTAGTATCTATGTGGACCAAAAAAGAAGCAGGTTAAAGCCGATTTAGGAAATTTCCAAAACACCAATTTTCGCCAATTTCTAGATCCAAAAAATTAAAAAATTCGTGTTAAATCACAGTTACAAGATGTCATTTTTTAAACGGTCATTAAAGTGTAGTACTGTGCTATAGATCACGTGGTAAAAAATAATTTTTGGGGTTTTTAGCCCCTTTAAGGACTGCTTTAGTCCCTATGTGCAAATCCTGGCGGCCAAGGGCGGAAGAGGAATTCAGCTTACTGCTCAAGGATGGAAGCAGCTTGTCCGTGAACTGGAGATACTGAATACCTACATCTTTAATGTTGGAGAAGATGCACGCAATACGCCTGATAAACAAGTTGCTGAAAACACGTTATCTGTATTCAATCATCATGGTAGTACAGTGGTTGTGCTTTCATCTAAACATGAAAATGTGTCAGTATACCTCGGTGAAGTGACGTGTCATAATTTGGTTAAGTATTCTCAGATCGAAACTCACACTTGACTTACTTCCGAAACCTATGGTGAGATAAATAAGTGGTATTTTAATTTCCTATTGCAAATTAAAAATGAGTACGATCAGAAAATGTCTGCAATTGAAGAAGGTTCGAGTGAAACAAGTGTAAACCTGCATGACGTAGTAAAGAACTATATTGAACGTCTTCGGCAAGAAGAACGTTTCATTACTCCAAATCTACAAAAATTCGTGTATGAACTGGGTACTGACTTCATATATATGGAGAAGTGGAACTAATAAACATGTCTCCTTTCATGCATAAACCCTATTATGAACCAAGTCTGTAAATGTGTAAATCATGGTGTAATATTGTTTAATAAAATGATGAGATATAACCCTAATTAAGTCTTGACTACTTAGAATTTATTTACCCTAGAACTACCTTATCCTATATCCTTTATTCTTCACATTCACCTAATGGAAAATGAAAATTGAAGAAAATGATGGTTTATGTCACTTTGAAAATTAAATATAAAATAAAATAAAATAAAAAATAAAAACCATAAGATGTAAAACATAGGTTTAAAGTGGTCACACTGTTGCGTAGTGTCGCCATCTTGGATTGAAAACAAAATTGGGTGGTGGGGAGGGGGGTGGGGGTTGGGGGTTGGGAGGTTAGAAGTGGGGTTTGGGGTGGTGGTGGAATTTGGAGTGGGGGTGAAGGAGAGGTTGGGTGTGGAAGTGGGGGGTGGATGCGTACTGGGGGTGGAGGTGGGGGTGGAGGCCGCCATCTTGACGCCCCAGTGGCGTACTACCTACTCAGAGCTATTATCACATACCTGGTTGGACGTGCTGTTGGCGGACGTACTGACGACGTGGTGACGAGAGCACAAGCAGGCGACGTGGTGCAGCAGAGGGGCGCGTAGAACGGCACTAAATGTTAGAACTTATACTAAGACGTGCGAGAGTAATGTAAATATAATATAATATAAATAAACACACGTGAATTTGCCCAGAGAGAGGCGAGAAGTTTTGAGAGAGAACACACGCACGTAGGGTGCGTGGCGAGGCGAGAGAGGTGCAGTCAGTGCACTTGCGTACGTGACGCGTAGACAGTTGATTGTTCTTAGACACTGCACTGTACGTGGCGCCGATCACGGCAGTCGCTAACCGGCTCAAAGTACTGTGGTCAGCGTTTTGTGATAATAGATGCGTAATGACACCTGTTGAGGGATAGGTGAATTATATGAAAGGAAAGTAATTCAAGCGGGAGGAATTCAAAGTGGAATGCGCGTAAACAGATGGAATTCTGCAGTTTGGGTCAGTCTGTCGCTTCTTAATGTTAGTGCAAACATTAATCTTTGTTATGTTCGTCTGTCATTACGAAGCGATAGATTGAGTAAGTTCCTCAATGAACTGGAGATTTCACTGGGGACAGAGGAAAATAAAACAAAGGTAACAACAACAAATTAGTGACGTGGAATTATTCAAAGACTTACTCTGTGGGAAACACTAATATTCACTTTTCTTTTCTAGATTCAAAGTTGCCTGACATCGAGTAATAATTTTGGTAATGTAGAACAATGTATTCTTTATTATTGGAAGAGAAAACTTTGGGATAATGACGATGTAACGAGTGTGACTGTGATATAGATATAAGTAGTATAAAAGAAAGGCTCCGGGTGCAATAATCCGCGGTTTCGAAGGAATCCAAGATGGCGGTGGTCAAGTGTTTCCGGTCACGTGACTGCCATCTTCTTGTTTCCCGTTGCCATTTTGGTTCCGGTCACGTGTTTTCGCCCGCCATTTTGTCCGCCATTGTGTTTCCAGCCGCCGTCTTGTCCGCCATTTTTTCTTTATGTCACCATATTAGCTTGGTCTCTATTTTAGCTTAACCGCTATTTTGGCAGCCATTTTTGTTGTCATATTGTCCGCCATCTTGTCTGTGTCCTAGTCGTCATTATCGAATTTTCAAATGTCGCGCCACTTCTTTAATGCAATTTAATCGTTGCAAATTCTATTCTGCAAAGCTTTTCACGGATGTTGTTGCGTGGCACTGAACGTTTAAGAACTAAGAATGCGCAAATGTGGAAGGGTATAGATGAGTTTGGCCCTTTTTTTAGATCTCATTACTTTTAAGTGTGTAACTTTTGGCTGTATTTTTACAAGTTTTTGTATGCGTGGTATATTGATAACTGTAAGGTGCGGCGTGTTACGGTCAATCTAATCCAAGCTACAGCGGCCAATCGTGCAAAACGTTGTTATTATTATGTACAAGCAATCGTTACTCATTTGAGTTAACGTGAATATTTATGTCGACAGGTTTGGCTTGGTCTGCTTTAAATTTAATGTCCCCCACTAAAAATGAATTTTTTAAGTTCATGATTAGAGGTACGTGAAAATAGCGTTTTGTGAATAGATGCTACAAAGCGCTATTTTTTCACTTAAAACTAAGGTTTTCCAGTCCCATTTTATTTTATTTTCCATAGTAGGGATAGTTTGTTTAAACACATTTTTATGCATTGATATCGATTCAACCTTGATGATATAATTTCAAAATAATAATATGAAAAATCTTCATACACAAGCTTTTGAAGGTGGCCAAAAAAATAGATGCTACAAAACGCTATAAAATGACACTTGAAAATGCTATTTTCACGTACCTCTATTCATGATGTTTAGGACATTTTACTGCTCAAAATAAAACAAAGATTCACAGGTTTATCAACCTCCTTCATCAGGTTTTAATGACGGTTGAAAAAACATGACAACAGAATGGAAGAAAACTAATGGAGGTTGATAAACCTTTAAAATATAGTAATCTTATTTTTATTTTTCGTTGTGAATAGTCCTAAAAAATCATGGTCTTAAACCGGACCTACTCCAAATAATTGTATCATAATTTAAAAATTAATTAGTTTAATTTATTTATACATATAAGGTTAATTAATAAGCATTTTATTTGACACGTTGGTACTCTATACGCCAAGAAAATGAAAAAATATTATCTGATCAGCGATGTTGCGCTCTAAAATAAAATGCACACTGTGTTGAATTTAACAGACCATCTTCAGGATCTTCACGGCAAGATTGCGCTGCCCTTGTCGTGTGTTTTGATTAGGTTCAATTATCCATAATAAATCAATTGGTCTTAACAAAATACACGATGAGTGCAGTGCACTTAATACGAGATTCAACATCTTTTTTTAACAATACACTTGATTTTTTTCAAAGCATTTTATTTGATATATTGGTATTCTAGACGCAAAGAAAAAGAAAAAAATATTATCTGATCAGCGGTATTGAGCTCCAAAATAAAATTCACACTGTGATGAATTTAACAGACCATCTTCAAGATCATCGTGCCGAGATTGCGCTGCCCTCGTCGCAGGTTTTGTTGGGCTCAATCATTGTAGATGATAAATGGAGTTCAACAGAATGTGCTATGAGGGCAATGCACTTAATACGAGATTCATCAGCGTTTCAACAGCAGCTTGGTGACATTCAAAATTGTAGAATAATACGCATTTTTCAATCATGTCGGCCATTTTGAATCGTAAAGTACACTTTGTTTGGCTACCCCACTATAAACCATTTTTAACATCTTAAGATTGTGTTTTGCAAGTAGCACCTTCCAAACATTATTTGCCGTCTTTTTATATTCAAAATATGAAATATTATACCTTTTCATTTCTGGCGCCATTTTAAATCTTGGCATTTTTCGTGTATCTTCTTCTATGTCGCATTTCTTTGACTTTATAAACGTTTTTGTTAAGTAAACCTTCCTACCATTTTTGGGAGTTTAATTTGGAATCAATCGTTGACCAGCTTGTACAAGTGTTTTGTATATTGCTTTTATTAGGTGTATTGTCCTGGTGGTATGAGACTTTGTGTAATGTTATAAGGCAAAGCTCTTATCCTTACCAGCAGCAATATGTGATTATCAACAATAATGTCATAGTTATGTTCAAATAAATGAAAATGGTTTTCAAATCAGACTTTTTCTAGCAATCACCTATAAATAAAGCCGGAGCTTTTGGGAACAGTTGGAATTGTGATTTATAAGGAATTAAAATTGTTAAGTAAGATTAAATTCAACATGAGGTAGATTTCTGTTAGTGCACCCATCTTGCTGAACTAAATACAAAATAAGGCAGAGGCGTATAGAAATAAATAATCTTACGCCTGATGAGTTTTTGTTTATAATCAACAGTTGTGATGAACCACTTAATGGTTTGATAATACGCAACGTAGTGAGATTTTACTGTTCATGTTATAAAATTGTGATCGTTGTTCTTGTTTAACAACCATCATGTTCTACTTCAAAGTGGTATCTGCTTCTGTTTGACCACTAGTGGGGAATTTTACGTTTGAAATGTATTCTTGGTTGTACCGTTGTATCGAAACGAGACGAGTCATTGCAATAAAAATAGAGTTAGAGTAAATACACTTAATCCAAACTCTCTGCAGCATTTCCTTTGGAGGATCCTCGGTCAAATGGAAACGGCTGGTCTTTTCTGTGTGTTGGGATGGAATTCTGTTGTTAAGGTCAGTCTGTCGCTTGATAATGTATGTGCACACAGTGGTCTTGATGGTTCTGATTGTACGTGCATTGTCATGCAATGGCTCAATGACCTAGAGTCGTCATGGTAACACTAGGTAACAAAGATAACAACAACAAATCAGAAACGTGGAATTATCTAAGGAACTCCGTGGGTAAAGCTAACATTTGCCTTTCTTTTCTAGATTCCAACGTTGCCTTACATCGAGTAATTTCGGTAATTGAGAAGAATAATTGGGAACATAAATCAGTACAATTGGAAGAGAAAATATTTTATGTTAATGATGACGATGCAACGTGACACACACACATAAATATGTAAGATTTAAGGCTTTCGCAGTACATGATATGAAAATATATGTTTTTATGTAAAACTGCATGTAATTTTATAATAAAAAAATATATGGAGAAAACATATATTTTCGCAGGTTTTCGTAGGTTTTCTCGGATGTAATGTGACATTGGTAAGAGCATAGCCCGGACAGCTAAGGTCCCGCGTTCGAACCCCGGTGTAGTCTTTTAATTTATGTCTCAAGTACTAACGTAACAGCGTCATAGTCGCCTACTATGAAACCAAGGTAAAACAATATAATTAATTTCTCGATTTGGATAGTCGGGAAACACTCCCGTAGGTGGAATTATTAATATTTAATACAATCCAGAAATTAAAAAAATCCATCCCGATCGGGGTTCGAACCCGAGTCTCCCACTTTCCGGTTGGACGCCTTAGCCAACTGGACCACCGAGACGGTAACTATTCAACTTCTGTATTGTCATTACATTATAGAACTTGAATGGATGGAACAATTAAGCATCGACAAACTGTTGCTGTTGAGACTCGGGTTCGAACCCCGATCGGGATGGATTTTTTAATTTCTGGATAGAATTTAATATTAATATAATCAATATATAGTAAAATAAAACCTGTTAATAGATCAGCCATGTTACAAGTCTAGATGTGGATGCACAGCCTGTCGAAGACGACACACGACTAGTTTGCGCTGCCCTCGTTGCATTGAGTATAGAATCATCTCGGAGTGTGTTTTGATTGGATAAAAATATTAATGCCTGCTAAGGTTCGTGCAAGAAAACTCAATATAAGCGTAGTACGGTCAATACAATACACGGGACAGCGGCCAGCGGCCACTCGTGCAAAACGTTATATTTACGTACAAGTAATAATCGTTTAATCACAAGGGCGCAGACCCCTTTTGAAGCTATTCAAGCGTGAAGCTTTAACAGAAAGTGGGTGGGTAAAAAAGGGAGGGAATGGGCTGACCCAATACTCTGCACTGGTTTTCGTTCATTGGTCCAACCATGACACGTGATTGAGGAATAATTTTAGAGGTTCCTCTTCCACTGTTTGTCGCCGCATTCATATCTCGCTCTGATGTCGACTACCTGCTCGCACGGACAATAACACACTGGGTTGAGCGGGAGGCCTCGGGTGGTGGACCGAGACATTATGTATGAATACCTGGAGACAGCAATGCGACTGAACCAGGTCATTGTCAAAATTACCCAACACCGAATAATCATAAATAATAAACACATATGTTTATAATTACTAAATTATAAAAACTATATATGAGATCAGCAACTCTTATACATTGGAAAAATGTTTTTGATCGAAGTTCTACGACCAAAATTAGCATTTCACATCAAATAGGATAATCTGCTACTTGTGAAATGCGAATCGCTAATTTTGGCCGTAGAACTTCGATTAAAAACATTTTTTTTGCGATGCTGATCTCATATATAATTTTGGAAATTAGTATTTATAAAAAAAATAAGTTTATTAGACTCTCTTCAAGAGAGTGCCGTGGTGACAAAGAAGAGCCCCGTAGCGCTCAGTCAATGAGCTTTCAATAACATGAACGTTTTGGTTAGATCGCACAGACAATAACACAGGGTTGAGAGGAAGGCCTCGGGTGGGGACCGAGACATTATGTATGAATACCTGGAGACAGCAATGCGACTGAACCAGGTCATTGTCAAAATTACCCAAACCGAATAATCATAAATAATAAACACATACGTTTATAATTACTAAATTATAAAACTATATATGAGATCAGCAACTCTTATACATTGGAAAAATGTTTTTAATCGAAGTTCTACGACCAAAATTAGCATTTCACATCAAATAGGATAATCTGCTACTTGTGAAATGCGAATCGCTAATTTTGGCCGTAGAACTTCGATTAAAAACATTTTTTTTGCGATGCTGATCTCATATATAATTTTGGAAATTAGTATTTATAAAAAAAATAAGTTTATTAGACTCTCTTCAAGAGAGTGCCGTGGTGACAAAGAGGAGCCCCGTAGCGCTCAGTCAATGAGCTTTCAATAACATGAACGTTTTGGTTAGATCGCACAGACAATAACACAGGGTTGAGAGGGAGGCCTCGGGTGGCGGACCGAGACATTATGTATGAATACCTGGAGACAGCAATGAGACTGAACCAGGTCATTGTCAAAATTACCCAAACCGAATAATCATAAATAATAAACACATATTTTTATAATTACTAAATTATGAAACTATATATGAGATCAGCAACTCCTATACATTGGAAAAATGTTTTTAATCGAAGCTCTACGACCAAAATTAGCATTTCACATCAAATAGGATAATCTGCTACTTATGAAATGCGAATCGCTAATTTTGGCCGTAGAACTTCCGATTAAAAACATTTTGCAATGTATAGGAGTTGCTGATCTCATATATAATTTTGGAAATTAGTATTTACAAAAATATATGTTTATTACACTCTCTTCAAGAGAGTGCCGCGGTGACAAAGAGGAGCCCCGTAGCGCTCAGTCAATGAGCTTTCAATAACATGAACATTTTGGTTAGACACTCCAATTATAAGCGGAATAGAAGGCGCGCGCTGACCGTCGAGAAAATCCCCGTCAAAATAAACACATATTTTTATAATTACTAAATTATAAAACTATATATGATATCTGCAACTCCTATACATTGGAAAATGTTTTTAATCGAAGTTCTACGACCAAAATTAGCATTTTACATCAAATAGGATAATCTGCTACTTGTGAGAAATGTGTTCACTGTAACTAGGTACCCAGACAATCTAAACACTTTGGGAGATTGGCATCAAGACGAACAGTCTTGCCAAGTATCACATAGCTTTACATATGGGTGATACAAGGTTGCACTTTAATTAAAAATAAGTTATCAAAGAAGCAATGAGATCCATATATTATTATATTATTATATTATTATATAATAAAAAAAATTGTTGATATTGTTATTATTATTATTATTATTATTATTATTATTTTTATTATTATTATTATTATATATATATTTTATTATTATTATTTTTATTATCATCATTATTGTTATTATAATTATTAAATCAGGGATTGCGAAATGTGTATTAATTTCAAAATAATTTTACCACTGCCACTACACACGTAAGTTTTTGGTCGATCTCATGAAGGTATATAACTATTTATTCAACTTGTGTGTTGTTGCGTGATTTTTGTGCCTGGCTATTGAATGTAGATGAATCCTTTCCGCCGCCGTATGTATTATTACTAGCCTAGGATTTTCAGACGTACTCCAGTTTCAATATCACAGGCGGCGCAATATGACCTAACCGGTTGAAGGGCCCTAGTTTCTCACGTCGTCGTCTTCCAGTTTTACCATAATTTTGATTACAGTAGGCCTATGTTTAGAAGCAAAAGTAAATAACATGTTATACAAACAACATATTATGTGGATGTATCTTTGTAGGGTGGATAGATCCCTACCTAATGTATAATATAATACAAGTAGCCGTGGAGATAGAGTTGTTACTTTTATGGATTTGGTGTTTTGTGTTTTTGCTGATTTTATCAGTGAAGCGCCTTTGCAACGATTTCTTTTCGTTTCTGCCTGTGTTTCAATGAATGGAATTTCAAGACCCCTGACCATTTGTTTGCCTGCTGACCCTGGCTGCTGTTGTCCCATAGAAGGGTAGCTGGCGAGGCGGAATAAATTTTTTCGTCCAGCCCCCTGTCTGACGGGAGTAAGACATTTACCAAACCGTCAACAGAGAACAGCACTTTCGCTCCAATTTATTTTGATTAATAGTAATATAATAACTAGGTCAATAATAAAGATAACATATTGAAATTTTATATACTAGTTATTAAGACTATGTTACATTGCGGTGACACTTTAAATTTATTAAATTGGCATTATTGAAATTCCGACTATAAAATAAAGTGCATATTTAAATTTCAAAGTGTCGCAGCAATGCGGACATCTGTTTTTGAAACAATGCAAAAGGTTTCATGAAGATTGGAGCAACGGTATGGATAATAGACGATTTATACTAAGCTGCGGCAATCCCATGGGGGTCTACCACAGTAAACATAAATAATTTTGCCTACAGGGTTGGCTTGGTTGGCTTGAAATTTAATGGTCCCCACTAAAAATCGTTTGTGTGCCTGAGTGTGTAGACCCTAAATATGAATTAATTAAATTTATTTTTATTTTTTTGGTAAATTAAGAAGCATTTTATTTGACATGTTGTTACTATAGACGTCAAGAAATTTAAAAAAATATTATGTTTTGAACAATGTTGCGCTCTAAAATTAAGTGCTCACTGTACTGAATTTAACTGACCATCTTCAGGATCTTCACACCAAGATGGCGCTGACCTAGTCGTGTGTTTCGATTGGGCCCAATTTTTGATTTAATTAATTAATTCGGTCCAACAAAATACACTATGAGTGCAGTACACTTCATACGAGAATCAACAGCGTTTTGTTTATTATAAAACACTTGATTTAAAATAAGCATTTTATTTGACATGTTGGTACTCTGGTCTCATAGAAATTTAAAAAATATTATGTGATGAGCAATGTTGCGCTCTAAAATTAAGTGCACACTGAACTGAATTTAACTGACCATCTACAGGATCTTCACACCAAGATGGCGCTGACCTAGTCGTGTGTTTCGATTGGGCCCAATTATTGACTAAAATAAGTTGGTCTAACCAAATGCACTATGAGTGCAGTACACTTAATACGAAAATTATGTGTTTTTTTTTGTTACAAAACTTATTTTTTTAAATAAGTATTTTATTTGACATGTTGGAACTCTGGTCGCCAATAAAATGAATATATATATATATATTCGATATGACATCGCCGCCCCGCACCTTTTCACGATATGACCTCGCCGCCCCGCACCTTCAGCCGAGGCTATATAAGGCGGGCGCTGCGTGCTTGCCAACCACTGTGACTCTAACCTCCGTAGAGTCACAGTCAACCTTGAAAATGTCTGACGTAGTACAGACGAAACGTCGGTGGACGCCCAGGTTCTGCCCTGGTTCATCTTATTTTCGACGCGGTTTTACCCAAGATCCTTGTTTTTATCCTATGACGGGCCGCGAAAACTTACAACAATCCATATATATATATATATACACATCATGAAATTCTTTCGAGTTTCCGAGTTAAATAAGTTTAACTACCAACGTTTCGGGCAGATCTCCCTGCCCATTCTCAAGGTAACGATATACAAATCAAAAAACATAAATTAAACAAACAAGACAATAACAAATAATAAAAAAGACAAAACAAGTCACTGCAAATGGTCAGCATTACATTTCAGATCTTTTCGACGACCTTAAACGGCGTTTGGTAGGTGGGGCTTCGGGTGGCTTCTTTTGTCTTCTATCCACTCTATCCGGAGGAACTACATTTTCCGTGGCAACTGGGGGTATTATCGGCACCACATGGCTATCACCGTAGCGCCAGTTTCCAGGTGGGTGCCAGTCTTTTCGCATCATCTCGTATGTTAAAGTTATGCGGTCGTTTCTACATTTCGACGGCTTCTCTGACAATTCGAGATACTTCATGGTCCACTCTGGCAACAGTCTTTGCGTTCGCGAGATCTATCTTTTCTCTGTCTGCCTAACTATTTTTTATCCATCTGGGAGATCTGCCCAAAACGTTGGTATTAAACTTATTTAACTCGGAAACTCGAAAGAACTTCATATGTCACATTATATCCGAGAAAATCTATGTAATAACATATATATATATATATATATATATATATATATGTGTGTGTGTGTGTGTGTGTGTGTGTGTGTGTGTGTGTGTGTGTGTGTGTGATAAGTTTAAGATTTTCGCGGACATATGTAATGTTAGAATTCACGTTTTTCTGGGTTGTGTCACACGATACAAATTGAGTAGGTGGTTTAGACTTACCCCACCTCATCCGACGTTTCGAGGAAATAACATCCCCGATCATCCAGGGTCACCGCGACGAGTCTGCACGGATCTCTTCCTTCGACTGGCAGTCCTATTGTTGGTTGACGCGTTGATGCTGTGGTTGCGCGCGCAACCACGTGTCGTCATTCCTTGTGACGCGAGACTCGAAGCCTGAAGCACTTGTGCCCTAGCCATACTTCTTGTCAAAGGACCCCGAGTCTCACAGGGCATGTCGCTTTCACACCTAATCTTGTCGGGTACGATGATGCCTTCCTCATTGCTCTTGGTAAGTGCCCCCGTCTCCCTTGAATAGCCCCGAGAGGAGTTTTCCACATACGGTTTGTGTTTGTGGAGCACTGGCAGCCAGGAAGGTGGTACCCGTTGTTCATCGTCCCGTTTATTTAAACTGTTAGGTCGCCGTTCTATTTCCATTGCTTCCCTTACTATTCTAAGAGGGTAATTTTGTATCGTCACCAGAGTTCTAGATGCGTCAAAATCAATTCTGTGCCCTGTGTTCCTTACGTGTTGAGCCAAAGCCGAAGTATCCTTGTTTTGTTTAACAGCAAGACGGTGCTCATCTACCCTCACCGAGATGCACCTGTTACTTTGGCCTATATACACTTCTTTACACATACTGCATGGAACTTCATAGACCCCCTGGTTCTCCAGAGGGATGCAATCTTTGGCATTTCTGAGTAAGGCCCCTATCTTGCGAGGTGGGTGGAAAATGGTTTTAATATTATATTTCAGAGCAGTCTTCCCACTTTATCAGTAACACCCTTCAAGTAGGGGAGGCGGACCCAAGGCACAGCCTTCTCCTCTTGATTCTCTTTGTTAGCAGAAGCCGGCCTCACTTTGAGAGATTTAGAAAAAACACTGCTGGAATACCCATTAGACAGTAATATGTGTCTGAGAGTTACTGTCTAATGGGTTTTTCAACAGTGCTATTTCGAAATCTCTCAAAGTGAGGCCGGCGTCTGCTAACAAAGTGGATAATAGAAAAAAAGGAAAAAAAGAAAGAGGAGTAATATGTGTCTGAGAATAACTGTCTAATGGGTATTCCAACAGTGCATATTCTGGTCGCTTGGGTGGATGTGCCCCGGAAAAGAAGGACAAATGTTCAAAAGTTTACATATATTTGGGCCGAAGCAAAATCTGTAGCAATTCAAACCAACAAGAAATAAAAAAAATCGGAATAGGCTAAAAATGTTTAAAATTTAAAGTTGCAATTAATTTTGTTCTTAAAGAAATCATTTTTACCGAATCATGTTTTGAATGTCAAGCAGTGAATGAGTGCAGTGATGAAGGTGTACCGCATCTTGCACTCTCAATGTTCCACATAATTCCGTTTGAAGTTGCAATCGTATCTCGTACAATGTATGGGCAGTGTTATTCAAAGTATGCTATGCATTTCTAAAGGTGTTGGGTAGTTGTGTTTTTACCAAGTACAATGTATTAATATGTTTAATAGTTGTGTTCATTGTTATTGTGTAACATCCTTCACGTTCTGCTTCATGTGGTATCTTCTTATGTTTTACATCTATCGGAAAATCAAACATTTGGAATGTATATTCTTGATTCTACTCTTGTATCACAACACATCATTGCAGTAAAAATAGAGTTTTCAAACTTTAATCCCCAATCTGCGGTCCGTTCTTAGAAGATTCTCAGTCAAATCAAATGAAGAAGACTGGTATATAAAAGTATTCCGTACGTCGAGATGGAATTCTACAGTTTGGGTCAGTCTGTCACTTGTTACTGTTATTGCTTACAGTGATCTTCGTTCTGTCACCATAGCATTAACAAGTGATAGCTTGACCCAGTTGCTCAAGTACTGGAGTTGGGACTGAACGTCCGAGAAAGAAGAAAACAAAGGTAACAACAATATATTACTTACGTTGGATTATTTATACTCTAAGCTACCTCTGTGGATATGAAGGTAACATTTGCTTTTCTTTTCTAGATTCCAACGTTGCCTGATATCGAATATTTCAGTAATTGAGAAGAGTTGGGAACGATGTATCCTGCATTATTGGAAAATGAAACTAGGGGATGATGACGATAATATAGGCGTTATTGTGAAATGTACATGGTTTTACGATAGCGTTATACACTCGGATTTATAGTAGGCGACTATGATGGTGTTATGATATGATGCTATTAAAGACAGGAATTTAGAAAGTGCCTCCGAAGGGACATGCCTCTGAGACCTTGGCTGTCCAGGCTAATGCTCTTACTAACTGAAATATGATGGCATCAGATTTATGTATATTTCTTTTGCATGCGATTTAACATTACAAAATATTTTTTTTAGTTTCAGTGAATGATACGAATTTTTCAGTAATAAATAGTCATCACAGAATATTTTAAAAAAATGGATTTCACGATTATAATTTTTATTGATATTCTTAATTCTTCTTAAGCGTCAGGCATGACTAGCCGGCTTTGATAACCCCCGGGGAGCCAAGAATGTGGTAGAAACCTCCCACCCCCTAACCGACCTAGTTGGAAATAGGGTTCGATATTAATTAATTGACATTCTCTGTTTTTCATGCTTCATTTAGAAGTGCTTAATAAAATAATTCACGTGAATTGTTCTTGTTCAGGCAGTTTAAAAGTAATTTAAACGCTCGGGTAATATTTGACCCTTCCATGCCAGTAACGTATATGAAAATAAGGATACTAGTCAAGTGTTTACGCATTCGTAGTCGTAGTACATTGTATGAAAAGTTATGTTTTGACGTTAAACTGCATATGATTAAATAATACAAAATATATTATTTAATTAATAACTGACGTTTCTCTAGAATTTAACCTAGTTTAATAAAGGTGTAAAACAAAAACAAAATAGACTAGAGAATCAATGAAGTACAAGATGACAATTTACATTGTTTTTTCAAACATTGCAGTTTATTATTTTGTCTGCATTTATAAGATTAGTCTTATTCAGTTGCCCTCCATTGTAAATAAGTTTTTATAACTGAATAGGAGGCGAGAAGTTAACAATAAATAAATCTAAACAAAATTTGATGTTTTCTACAACTAATTTATGTGACATTTTGGGATTTGTTAAAATTGTTCAGACTTTTTAACAAAATCTCCAACGAACAATACAAAATAAAAAAAATCCATGTTTTTTTTAAATATGGGAAATGTTGTAATAAATGAGAGTGTAGAGGCCCACATTTCCGCTTCCGTGACAACTAACCAAAATTAAATCATTTGTAGTGTTAGTGAATCTGCGGTAAAGGGGTATTCACCCGCAAAACTCAAAACTTATATTTAATTTAATTTAACTTGTTAAGAATTTACAAAGTAACTGAACAAGTATTGGGTATAAACTTATCTTGAAACAAAAAATTCCGAACTTGGTTATTTTTTAGATCGGTCCCATCTGCAAAAATCTCTCATGAGAAATAACATGGGGTTAATCTTTCCTCTGGCTTAACGCGCCATAGCTCTACCAATTGAGCCATCGAGACACAGAACACACAAAATAATTATATTATGAGAGTAAGGTGAAATTCCATATTGTATGTGCATGTGCATCCCATATGTGCATGACCATCGTGTACTGTCTGCCTTAGGTAGGTGGAGGGAAGGGAATGTTCCCGGGTTCTCAACACTTCACTCGCTCATTCGTCGTACAACGACTTTTGCGTTTTCCTAGTTACTGTGCAATGCCATATGGGTATCGTAAGTTTGTGAGGTGAGGGGTCGAGTGACTGAGTCTTACATTTCAACAAACGAAACTCCATCACTCCATCTGTATAAGTGTCCGTGAGTGAGTATGTGATCGAGTGTGTACGATGAACATTGAACATCAGCCGAACGACGTCGATACGACGAAAAGAAAGCAATTTACGAATACCAAAATGTAATATTGGCATTTATAAGTTCATTTCATTTCATGTTAATTTATTTGTTATTTTCAATGTGTTATACGATGTACCCAGACTGAACATAGATTCAGCAATTTAGTTTCTGACATCCGCTCGGCAAATGAAGAACCTCCAAACCACGTGATCTATCTATAAACTAATTGAACTGGTGTTTTCCCATAATAAACGGGATCTCCAATAACATTTTTGTGAGCAATGCGATATTAAATCACTGTGAATTCCCTTGAATTACATGGTGGTTAATGCAATTTATTATCTATCACCAATAAGCAATGTATGAGTATTTCAAAGAGGAACTGCAAAAACGCATTCAACATTTTATTGAAACACAAATTCACGCACCAAATGCAAATATTAAACGCTAAATGCAATACACATAACTATGTTTTTAAATTAGGTTTTGTGACTGGAGATATTGCTTACTATGAAAGTATATGCAATTATTATAATTTTAAAATATCCTCAACTGGGACTCGAAACCAGCACGCGTATCTTCGTACTGGTGCATCTATTAATCGTGTTTCATAATACTACAGCGAAACTGGTCATTTATTGTCGTAGAAAAAAGATCAAAAACATAATCTGCATGAGAAAGATGAACAAATTTCAAATACACTAAAATAATAACTCTTACGATTGAGTTTATTTCAAAGAGAAAAAAGCAGCAATACAAAACACAAAACAAAATAAAATTATCGTTATCAAATGTTGACCGCATGGCAATTATCGGATAACCTGTATAAATGGAACTGAACAAGCACGGTGCGTTATCGTTTTCACTAATCTGAATTGCTGGCCCGGTGCTCGAGTTTGAATAGAGATAATTGCTCTACTGGACTTTGCTCTAGGGATGTACAGCAAAAACTACCTGGAAAGAAGGTGTAAACTCCGGCGGGGAAGCACTTATAGTATCGCTGTGATACATTAAACCAAAAAGATGAAAGCAGATTAAATTAATAATTTCACCAAACAAAAAGTTTCTAAATTTTAGGATAAAATATTCAAAAAAATTCTGGTATAAACAAAGTTACTAGATCAATATTTTAAACTATCATGTTAGTGTATGCTCAAGATTGTGTGAAAAAAAAATGTTGGGGGTAATAACCCCTTTAACCCAGCATTACCAGCGCGGGGTATATATTACTCCAGTGCTACACAATCTTACGTTTATCAGTCATTCATTTTTTTTACAACTACATGTAAATCGTGGTTCTTTGATTTAGCATGAAAAATATTAAAGTTGGTTCTGTGCAGTAAGAAAAAAATAACGATCAAACGTAAACGAAATTTGATTTTGCCTAAATAATAGTACAAGAAAATCTCAACAAATTAAAATGGAAAAAAATCAAAAAATGTATCGTACTAAGGAAGGAAGTTTATTATTTTTTAACAGAAACAGTGGCGCTCTAACCATATAAGATCAGGTGCAATTGCACCCAATCCTGAAGGGGTGGGTGAGTCCCCGGAAAAGGCCCATATCCCCATTCTCTTTATTACTCATGTGTCATGTGGTCTAAAAAAAAGCAGGTCTCCTTATTGTGTGGTGCTAGAATGATTAAATTTGCAACATTATGTATGTATAATATGTATTAAACGACTGTAACAATAATAAATGAATGAGTATTATCTTCGAAAATGGGTGAAATGGTTGGCAAAAACTCAGTAAAATCATGGGAAATTTCAGACAAGCCAGCTATATAGTATGGTAAATTAAAAATTGTTACGGTGATAATATCGACGATCGTTTATTGTTAAGGCTCTACTGGACCCTGTATTATTTCGGTGTGTTGCAGTGGTTTCTTTATTTCCCATCGTATCTAACGACACAATTGAGATATCTTTATAATTTTTTTTTATTCTACTCAGTAAAGACGTCAAGAACGTGTGTTGAGTACTTTCCAAAATTGTCCTTGTTTTTTAAATAAAATTGTTAACTTTTGGGGAATATTTTAACATTTACCTGTTTTTCGCGATTTTTTTTAGGCGTAAACCAAGCACTTTTTGGAAAAAAGTACGCAACACACGTGTAAATATACACCTTCAACTAGCATTCCAAAAAAATCTGAGAATTTTTGAAAAAGGGGGTGTCCGCTGTACTATGGAAAGACGAAAGCATGTTTCGGCGCATTTTAGGCTTTTGACTCCAGCAAGTGGCGCAACCTAGCGATACGAAGCTTTTTCACCACTTTGAGTGCCCAGGTCATGTAATTTTGTTGAAAAGTTGTTCTGATGGCTGATGACTTTGCTCGTGAACTACTGCAGGACACCTTTTGAATCATTATGCATAGATCTGCGCTTATAGAATGCTATGCTTGGGCCCCGTCAATGTTTATTCCCACTCTTACAGACAATTGTTCGTACCGGAGCATCCAAATATCAATTTATTATATGTACAGGACCAGTATGTTTTGGGTTCGATCCCCAGTCGGGAAAATTTTTGTTTATTTTTTCACAACAGAAGAAACAATTATTAATACATCCAGCCACGGCGCGTTTTTACTTTTTTGCATCTGTGAGTCTTTCGGATTTACTGCACGTGAATTGAAGTAAGATAATTTTTAGTGTATCGCCTTTTGAAAGCTTTGTGATGTATAAAATATGAAGTTGAGGCGGAAGTGGGGGTGGGGGGGGGGAGGGAGGGTTTATGGCAAAAGTCCATTTGTTTGGGTACGAACATAAACATCTCTAATAGGAGAAAAAAAGGGGTTTGAAGCACGCGGAAAACCACTTTCCATGATGATAATAAACATAATCTAAATACAGTATTTTATTCGATTTATTTGGCAATTTCAATTAACATTGTATATATTATTATGGTTTTAAAACAGTGTTACCACCGGGGATTGAACCACGGCTGTCAAATTAAGATGAGATAAGTCGAAAACAAAGTGGCTTTATTGTTGGCTATTGTTGAATATTAAATTTGGTAGATGAAATTATTTTTTTTATTTCAACCACGGCACGGGACCATTTTATTTGAAGTTAAAAATTAATAATAAAAAGGGGTGAGAGATCTGCCCAGACATCAGAGGTTCGGGGTTCAATCCCCGGTGGAGGCACCTTTTTTTTAATTTATGTCTATGATAAGACTACCATCATAACAGCGTCATAGTCGCCAACTTTTAAATAATATCTGGACATCAAGCAAAAGCAAAGCGCTCTGATTTTTGAATTCGCCTTTTGGTTTCACTTGCACCCACGATGTTATGAAAAGTTCTCTTACTCTCTTAACTCT
The DNA here is from genome assembly GCA_024449915.1 of Sweltsa coloradensis. Classification (NCBI taxonomy): domain Eukaryota; kingdom Metazoa; phylum Arthropoda; class Insecta; order Plecoptera; family Chloroperlidae; genus Sweltsa; species Sweltsa coloradensis. The sequence continues at coordinate 1,400,821 of JAMZAV010000405.1, read as the reverse complement.
AACTCTTCTGGAAGGAAACAGGAATTAACTAGTTATGCCGAAAGAATTTAAAAAATCAATCTGTGTTCCAAAAATATAAACGAAATTAAAATCGATTTCCTCATTTATTGGATAAGTTATCTGCCTATTACACTACTTTTATTTGAAGATTTATTAAATATACGCATCAATCGCATTTCTGCTATTATTTTTGTGCAACATTGCACAAACTGTAGGGCGATGACAGCCACCGAGTCGTAAATTACCCGTGTTCAAAGCGGACACCAGACGTTCATTTCGTTTTGTAACATGCAGTGACCTTGTAAAACCCACGCAATTCTGTCACATCGAGATATAGGCAAATCTGGTTTATTTTCATTCAGTTATTTTTCGTGGGCTCTGTGCTAGTTATCATACTTAGAAAGTGTGTGATCTCCCATGAAAAATAAGCTATAAGAAGTGTTGGGTGTAGGTGTGTAGGGTTAATGTTGAAAAAAAAATTTCTCACATGCGTGTTTATTTTAGAATACGGTAAAATTTTAAAAACATTTCGTGGGTTTTGGGGTGTAATAATATTGACTTGGGTCGATGGTTTTATTTTTTATCTTTAAACCTTGGCTTTATAGTAGGCGACTATGACGCGGTTATGTTAGTACTTAGAAGAAATTAAAAAGTGATACACCGGTGTTTGCGCCCGGGCCGGGACCTTGGCTTTTCGGGATTTTCTTACCAACTGAGCTATGCAGCCACCAATTTAAATCCGTCGAATTTTGTTCTGTTTTGTACATTTTTAGAGCAGCACTGAAAAAAAACTAGGGGAATACAAACCATCTCTATAACCCTAGAGTTGGGCTATACGATGTTTAACCTTGGCTTTATAAGTTGGCGAACTTTGACTCTGTTATGTTAGTACTTTAGACAAAAATTAAAAAAGTGACTACACCAGGGTTTGAACCCGGGACCTTTGCTGTCCGTACATGTAATGTACAAAATAGACCAAGAATTAGACAGTTTTTAAAATTTGGGGGCTGCATAGCCAGCTGGTAAGAGCATAGCCCGGACAGCTAAGGTCCCGGGTTCAAACCCCGGTTTTAGTCACTTTTTGAATTATATATATAAAATATATATATATATTAAAATATATATGTATGTTTTAATTGTCTTCCGGGACATTCCGCCGCTTTTTTGAGTTTGCTGCTACAGACCTTTGTCTGTCGCCTGGCACTCGACGTTTCGCCAGAATCACATCTGGCATGATCACGAGTCACTCACTGTACGTCTTCCTTCTTCAAGAAAAACGCAATATTACGCAATACACGCCCAATTACAACATACAATACGTCCGCGAAAAAATTTAAAAACAAAAATATATATATATATATATTATATATATATTATTATATATAATATAATATATATATATGTTCTGTTGTAGGCTTTCGGATTCATGGTTATGTTAAGTTATAAATTTACGGAAATTTAATCACGCTTTATTGGATGTTTAAAACAAATATTTAATTAAAACTTCAACGTTTTATATATATATATATATACTCGTAAATATAATGTTTTTGAGTCGATATTTTATTTTCGTTGGGAAAACAATGCTAAAACGTAGTCTAACGGTAATGTATTATACGGTCTACTATTTGTATTTTTGTATTAGGCCGTATTTACTTTTTTAATGGAAACTTAATATTTGTGGGATTTAATAAAATAAAAACAAAGCTTATAAATTTTCCGCTCGAGATAGGGGGACCATTTCACGCAGTGATTGTAGTTTGTTGTAATATGCATATTTAAAATATGAGTAGGGCTCAGTTTTGGAATTATTTTGTGTTCGATTCTACATGCCCATCCATTATTTCGATGGCGCGTGTTTCAGTAGATCCATTGTATTGACACACGCACACATCCACACGATTGACATGTTGTATAATTTTGTTTAACCTGAGAAGTACATTGGTGGGTTATCATGAAACAGAAATTAAAATTGTGTCCAACAAGGTATATTATATAGATCTCAGGATTTCACTCTCCGGGCGGATTCCAACCAACTTAGCATTATAGAGACGACGTGCCTATTTAGTATGTATTTTGCTAATTAAAGAATTGTTAATTGAATATGAGTGAAAACATTGTACGCACTGCACTAGAAATAAAAACTAAAATAGGCTTGCATCACCGGCATTCGCCTAAGGGCTCAAGAATTCCCGGTATGAAACTTTCAGCTAGGATTGCTGGTGACGGGATTCAACCGTTTCCTTCCAAAATCAGAGTCTCACGCGTTATGCATGAGCTACCTCTAACGGTTATTCGGGTCAAAAGCAAGCCATGCAGGGTTCGACAAAATGCTATGTCAGAGATGCTGGAGACATGTCGAAATATTTGTGGTCTGGAAAAGGAAAATTTGTTCCAAACGGACACAACAGAGAGGCGTGTTTTCGTGTAATATGCATTTGCCGCCTGCCGGCTGCCGCCTCGAGTGATCCAATAACACATTGCCAATGCCCGGCGATGAGTCATTCAACACTTTAATAAGTATAATTTTATATACAACTTTTACGCACTTCTACCGACCTTCCGAGGATGTTTTATAGTACGTCAATGCAAGGCCGAAGGGAATAATGCCAGAGCGTTGATTCTATTGTAGTAATAATACAGTGTTTTCTATAATCCAAATGGACTTGGTTCGAGCTCTCATGCACTCATTGGCTCATTACAGCAAAACGGTCACACCCGGGAATCGAAATCGAAAGCTGAATTGAAGTTGTACTTCAACATTTACACAATGGTTATATACTGATCAAAATATCATAATTTTTGTTAACATGTGATTATAAAAGGCAAGTAATAATAATATTGACACAACACATGAAGGCAGCAATCGGCAGCAATGTTCATTCTGTATCAATGATGTACTTCGTTACGTATTTGACTTAGCGAGAAATGGTGTTGCTTTAAAATTTATTTATGCATTCTTGAATAGAGAAAATAATGTGAAAGGTTATTTCAAGAGTCCCGAGAAATAATAATATAATAACGCAAGTAAGCAAACATAAAAATATACTTCGAAAGAAATTCATTACCGTTTCATAATTTCAACACACATTACATACATTGGTGTTCCTTCTCCTTTCACAATTATTTTTTCACTTCATTAATTAACATACGTGCCTTGCCGTCGTTGTAGCATACGTGCATTACATGGATGTCATTGGGTACAGCTATTGGGTATAGGTTTTGAAGAAATATATTTGAATGAATTTAATGTATAGGTATATCATGGAAATAGTTTGTACGAATATTAAATATTTATGTTTCTTATTAGGCCGCCACCTACAGAACAAATGTCATAATCAAAAGGCCGGAGAATAGTTGACTTTTTTCATCTTTCCGTTCAATGCAGTCAGAAAAAAATCGGAAGCATAAACTCAATGATAGGTACTATTGTTGTACACTATACATACTGTACTTTTATGGATACGGACTTGATAGAAGAAATGAATGAAAGAATGTGACGAGTTTCAATCGTATTGAATATTCAAATGTCAAATGAATAATAAAAAACAGCACTTTCTTCAGAAGCCATTTCAAATTCCCATTCTTATATACCAGTCATCAATGGATCAGTGCATGGTTGCATCAGGAGCTTTGCACAGCTAGTTAAAATATCATCCTGATTAAATGTATTCACAACCATATTAATATTATGGTATGACTTATGTACGTAGCTATAGCGCAATAAACGGCACTTGACACGTACCCACGCATAATAAATTGCGATAAATTGTAATAATAAGTAGATAAAATATGTAACAATCATGCCTCAAGTATGTCTTGTGGTCTTAAATCAGCGTTTCGAATATACATATACTTCTTACGGGCGTGTTTCGATTCCACAGTTTTCAGTCCGGTAAGATTTATACACTTTTTTTCATCATCACATACATTTATAACCAATTTGGAATTTCTGATCATAAAATTTACTCAATCACCCTAGATCTAGCACCCTCTGTTGTAATAATAAATCGTCCACGGAGCGAGACTGCGAACGATGTGAAATAATAGCGTTGAGTGACTAATATTAGTCACTCAACGATAATAGTGCTTCGCGCCTCGCGGACCGTAGACCGGACTCACGGCGCCGCACCGTATCGGAGCTTCTGCAGTACATCGTGCAGCCACAGACGTACATTGCAACTGCGGCCGTCTATTGGACGGCTATTTTTCGAATATTCTGAGTGACATTTGCGAAAATCCCACCTCCAGTGCCTCTTTCAAGCTCCCATTATCACCAACTTAGGCCTACTGGCCAAACTCCGGTTGACTCTTAATTAACTCAATATAGGATTACATCCACTGATATCTACCAACGAAAGTCGTCACCATTGAAGACGAGTTTAAGTGCTTAGCTTTGTGTTATTTTTTTGGGAAAACGGTTAATACGCGTTTCCAAGCAAAGATAGATGGCAGCACTAAAACGCAACATGTCGGACCGATCGGTGATAGAGGCGAGCTGCTTACGACGGGCGCTGTATAGGGAACACACACGTGACGTCACAGCTCGGCGCGGATCTTACTGAGGACAAGCATCCTCATTTCGCAAGTTGACGCCTGATGAACGGCCTCAAACAAATATCACGCTCTAACTTTTATACTATTCATTATTTGGACAAACTTTAGAGGAAATAATTTAGAAAAACATATAAATTTTTCTAATAGCGATTATTTCGATTTTTTTTAGAGAACCGTTAGCTTTTTATAACAATGTACCTATTATAAATGACAAAATTATCAACATCTTTAAGTCTTTTCAACTTCAATGACACAAAAACTACTGATCGGATTTCAAAAAGAATTCTCTCTAAATATGCATCAAAACTAATTAGACAAGAAATAAATAAACTTTCTCGATAGAAAAAGCACAGAACGAAATTTTACAGCATAGCTTTGCAGTTTTTCACGGCTCATCCGCACGTCAAAAGCGCGTATTTTAGATGAAAACACATACCATGGGGTTTTTACCTATGCTATAAATTTTCGTTCTGTGCACTTTCTATCTAGAAAGTTTATTTATTTCTTGTCTAAACAGTCCGTGAATTTTTTTTTGAAAGCGGTTTTGCCAAAATCCGATCACTAGATTTTTGTCAATTGAAGTTTGTTTTATTAAATTTCATAAAAAAAACAAGTAAAAGTCTTAAATTTATTTTAATTTTGTACATCGAAATAAAAAACTTAACGGCCGTGTAAAAATTCAAGGTAATCGCTATTAGAAGAATGATATATTTGCTAAATATTATTGCTCTTAAGTTTTTCCCAAATAATGAATAGGATAAAAGTTAGAGCGTGATAAGTTGTGCGACGTTCAGCAGGCGTCCACTTGCGAACCGAGGTTGCTTGTCCACCAGTTGGGCTCAAAAACGGAGAATACCCCTCTTTCCCCTCGATTTGTGACGTAGTGTGTGTACCCTATATTCAGTTTGCTTCAAACTTGATTTTTGTTACATCCCTGGTCTTTTGCGAAAACATTGTTGTTTTAGTCATATCGTCCGCGTATTTTATTAGTAAAATTCGTAAGTTTGGGGATGGCTGTATTAAAAACGGGAATTTAATAGCATTTAAATAATTACAAAAAAATTATTGAGATTATTTTATAAATTAGCTCGAAAAGAACAAACCACGCTGTTAAAAATATTAAGTACAGAAACAAGTGTGTCAAATAATGTGAATGATGAAGATCGATGATATTTTGCCAAGAAAATGTTGCGCACCAATACTAATAATTTCAATAATTTACTATATCTAAAAAATCAAAAGCTTCTAGCAAATTATAGCCCTACACTTGTTTTGCACGTTTTCTACATCGTTTTACAATGTAAACGCAATCGAAGTAGGCCCATATATATTTATCTACTATACACTTAGGTCTACCATTTTTTTTAAGTATACCCTACATTTTATTAAAAGTAGGCCTATTTTTATTATTGTTTTGTACGTCAATAATGCCATGACGCGTCATTCTGCAGACAGCTTTAAAATCTTGTAGGTTATATACCATTATACTTATTCTATTGTAATTATATAAATGGTATTTATTATGATATTATGTATAATATTATGCAATAAATGAACAATGACGGTAAACGGTATATGTAGGCCTACATTAATTATACAAGGTAGAAAAGGAGTTGGGACTTGTGCAGCCCTAATACAATTACTAGGCCTTATTATTATTTTTGTTTTGTTATTATTTTAATTATTTGATTTATTTTATTTTAAATTATATAATAAAAACTAAAAAAGTATCCTAAATTTAAAAGTGCCATAAGACAGCGCGTTGTTTGTGTTTTAAAACTGAGTTGTGAAAATTCTTCGGTTTGAATTTGTTTAGTTTTATGTACCCTGTTTACCTATATTTTTACGCCTATAAATACCAATATTTATTATGATAAAACAATAAAGAATTGAAATTTGGATACAAATCCATCCTGGTGTCTCTGGGTGAGGGGGCCAGGTCTGAATATGTTATATTTTCTGGTGACTGGTCTCGAACCCCCGCTATGTTAGAGAAATTTTATCATTTTGGGTGCACCCCCAGCTTTTATTATACAATTAACAATTTTTGGGAGGGGCAAGAAAATTACCTGTGTTTGTACATTTTTATAATGAAAAACAGGGAATGCAGGGTTTTTCTTCAGGTAACACTAGCGCGCTCCTCCGACTATCACTGATGGACAGTTGAAAATTTTCGCCACCATTTAGAAACCCCTTTGCTTGGAACGCGTTAGCCGTTTAAATTTTCACGCGAACTTTAAAAAAGAAAAAACTATAGATCCTACGTGTTTTCCTAAATTTTTTTTGATTTCGAATAAAAAAATGTGGAATCTCCGAAAATATTCAAAAAAAATTTTCCCCGGAAAATTTTTATTTCACGTGAACAACAAATTTTTATACTGGATGTTATGCACTTTGGGAAAAATTTTGTTTACTGTAAGATGCCCTAAAACTAAATTGAATTCCTGTTTGTCTTTTGTTTATGAACTAATATGCTTTTAATTTCGAAGTTAATTCTTTGCAAAAATTTTTAAAATGTCAATAAAAAAATACTCTGTTAACATACGCCCTTTGGGGGGGAAAAACGGGTTTTCCAAAAAAACGGTTTTTTTCCCACCACGAGGGGGCTGTGAATACGGAATTTGGGTGGCCCAGCCCGGAAAGGATGGGATTTCATAAAAAATACCCCGGTCGGGGGGCCCCCCTCTTCCCCCTCTTTTTTTCTCGAAAATGTCCAAAATTTTCGCGCGCGGCGGGTTTTCTTTGCACTTTTAAGGCCAAAAAAATTTTTCTATTTTGGGCGTCACCCCATCTCTGGGGGTGGGAAATACGCATGGGGAAAAAGCGTAACCGTTTAAAAAAAAAAGGGGCCCTTTTTAAAAACGCCGGCCCTTCACAGTCCCGAAATTTTTAAAAATTTTGGGAAAAACTCTAGAGCTTTTTCTTTGGTGATTTTTAAAAAGTTTTAAAAAGGGGATGCAGAAGAGAGTGAAAAAAATTGTCCCGGAAAATTTCTTTAAAAAACCGAAAAAAAAAATTTCCAAAAGTTTTCTTTTTTCAGTGCTATTTTGAAATGTTCAAAATTTCGAATTTTAGAGGTCCCATAAAAAAAACTTTTCTGTTTTAAACACCTTCTTTGGGGTTTAAAAAAACAATAGTTTTTTGTACCGAAAATCAACCCGTCGAAAGGTACAATGTTAAAATGACGTCAGGACGTTCTTTTTTTAACAATGTCCCCAACTTTAATGCGCCAAACGACGGTAAATTTTTTTATCCGGCACAAGATTGATTCAAAACAATGTATCGTTCGTCACGAAGGATTTGTACCAAAACTTTTTTTATTATTGAACATATTCGACACAAAATTGGAAATTACAAATTTGCCACGTAAAAATTTTCTTCTGAAAAATTTTTGCCCCAAATTTAAAATGGGGGTGGGCGGGGGTGTAAAACCCCAAGATTTTAGTTGTAATGTTGTGCTATTAAAAAAAAAATTTCAGGGAACCCGGGTAATAACGTTTAAAACTCTTCGTTTTCACCCTCTGTGGGCAAAAAATTACCTTTTTTACCCCTGTTTTTTTACATTTTTTGTGGGCATTTTTTTCTGGAAAAATAGGCCCCTTGGCGGTCGTAATAAAAGGAAAACTTTTTTTTTTGAAAACGAAAAATATCACTTTTGCCGCACGGGAAATTTATCTACTTTTTCATAAAAACATTTGTTTTTTGTTACATTCGGCCGTGTTTTTCCTTCCGACAAGCAACCCAGGGTAATTATTTAAAGAATGAATACTTTTTCTTATCCAACATGTTTTTTGGGGTGCCCCCAAACGGCCCTATTTCGACTTTTAGGTCCCCACCATGTTGGGCTAATTAATTAATATGAACATCAAATGTTAATAACAAAATTTACTCCGTCCACTTTTCAAGGTCCTGAGCGCCGAAATTGCACTTGAAAAAAAAAATTGTAATTCAAAACGTTATAATTATTTCATTTTTAAATTTTGCATGCTTACTGTGTTCGGATAAAACTGAGACGCTTTTTGTAGCAAAAAACTATTTATAATTCAATGTTTGTAACAGATGTGCAATGCTCTGCATAAATGAGGCCCTGAAAGGGTGAGGGCCCACTATCCAAATTTAAAAAATAATTTAACACAATTTCACCTGAAAAAAAAGGTTCAAAAGGAAGATAATGACATTCAAAATCCAAAAAGACACAAATAGGTACTTAAATTACAAGGATCTACAAAAGGTCTGCGTGCAGACTTCACCAGGGCAAAGGTTTTTAAGGGGGAATTTTGGTAGTTTTAAAAATAAAAAAATGTAAATAAAAAATTTAAAAATTTGAAAATAAATTTAATTTATAAAATCAAAGAAACCCTACAGGGGGCGGGTTATGATAAGGGGAATCAAAGACGAACCACTTTGAGGGGAAACCCAGACTTTTTTTTGTGGAGGGGGGTGGGGAAAAGGGGAAAAGTAAAGTCGATTTTAAAAACTAAACATTTAAAATTTTGGTGAAAGTATTAACTTTTTTTCGGTTTTTTTTACGTCAAGGGCCGCTCCAAAACACCGAATTTCGAGGACTGTTTTGACTTAACGCCGCAATGACACAGTTTTGGGGGGGGGGGGGGGGCGCGGGGGGTTTTTTGGGAAAAGGGATTTAATATATTTGATCAATTTTTTCAAGCCTTTTGACGAAATTATGTTCAAAACCCCCTATTTCCGTCTGATGGGCCCAAAATGAGGGTTTGAAAAAAGTGGGTGGTGGGGGGGGGAGTGAAAATTTGACTTTTCCATACAAAAACCTTAAATATTTAGTGAAATTTGGGAACTTTTTTCGGGTTTTCTCTTTCAAATTATGTCACAGGGCTGCGTGCAAGGGATCCGATTTTCGAGGACTGTTTTGACTAGACCCGCAATTTCACAGTTTCAGTGGGGGGGAGGGGAGGGGGGGATTTTGGAAATGGAAAATTAAAAACATTTTTGATCACAATCTTCAAGCCTTTTGCAGAAAAAATTTTTAATACCGGAAATTTCCGTCCGTGATGGGCCCTGATGAGGGGATAGAAAAGGGGGGAGGGAAAAGGGGGGGGGGGTTTAAGTCGATTTTTAGTAATAACAAACACGACAGGGACTGCAGGACGGGTAAACACGTTACGAAAACATAATTTTTTTCATTGGGAAAATTTAAAGGGGTTTTTACCCAGGACTACCGTCACCCCCTTTGGGGTGCCAAAGGGGGAATTTTTGGATTTATAACTTTTTTGGTTTTTATCTTTCCAATTACTCACAGGGCCGCGCCCAAAACATCCATTTTCGAGAGTTTTTATTGGAGGGGGGGGGGGGGGGGGGGGGGGGGGAGATTTTTGAATGGAAATTAATACATTTTATCAAATTCTTTTTGCCTTTCATTTTTGGGGCGATACAAGGCGTCAGAGGGATTTTTCGGCCCTTTTTCTAAATTTTTTTTTTTAAAAATTTTTGGCTATTTTGGAAAAAAACAAAAAACCTGTTTCTTTTAAAAGCTCTGGCAAATTTTTTTTGGGGATAGGGGCCATCTTGGGGTTTTTTGGAACCCTGGTTTTGGGCGAACGCAGCAGGGGTTTTTTAACAGGGATTATTTTTAAAATTTTTAAAAAATTAATAACTTTTTTTACTACATCCTCTTTTACCCGCAGCTTCGGGGGGGGCGGGGGAGACCGGCGACGCCCGAAAAAAATGTCGGAAAACAGAAGCGTCAGCAATTGAACTTTTTGATTTTTTCTTGGGCCTGCTTTGTCGCCTAGGGGTTTTTACTGTTTTTTTACCATACCGAAATGAAAAAAAAAAATGGGAAAAATGTCTCGGTTTGCGATTTTTTTTCCCCATCAGAAGGGAAAAGTAAAACCTTTAAAATGGTAAAAACCGAACCTTGAATTTTCAAAAAAAAAAAGGCACGGCTAGGAGATTCACGCCTTGACGGGCGAGACCCCAAGTTTCGGGATCGTTTTAAGTTTAACTGCTTGGCCGGTCTACGCGTCTTATTGGGGGCATCACATTCTGTAAGGTAGGGCCTTCCCCGGGATTACTAATTGGCTCATGACGTGGCGCAGGGAATGTATCGATAGCCATTGCTACAAGGAGTAGAAGTGGGGGTCTTTCACCAGTTCCCCCAAAAATTGTAGGAAAAAATTTCTCACACATTTTACACAAAAAACGCAAAAATGTTCCCATTCGAAAATCATTTTTCACCGTACTTAGAGGCGGCGGACAGCGTCCGGCGGGGTACCCCAAAGTGTCCCCGTAAAAAAAATTTGTCCAGGGCTTCATAAAAGACAAATGTTCCCGCAAACTACCGAAAACGCGGCCGTACACACCGATTCGCGATTTTGTCCCCGCAAAGAGGTTTTTCCCCAAATCGAGGTATTTCCCAGGACGAGGTTTTTTCCACGCCCCCCGCGTAGCGGGTTCAAGCCCCGGGTTGCGCGACTTGTCAAAGGAAAAAAGTAGTTTAAGTATTTCTAACAATTAATGCAAAATTTAGAACGAAAATTTAACTAAACAACACTTTATTTTTTTTATTTATTTAACGTCTACCTATTCGTTTTAAAAGATTTAAAAGGGCAAAAAAAATACTACTTACATAGATGCAGATACCGTAATGCTCTAACAGATAAGTAAATATTTGAAATAATAATAGTACAACAACATCGTATTCAAAGACAATGATTTTGGTAACAAATTCAAAAGGATATAAAATTCAATTAATTAATGAACTAAATAAAAAAGGTCGGGAATGAAAAGAAAACGAAAAAGAACAAAAAAGAAAGAAAGAGAAAAAAAAGAGAAAAGAAAAAAATAGAAAAATTAGAAAAAAGAAAACAAAAACAAGAAAGAAAGAAAGAGAAAAAAATCATTGAAGAAATAATAAAAATAAAAAACTGATTTATTAGACGATCCTACTCAAACGGTTATGAGGTTTGCCAAAAATCAGGAACAGCAAATCGGGGAGTAATCAAATTTTCGCGGAAGAAACCACCAAATGCGAAATCTTCATTCTTGTGTTCAAATCCTGATAACAATTTAGTACAAAAGATCTTGACTCTAATCTATAATTATAACGGACATTTAATAATTGGAAATTGTACAAATTAAAAACTGATCACAGCAATGATACAGGGCACCTAACTCAAGTTGCGAGCTCCACCAGTAGCCGGCAACCAGACACTCTAGGCAGAAAAATATCATTGAAAATAATTATATTATTACCAGAGCAATAATGAACAACCAAAGAGAATAACAAAATCATAAATTAAACTTATATAAAGAGAAATTACCATTACATAAACATAAAAACAGGGAACCATAAATATATAGTAAAAATTAATTATAATTTGCTCTTTGATTTATTATCTTTGCTTCATTTTACTTTTAAATTGTAATAGCTCAGTTAACTGGCTTCTAATATCATAAGAAATTGAATTCCAAAAGGATACGCCCCTGTACAAAAATGACCTTTTAAATGATTCAAAAATTAATCTAGGAACTTGCAATGTGCAATATTACATTACATTACAATATTAGTATCTAATTGCAATATATTATTGCTAAGCTCGTGCAATTTAGTTGCCTCATCCTCAGCGACTCCTTTTAATCCTTACAAATAAAAACACAGATTTACTTGCTTAGCGGTATAATAGTTGTGCATATAATAGTTGTGTACATTGTTATTGTGTAACATCCTTCGGCTTATGTTATATGGCTATCGGAAAATCAAACATTTTAAATTTATTCTTGATTCGAAACACATCATTGCAATGAAAATAGAGTTTAGAAAATCCCCACTCTTTGGCCTGTCCTTTGGTAGATTCTCAGACAAATCAAATGACGAAGACTTGTACATAAGTATTCCGTACGTCGAGATGGAATTCTACAGTTTGGGTCAGTCTGTCTCTTGCTACTGTTAGTGCTTACAGTGATCTTTGTTTTGTTGCATTGGCATTAATGATATAGTGCAGTTTGACTCAGTTGCTAAAGTACTGGAGTTGTGACTGAACGTCCTAGAAAGAAGAAAACAAAGGTAACAACAATATATCACTTACATTGAATAAGTCATACTCTAAGCTACCTCTGAGGATATGAAGGTAACATTTGCTTTTCTTTTCTAGATTCCAACGTTGCCTGACATCGAATATTTCAGTAATTGAGAAGAGTTGGAAACGATGTATCCTGCTATATTGGACTATTAATTAGGGGATGATGACCATAATATTAGCGTTATTGTGAAATGTACATGGTTTAACGATAGTTTTATATACTCAGATTTAAAGTAGGCAACTATGGTACTGTTATGATGGAATTAAAAACAGAAATTAAAAAAGTACCTCCGAAGGGGAATGACTCCGAGACCTTGGCTGTCCTGGCCAATACTTTTACCAACTGAGATATGATGACATCAGATTTAATTATTTATATACTATTTTAGTGACAGCTGGAATTTCACTCAATTTATATTTCATTAGTGTGTATTGATTGCAATCAATACAGGGTTTGAGCATAATCATTCTACAGGGTTAGTTATTTAGTTAATTATATCGATTGGTTATCGATTAATTATTGATTCTCATATAAGAAAGTTAAGTAGACAATGCGTTACAGGGCTAAGATCACTAAGAAATGCAGTACAGAGTTCACTAAATCGGCTTCCGCTGACAGACTACGTCACTTCTTAATAACAAACCTCTTCAAAGTTAGCAATTTACATTTCAACCTACACACACTTCACTCAGGGAATTGTAAAGCTGATTAGAGCAAATTGTGTTAATAACTTTTGTTTTGGCCGAGTGACTGTACTCGGACTGTAAAACGCATACCTATAAGCCTATGTAACACAGGAAATCAAGGGGAACTCAGCTATTTCCCCTTCTACCGTTTTGAAGGCAAAATAGTCCCTCTTATCTTGACGGAGGCGCTGAATAACGCCGAATGGAATAACCCCGAATCAATCGTGTGTAGTGTACGTACGACGTTAGTCGTAACCCAAAAATATAGACCACATATCCTGGATTAACGCCGAAACAGATTCGGCGTTCATCCACTGGAATAAAGCTGAAAAATATTCGTCTTTATTCAAATTTTCCCTATAGGGCAGGATGTATATTGTATAGTCCAACGGTTCTCAAACACTGTGTCGCGACACACTGGTGTGTCGCGATGAGTTGTGAGGTGTGTCACAAGTATTTTGTTTATTTATTGTTAAATTGAAGTCTCCACTAGCATGAACGATATATGCCGCCGCCCGCCAAAGTTCTAGGGGTGAATTGAAAGTGAGTGACAGCTTGGGGTGTGCGAGTACCCTTTATTTCGATTTGAGTCTAGTATTTAATTAGTAAGTATTTAAAAAAACATGATTTTGGTGGAGGAGCCGGGTCGCGAGCGAGTGTAAAAAAAGTAATTATGCATTTTTGATGCTACCTTAACAATCTTGTTTTTCAGGGGGGTGGGGGGAGGGAGGGATGATACTTTTGTGGACATAAGCAATAAATGAAGGCGATATGTCAATTTTTCAGCTGCAATGAATGCCGCAAATAAGTTGGAAATAAAATCTAAAGATCTCTTCAAGAAATATATAATTCAACATTTGACCTGCCTTTAGGAGGGTTTGAAGAAATAATTGAATTGAAAAGAATGGTTATTTCTCCATTTGAAATAATCTGGTGAGCACATAAACGACGTGTCAGACCTAACGTATCCAGAAAAGAAGAGTTGATTGTAGTTAATTCATAAACAACTCTAAAATCAAGATTTCAAGAGATCACTCTTGATTCATGTTGGATCTCTTTAAAATGAGTACACTGCAATTAAGGCTCTGTGTGTTTTACTTCCCTTCTCCACTTCATACCTGTGTGAGGCAGCTTTCTCAACTATAAAAACAGGTTGCGAGGTCAAAGAACAGATCAAGACTCCTTGATGTTGGTAGTGAAATGCATGTCAGTTTGTCTACCATTCGCCCTCGTATTGAGAAACTGTGTGAATTACATCAGTCCCAGGTAACCGGCCATTACTGATGAGGAAGCATGTGACATTTGCACATGGTAACTTTGACAAGTTACTGTTGATGTATTGTTATTTGCAAAAATTAACAATAAAGTAAGGTTTATTTAAGCTGGTTAAATATTATTTCGTTAAAATGTGGGTACTCCCACGTAGGTGTGTCGCGTACAGAAACACACACAACATGTGTGTCGCAGCAGAAAAAAGGTTGAGAACCGCTGGCAGTCCAAACCGAAAACATATAATTTGCCGTTCGAGGCGGTTTCATAAGGCACTTTAATAATAATAACTAGGGAAACGCGAAAGTCGTTGTTAGACGATTGAGTGAGCCATGTGTTGAGTACTTGGTAACATTCCTTTTCTTCCCCATAACTAAGGTCTCCCTAGCCTATCATAGGGTAGAGTGGAGCATTATGGCCTTACAGTTGACGCGCCCTTATACCAACTAAACTTAAAAAAAACTATTATTTTATACCAATACAATTATCTATTTTAAATGCAAATGTTCCCGGGTACTCAACACATGACTCGCTCACTCGTCTAACAACAAATTTGGCGTTTTCCTAGTCTAGTTTGCTATAGCGCCCTTATAGCCGAAATGTGGGAGACGTGGGTTCAATCCCCTGGTCGGAAAGATTTTTTAATTTCTAGATTGTATTTTACAAATTATTAAACATGTTTTGAAATGCATATTACGGAATGTAGTTTATCATCTGTGATAATATTATGGGAAACATAGCGAGTATGAAATACGTGTAAAGATTGCAAGGTTTACTCAATCTCCGAGCGAAATTTGGGGGTACCTTGAGCGTGCCAGATTCGATAAACCTTGCATGGACACGGCATTTCACAGCCAGGTAAAAAACAAACAAAAAGTATTTTTCAAAATCAAATCCATTGTCGTTTAAATAATTTCTAAACATTGGCAGCCTGTTTTTCAATTTATTATTTCTTATACGTTTAAATCGCAATGGATTGTGCTCATTTTTTTAGCAGTTCTCAGTTACCTGGTCACGGATGTCTGTTTAAAATTTTAGCTCAATCAATTTGGCCGTTCGGCCGTATGAGCCCGGACAGACAGACAGACATTTAACATACATACATTGGACACAGTCACGACCAAGGCCCGATCGAGTATTGTTAGACTTTGTTTTTTGTTTTTGGGAGTGTTTTCGCTGCGCTCACTCGTCTAATTACTAGGAAAACGCCAAAGTCGTTGTTGGACGAGTAAGTGAGCCATGTGTTGAGTACCCGGTAACATTCCTTTTCTTCCCCCTACCTTAGACCTCCCTAGCCTGTGCTGTCTCTCGCTATATCCGTAATATATGAAGAAATAGTCACACGTAAGGTATTTTAATTATTAGCTTTATTAATTGTTAGACACAATATAAACGGTACAAACAGGTAGTCCCTGCTTGGGGGTGAAGGGCGCGACCAGTCGGAACTCCCGCTCAAACCTTACTGGCCATTCTCTGTCTCGTTCTTCTGTACCACGCCGTCCACCCCTCCAGCATACCCTCTACCACCACACTCTTGCGGAGGAGGGGTGGGAATGTCACAATACTCCCCCCAGATTTTATTCCGGGTGTGATGATAAAACACAGGCGAGAATAAAATATTCTAAAATTAAAGTGACATTTACGTCAATCAAGTTCACACTGTAAACACCAACAAAATACAATCGTAATTACTGAATGTTATTGTTCTACAGTAATTTAACCACAATGCCTTATTGAAATAAAGGAAAGGAAACATGTCTATTTTCTACAATACAATAAAACAAGAATACACACATGGTTCCTTGACAAAAAGAAAAACATCCAGTACGTTGAATAATGATATGAAGTTTTAGCTTTAAACATAAAATAATACAATTGAATTACATAAAACGTAGGTACCCTAATGTGCTTAACAATAATTGACATGAATGTGATTATTTTATACTTAACATGAGAATTTAGATATTTAGATTTAGATTTTTATTAATTCAATAAGAATAAGATAAGAAATCCAAAGATACGTTAGTTACCACTTCAGAAAACATAATATTACTGCAAAATCTGAACATAAACTACACACATTATAATAGTTAATCGCCGTGAAACAATACATTTAATATTATGAATCGATAACATAAGCCATGGATAATCATATAAAAGACAAGCAAAATAGGAATTAGTTGAACGAGTGAGCGTAGCGAACGTAGTGATTTCCATTCGACTTAAACGGCCCTAATTGTTTTTCTGCGTGCGTGCGTGGGGTGTGTGTGTGTGTACGTTGAAAATCAGCCGAATCGCTGAACAGATTGCGCTGAAATTTTAAACAGACATCCGGTACGAGTTTATTGAGAACTGCTAACAAAATCAGCAAGATTCATTGCGATTTAAACCTACAAGAAATGATAAACTGAAAAATAGACTTCCAATGTTTAGAAATTATTTTAACAACAATGTTTTAGATTTTGAAAATATATTTTTTGTTTGTTTTTCGCCTGGCCGTGTAATGCCGTGCCCATGCAAGGTCTGTCGAATGTTGGACGTCAAGGTACCCCCAAATTCCGCTCGTAGATTGAGTAAACCTTGCAATATTTTCACGTATTTCGTACTGGCTATGTTAACCATAGTAGGCCCTATTGCCACAGATGATGGACTACACTGCGTTATATGCATTTCAAAACATGTTTAATTATTTTTTAAATACAATCTAGAAATGACAAAATCTTTCCCGACCAGGGGATTGAACCCACGTCCCCCACATTTCGGCTACAAGGGCGCTTTAGCCAACTAGACTAGGGAAACGCCAAAGTCGTAGTTAGACGAGTGAGCGAGTCATGTGGTGAGTACCCGGCCCGGGAACATTTGCATTTAAGTTTGATAATTATATTCGTATAAATAATAGGGTATTGGTGGAAATCACTGTGCCGGAGGTTGCTGTTGTTGGCAGTCTTCAACTGAATATTCCGTGTGACTGCCGGGTCTTGCTTGGAGTTGTGTAAAAGTTTAGTTTAGGCCATAGTTTAGGCCAAAATGCTCCACTGTAGCCTATGATAGGCTATAGGGAGGCCTAAGGTAAGGTGAAGAAAAGAAATGTTACCGGGTACTCAACACATGGCTCACTCACTCGTCCAACAACGACTTTGGCGTTTCCCTAGTACATAGGTTGTGTTCCGCAAAGACGACCAGAACGACCAGTATTCGACCAATGAAATTCAAGTAAACACAATTTGCACCAATGATAGGTCAGATTTGCAAGGAACGTATGCGATGCGTAGTTGTTTCGATTGTTGTGGTCGAGACCAAGAAGCCCAGAGTTTTATTCCGGTCGTGGGCAGGTCTTTGAGGAAAGCGCGGTTATTTCAAATTATATCATTGAAAATCATGGAATTATGTCTACTACCGAGAACGTTCCTGTAATTCACATGGGTACACAATAAATTAATCATTCATTCATTTATTTAGTAAAATGATATGATTTATGTAATATTTTAACGAGATATCACAATTTTCATAAAAACACGGCCTTGTAGAAGCACGCACCATTCCGTAGCCAAGGCAGTTGCCAACAATCAGACGTTGAGTGAAACAATGAAAATAACAATCCCCAGTCGAGCCCAGAATGGTCGACCGGTCGCCTTTACGGAACACAACCATAATCAACTATCATTGATACAATGATACCTAGTAGCATAAAACAATATTCATTCTGAGAGGTCCAGACCAGGCCCCTGCGACTCAGGCTGTGGGAGTTGAGATGAGCCGCCAATTACAGTAACTGAGCCGCTGTCCACCTCTCGCGCTGTAGTCGCTTCTCGACGTAGACCGACCAATCAGATTCGATAAAACACGTGTGACGAAATCTACATATCAAAGATGGCGTCTTCGAATGTTATTGTTTTGTGACTGTTTTGAGAGACAAATTGCATTGAATTTCAAAGTAAGTAAAACAAGTGTCTATATATAAATACAAGTACTATTGTAATAAGAATGCTAGGCCCCTACCTTTATTGGTTTGTTATCTATTTTACCTATAAATATAATGTCAATTCATGTTTATTCTTATTGTAAACTCATTTGTCACTGACAACGCGGTAGGCTTTTCCTAGGCCTAGGCTAGGGTCTAGTAGGCCCTAGGCTTAAAGATAAACATTAGTTCAATAAATACTGCCGTTAGCATTATTTATTAATTTATAACTTCAAGGGGTTGATATTCATGTAGGCCTAGGCCTACTGATTCTCAATGTAGGGCCTGAAGGGACAGCGTAAGCTAGGCTAGGCTTAGGCCCTAGGCCTAGCCTAGCCCTAGTCCTTGCCTTTTAGCCTTACTAGGGCCTAGGGCTAGCTAGGCCTAGGCCCTAGCCCTAGCCTAGGTAGGCAATAGGCTAGGCCTAGTCTAGGAACTAGATGTAGGGCCTAGCCTAAGCCTCTAACATAGCTAGGCGGATTAGCCTAACAATTAGGGGTTTTGTGGTAGAGGGCTGAATTTTGGACTGTATACTCAGAACAACATTATAAGAAAATTGCCTCGAGGAGCCATGAAAAAATCCATCCGGTTAAGGGGGTGGAAGTGGGTGAAAAAATGGCACTTTTCAAATATAAAAAAAATCAAAATCAAACTAAATTTGATCCTCGGATTACAAAATTATTACATATTGTAGATAAAAGTCCAAATTTTAATAAAAAAATATATATATCACCATATATGTATATATAACCAGATTTTGCACCCTTTGTCTTTTTTACACAAATTTACCCACTGTGCTGGGAGGATTAGCCTACCAGTTACGGGTTAAGTGATAGGGCCGTGAATTTTGTCTAAAACACTCAGAAGAATGATCTCAAAAAATTGGCCCGAGGAGCCCTCAAAAAG
This sequence comes from Sweltsa coloradensis, assembly GCA_024449915.1. Taxonomy (NCBI): domain Eukaryota; kingdom Metazoa; phylum Arthropoda; class Insecta; order Plecoptera; family Chloroperlidae; genus Sweltsa; species Sweltsa coloradensis. Next base: position 1,381,384 of record JAMZAV010000405.1, on the reverse strand, counting down.
TTGTTTGCTTAAAGGAGAAAGAGGGGGTGTACTAAAAGGGGTTGATAAAACTAAAATAAAGAAATACGTATTCAAATATTATATTTACAACGCTATATAATGTGTATTGTAGATTAAGGTCTAAACTTATTTAAAAAAATTAAAATTTCACCATATATGTAAATCTGATCAGATTATGCGCCCTTTTCCCATTTTCATAAATTTCCTCAATATTACGAAAGTGTATCGTGCGACCACTCTTTTTGTCACAAATTCTCCTAATATTACGAATTAGGACGAAAACAAAATTTTGTGATGCTTTGGGTACATTTTTACTCAATGGACTTTGATCTCATTTTAACAAATTCACTCAATTTTAACGAAAGTGTATCGTGTGACCACTCGTTTTGTTCAAAATTATGCCAATAGTAAGAAAAAGGATAAAAAAAGTTTTTTAACAATGGACTTTGACCCCATTTTAAAATTTACTCAATATTAACGAAAGTCTATCATGTGATGACTCGTTTTGTCTCAAATTATCCTAATAATACGAATTAGGACGAAAATAAGATTTTGTCATACACTTTGTCATACATACTTTTGAAAATGGGGTCAAAGTCCATTGAGTGAAACTGTACCTAAGGTGTTAAAAAACTTTTTTTTATAATTTTTCTTATAATAGGCATAATTTTGAACAAAACGAGTGGTCACACGATACACTTTCGTTAAAATTGAGTGAATTTGTTAAAATGAGATCAAAGTCCATTGAGTAAAAATGTACCCAAAGCATCACAAAATCTTGTTTTCGTCCTAATTCGTAATATTAGGAGAATTTGTGACAAAAAGAGTGGTCGCATGATACACTTTCGTAATATTGAGGAAATTTATGAAAATGGGAAAAAGGGCGCATAATCTGACCAGATTTACATATATGGTGAAATTTTAATTTTTTAAATTAAAGTTTAGACCTTAATCTACAATACACATTAATATGGCGTTGTAAATATAATATTTGAATACGGATTTCTTTATTTTAGTTTTATCAACCCCTTTTAGTACACCCCCCCTTTCTCCTATAAGCAAGCAACTTTTTTGAGGGCTCCTCGGGCCAATTTTTTGAGATCATTCTTCTGAGTGTTTTAGACAAAATTCACGGCCCTATCACTTAACCCGTAACTGGTAGGCTAATCCTCCCAGCACAGTGGGTAAATTTGTGAAAAAAAGACAAAGGGTGCAAAATCTGGTTATATATACATATATGTGATATATTTTTTTTAAATTTAAAATTTGGACTTTTATCTACAATATGTAATAATTTTGTAATCTTAGGATCAAATTTAGTTTGATTTTTGAATTTTTTTATATTTGAAAAATGCCATTTTTTCACCCCCTTCCACCCCCTTAACCGGATGGATTTTTTCATGGCTCCTCCAGGCAATTTTCTTATAATGTTGTTCTGAGTATACAATCCAAAATTCAGCCCTCTACCACAAAAACCCCTAATTGTTCTTGTATTTTCCTTTAATCCGCTTGACTAACACTCCTACTTTCCTACTTGTAATCTAAACTTGTAATCTTTACTTTGTTACAGACAAGGAATCGCAGTAGGCCAGGCCTATACTAGGCCTTGGCCAGCTTACATCAATGGTCAAGCTTAACGGTCTCCTCTAAACGCATAGGGCTAAGCGTAGTTTTCTCGTGCACTGACTGAAGCAACAACCGTAAGTTAACACTCAAATTTATTTATTTATGCCTATTTATTTATCGGAGGGCTAGGCCCTATATATCCTGTAGGACTGTAGGTCATGAATTTGTTTGGTTCCAGATTAGAGTTGTGGAACGTGGACAACTCCGATGTGGACCATACGCTCATCCTTGGTGCCCGGAGGTTCCTGGCAACGTAGAGTAGAAAGCGGTTTTCAGCAGGGAAGCATCTAACCAAGTCATCAATAAGGATTATTCAGAAAGGAAGTACCGCATTGTTTTTACTTTGTTTTTATATTTTTTTATTGGCTTCTTTTGATCAGCTCTTGTTACCCAGTATTCCCGTGAATAAAAATGTTGCTCTCATCCTCCCCTACATACAGGTACAGCAGGGTTGTGCGGGTCTCTTACGGTACCACGCTGGGCAACACGGATCTGGGCCCATCACGTGTAAATTACTGACGGGGCGGACAAATACAAAGCAATTACTTCACGCAATTGTCATCTTGACAAAAATATGATTAAATGCCATTATAGGAACGGTAGGCCTATTATGTATCCATTTTCCATCTCAAATGTATTAATTGATATGGTATCAAATTAAGTTAAACTTCTAACATCAGTTAGGTAGGCCTACCCCGTACCTAGTAAAATTAAATTTATCTCGTTTTTTTTTTTCAACTTTTAAAGGCTAATTATTACTCAGCATGTAGCAATATCATCGATAGGGTACAAGGTAATCCTATTTGCCTGCATGAGCCAAAACGTTGGTCCTGCTAGCTCTACGAACAAAATGTGTGTAGAAAAAAAACATAAATCTGATCTACCAGCCCCTCCTGATTTTGAAGCCACGAAACGCCAACTGGTGTTGGACCTTGAGCAGAAAGCATCTGCGCTACTTCGTCACCGGCACATCAACTGCCTTCGGAGTGCGGCTTTGTCCGATCCTCTATCCGGCAGAGATAGCGTCCAGCACTCAGTCCATCCAATGCATTGACAATCCATGTAGGTAGGCCTTCTAGGCTACGCTAGTCCAAATAACTTGGACCTGTCTCTATCGTACGAGGGCCGATGATGCAGCTGTTGTATAATATACATACATTACATATAGGGGCTACATTGAAATGTAGGGCCAAGGCCTAGTAAAAAAAAATGCTTAAAATTTGGAATTGGAGAGGGGAAAATTTAAGGTGGAGCTAATGCACTAGCGCACAATAGCACCCGTCGCCATTGGTCCTTCAAATTTAACTAGGGACCATTTTTCTAATGATTTAATGCATCATCTAAATCAGTGGTTCCCAACCTTTTTCATCTCATGGAACGGCAAAATGATAAAGTGAATTGCACGGACCCGCGCAGCTACAAGGGGTCTGGGGCACAGCAAAAATATTTCGGGTGTTTTTATATCCCAAGATGGCCTGTACAGCAATCTGAGCAAAAGGCAGGCGAAGGGAAGAGGCTATCGAAAGACAGTGTACCGTACACAGGAAACATCATTCAAATCATCATTAAAAATATATTAATAAATTACTGCTACCGGTAATTATCGATTGTTAAACTTTTTTTGTGTGTTTATTATAATTATGTACGTATTAGGCTAGGCCTACTAATAATTTAACTTAGGACTGCGCGTTTATAATCGTTGTTGTTTCTACGCTCGGGTCGTTCCCGAGGGCCTATTTCCGCGTAACAAGCCTGTCATACTATCGTACTTTTTAATAAATGGCTCACAGAGTCTTCTCTTAATTTTTTCTAAGTGTTTTTCTCGGAGATATCACTATAACATTACACGTAAACCAAAATATTCTATTTTCTAACTGTTACCAGTTGAGTTAGGCCCTAACACAGCAATTAATGAATTAATTGAAAACAGAGTACAAACCCAACAACATGACTTAATTACTCCTAAATATGCCCAGATTATGTCAACCACATTCACACTACAGCAGAGGCGGACTGGCAGGTACGGAACTACGGAATCCCGTACGGGGCCCCCCCGGTTGGGGGCCCCTAGGGGCCCCCAACCCAACCCTAACATATAAAGTTTTTAAATGAAAATATTATTTGTCTTAAAATTGCAAAGGTTTAAACGAGCACATCACAGTCATTCGAATATTCATATAAAACGTAAAGGTAAGACAATGTAAATGTTGGATGTACCTTGGTGCCTACCGGGGCCTATCGTTATTTGCCACTCAGTCTGTCGGTATTAATTTTTACGATTACTAATGGCAGAGTAAGGGTTGTGGGGAATAGTCAATATATCCACTGGCATAGCGGCGGACCCCGCAAACCCCGCGACACGGGGGCTCCGATAAAAATGGATCACATTTTTATGAAAATTTCAAATAAAACAGCAATTCACTCAATATTATATAAAATAACGTGAAAAAGTTCGCGGGCCCCTCCCCCCCAAAAAACTGAAATAATACTTGAATTATTTAAAACTAGGAAAACGCTAAAGTCCCGCCGCGTTGATGGATGAGCTTTTTTTAAGTTTTTAGTTTGCGTGGAATATCTTTACTTTTGCAAGTGCTTTGTTTTGTTGTCTACGCATTGTAGGTGATTGTTGTCAAGTTTCTGTTGTTTCTTGTCAATTTGGTATTATTTACCGTAAAAAACTTATATTAAAATCTTTATTTCTATGGATTCTGGCTAACTTTTTCAACTTTTTCTTTTAAAAGGTACTACATTACCATAACTTTAATGTCCATGTATAATATGAACGTTGTAGCCCCACCCGTTTGGTCAGAATTGGCCCAAATGGCACGAAAAATATCGCACAAAAAATCAAAAAACTTATATAAAAGCTTTATTTCTATAGATTCTGGCTAACTTTTTCAACTTTTTCTTTCAAAATGTACTACATCACCATTACCTTAATGTCCATGTATAATATGAACGTTGTAGCCCCACCGGTTTGGTCAGAATTGGCCCAAATGGCACAAAAATATTGCACAAAAAATCAAAAAAGTACGATATTCATGAGAAATATTTCTTCGATTGTACCCAAAAACGTAGCAAGTTTAAGTTAAGAGATTTCGAAGGTTCTGTCAAATTTTCATCAAGATCGCATATGCCGTTTGCCCGGTAGAGAGCGAACAAACAGACAGAAATACAAACAAAAAAAAAAAAAAACACCCGAGCTAAATTTTTTTGGGGGGTCAGTGAAATTGAAGTCTTGGCTTCACTCGCTTCGCTCGCTACGCTCATCCAAAAATGTTTATAAGTCAGAAAATCACTTAAAGGTATCAAGAATAATCTCAAAATTCATTTTGCATACGCTATGTAGAAGACACCTAAGAATTTTCTAAGAAACTTACATTTTACGTTTTTCAACAGCAAAATATTTTGTAGACACCATAGCAGCAATTTCTAATGAGTATGTGCTGAGAGGGTGATGGAGAGGGGGTGGCGGGTCGCCATCAATTGTTTTATAGGCCTAGCCTTTATAATTTTTTTCAAGGAAAACCTGTTTTAGGGTGCAATGTATGACCCTCTTCAGGTGTTTTGACTAGGTTGTGGATAGTACATAATGCGCACTCTAGCCTAGGGGACAGGGAGAAAAGGGTTCTCGCGTCGTGGTCGTCATTGCCTTGTCATCGTTCGTGTAGTCAATGTCGTCGTCTTAATGGGGGGGGGGGGGGTCGTCAAAGGAAATGGAAATGTCATCGACGACGACCGCAGCTCGCCTCTAGTGTCAGGGATTATTATACTCCCCTACTTGCTAACTGATGTCTTGCGAGGTGGACCTATACGCTCTTCCCTCGCCTTTTATGACTAGCAGAGCCATGCTATGGTCCAAACTTTTTGTCCCGCGTTGTTTCAATATTTTGGCTTAGTGGAATTTCTTCATCAATAATAAATGTTTGCCTTTTTTATATATCTGTTAAAATGATATCAGGACTATTATGTTGTATCGTCTTATTTATTGTTTATCCTTGTTGTTACATTCAACAAATACGAAATTCAGCAAATATTTTGCTAAAAATCCAATTGCGATGAAATTTTCTGGAGGCCTTTGAAATCTCTGAACTTAGAACTGCCACTTTTTTTTAGCGCAATCGAAATATTATTTCTCATGAAAATCGCAATTTTACGATTTTTTCGAGTTTTAAACATTTCTTCGACTTACAACACCGACATGCTTTATCCGATTGTAATGATTTTTTTACAGAACCTTGATTTTATGAATTAATATATTCGTGTGAAATTTAAGTGCAATCAAAAAAAAATTTGTAATGAAAATTGCAATTTTACACTTTTTTCTTTTTTTAAAACACTTCCCCGACTTACAACACCTACATTCTTGATCCGATTCTAATTATTTTTTTAAACAACCTTAATTCTATGAATTAATATATTCATGTGAAATTTGAGCGCAATCGAAAAATTATGTCTCATGAAAATCGCAATTTTACGTTTTTTTGTTAACAAAAAATTACGCTCATACCTCAACGCGCCTGAAAAAGCGTTTGCGAAGCTTCCTATTTATTATTATTAAGATTATTATTATTATTTTATTATTATTATTATTATTATTATTATTATTATTATTATATGCAAGCCGCAAATGACTACAGAGTTCCTTGACAGCAAATAAATATGGTGAGCGATCTCTGCAGGTTAGTGTGCCGCAGAGTTTTAATCTCTTGCCGCCGAAATTAAAAGAATTGGATAGGTTGAGCCAAGTCAAGATAAGAGTTAAAGAGTTTCTTTTGTCCAATTTAATGTAGAATTTGTTACATTATTTTTCGTTTCCTTTTTTTTTTCCAGAGCTCTTTTTGTATGAGTAACTGTTCATTTTATTTTTGTGTTTTGTTATTCAAATTTGAATTGTTTAATAAGTTTTTATAATTTATATTGTTAAACATTATGTAGGAATTAGCCATGGAATCTGCATTCCGTATCTAGCATGTAACTTAATAGTATGTAATAATTATTTTCATAAGAATATAACCCACAGACAAGCTTATCAAAGCTTTGTGGGCAATCGAATAAAATTGTAATTATTAATTCTGTAAGAAAACTTTATTGCTAATAAAAAAAAAAAAAAAAAAAAAAATTATTATTATTATTTTTATTATTATTATTATTATTATTATTATTATTAAGATTATTATTATTATTATTAGTATTGCTGTAACTTAGTATTATTACTTTTGTTACCGGTACACGTAAAAATATATGGATGTGTAACAGCTGATTTTCCAAAGAAACGCATTTTTGATAACGCTACAAAGTGTTTTTTATTCACTTCTAAGTTTTTCCATACCTCTCATTTACATAAAATGATATTAAAACTCCGCATGTAATTATGTTGGGAAAATTAGACGATAAGAATTTATATTCTCATTCACCGCCGTAACCAGGGGCTGGTAACCCGGGTGAAAATCTGGAGTAGACCATGTTGAATTGCTAATAGAAAAATAGTCCAGTCAGCACTATTTTTTTGACTAAAACTCGTTAAAATACTCCAATCTGTAGGAATCGAAAAAATTACTGGCGCTGCAGTGCGCTCCGGACCCGCATTACCTTGGGGATGGGACCGCCCACCATTATTTTATTTATTTATTTTATACAAGGTCAGACTTTACCCAAACATACTAAGGGCGTCACCCTAGAATCCTCTATAAAGCAATTTTACTAACATATTAATAAGAGTCGAATAATATAACTATTTACATTAATATTCAACGATTTTTGGGACATTCTACCGTGTTAATAAGAGTGTAATGTAACCCATCACAAGAACTGATGAATACGTTTTTCTATACATTATACTAAACTCTTTATTAATCTCGTCAGGACGTTAGCGTTTCAATTCCATTTGGCGGTTTTGTTTTGAGTATCGACTGCACAATTACATTATTTTGGTTTCTAAAACGCACCAAACGCACTCTAAAAACCTGATTTAAAAAACTTTCGCCTGCGGCGCTTTTATTGGGGGGCTCGCCCCCAAACCCCCACACATGTCCCACAAAAGTATAAATTTAAATTTTACACCCCCTAACAAAATTCCTGCGGACGCCCTTGATTCATACCCGGGTAATTTTTATAGCCTAGGCCTACTTACGGCCCTGTTCTCATTGAATGTGTTGTACTGTTTTCAAATTCAAATTGCGATATTATCTGAGGTATGACCACAATATTTAATGACTAGGTCACTTCATCTATCCGTTCAAAATATACCTCAGATTGCTTTAAAAGCCGTCTTGAGAGTAAAATGAAGCAAAAAATTTTCGCCTCCGGCGGCTGGGGCTTCGCCCCAGACCCCTTTGGGGCCCACGAAAGTACTTTCCGTACGGGGCCCCTACCCCCCCAGTCCGCCTCTGCACTACAGTAAATCAAAACAGAATAACCCTACTCCTACTTGTTGTACTAACATAGTGAGACTGCTAGCCTGCTTCCCTGACACGAGTTTGTCGATGCGTGGTTCTATGGTGGACAGGGTTTGTTTGTTTGGACATTGTCAGTGTCATATATGTGGCTGTTTCCGTCTTGGCTGACCTTTGGAGAAAACCCTTGTCGTTACGCCTCATTGCTGTCAATGCTCTCAATTTTAGGTGTCTGTAGAAGTGGGTGTTTGTAGTCGGTATTGATTTATTTATAAATAAGTGTCCCCTCCTAAGAAAATATAAATTTAGCAACCATCCCGAGTACATGTAACAGAATGAAGTGAATGCCAATTTTTTGAATTTTTACACACATTTCAAAAATATTTACTATAGGCTATAGGCAGCAGCACTTTGCGGACCGGTAGCAATGAGTCCGTGGACTAAAGGTGCGTTTACTGTTGGGCGTTGCTCGCGAAGCGAAGGCGCGTTGACCAATCGGCGTGCATTTTCATTGAACTCGCGAAGGCGAGAGGCCTCGCAAGAAACATAAACTAAGTTCTTCTTTTTTGCCTTTGCGACAAGGAAATAAATTGCTCCGCCCATGCCCCGACTCCACATTATATTTATATACCTGACAATAATATTTGTAATGACGATTAGCCATGTTTTACTTTTAAAAGGCCGTCCTAAAATTAATCTGTGAATATAACAAGTGTTGCTGACTCGCGGCAAACTGCCTTTGCCAACTTTGCCTCTTCTGCTTCGCGAGCAACGCCGAACAGTAAACGCACCTTTACGTTTGGGATCCACTGATCTAAATTGTACTGTTCTTTCCTTATTAAATCTAGGCCTATTTCAGCAGGTCGCAGGTGTGTGGATGCGGAGATTCACAACCGATCCTAAGGAAACTTAAATCTGTTGCAGGCCGCTGTTCTGTCTTCTTGCAGTTGATATAGGCATAATAAGAGATACCTTTTTACTGTACTCTTTGCAGTAGCTTTCACGGTTTATTTTGTTTTGTTTAGGATCCCCACAGCAAGTGGCAGAAAAAAGAAGATCTAAGGGAAGATACCTAATTTCAAGACAAATATTTTTATAGGCCTACATTATTTTTTGTCTTGCGGTTATATCTCTCCCAAAAAGTAAGCTGGTATTCAAGGCTAGGCTAATGAAATTCTTAGTTGAAAAATGTTTTTATAATCTGGATGAGTATTTTAGCGGTTAAATTTAGCAAAAAATGTTACTTATACGGATAGCCTACCTATTCAGAAATGTGATGTCTTGATTTGTTTCATCTGTAATTATTGTATTTGTCTATTTTATAGTATAATACTCGTTTGTAAATCTTGACGATTTCAATGCCTGTGTGGCCATGGGCCCATGCTGTAGGTGTTTTGGAATAATAAGGAATTTGAATTTGATTTGAATTTATAAAAAAATATATAAAAAATATATTTAATCTTACCTTTTTTGTTATAAGTAAATAGGCCTATTATGTAGGTAATATCATTTGTCATAAAGTGTACTTATAACCTAGGTTGTTTATAAAATGTATAACAAGTTATATAAGCCTAGGCCTTATTTATTTAGTTTGCACTGGCTAAAATTATTTTCCTTCAATATGCTCTATTTCAGTTTGAGTAAATAATCATCTTCAATCTTCATTAATCATTCATAAAATAATTTCTAGAGGCTAGATAATCATTGTACTTAATATATAGGCCTAAACTTTGAACATGATAATCACTTATCAGTAAAATGCTAATTCAATTACTTTTTGCATATACCTTATGTACATATTTCTATTTGTGTGTAAATAAATGATATTTTATATGGCAAATGATTTATTGTTTAAAACTAAATTATTTCCTCACTTCCCCTAATTTTTTCTTCACAAGTAACCTAATAATTCGTTATTTTCATCTGCTGAATTCAAACCTTTCAAAGCAGCTTTGAATTCAGTTGATGAAAATTGCGATTTGTAATAAAACATGAAAATACAACTAGCAGTGCGTTTGAATCGCGCGCCTTTTTGGAAAGTTAACTGAGCCGCCTTCCACCGGGAGCGCGGCGAGCAGTTCTTGATTCCGCCGGATACAGTCGCATATCTTGAATAACGTAGTTATTAATAATAGGATCTTTGGTCCAGACGGTGAATTTACGGTCAAATAAATATACACGGAATTTTTGTAATGTTGGAATAGGGTGGCGCAACATGACTGTGTCTAAAAACAACAGTTTGACGTTCTCAAACGTTTCATTCATTTCTTTCGACCACGACCATTTCACACCCTTCTTTAGAAGCGTGAGTAAAGGTGCAGTCGTGTGTGAATATCGGTCACAGAATCTCTTAAAGTATGTACACAAACCCAGGAATCTGCGTAATTGTTTAACATTGAGAGGCCGAGGGTAGTCTAGTATGGGCTTTGTTTTTTCTTTGTCAACCCTTACCCCCTCCGCCGATATGATATGCCCTACAAAATCGACCTCGGCACGTAAGAATTGACATTTGTCGAAGTCGATAGTCATAGCCACTTCGGTAAATGCATTTAACACCAACTTTATGTCACGTATGTGCGATTCTATATCCTCACTCGCAACAATAAGATCATCTACATAAACAGTGGTGCATGCTTTTATTTCCGGTGTGAATACTTTATTCAAACAGCGTGTCAAGCCAGCCACGCTAGACTGCAAGCCACATGGAACTACAGTGTATTGGTAAGTAATTCCATTATATTTTACAACAAAAACTAGGGAATTGGTATAGGCCGACGGTGGCGGTTCTATTATCTCACAAGCAAGCATTTGTTGTATTTGTTGTTCCACAGCACTACGTTTAGAGTGGGGGATGGGGTAGGACTTCTGAGAAAACGGAGTTGTGTCTGTCATTTCTATTTCATGAACATTATTGTTGACCCTCCCAGGCCTGTCAGAGAAGACTGATGCATTCCCCAACAGTAAACTAGAAATCTCTTCCTTTGGTGTCTTCCCACAGTGCCGCTTCCCGTAAGGCCATCAACCTTTTTTTTCCCCCTATGCCATCATTTCTACCTGTCGATAAAGACCATGTTACAGGAAGCGTTGATGGCCTAAGGGGAATTGATCTATTCCCCTTTGGCCAACACCCTGCATTTCATTATGGAAAATACAAAGAAGGTTTGTTGGCCTTGGGGTAATTGATTTATTCCCGTTAGGCCAACAGCGTATATGCATCGTTTACGGTAAGGAGCGGGGTGTTGTTGGCCTTGGGGTAATTGATTTATTCCCGTTAGGCCAACACCCTGCATTTTATTATTTAATTTGTCATATTTGTGTGGCCTAACGGGAATAAATCAATTACCCCAACGCCAACAACACCACCCTTCCCGTAAACGATGCAATACGCTGTTGGCCTAAGGGGAAATTAAATCTATTACCCAACCCCAACAACACCCCATCCTTACCGTAAACGATGCATATACGCTGTTGGGCCTAACGGGGAAAAAATCAATTACCCCAACCCCAACAAACCTTCTTTGTATTTTCGATAATGAAATGCAGGGGTGTTGGCCTAAGGGGGAATAAATCAATTCCCCTTAGGCCAACAAGTGTAACATGGTCTTTTCGACAGGTAGTAATGATGGATAGGGGGAAAAAAAAGGTTGAGGGGCCTTAGGGGAAGCGGCACTGGGGACGGCTCCTTCCTTTTGTGATGGCGTGACAGGCAAAGACTTGACGGTCCCGTCCACCGCTCTGAGAAGACCTGTTGTATCGTGTTTCAAAGGTTTTAGTGCCCAAATAAATGAACACGATTTTTCAATTCTAGGGTTCTCAAGAAGTGACAAGGGACCGGTAACATCTGGTCTCAATTACATCATTGGAACTAGTTCTAAAACCATCTCTGCGTTCCTTCATCTATAGGAAAAGCATAACACCTGACTGCGGAAAACTACCACAGCATTTTTACATTGAAAGCCAAACGGATCCTATGATCATTTTACGATTAAACAAGGTACAATCAACATTGGTATCTAATGCAATACATGATCAATTATTACAGGGAGATAAGTCTGTTCATTTACTGATTGATTTTTACCGTCAAACGCTCCGTTACCGTAACAGTGGGAGATGGTAATCGTGGCAAAAACGGGTTGTACGGGGAAATTTAAGTGTTCCAAAAACTGTTGTGATATAACGTTATCTCGCTACCTGTATCAATTAAAACATCAATGTTTAGACCACACACACTTATAGGTTTTTTCCGGTGTTTTAAAGACGTTCTCTGCGCCCTCTCCGACGTCTTCGGACAGGAGGTGATCACGCACCGACTCGTGGTCGTCGACCACGACTTTTCTTGATAGTATTGATGCCCCTTACCCGGTTCGAACTCCTGACTGGTGAAATGGTGACAGCGGAGTTACTGGCCCGGTTACAGCTCGTTCCCGACTCCGGATGTGCGGCGGCGTCTAGGTCCTGGTCACCGACTGCAAGCTCGGTCTCGGCGACGGGATCAGTGTAGATGGCGACTCTGTGCACGTCAGCTTTGTTGACTTGCGTCCAGAGGTGGCGTCGCCGTTGCGACGTGTGGCCGTTGTCTCGCCAGTTCCCCGACGTGGATCCCTGAGGGCTGGATACAGCTGGGTGACGTTCGCCCGATAGGGAGGCGCCTGATGCGAAGTCTGCGGTCACGGTCCGGATAGGTGACGGTACGCAACCCACTGTCACTTTCTCGGCGTCGCGACGCTGCGTCGTCTAAGCCCCCGCAGGAGTAACATCATCGCGTCCGGCGTCTTCCCCTTCGCGGCCAATATCGTGTTTTCCACATTTGCAGGTAATAAATGGGGAAAAACGACGCACGAACGTGGCATCTGACATAGTGTCCGTCGACACGTATTTTTGTTTTTCATCCACGATAAGAAAAAAAACGCTCATCGTGCCGTGAAATTTTTCTGTCGTAAAAGTCAAGAGAGAACTTTTTTGCCACAAAGTCCTGTTATCATTCGACCAAAACATGGGCTTTTAAAAACTTGCACAAACTCGTCCCACGAAGCCCGGAGCGTCGGAACGCCGACGCCCAATTTTCGCGGAGCCTGTCAAATGGCGTAGCGCAATTGATAGCCATTGTTTGCGGTATTGCGAATTGCGCAAACAACTGTTCCAACTCGTCTAAAAATTCTATCGGGTGAAAATTTCCGTCGTCCCGAATGTTGGGAACACGGGAACCATCCAAGGCATTTGGGGTTGGAACCGCCGCCACTGGAACAGCCTTGCGAACGATCGTGCATACTTCAGATCGAGGACGCCCACCGAGTCGGGTGGTTGTGCCGACGTCGACAGTCGTCGGTTCGACTCTTCCCAATGAAGTCACGACCTAGTAAAAGTGTTCATTTTCGACATTAGTTCTTGAATAGCACCCCCGGCTCGTCACTTTGGGTCATGGCTGGAGCCCTCTCGGGATTTCGATAGTAATTTTTAAACACGAACCCCACGATAAACAATATTAATTCCAATAAAACACAAAAGTCTCCAATCTTTAGGCTTGATTGGCCGGACGCACCGAACCGAATGAAAAATAGACACACAGGGTGAATAATAACCGCTGGAAAAAACCGGCGTACACACACCACACTAAACAAACAATTTCGGGTAATTAAAACGTTGGGCGCCAAGTTGGGCTGTCTCTCCGCTATATCCGAATATATTGAAGAAATAGTCACACGTAAGGTATTTATTTATTAGCTTTATTAATTGTTAGACACAATATAAACGGTACAAACAGGTAGTCCCTGCTTGGGGGTGAAGGGCGCGACCAGTCGGAACTCCCGCTCAAACCTTACTGGCCATTCTCTGTCTCGTTCTTCTGTACCACGCCGTCCACCCCTCCAGCATACCCCTCTACCACCACACCCTTGCGGAGGAGGGGGTGGGAATGTCACAAGCCTATCATAGGCTACAGTGGAGCATTATGGCCTAAACTATGACCTAAACTTAAATACCCTAATATTTATACGAATATTATAATCAAACTTAAATGCAAATGTTCCCGCGTACTCAACACATGAATCGCTCACTCGTCTAACAACGACTTTGGCGTTTAGTCTAGTTGGCTAAAGCGCAAATCTAAGTAAGTGAGTGTAGGGCGCCAAACACCTTTTGACAAACTACTTGTATATGAGCTGACCAAAACATGTGCTCATCTATTATCATTCCCAGATTTTTTACTGTAGTATTGAGTGGTATAGAGATATCATTTAGTTTTATGTGGGAAAGAGAGGCACGCCTTATTTAAGCCATGAGTTTAGGATAGCCTATAATGATTGCTTGAGTTTTAGTTGGATTCAGAATTAGACCATGTTTAACTGCCCAAATTAAAATAGCATTTAAGTCTTCGTTAATGAGTCTAATTGCGTCATTTAGTCTGTCAGGTGTCGTATGTAGGTAAAGTTGTAAGTCATCAGCATAAATGTGGTATTTGCAGTGTGATAGCATAAGAGATACATCGTTTATATATTGTGAAAAAAGAAGAGGGCCAAGAACCGATCCTTGTGGGACACCACACTCAACAGGAAGCCACGAAGAGACTGAATCACCGTCAGCCAGAACACACTGACGACGGCCACGAAGATATGACTCCATCCACTGTAATGTACTGTCTGAAAAACGGAGTGTTTTAAGTTTCGAAAGGAGGATATAAACGTCAACAGAATCAAAAGCTTTACTAAAATCTAGAAGAAGAGAAAGCGAGCGAGCGAGAGAGAGAGAGAGGTTCTGGGTTCAATCCCCAGTCGGGGCATACTTTTATTACAACTGCTATCATTGACTTATAATGTCTTCAAAGCGGGCTTATGCTTTCAATTCAATTTTCAATTTAAATGCATTTTATTCCTGCAATATACATCAGATAAGTAAGCAAAATACAAAGTTATGAGCATACCAAATGATGACAAAAATAAATATATTAAATATACACAATAGGAAGCCCGCGTAAGAGAAAACCTCTTGTGTGCGGGCTGTCAAAAATAATACACATATCATTTTTATGCGGAAACAGATAGATGTAACAAAAATAACAACTTAAAAATATGCAGAAACTCGAATATATATAACAATAAGTAATAGACAAGTGCACACAAATATATTAATACATAGAAATTAAACAAAGAAATTAAACACAATACACAAGGCATAATTTTTTTTTTAAAGTCAATTAAAATTAATGATTAATGGGGCTCACAATTAATTTAAGACATTCATAAATTCTAGAACAGTGCAATATGATTCCGGATTACTCATCCATTTTTTCAACGAATATTTAAACAAACTTAAAGATGTACATTTTCTGATAGCCAGGGGTATCTGATTGAAAACCTTATATTCATATATATGTGTATTTTTATGTGTTAGTACTTTAGACAGAAATTAAAAAAGTGACTACAACGGGGATCGAACTCGGGAACTCAGTTAACCGGGCTATGCTCTTACCAAGTGAGCTATGCGGCAACCAATTTAAAACTGTCTTATGTTTGGTCTGTTTTGTACAATGTTAATACCGTGTGTAGGGCATATTAGACTACCTTTTAAACTACATACGAAATTAACTGGAGAATTACAAACCATCTCTTTTAACCCGAGTTAGGAGGATATATGATGTTTAACTTTGGTTTTATAGCAGACGGCTTTGACGTTGATATAGTGGTCCCAACGAAAGAATGCAGGTGGCTCGAAATTGTTTTCCCAACATAACAACTTTGTCAATTCTATTCACGCTAGCTCAGCGTGGATCTTGCACATGGAGGACCTCTGTCATTTAGCACAGATAATTTTTGCTTGCGTTGGCAAAATATATTTCTCTTTCATTCACAAAGGCGACATTCCTGTTACCGCGCATTCACTCTACCCCCACCACTACCAAGCATCTGTATTCTTTCGTTGGAGCAAGTATATGTTAGTATGTTAGTATATATATATATATATATATATATATATATATATGCGTGTTCTTGAAGAAGGAAGACGTACAGTGAGTGACTCGTGATCATGCCAGATGTGATTCTGGCGAAACGTCGAGTGCCAGGCGACAGACAAAGGTCTGTAGCAGCAAACTCAAACAAGCGGCGGAATGTCCCGGAAGACAATTACAACATATATATATATATATATATATCCAATCACATTCTCATCTCCAATGTGTTGGGTAGTTCCTCGATTTGGTTAGTCGGGAAACACTCCCGTAAGTAAATAATAACAATTTCACCAACGGGAGTGTTTCCCGACTAACCAAATCGCGAAACTACTACCCAACACATTGGGGATGCCCCAACCGGGATTCTACGTGGTTCGAATCCCGGTTGGGGCGGACTTTTTTAATTTCTGAATTGTAGTTAATAATGAGTTGGGAAGTATGAATATAAGATTTTAAAGCATAAGCCCGCCTTGAGGATACTATAAGTCAATGATAGTAGTTGTAAAAAAAGTGTACCCCCGACTGAGGATCGAGCCCTAAACCTCTGGCTTAACGCGCCATAGCTCTACCAATTGAGTCTTTCCGGATCGTCCCACGTTCGTCTAGAACGTCTTAATCTTTATATTACCCAGTAGTTTGCCAATCATGTCGATGGTCCCTCGCCTCGAACATATAGCAAATATGCAGTGGCTCTTGGTTTGACTACTGCATCGACTTCAGCTGCAACAAGCTTTTGCTGTTCTGGTTCTTTTATTCTAAGCCTCGTGGAACAACCGGTTAGGAAACCCATTACTGAGCAGTGCCTCACGTAGAATCTTACCTTCATCTTCTACGAAACTGTTAATACTTTTCTCGGTAATTGACGACTAGTGATTTACCCGCCCCCTGACGTCACGAAGCAACGTGGCGGAATGATGTGGGATAGATCCTCATTCAGCAAGATGACGCCTGCTGAACGGCGCAACACTTATCACGCTCTAACTTTTATTCTATTCATAATTTGGAAAAAACCTTTGGAATAATACGTAGTAAATATATAATTCCTTCTAAAAGTGATGATCTCGAATTTTTAGACACAGCCGTAAACTTGTTATATCGATGTACGTGTTATACATGGAAAACATATTAAAAATTATAAGTTTTGTCAACTTCTATTTGACAAATAACTTTCAATCGGATTTCAACAAGACCTCATTCAAAGTATGCATCTGACTCTTAAGACAAGAAATAAATTAACTTTCTTGATAGAATGTGCACAGAACGAAAATTCACAGCATAGACTTATATGCAAGGTGTGTGTTTTCATAACAAATACGCACTTTTGACGTGCGGGTGAGCCGTGAAAAACTACACTCTGCATATTACTCTATGCTGTAAATTTTCGTTCAGTGCACTTTCTATCTAGAAAGTTGATTTATTTCTTTGTTAAATAGTCTGATGCATATTTAAAAAGATATCATGTCGAAATCCGAACAGTAGTTTTTTGTCAATTGAAGATGAGAAAAGTTATAATCTTTGATATTTTTTCATGTATAATACGTACATCGATATACCAAATTTACGGATGTGTCTAAAAATTCGAGATAATCACTATGAGAAGAAATGATATGTTTGCTACATACTATTCTAAAGGTTTTGTCCAAATGTCGAATGGAAACAAAGTTAGATCTTGATAAGTGTTGCGCCGTTCAGCCGGCGTCAATTTGCCGAAATGAGGATTTTATCCCACCTTCTCGTCACGTGACTTAGCGCTCCGCCCATCACCAGTCGTCAATTCTAGATGATGAAGATGATATTATTCCCTCGAGGTGAGGTGGGGTCAGTGCCGTATTTAGGCCTAAGCAACCTAGGCAGCGACCTAGGACGGCAAAGTTAAGGGGGGGCGGCATTTCGCCAGAGATACTGGAGACAATGTATTATAATATTTTTTTAACAGAACTACTGAAAATTACAAAATAAAAATTACTTTTTGCAAAGAAATAAAAAGCCCTCTGCAATTGTAATCTTAATTATTTCTACACCTGTTTTGAAGCTTTTCAAATCAGCAAGTTTGCAAAATTTTCGCCTTCGGCAATTACATTGTGCGCAGGTGTAACTCTCGTCTCTCGTCTCTCGTCTCTAGTCTCTAATCATCCAGTGGTTCGTAAATTATAAAAATCTAATTTTTTTACCTTAAACTAACGATTGTGGTGTTACGAGGAATAGGTCCTAGATGTGATGAGACAGGCAGCTTTGTTGCAAAGAAGGCACGACGTGTCCAGTCATAGGTCTTGTAAAGATAATTACAAAACAGTTTCCTAGACTGTATTAAGACAGTTTTTTTTGTTGTGGTGGTGGGTGGGGGGGGGGGGGGGGGCGACGGCCAAATATAATTGCCTAGGGCGGCTCATGCCCTAAACACGGCCCTGGGTGGGGTTAGTGCAAACCACCTACTCAATTATTATCGTGTGACACAACCCAGGATAACGGGAATTATAACATATATTATTATAACATGAATTTACTATAGACAAAAATAAAAAAGGGTCTCAACCGGGGGATTGAACGCGTGAACTCGTCTCTTTGTTGGCTCTTGTCAACTTTTTAATTGCTGTCTATAATACCATCATAAAAGCGTCATAGACGCCTACAATAAAACCTAGTTTTTACTAGGAAAATGCCAAAGTTGTTCATGTGTTAAGTACCCGGGAACAATTGTATTAAAATTGATTGACACCTAAAGGTTAAAGCACGTGGTTTTGAGATTGGCTGATGTAAGGCTGAGTGAACCTTAAGTCCATGATATTCCACACTAGGGGGATGCAGGGAGGATGACCTGGTCCAGCCATACGCAGGGGGAGGAAAAGGAGTTCTCACTTTGTCCCATCATCCCCTAGGCTAGATTGATACATAAATGCCTTCTGGTTGACGCGTTTCTTAAACCAACCAAACTGAAAGCCTTGTCATTGCGCAGCGACTGAGTCTAACAATTCAAGTCAAACGAGATTTCATCTGTGTCGGTGTCTGTGTATACGCTGCAAAACTGCTGTATCGCTGAACGGATTTAACTGAAATTTTAAACAGACATACGGTACTTGTTTTTTTTAGTTTTGTTAACGTATATGGCCAAAAGCAATATCTGTAGGGATTCATCTAAAAGAAATAAAAAATCGAAATAGGCTGAAAATGTTTGAAATTTAAATTATCGAAATACGAAACGAAATATATATTTTTCACTGAATCATGTTTTGAATGTCAAGCGGTGAATGAGTGCAGTGACCAAGGTGTACCGAATCTTGCACGGTCAAGGTTTCCCATAATTCCACTAGGAGTTAGTGAACTATGCAATCATATCTCGCACTTCGTATGGGCAGTGTTATTTAAAGTTTTTTATGAATTTATAAATATATTAGGAAGATGGGTTTCACCAATTACAATGTATTTATTAATGTGTTCATTGTTATTGTATAACATCATTCACGTTCTACTTCAAGTGGTATCTGCTTTTGATGGTTATCGGAAGATCAAACATTTGAAATGTATTCTTGATTCTCAACACATCATTGCAATGAAAAGAGAGTTTAGAAACTCTAATCTCCAGTCTGTGGTCTGTCCTTTGGTAGATTCTCAGTCAAATCAATAGCGAAGGATGGTCTAAATAATCCGTACGTCGTGATGGAATTCCACAGTTTGGGTAAGTCTGTCTCTTGTTACTGCTAGTGCTAACAGTGATCTTGGTTCTGTTCGATTAGCATTAATAAGAGACAGATTGACTCAGTTGCCCAAGCACTGGAGCTAAGACTGAACGACCGAGAAAGAAGAAAACAAAGGTAACAACAATATATTACTTACGTTGGATTATTTACACTCTAAGCCACCTCTGTGGATATGAAGGTAACATTCGCTTTTCTTTTCTAGATTTCAACGTTGCCTGACATCGAATATTTCGGTAGACGTATCCTGTTTATTGGAAAATGAAACTGGGGGATGATGACGATAATATGGGTGTTATTGTGAAATGTACATAGTTTAACGATAGTTTTATATATTCTGATTTATATTCGGCGACTATGATGCTGTTATGATGGTATTAAAGACAGAAATTAAAAAGTGCCTCCAAAGAGGAATGACTCCGAGACCTTGGCTGTTCTGGCCAATGCTCCTACTAACTGAGATATGACATCAGATTCAATTATTTATATTTCTTTTACATGCGATTTAACATTACGAAATTTTATTGTTACAGTGAATGATACAAATTTTTCAGTCATAATAGTCACACAGAACATAAAAAAATGGGATTTCACTTTAATAAAAATTTAATAATATTCTCGTTTTTTACAGCTTCAGTTAGAAGTGCTCAATAAAATAATTCACGTTAATTGTTCTTGTTAAGCAGGTAAAAATAATTTAAAAACACGGGTAATATTTGACCCCACCTTACCAGTAGTGTATGTGAATATAACGATACAAGTCAAGAGTTTATGCTTTCGTAGTACACTGTATGAAAAGTATTGTTTTGAGGTAAAACTGCTTGTGATTAAAGAACACAAAATATATCATTTTATAACTAAAGTTTTACTAGCATTTTACCTAGCTTATAAAGGTGTAAAACAAAAACAAAGGGTAGAATAACAAATATGTACAAGTACAAGATGACAATTGACATTGTTGATCCAACATCGCAGTTTATTATTTTGTCTGCATTAATTTAACCTTCCGTCACTCGCGCGGAATTTCTTAACACCATCCCTCGCGTGGGGTTTCTCAAACCCCAAATTATTTTGGGCTGTAATAAGTGCAGTAGGATGTTTTGGGTATTTCTTTCTGTGCTCATATGATTTGTGGAACTACTATGTAGATGGTTGTTACTGGGAGGACAGTGAAATAAAATTCCAATGAACCTTTTTGTATGAAATATGTTTTTATTGTATTTTTCAGATTTGAAAAATGGACATTTTCAATATATTCAAAAAAGGTGTCAAAATAATGCAATTTTAAGTTGTGTTTCACTTTTTAGTAATAAGCATGAACCAGTTAGTAAATTGCAAGAAGAATTTTTCCAAAATTCCAAAATTTCAAAATTTAAGCCAAAATAGCATTGAGTTTCCCTATGCTGTTACTGTAACGTGATCACTCGCGCGGGGTTTCAGTAACCCCAGCCAAGTTCAGACCAGCAATATAACTACACTTAAAGCCCTTATGATTAGAGGGTTACAAATTTCGCTAACAGATAGAGTGACTTGAAGGTACTGAGAATCTAGAGTCGGTAAAACAGTCCGATGCAGAGAAACAGAGTCGAATGTAGACTCTGGGGTTTGTAGAACCCCACGCGAGTGACGGAGGGTTAATTAGTTTTATTCACTTGCCCTCCATTGTAGATCAGTTTTTGGATGAGCGTAGCGAGCGTAGCGAGCGAAGCGAAGATTCCATTTCACTACACTGGAGAAAAAAATCCGGAATGTTTTTTTTTTTCTTTCCTTCCTTCTTTCTTTTTTTCTGTATTTTTGTGTGTTTGTCAGCACGATTCCGGCTAAACCGATACTCCGTTTGCGATGAAATTTTATGGAGGCCTTCGAAATCTCTGAACTTAGAACTGCCACGTTTTTGAGCGCAATCAAAAAATTATTTCTCATGAAAATCGCAATTTTACGATTTTTTTTCGATTTTTTGAAAATTTATTTTCCTTGTAACACCTACATGCTTAATCCGATTTTCATGATTTTTTCACAGAACCTTAATTTTATGAATTAAGATATCCGTGTGAAATTTGAGCGCAATCAATAAATTATTTTTCATGAAAATATAAATTTTGTGGGTTTTTTCTTTTTTTAAACAATTCTTTTACTTATAACACCTACATGCTTTATTTTATTGTAATACTTTTTTCACAGAACCTTAATTTTATAAATTTATATATTCGTGTGAAATTTGAGCGCAATCAAATAATTATTTCTTATAAAAATCGCAATTTTTTGTTTTTTCAATTTTTTAAAATTCATACGATTAATTAAAAAAATTAAAAATTAAAGTTTATTTTTTATCTAATTTAATTTAATTTAAAAAAAAATCTTCAACTAAGTACTAATTTTTTCACAGAACAACAGAAAATCCGCATAACACATGGCAGCTCAATGCACCAATTACGCTCATCCAACAACGCGGCGGGACTTAAGCGTTTTCCTAGTTATAACTGAATAGTTGAGAAGTCAAATAATAAATAAATCTTAACAAAATTAGGTGTCCCTGGGTATTCAACACTTGACTCGCTCACTCGACGTACAACGAACGACTTTGGCGTTTTCCTAGTTACTGTGAAATGCCATATTATGTTTATCGCGAGTTTGCTGGATGAGGGGGCGAGCGACTGAGTCTTACACTTCAACACAAACGAGACTTCATCTGTGCAAGTGTCCGTGAGTGAGTTAGTGAGTATGTATGCTGAAAATCAGCCGATCACTGAACCTACTGCCCTGAAATTTTAAACAGACATCCGGTACCAGTTGTTTAAGTCGTGTGAACATGAGCTGCAAAATCTCTCACGATTCAAAGCTACAAGAAATACTAGGAAAACGCTTAAGTCCCGCCGCGTTGTTGGATGAGCGTAATTGGTGCATTGAGCTGCCATGTGTTATGCGGATTTTGTGTTGTTTTGTGAAAAAATCATTACTAAGTTAAAGATTTTTTTTAAATTAAATTAAATTAAATAAAAAGTTAACTTAAATTTTAAATTTTTTAATAAATCATAATATTTAAAATGGAAAAAATCATAATATTAAAATTTTCATAAGAAATAATTATTCGATTGCGCACAAATTTTACACGAATGTATTTATTCATAAAATTAAGGTTCCGAGAAAAAATCATTAAAATCGGATGAAGCATGTTGGTGTTATAAACTAAAGAAATGTTTAAAAAATCGAAAAAAAATCGAAAAATTGCGATTTTAATGAGAAATAATTTATCGATTGCGCCCAAACACGTGTCAGTTCTAAGTACAGAGATTTCGTAGGTCTCCAGAAAATTGCATCGCAATTGGAGTATTGGTTAAGCCGGAATCGTGTTAACAACCAGACAAAAATACAAACAGAAAAAAAGAAAGAAAGAAAAAAAAACTACGGATTTTTTTCTCCAGTGTAGTTAAATGGAATCTTCGCTTCGCTCGCTACGCTCATCCAGAAATATTGAAAATAGTCTGGAAATGTTATTGTTCGTGAAGAAATCATGTTTATCGAACCGTGTTTTGATAGTCAAGCGGTGAAGGAGTGCAGTGACCAAGCAGTACCGAATCTTGCGAGAGCGATCGACGCAACACATTCTATGTGGCATCGCAAATCTATGACGTGCACGCATTGCGAGACCACGTCATTCATTTTTCTAGTGGGTGATGAAGTAGCCGATGATGTTATTATGGTTTTGAGTGGTTGTACCGCCGCTATATGTCTAAAACGAAATTTCGGTTTCGGCCGTCACACGTTTTATTATGTTATTTGGACAAGTGGTTCAGTCAAAATATAAAAAGAAAAAGAAAAGATGCAATTTTGAACGCATATTTGTGGGTGTTTGAGTTTATATTTGTGCAGTTTTAAGAAACAATTTACTAAGTCACTATTATGCACTAGTATCTATGCGAAACAAAACATCAACTGTTTGAAGCCGAATTTCCGAAAGTTTCAGGATCAAAAAGCTTAAAAATTCTTGTATAGTCAAAGCTTTTATGTAAGTGTATGATCAAGATTCAAGATTGTGTTGTAAAATATAATTGTTGTGGGTAAAAGCCCCTTTAACCCTGCATTACTACCGTGGGGTATATATTATTACCCCAGTGCTACAAAATCTTATGTTAGGCAGTAGTGTTCAACCTTACCGCCCTCTCGATTATGTATTCTTAAGTTATTCAATCTTTTATATTAATAAATTTATAAATAAATAAATAAATTTATTTAGAGTCTGCCCACTCAGTTATATAACTGATTTTCAGTGGGGGACTTTAAATCAAAGCGACCAAGCCAACCCTGCAGGCCCCGACGCAATCGACGAGTGAGCGATAACCAACCAAAGATCGATATTTTTAATAGGAAATATAGCAATCAGTGGTATGGACAGTGCGAACGCCCGCGAATCAACGCCAGAATCAACAAGGCCGATTCAGATCAACTCTGAAATTTATTATGTGCTTCGTTGCTAGGACGGCTCCAAAGTCACCGTTTACAAACTCCTAAGACAAGAACTGATGGACTTAAGTCCAAATCAGAAGTTAAAAAACTTCTGACTATAGCGGGAATCGAACCCTGGACCTTCTGCATTGGAAGCAGATACGCTAACAACAAGACCAACGAATATGAATAATATGTTAGTCGGGGTTCTTAGCTTGAGCAGGAAAAAATATTAAAGTTGGTTCGGTGCAGTAAAAAAAAAGATCAAATGGTAACGAAATTTGATTTTGCCTGAATAATAGTACAAGAAATGTCAACAAATTAACATCAAAAAAATAAAAAAATAAAAATGTTTCATACTAAAAATAAAAATAAATACTAAAAAAGTTTTATATCAGATGCAATAGCACCTAGTCCTGAAGAGGCGAATGGGTCCCCGGTGGCGACCCATACCCCCATCCTCTTTTTTACTCATGTGGTCTAAAATATAAGTAGGTCTCCTTATTGTGTGGTGATAGAATGATTACAATTTACAACATTATGTATGTAATATGTATTTAACGACTGTAACAAAGATAAATGAATGAGTATTGCCTTCGAAAATGGGTGAAATCGTTGCCAAAAACTCAGTGAAACCAGAGGAAATTTAAGACTAGACTACTATAGAGGAGGGAATTTAAAAATTATGACGGTAAAGTCATCGACGATCGTTGTTTATTAACTCAATACAGGAGTACTCCAATGATTTCTACCAACGAAAGTCGTCACCATTGCAGACGAGTTTAAGCGCTTAGCTTTGTGTGTTTCGTTATTTTTGTTTTTCGTTTCTTTTTTCGGGAAAACGGTTAATAGCATCGTTATAATATTTCACGCGAACGTTGATGAAAGATCAATCAATGATATCCAGTACGTGTATAACTAAATTGATTTATCGATTTCGAATAAAAAAATCGTGAAATCTCCGTAATATTCTAAAAGTATTATCTTTGAGAATTTATTTTATGTCTACATCAAATTTTCATACTGGATGTTATAATACGTTGGTAATTTTTTTTCCGTGAGGTGCCCTGAAACTAAATTGAATTCAATGTTTGTTTGTTTTTTTGGACTAATATATCGCTTTGACTTTTTGGAGTTGATTCTTAAGAACAAAGTATGAATGTCAATGGAATAGTAGTTTACTTACATTTATGCAAAATTTGTTAACAATATTTACAACCGTTCAGGTGCAACCATCAACATCTAATTGCTATGCTCTTGCAACCCAAGTAGCACAGAAAATGTGTGCGCTTATGGGCCATCAGCGGTAAGTGATGGCAAAGTTTTGCGTTGATGGGCCGCCTATGGCCCATAAGCACACAACCGACAGGCGGCGAACAGTAGGCGGCCCTCCTATGGCCCATAAGCACACAACCGACAGGCGGCGAACAGTAGGCGGCCCGCCTATGGCCCATAAGCACACAACCGACGGGAATCTAATGAGAGTATTTATAACACATTTGATGATGGATTAAAAGGAATAATTTAAATTGTCAATTTTATCATGTTACGCTAATCATTCTCGCTCTTCTTCGTCGATTTAAGGAATATTGACGCTCTCACATTCAAGGTATATTATTTTAGTATCATTTAAACTTATTATTTGATAATATTAATATTATGATAATATATTATTATATATCATTCCGATACCGAATACTCCACGTAGGGTTTCCAAAATAATTCAATTCAATTCAAATGCGTTTTATTTCATTAGCAATTGCAAAAGCATTGCTCACTTAAAAATACATAGTTCATGTACAAGTCTTGAAATACGCTTTAACTTATTCTAAATCAACTTACGAAATACCTGATATTTTACATATTTAATTCTGCATGCAAAATACAATATTACATGTTATTCATTTTACATTCAAAATAAAATTTACATATTTCATTGTATATGATTTTCCTCATCGTCCTCAATTTTTAGTTGTTTTCGTCAAAATTAAATTTGTAATACTTTATTCACAAGATAATTTCTTATCATTTAATTATTCATAGGCCCTATTTAAATACAATACAATAATTACAAAAATTTCTTCTCAGCGTTATATTTTTACCCTGTTATTTTTTACCTCAAATTTTTAATACAATATTCACAAGAGCAGTCTTTACCATCTTGAAATTCTTTTATACTATAAAACCCATGAAAAATTAGATATTGTTTAACGTTTATTTTAAATTTGTCTCTATTTATGTTGAGGTCTTTTAATTTAGTTGGTAAATTGTTAAAAAGAATAACACCAGCTTTAACTGGGTCTCTGTTTGATAGGTTGAGTCTGTGTTGGGTTTGGTGTAAATTACTGTTAAATCTTGTATTCTGGTTATGTATAAAACTGTTTCGGGTAAAATGAGATGGATTATCTTTGACAAATGTAAGAAGAATGTATAAGCAAGGTACGGTTAATATATTCAGCTGCACAAAAAGTTTTCTGCAAGATGATCTATAACTTTTCCGACCTAAAATTCTGACAGCCTTGTTTTGACATTTAAATATGTCTTGAGCAAATGTAGACCCACTTTGATTATTGCATGCAATCGAAATAATTTTTAAATTAATTTCAAACATGTTTATAAATACGGTCATTAATTTCATTGCAATATGCAGAATTAATCCGCTATCGATAATGCTGTCATGTATATCTGTAATATGCCTTTGCACTTGCCGCGAAAAATCTCTTTAAATAGAAATATATTCATTACAAATAAATAATATGTCATATTGTATGTTTGTAGAACTACAGCAAATAAATCGGCTTAATTAATATTTAAAATTTTCCTAAATCTTAGTTTATCAATAATATGATCATAATATTATGACATTGCCAAAACTATTTGTTATTTATTTTTGGGTTGAGCAGTACGACCAGTATAGACGATTACAGTAAAAATTATGACACGTTTATCCCAGACATAATTATTCCTGCTTGTAATTTTTTGGTTGAAAGGCAGATTTTTTTCTATTTGTAACACATACTCTTGTCTACAAACTGACATACTTGGAAAATATTGCACTTACGATTTTTTTTCTTCCGCCGGTACGAATAGGTGGAAGAAATAAATTATATAAGTGCAAGATATTAACCACAAAATTTTTTAAGTAATAGAAACAAAAATCATCCTTCAAACCAAAATTTATGAGCAGGGATATGTCCGGGGTATAAGTAATTAATTTATCTGTAATCATCTAGGCCTATATAAGGCTTACTATTAAACCCAAAAATAAAAATAATAAGTTTTGAAAATGTCAGATGATCATTGATAAACTATATCTGTTTTTTGTTTTAGGCTTTACAAAAAAAAAATGGCCAATAGGGAATATTTGGTGTAGGCCTATTAGTGGCAGGGGTACACTACAAAATCCAGGAAAACGTAGCATATTACCTTTAAAGCAAACCACTTTGCACAGTTGTTGTATAGGACCCTAGAAGTTGATTTGGCCCGCAGCACCTAAAATTTGGTCCCTAAGGGTTAAGAATTTGGTCATTTTTTCAAAATGGCGTCTAAAATATTGAAATTTTCAAAATTGGAACACGAGTGCAGTATAGAGGTCGATTTTGCATGATTCGGGTGTGGGGGAAAACGACGGTGGCCTTGCAACGGTTGTGGTTTTCGTTGGTTAGGCCCTGGTGCCACCATTTTTTAATTTCGAGGCCAAACAGAGGAACGGTTTGCATCCTGGAATGTGGTTGAGTTGGGTGTCATTTTTCGAGTATTTACACAAGTCTAAATTCTATAGTGGCCTAATGAACGTCCTACATGAAAACCCTTATCATAACGAACCGCCATTTTAGAAAATGGCGCACGCCCTTAGGCCCCTGCTTGTCTATGAAGAGTAGGGTGGAGCGAAAAAATCGATTTTTCGAGTATCGAATTGTAATAGGGCTCAAAAGTTGTGTATTTGCATGCTTATCAACGGAAAAATATTGGAAACATATCATACGTTGGACTTTCAGTTTGCGCAAAGGGCCTTAATTAAGTTTTTCAAAAATGACAACAACACCAAATTTTCCAAATCTTTGCCCATTTAATTTTTTTTAATGAAATGATCCAGAACTTACCACGAGGAGGTGGCTGCAATTCGTGATCCACCCACACCCTACCCAGTACCCAAGCATCCAACCAATTAGGATGTGTTAAATATCAGACCTTTGTTGATTTAGTCAAGGTCATTGTCTTAAATTCAGAATTTCCATTAAATTTTGGCATTTTGGATATAGAGAGCAAAGTAGCTATAATGTAGCCATCTCTGTTTTCTTGTCCGCACACTTTTCTGCAGACACTGTGACAATTTAGCTTTGTCCAAATTTGCAAATTTGCAATTTGGCAAATTAATAAAATCAAACTCGCGCAGAGATTTTTCTTACAGAATTTACGACTTAGTCTTTGTTGTCAAGCTTACCGGGGCGACAGCTTGCATTTTCTCCAATCTTTCAGCTAAAAATGTAGTCCGTGGCTTCAAAATTTATTGAAGGAGTCGTAAAAGTTCTAACAGACTTCCTCTTCGGATTTTGAGTTCTTGCCTTTAGTACCCAACTATCGTAGGCCTATGTGTGTTGTCTCTCATCCACTATCTTCGCCAACATGTTCTCTGGGTGACGGAAAAACGCGTTTATCTCAATCACAGGATCGGTGATTCTTTTCTTTTTTCTTTTTTCTCGAGACAATTGCCAGACGACGTTAAAAGAATTACCGATCCTATGATTGAGAGAAACGCGTTTTTCTGTTCCCCAGAGAACATGTTGGCTAAGATAGTGCCCAAGTTTTGCGACTCCCTCAATAAATTTTGATGCCACGGACTACATGAGCTGATAGATTGGACAAAATTTAGGCTTAACTGTCGCCCCGGTAAGCTTGACAACAGAGAATATTTCGTCAATTCTGCAAGATAAAACTCTGCACGAGTTTTGATTTTTTTAAATTTACCTTGCCATAGCCAAGCTGTCGAAAAATGCGCCAACCCCGTCACAGAGTCTGCAGAAAAGTTTGCGGAGAAAACAGAGAAGCTACATTAGAGCAACTTTTCTCTAAATATCCAAATCGACAAAATCTTATGAAAAATCTGAATTAAAGACAATGTCCTTGACTAAATCAACAAAGGTATGATATTTATATTTAACACGCCCAAATTGGTTGGATGGTTGGGTACTGGGTAGAACACAAATTGCAGCCACCTCCTCGTGTTAAGTTCTGGATCATTGGGCGAAGGTTTGGGAAATTTGGTGTTTTTGTAATTTATTCAAAACTTAAGCGTCTTTGCGCGAACTGAAAGTCCAGCGTATGCTTTTTTCAATATTTTTCCGTTGATAAGCATGCAAATACGCAACTTTTAAGCTCTATTAGATTCTATACTCGAAGCATTGATTGGTTAATTTTGTCATTTTAAATTTTCATTTAGGCCCTTTGAGCGAACTAAAGTTCCAACGTATGATTTTTTCAATATTTTTCCGTTAATAAGCATGCAAATACACAAATTTGAGCCCTATTAGAATTCGATACTCGAAAAATCTATGTTTTTGCTCTTATCTTCTGTTCATAGACAAGCAGGGGCCTAAGGGCGTGCGCCATTTTCTGAAATGGCTGTTTATTATGATATGGGTTTCATGTAGGACGTTTATAAGGCCACTACAGAATTAAGACATGCGTAAATACCCGAAAACGACACCCAACTCAACCACATCTCCAGGATGCAAACCGTTTCTTTGTTTGGCCTTGAAATTTAAAAATGGCGGCACCAGGGCCTAACCGACAAGAACCACGACCGTGGCAAGGCTACCATCGATTTTCCCACACCCGAATCATGCGAAAACGACCTCTATACTTCACTCGTGTTCTAATTTTTGGAAATTTCAAAATTTTAGACGCCATTTTGGAAAAATGGCCAAATTCTTAACCGTAAGGGACCAAATTTTAGGAGCTGCGGGCCAAATCACTTTATGGGTCTTGAACAACTGTGCAAAGTGGTTTGCTTTAAAGGTAATATGCTACGTTTTTTCACTTACCCCTATAGTGCGGCGGTCGAAGGCTAAAAAGACGCATATTTCAGCTTTGACCCATACAGGCGGTACTATTTCGCGAAACCAAAATAAAATCGTCGGCTACTTCATCACCCACTAGAAAAATGACGTTGTGGTCTCGAAATGCGTGTACGTCATAGATTTACGACGCCATCTTGGATGCGCGGCGTCGATCGCACTTTGCGTTATAAATCATGTTGTAAATTCTGTAATTTTTGGATTAGAAAAATGAAATGTAGTGCGTTGTATTCACAAGACATGGGCGTACATCATGTTAAAATTTATTTTGGATGGCAACAATAAGTCAAGGTGAAAAATGAACAATTGCGGGGAAAATTAACATTTTCAGAATTACACTAAAATGTTCTATATTTTTTTACAGTTAAACCATCAACATTTTCTTAAGACACGGGGATAGATTTTAATTGCGGAATTTATTTGTGAACACGTCCGTATTTTTCATTTTGCTTAAATGCAAATACTTTGGTCGCTTTGGTGGTAAACGTGATGAAAAGCGTAGCGTGCGGCAAACTACAAAACTGGTCGAATCCTTATTGTTGGATGCATTGTTATACAGATCCTGGCCAATAGAGACGTGGAATCTTGACCTGGTCAAGTTTTCTCTTCCTATCCTGTTAGTGTATACCTTGAGGATAAAAATAATCTTGGGTAGACATTTGTAATTTTGGGCAAAATATTTTTACGACGCCATCTTGTTTTAGGCATATGCATATAGTGCACGCTTTTGATTTTCATTTGTTTTCTATTATAATTATGACAGTTTTAACAAATCTGACGTGTTATTTGGATTTTTCATAAAATTTCCTATTTATTGAAACAAATTTTGTCAGCCTGGGACTATTATGAGATTATTTGTAGGAAATTACATTTTATTAGTCCTTCAGCCAAGTACAATATTTAAGTGTGTTTGATGACGGACGAATAAATGTTCATATATTCATAAATAATGTTATTGGAAAATTATTTGTTCATAGAGTTGTCTTAGGTTTGTCCCATGACACTAATGGTAGCCATTTTACAAGATGGCCACCAAATATATTGTATAGACATTTATGATAGAAAGTTAAATTGGGTAAACATATAATAGTTCTTAAGTTTTTAAGGCTTTCGTGGCCCGAAGTATTAGAATCACAATTGTAAACTTGTCGGGTTATTTCGCCACGTCGATTTGACTTACCCATGTCAACGTTTCTGGACCGCTCTGGGCCCTTCCTTCCGTCCTGATGACGGGGCCCAGAGCGGTCCAGAAACGTTGACATGGGTAAGTCAAATCGACGTGGCGAAATAACCCGACAAGTTTACAATTGTGATTCTAATATAATAGTTCTTATCGATCATTGGAAACGAATTTCCATTACGACCATTACAAATAAAACGCAGTGACAGTAATGGCGACCATTTTAGAAGATGACCGCCAAATATATTTTTCTTAACGTAGTCTTTTTAACAGGATCTTGAAATTTAATACACACATGGGGCATGATATTAGAATCAGGGTTTTTTATGTAGCCAATGAAATTGGCGCTGTGGAAGCCATTTTGCGAAATTAAATGTTTGGTTTAGATTTTGTAATGTACAATGCTTCTTGTTTTATGTGCATGATAGGACAAACGCTTTTGAATAGCTTTTAAATAAAACCAACTAATTTGTAAATATTTTACTTGCATTGAGATGTAATGTATACTTTGCACGAATGAATATTCACGAAATTACTAAATTGGTTATGCCAACTGGTACCTTATGAGCAGAGGTAAGGTATTTGTGGTAAGAACGTAATTTTACCTTTATATCCTGCATTGGTCCCACTGTGTAAATTTGAGATTGCCTTATTTTTAAAACAATCCAATTGCATGCCCATGTGTATTCGTATTCATGCATTCTGCTCGATCGTAATTACTCACATAAATTTGTACAACGCTCCGGAGAAAATTAAAAATGAAATATGCGAATTCTAAAATACACAAAATACTGACATTTTTGGATGAGCGAAACGAAGACTTCAATTTCACTGACCCCTCAAAATATTTAGCTCCAATGTTTTTATTGTTTGTTTGTTTTTTTGTTTTTTTTCTACCGGGCAAACGGCATATACGATCTTGATGAAAATTGGAGGGGACCATCGAAATCTCGAACTTAGACCTGCCAAGTTTTTGGGTACAATCGAAGAAATATTTCTCATGAATATCGTACTTTTACGATTTTTTTTCGATTTTAAGTGCGATATTTTCGTAACATTTGAGCCGATTCCTACCAAACGGGTAGGGCTACAACGTTCATATTTTGTATGGACATTAAGGTAATGGTGATGTATTGCGATAAAAAGTTTACCAGAATCCATAGAATAAAGGTTTTAATATTAATATGAGTTTTTAAAGGTTTATAATAACAAGAAACAATAGAAACTTGACAACAATCACCTACAATGCATTCAAAAAGAACTTGCAAAGGGAAAAGTGATCCCACGCAAATAAAAAACTTATTAAAAAAGCTCCTCCATCAACGCGACAAAAAAAAAGCGTTTGCGAAGCTTCCTTATCCATTAAAATGTGAAAGTAATTGGGAAAATGGCTTAAATTGCCTAAGAATAGGCTTGTTCAATAGACCATTTTAACTTTTTATAGAGGTAAATAATATGTTAAATATACCATCTTATCATTCTAATCAATGTTTGTTTGTTTAATATCCTGCATAGTTTCATGCAAAGAAGAGACATCGAACAAACAAACACTGACAGGAAAGGCTGGTCTATTGAACCAACCTGTCTCTCGTTTACTGTAGCAATGGATGGTAACTAGGCCGCTTCGCGAACGCTTTTTTTAGTCGCGTTGATGGATGAGCTTTTTTAATAAGGTTTTAGATTGCGTTGGATTACTTTACCTTTGCAAGTTCTTTTTGAATGCATTGTAGGGGATTGTTGTCAAGTTTCTATTGTTTTCTTGTTAGTTGTTATTATAAACCTTAAAAACTCATATTAAAACCTTTATTCTATGAATTCTGGCTAACTTTTTCAACTTTTTCTTTCAAAAAGCAATACATCACCATTACTTTAATGTCCATGTGAAATATGAACGTTGTAGCCCCACCCGTTTGGTAGCTAGGAATCGGCCAAAATGTCACGAAAATATCGCACTAAAAATCAGGAAAAAATCGTAAAAGTACAATAATCATGAAAAATATTTTTTTCGATTGTACCCAAAAACGTGGCAGGTCTAAGTTTAGAGATTTCGAAGGTCCCCTTTAATTTTCATCAAAATCGTATATGCCGTTTGCCCGGTAGAGAGCGAACAAACAGACAAAAATACAACAACAAAAAAAACTCAAAACAAAAAACACCCAAGCTAATTTTTTGGGGGTCAGTGAAATTGAAGTCTTCGCTTCGCTCATTATGGACCAGTAGTATTAGTAGTTTTAGGGCGCTTCACGGCAAAGATTGACCAATTAATGCAGTGGATATAGAACAAAAAAGCACCAATAAGTAAATTTAAACATCTAACTAAAAAAGTGAAAAAAGTCTTCAGAAAAAATAAGTTCTGATCCGATGAAATGTGAGTGTTTTGTGATTTTAGAATTCGCATAACATGTAATTTCAAATTTTCTCTAAAGCGTTGTACAAATAATGTGAGTTCTTACAATCGTGAGAATACATGCATGTCTCGTGAAGACTCTTCCTAGTTGCAAATTATATTTTACCAAGTTTTTTAAGGGTGTATTTCGGGGCAGTGTACGTTTATGAATTGAGAATACTCAAATGTAGAAAGATACACGAGCTTGGCCCTTCTTTTAGATCTCATTTATTTTGAGTGTGTAAGGTTTGGCTTTCTATTTACAAGGTTTTTGTATGCGATGGGATCTTATTACTTTTTCAAATTCCATTGCAAATTATTTTTGTTAAAATAGAATAATTATTATTTTAATAAAGAAGTATTAATTGCTAAAGTAATACCAATAAGCAATGGAATGTAAAATATCTCGTCAACCATAACACTTGCTTTTTGTTTGCATTGTAGGTGATTATTATCAAGTTTCTATAGTTACTTGTTTATTATATAGTACATGAAAAAAGCTTATATTATTAAAACCTTTATTTCAATGCTTTTCAGCTATTTTTAAAAACAATTTCTTTCAAGTGCACTACACAGCCATAATCGCTCACTCGTTTGGTCAGAATTGCTGGCCAATTGACGAATAAGACAATAAGACGAATAAGTAGTAACCAGCGTGTTCACCACATATAAAAAAGAAGGATTTATTATCGTACCCCAATCAAATTTGGCATTGTGTTATCAGGTACCTACATTTCCTCGACTATGTGTTTTAGGGTTCATAACACTAATCATGATGACTGAGTGACACCTCCAAAACACACCAACTCGGATTGCTGCATAATGTGCATGAGTGTGTAAGCACACCGTTGCTCGGATGCGGCGCACTAACGGGCACTTAGATAGTACATATTATATTTGGCGGCCATCTTGTAAAATGGCTACCATTAGTGTCATGGGACAAACCTAAGACAACTCTATGTAAAAATAATTTTCAAGTAACATTATTTATGAATATGTGAACATTTATTCGTCCGTCATCAAACACACTTAAATATTGTACTTGGCTGAAGGACTAATAAAATGTAATTTCCTACAAATAATCTCATAATAGTCCCAGGCTGACAAAATTTGTTTCAATAAATAGGAAATTTTATGAAAAATCCAAATAACACGTCAGATTTGTTAAAACTGTCATAATTATAATAGAAAACAAATGAAAATCAAAAGCGTGCACTATATGCATATGCCTAAAACAAGATGGCGTCGTAAAAATATTTTGCCCAAAATTACAAATGTCTACCCAAGATTATTTTTATCCTCAAGGTATACACTAACAGGATAGGAAGAGAAAACTTGACCAGGTCAAGATTCCACGTCTCTATTGGCCAGGATCTGTATAACAATGCATCCAACAATAAGGATTCGACCAGTTTTTAGTGTTGCCGCACGCTACGCTTTTCATCACGTTTACCACCAAGCGACCAAAGTATTTGCATTTAAGCAAAATGAAAAATACGGACGTGTTCACAAATGAATTCCGCAATTAAAATCTATCCCCGTGTCTTAAGAAAATGTTGATGGTTTAACTGTAAAAAAATATAGAACATTTTAGTGTAATTCTGAAAATGTTAATTTTCCCCGCAATTGTTGATTTTTCACCTTGATTTATTGTTGCCATCCAAAATATATTTTAACATGATGTACGCCCATGTCTTGTGAATACAACGCACTACATTTCATTTTTCTAATCCAAAAATTACAGAATTTACAACATGATTTATAACGCAAAGTGCGATCGACGCCGCGCATCCAAGATGGCGTCGTAAATCTATGACGTACACGCATTTCGAGACCACAACGTCATTTTTCTAGTGGGTAATGAAGTAGCCGACGATTTTATTTTGGTTTCGCGAAATAGTACCGCCTGTATGGGTCAAAGCTGAAATTTCGGATTCGACCGCCGCACTACTACTGCTATATATCAAAGTAGGGAGAGAGGCTTAAATTTAGCGATTACTTTACTGTTTGTCCGTCTGCGGTCTGCCCGTGTTTGACTGGTAAAATTAATAATAAATACAAATCCAAACTGAGCTCCTAATCACTTTCCGTCAATTTAATTCATACCATTTAGATATAAGGGCTTGATTCTCTTTGGTCAATTTAAATATGAACAAGAGTAGGCCTACGCTTTAAAACAACTCAATTTGAATACATATATTATTGAATCTTTAGTTTGATGAACAACCTGAGATGGCATTTATTTAGTTTCCATGTAAACATGGTACGAAATGTTGAACAAGACGTTCCACAATGCATACACGCTGCGGCTGGGTACATCTCCATAAGGCAGCTGGCGCGCTCCTCTAGCAGTGATCACGGTGGTGTAGCGGTCAGCGTTCCAGAGTCCGGCGCAGCAGGTTGGGGTTCGAGTACGGCGATGGGCGATAAAATTTATCTATGTCTAATAACTCTCTCTGTATTAACTTGAATTTGTTCTCTTACACACAGTTTATATAAATTGAAATGCTCGCACAATTGAAAAGATATATAATTTTGAACTTTTTAATATTTTCGTTTGTGTGCGTGACTTCCTCGCGTCTCTACTAGATGGTGCTAGTGTTCCCGAAACATTCTCACCGCCGGGCCGTAAGCATCCCGCTGTGACAAAAGTGAAGCAACTGTCGGATTTGCTACAGCATATGCATTATGCTCTGGACCATAAGTGGCGAACTGGTGGCAAACTGTGTATCGCCGGCTATGGCCCATAAGAGGGCCGTTGTCACAAATGCAGCCACTATTTTCGAAATTGATGGTTTTGCTTCCTTGGGCCGTTTATGGCCCATAAGCGGCGCGTTGCTTATGGCAAAGTTATGGGCGCCTGGCCAACCCCATAAGCGGGCCGTAAGCGCATCGCCGCTTATGGGCCATCAGCTCAACTGATGGCGATGTTACATCTCGCCATAAGATCGCCATTAGTTTTTGCTACTTGGGAATTTAGTTGCCTCATCCTTAGCGACTCCTTTTAATCCTTACAAAAAAAGACAACAAATTTACTTAGCGGTATAATAGTTGTGTGTATATAAGTTGTGTTTATTCTTACTGTGTAACATCCTTCACGTTCTGCTTCAAGTGGTAACTGCTTATTTAATGGCTATCAGAAAATCAAACATTTATTCTTGATTCGCAACACATCATTGCAATAAAAAGAGAGTTTATAAAATCCGTACTCTGTGGTCTGTCCTTTGGTAGATTCTTAGTCAAATCAAATGACGAAGGCAGGTATAAGTATTTCGTACATCAAGATGGAATTTTACAGCTTGGATCAGTCTGTCTCTTGTTACTGTTATTGCATACAGTGATCTTTGTTCTGTAACCATAGCATGAACAAGTGACAGCTTGACTCATTTTCTCAAGTACTGGAGTTGTGACTGAACGTCCGAGAAAAAAAGGAAACAAAGGTAACAACAATAAATTACTTACGTTGAATTATTTATACTCTAAGCTACCTCTGTGGATATGAAGGTAACATTCGCTTTTCTTTTCTAGATTCGAACGTTGCCTGACATCGAATATTACGGTAATTGAGAAGAGTTGGGAACTATGTGTCCTGCATTATTAAATGAGAAACGGGAGGATTGAGGGGGGGGGGATGATGACGATAATATGGGCGTTATTTTGAAAGTTTATGTACATGGGTTTACGATAGTTTTATATACTCAGATTTATAGTAGGCGACTATGATGCAGTTATGATGGTATTAAAGACTAATTCAAAAAGTGCCTTTGAAGGGGAATGACTCCGAGACCTTGGTTGTCCTGGCCAATGCTCTAACCAACTGAGATATTATGACAACATCAGATTTATGTATATCTAGGTGCCCGTTAGGGCGCCGCAGCCAAGCCGTGGTGCGCTACACACTCAAGCTCCTTATACAGCAAGCAGAGTTAGGGTGATTTCGAGGTATTACCCAGCCGTCTTGAAACATGATATGAACTTCAAAACTTTTAAAATCGAGGGAACTTAGGTACCTGACAACACATGCCAAATTTGGTTGGGGTACGAGCATTCCTTCTTGGTGAAAAAAATGGCTTGAAACATGCTCATGCTCAAAATCACTTCAAGGATGATAGCTACTGCTAGCTACTGCTACTACGGTCTAATTCGTCAGTTTTAATCGGCCCGCGATTCTTACCAAACGGGTGGGGCTACAACGTTCATATTTAACATGGAAATTAAGGTCATAGTGATAAAGGGTCGTTTGAAAAAAAAAGTTGAAAAAGTTTTCTGGAAGGCTTCCAAATAAAGGTTTCAATATAAGCATTTTACAAGAATATAATCAACAAATAACTATAGTTACTTGACAATATTCACCTACATTGTTTACAAAAAAAACAAGTCTTTTGACCAAGTGATATTAAAAATTCTATTGTTAGTTGGTAATACTATATCAATTAAATTGATTTTGATAAAATTATTGTATTTAAACAAATAATTTTGTAATGGAACTTGAAAAAGTAATGAGATCCCACATACCAAAAAAACTCGTAAAAAAACAGACAAACCTTACACAATCAAAAGCAATGAGATCTAAAAGAAATGCCAAGCTTATGTACCCCCCTACATTTTCGCAATACTAATACATAAATTCACTTTGCCCTGTGACTGTATCCTTGCAAAGCTTGGCAATATAAATTTGCACGAACTTTTACATTTAAAACACTAGTTGCAAATAAAATTTTGCCACGCTTTGCATGGATCCAGTCACAGGGCAAAGTGAATTAATGTATTGAGATTGTGAAAATGTAGGAGGGTACATAAGCTTGGCATTTCTTTTTGATCTCATTGCTTTTGATTGTGTAATGTTTGCCTGTGTTTTTACAAGTTTTTTTGTTTATGTGGGTTTCTTTTACATGCGATTGAACATTCCGAAATATATTTTTGTTCCAGTGAACGATACTATTTTTTTTATTTTCTTTACACTGAACATTAAAAAAAGGATTTCACTTTTATAATTTTTATTAATATTCTCTGTGTTTCTAGCTGTGCTAGACATGATGATGTTAACATTACTTATACAACTGGTACCGTATGTCTGTCTAAAAGTTCCGGGTAGTAGGTTCAGTGGTTCGGCTGATTTTCAGCGTACACACTCACTATAACTCACTCACGGTCACTTGCACAGATGAAGTCTCGTTTGTGTTGAAGTGTAAGACTCAGTCGCTCGCCCCCTCATCCAGCAAACTCACGATAAACATAATTGAGCGAGCGAAGCGAGCGTCTCCACTTGACTCTTATGGCTCGAATGTCTGTTTTTTTTGTTTTTTTGTTTGTTTTTTTTTTCTGTTACTGCTTCGATACAGGTCGCACCGTTTCTCTGATCGACCTGAAATTTTGCACACATGTACATACCACCTAGGCGGGTTGCTGTATAGTTTTGTGGCAAAATCGTTCAAAAAGTTAAAAAGTTACATTAAAGTTAATCGAAAGTTTTTTTTCCAAACTAAACGGGGACAAAATCTGAGGTGGCCAAATCATTTAGAATGTCCGTCCGATCACGAATATGTTATTTTTATTTTGATCCGATAAGTAGTGTAGATGGAAATTACATTATAACAAA
Organism: Sweltsa coloradensis; assembly: GCA_024449915.1. Taxonomy (NCBI): domain Eukaryota; kingdom Metazoa; phylum Arthropoda; class Insecta; order Plecoptera; family Chloroperlidae; genus Sweltsa; species Sweltsa coloradensis. The sequence continues at coordinate 1,342,041 of JAMZAV010000405.1, read as the reverse complement.
GTCCCGATACCATGGCAACGGAAAGTCGCACAGCTTTTTTGGCTCATGATAGCGGTCAAACGGAGGCTCGGATCGAGTTGAAATTTTGACCATCCGCAAGTTTCGTTCCCGATTGAATGCCATTAGTTTTGTGGCAAAATCGTTCAAAAAGTTATAAAGTTACATTAAAGTTAATCTAAAGTTTTTTTTTTAAACTAAACGGCGACAAAATCTGAGGTAGCCAAATCATTTAGAATGTCCGTCCGGTCACGAATATGTTAATTTTATTTTGATCCGATAAGTAGTGTAGATAGAAATTACATTTTAACAAAAGTAACGTTACCATGGCAACGAAAAGTCGCACAAGAATTCTGGTCACTATGTACTGCCACCTAGAAGAAATCAAGAGTAAAATAGTTTTCCCAAAGAAATGATGTCAAGGTCCTCTAGATGGCGGTGGATTTTATCCATTCTCTCCTATTTTACAAATTTTCAGCTAAATCGGTCAAGACCTTAAAGACTTATTGGTATGTAACATTATGGGAATGTCGTACTCGGGTCGTGTTGCACGTACCGGTGCTCGCTCAACAACGCGTCCAACTGAGCGTTTTCCTAGTATGTCATATCACAGAAACTAGCAAAATGCCAAAGTTGTTGTGCGACGAATGAGCGAGTCACGTGTTGAGTATCCGGGAACATTCCCTTTGTAACCCTACGACTCCCCTCGAGTGGACTTAGGTCCTTTGGTATTAGTTGTTGGAACGAGTCTACCAGTGGTCAAACTCTTTTTGTCGGAAAAATTAATCTTAAATGTAATATCTTTGTTTTTATGGATTGGGCTATAAATTATTCAGAATCACAATATAATTTCATTCTAAAATACATTAACAATCTTGAGATTCGATTCAGTTTTACCTCTGTCAAATAAAAATCTAGTTTCCCATATTTATTATTGAGCGAGCGTAGCGAGCGTCTCCACTTGACTCATATGGCTCGAATGTCTGTTTTTTTTTGTTTTTTTTTCTGTTACTGCTTCGGTACAGGTCGCACCGTTTCTCTGATCGACCTGAAATTTTGCACACATGTACATACCACCTAGGCGGGTTGCTGTATAGTTTTTGAACCAAATCCGATCGTTGGTTATAAAAAATAAAAAATAAAAAATAAAAATATTAATGTACCGATCGTTATGAAATTTTACAGGGTCAATAAGTACAACATTTTCTAGTATTTTCCAAATTTTCAGCTAAATCGGTCAAGACCTTAAAGATTTATTGGTAATCATAATTCGAAAAATGATGTTAAAAAATGAAGGAGGCAGTGAAGATACAAAGATACACTTTAGAAGGCATGACGTGAATTAGTACAATGCAAAGATGTTGGAATAGTTTAAAGTGTACAATGTCAATATCCAGTTAGGCCTACACTGTGTGGTGGGCCTTATGGGAATGTCGTACTCGGGTCATGTTGCACTTACCGGTGCTCGCTCAACAACGCGTCCAACTGAGCGATTTCCTAGTTTTATATTACAGCATTAAAATTCATTGAGTGGGATAGGACCATTGTTTGAGCAGTTGGGGATGGCGCCATGAGAGATTGCTCATTTCAGCCACAAGGTTCACTTTTGCTGAGCTGTGATTGGTTAAAGACTTTTTGGTGGTCATCTGGACGCTAGTTGACCAGCCATCTTGGACAAGAGAGGCAGTCTTACGAGATACAGATTGCCAGTTGGGTGTGTGTGTTTTTGGTGTCGCGATAAGTCCGCAAAACCAGTGAATTTGACGTTATAAATCTCTCTCTAGGGAGGAGAGAATAAAAGTGAAGGTAATTAAGAATTACATCGTCAGCGAGGGCAAATGAAAGTCCTACGAAAATAAGAAGAGAATTATCAACGAGTCAAGTTACGGGTGATTCGCAATTGGTAGCCGTTGAAACGCGCGTCGGCATATCAGAAGTTTGGGAGTAAAGTGGCGTTAGCCTACGGAAATCCATATCGATATAGGAAATACGGGTTAAATTACGTGCCAAAGTGAAGTCTAAAGCAAAGTGATTTATCAGCCGATAATAATAAAAGCTAATAAAAGTTCGTCGATTTTTGCCACACGGGAGGATCAAGCGTCTACGAAGCCAAAGGTAGGCCTATGACTGAATAGTTAAGCCAAGAGAGTTATGACCATTGATATGAATGCTTGTTTTATTTCCATTTAAAAGTGTAGGCATACAAAGAGTTACATACCGGTACAGTTTCTAGACCCATTAGATAATATTATCTGCAATCAGGGTATATGGAAAATCAGGGTAGTATAGGCTCTTATAATATCAATATTTACACATTTTACAAATTTGGCTAATACAGGGCTAGTTCAAGTATCTTTAAGGATATACATGAAGCATTTTATCATTATTAATTTATAATAATTATTAAAATTATTAATTAATTATTATTACAATCATTATACAAGTGACGGGAAATAGAATAACTTTGAAAATTAGTTCTATTGTTTATTAGAAAGTTGGGGCGACATTTATCATTCAATTTGCGAGTGAATTATGAAAACCAAGGAGTTAAAAGTGAATCGACAAATCGACAGAAGAGATATTTTACCGATCGGCACTACCGAAGATAAGGTAGAACATATCATATCTTATGAAATCATAGGCAGGATTATGGGTCCTAGTGATAAAATACGTAGAATTGTTTGATGAACATTATTCAACATAATAAATAACTAAAAGTCCCCATTGGAAATATAAAATGATTCGTTTTATATCGTCGGGAAATAAAATTGCAAGGCTTTTACAAATGGCGGACCGTTGCGCTCGCATGGCTTTTTAGATGAGAATTCGTGACGTCATAATAAAACTTTGACCCTAGCTGTGATTGGCTATTGATATCGATCAAAAATAGATCGCATGAATTACGACTAAAAATAAAGATGGCGTTGTTTACATATTGCCTAACCATCTGTCAAAGTGCTATTTGACCATATGAAGGATTATTTGAACATTTCTGCGATTTATTGAAACGATTTATACTCATGAGGAACTAATTAAGTGAGCTACAGAATAATAACATTACTATCAAGATAATTAAAGTTCGGGATTTTAAAAGCTTCAAAAATAAGAAGATCTATGGAAGGATATTATCGTGGTAGGGCAAGACCGGATCACAAGAGAATACGAAGAGACGGGATTGTCATTGCGTGTGGATGGGATTAAGCCGGACTGTTCTGCCACGGCATACTAGAGGCAAAGATTAGTCATGTGGGGAAGATGGTTCATCGCCGTGTTAAAATTTCTGTGGAAAATTATCAGATTTTGAAGTCAAGTACAACTTCTCAACGCAAGAATGCGATAGTGCGAACCGCCAGTCACATCACTACCTAGCGGATATCCCGTGCACTACGCTATCCAGCTCCTTCCCCTACTTTGCTGCCTGCAACAGCCTGCGGCAGACCGTAGCCCATCTCACTCGCACTGGTGTCCCTCCCCGTAAGAACCTTTCCTTCTCTTTTATGGCCCGTCGGCAACCAACGGCAACACTGTGAACGGTTGTCTTGCTACCCGCCGATAGTTTTGAACAGACGACAAATAAAAACCCTTGTGCCTGTCCTGTTTGGTCAATAGCATCATTTGGAAATAGCTCCTAGTCGAGGTGTGATACGATATGAACTATGAAGTAGAGAACACATGTGTTCATTGGGTGATTTTGATAGCCTATTCGCGATCGCAAAACTTCGATACGCAGTCTGGCGGGAGAAATGTTCCCCATAGCCAAAGGGTGCAGGCTAGCTGGGTCCAGGCTGGGCGCTTACGGGGCTGGCGTGCAGTGAAATAAGTAAAATGGAATTTCCTCCTATAAAAAGCGAGAAAAGTCTCGAGTATTGTTATGTTCCGTCTCCAGCACATTGACAAACAAAAATATTAACGTATCCTTCCGTCAGTTCCCAAAGGAAACCCAATATGTTAGTGTAACTGACGGCTTTGCCAACTCTGTGGTTATACTTATACCAACAGACGAAAGAAATGGGGACGACTATTAGATTTATTTAGTTGTCCTCCCTTGTAAATCAGTTTCTTAACTGAATAAAATAGACGTGAAATAATTTAATTAATCAATTAATACAAATAAAATATCAGAGTGTACATAATCGTACGGTCATAGGCGATACCACCTAACATAGGCTAATAGCTTCCGACCCCCACAGTACAATGTAGCAGAGTGGTAGTGAGAGTGAGTTCTATGCGAAAGGTCGGCTGTTCAAACCTTCGTTAGGTCGTTATTTTTTTAATATCCTATTTAGGACCAAGTTTTTCTGCAAATGATTTCATCACATTCGGCCTCGTCGCGGACGCAATTCTACGTCGGAGATAATATATGTGTGGCAAGTACTATATGAAGAGAATCACGAGGTTCACACTGTGCCACCAACGACTGCGACTAGTGCTGAGTGTATTTATTGTAATTAAGTATTAATATTGAACGTGTACCATAGAATGAGAGTAACAAACAAAACGGAAAGATGGTCCATGTGTAATGTTGGCCTAGCCGTAGGCCTATGTTCAGCTATTCAGCACTGCTAGCCTTGAACATAGAACACAAATGGGGTCCTAATTATTATTACGATGTGAAATATTTTTACAATGCATTTTTCAAAAGTCTACTAGAAGCAACTAACCGTATACGCATTCATACAGACAGCTGACCAACAAACTCTCACATCACTGTAGGCCTACCACTTTCATCAGTGACCGTACGTCACTATTATTACGGCACGCCTAGAGCCAATCAAATCTTGGACCGAACGAATGATTTTGCACTATAATAACCTTTAGCCCATTATACATCCAAAGTTATTACGGCTGGCCATAGGAATAAACACTGCCTTGATTATCACCTTGATTTAAAAATCCGGTAAAGGTGTGTAAATTGGAAGCTAACGCACTTGAATGTAGGCATAGCCCCAGCATTTTTAACAATTATCTTGGACACGTTCCACAATCTCGCACGTTACTAAAACTACACTATTTATTATGGCCTCGCCTTCTTTTATATTTCTAGTCGATTCACATCCTTCTACGTATTTGAAAATATCTATAAAACTCAATCTTTCGTTTGACGTTTCTCCATCTACTACGCTTGTATTTACTTCCCTTGCACCCGTTGCTGCGGCCATGTTGGAAAATGACGTCACCGGCATTTAACCTTGAGACCGCGAATGCGCCTGAGCGTTTATTGTAAATTATGTGCAGTGCCTACCCTCTGTCCTCTGCCACACAATCAAAGAAGAGGGAATCATGTTGATTACAATCTATGTATAATCTGTAATACAGAGCAGGTCACGACTACTACCATCTTCATTTTTAACATTGTTGTGTTCATGTTAAAACTATTAAAAAACGCAATAAAAAATATGATGTGCGAGTACAACACCGCCGATACCGCACTACAATTCCCATATATTTTAAGCTCAGACATTAAAAATATAACCCCGACTGCAAATCAAACCCAGTATACCCAGGTCTCCGCCGGACACAGTATCTAGAATTTAAATTATCAGTCTGGGTGGTCTACTCTAGAGAGGTCAAGTCAAGTCAAGTGTGGCTCGTTGGTCTTGTTGTTAGCGTATCTGCTTCCAATGCAGAAGGTCCAGGGTTCGATTCCCGCTAAAGTCAGAAGTTTTTTACTTCTGATTTTGACTTAAGTCCATCAGTTCTTGTCTTAGGAGTTTGTAAACGGTGACTTTGGAGCCGTCCTAGCAACGAAGCACATAATAAATTTCAGAGTTGTTCTGAATCGGCCTTGTTGATTCTGGCGTTGATTCGCGGGTGTTCGCACTGTCCATACCACTGATTGCTAAATTTCCTATTAAAAATATCGATCTTTGGTTGGTTATCGCTCACTCGTCGATTGCGTCGGGGCCTGCAGGGTTGGCTTGGTCGCTTTGATTTAAAGTCCCCCACTGAAAATCAGTTATATAACTGAGTGGGCAGACTCTAAATAAAATTTATTTATTTATTTAAGTCATGTAAGGCCAAGTGGCCGGAGACCTAAGTTCGATTGTAAAGATATGTCACAACGTCAGATAGAAATGTCATTTTTAAACAACAAACATAGAAACGCACCAATTATTAATTAATTTAATTAATTTATTGTATTTTACCTGCCCATAGGGCAGGAAGGCTAATGCAGGGCAAGTGTGCCCTCTGTAGCCTGTCACAGTGATAACAGAGTTACAAATTAAACATTAAATGAAAAACAACAAGAGGACATGACATTTATAAAGTTAGACAAATTGAAAGACAAAAGGCGGATAAGGGTACTTGAATCGCGGTAGAGGTCTGAAGACTCGAGGACGCGAAACGAGGTCGTGAAGCTCATTCCTGCCGCCTGCGTGAAGACGTTGCACGTAAGCCCCTGCGAGGGTGTCGAGTCGAGCGCTGATACCACCGACGCCGGTTTGGGCATACACGTCTTCATTCCGCGTCATCGGAGGAAGCCGCGCGATGCGGCGAAGGATTTTTCGCTCCAGCGAGAAATATTGCTGGAGACATCCTCCAAAGATGGGTGTCAGCGCCGGGGCCGCGTATTCAAAGAGGGGACGGATGAAAGTTTTATAAGTGTGCCGTAGAGTACGGAAACTGCATCCAGAAAGTCGCCCACGAAGCATCACGAGTAAATTTAGTCTCGACCGCGCACGGTTGATGACGTCACGGCAATGAGCACCCCAGTTCAGAATGTCTGTAAAGGTTACTCCAAGGTACTTGGCATTATTGATTGATCATTCAAATAACTTTTTTTTAAAGACGAAGGGTGTCCAAATGTGTTACCCGAAATATTAATCAAGTTGTTTGCATGACGTTTCCGCGCACAATTTAGGAGTAAAATACAATGTACGTTTGCTCTTGACTACTAGTCCGTACATTGTGTTAATATTCATAGAATTCATTCACATTTCATTCACATTTTTGGGTAGGTCTGTGCAATGTCGGTGCAAGTGATAAGATATTCCATTATTACTTCATCAGCTATTTCATACACACAAACAATACATTATACATTATACATTATTACATTGATTTCTACTTATTATTTATAATTGTGCGATTGCGATGGTAATCAAATATATATTTTATACTCACAGATTTAAATTGATGTGTATAACATAGGGATGTCAATGTCAGAAAGCTTGTATTTCACACTAAACGTTTATACGGTCACAAAAACGTGTAGGTCCTACACGTTTAAATTACTTATTGGCGATGTTACAACAAAAATGTTTAAAACGTTTTTTTCCGATCTGGATCTATTTCACGTACGGCTACAGGCAAAGATTACCACCATCTTTGGCAAAGACAATACACGGCGTAATAACCCCCCCCCCCCAACACCTCTGGCCGCACGTGGCAGTCCTTGTGATTGTAGTGGTCGCATAAACAATGCCATTGGGCTATTCTCTCGTCTTCAGGATTATCTTTGTAAAGGTCACTGCAGAACAGCTTGGATGTGTGAAGTTTGATGTCAGCATATGTCCCCCCTGTTCATTTACCGGGTTTACCGAAGGCCTTACACCTTCTTTCAAGTTTAAGTGTCCGATATTTATTATTGCTGACAATATTAGTGATATTTGCAAGAAGGCCTAATGTGCTATGGACTCGCGCACACACACAATTGAGATTGTTGAATGTTCTGTTCAGCGCGGGTTGGAAGCTAGGTTGGAAATAAGATAGTGGCGAACATGGCTTGACCTTCAGCGAACTATTTATGACTATTGGTTACACTCGAGACAAAACAGATGCGCCGAATTTCGTAATGGGGCGCAGAGACATGAAAATATAATGTGCTCGTAATGACGTTTGACTGAAGGCCTACGAGTTTGCGATGACTCAATGCTGCCTGCCGTGGTGAAGAAGGGAGGGGTGTTGAAATTGGAGACTACTCGCGCGTAATTATTGGTTTATGAGAAGACAGTTCTGTTGGCCGCACACACGATACAAATCGTTTACTGGTTACGGAGAATAGGTAAACGTGCACACGTATCATCCCTAGTAGCTAGGCGGATAAGGCTAACAATTAGGGGTTTTGTGGTAGAGGTCTGAATTTTGGACTGTATACTCAGAACAATATTCGAAGAAAATTGCCTCGAGGTGCCATGACAAAATTCGTCCGGTTAAGGGGGTGGAAGGGGTTGATAAAATGGCATTTTTAAAAAATTCGAAAATTCAAATATCAAACTAAATTTTATCCTAAGATTACAAAATTAATACATATTATAGATAAAAGTCCAAAATTTATTTAAAAAAATACATATTACCATATATGTATATCTAACCATATTTTACACCCTTTGACTTTTATTAACAAATTTTCTCAATGTGCTGGGAGGATTGGCCTACCAGACGTGGGTTTTGTGATAGGGCCGTGAATTTTCCCTAAAATACTCAGAAGAATGTTCTCTAAAAAATGGCTCGAGGTGCCCACAAAAAAGTTGCTTGCTTATAGGAGAAAAAGGGGGTGTACTAAAAGGGGTTGATAACACTAAAATAAATAAATCTGTATTCAAATATAATATTAAGGACGCCAAATTAACATTTGTTGTAGATTAAGAACTAAAGTTTAATTTAAAAAATTAAAATTTCACCATATATGTAAATCTGATCAGATTATGCGCCCTGACCACTTTTCATAAATTTACTCAAGATTAACGAAAGTGTATTGTGTGACCACTCGTTTTGTCCCAAATTATGCCAATAATACGAATTAGGACGAAAATAAGTTTTTAACACCTTGGGTACATTTTTACGCAATGGACTTTGACCCCTTTTTTTTACAAATTTACTCAAAAATAACGAAAGTGTATAGTATGACCACTCGTTTAATCCCAAATTATGTCAATAATACGGATTAGGACGATTTTTTTTAACACCTTGGGCACATTTTTTTTGGGCTACAATCACATTTTCAAATACAAATGTTTATAACATTTAAGTTTTATTTTATTAAATCGTACAACGCGCACAAGGTAACATACTCGTAAATAATTTGTCAAATTTAGGGCTGCTCTATAATAGCCTGGCAATAGCTTCCCGTTATCGTTACAGTTAACAGGCAATGTTAAATCATAACCAATATTCCTGTTACCATTGCAGGGCCTCGTTCCCGGGCTATTGTGAATATTCCTTGTGTAAATAACTCAATAAAAATTAAATGAAAATTAAATTCGGAAAGTGTTATGGAACAAATCTACGACTTCCCGTGCACTAATAAAATAAATATACTGTACCTATTTGTATAACACCAATAACTGTGCTTTTAAAGAAGATATTTTGACAAGTTTATATAACTTATTACCAATTTACTGATCTTTTATTCAAAACACTTATAACAAGAAAACAGTATTAAGACTATATAAAATGGAGGATCGATTGACCAAAAAAGACTCATCCATCAACGTGGCTATATTATTATAGCGTTTGCAAAGCGGCCAGTATTCACAGTACATGATTCACACATCATGAATGTACTATTTTGATCTAATAGGTGTGTTGACACTCGACTACAAAACCACCAAATTGTTAGGTTACTCTAAATAGGCTATTTGACGCTTATTGTTAGAAAATGGATCAGAGTCCATTGCGTGAAAATATGCCCAAGGTATTACAAAAAAAAATCGTCCTAATTCGTATTATTGACATAATTTGGGACAAAACAAGTGGTCACACGATACACTTTCGTTAATATTGAGTAAATTTATGAAAAGTGGTCAGGGCGCATAATCTGATCAGATTTACATATATGGTGAAATTTTAATTTTTTAAATTAAACTTAAGATCTTAATCTACAATAAATGTTAATTTGGCGTCCTTAATATTATATTTTAATACAGATTTATTTATTTTAGTGTTATCAACCCCTTTTAGTACACCCCATTTTTCTCCTATAAGCAAGCAACTGTTTTGAGGGCACCTCGAGCCATTTTTTAGAGAACATTCTTCTGAGTATTTTAGGGAAAATTCACGGCCCTATCACAAAACCCACGTCTGGTAGGCCAATCCTCCCAGCACAGTGCGAAAATTTGTTAATAAAAGTCAAAGGGTGTAAAATCTGCTTAGATATACATATATGGTAATATGTATTTTTTTTATTAAATTTTGGACTTTTATCTACAATATGTATTAATTTTGTAATATTAGGATTAAATTTAGTTTGATATTTGAATTTTCGAATTTTTTAAAAATGCCATTATTTCAACCCCTTCCACCCCCTTAACCGGACGAATTTTGTCATGGCACCTCGAGGCAATTTTCTTAGAATATTGTTCTGAGTATACAGTCCAAAATTCAGACCTCTACCACAAAACCCCTAATTGTTCTTGTATTGCCCTCTTATCCGCTTGACTATAGTATAACATTGTTTATGACATCCTGCTTACGTATTGATTGGGATAGGCTTGCACAAAAAGTACATGAAATAATATATTCATAAAGAGTTATTTTTGTTATTTATTAATTTTGCATCCTGATTCCTGACACCGAGATAGCAGTGAGAGTAGAGAGTAGACATGATAACCATTTGTTCCATAAAGTAGAAATACACGCAAATACATATGAATGTTAAATTATAATTTTTCTGTTCAAAAACGAATAATAATTACATTTGTGATAAGTCTTCTACGCGAGCGCAGAGATTTTACAATGGGGGGGGGGGGGGGGCAACGTATTTGAGACAAGCATAGCATAGCTAATCGAGACGAAGGGAGGGACGTAAGGGGTTGACGCGGGGGGACAAGGGGTGGACAGGCCTGTGCTGGTCAGAGCCCGTATGGGGTGGGCAGGGGTTCCCCCACGTCGTGGTCGTCTCCGTCTGTGTCATCCGTCCGTGTTGTCATTGTCGTCGCCATCGGGGATCTAGTCAAAGGGAAGGGGAAAGTTCCCCAACGACGACCCAGAGCTCGCCATTAGATCGTAAAAAAACGTTTTAACATTTTTGTTGTAACATCGCCAATAAGTCATTTAAACGTGTAGGACCTACACGTTTTTGTGACCGTATAAACGTTGTGTGAAATACAAGCTTTCTGACATTGACATCCCTATGTTATACACATCAATTTAAATCTGTGTGTATAAAATATATATTTGATTACCATCGCAATCGCACAATTATAAATAATAAGTAGAAATCAATGGTATAATGTTTAATGTATGAAATTAATGTATTGTTTGTGTGTATGAAAAAGCTGATGAAGTAATAATGGAATATCTTATCACTTGCATCGACATTGCACAGACCTACGCAAAAATGTGAATGAAATGTGAATGAATTCTATGAATATTAACACAATGTACGGACTAGTAGTCAAGAGCAAACGTACATTGTATTTTACTCTTAAATAGTGCGCGGAAACGTCATGCAAACAACTTGATTATTATTTCGGGTAACACATTTGGACACCCCTCGTCTTTAGAAAAAAGTGGGCGCCGACTACCGCGAACGTACCGTATATTACGTATCGCTATATTGCTATTATTTGAATGATCAATCAATAAAAATTGGTGCGTTTTTATGTTTGTTGATTTATAATGACATTTCTATCTGACGTTGTGACACATCTTTAGAATCGAACTCAGGTCTCCGGCCACTTGACCTTACATGACTTGACTTGACCTCTCTAGAGTAGACCACCCAGACTGATAATATAAATTCTAGATACTGTGTTCAGCGGAGACCTGGGTATACTGGGTTTGATTTGCAGTCGGGGTTATATTTTTTATGACTGAGTTTAAAATATAAGGGAATTGTAGTGCGGTATCGGCGGTGTTGTACTCGCACATCATATTTTTTATTGCGTTTTTTAATAGTTTTAACATGAACACAACAATGTTAAAAATGAAGATGGTAGTAGTCGTGACCTGCTCTGTATTACAGATTATACATAGATTGTAATCAACATGATTCCCTCTTCTTTGATTGTGTGGCAGAGGACAGAGGGTAGGCACTGCACATAATTTACAATAAACGCTCAGGCGCATAGGCTATCAAAACCACCCAGTGAACACATGTGTTCTCTACTTCATAGTTCATATCGTATCACACCTCGACTAGGAGCTATTTCCAAATGATGCTATTGACCAAACAGGACAGGCACAAGGGTGTTTATTTGTCGTCTGTTCAAAACTATCGGCGGGTAGCAAGACAACCGTTCACAGTGTTGCCGTTGGTTGCCGACGGGCCATAAAAGAGAAAGAAAGGTTCTTACGGCGAGGGACACCAGTGCGAGTGAGATGGGCTACGGTCTGCCGCAGGCTGTTGCAGGCAGCAAAGTAGGGGAAGGAGCTGGATGGCGTAGTGCACGGGATATCTGCTAGGTGTGATGTGACTGGTGGCTCGCACTAGCGCATTCTTGCGTTGAGAAGTTGTTCTTGACTTCAAAATCTGATAATTTTCCGCATAAATTTTAACACGGCGATGAACCATCTTCCCCACATGACTAATCTTTGCTAGAGGGATGAGATGTCCTTGAGCTGACGAGTGATGAGTGTTTTAACACCTTATTTAAAAATTGCCGATATGTTTAGGCCAAATATAACTACTAGGAAAACGCTTAAGTCCTGCCGCGTTGTTGGATGAGTGTAATTGGTGCATTGAGCTGCCATGCGTTATGAGGATTTCCTGTTGTTTTGTGAGAAAACCATTACTATGTTGAAGATTTTTTTTTAAATTTAATAAAATAAAAAAAAAATAACTTAATTTTTTTTTATTATTAATCGTAATTTTTAAAAAAGAAAAAAATCGTAATGTTGAAATTTCCATAAGAAATAGTTATTCGATTGCACACAAATTTTACACGAATATATTTATTCATAAAATTAAGGTCCTGTGAAAAAATTATTACAATTGGATTTCATGTAGGTGTTATAAGTCAAAGAATGGTCTCAAATTTTTAAAAAAAATCGTAAAATTGCGATTTTCATAAGAAATAATTTTTCGATTGCCCTCAAATTTCACACGAATATATTTATTCATAAAATTAAGGTTCTGTGAAAAATCATTACAATCGGATAAAGCATGTAGGTGTTTTAAGTCGGAGAAATTTTAAAAAAAAAAATCGAAAAAAATCGTAAAATTGAGATTTTAATGAAAAATAATTTTTCGATTGCGCTCAAAAACGTGGCAGTTCTAAGTTCAGAGATTTCGAAGACCTCCATAAAATTTCATTGCAATTGGATTATCGGTTTAGCCGGAATCGTGTTAACAAACAGACAAAAATACAAAAAGAAAAAAAGAAAAAAGAAAAAAAGAAAAAAAGAAAATAAACATTCCGGATTTTTTTCTCCAGTGTAGTGAAATGGAATCTTCGCTTCGCTCGCTACGCTCGCTAAGCTTATCCAAAAATTATCTTCAAAGTCATTTTCTAAAGCTGTCCATCTGACACCATAATCATTAATCATGAAAATGCATGTATTCTCTAGACAGAAATCAGTACTGATTAGGTAGGCCACATGTTATGTATTTCTCCTATTGAGAAACGTCTACTTTGGAAAGGAGATACAGCCCAATCTATGAATTTGAGACTGCATTATTACTTCATAATTACTGATTCACAAGTTGTGGTGTTATTCTATAAGTTCCTTTCAGTGGGGTTACGTCCGAGTTTCAGTGGTGGACTTAATTTTTGTGGGATTGGTGATTCTATGTTTTGTGTATGGATGATAGAAATTCCCTGGTTAGGTTGAACCAGTCATCATACACATTAGGTAGGGATAGGATTCTATTTTGTACTCACTGGCCAGGATGGGCAGTTTTGTTACATTGGCACATTGTGAGGTCGCGTAGTAGGCCGGTTTTGTTACATTGGCACCCGTGTGGCTCTTAATAGGGAGCGTAGTAGGACGGTTTTGTCACACCTTCCCTCCATCTACCTAATGCTGGCTCTAGACAGTAAACAATGGTCATGCACATATAGGATGAACATCAACATACAATATGGAATTTCACATAACTTTCAATTATATAATTGTTATGTGTGTTCTGTGTCTCGATGGTTCGATGGCTCGACAGTTTCATATTTTAGAAAATATAACAAACAGGGTGGAACAGCCTAACATGTTTCATTAGAACAAGAGCAAGAGTGAACCTTGTCTGCCTTCAACAATAAGAGGCGACCGACTCGCAAAGCCAGCCGCGAAATGGTAAGGGCAGCAAGTTAAATTGGGAACATGGAAAGTGCGCGAATTCTTATGTGAACGAAACGAAAAGTGAGCGAATGGACACTGCGCGAATTCTTAATTGCGCGAATAGTAAAGAGAGCGAAAAGGACACTGCGCGAATTCTTAAGTGCACGAAACGTTAAATGAGCGAATCCTTAAGTGAGCGAAAAGTAAAGTAAGCAAAAGGACACTGCGTGAAACGCTAGCTGCGGGAAAAGACAGTGAGCGAATCCTTAACTGCGCGAATTCTTTAGTGCGCGAAAAGTAATGTGAGCGAATGGACACTGCGCGAAATGTTAATTGCGCGAATAGTAAAGTGAGCGAATCCTTACCTGCGCGAATTCTTAAGTGCGCGAAAAGTAAAGTGAGCGAAAAAACAGCTGCGGACCGAGAGTTACTATCTTTTCCAAAAACACGATATTACAGCTAGCGAGAAGCGCCCGTGCGGGTAGGCATCACACCTAACGTCTTTGCACAGCGGACAGGTGTCACACCTGTATCAGGGGCTACCGAGATATTAGTAGAGCCTGGGGAGTGACATACCTGAATACTTTCTTACTTTCTGTACATCCTGCAGCGCTACAGGGTGTACGTTTTTAATTTCAAACTGAGAAACTATGTTTTATTAATTAATTCACATTTACAACAGTCTTTTTTTTGTTATTATTCTTTTTTATGGAATTAAAAACAGATTGAACTACACACAAATGATTTTCCTTGCAAATAAGGCAAGGCAGTCTACACAAATGATAAAACATGTATGAACATTATTTAAATGTTGCAATCATAATTAAATTAATCTCCCGCTTTCATTACGTATATAAAAGAAAATGAAGGAACATGAATTTTGTTTAAATATTGATGATTATTAATTTATTACCTGGGTTGAACGAAAACACGTTGTATTTTTGTTGAGATAAAAACTGCATGGATCGGCTGGCAGAAAGTTGTTCCCCATAAATGAGCGGTCTGGTATTTTAATGTCCCGATAGTACTCCCTCTAACATGTGGTTCCCAGATAACACTTTTTGTTTTTTTATGACCTGCCGATAGCGCTAACCCCATGCCACGACTAAGCTATCAGGAGGATTTTTTTAGCAGATAATTACCATGCTAATATGAGGATCATGGTTTTACCGGAATGATTATAGCCTTAGAAATAAATGTTTCCACGTGATATTTAGCTCCAAACGCGGTTGAATCGGGAGTGGGCGGAGGGGAGGGGGGAGGTATACTTCATGTGACATCCACACTAACACTGCGTATTATCATAGTTTTTTTATTTTAGTAACTGGTGTAAAAATTAAATATAAAAAAGCGAAATATTCGAGTGGCCAATCAACCCATGGACCAATAATTATTATTTATGGTGTAGTTTGCCTGTACATAAATTATTATGTACAAATAAAAGTGGCTGATTTTTTCCAGGTTCATTTTTAAAAACTCTCCTCTATTGATGTCACAAAATAAGTTTTCACCCGTCAGATACAAATTTATGATTGAATACATATATTACATTTTTTTTTAATTACGAAATTGATTATTTATAATGGGTAAAAACTAAATAGTGAACAAAGATTGTGAAACATTAGTGATTAGAGCAAATGCACGCCTTTTGTAACTTTTTTGTCATATCCATTGTTACCAAAGTTATAAGGATGAAACTAAGTAAACATACAGGACAAAATCATTAAAAAAATACCATGTACGTGTTCAATTTTATAATATAAACTATAAAATTGCATACCTCATTGTAAGTTTTAATCTATAATTTGTGGGGATCAAAACCGTTCTTTGCTTCTACTTAGACGAGCATTTGCAAGTAGCAGCAGCATTGCGACAGGTCAGTTAATTTGTTTTATTGAACCTCTGGGAGAAATGTTTCCTCCGTTCGGTTCCTCGTGGAGGTTCTCGCTTATCAACGAGTCAAACAGAGCGTTTCCTAGTTTATTATTTAGAATGTTTATGTTCATTAGACACGTATAAAACACTTTTATTCGTGCGTGGCACTGGCATTAATTGAATGTTTATAATTCCAAACACAAACATGTAGAAATACAAATACGAAAATAAATAGGGCACACAGTTCTCTGGACAGTGTCCCTGCCATACGGGAAATAAGTTTTGAAAACCCCAGTTTTACTTGATTTGTTTGTTTATTTTCAATTAAATGATGCTTATTTTCTAAAAAAAAAAAAATGTT
Source organism: Sweltsa coloradensis (assembly GCA_024449915.1). Taxonomy (NCBI): domain Eukaryota; kingdom Metazoa; phylum Arthropoda; class Insecta; order Plecoptera; family Chloroperlidae; genus Sweltsa; species Sweltsa coloradensis. The sequence continues at coordinate 1,325,651 of JAMZAV010000405.1, read as the reverse complement.
TTGGAAATATGTTTCCAGTGAGTCAGCAACTTGAAAACTTCCATCCCACCATGTTAATCTACAACGAAATATGTATTCAAAATATATACTAACAGTGTGGCGGGGACATAAGTTTGACTCTCATTGCTAATTCTTGTTGTTTGACAACAACCCCAATTCATAAAATTGATAACTACATACGATGGCTATAGATGTATGTGAACATTCATCGTTTTGCACAATTGATGCTATATATACAACGAACCAACGAATTAACAAATATCTATCCGATTCGATTACTGAAAGTACTACAAATTGCTAACGGAACTATCGACGGAACTCTTTATTTTTCTAATTTTTGTTTCAATAAACTGTACATCGTGTCTGTATAGTCGTTGTACTTAAAAAAATTATATAACTGAAAATGCTTGTCAGATTACTGGTGCTTACGAGTACGACTATTTGAATACTTTGATTAATTGGAAACGTGGATGTAGTCTGAGATTGAGCATTTAAATTTTCGGAATCGCCATGATTTTCTCGTTCGTTTCGAGTAACTAACAGTACGAAATCTGATCCCGGAAGCCAGATGAAGAAGAAGTCATCGCAAGCCCGCACTTCCTCGTGTCGCGCGCCACCTGCAGCGTGCTTGCTTGCCAAACTACTTTATGTTTTCGGACCGGAGAATACTACACTAAACCCCAAAATTGGACACTGCGCGAAAACTTAACTGCGCGAATAGTGAAGTGCGCGAAAAGGACACTGCGCGAATTCTTAAGTGCGGGAAACGTTAAGTGAACGAATCCTTGACTACGCGAATTCTTAAGTGCGCGAAAAGTAAAGTGAGCAAATGGACACTGCGCGAATTTTTAACTGCACGAATAGTAAAGTGAGCGGAAAGGACATTGAGCTAAAAGCATAGTGCGCGAATAGGACACTGCGCGAAAGTTTTCGCTCACTTGACGTTTCGCGCGGTTAAGAATTCGCTCACTTCCCATGTAGCTGTTAAATTGATAAAGCGTTGCCCTAAAAGAACGATTTTTATGAGAAATATTTTTTCGATTGTACCTAAAATCATATGACTAAGTTCAGTGATTTTTAACGTTACCATAAATTTTCACCAATAGCAGATAGAGTATAGCCGTTTGCTTAGTCGTGGGTTAATCAACACAAAAATATCGCATTAGATAGAAATCCCAAATTTTTTGTAAAAGTAGGATTCGTGAGAAATATTTCTTCGATTGTACCAAAAACACTTCGCAAGTTTTAGTTCAGAGATTTCGAAAGTCCCCTCTAATTTTCATCCAGATCGCGTATGCCGTTTGCCCGGATTAAATAAATCAAAAGCATTCATTATAATCTGATCAATGTCAACCACAAAACGCGTGTCAATCGTACGTCATGTTCGGTTTTTATTGCGAGGCGTAACTCACGCACAGACACACACACAGAACGCGATGCTTTGATATCTAAATTCTCATGTCGACTATTGATCGCGAATGGCGCGGCGCGAGCGATTAGCTTTACCGTGTTGCAAGGGAAACCTTTCAATATCATTGTCCTTTAGTAATCCGCTTGTCCGCCTCTGTTTTTCTATCATTGACATTTCATTCATGCGAATTACGAGTAATATCTCATTGTATGTTGGGGGCCCTGAGGCTAGCGTTGGAGACTACTGTTGACAAGCGCTTGGGCTTTGCCTTTTCCGGATAAACAGTTAATATCATAATATGTTATAACAAAAAATGACAATGTTAATAATGATAATTAATAATATAATAGTAGGTTTATATGCATAAGCCCACTTTGAGGATGATATCATGGATGTCAACAGTCACAACAATTAGCAATTTAATGAAGGTGTGTCTTGTGTCTCGAAAGCTCAATTGGTAGAGCTATGGCGCGTTAAGTTAGAGGTTCTGAGTTCGTTCCCTAGTCGGGGCATACGTTTATGACAATTGCTATCATTCACTAATAATAATAAAATATGTTTGATTTCACGCAAATTATTAAAATTGAACTCAACGTTAAAATCAATGTGCACGCGCAGGTTAATTTTGTTAAACATATAAAATACGAATTTAAATCCATGTTTTAGATTTCGTTTTTTTTCTTTCTGAACTAAGTCTCACATTGAATTTTCGATTTACTTCTTTGTAACCGAGTGCAGATCCATAAGAAAGTAAATTGTTAATATTCATCCAATTCAGTATTTCATCATCAACATTTGAGCGCGTGTAATTTAGTTGAGCCAACTTCAGCGACTCCTCTTAAAAGACAGTCACTTAGCTAATTGCTAATTCATATTGGAAATGAAGTAAAGGCGATTAGTGAAGCGCTTCGGGCAAAGCTTTGAAATCATTTCAGTAAAATCGAAACACATACGTGCTAAAATGTTCAAACAACATTTGATCTGGCAGAAAGGAACGAGAGGGAGCTGGAGCTGGAGTGTGAGTGGGAGTGGGAGGGGGATGGGGAGGGGGTGATAGATTGATTGATTGATTGTCGTCTTTATTGATGGCGGGATTAAGGTCTGTAAGGCCTTCTCTTCCATCCAACCACTTTATCATTACAACACATCATGACAATAACGATTACAGAAAAATATTGAAACATTAAAAATAAAAATACAATGCTAATCACACAAGTTATATGTGCAAGTTCAGAGCTAAATAATCTAAACATAATACTATATTAAGATATAATAAAGTATGTAATTATACATTAGGAGAAACATATAAGTGTTAAGAGTAGTCGGCACCAGAGAGCGTGTTCAAATTTTGCGGTCACTATTAGAACTACGAGAAAGCCATGTCGGTAGAGATTGAGTCTGTATTACCTTCCTACCTTCTCCCCCCCACCCCCACCCGCTTCCAAACCACCTGCAGACCATCGATGCTGCAGACACCATCAAAGAAAGACTTGCCATTTGTAAGAACTAGGTAACAAAAGACAACCGCACAAAGATCCAAACCGACTTGGCCAGTGGTGATCCTAATTATCATTTCTATACAACTTAGAAATGTTTAAGTATTTCCCAAATCTTAAGGCTATTCGACCGCGTTTTTCTATTTTCCAAAATATGCTACCAAGTCAAAATATAGTGAATGGCTTTGAAACCTGGCTATTTTTGAAAATCAAAAATATTTTTTTCAAATTTTTCTGATCCGGTACACGGCCAATATTGCCACCTCAAAATAATTTACAACTTCAATTCTCCAAGGCCCACCATTCAACGTAGGGTGTTGTGTTTTTGTGACATTCATTTTCAACTGTTTTTCTATGGAAAGACAGAGAGAAAAAATATTTATTTTAACAACTGTCTTTCCTGCGAATTTTTTGGTTTGGCGGTACAAATCGGTAAAACATACCGCCATTTGTATCTCTACATGTTTGTGTTTGGAATTATAAACATTTAATTAATGCCAGTGCCACGCACGAATAACAGTGTTTTATACGTGTCTAATGAACATAAACATTCTAAATAATAAACTAGGAAACGCTCTGTTTGACTCGTTGATAAGCGAGAACCTCCACGAGGAACCCAACGGAGGAAACATTTCTCCCAGAGGTTCAATAAAACAAATTAACTGACCTGTCGCAATGCTGCTGCTACTTGCAAATGCTCGTCTAAGTAGAAGCAAAGAACGGTTTTGATCCCCAAAAATTGCAAGTTTTGTTTTTCATATGGACATATTCTTTAAAATGTGCTGATTACGCACATATAAAGTCTACCGCTGAAATCCGATGGAAAATTACTTTAAATTACATTTTAATTACGCATAATAAAAATGAGTCGTTGATGACGTCCCAACGTCATTATTCTTAACCACAATAAACAAGCATATAGAATTTACATTGATCATTCTAATTATTCATATGGTCAATTATTTGCTAGTTAATAATAAATAACAGAATTAATGTGATTGAGTAAACAAAAATAATAATCGATCTTTATAGTGATTTTGAATTCGATTAAATGGATGAAATATTAGTTACTGATCAATAATATACACTCTAGTGTATCATTCATATTCATCACAAATCGCCGGGGTTGTCTTAAGGGAAAAATAAAATACGGGTTGGAGTTTGTATGCCAGGCGTTTGGATTTCCAAGAGGGCCGTCAAGTATGAAAAGAAAAGTGCGAGAGTAGGATGTACATTTGAACCATTTAGTTAACATTATAAACTGCATGCAAGAGTACAAAATGTCATCAACTACACCGCAACAAAAGACCAGTGGCGAAGCGTCGGGGTAGACATTGTGGCAGTGTCTATACCCTTCCCCAAAAACTGCTAAAAATATATTATATTATACATACATTGATAAGTTAGTCAGAAATATTTTACAACTATGTACTGATCGCTACGACTGCAATAGAATCTGCAGTTCAAATATCTGTTGTAGTTATTGCTTATTGGGGATGACAGAATCTCCTTGACCTCTCTTACCATGCCAAGTAGAACAGCTTTAAAAACGAAAAAAATTGTAGTTCCTCTAGCAGATGCTGGGATATAACTAATTGGTTATTAAAATAAAACAATGCTACAAGCAAAATATATACAATTAATGACTTTTATTTCATGCAATCTTGCGCTGTGATGCCTCATCATCTAGGGTATTTGGACTCGGAAACATGGCAGTTTGAAAAAAGTTTTAAATTTTTTCACACTTTTCGCTCTCGAGATAGGTTAATTTCATTATTTAATTTCTCTATTACATCGAAAAAGGAAATTTTCAGTCCTGGAGAACAGGCGCTCATTGTGGAGTGGAAAACCAGGTACAAATCTAAACACCTTATGTCAGTGAAATGACGAAATGTTTCTATCTAAGGTGGGCAGAATTAACACTATGTGTGTCATGCTGTGACAACAGTATATTGGTGGACGTGACTGAAGATGATGTCAATGTGGGGTGAAAGAGTTGACATACTATTCTGAATATTACTTAAAAGAGTCTCATTGTTAAATCATTAATGTATTTTAGATTAAAACTTACAAGGAGGTATGCAATTTTATAGTTTATATTATAAAATAGAACACGTGAGTGGTATTTTTTTAATGATTTTGTCCTGTATGTTTACTTAGTTTCAGCCTTATAACTTTGGTAACAATGGATATGACAAAAAAGTTACAAAAGGCGTGCATTTGTTCTAATCACTAATGTTTCACAATTTTTGTTCACTATTTAGTTTTTACCCATTATAAATAACCAATTTCGTAATTAAAAAAAAAACAAAAAATATGTTCAATCATAAATTTGTATCTGACGGGTGAAGACTTATTTTGTGACATCAATAGAGGAGAGATTTTAAAAATGAACCTGGAACAAATCAGCTACTTTAAAATAAACATAGTTTTTATTATTTGTACATAATAATTGGTGTACAGGCAAACTACACTTAATAATAATTATTGGTCCATGGGTTAATTGGCCACTCGAATATTCCGCTTTTTTATATTTAATTTTTACACCAGTTTCTAAAATAATGAACTACTAGGAAAACGCTAAAGTCCCGTCGCGTTGTTGAGCGAGCACCGGTACGTGCAACACGACCCGAGTACGACATTCCCATAATGTTACATACCAATAAGTCTTTAATACATTCACACTAAATATTTACACGCTTGGCAATTCACAAATCATGCTATTCGCACTTGACCGATTTAGATGATAATTTGTAAAATAGGAGAGAAAATGGATAAAATCCACCGCCATCTACAGGACCTTGATATCATTTCTTTGGGAAAACTATTTTAACTCTTTGAATTCTCTGATTGACGTTTTCATGGTAACGTTACTTTTGTTAAAATGTAATTGCTTTCTACACTACTTAAGGTCTTGACCGATTTAGCTGAAAATTTGTAAAATAGGAGAGAATGTTGTACTTATTGACCCTGCAAAATTTCATAACGATAGGATTTTTTTTTAATTTTTTTAATTTTTTATAACCAACGATCGGATTTTGTTCAAAAACTATACAGCAACCCGCCTAGGTGGTATGTACATGTGTGCAAAATTTCAGGTCGATCAGAGAAACTGTGCGACCTGTAGCGAAGCAGTAACAGAAAAAAAAACAAAAACAAACCAAAAACAAACAAAAAAAGACATTCAAGCCATAAGAGTCAAGTGGAGACGCTCGCTACGCTCGCTCAATGATAATACGCAGTGTTAGTGTGGATGTCACATGAATATACCTCCCCCCCCCCCCCCGCCCACTCCCGTTCCAGCCGCGTTTGGAGCTAAATATCACGTGGAAACATTTATTTCTAAGGCTGTTAAGTATAGCTATTTTCATTCCGGTAAAACTTGGGTTATGATCCTCATATTAGCATGGTAATTATCTGCTAAAAAAATCCTCCTGATAGCTTAGTCGTAGCATGGGGTTAGCGCTATCGGCAGGTCATAATAAACCAAAAGTGTTATCTGGGAGCCACATGTTAGAGGGAGTACTATCGGGACATTATAATACCAGACCGCTCATTTATGGGGAACAACTTTCTGCCAGCCGATCCATGCAGTTTTTATCTCAACAAAAATACAGCAAAAGGCTTTTACAACAAAAATAAAGTGTTTACATAATGAAATAATGTGATTTCAGTTATTTCACCACTGTTATCATGTCACGATTTGGTCCGACTCTCAATGATATAAAGGGAATTTCCCCCTTAGTTTTCTATGAGCGACTGACAAACCCTCCTTACTGTAGCGACCACAAGTCATCTGTGTACACTACATTTTCTTGTATAATACATAGCGATAATGATCAACATATCACGATAAAAACCGGACATGACCTTCGATTGACATGCGGCTTTTTTGTTGGCATTTCCCGTAAAAAGCGCGTTTGTGTCCTCATATCCTCAAATAATTTACCGAGTGCTGTCACAATATGTTGCAGAAAAAACAGTTATAGATTCACGTAAATTTTCTGTCCCATTGGATTGAACATTCTTACGTAGGATTGATCTTATGAAATAGTTTATAATAGATTATACATATTCATTGATTTTAGTGCGTCTATACATTATTCTTATACTCGAACCCTCAAAGGGGATTAGTGGGGTTCGAGAAAATATTCTCGTTGGTATTTTATCATACCAATGAGCGTAGTATTACGTTTTAGTTTCCACTGACAAGGTTCTGTCTGATTGTGTTTACAAATAGAGGAAATGTTAACCATTCTTTTTATGAGGATCTGCTTTGAACCATTGACAAGAACACATCATATTCTGCGAACATCACAAGGCTGAGTTGAAAAGCTTCGCTTTATATCTAGCATATTATAGACAACACAAAGTATGTGATTTTTGTGAACTCCTGTGTACGTATAACCACAACTCATTCGCCTGAGCGATGTCTTTGAGTTCAACACTTTAGTAAAAGTAAAACTAATCGAACATTATAAGACAACATGTTTAGACAACATTAGCTCTCCCCCACATGAATAAACATATTAAAAAAAACATAAAAATATAAAGAAAATTAGGTTTTCACTCATAAATGTTCTTTCCAATATATCATACAAATAAGAATCGAGCATAAAACGTGTTTGTTATACCGTAATGTTTTAGTGCGGACTTGTGGGGACTTATGATTTCCCGTTTCCGTGGAATTGAAGGTGAATTGAGGTGAACGCACACTCGAAGACGGATGTAAATCAATGGTCAAACAGAAAACTACATTTTTCGAGCACTGTCTTCTAATGATATTACCTAGGCTCATTTCCATTTTCCGAATCAATCGCAGTTATGTCATTGTCATTCCATCACCTTCGGTCTAACGCTACCCATCGAAAGAAAACACTCATCCCTTTACAACATTGTCTCCTTTGTTGGTCGCAATACGTTGTGGTTTCCATTCATATTTTCTTGTATCGGCTGCCAATTATCTCAGGAAACCCCTTTCTATATTTTGTAGTTCCGATTTCTTTTAGCCACCCTATTGGCTGAATCTTCGAAACACGGATTGTGGTTGGTCAACTAGGTTTACAACTCCACGTGGAGTAATTTACTTCCCAGAATTCATACTATTATTTGTCGCACAAAAAGACAGCCGTCGGAGGAATTCTAGATCTTCATGGGTATTTACCGGTAGACCGAACAAACTTTACAATCACATGTAACTTATAATAATAATGATTCTAAATTTCATTATTTATTTTATCTTCTCGGCTGTCACATGCACTTGGCTTCGTTCGGATGCTTAGTACGCATTTTAAAAAAGTATACAAGGCATTCTCGAAACATTCCAATTGTATTTGTAATAAAGATGCGAAAAGTTAACGGAATCCTGATGCAAATGTGTAAACACTAATATCAAAACGTTAATCAAATCAGATCTCGTTGTTTAAAAAAATGCAATGTATAATTACAAATATCATTGTGTGTATTATAGCCCCCAATGGGACTAGATTGTGTCTCATTACAAGTGTAGGCCTAACGTGTAAAAAACAAAAAAATATTTCCAAATATAAATGCTGTACAAATCAATATTTTGTCAGTTACAAACGAAAAGTTTTCAACATTAGATTACAAAAACTGAGAAGGAAGCGGTGTGTGTGGAGGACAACAATTGTAAACTAAATTAGTGTGTTGTAAAGTTTCGCACACAAAAGAGATATTTATAATGGCTGGACCTTTTCTTTGAATCTTCAATACCTAGCCTTAGAAGAAGACCCTTTTTTGCTCTAAACCCCTCGCCCCCCGCCTCATCAACCCCTGAAGAGAGGCAGCCTTCCATTCACAGACGTCTGAGAAGTTGCCTACCTGCACGGGGTACTTTCAACCCAACCACATTCAAACGCCCGCGTAGTTTTGACCAGTGGCGCCCAACTAGCGGATTTGCTTGGTAATGGACAACCATAGATAGTCACGTTAACTAATGATTGTAATAATGTTGTTATCTTTTATTATACCTATTTATTGTTATAAGGTTGGCAGTCACCAAGTGTGTTTGGAGCTCTGCTCTTTTCTGCCATCCTCGTGATACATTTAAACAATGAATGTGTTACGGAACAAATAATAAATAAATAATAATAAATAAACAGTCTTTGCGTTCGCGAAATCTGTCTTTTCTCTGTCTGCCTATCTATTTTTTTATCTATCTGGGAGATCTGTCCGAAACGTTGGAAATTAAACTAATTTAACTCGCAAACTCAAAAGAACTTCATTATGTCACATTATATCCGAGAAAATCCACGTTATAACATATATACAAAAATCAATAAATTTAATGAATTATGTAAGAATATTACCTCTAATTAACTTTGGTCTTCGGTAGAAAATTATATTTTTAGGGCGCGGCAGCTGCCTTTAAAAGTAAGTTTTATTTCGGAACTTTTCACGTTCCTTCGACTGGCTGATGACAACTCCAGTCCCCCCCCCCCCCCCCCCCGCCAGTCGAAATATTTTCACATTTCCTACCTAAGCGCAGGGTCAAAGTTCAATTAACTATGAAATAATCAACACATATATTATGGAATTATAGATATAAATAAAAAAGAACTGGACCGGGGATTGAACGCTGGACCTCGGCTTTTTGTTTGGCTCTTGCCAACTTTTTTACTTACGTCAATAAAACCATCATAAAAACGTCATAGACACCTACAATAAAACCAAGATCATAATATATACTAGAAAACTTAAATTTATGCATGTGGTACCCGGGAACAATTGCATTTGAGTTGATTGATATCAAAAGTTAAATGATATGGTTTTAAGTTTGGTTGGTGCAAGAATGAGTGAAACTTAAGCCCATGATATTCCAACCTAGGGGGATGAAGTGCGGATGACCAGGTCCTGCCATAGGCAGGGGGGGGGGGGGGGTAAGGAGTTTTCACGTTGTTCCATCATCCCCTAGGTTAGAGTAAGCATGGTTATCGATCTTGCAGAGACAGTAGCAATCACCTGCAAATACAGCCGGAGAATGCCCTCAAATTCAAATTCATTATGAAAGCTCTTGCGGATAAGTTGGAATTATGATTGATAAGGTAGTATAACAATTAACAAGGATTTATTTAAATATTTTATTGAAAGTTTTATTTACCACGTTAGTGCCATTTTGCAAAGACTATTACTACATCATAACTGAACTAAAATTAAATTGGTAAAGCAAACAGATTTGAGTCAAAAGTGCATGTCATGTCACTACATAATTCATTCAGTACCTAAGGTTTAAAAATCGGCCTACATAGCACAACTAATACAAGTATCATACATAAAAGGTTTAGTTAATATTTAATACTAGGAAAACGCTAAAGTCCCGCCGCGTTGATGGATGAGCTTGTTTTTGTAAGTTTTTTGTTTGCGTTTTTTGCGTTTGTTTACACTTTTCCTTTGCAAGTGCTTTTTGAATGCATTGTAGGTGATTGTTGTCAAGTTTCTATTGTTACTTGTTAATTGGTATTATAAACCTAAAAAAACTGATATTAAAACCTTTTTTTTTTTGGTTTCTGACTAACTCTTTCTATTTTTTCTTTCAAAAGGTACCACATTACCATAACCTTAATGTCCATGTGAAATCTGAACGTTGTAGCCCCACCCGTTTGGTCAGAATCGGCCCAAATGTGACGAAAATATCGCACTAAAAATTGAAAAACTAATATTAAAACCATTATTTCTATAGATTCTAGTTAACTTTTTCAACTTTTTCTTTCAAAAGTTACTACATCACATAATCTTAATGTCCATGTGAAATATGAACGTTGTAGCCCCACCCGTTTGGTCAGAATCTGCCCAAATGTGACGAAAATATCGCACTAAAAATCGAAAAAAATCGTAAAAGTACGATATTCATGAGAAATATTTCTTCGATTGTACCCAAAAGCAATACACCTCTAAGTTCAGAGAAAACGAAGGTCCCCTCAAAATTTCATCAAGATCGCTTATGCCGTTTGCCCGGAATCCTGCTAACAAACAGACAAAAATACAAAAAAAAAAAAAAAAAAAAAAAAAAAAACATTGGAGCTAAATTTTTTGGGGGTCAGTGAAATTGAAGTTTTCGCTTCGTTTGCTACGCTCGCTACGCTCATCCAACAATCCAGAAATTAAAAAATCCATCCCGATCGGGGTACGAACTCGGAGTCTCCCACTTTCCGAGTCGACGCCTTAGCCAACTAGACCACCAAGACGGTAACTTTTTAACATCTGTATTGTCGTTACATTATAGAACTTCTGGATTGTATTAAATATTAACAATTCCACCTACGGTAGTGTTTCCTGACTATCCAAATCGAGAAATAAAAGGTTTAGTTGAGCGAGCGTAGCGAGCGTCTCCACTTGACTCTTATGGCTTTGGCTGGAATGTCTGTTTTTTTTCTGTTACTGCTTCGATACAGGTCGCACCGTTTCTCTGATCGACCTGAAATTTTGCACACATGTACATACCATCTAGGCGGGTTGCTGTATAGTTTTTTAACAAAATCCGATCGTTTTTTATAAAAAAAAAAAAAATAAAAAAATGTTCCGATCATTATGAAATTTTGCAGGGTCATGCAATAAGTACAACATTCTCTCCTATTTTCCAAATTTTCAGCTAAATCGGTCAAAACCTTTTAAAGACTTTTTGGTATGTAACATTATGGGAATGTCGTACTCGGGTCGTGTTGCACGTACCGGTGCTCGCTCAACAACGCGACGCGACTTTAGCGTTTTCCTAGTATATTATACATGCAAGCATAACCAAAAGTGTTGGCTCGAGCGTTTAGTGCGCGGCTCTGATTCGGGAGGTCCCGGGTTCAAATCCCGTCGAGACCGGCAATCCTGACTGAAGGTTTTCCCGAGGCTATCCGCAGTCGGTAATGCGAATGCAAGGGATTGACTCTTCTTAAACAGCCCTCAGACATCCTTTCACATTGTCCTATCCGCAACACCTAGTTAGACACCTGAAGAGGGTAATGAATTGCACCCTGGGCAGGCTTCCCACAAAAAGTATTATTATATTTTTACAATCCTAAATCTATTTGGCAAACAAATTATATTCTAGGATGTGGAACTTCAAGTGTTATCTGATTCAGTTTACCTCAATCGTTAAATGTTACACTTGAAATGTATTCTTGGTTGAACCGTTGTATCACGAGTTATTGCGGTTAAAAGAGAGTTAGAGAAAATAAACTCTCTGCGCCCTCTCCTGTGAGAGGATCCTCGGTCAAATGGAAACGACTGGTCTACTTTTTCTCTATGCTGGGATGGAATTCTGCAGTTTGGGTCAGTCTGTCGCTTGTGAATGTTTGTGCATACAGTGATCTTGGTTCTGTTTGTACTTACATTCTCGAGTGATAGCTCGACTAGGTTTCTCAAAGTACCGTACTGGAGTTTGCACTGGGGACAGAGGAAAATCAATCAAAGGTAACAACAACTAATAAGTAATGTGGAATTATTTAAAGACTAACTCTGTGGGTAAATCTAACGATCGCCTTTCTTTTCTAGATTCCAACGTTACATCGAGTGTAATTTCGGTAAGGAGAAGAGTAAGGAACTTAGATCAGTACAATACTACATTTATTATTGGAAGAGGAATCTTTGGGTTGGTGACGATGTTGTGAGTGTGACTGTTACATAAATATGTATATTTATAAATAAAATTTAATATAGTGCAGGAAAATAATTTTATTACAATAGTTTATTAAACTTTGACCCTGCTTTTAGGTAGAAAATTATATTGTTTTATTTCGAAACGTCTTACGTTCCTTCGACGTCTGACAACAAGATAACATCAATGTCGCCAGTCTCAATATTGCCACATTCAAATAGTATTTCCTTCCTCAGCACAGGGTCAAAGTTTAATTAACTATGAAATAATTAAAACATATTTCATAGGATTATAGACAGAAATAAAAATGGGTCTGTACCGGGGATTGAAAGCGGAACCTCGGCTCTTTGTTTTACCTTACCAACTTTTTAAATAACTGACTACAAAACCGTCATTTAAGCGTCATAGACGCCTGCATTGATAATGATAATGCTTTATTTTCTTTGACATATTGTAATGTTACGTACCTACGTACGGACCAATCAACCATTAATTCCGATAATCAATCAATTAATTTTGCATCTATAATTAATTTTGCTCTTTCATCAATTTCAAAGTATTTGTCATACCAGTCTAATTAATTAATTAATTAATTTAATTAATAAGTCAGTCAATAAGCACCAACAAAACAATAACCTATATTAATTGTATTTTTTAATTGTAATTTTATATTCATCATTTATATTTTCATAATTATAATTGTTAGTTTTATATTCATTTTATTCATCTGTCAGTCAGACCAGCATATAAGAACGTAGACTAAGTCCCCCAGTCACACAGACAAGTTGTCTCAAAGCCTGGCAACTAGGGTGGTAATATAAACAAATATGTAATCTAAACAAAACCCAGACGAACAGACAGAATCGCCCACGTCGTGAGAACGTACCCAGTCACCCAATTTGAACTCGGGGTTATCGCAACTACTCCAGACAAACCCTTGAGCGAGCGTGAGAAAGTGAACCGTGAGACTCAATTTATAAACACAAAGCACCCCAAGACACCACCCATGCGATCTAGCGACGACAATCAATACCAAGCAGCGACCACAGCATCGAACGCGGACACTACTGTTATCGACATATCGACCGATCTATTGAACCACAAACCAACCGACGCCATCTAGCGGCCAAGCAACACAACACAATGCAGACAACAAAGAGAGGGGTTTACCAGCGACCTTCAAGTCTGGCTAGAGGACACGGCTAGCAGACACCCAGTCAGTCGAACTACATCTTTCAAAACAACAACACGACAATTCGAGGCGAGGGCGGAATTCGTTGGGCGAGATGGCTTCAGGCGTCATAACAACGTAGGCCTAGCCTAGGCCCTACTACCACTGCTGCTGATATCCCAATTCTTCTTCACTCTATCAACAAGATTTAATAACTACGATTTAAAAACCCCAGACAATGGAGTGAAGGTTGGAACTACAATGGATCAACAGTAAGTAGGCCTAAATCTGGCCACAACATCAAGACTTCGCACCAGGTAATAACATCATCATACGAATTTAACCCACCCTACACCACATCAACGAAATGCGTGTGACGTTCTAGGCCTATCCTAGCCCCTTTTGCAATCAGAACTCAACGAACTTTCAACTCCAACAAATTTTAAATTACCTAATGTAATGTTTTTAATTTACTGAACTGTAATCACAATGCAACCAAACGAACTTTCAATCAAAAAACTTTACTGACTGACAGTAATTCTTACTTAATTTTTGTATCTTTTTATAACTATGCAAATGTCCTTTTCATTTTTGTAACTTGTAACCTTCATAGTAATTATATATGAACATATTTTATTTCAGTTTTATCATTTGAGTAACCCTCAAAATGTGCAATCCTCACTCTATCTACATAATATTGATTCACTAATAGTTACTAAGTTAGGCCCTAGTAGGCCTATCACTAGAATCTAGGCCCTAGGCCTAATCTAAGCCTAAGCCTAGACCGACAAGTGCTGCTGCTGAGCTGAGCTATGCTGTGTGGCCACCCCAGACTCACAGGTAACTTCTATATGTAAATTTAACTTGTCTGTTTTTCTTTTATTATTGTGCTCTTATTTTTTTTTCACCTTCAAAATTATTCTTCCAATCACTTCTTTCAACATCCGAGTTGTTAGAATATACATGGTTTACGTATAACTCTTTTATGAGGTGAAAGAGAACAGTGCAGATAAATCAATTTGCGTAAACTTGGCACCCCCACTTTGCGCACTAATTCTGTCACTAGTCAGACTATTTAGTGCTCAATTAGTGCTTTCTAATGCACTCGGCCCTAGAATTAGTGCACGGTTAATTTAGGAATGAATTACTAATTAGTGTTGGGGGTGCCAACTTCACGCTGCACATCCACTTCGAGCACAAATTTCTAAACATGTTCCTCGAATGAGTGCTTAATTAGTGCTTTCGATCCCACCGAATCCCATAATTAGTGCACTTCCGGTTTGGTCCCTGCGACGCGGCGTCTGTTGGGGGTGCAGAACCCCCACTTTGTTTTTTTCAAAAATTTATTTTACAGATATTTAGTGCTTAAATACTGGGACTGGGATTCGAAACCAGAATCTTTAACAATTGCTATTATTCGAATACAATGCCCTCAAAGCAGGGATATGCTTTAAAACATTGTAATCATATTATATATATATATATATATATATATATATATTTTTTTTTATATTTTCGTGGCCGATATGAATTAATGAACTAGGTTTTTCGGTTATAATGCCACGTTTATTCACATTAGGCCAACGTTTCGATGAAATTTCACTCATCTTCTTCAGGGCCAATACAAATTAATATATAAAAAACGAAAACTACATTACATTGATAAATTCAGAACAAAACTGGGAAAACAAAATACAACAAAATATAAACAATAGAAATCACTGCACATATGGCAAATTAAAACAACTCAAAGAATCACTGCAAAGCTTGACGTTGCAAAGAAAGAAGAAAGTCACTACATGTCATTCATATTGCTTTTCGTCATGGATCTTGTCACTCTGACTGTCGATGTATTTACTTGCAACATATCATCTGCAGGAACTAACTGGGGCGTTGGTTGTTGGTCCATTGGTTTCACAGCCAGCCTATGTGGCTGTACATGTATCCCTGAAATTGCAGGTTTCCACGTTACAGATAAACGTTGGCTATCTTGCTGTTTATTTAGACTGTGAGATCGTTTATTAATCTCAATGGCTTCCCGTAACATTCTAGGAAGAAACTCCTCAACGGTGGCAATGGGTTTCATGCCAGCAAAGTCGATAACATGACCACTTTCTTTAGAATGTTGAGCAAGGACTGATGTTTTATCCATGTGCTCAACAGCTAGCCTGTGTTGGCCTGTTTTCTGAACGAAGATGAGTGAAATTTCATCGAAACGTTGGCCTAATGTGAATAAACGTGGCATTATAACCGAAAAACCTAGTTCATTAATATATATATATATATATATATATATATATATATATATATATATATATATATATATATATATGATTGTTACAGAATGCTTAAGCCTATGTGTATTGACAACGATTAATTGGGAGATTTAAGAATCGTGAGAGATTTGCGACACATTACATAAATGCATGATAACACAAACATTGACATCAACATTGACAACAATAGGGCGGTAAATTTAAAAGAAAAATACCAACAGATAACCAAAACAACTTTGTTAATAATTTATTGACGATTACTTTTGGGTTACTATTAGGGCGCATTTACATTCGCTGAGCGCCCGTCATTTAACGTGCTTCAAAAGTTGGAACTGTGTATTTTTAAATGGCGTCGTCTACATTGCAATTTGTCAAATTAACGCTACGCACACCGTGGAAACCGTAGAAACATAACAAAACAACACAAAAAACAAAAATTTTGCGTGCGTTAATTGGCGGGCGCTAATTAAATGTCAATGCGCCTCGACTCCGTGACGGTGAAAACTTATACTTTGTGATTTTAGAATAATATTTTATGTTAATGAAATGAAATGCCATAAGAATTGCAAAATTGGTTATTTTTGTGTTCGTGTTTGTTGTCAATGTTGGCATGCATACAATAGGGAACTGTCCTTCATTACCAAATTTGAATATGTCCCTACTTATAACCTCAAATACCGACCAGTAAAGTTTTTAATGCGTCCGGCTTTTATTAGCGCTAACTGTGAGCGAGGAAAAATTTGAACCGGGCTTCGCGCCGGAAAACGGCCATGCGCCATTGCAGGTGGGTGTGACGTGATCGTGAGGTTCGCCGAGGCGGCGAGCTGGCAGTTCTGCCAATCAGCTTCCCCTCCTCACCTCACGATAACGTCACAACCAAAAGAGCGCAGTCAAAACCCAGGAACTTTGAACATGCATAGAATCTACAGATTTTATTTTTTATAGTTTATTTTAATTGCGATGTTTATTAAATTGAATGTTACAAATTACTAAATACGTGTAAGATATATTTGAAACCAAGGCCAGTTCCCTATTGCATTTCCACTTCCGTTGGTATTCTAAACTGACATCCAGTATATCAGTCTATGCAAGGTCGTTCGCAGTTTCGACGCAGGCACGTTTGGAAAAAATAACGATTTAACTCGATTCGCGAAGACCTAACTTACAGCACTAAACATAATTTCTAACCATATTTCTATCAAGTGTACCTTAATGACCTTAAGTGGTATGAGAGTATCTACTTGGTATCTACTCTCCAATGACAGTGAAAGACAAGATGTCGCAGATAGATCCGAAGATTCCATTTGGTTGCGCATGTTGTTCATCAGTCAAGGTGCTCCAAATAACAATTAAATGTATTTAATAAGCATTAGAGTGTATGTTCATTTGAACACAAATCTTTCTTTTATTTCTCCTCTGTGTCCCATCTCACTAAAATTCATGAAATGGTTGAAACACTTTTCTCTTGTTTCTGGTATATTTCAAATGCACGAATTTCGCCTTTTGAGTCTTTTTTAAAAAATATAGTATTCCCAAGTCAGAAGTCACTAAGGGTTGATTAAGTTATTACGAATTACGGTGTTTCTTAAGGTAGGGGTATTTAACCGCTAAACTCAAAAAATATATTTTATTCAGGCTAACTAGTAATGAATTTAGCAATTAACAGAAAAATTATTGAGGCCACCATGACCTCGCAAAAATTTGTCAAACATGACATTTTTCGAGCTAGGTCCCATCGGCAAGAATCTCACATAAGACATAACACGGGACGATCTTTGTGCCCCGTGACCTTGGAGGATTTTGATCCAAAAAAATTTTGCCCATTATTGACGTACTCTACAGCCTTTCCTGTAAATTCTCTATATTTTGTTTTGTAATTTGGGCAAGTAGTTCGGTCAAAATATGCAGATTACCAAGATGGGGTGTGATTTTGGAATGCATATTTTTGCGTGTTTGAGGGTATATTTAGGCACAGTTTCAAGACACGATGTTATAAAGGCGCATTTTAGATTGGTACAATGGTCTAGTATCTATCTGGACCAAAAAAGAAGCAGGTTAAAGCCGATTAAAGAAATTTCCCAAAACACCAATTTTCGCATATTTCTGGATCAAAAAAATTAAAAAAATCGTGTTAAATCACAGTTACAAGATAAAAATTTTTGAACGGTCATTTTATTGTAGTATTGTGCTATAGATCACGTGGTAAAAAATATTTTTTGGGGTTTTTAGCCCCTTTAAGGTAGGGGGGGGGGGGGACACGGCAGTTTGTATCCTACGCATGTTAAATTATCCATTTACTGCGGTACATTTTTTTTAAATATCCCTACAAGCTAGATCTCTATTATTTCTAGCAGCAGAATTTAATCCTTTACATTCCCCTTTTCATTACACAGAGTCTGTGTTGGAAACTATATTTAATTGCGTGTAATTAAACTGTGTGTTAGTGAATTTAAAAACAATTATAGTCACACTGTTTGAATTATTATAGTAAGAAGTAATACAAAAACCGTATTATTGAAAGGGGCAAAATTTTGAGACTCAATATATCTAAATGACTTAATTTTCAAGAAAATTTGCATCTAGTTCCTGAGAAAAAAATGAACCTTTGTATTAAAAAAAAAAAGATTCTGAGAAAATCAACATCAAAGTTTAACAACTTACAGTTAGTGTTAGTTAGTAGCTTCGCTCGCTACGATCGCTACGCTCATCCAGTTAATATATGGATGTGAAATTTGAGCGCAATCGAAAAATAATTTCTTACGAAAATCGCAATTTTACACTTTTTTCGTTTAAAAAAACATACGCTCATCTAACAACGCGCCTGAAAAAGCCTTTGCGAAGCTTCCTAGAAAAATAATAATTGGATGAGCAAAGCGAAGACTTCAATTTCACTGACCCCTTAAAAAATTTAGCTCCAAGGTTTTTGTTTTTTTGTTTTTTTTTGTTTGTTTTTCTGTCTGTTTGTTCGCGCCTTATCGGGCAAACGGCTTATGGGATCTTGATGAAAATTGGAGGGGACCTTCGAAATCTCTGAACTCAGACCTGCGACGTTTTCGGCTACAATCGAAGAAATATTTCTTATGGATATTTTCGTGACATTTGGGCCGATTCTGACCAAACGGGTGGGACTACTACGTTCATATTTAACATGGACATTGTAATGGTGATGTATTGTTTTCTGAAAGAAAAAGTTTAAAAAGTTAGCCAGAATCCATAGAATAAAGGTGTGTGACATTTCACTTACTCTCCTTGCCTCGGCTAGCTCAACGTCGGCTCGGAGAGTACACGATATGATGTTGATTGAAATTGATGAATTAAAATAAAATTATTGTTGTACTATAAAGGTTTAGGTGAATGTTGTAGAGCTGGGAACTAGGTGATTAAAAAGATAAAGATTAACTTACAAAATAGAGATTATATTGTGATTAAAGAAACAAACACAAATGACAGTTTAAATACAGAAATACAATAAATGAATATAACAGGTACCAGTTAAATATAATCCCTATATGGCCATATAAGAAATTTAAATAACGATACCTGTTCAGAAGTTCTTGTGGGGGTGATGTTGTGGGGAGGGGTGACGTAGATGATCCGGTAAGGGTTAACGACTTCCTCTCGTTCAGATTAGGCTCGGAGGGAGGGCAAACTGTTGTAGGTATTTGCCGATGGTAGACGTTCTGAGTTAAGTTAATGTGATTGACTGTGGTTAATTGATTGTGAATTGTGAAATGAATTGACGTCGTTGTAATTAGAGTGGTTATGGTTGGGTTGCGATGATTGCGATAGTTGCTCTCAAAAAAGAATTGTTTTAACAGTGATGTTCGATGAAGCCGAAAAACATTTTAATTGCTTTGCATATTAATAAATTTCTCACTTTCTCTTTTCACTTCTTAAACACACGTCACTCACTTCAATATAGGTTAATTTCAAACATTACAGCCACAGAACTCCGTCATGTCCCTAGTACACAACACAACCGTCTTCCAGAACAGATTATCTCACGACCATCACTCTCCACGAAGTTGACCATGTCACTCCGATCACTCTTCCAGAAGTGCTCAACGTTTGTCCGAAGACTTTCATCCTTCTTCCAAGACTGAGCATAACAGCCAATCAGAGTATTGATTTAAAATTACGTCATACACACAATTAACCAATTAGGATCTTTTAGGGGTGTTTTAAGAACGCACAAATTTGGCCTTGAGCTCCCCTCGCAAGCTGACTTGAGACAGTTTATAATATATAGGTTTTTTGATATTTATGGGCAACTAACTAAATTAGAAACACCCTAAGACGATGTGAGGTGAGAACTGAAACTATTAAAGTCTTTTTAAGTCCTAAAGTTAAACAAATAAAAAGCTGAGATTGTTTATAAGGGTTAAAAAATGTTAAAAAGAGATTGATTGTAATGAGTCTAGACATACCGACACCCCTCTGGCTATTGAGAAAACACTTGACCTCGTCTACAATTCAAATTTTATGTTACTAAAATTACTTATAATTCTCACGTGCATAACCTACGAAATAGACCTGTGTCTGAAGGACACTTAAAAATACACATTAATACAAAGAGGGTAGGACCATATCGTCTTAGGTGTTAACATGAGTTTTTTAGGTTTATAATAACAATTAACAAGTAACAATAGAAACTTGACAACAATCACCTACAATGCATTCAAAAAGCACTTGCAAAGGAAAAGTGGTCCTACGCAAACTAAAAACTTACAAAAAAGCTTATCCATCAACGCGGCGGGACTTAAGCGTTTTTCTAGTAATAATTGTAGAGAAATTATAACATTGACGGGATGTTTCGTCGTGTCGTAATTTATTTATTATTATTATTATTATTATTATTATTATTATTATTATTATTTTTATTATTATTATTATTATTATTATTATTATTATTTTTATTATTATTTTTATTTTTATTATTATTATTATTATTATTATTGATTCATAGCAGTTGTCGAAAAAGTTTGCCGCGACTGGGGTTCGAACCCAGAACCTCCGGCTTAACGTGCCATAGCTCTACCAATTGAACTACCAGGACCACAGAACAAACCTTTACTAAACTGCTATTTGTTGTGATTGTTGACCTCCATGACATAAATCGAACAGAAGACTGCAAAATAGCTGTCAAATCTGAAAGATCACATGGATAATCCAAACACATCTCATCTCCCGACAACTGCTATGAATCAATAACTATGTCCTTATGTGGTATTCTTACTAAACTGTCACCCTAAAAATCACTCCTGTTTTTTAATCTGGATTTGTAAGCATTCAAAGGTTTTCAGATAGTGATTTTGCCGCAATAAGGTTATTTAGAGTTCAGTGTGTGTAGTAAGAAAATACATTTAATTTCATTTAATATCTTTATAGGAATTTTTAGAGTTCAGTGTGTGTGTTAACGTCTTCATCAGTGTGTACCTTGACGACAAGCTTTAGGCTTAAATACTCATTTAATAATCATATTTATTTAGTAATTTTTGAGTTCGTTGACATTAAAATCCTTCCCTTATTTTGAAGTATCATTGTGAAGCCAAATTTGTATCATAAAGTTGTTTTATGAAGTAAATGTTTAAAAAAGGATTTGATTTTGATTTTCTGTCAAAAAATCAATTGGAACGTTCGCTTGTTATATAAACAAACTTCAAAATATTATTGTTTACTTTTCTGACAGCAGAATTAGGCCTAGGGAAATTGAATTATATTCTTTCGATTATAACATTACAATTTCTTTCATTCATAATGGCTAAACCAGTGGTTAAACGTTGTACCGTATGTAATTTGAAAAAGAACAAAACAACTAAACGCCTAGAGTGCTCGGTATGTGAAGATATTTTCCATCGGGTATGTATAAATATGACCAATGTGGCATTCGATTCAATACTTGGACCATGGGAATGTAATAAGTGTATAATCAGTTAAAATAGCAGCAAGTGCCTTCAATGTGGCGTTCAAGATGTCTATGAGCTGAAGAACCGAACAAGAAGAGTTTCGCCGAGATGGTATTGTATGAATTGTTTATTTCCCCCTCTAAGTGTACATGAAATTTACATGACAAATCTTTTTAATCATGATGTCGATAAAGAACCTCAAAATATAAATGATGTTGCTGCTAATGGTTTAGCTGTATTGCCAAAAGGAATGAAGCTTGGACATCTCAATATACGTAAGTTGGATAAGTATATAGATCAGTTGTGAGTTATTCTTGACACGTATAATTTTGATATATTTGCTTGCTGTGAAACATATCTAGATGAGTCTGTTCCAGACGGTTTTATTTCTATTGACAATTATCAAATGCTAAGATTTGATCGTGAAAGGGTAGGGGGAGGGTTTGTTATTTATATTGCTGAGAAGTTCATGTCAAGTGTAGTCGAGTGTAAAGTTAAATTTCCGATAGATGTTGAGTTGCAGTCAGTTAAATTCTGGCTTCCGAATGTAAAGCCAATGATTTTTACAGCAGTTTATAAAGCTCCACACGTAAAGTTAGAAGAATTTTCAGATTGTTATGATAGTTTAGTAAATAATTTAAAATCGGAAGCTAATGAATTGTTTTTCTAGGTGATTTCAACATTGATTTGAGTAAGAAGACATTACCAGTAAATAATTTCAAAATTCTTACTAGATCACATGGATTGGTACAATTGATAAAGTTTGTTACTAGGGTTAATAATAGGTCAGCTTCTTTAATTGATCATGTTTATGCAAATCACAATGAAAATATATTCAGTCAGGTATTTTAAGTGTAGGATTAAGTGATCATGAATTAATTTATTGTGTTCGTAAGATTAATAAGCAAAACTTTCTTCCTTAATTTGTAAATACTAGAAATTATAAGAATGTTGATTGGAAGCAAGTAGATGAAGATATTTAAGTGGTCCCATTGACCAAATTGGTGTGGCGGTAAGGCAGATGATAAATTAGAAAGTTTGTTAAAGTAGTCGTAGAACCTCTAAATGAGCATGCACACCCCTTGAAATTAAGAATTAAAGGTAAGCCAGCCCCATGGTTAACAGCAGAGATTAGAAAATCCATGCATAGGAGAGACCACTTGCGCAGAGAATTTAGAATTTTTAGAAGGCAGTCAACGTGGGAGGAATACAAGAAAGTTAGAAATAAGGTTAATAATCAGATTCGTTTTTCTAAGCGTGAGCATTTTAAGTCTTCTTTTGATAATGATATTTCTTCAAAATCTTTATGGTCAGATTATAATAAGTTGACAGGTAACAAAGAGAAAAAAGAGTGTAGCATAGCCTCATTGACAGAGAATGGGGTATCCTTCACGTCTAATCCAGATATGTGCTGTTTGTTACAAAAAAGTTTTGTTGTGAACGATGTAGATTTTTCAAGTGAAATTGGTAAGTTTAAAGATTTAAATAGAAGAGAAGCAGAGAATCTCCCGCATACAAAAGTAACTAATGAAGAAGTCATTTCAGCAATTAAACGCCTTAAAAGAAGAAGCTCCGCAACAATTCAAGAGATTCCATGCATAGTATTTAAGAAATGCGCATCAATTGTCGGATTATTAGCGTGTCTAATTTCCCATTTCTTTCTTGTAGGTGATTTCCCAACACAGCTGAAATTGGCAAGGGTAACGCCTATTTATAAGGGTAAAGGTAAAAAGAGTGATAGGAATTCTTATCGACCTATATCAACTCTTCCAATTGTAGGGAAAAATTATTGAAAATTTTACACAAGAGGTTATTACATGAAGGGATGCATCTAAAGGTTTAAGTGCAAACCAGCATGGTTTCAGGAAAGGTAGGTCAACGCAAAGTGCCCTTCTAGCATTTACAGATTTTATCTATAAAGGGATTGATAAACGTAATGGTAAGGTTGGAGCTGTCTTTGTTGATCTTAGGAAAGCATTTGATTCGTGCCTTTTTTCCTCTTTTAATAAAACTAAAAACCAGGTATAACGTAAGTCCTTATTTGTTATCAATTTTTGCGCGATTTTTTTTTAAATAGAAAAATGTTTATAAATCTTGCAAAATATAGTTCAAAAGTATTCAATATATTTTGTGGAGTACCCCAAGGATCAATATTAGGATACCTGTTATTTATTCTTTATATAGATGATATATCTACTATAATGGGAGGCATCAATTATATCTTATATACTGATGACTTGGTCTTTTATTAAGAAGGTGTGGATGTCGAAGAGATCGTTAAACGTCTTCAAGAAGTTCTAAAGAGGATGGATGATTGGTTTAAAACTCAGGAACTTGATATTGATTATAGCAAAATAAATTTTATGATTTTTCATAAGGCTAATGATAGAAGCATAAATGATATTCATTTGACGTTAAATTGTAATGGATAGTTAATTTCTAGAGTGTATGAATTTAAATATCTTGGAGTTTTCTTAGATTGTAATTTAAATTTTAAGAAACATTATAAATATGTGTGTAATAAAGTATCATCAGCAATTGGAATTATAAGTAGAATGAAGAGGTTTGTAACCGAGAGAATGTTGAGGTTACTTGTAGATTCTTATATTCACTCTGTTATTGATTATTGCTTAGTGGTTTTGGCAGTAAGACCTTCTACTGAGTATGTTGTACTCCAGAAGAGAATTGACCATCTGTTTGATTCATTTCCCTTGAGCCAAGATTTGCAGTCTGATTGTTTCACGATTGAGGAGAGGATGAAGTATAGCGTGCTGGTAAATACATACAAAGTAATGAAAGGTATGTTTTTAGGTATTCTACCCAATATTCTTAAAATTGTTGATCGTGATAGAAATTCTACTTTAATAAACTCATTGGAAGTTCCTAGATTAAATTCTGAAGCATTTAGAAAGTCATTTATGTACAGAGGCGTATCCTATTGGAATTCAATTTCTTATGATATTAGAAGCCAGTTTACTGATCTAGGAATTGTACAATTTAAAAGTAAAATTGAAGCAATGATAATGAATCAAAGAGCAAAAAATTGATTTTTACTATTTATTTGTAGGTTATTGTCTGTGTGTTTGTGTAATGTTAATTTACCTTCATAAGCTCTTATAATTGATTTTGCTTTTCTCTTTGTTTGTTCATTATTGCTTTGATTATGATAATATAAACAATGTATTTTCAACTATATTTTTCTGCCTGGATTGTCTGGTTGCCGCCCACTGATGGAGCTTACAACTTGATTTAGGTGTCCTGTATCATTGCTGTGATCAGTTTGACATGAATTTTTTTAAATAATTATATATATCTGATATAATTATATATATGAGTCAAGATTTGAACACAAAAATGAAGATTGAACCCAAGAATAAAGATTTCGCGTTCGGTGGTTTCTTCCGGGAAAGTTTGATTATACTCCCTGATTTGCTGTTCCTGATTTTTGGCAAACCTCATATTCGTTTGAGTGGGATCGTCTAATGAATAATTTTTTTTTCTTTTCGTTTTTCCTTTTTTTTTTCCTTTTTTTTTCTTTTCTTTTCTTTTCTTTTCTTTTCTTTTCTTTTCTTTTCATTTTCCACCCTTTTTTATATTTGATTCATTCATTAAATGCATATAATATCATTTAATTGTTACCAAAATTCTTGTGTTATATGCATTGTTGTTGTAATGCTACTATTTCAAATATTTACGAAAATGTAATTTATTGTTGTTTCTGCATCTATGTAATTAGATTTATTTAGTTGTCCTCCTTTGTAAATCAGTTTTTATAACTGAATAGGATAGACGTTAAATAAATAAATAATAAATAAATAAAGCGGACTTATGCTTAAAAATCAATAATTATAATAATGATAATAATAATAACATCATCATGTACAACATCATGTACAAAATGGAATAAGCTTCTTTCCACAAAGCCTTATGAAATAATAATAATAATATAATAATAATAATAATAATAATAATAAAAATAATGATGATAATAATAATAATAATAATAATAATAATAATAATAATAATAATAATAATAATAATAATAATAAAGTCTTTATTTTAATCTTGGCGAAGCTTAAGGCCATGAGGCCTTTTGTTCTGCTGAACCAAGCACAATACAAATTACAATTATAACACAAATAAAAAATAACCACACAAGTGAACAATACAAAGATATAAAATGATAAAAAAACATAAAACTAGTACAAGTAAAATAGCAGTTTAATATCACTTAATGTGTTTGAAGTATAATAA
Source organism: Sweltsa coloradensis (assembly GCA_024449915.1). NCBI lineage: Eukaryota > Metazoa > Arthropoda > Insecta > Plecoptera > Chloroperlidae > Sweltsa > Sweltsa coloradensis. Next base: position 1,299,533 of record JAMZAV010000405.1, on the reverse strand, counting down.
ACAGTTCAAGAAATAAATTTAAAATATGTTATTATTTCATAAGATTTTTAAACCATCAATTACATCAATAAAAGAATACAAAATACAATCAATAATCATTAATTAAATACTAATGAACATTGTGTTTTTAAATAATTTGTTAGATTACAAAGAAGGATCAAGTAAATACGAATGACATTTGTTTTTTTGTTTTTGAAGACTGATTTAGATTTGGTAATGCGAATAATTGAAGGAATTAGGTTCCATGCTCGGGCAGCAGAAACAGGAAATGAATTACTTATAAGGAGGTTTAATGTTTGGGAATTTTTAAAGTTAATGTTGATTGTGCCCGTGTGTTTTTGTCGGGGTTGCAATTAAGAAGATTTACAATGGAAAGAAAAATGGAGCAGAATTTATGACAGGGGTTAGAAGAGAAAAGGAGTGATACAAAGTCTTTTCTCAAAGGTAACCAAAGACAGTTCATTCGGAGGGGTCACAGATCAAAAATTTTTAAAGATTAAATATAAATTTAAGCAAGCATTCTGAACTTTCTGTAGTTTTTTGGATTTTTTTTGTGTGAGATTTTACTGTAAGTTTTCATCACAGTTATCAAGTGGAGAAAAGAGAGATTGCACAAGCATGATTTTTATCTTTGTTGGAAAGAAATTCTTAAGTCCTTTGGGACAGGCATGTTCATAAAGATTTTTGACAAATGTTTGATATTGATTGACCAGAGTGGGGTTTCATCCACAAGCAGTCCAAGGTTTTTACGTTCGAGAATAGCTAAGAAGTCTCTATTAATTTTAAGTTTTGGGATGATACTTTTTTATTTTAGTTAAAAAAATTTTTGGCCCCAAAAATAAAGTTGTAATTTTTTTGGTTTATTTTTAAACGTTCTATTCGTCATTTATACAACACATCAAGATCCCCATTAAAGTTAGTATAGTTCAAAAGAAATTAAATGTAGTAATTATGCAAAGCTGAAATCGTCAGCATATAAATGATATGACAAAATTTTGGGATTTTAAAATTTGGTTATGTAAGAGAAAAAAATAGAGGGCCCAGTACAGACCCTTGGGAAATCCTGAATGACATTAAACCCAAATTTGGAATACACCCCCAACCATTTTACACATTGCTTCATTGGTCATATAAGAGTTTTTTTCCCCAATCATAAACCTTTGAAAAATTTTAAGAGTTGCAAGTATACCCAGTAAAAATTCATTGTAACCCAGTCAAATGCCTTACTGAAGTTAACAAACAAAGTATGTCACCTGCCCTTTATATCGCAGAAAAATATATCATTATTAACTTTTAAGACAGCAGTACCCGTGCTGTCCCCAACCCGATAGCCTGATTGGAATTTATAAATAAATTTTTAGCATTCAAATAATTTGTAATTTGCTTGTGAAAATGGCTCGAGGACCCTTTTTTATGTGGTAAAATACTAATTGGTCGGTAGTAGAAGCTTTTCTGGTTTACTCTTTTTTGCAAGGGGTAAACAATGGAAAGCTTCCACATTGAGGTATTGCTTTTGAATGAGAAATTAAAATATGTGCATAAGGGCCGGGAGAAAACAGGCAAAACATATCGATTAGTTTTAAACTTATATTGTCCACCCTTTTTCAGCGTTTAATACCCCCCACGTTTTTTAAGGCTTTTTGCTGTGACATATTTAAAGTAAACTTTTATCATCATGAACCTTAAATGAATGGAGTCTTTTTAATTTCTGGGGGAAAATTGCTTATCTCCCCAATTAATTTAGAGGTGGCCGAGTAAAATGTTTTTTCAAATCATCAGGGAGAATGTCAAAAAAGGAGATTTGTCATTGTTTTTCCCTATGCCCCTAATTCGAACATTTTTCCAAAATTTTTCCCCGATTCTCTGTGCTAAATGAATTATAAGCATGTCTCAATTTCGAATTTCTTATTTCTTGTGTTTTTATTTCGTAATTGCCTATACATTTCACTATAAGATGAATAATTTAGTGAATAATTAGTGGTGAATAATTTACATTTTTCCCTTACTTCCCGACGTAGCGTCATCACTGTGGATGACATTTTCAAGGGACTGCTGTTCTTTCGTTTGTTTGCCTCTGTTGCAAACGTTCACTTCTTCTTGGAACTGACAGGACGGCGGTAGACGACACTATTTGTTGTTGTTGGTGTTGTGGAGGTGGTGGTAGTGGTGTAGGTTGGTCTTGTGGATGAAGATGCTGTTGATGCTGTTGTTGATCTGGTGGAAGTTCTTGGTTTGAACGCATTTTCTCCGCTGAGAGGTGATTAATCAAATTAATGGCAGGAATCCGCGAATGACTAAGTTTGTAACAACCTACATCTCCATTCATATTTTAAGGTTTTTTGAAATTTCAATAGGGAATGCTCCTCAACTCTCAACTCATTTTTTTTCCAGTGTAGTGAAATAAAATCTTCGCTTCTCTCGCTTCTCTCTCTACGCTCATCCAATTACACATGGATGTACTTGACATAAGTCCGAACAACATGTTAGCTCCGGATTTGACAGAGTTCGTATGAAATTCATCCAATAAAATAATAATAGTAATAATAATAATAATAATAATAATGTTTATTGAGTGTTTTTTTAAACTCACTTACCCAAAGTCACTGTTTTTTCCCCGTTTTCGGCGAATTTTCGACGAGGGTCCCCTCATCTTCGTCCGGCCACGCCAGACACACTGAGGTCCAAAATGTTTTGGGTTTGGTTTGGGGGTGGATGGGCTAGTAAGCAAGCTCTGGATACGTAATCTACCACCAGAGGTCTCCAGCTTGTGTGTAGTTTAGATTTGGTTGGCTGATACGTCGAAGCACAGAGCATTGCTGTGCTTTTTTAAATTTTTTGCGCGTTCTGGGGTTTTTTGGTCTTAAATAAAATTTGGTTTCGTCCCATTTTTTTGTTGGTTGCTTTTCAACTTATGGTCTTTGAGTCGGAGGAATTGTCAGAAGACTTTTTAGTAAGTTTGAATCGTGAACATTTTTCGAAATCCCGTGACAGACACATTGAAATTTTTAAAATCGTTCACCGAGGATAAAAAAAGAAAAAAAAACACCCTGTCCATACAGGCATTATGGAACTGCTTATATAGTTTAACATCAGGTTATTTCCAACAAAAAGGGGGTTTTTCACAAAAAAAAAAGGACGGCATGGTTAGGGTCCGCTTTACCCCGCTGTTACGACATTTCATGAAAAAAATTTTAAATCAAAAATTTCTAAAATCCAAGGGACTGCTTCAAACTATGTAAGAGATTGTTTGATGAATTTTCCCCATCGGGTCCCCCCCGAGACAGGAACTAGGGCTTTTCTAAGTTTTTCCAACAATCAACATTCCAAGATACTTTTTTTTCACTATGGAAGAGAGAAAAATAATATTTGGGGTTTTTTTTGTTTACGTTGATAGAAAAAACCAGCCAGTGTCCCCGTCCCCATCAAAAAACAATAACATAAACAACACCAAAATAGCAAACAAATTTTCAAACAATAGTACATCCAATCCCCCGCTAATAAATCAGTTACCGAAACCCAACGCCACATCCATAGGCATTTCAATTCAAACCACCCCCTACAAGTTAAAAAGGGAATATCACATGTCCGTTACGGGGCAAAAAATGTTTGCTCCAACGCAATCCCTTTAAAAGAGGAAACGATTTTAACAAACCCCTTCGTAAGTAAATGACTACCCCCCTACATTTTGCAAAAACTGGTTTGAGCGTTGTGTCGACAATAAGAAAAAAACCAGTGTTTCCCCTTAGATAAACCTACAGCCCAACATTTTTTGTTAAAATTCCAGAAATTTTGCGAAAAATTACGTGAAAAAGCCCATGTTTTAATTTGAGGACAGTTTTCCGGTCCCCTGACCCTCAGAAGTGTCCTTTTAAGAGAAACCTACAACCCGGGAGGCGTCAAAAAAACGTAGTTTTCGATTTTCCCCGTGGTGCAAACGTACATACTTTTTTGGAAAAGGGACCAGGTCATACGTATAAAAGAAAAAAAAAAAAGCAGTAGAAAAAAAGGAACAATTTGCTGCGATCAAAAACCATAAGTTTGAATGCAACCAACCAATAAAAGGGACGAATCCAAAAATTTTTTTTAAAAACAAAAAAACCCCAGAACGCGCAAAATTAAAGAAAACAGCAGCAATGTTGTGCATTCGACAGTATCAGCCAACCAAGTCTAGAATAACACAACTGGGGACCCCTGGTGGTAGATTTCGTATCCAGAGTTTCTTTTAGCCCCTCCCCCCCCAAGAAAAACCAAAACACTTTGGACTCAGTGGTTGGCGTGGCCGGACGAAAATGAGGGGACCCTCGTCGGGGAAAAATTTGCCCCAGAACGGGGAAAAAAAAAAGGGTTTTGGGAAGTGAGTTTAAAAAAAACACCAAAAAACAGTACATTTCCGGGTCAAATAGCTAACGAACTAATATCAATAATAATAATAATTAATAATAAGAATAATAATAAAAATAATACTACATAATAATAATTAATAATAATAATAATAATTAATAATAATAATAATAATAATAATTTTTATTTTTTTATTTATGAAAGCAAGAAACTAAGTTGAGAACAATATTACCACATTTCTCCACTAAGCCAAAGGGTCATCAGTGGGTCACATAATTATTAAATGTTTAACACATCTCATTCGTAGCGTACGGCTCAATACAATAAAATCAAAATCAAAAAACATTCAAACTATAAATGAATATACGGTGCTTACACAGGTAATAAATTACAAAAACATTAAATACTAAAACCCTTTACAAAAAACATAAAAAAAGATTATTACACGGAATTCCTAATTATAAATTAATAAATATCTTTAACTACCACAACAGATTCGTTTCAACAAACATTAAATATCAGAAAATAGGACTGAAAATGACCAAATTAACTTGACATAATAATAATAATAATAATAATAATAATTAATAATAATAATAATAATAAGTAATAATAATAATTTAATAATAATAATTTAATTTATTGTGCCGCTTGTAGCAGTGGTTAGATATTTGGGCTAAAGTAAAATATGCAACATCTCAAAGACAAAAAAACAGGAGAAGAAAAGTACGAAATGGGAAAAAGCGAGAGTTGGAGAATCGTGAGCTTAGGAGAGATTATCGGTCGACTGGAACAATACCCGACTGTGGGTAATCGATCTAAAAATGTGATAAAGATACTGCAAAATATATTGAACGATTCACCGGTTCATGCAAAGCATGGAAACACTTAACGAATTCATTCACGAATATTGGATACACGTAAAACAAAAAGTAAGTGCTCTAGCTAAGCAGTAAAAAGATATAAAAAAATGTAGTATTAGAACAGGACAAACCGAATGTTTAAAGAAAAGGAAAAAAAGTTTTACCAACACTATCTAGTACGAAGAAAATAGAAATGGAAACCAACTAAGACAGAGATAGCGAGTTTTGGACAGGAATATGGGGTAACCCGGTTAGCACACACCCAGGATGCACAATGGAATTCACGATTGAAAATAGCTAGGATTGAGCGATATTAATGAGATGAGATTCGAAGCTTAAAAACTATTGATGAATTAAAGTCGACAATCAGTGTCTACACATAGCTGGAAAGCACAAGGGTAATGATAATATCAAAATTTTTTGGTATAAGAAATTCATACTCCTCACAATCAAATTAGAAAATGTACTCAAACGAGTTTCTAAATGAGTTAAAGAAATACCCGAATTCTTTACTGAAGGAGTAACCTTCTCAAACCAAAGACAAGACACGAAGAACCCAAGTAAATATCGGCCAATTACATGTTACCAACTATATATAAAATATGACTAATGCATAACAAAAACAGATATACTCATTGCGAAGAACACAATATCATGCCGAGGAACAAAAAGGATGCTGTAAGAACCTCACAGGGATGTAAAGAACAACTCTTATTGACTCACTGTAATGAATAAGCGAACACAATTAAGAAAAGGAATAGTCACGTAAAGTACATTGACTACAAGAAAGCCTTTGACTCAACACCACACACATGGCTTATTCAGATTTTTACAAATATAGTAAAATCAACCCAATAATTGTAACTTTTTGAAGACAGTAATGAGACATGGAGAAAACAACACTAAAAACGTAATATATGAAAAACCAGCAGATAACTACAGATCCAATACAAATTAAACGCCGGCATTTTCCAAGGTGATCATTAAGGCCATTATGGTTTTGTCTGTCCATTAAACCCACTGTCACATTGCTTAACGAATCGACATACGGATTTAAAATAAGGACCAATAAATGTGGATGTCACACCAATTCCCACCTATTCTACATGGAGGACCTAAAGGGTATGCATCAAATTTTGTCAACTAAACAGTCTAGTCAATACAAACATTAGAATTAGTCAAGATATCTGCATGGAGTTGGGAGTAGACAAAGTCAAGACGCTACAATCACGAAAAGGGTTAAGGTTAAACAAGCAGAAGAGTTCAGCTAGATGATGAAAATAGGGATTGGAATAATGGACGATAACGATGTATACAAATATTTAGGATTCCACAAGGCTGCCAGATTGAACATAAAGTTATGAAAGCAAAATTGATAGATACATACAAGAAACGACTAAAGTCTATCCTCAAGACGCAACTAAACGGTAAAAACAAGATCACAGGCAATAAATACATTATGCTGGACCAGTTACTGACATATTCATCGGAAATCATTAAAATGGACGCAGAAGACATCCACGCGTTGGAAATAATTAAACTCGTACTAAACTTACCAAACATCAGAATACATCATCCGAACTCAGCAAGTAGAGAGATTGACCACTTCAAGAGAAAAGGTAGGACGGGGCCTAATTGATCTGAACAACTTATATATAACCAAATAGAAAATTTAAGGAAAATACTTTTTACAAAGAGCAACCAATCCACACTTCATAGGGCTGTAGTGCTAGTGACAAATCATAACTCCACTACAATCTAGCAAACGAAAAATGGCAATCTACAAGGGAAACTCATAACTGACGTTCAAAGAGTGACGTCTCTCAGAAAAGACCCTACACAAGAGAATTATGATGAACTACACAAAGGGTCACGTAGATATTAAAAGCATCAAATAGGTGGTTTTTAACAACGGGGAACTATTTGGAGAAACAGAAGGTTTTATGATGGCTATTCAAGACAGAGTGATTGCGGACGAACAATTATAAAAAAATACATTAATACAAGATGCGACAGTAAACGATCAATTGTAGAAAATTGTAGTGCAAGGGTGTGAAACATTGGAACCCATCATATCCGGGTGCAAGTAACTATGTCAAACAGATACCTTACAGACATAACAAAGTAGCTAAGATTATTCATCAAAAATAGCAATCAAGTACAACCTCATTGACACACACACACCTACTAACAAATACAAACCAGAGAAAGTACTTGATAGTAAGATTACAAATTATTAGTACGACCGCCCCACAGTTATAAACAGGACCCAAACGATACATCACAACAGACGGATTAATACTAATTGACAAGAGAAACAAGAAACTACCCTAATCGACGTTGCTATCCCAATGGCATAACGTCGAGACCACGGGGAAGAAAAAAAATTGACAAGTATAGTGAACTTGCAATTGAGATCAAGAAGATGTGGAAACAGTAAAAAGAGTAAATACAATTCCATTCATTATATCAGCAACGGCATCATACCGAAGAAGCTACATGAAAGCATTAAACAAAATAGATCTTCAACCCCAATGTATACATCGAGGACTCCAAAATGCAGTAATACTCAAAACACGTGTAGAAGAGTTCGTAATTTCTAAACTAAGAATGACTACTTCGAAGATTTCGGAGACAGCTTCCATCTGACATGGTTTTCCGTGGGTTCCCATAGTCCGAAGAAGCAAATGCTAGGCTGGTCCCGACGAGGAATCGGCCACGACCGTTACACAGCAGAAGAAAACATCATCTACAAAACAATATTAGAATTTATAAATGACTTATTTTAGTTAGAGTTAAGACAAAAGTAATAATGTATGTAATAGGTACACATGGAAGTACTTGACGTAAGGGTCGTACACATGTTAGCTCGTTTAACCGGTTTGTAGAAATACATCCAATAAAATAATAATAATATATTTTTTTTTTTTTTTTTATTGACTAATAAAGCATATCATAGTTACAACATAAAAACATACTCTATTGGATTTCGATCCCCACAAAGCTTCATCAGAAGCTTGTCTGTGGGGCTAGTTATAATATACAAAAATTACGGACCAATGCAAGAGCTAAAAATCAATATCAAATTATGTCAGACACAGGACCTTATACTAAATACTAAATAATATAATAAATCGAGACATTTTAATGTCAATAATCGTATATTTACATTGTGTACATGAGCAGTTTGCCAAATTATTACAATTATGTAATACATTCACCAGCCAGCACATTAAAATAGTAGAGTGTATAACAACAATAAATTATGATATTAGATCAATTTAATAAAAATTAAACGTCCATACAAAATTAAACTCATTTTAACACAGAAGACAATTCTTTTACTTTTAACTTAACGTTACTAATTTTATCTAAATCTTTTAGTTCTTTAAGCAATAAATTGAAACTCTGCGGTACACTAGTTTTTAACGACCTTTCATCATATTTGTTTACACAAAGTGGAACTCGAAAGTTATTAGCTGCCTTCGTTCTTGTGGACATGCTAAGGGTCGATTTCGATTACTCATTACTATAATAATAGGCTTAAGATTAACCTAGACGTAAACAAACTTATTTACAGGGAGAAAACCAGTATTTTCCCCCCCCCCCCCCCTGAAAAGTTATTTGAGGAAAACTTAGCTCAGTGATGTGATTTGGAAGGATAGTTTTTAAAAATCTTTATCTGCAAGTTCAAATATTTGATTTAGTACACATTTGAGGCATTACCCAGGCCAACACAGCATAAAAGAGATGATTGGACTCAACTAAAGAAATATAACCGTTCGCAGTAAGTTGTAAGGGAGAATGTACTTTAAGTGGATAATGTGCTGCACATGGGCGAATCCGATTACATAACTTAATGATATGATTTTCCCACGAAAAGCACTTGTCAATTTTCAATACCAAGGTACACATGACTATACACTGACTCAATAATTTGTTACAAGTGCAGTTAATTCCACACTACTTCAGGTAAACGTTATTGTGCAAACAATCAAGTGAATCGTGTGGAAACGACTTCAATAATGAGTTATGGTCAACATTAATGGAATGGATATGTGTTTAATATCGGTTTTTGATGCCATTTAAATCAACCCACCGTCGTGCGTCCATCTCAACAAATTAACGTAGTCTTCTTGTAAATCACTTAACCGCAGGGCCAGTATCTTAGGTACTGCAACGGTGCTGAATCATCGGCAAAGAAATACGCATAACATTTTTTAAAAATATCGCGTCATTTCAATTTCCATATATCAAGTACAAATAATGGCCCTAAATTGATCCTTGTGGCACCTGGTTGTTTTATTTAGTTCACGCTGTAAAACGTTGTCGATCTTCACAACTAACTTACTTATTTTTCAAATAAAGCCTCGGGAACCATTGTAGTAAGGGGCCTCTTACCCCAACATTTTCCAAAGCTAACAATAATTTCTTGTGATTAGAGTATCAAAAACGCTTAGTAAAATCTACAAACATGCACACAACTGAAAATACATTCAACTTTGTATTTACAAGATCGAGAATTGTAAATAGAAGATCAGAAGTGATTTCTTTTTCGGAAGCCAAATTGGTTTTTAATAATAATATCAAATTTGGACAGGTAATCACTCAAACATCCAGCCACATACTGTTCATTATTTTATTAACAACGATAATATGGCGATTGGACGATAATCTCGAATATTCGTAGTGACTTTCCTTTTTTGTAAACGCCTTATAAGATGTTTTTCAAACAATTCTGGGGAACAACCCCTTCTTTAATCGATAAAATTTATAATAAGCAATTACTGACTCGATCTGGCATTTGATATTCTGTAGATCTTTAACTCTTATTTCGTCAAAAACCAGCTGTTTTCGGAGTTCATTTTCCGTAATGATTTCTTCACTGTTGTTCGCATCAACCGGCGGGAAGTAAATTGAATGCTTTTGATCGTAGTTTAAATTTTTTTTCTCTTGATCTGTTTTAACGACGTCACATCACAGTTATGAATTATATTTTCCACCTCCTCCACAAATACGTTTGCAAAGGAATTTGCTACACATTCCAGAACTCTTCATTGTTTACCTAAAACTGTTAATGGACCTGATTCTACGACTCTTTCTTTTCTTTCCAATTATTGTATTAATTCGTTTGCCACGTTTCTTTAGATTGCCCCTGCCCCTTTCCCAAAAGCTCACGATAGTAGTTTTGTTTTGCTATTTTTATCTTTTTGTTTACAATTATTCGAGTTATTGTACTCTGCCCGATACACCGCTTTGGACAAGATTTAGATTTTTACAGTTTTTTTTCCATTTATAGAAAACATCGGTCTATTATTTGCCACATTTCTAGCCAACTCCGACGTCATCCATGATTTTTTTCACCCCTTTTTGCTTTATTCTTCTTTAACGAAAAACGGCGCCCGTTCATAAGCTCTTAAAAAAATAAATATAGCGAGTTGTACAAAATCTCACAGATATTTGCGGAAAGCAACCAAGTTTTACCCATTTTAGGTTTTTAGGATACGCAACAGTTTCTTTTATCTATTTTGGTGACGTAACTCTCACCGTCGTCACGGTTTTTCATTTTGCTTGTAATCAAATACGCCCGTAATAATTAAATGATCAGACGACTATTGAGGTCCATATAGCTGACTTAATCTGAGTATTCTCCAGCACGTATGTAGATGTGGTCTATACACGACTTCGTTAGTCTAGTTTGTCACAACCAATCCTCTTAACGTGTTGCCTCCGTGGTATACCTACTAAAACCATTTGCAGCTAAACTAGTTTCGTAAGACTGTCACAACCCGTGATCACAATCATTTCATAATGTCAATGTTTACATCACCAATGAAAACAGCCGTAGCGACAGTTTACCTCTCTCCAATATTTATTTCTCTTGATGAAATTCGTTCTTAGTGTTATTGTCTAGGTCTATATACAAACAACAGAGGACATCGATATGGTTTTTCCTTACTATTGTTTTTTTTTTCTTCCCTGCTAGGACCCTTCAAAGTTTCTAAAGACTAGTCGTGGAACAAATTGTATCGAATCATTACGTATATGATTAGGCCACCACCTCTTTTACATTTCTTAATATATACAAAAACATATGATACCCTTCAAATCAATCTACAATCGATATCCATTTATATTGACTTCACTAAGCATTAGCACATGTAAATTACTAGATGGTTATCGAAGAAGTAAATCTTAGTTCGTCCCAATGTTTCTTTATCGATCTGATGTTTAAATGCAACAGTGTTACCCTTACATTTATCTTACCAAATTATAAATATTATCAACCATTCCGTCACGGGGAAATGTGGATCCCACATGTTCATAAAAATTAACCTACACTTGATTTAATTTATCAAGTCTAGTGGATTTTTAACCTTGATTACTTCTTCGAGATTTTTCGTCCTTACGAACACAAATAGTAATAAATAAATAAAAAAACAATAATAATAATAATAATAATAATAAAATAATAAATAATATAATAATAATAATAATAATAATAATAATAATAATAATAATAATAATATGATATAAAATAGTTTTGTATGTAGTAGGCAGTAAATAAACATAATTTATGTCCCATAATAATATGAAATTAATTTCAAACAGTAATAACTTAAAACATGATTAAATTGATTGATAAATAGGTAATTCATAACACATTATATTTTATGCGTATATGTATTCATAGAGCGGGTAGAAACTTTTGGACATAAGTTATGAAATGATTTCATGTTTGACCTAAAAGTTGAAATTGAGGAAGAGGTTCGTAAATTGTTGGGTAACTTGTTATGTAGAGTGAGGGCTAGATATTATGATCCTTTCGAGAATAGCATTAGCTGTTTATGATTGGAGATGTGAATTTGGAGATTTGCTCTTGTAAAATGGGAGTGGGCAGAGGTGTTCAGTGGGAAAAGTTTAGGGTAGGAACGGACGAATGTCCCGGCAGCTTAAATAAGGGAGCTGGCCAGACAGAGTAGGTTTTCTTAACTCCTTGAAATGAAATAGTCTCTACAAGAATAGTGCGCGAATAGTCTGGTGCGCGAAACGACAGTGCGCGAAAGATCTAGTGAGCGAAAAGCGTTTCCGGGAATTGTCTAGTGCGCGAAAGTTTCAATGAGCGAATGCTTCAGTGCGCGAATAATCTAATGCGCGAATTGCTAAGTGAGCGAATGGTTTGTGCTTTAGCGAATGTTCTAGTGCGCGAATGTTCCAGTGAGCGAATGCTTCAGGGTGGCAGGAGTCTAGTGCGCGAATAATCCAATGAGCGAATAGTCTCATGCGCGAATGGACAGTGAGCGAATATTTAAGTGCGCGAATGTTCTAGTGCGCTTTTCGCTCACTGGAACGTTCGCGCACTTAAATGTTCGCTCACTTTCCATGGAGCCTCCTGGAAACACCAGCTAAGATGCAAATTGCTCCCTTTTGTAGGATGAATATTCTGGTCGCTTGGGTGGATGCGCCCCAGAAAAGAAGGCTTAATGTTAAAAAGTTTACATATATGGGCCGAAGCAAAATCCGTAGCAAATCAAACCTACAAGAAATAAAAAAATCGGAATAGGCTAAAAATGTTTAAAATTTAAATTTGCAATTAATTTTGTTCTTGATTAAAGATATCATTTTTACCGAATCATGTTCTGAACATGGGCGCCGCCAGGAATTTTGGCAGGGGGGCAAAAACTACAATTTGTACTTCCATTGGACAAACACAGGGGTTTTGGGGGGCAGAGTCCCCCAACAATAGCGCCGACAACGAATAAAAAAAAATAGGATTTAAGAATGCGTTTGGCGGGAGAAAAAAGTAGTGGGCTGAATACGATACCAAAATTATGTAATTTTTGTACAGTCGATACTTGGAACTAGAAAACCACCAACGAGTCTATAGATCGCTTGAAGCGAGCCAGCCGAGTATGATAAACACTTCACTCCAACTTGATGGGGAGGTTATAAGTATAAGCTAGTTAAAGATTAGCAGGTTGTGACGAGTTCGGCTTGGGACTGAAGTAGGCCGGCTTAGTTTTGTTGATATACGCCGAGGACTACACTTTGTCTCACCATATCCTGAGCCCGGCGTTTTTGTGGGTTCAAAGAGCGCAGGCTGTGGTGGTCGCATTGTAAACGTATCACAGTTTGACAGCTGAAGTGGACTCCGCAGAGCAGTAAAGTAAAGTCACGTCCAGTGCGACCTTGGCCCTATTATCCTGTATGGGGATGATATTGATGGAGCGAGTGTAATTGAAACGTTGATCTTGCGCGGCATTATAGTAATGTAGGCGCAGCAAGAAGAGTAAACCACTAAACCCAGGCCTACATACAAGTGGTTTTCGATACTCGGGAGGTTGCAACCAACTTGCATCGGATGTGATTGTACTTTGTTATTACGGCGAGGCCCATCCTTCCCGTCAAATTCGGACGGGTTTACAACCTTTCATAATAGAGCAGGCGACATCCTAGTTTCTTTGAACCCTAAAACGCCGGGCTCAGGATATGGTGGGACAAACTGTAGATAAAACAGGTTCAGTGTCAGCTGGACTAGAACCCTTAATAAACTAGTGTTGTAACTTGTCTTTATGATAGAACTAAATGTCCCCAATTGATAAAAAGAAAACTAGGAACACTCCGCTCACGATCATATCATTAAATTTAATATAATTATAATATAAGTTTTCAATTGAATTTCGGTTTCACAAATACATTAATTTATATGTTATAACGCATATCGCCGGTTAAAATTGGTTTATTCCTGAAATCCAGTGGGGGGCAAGCCCCCCCCCCCCCCCTCCCGGCGCCCATGGTTCTGAATGTCTAGCAGTGAATGAGTGCAGTGATGAAGGTGTACCGAATCTTGCACTCTCAATGTTCCACATAATTCCGTTAAGAGTTGCAATCGTATCTCGTACTTTGTATGGGCAGTGTTGTTCAAAGTATGCTATGCATTCTAAAGATGTAAGGTAGTTGTGTTTTTACCAAGTACAATGTATTTATATGTTTAATAGGTGTGTTCATTGTTATTGTGTAACATCCTTCACGTTCTGCTTCAAGTGGTATCTGCTAATGTTTTACATCTATCGGAAAATCAAACATTTGGAATATATATTCTTGAATCTACTCTTGTATCACAACACAAAACATCATTGCAGTAAAAAGAGAGTTAAAAAACTTTATTCCCCACTCTGCGGTCCGTTCTTTGGTAGATTCTCAGTCAAATCAAATGAAGAAGGCTGGTATAAATATTCCGTACGTCGTGATGGAATTATACAGTTTGGGCCAGTCTGTCACTTGCTACTGTTATTGCATACAGTGATCTTTGTTCTGTAGCATTCGCATTAATGAGTGACAGTTTGATTCAGTTGCTCAAGTACTGGAGCTGTGACTGAACGACCAGTAAGAAGAAAACAAAGGTAACAACAATATATCACTTACGTTGAATTATTTATACTCTAAGCTACCTCTGAGGATATGAAGTTAACATTCGCTTTTCTTTTCTAGATTCCAATGTTGCCTGATATCGAATATTTCGGTAATCGAGAAGAGTTAGGAACGATGTATCCTGCATTATTGGAAAATGAAACTAGGGGATGATGACGATAATATGGGCGTTATTGTGAAATGTACATGGTTTAACGATAGTGTTTTACACTCGGATTTATAGTAGGCGACTATGATGCTATTATGATATGATGCTATTAAAGACTGAAATTCAAAAAGTGCCTCCGAAGGGACATGACTCTGAGACGTTCGTAAGATTAATAAGCAAAAATTTCTTCCTAAATTTGTAAATACTAGAAATTATAAGAATGTTGATTGGAAGCAAGTAGATGAAGATATCTTAAGTGGTCCCATTGACCAAATTGGTATGGCGGTAAGTGCAGATGATAATTTAGAAATGTTTGTTAAAGTAGTCTTAGAACCTCTAAATGAGCATGCACACCCTTTTGAAATTAGGAGTTAAAGGTAAGCCAGCCCCATGGTTAACAGCAGAGATTAGGAAATCCATGCATAGGAGAGACCACTTGCGCAAAGAATTCAGAATTATTAGAAGACATTCAACGTGGGAGGAATACAAGAAAGCTAGAAATAAGGTAAATAATCAGATTCGTTTTTCTAAGCGTGAGCATTTTAAGTCTTCTTTTGATAATGATATTGCTTCAAAATCTTTATGGTCAGATTATAATAAGTTGACAGGTAACAAAGAGAAAAAAGAAAGAAGCATAGCCTCATTGACAGAGCATGGGGAATCCTACACGTCTAATCCAGACATTTGCTGTTTGTTACAAAAAAGTTTTGTTTCGAACGATGTAGATTTTTCCAGTGAAAATGGTAAGTTTAAAGATTTAAATAGAAGAGAAGCAGAGGATCTCCCGTATGCAAATGTAACTAATGAAAAAGTCATTTCAGCAATTACACGCCTTAAAAGTAGAAGTTCCGCAACAATTCAAGAGATTCCTTGCATAGTATTTAAGAAATGCGCATCAATAGTCAGATTATTAGCGTATCTAATTTCCCATTTCTTTCTTGTAGGTGATTTCCCAACACAGCTGAAATTGGCAAGGGTAACGCCTATTTATAAGGGTAAAGGTTAAAAGAGTGATAGGAATTCTTATCGACCTATATCAACTCTTCCAATTGTAGGGAAAATTATTGAAAATGTTTTACACAAGAGGTTATTACATGAAGTGGATGCATCTAAAGGTTTAAGTGCAAACCAGCATGGTTTCAGGAAAGGTAAGTCAACGCAAAGTGCCCTTCTAGCATTTACAGATTTTATCTATAAAGGGATTGATAAACGCAATGGTAAGGTTGGAGCTGTCTTTGTTGATCTTAGAAAAGCATTTGATTCAGTTCCTTTTTTACCTATTTTAATAAAATTAAAAACCAGGTATAACGTAAGTCCTTATTTGTTATCAATTTTGGCGGATTATTTTTTAAATAGAAAAATGTTTATAAATCTTGCAAAATATAGTTCAAAAGTATTCAATATATTTTGTGGAGTCCCCCAAGGATCAATATTAGACCCCTGCTATATATTCCTTATACAGATGATATATCTACTATAATGGGAGGCATCAATTATATCTTATATTCTGATGACTTGGTCTTTTATTTAGAAGGTGTGGATGTCAAAGAGATCGTAAGACATCTTCAAGAAGTTCTAAAGAGGATGGATGATTGGTTTAAAACTCAGGAACTTGATATTAATTATAGCAAAACAAATTTTATCATTTTTCATAAGGCTAATGATAGAAGCATGAATGATATTCATTTAAGGTGGGAAATCCAGCCATGTAGTACCTAATTTCTTCACTCGAGCGCTGCGGACTGTGACATTTACGTGAGGCTGCGATCTAGGTTCTAAAAAAGAAACTAAATATAGTTCACGACTTCTGTGAAAGATAGCGTTGTTTTGCGCATGCGCACTTTATTCATTTGTCGGCGGGTGATTCGAATACCGTGATTCTATTGGTTGTCTTGAATAATCAGTCTGAAGTTCCCCCCCCCCCCAACACTCCGTCAACCCGAGCACACAAACAACTTGGTCGCCCGACCAACCTTTCTATAATCCTCAGGTATAAGATACCTCAGGTGCTCCCATTGTGCAGAAGATTTATACCATCTCGAAACTAAAAGCGGGGTTGATAGTTTTGTCTCAATTTTAACAAATTCATTGTCTTATTTAAATTTTTCTAAGCATTTTCATTTTTTTTGCGAAGTGTTTACGTTAATTTTCATGGTATTATTCGAATTAAATCATATCAAATAGTTATGTTTCTGTTCTTCAATCCCTCTTAAAATTGAGGTACAAGTTCGATTCAAAAACATTTTTGGCCTAGTTATGACTTGATAAATAGCATACACTATATATAATCCTCAAATGTTGAAAATTACGCGATTTTACTATCACTTAAAAAAAGAGATTCGATATATGTATTGTCATTTTCATCTTGGAATGTAAATTGAAAACCTCAGTGAGGGTCCTAAAATCTCTATTGAATTCGCTATGGGCAACTCAACCTTTTCAAGACAAATTCCTTTTGAAAGGTTGGGCTGGAGCATTTGCGGTCTGTATAAATTATGGTAATGCGCAAAACTTTAACAATACAATTTATATTATTTCAATCTTATCACTTAAATGATAAGTCGAGTCAAAATTGGACTACAGTACTACACACATTGTCTAGCTTGCATTTTTCCGGTTATTTTAGTTTTTTGTGTGGCGATTGTAGCTTTAGTTTCAAATAAATGTGTTTATATACTATTCATGAATTACAAAATCATAATTAATTATTAGCTTGATAAAATTATTGTACTGTTTTTCTACACGAATTATTAAGTAGGCCTACTCTTAAAATTTGTATAAGCTACTGCAGAAGCCATTGGTTGATTTCAGATTGGTGTTGTTATACCCATGATCCTGCGATCCTCGTTCGAATCCAGGATGTTCCTGCATATCCTTGTTTTAACTGTTATCTATGAATATAAACTATAAAGGCATACAATAATTATATTTGTCCCCTTGTAAATAAGTTGTCGGTTGCAGTGATGTTGAGTTGCAACTCAATGAAAGACGGCGGTGCCGCGGTGCCGAGTCCTCATTGGTGTAAAACAAAACTTTGGATGAAAGCTAATATTGCAATACTAGGAAAACGCTAAAGTCCCGCCGCGTTGATGGATGAGCTTATTAAAATTTTAAGTTTGCATGGGATATCTTTACTTTTGCAAGTTCTTTGTTTTGCTGCCTACGCATTGTAGGTGATTGTTGACAAGTTTCTTTTGTTACCTGTCAATTGGTTTTATTTACCGTAAAAAACTTATATTAAAAGCTTTATTTCTATGGATTCTGGCTAACTATTTCAACTTTTTCTTTCAAAAGGTACTACATCACCATAACCCTAATGTCCATGTATAAAATGAACGTTGTAGCCCCACCCGTTTGGTCAGAATTGGCCCAAATGGCACGAAAATATCGCACAAAAAATAAAAAACTTATATTAAAAGCTTTATTTCTATGGATTCTGGCTAACTTTTTCAACTTTTTCTTTCGACCGGTACTACATCCCCTTACTCCTCCTATGTCCATGTATAATATGAACGTTGTAGCCCTACCCGTTTGGTCAGAATTGGCCCAAATGTCACGAAAATATCGCACTAAAAATCGAAAAAAATCGTAAAAGTACGATATTCATGAGAAATATTTCTTCGATTGTACCCAAAAACAATACACCTCTAAGTTCAGAGATTTCGAAGGTCCTGTCAAATTTTCATCAAGATCGGATATGCCGTTTGCCTGGTAGAGAGTTAACAAACAGACAGAAAAACAAACAAACAAACAAACAAAAAAAAAAAAAAAAAACACCCGAGCTAAATTTTTTGGGGGTCAGTGAAATTGAAGTCTTCGCTTCGCTCATCCAAATAACTTTACGTGACGCTAGTTCGATCCTCTGTCCGTGTGAATTAGCTCTGCATCTGGCACCGCGCGGGCTATCGACTCTCATACGCTGCCGCCCACTTCGATTGTACATTGTTTATTGTTTGGGGAAGGGGTGTTGTCACCAACCCGCTTTGCCTTATTTCTAATGTGCGTAATTACCAGTGGCGCCTTTACGTTATTTGGTGGGTCCATAGACGCTGAAAATTTCCGGGGCCCATGCTTTTCACAATCAATAATATGAATATTTATGGGAGAGTGCGACAAAGTGAGACAAAAATAAAAAATATTTTGGACTACCAAATTTATATTTAATACGATGGCAATGTTAGAACGTAAAAAATCTTCATACAACCGAACAACCGGACAACATACTACAAATGTTTTTTTCAGCCACGTTGTTGGATAAGCACGTATATTTGGTGCGTTGAGCCGATATGATTGATAATGATATAACATTGGCTTCTTTTTCCCCATTGTAAACATGGATTTTTTTTGTAGTACTAATACAAAATTGAGCTTATCTTATGTACAAAAAGGGTATGGGCATGTCCATAACCGTACACTAGCCAACCTGTCCCGTTATGGGACAGGTAAACCACAATAAACTAACAAACTCTATATTTATGACCAAACCAACCAACAATACAACTACAAGGCTGTGTATAAATAGCAGATTTCAACAAGTGGTTTTAACAACTCTTTAAAATAATGTTCATGAGAGATATTACGTAGATCTTACTTAACATTGGTCAAATACACAGGTCTAAGGTTAGAGATAGTTCAAGTCTCCTACAAATTTTATTACAATCGGAGTAGCCGAGTAGCCATGTAAGTGGTAGAGAACGAAGAAATTATGAATAATTTTTCATGTCATGAGATGTTCATGCATATGAAATAATTCATCGATTGCATTAAAAAGCTTGGCAAGCCTAAGTTCAGTGATTATTTTGAAGGTGTCCATAAAGAGTGATGAGTTCACGGGAAATTTGGGGCCACTTAGCTCGAAGGGGGTGGGGGGGGGGGGGCTAGCTGGTGGGGTTCTAGGCGCACGCCTAGTGCGCCTAGGCCTAAATACGCTTCTGGAAATGACGAGTTGTTTTCAGGCGTAATTCAAATCCTATACTCCTTATATAGCCTACCGCGAAAATAGCGCGGACGATTGCAGGAAAAAAAACATCGCGCGCTAAGCAATTTTTACAGATTGCCCAACTCACAAGCACCAAATGTTCACTTTTCGAGGGTTTGGTTTTGTTCGGGTCGTTCGTTCGACGTTCGGGTTATACAAATATTAGGCCTAGTTGTGGGACCGGTAGTACGGTTTCGATTCCCTGCTGCTTCAAAATACCCCATCAATAAAATTAATATATCATTTTCTGATTAGAATTGTTAAAATTCTTGTTTTTCATTGTGTTGTTGACGATAAAAGAATGAAGCGTCCATCTCAATTTTTAATCACAAGGATAAAGATGGGCTATGACGATAGTAGATTATTTTGTATGTACTTCCAGGGAATGCACCTGTCAGAACACGGCTTAACCTGGGACAGCATACAAGATGTTTTGGATTTCTAACAATTACTCTAGTTTTACTTCCTTTTTGGAGGGTATAGGGGATAAGGTTGAGGGCACAATGATTTTGAAGATGACAACACCAAAACAAAAGCTAATGGAGGTTATCGTAAAGAGCCCGTTAAAAAGAAATATCTACCGACTGACGGAGGGGTTATAGAAAGGTGTTTTTGTGACATAAGGATTGGGCGAGGGGACAGAAAAGGCAAAAAATTGAGTGACTGTTTTGTTTTGTTTATGGAATACGGATATCCTATTATAGCTCTTATCTGCGTGATTTTGTGAACGTTATGACACCTCAATCACATATTTGCTTATATTATCAGGTAGTTGGTATAGTTTGATAATTTTATTATACTGTTGTATTTTTTCCGTTCCAATTACTATACAAAAGATAATATATTCCACTTGATTTATGATTAGTTACATGACTACAACCATTTTTGTTGTCAGCAAACGCGTACGGATACACTAACTGTCAGTGTCTGTGTAGGAGGCTGTATGGTACATTTTGTTTTGATTGAATAATACAATATTAGCAGATAATTTATGTGTTTGTATTGTGCTTATTACCATCATCCTCACCATCACCATCCACAACATCAGTATTACGATAATGTTTTTACTTTATAAAAGAGACGAAATCCAGGCGGCTCCATCACGAATAAAATAATTGATGAAGATAAAAAACAATCGCCAAGTCTTCGGACTCATAGGTGTTTCAGTTTTTCGTCTACAGAATAACGAATGGAAAGGATTCTGCTTGTTGTCGCTGGGGACTTTTGGGGATGGGGTAACTGTATTGTTCGTACCCTTGCTTTCAGCGGCCTTGTCTCCTAGTCGAGTGGACTAGCCGCATTCCTACCGATCACGTGACCGTCCCTCACACAGCGACAGTGACTAAGAAGTTGCTAGCTAATCCGTAAGACCGAGAGCGCGCCAGCCCCTAGAGTCAAGCCGCAAAACAACATATTTTGGTTTTTATTTTTTTGCCTTGTCATTTCAACTAATTAGTCGCTGAAACTTTACCGTAGCCAACATATAAGTTCAATACAACTGTGGAAAAAAAATCCGTCCAATTGGATTAAAACGAAGGGACGATAGTCGTAAATCTATTGTTTTCATAATACACATAAGTGATTTCTAAAAAATTTACAAACAAAACTATTAAAGATAGAAAAATAATATTGTAACTAGCTAATAGATGATAAAATTATCTTGGATTTGACATATTTCAATCACATACACAATGGCGTCTAATCGCCAATAAAAATGAGAATGTGCACAAATCCAAGTCACTTATTTTGCGTAGACACACACCATTAACGTTGAATTGTAATAATAAGTTAATTTCTAGAGTGTATGAATTTAAATATCTTGGAGTTTTCTTAGATTGTAAGTTAAATTTTAACAAATATTATGAATATGTGTGTAATAAAGTATCATCAGCAATTGGAATTATAAGTAGAATGAAGAGGTTTGTAACTGAGAGAATGTTGAGGTTACTTGTAGATTCTTATATTCACTCTGTTATTGATTATTGCTTAGTGGTTTGGGCAGTAAGACCTTCTACTGAGTATGTTGTACTCCAGAAGAGAATTGACCATCTGTTTGATTCATTTCCCTTGAGCCAAGATTTGAAGTCTGATTGTTTCACGATTGAGGAAAGGATGAAGTATAGCGTGCTGGTAAATACATACAAAGTATTGAATGGTATGTTTTTATAGGCATTCTACCCAATATTTTAAAAATAGTTGATCGTGATAGAAATTCTACTTTAATACACTCATTGGAAGTTCCTAGATTAAATTCTGAAGCATTTAGAAAGTCATTTATGTACAGAGGCGTATCCTATTGGAATTCAATTTCTTATGATATTAGAAGCCAGTTTACTGATCTAGGAATTGTACAATTTAAAAGTAAAATTGAAGCAATGATAATGAATCAAAAAGCCAATTTTTTTTTCTTTACTATTTATTTGTAGGTTATTGTCTGTGTGTTTATGTAATGTTAATTTACCTTTATAAGTTCTTATTAATGATTTTGCTTTTCTCTTTGTTTGTTCATTATTGCTTTGATTATGATATAAACAATGTATTTTCAATTATATTTTTCTGCCTAGATTGTCTGGTTGCCGCCCACTGATGGAGCTTGCAACTTGAGTTAGGTGTCCTGTATCATTGCTGTGATCAGTTTGACATGAACAATTTTAAATAATTATATATCTGATATAATTATATATATGAGTCAAGATTTTTTGGACTAAAATGTTATCAAGATTTGAACACAAATATGAAGATTGAACACAAGAATAAAGATTTTGCGTTCGGTGGTTTCTTCCGCGAAATTTTTTGATTATACTCCCTGATTTGCTGTTCCTGATTTTTGGCAAACCTCATATTCGTTTGAGTGGGATCGTCTTATAAATCAGTTTTTTTCTTTTCGTTTTTCTTTTTTAATGTTTTTTTTTTCTTTTTTCTTTCTTTTTTTCCTTTTTTTCCTTTTTTTTATTTTCTTTTCATTCTCCACCCTCTTTGATATTTGATTCATTCATTATAAATGCATATAATATCATTTTTATTTGTTACCAAAATGGTTGTGTTTAATGCATTGTTGTTGTAGTGCTACTATTTCAAATATTTAAGAAAATGTAATTTATTGTTGTTTTTGCATCAATGTAATTAGATTTATTTAGTTGTCCTTCTTTGCAAATCAGTTTTTATAACTGAATAGGATAGACGTTAAATAAATAATAAATATATAAATAAATAAATTTATGTATATTCCTTTTACATGCGATTTAACATTACGAAATATTTGTTTAGATCCAGTGAATGATACGAATTTTTCAGTCATAAATAGTCACACAGAATATATTTAAAAAATGGATTTCACGATTATAATTTTTATTAATATTCTCTGTTTTTCAAGCTTCATTTAGAAGTGCTTAATAAAATAATTCACGTGAATTGTTCTTGTTGAGGCTGTTAAAAATAAATAAATAAATAAATTGTATTTAGAGTCTACCCACTTAGTTATGAAACTGATTTTCAGGGGGGACAGTAAATCAAAGCGATTAAGCCAACCCTCTAGGCTCCGACGCAATCGACAAGTGAGCGACAACCAACCAAAGATCGGAAATAGAAAATATAGCAATCAGTGGTATGGACAGTGCGAATACCCGCGGATCAATGCCAGAATCAACAAGGCCGATTCAGAACAACTCTGAATTAATTATGTGCTAGGACGGCTCCAAAGTCACCGTTTACAAACTCCTCAGACAAGAACTGATGGACTTAAGTCCAAACCAGAAGTTAAAAAACTTCTGACTTTGGCGGGAATCGAACCCTAGACTTTCTGCATTGGAAGCAGTAACGCTAACCACAAGACCAACGAGCCACATAAATAAATGGATAAAGTTAAAAGTAATTTAAAAACTCGGGTAATATTTGACCCTTCCATGCCAGTAACGTAAATGAAAATAAGGATACTAGTCAAGTGTTTACGCATTCGTAGTTCATTGTATGAAAAGTTATGTTTTGAGGTAAAACTGCATATGATTAAATAATAAACCGAGGAAGACGAAAACAAAGGTAACAACAATAAATTACTAACGTTGAATTATTTATACTCTAAGCTACCTCTGTGGATATGAAGGTACAATTCGTTTTTCTTTTCTAAATTTCAACGTTGCCTTACATCGAATATTTCGGTATTTGAGAAGAGTTGGGAACGATGTATCCTGCTTTATTGGAAAATGAAACTAGGTGGATAATGACGATAATATTATTATGAAATGTGCATAGTTTTACGATAGTTTTATATACTCTAAGTTTATGCGATCAGGGGGCGAGTGACTGAGTCTAACATTTCAACAAACGAGACTCCATCTGTATAAGTGTTTGTGAGTGAGTAAGTGATCGAGTGTGTACGATGAACATCAGCCGAACCACTGAAACTATTGCGCTGAAATTTTAACCAGTTGTTAAAGTGGTGTTAACTTAATCAAAAAAATCTGTCACGACTCAAACCTAAGATAAATAATAAATTGAACATAGCCCGTAAATGTTTTTTGTTCTTGAAGAAGTCATTTCTATCGAATCGTGTGTTGAAAGTCCAGCGGTGAGTGAGCGCAGTGACAAAGGTACCGAATCTTGCGAGAGCGATCGACGCCGCGCATTTTATATGGCTTCGTATATTAAAGTCGTGCACTACACGCATTGCGAGACCACAACGTCATTCATTTTTCTAGTGGGTGATGAAGCAGCCGATGATGTGATTTTGGTTTTCTATGGTTGTACCGCCGGTACGAGTCTAAAACCAAATTTCGGTTTCGGCCGTTGCTCGTTATTCAATTTTTTTTTGTTTATTTAGATAAATGGCGCGTCAACCGTTAGGTCATAATGCGTTACTCTAGCCTAAGGGATGTGGGCACGATGGGCCCATGCTGGTCTGAACCAGCCACAGGTAAGGGGAGGAAAGGGAGGTTCTCACGTCGCGCGTCATCGTCTTTGACATCGTTGTTGTGTCATTGTTATCTTCGTCAAGGAGGTCGTCAAGGAAAAGTGAAGGTGTCCCCAACGACGATTACCAGAGCTCGGATCTACTTTTGGGAAGTAATATACTACTCGTTGTCTCTTCTTTTTGGGGACTCAGCGGCTGTGAGCCTCCCGTACAACGCCGGCGCCTAGTGTCTAGCACTAATAATCTGGCTCCAGGGTTTAGTGTTACAGATTTAAAAAAACGATGGGCAGCCTTCCGTGAAGCTGCAGGGGAGGCGGGAACAGGCCCGCTGTCAGGGTGGGGCTAAGGCCGCACACCCGAGACGTGAGTGACGCGCATACCATTGCACACGTCATACAGCGCACTTAGTCACACGGCACTCGTTGACGCAGTCCTGGGATCGACTGCGTCACGGCGGCGATACACCCGAACCCGGTTCCGAGCCCTTTTCGCCGGAGGCAGATAGTCCTCACCAAGTGACGCGAAGGGACGTTTAAAACGATCGGCGGGTCCCAGAGCAACGTCCGCTAACCGACGGATAAGCGGGTTTTCCGCGTCCTGCAGGGAGGAATAAAAAGTTCGCGCACTCGCACGGAAGAAGTCGCGTAGCATGGGAAACCCCCAGGTCAGATCCGTCATCCGCGTGGCCATCGGGACACCCGTGGCGACACGCAAGCACTTGTTCTGGATGGTCTGTAGTTTGGAGAGGTGGACGTCGGCGCAGCTTGACCACACTGGGTTGATCCGCGGGTGTTCGCACTGTCCATACCACTGATTGCTATATTTCCTACTAGGAAAACGCCAAAGTCGTTGTTAAACGAGTGAGTGACCTATGTGTATAGTATCCGGTATCATTCCCCATACTGGGCTAGATCGAGCTTTAGGTATATGGGAGAAAAGGCGATGTTCCCGGGTACTCAACACATGGCTCACTCACTCGTTTAACAATGACTTTGGCGTTTCCCTAGATATTTAAATTGAACATTTAAAATGCGAATCATGTTCAAAACGTATTAGCGTGAAACATTACCAAATTTCCAAGATAAAACAAAATCACCTAAGTTTTATGACCCATTTAACACCCCTCAAAAATAATATGTGGGTGTAAAAATATACAAAAGTTCGAGCTAATGAGTATCGAACCCCAACCCTCCGTGCGGTAGTCTAAATGCTTACCAATAGGCCATTAATCCTGCCAAATAAGATCGTATATTGACGTTTGGAGGAAAAATTGCGATGTCGCTGAATTTTTGCAGAGACCTTCCTTATATAATACTTATTAACATACTAAAACTCCCTTACAATCTGACTGGAGCTTCGGCCGCCATATTGGAAAATGTTGGCCAAAAGGTGTTTGTTATCGAATATCTCCAAATTTGTTTGAGATAGACAAAATATCTCAATGGCAAAAATATATCCCATTTAATTCCCTACAAAACAGGTGTCTTCTATAGTTTTGGTAGGGGCAAAGGTTACGTCACAAAATCGTGGTTTATATGTTGCTCATTGGAGTACCAGCTTATTTCCAAATTTTCACGCCCAGCATCAAACAATGCCCGGTAAATCCGTAAGAAATCGATTTAAATACAAAAGGACTTTTGTACGGGGTTCATGAAAGCTTCCACAGAATTTTAAAAAATCAGGTCTACGAAATCGAATTTTGCATTTGCCCGGAATTTTTGTTTTTCCATTGTTAGTATTTCCTCAAAAATGTCCAATATTAATTGCACTTAATTGCATTTGAGGTAAAATTCTTCCTACGCACATTGAAATATCCGATTACAACCAAAGTTTAAATCCAATATGGCTGCTAATTCCTAATATCCACAGCATCAAAGTGAATTATGTAACAAAAAGAGTGTAAAAACAGCACGAAAACAGTATTCATATTGTGAATATTAGAAATTAGCAGCCATATTGGATTTAAAACTTTGGTTGTAATCGGATCATTATTTAAGTCATTTCAATGTGCGTAGAAATAATTTTTCCTTCAATGCTATTTAGTGCTTAATAATGGACAATAAAATATGGCATTTTTTAGGAAATGCCAACAATGGAAAAACCCAAATTCCGGGTAAATGCAAAATCCGATTTCGCAGAACTGATTTTTTTAAATACTAATGGAAGCTTTCATGAACCCCGTACAAAAGTCCTTTTGTATTTAAATCGATTTCTTACGGATTTACCGGGCATTGTTTGATGCTGGGCGTGAAAATTTGGAAATTAGCTCGTATTCCAATAAGCAACATATAAACCACGATTTTGTGACGTAACCTTTGCCCCTACCAAAACTATAGAAGACACCTGTTTTGTAGGGAATTAAATGGGGAATATTTTTGCCATTGAGATATTTTGTCTATCTCAAACAAATTTGGAGATATTCGATAACAAACACTTTTTGACCGCCATTTTCCAATATGGCGGCCGAAGCTCCAGTCCGATTGTAGGGGAGTTTTAGTATGTTGATAAGTATTCTTTAAGGAAGGTCTCTGCAAAAATTCAGCGACATCGCAATTTTTTCCTCCAAAAATTCTTATTTGACAGGATTACATGCAAGCCACGTAGTTATGGTCCCACTAGCTGCTACTAAACAAATGCTATAGATATTTTAAAAATCACATTTTAATTTATTGTAGGATTAAATCACAATGAATCTAGCTGATTTTGTTAGCAGTTCTCAGTAAACTTGTACCGGATGTCTGTTTAAAATTTCAGCCCAATCTGTTCAGCGGTTCGGCTGATTTTCGACGTACAGACAGACAGACAGAATCACAGAATGAGAGCCGTCCATGTTGAATGAAGACACTCGGTCGCTCCGCTCCCTCGTTTAATTAAAAATATCGATCTTTAATTGGTTATCTCTCACTCGTCGATTGCGTCATGGCCTACAGGGTTGGCTTAAGTCGCTTTGATTTACTGTCCCCCACTGAAACTCAGTTATATAACTGAGTGGTTAGACTCTAAACACTATTTATTTTTTATTTATTTTTATTACAATTGACAACATTATGTTATTTGTATTTAAGGACTGTAACAAAGATAAATGAATGAGTATTACCTTCGAAAATGGGTGAAATGAGTGGCAAAAACTTAGCAAAATCAGAGGAAATTTAAGACAAGACAACTATAGAGTAGGGTAAATTTATAGTCGATTGTTGTTTGTTAATTAACTCAATACAGGCGTACATTCACTGATATCTACCAACGAAAGTAGTCACCATTGCAGACGAGTTTAAGCGCTTAGCTTTGTGTGTGTGTTTTTCTTTCTTTCCGGAAAACGGTTAATTGCACTGTTTTTTATTTATTTATTATTTGTTCCGTAACACATTCATTGTTTAAATGTATCACGAGGATGGCAGAAAAGAGCAGAGCTCCAAACACACTTGGTGACTGCCAACCTTATAACAATAAATATGATAAAAGATAACAACATTATTATAATCATTAGTGAACCTATAAAATATAGAAAATAAGTAAATAAATATACACTTCAATGAATTATTGGATGAGCGTAGCGAGCGAAGCGAGCGAAGCGAAGATTCCATTTCACTACACTGGAGAAAAAAATCCGGAATGTTTTTTTTTTCTTTCTTTCTTTTCTTTCTTTCTTTCTTTCTTTTCTTTCTTTTTTTTTCTGTATTTTTGTCTGTCTGTTAACACGATTCCGGCTAAACCGATACTCCGATTGCGATGAAATTTTATGGAGGCCTTCGAAATCTCTGAACTAAGAACTGCCACGTTTTTGAGCGCAATCAAAAATTATTTCTCATGAAAATCGCAATTTTACGATTTTTTTCGATTTTTAAAAATTTCTTCGACTTATAACTCCTACATGCTTTATCCGATTGTAATGATTTTTTCACAGAACCTTATTTTTATGAATTGATATATTCGTGTGAAATTTTAGCGTAATCAAATAATTATTTCTCATGAAAATTTCAATATTACGATTTTTTCCTTTTTTAAAATTACGATTATAATTTTTTTTTAAAGTTAATTTTTTATTTAATTTGATTTAATTTAAAAAAAAATTCAACAAAGTTCTGATTTTTTCACAGAACAACAGAAAATCCGCAAAACACATGGCAGCTCAATTCACCAATTACGCTCATCCAACAACGCGGCGGGACTTAAGCGTTTTCCTAGTTATAAAAATTAATCAGTAAAAAGAAACTGCAGAATTAACTTTGTAAAGCAAAAACATGTGTGCTTAGGGCAGATTTAAAAGAGTCTAATGAGCGAATCTCCCTTAACTCCAAAGGAAGAGCATTCCAATCACTACAAGTCCTGTAGAAGAAGCTCCTTTGGTAAGCTGTTGTTCTTGTAAATGGAGGCTTGAGAATTAATCCTCTACCAAGTTCTGCTCCCGACTACAGACTTGCAATCTTGCGGATGGGTCCAGATCAATAGTACCGTGTAGTGTAACATTCCCCATAGAAATTGCAGTTCTAATTTCTTCCTGTAACTTTCAAGCAATGGAATGTCTTAAGATTTTCGTCTTGCAGTAGCACTGTCACTTTGAAATTTCGTCCTTGCAGCAATGCGCGTTGCTCGACTTTGTACACGCTCCAATTTTGTTTTGTTAATATCTGGTTTGGGATCCCATGCTGGACAGGCGTAGCATATTTTACGCGGACATTGATAAAGGATCAATCTATGAGATCCAGTACGTGTTTTCCTAAATTGATGTATAGATTTCGAATAAAAAAATCGTAGAATCTCCGAAATATTCTAAAATTTTATCTTCGAGAATTTATTTCATGTGTACAGACAAATTTTCATACCGGATGTTAAAATACGTTGGGAAATTTAGTTTACCATAACATGCCCTGACAATAAACTGAATTTCATGTTTGTCGTTTGTTTTTTTGGACTAATATATCGCTTTGACTTTTTGGAGTTAATTCTTTGCAACAAAGTATGAATGTCAATGGAATAGTAGTTTATTATAAATAATGCAAAATTAAGGAACGATATTAACAACCATTCAGGTGCCATCATCAACATAATGCTAAGCTCGTGCAATTTAGTTGCCTCATCCTTAGCGACTCCTTTTAATCCTTACAAAAAAGACCACAAATTTACTTGCTTAGCGGTATAATAGTTGTGTGTATAAAAGATGTGTTTATTGTTACTGTGTAACATCCTTCACGTTCTGCTTCCAGTGGAGTCTGCTTATGTTTTATGGCTATCGGAAGATCAAAAATTTGAAATCGATTCTTGATTCGCAACAATCTTTGCAATGAAAAGAGAGTTTAGAAAATCCCCACTCTATGGTCTGTTCTTTGGTAGATTCTCAGTCAAATCAAATGAAGAAGGCTGGTATAATTATATCGTACGTTGACATGGAATTCTACAGTTTGGGCCAGTCTGTCTCTTGTTACTGTTATTGCATACAGTGATCTTTGTTCTGTAACAATAGCATTAACAAGTAACAGATTGACTCAGTTGCCCAAGTACTGGAGCTGAGACTGAACGACCGAGGAAGAAGAAAACAAAGGTAGCAACAATATTTTACTTACGTTGGATTATTTACACGCTAAGCCACCTCTGTGGATATGAAGGTAACATTCGCTTTTCTTTTCTAGATTTCATCGTTGCCTGACATCGAATATTTCGGTTATTAAGAAGAGTTGGGAAAGACGTATCCTGTTTATTGGAAAATGAAACTGGGGGATGATGACGATAATATTATTATGAAATGTGCATAGTTTTACGATAGTTTTATTGATATTGTTATGAAGGTATTAACCTTTTCTGTGCGGCCATCGAGTATACTCGATGCCGCCATCTTGTTTCCCCAGTGCGGCCGTCGAGTATACTCGATCTGGGGTTGTTTCGAAACGCGCGCGCTTGTTGCTGCTGATAGATATAATCGATTGTAAAAAGTCGATTTTTAAACTGTGCTGCACTCTATGTGCAAGCTGTTTAACCATCTTCTAGTTTGGTACTTTGACTACAGATGGCTCTGTCAGTTATTTCAGTAGTGAAAATTGGCAAAAACAACAAGTGAAGATAATAATGGCGTCTGGAAAAGGTTAGGATGATGAAAGAACACAGTTTTCAGGCAAAATAGGTTGTAATAAGGAGGTTTATGATCACTATTCCGACTTGGTTAGCAATCATAGACTTTGAAGTAAAGGTTGAAATAATAGAGAAGTAGAGGACGTTGTCAGTAGGCCTAGGTGACGAAAACCAGCTCACACTTACGTAGGCCTATGCTAGGGCAATTGTCACATGTAAATAATAGTCTTGACAGTATAAAAGCAAGACAATCTAAACAAGGTGTATAGTGTAATGAAATTTACTTCATTTCAAGGATGATTAAACATTTTGATAAGTTAAATATTACTTTCAAATACAAGTGAGAGAAATTGACTTTTTGCTCAAAATAACCCAGCACTGGGGTGTTGGGTGCTCCGTTCAAAACCCAGCATTGAAAAGGTTAAAGACAGAAATCAACGTGCCTCCAAAGAGGAATGACTCCGAGACCTTGGCTGTTCTGGCAAATGCTCTTACTAACTGAGATTTGATATCAGATTCAATTATTTATATTTCTTTCAAATGTTATTTAACATAACGAAATTTTATTGTTCCACTGAATGATACAAATTTTTCAGTCATAAAAGTCACAAAGAACATTAAAAAAATAGGATTTCACTTTTATAATTGTTATTAATTTTCTCGTTTTTTTCCAGCTTCATTCTTCATTTAGAAGTGCTCAATGAAATAGTTTACGTTAATTGTTCTTGTTTAGGCAGTTAAAAATAATTTAAAAACTCGGGAAATATTTGACCCCACCATACCACTAACGTATATAAAAAAAAGCGATACTAGTCAAGAGTTAACGCTTTCGTAGTACATTGTATGAACAGTAATGTTTTGTGGTTAAACTGCATATAATAAAATAATACTATATATATTATTTTGTAACTGACGTTTCTCTAGCATTTAACCTAGCTTTATAAAGGTGTAAAACAAAAACAAAGTAGAATAACAAAAAGTACAAGATGACAATTGACATTGTTGAATGTTGATCCAACATCGCAGTTTATTATTTTGTCTGCATTAATTTAATTAGTTTTATTCACTTGCCCTCCATTGTAGATCAGTTTTTATAACTGAATAGTTGAGAAGTCAAATAATAAATAAATCTAAACAAAATTAGGTGTCCCTGGGTATTCAACACTTGACTCGCTCTCGCGACGTACAACGACTTTGGCGTTTTCCTAGTTACTGTGAAATGCCATATTATGTTTATGGCGAGTTTGCTTAATGAAGGGGCGAGCGACTGAATCTTACACTTCAACACAAACGAGACTTCAGCTGTGCAAGTGTCCGTGAGTGAGTAAGTGAGTGTGTACGCTGAAAATCAGCCGAACCGGAACCACTGAACCCACTGCCCTGGAATTTTAAACAGACATCCGGTACAATACACCTTCATGATCCAAACTCAATGCAGTTTATCCTTTGGTGGATCCTTGGTCAAATGGAAACAGCTCCTCATCGAATTTTCTGTATGTTGGGATGGAATTCTGCAGTTTGGGTCAGTCTGTCGCTTGTGAATGTTTGTGCACACAGTGATCTTGGTACTGTTTGTACTTACATTCTCGAGTGATAGCTTGACTAAGTTTCTCAAAGTACCGTACTGGAGTTTGCACTGAGAACAGAGGAAAATCAATCTAAGGTAACAACAACAAATTAGTAACGTGGAATTATTTTGGGACTAACTCTGTGGGTAAAGCTTACATATGCTTTTCTTTTCTAGATTCCAACGTTGCCTTACATCGAGTAATTTCGGTCATAGAGAAGAGTTTGGAACTAAAATCAGGACAATGTATCCTTTATTATTTGAAGAGGACCTTTTGGATTGATGACGATGTTGTGAGTGTGACTGTGACATAAAAATGTATATTCAAAAATAAACTTTAATAGAACAGGAAAATATTATTAGATACTAGTTTAGTTAACTTTTATCCTGCTCTTAGGTAGGAAATTATTTTGTTTTATTTCGGATTTCGGAACATTTCACGTTCCTTCGACGTCTGACAACTAATCAATGTCGCCAGCGCCAGTCGAAATATTGTAAAATTAAAAAACATGTCCCACCTAAGCGCAGGGTCAAAGTTCAATTAACTATGATATTATATAATTTTTTTTTATATATATAATATATTTATATAGGCTTTCATGGTCGAATGATGTATTGAAAGACATTTTTAGGTATAGACCACGTACAAATAACAATAATTAATTAAAATAATAATAACACATTTTGACGTTTCGTGGAGATTGCACCCCACTTTTTCAAAAAAAACTGTTTAATTATTAAACAAAACACAAGAAATATGAAATGAAGATGCAAAGAGGGCAACAAAGCTACAAAGACAAAAAAGAGGGGGGGGAATAAATCAATTACCCCAAGGCCAACAACACCCCGCTCCTTACCGTAAACGATGCATATACGCTGTTGGCCTAACGGGAATAAATCAATTACCCTTAGGCCAACAAACCTTCTTTGTATTTTCCATAATGAAATGCAGGGTGTTGGCGAAAGGGGAATAATCAATTCCCCTTAGGCCATCAACGCTTCCTGTAACATGGTCTTTATCGACAGGTAGAAATGATGGCATAGGGGGAAAAAAAAGGTTGATGGCGTTACGGGAAGCGGCACTGTGGGAAGACACCGGCAGAATAGGTCTAAGACTACATTTCGAGGCCTGAGTGCAGGTTTCCAAGCAAGAGGGAGGCTCTGGCTATCATCTCTTTTGTTCATGTTATTCGGCCGTTTCTCAATTTCCACAGATTCACGGATAATACGTGGCTTGAGCTGTTGTACAGGGCAAATAGTTTTTGTATTGTCAAAATCTATCACATGCGAGTAAGCTTTAGCATGTTGAGCCAGGGCTGATTTCTTGTCACCTGCTTTCACAGCATTAGAGTGTTCATTTATCCTCACTGCTATGCGTCTGCCTGTTTGGCCTATGTACGTTTGATCGCAGTCGCCACAGGGAACCTCATAAACCCCTCTTTCTTCCAGATGAACAGAGTCCTTTGCACTTCTAAAAAAGGAGCTGATTTTTATGTCAGTGGAGAAAATGGTTTCGATGTTCTTACGATTGAGGATTCTACCTATGACGTCTGTGGTACCCTTCACATATGGAAGAAAAGCTTTTGACCGTGGTTTCTCCTTGTCCTCAGTATCATCCTCAGATTTCTTCAGTTCACGTTTAAACGCTCTGGTTATGTCTCGGTCCAAGTAACCGTTGAGTGATAGAGCTTCACGGAGCTTGTCAAATTCCTCTCTTGAGTGAGATTTGGGAGTAAGGTTCCTAGACTGGGTGACCAGAATGTTAACCACTGAAAATAACTGTGAAGGACAGTGGTGGGAAGCAGCATATATATATATGCATATATATATATATATATATGTTATGTTACACTTTACGGAAATAATCACGCTATATTGAATGTTTAAAACGAATATTTAATTAAAACTTCAACGTTTCAGAAGACTAGGCTTCCATTTTCAAGAAGAGTTGGTGTATAAAAAAAATGGAAGCCTACTCTTCTGAAACGTTGAAGTTTTAATTAAATATTTCGTTTTAAACATTCGATATAGCGTGATTATTTCCGTAAAGTGTAACATAACATAAACCATGAATCACGAAAGCCTACAACAAAACATACATATATATATATATACAAATATATATATATATATATGTATATATATATAAGTATGAGACAGAAATAAAAAAGTGACTACACCGGGGTTTGAACCCGGGACCTAAGCTTACCGGGCTATGCTCTTACCAACTGAGCTATGCGGCCACCAATTTAAAACTGTCTAATTTTTGGTCTGTTTTGTACATATATATATATATATATATATATACATGGATTGTTGTAGGTTTTCGCGGCCCGTCATAGGATAAAAACAAGGATCTTGGGTAAAACCACGTCAAAAATAAGATGAACCAGGGCAGAACCTGGGCGTCCACCGACGTTTCGTCTGCACTACATCAGACATTATCAAGGTTGACTGTGACTCTACGGAGGTTGGAGTCACAGTGGCTGGCAAGCATGCAGCGCCCGCCTTATATAGCCTCGGCTGAAGGTGCGGGGCGGCGAGGTTATAAAGAAAATAGGTGCGGGGCGGCGAGGTCATCGTAAAAAGGTACGGAAGCGGCGATGTCATATCGAAAAAATATACGGATGGTGGCAATTGAGAACCAAAAGAGCACAGCTTACTGTAGTGAAACCTTTTTAGTCCGGCTTCTTGTCATAGGGACTGATTGGTTGTCTTTTGAAATGTTATTCGTGCTTAGAATTCTGGTATCTGAAATTTGCACCACCTCTAAAGGATTTGGCAGAATAGGTCTAAGACTACATTTCGAGGCCTGAGTGCAGGTTTCCAAGCAAGAGGGAGGCTCTGGCTATCATCTCTTTTGTTCATGTTATTTGGCCGTTTCTCAATTTCAACAGATTCACGGATAATACGTGGCTTGAGCTGTTGTACAGGGCAAATAGTTTTTGTTTTGTCAAAATCTATCACATGCGAGTAAGCTTTAGCATGTTGAGCCAGGCCTGATTGTCACCTGCTTTCACAGCATTAGAGTGTTTATTTATCCTCACTGCTATGCGTCTGCCTGTTTGGCCTATGTACGTTTGATCGCAGTCGCCACAGGGAACCTCATAAACCCCTCTTTCTTCCAGATGAACAGAGTCCTTTGCACTTCTAAAAAAGGAGCTGATTTTTCTGTCAGTGGAGAAAATGGTTTCGGTGTTCTTACGATTGAGGATTCTACCTATGACGTCTGTGGTACCCTTCACATATGGAAGAAAAGCTTTTGACCGTGGTTTCTCCTTGTCCTCAGTATCATCCTCAGATTTCTTCAGTTCACGTTTAAACGCTCTGGTTATGTCTCGGTCCAAGTAACCATTGAGTGATAGAGCTTCACGGAGCTTGTCAAATTCCTCTCTTGAGTGAGATTTGGGAGTAAGGTTCCTAGACTGGGTGACCAGAATGTTAACCACTGAAAATAACTGTGAAGGACAGTGGTGGGAAGCCGTATATATATATATATATATATATATATATATGTGTTATGTTACACTTTACGGAAATAATCACGATATATTGAATGTTTAAAACGAATATTTAATTAATTTCAGAAGACTAGGCTTCCATTTTCAAGAAGAGTTGGTGTATAAAAAAAATGGAAGCCTACTCTTCTGAAACGTATAAGTTTTAATTAAATATTTCGTTTTAAACATTCGATATAGCGTGATTATTTCCGTAAAGTGTAACATAACATAAACCATGAATCACGAAAGCCTACAACAAAACGATATATATATATATATAAGTACTTGAGACAGAAATTAAAAAAGTGACTACACCGGGGTTTGAACCCGGGACCTTAGCTTACCGGGCTATGCTCTTACCAACTGAGCTATGCGGCCACCAATTTAAAACTGTCTAATTTTTGGTCTGTTTTGTACATATATATATATATATATATATAATGGATTGTTGTAGGTTTTCGCGGCCCGTCATAGGATAAAAACAAGGATCTTGGGTAAAACCGCGTCAAAAATAAGATGAACCAGGGCAGAACCTGGGCGTCCACCGACGTTTCGTCTGCACTACGTCACACATTTTCAAGGTTGACTGTGACTCTACGGAGGTTGGAGTCACAGTGGTTGGCGAGCACGCAGCGCCCGCCTTATATAGCCTCGGCTGAAGGTGCGGGGCGGCGAGGTTATATAGAAAATAGGTGCGGGGCGGCGAGGTCATCGTAAAAAGGTACGGAGCGGCGATGTCATATCGAAAAAATATACGGATGGTGGCAATTGAGAACCAAAATAGCACAGCTAACTGTAGTGAAACCTTTTTAGTCCGGCTTCTTGTCATAGGGACTGATTGGTTGTCTTTTGAAATGTTATTCGTGCTTAGAATTATGGAATCTGAAATTTGCACCACCTCTGAGGGATTTGGCTGAATAGGTCTACGGACTACATTTCGAAGCATGAGTGCAGGTTTCCAAGCAAGAGGGAGGCTCTGGCTATCATCTCTTATGTTCATGTTATTCGGCCGTTTCTCAATTTCCACAGATTCACGGATAATACGTGGCTTAAGCTGTTGTACAGGGCAAATAGTTTTTGTTTTGTCAAAATCTATCACATGCGAGTAAGCTTTAGCATGTTGAGCCAGGGCTGATTTCTTGTCACCTGCTTTCACGACATTAGAGTGTTCATTTATCCTCACTGCTTTGCGTCTGCCTGTTTGGCCTATATACGTTTGATCGCAGTCGCCACAGGGAACCTCATAAACCCCTCTTTCTTCCAGATGAACAGAGTCCTTTGCATTTCTCAAAAAGGAGCTGATTTTTATGTCAGTGGAGAAAATGGTTTCGATGTTCTAACGATAGAGGATTCTACCTATGACGTCTGTGGTACCCTTGACATATGGAAGAAAAGCTTTTGACCGTGGTTTCTCCTTGTCCTCAGTATCATCCTCAGATTTCATCAGTTCACGTTTAAACGCTCTGGTTATGTCTCGGTCCAAGTAACCATTAAGTGATAGAGCTGTACGGAGCTTGTCAAATTCCTCTCTCGAGTGAGAGTTGTCAGTAAGGTTCCTGGACCGGGTGACTAGAGTGTTAACCACTGAAAATAACTGTGAAGGACGGTGGTGGGAAGCTGCATTCAGATACCGGTTGGTGTAGGTGGGTTTTCTATAGACTGTGTGTCCCAAATTGTCATCAACATTCTTTATTATCAAGACATCGAGAAAAGCAAGTGAGTCGTTGGTTTCTACTTCCATGGTGAACTGAATATTCGAATGGATACCATTTAGATAGTCACACATATCTCACTCGAGAGAGATATGATATACATGTTAATCGATTCAATTCAACGATATAGCCAATGAACCCAAACCACTGATAAACTATTGATAGGCAAACCGGTAGCCCTTATTTGTAAAAACGACATTGTCTTGGGTTTGACCTGGGTTGCTATATGCACACAAAACAGTGGAATAACAAAGTATATGCATTCACTATTTTGCCAAGTAGTCTCAACTTAATGTAAATAAGTTTTTGTAGATTGCCGGCTGTGGGGTATACACATCAGATTTAACCGGTGTGACCATCTTCAGGTGACTAACTATAGGTATATTGCGGATAGGACAATTGTGAAGGGATGTTGCAATCGCATTAACGACTGAGGAAAGCCTCGTTAAAAAACCGTCACTCAGGATTGCCGGTCTCGACGGGATCCGAAACCGGGACCTCCCGAATCATAGTCCAGCGCTTAGCGCTCGAGCCAACACTGTCGGTGAAATTAAGGGCATATAGCTCATCATTTATACCATTCCAAGGGTGAACTTCGCACAACACACTATAGGGAGACCAGGCAAGGTAATAAGCCCCGCGACCTATGCCCCAAACTGACATGAGCCTGCAGCCTTGCACCAACTATATGAAATCAACTGCAAATTATCAACTGCAAACCGAATAACTAGAAATACATTAAATTGAGTGGCTGCTGGCCGTTCACTTCACGAACGACGACAATCCCGAAATATTTGCAAATAGTTTCACGTGTTTCACCAACCAACTTCAAGTAATTAAATACAAACCAGAAGTAAGCTAGAACACGCAACTGACTGCACTCGGTACTAAGAAAAAATGAATGCCTCTCAATTTGTTTTATAAACACTTCGGAATTGATTTGTTAAAAGACAAATGGCTAGTCACGTTATGGCTATTGTACCACCACTGGCCGATAATTCGAAAGTCGAAGAAACATGTCTGAAAAGTTTGCTGAATGAAAGAAGGCCATTTAAATAACAGGAAAAAAATTGTGAATTTTTTTGGGCGGGACATAACCTCAATTTTGCAAATTATATTTAGATTTTTGGACAAAAGTGTAATATACAAGACTAGCTCAAAATTAAATTTTGAGAATCGGTTTTCTGGACATAGTTTCTAAACAACTTTAGCTATAACTTGACTATGGCTAAAATAGTTTTCTGAAAATAACAGTTGGTGTACGGTGGTTTCGTGTGGTTGTACCGCCGGTATAAGTCTAAAACGAAATTTCGATTT
Organism: Sweltsa coloradensis; assembly: GCA_024449915.1. Lineage (NCBI taxonomy): Eukaryota > Metazoa > Arthropoda > Insecta > Plecoptera > Chloroperlidae > Sweltsa > Sweltsa coloradensis. The sequence goes on along the minus strand of JAMZAV010000405.1, from coordinate 1,260,706 downwards.
CGGCCATCACACGTTTTATTATGTTATTTGGACAAGTGGTTCGGTCAAAATATGAAAAGAAAAAGAAAAGATGTAATTTTGAACGCATATTTATGAGTATTTGAGTGTATATTTGTGCAGTTTCAAGAATCAATTTTCTAATGGACTATTATGCAAACAAGTCGCGCTCACGCGCGGCTTGAAAGCCGCTGCGCGGAGGGAATGGAAAACCTCGTACTTGAAATACCTCGTAGTTTGAAAACCTCGTTGCCGCGACAAACTCGAGAATCGGTCCGCGTACGGCCGCGATACGGTAGTTTGCGGGTCACGATGTGTCGTTATCCCGAAGATCTGGGACAACTTCGTTTTCCGGGACACTTTCGGTACGCCACCCGAACCTGCCCTCCGCCTTGAAGAAATTTAAAAAAGAAATCGAAATCAAATTATTTTTACTCAATTTGTAAATTTCCGGGACGCCAAATATTCCGGGACGCGTTTCCGGTACAAAAAATGTTTGCATTGCCCGCCCGGTTCCATAGAGCCCAAGATGGAGCCGATCGGACGAAAAATGCCCGAGCTACTAAAGGCCTCACGGTTGGGCAACTTTCGGTTACGTCAAATGTTGCCTCATCCTTGCGGTTCGTAGAGTCCAAAATGGACCCAATCGGACAATAATTGCACCTTTTGTTAAAATCCGGCACATAACTTTTTCCGGGACGTTTTTCCGGTACGTCAAAATATGAAACCTGTCTTCGTTCCGAAAGAGCCCGAATGAATTTGATCGGAAGTAATGGGAAAAATACAAAAAAGAAAGTTTTACCCCAATATGACCAACCACTATTTTAAGAAATTCCAAAAAAGCTTTTGGCCAAGTTCAAATGAAGGTGTTTCGGGGTCGTAGCCTTGCCGATACGGTTCCATTGAGCCCAAGATGGACCCGATCGCCGAAATAGTGAGCTATTAAAAAAAACTTTGTTTTTGGATTCCAAACGATTTAAAGAAAAAAATTTAGTTTTATTGACAAAACCTCTGATGCGCCCCTCGCGCCTTGTGAAGAGAAAAAGAAAAGAAATTTTTTCCCCAAAATGTTTACTATACTAATTGAGAATCCAAAAGTGGCCACAATCAAATGAGTGTTCGGGGCCGTAACCCCTGATGCAGCCCTCTGACGCCATTGTATCCCCCAAAAATTCAATGACTTGAAGATATCGTGGATAAATGTCTTTAATTTCTATTCCAAATCCCCCCTCCCCCCCCCCCCCCACCCCCCAAAAAAAAACAGTGTCGTTGCGGCGTCCAGTCGAAGCAGTCCTCAAAATTCGGATTCGTACCGTAAAAAGTTAATAAATTTCACTAAATAATGAAGGTTTAGATATAAAACTCGACTTCCCCCCCCCCATAATCCCTCCCCACTTTGCCCTCTCGATTCCCTCGTTGAAGCTAAAAAATGCATTCCCAGAACCAATAATTTGACTTTGCCCCCCCCCCCCCCCCCCCAAAGAAGCCCGACACTGCCCAACCCTAAAGGAATTGAATTCGCATTTGGTGGTTTCTTCCACGAAAGTTTAGATAACTCCCTGATTTGCTGTCCCTGATTTTTGGCAACCTCATATTCGTTTGATTGTGATCGTATAATAAATCAGTTTTTTCCTTTTTTTTTTTTTTCTTCTTTTTCGATTTTTTACTTTCCTTTTTCCTTTTTTTCCACCCCTTTTTATATGTGATTCATTAATAAATTGCATTTTAACTCCTTTTTATTTATTATCAAAATCGTAGTTTTAATTCATTGACGTTGTAATGTTACTATTTCAAATATGTACTAAACTGTATGTAGTTCATTATTGTGACTGCATCTATGTAATTAGATTTATTTAGTTGTCCTCCTTTGTAAATCAGTTTTATAACTGAATAGAATAGACGTTAAATAAATAAATAAAATAAATAAATAAATAAAGTTGCTAGTATGAAACATTTATTTCCATTAGTGGAATTATTTGTCGTTCGATATTTTTGCCGCACTCAGGCGTGCTGAACCCCACTATTGGGGAAAGTTCATGTTGTCTCGATACCCACGTTGCACTAAGGCTGTTTAAACGCTCCTATGTAATAATCTTATCGATGTACGAAAGCCTGTTCCAGGACGCAAAACTGAAATATTCTTCCAAACACTTTCTGACAATGCACCCTCGTTGCCTCCAAATGTGTAATTTGTCAGTTCATACGCAGTGCTATCACCGATCTGTGAGTGCTATGTGATGGTGCAGTCGATGCAATATACGCGTCTTGTTGATGATGTCATCCTCGCGACCACGTCGTGTGTCCCGACTCCTGACCTTGATATAATATGCTCAACGCGTCAGTCCCGCCAAGCTTTGCAACGAGATATAATATAATGCTACTACTCCAATGTTTTTTGATGCAACAATCCCTGTAACAGCGAATGGCTCGCCCGCCGTTGCATGTTCATTTGAAAAGTTCATGTTCGGTTGTATTACCATGTTGGGTTTAAAATTTTCTTTGTGATGAGTAAAAATGTTGATTTAAAAACTAGTTTTCAGCTTAAAACATGCTCCCTATTGCAAGCAAGTGTTTCCTACAGTTTAACCGAGACTGACATGCACTTGTTCCTCCCCCCCCCCCCCCCAAATGCCCAACCAAAAAGGAATTCGCTAGTATCTAACATAAATTCTTAAAGCATTACATGATGCACTTGTAACATGCGCGAAAATGCTTCAGACAGTCACATAAAATAAAAATTCCCCCCCCCCCCCCCCTCAACCACCTTCCGCTCCAAGAAACTCCTCCCGCCGTACACATGGCGTTTTACTAAAAAAAACTACTACTAAATGTTATTTATATAGAACGCAAAAATTTCTACATTAAAAAAAACATAATTTTTTTTAACATTACATGATGCACTTGTTACATGCGCGAAAATGTTTCAGAAAGTAATAGAAAATACAATTTTCCCCCCCCCCCCCCACTCCCGAAACCACCAAACGCTCTAAGCAACTCCTCCCTCCGTACACATGGCGTTTTACTAAACTTAAATTTGAAAACAAATTTCTACTAAATTCGGTAAAATGATGTAAAAAAATGATGTACCCCAATCGATAGCACATACATTTATTAACCATACACATCAATTTCACAACAATGCGAGTTGAAAGAGAAAGCAACGCCGCCGAGGGTCGAACCTGCGCCGAGTGCACACGTTACCCCGACGTAAGTACTTTCCAACACGTGTCTGTCCGCGCAACGTCTACGAGGCGATAAGGAAATCGGGAGAATAGTCTTATGTCGCCACGACTGGAATGCACACTCAGCCTGGCTTATTAGTATTACATCACTTCAAAGTTACAATAAAATGTTTTCCTCCCGTCTATGCGAGAAGAGATGTTATCATGTTCAACGGAAATTGCACGTCCGAGAAAAATAAAAAACGTTTTTAGGCGTCTAGGATGTGAAAACGAAGGGTTAAAACTTATTTTTTTCCCAACAACCGTCTAACCTTTGCGGTAATTAATAGGCCAACAAAGGTAATCGAATCGTTACAGGCATAGCCGATGAATGACTTTTTTGATCTGCATGCAACTGCAAAACGAAATTTTTTTCGTGGGCCTCGAATTAGAAAACAGTTTTAGAGTGCAATTTCGGCGCTAAGGATGTTCAAAACACGAGACGAAGTAATTTTATTTGTAAAGTTTGATCTTAGAACTAATTAATGAGAGCAACATATGTTAGGGACATAAAAGTCAAAATAGGGCCCGTTTCAAGGCATTCAAAAAATATGCAGTAAAAGAAAATATCATTACAACACAGGATTTCCCGGGCGGAAGGAAAAAAAACAGGCGAAAGTCACAAACCACAAAGTGTTTGTGATGATGATTTGGATGACGGTTCCGTGCTTTCCGTGCAATATTTTTATTTTTCCCCCAAAAAAACTAGTATTTAGGTACACTCCTTTAAAGTGAGCATTTTTGCCGAAATTTGATGCGAGATAATGTGGATTTTTTTTTCGCCCACTGGGGGTGAAAACGAAGAGTGAAACTTGGGCTATTCGTATGCCCGACTCTTCAGCAATTTTTAAAGTATAACATATTTTATTTTTACCCGATTGGACCCGTTTTTATTGCGATCAAGGCAAAAATGTTTCACTTTTACAAATAAATATGTACACATGATATTTTTGAGAGAGGCATGACCCCTTCCCAAAGTAACATAGTATCAAATGTGTGGCATACCATTGGTAGAGGATGGTCCCGTACAGGGGGGCCGTCTCCTTTAGATTTTCGAAAAAAAAATATTTACCATTAAATTTGGCCCCCTCAAGGTAGAAGTAGGCAGAAGAACGGCCGTCCAGGAGGACATTCAACATTCTACCCAAACGACGGGTTCGATTCCCGGTAGCCAAACTATAGTTTATCTTATACATTCATCCTTCCCGAAGGGGATGGGGCTCGATTTTTTTTTTTTTTTTTTTGGAAACGATCAAATTCGAATTTTGAACATTTCCAACAGGCAAGGTGTAAATAAAAGTTAGTTTAAGTTTGTTTAATTTTTTTCGCGTTATTTTTCGAAATTTTAGGGACAATTTTTCCACTCTCTTGTGCGTCCGTTTTCAAGGTTTTAAAATCACCAAAGACCAAAGCTCTAGAGTTTAGGCCTACCCAAAATTTGGAAAAAAAATTCCTGAAAGTCAAAATTTGAAAAGGCCAAAAATAAGAATACGTCACATTTTTTCCATTTTTTGTCGTGTCAGGGGTAAAAAATGCACACCTTTCAAGGTGAGGTAGAGAGAAAAAAATGCAAAAAATTAATTTTAGAAGAAAAAAATACAACGTTTTTTTCTCTGTCGAGATTTTACGAAATTCGACATGTACCACGTCGCCACGGCCAAACGAAGATAGATGGTCGAAAAAGTCAAATGGCGGGTTTGTTGCGTCGTTCTTTGCGCACACGCCGGTGGTTTGGCCGAGGGGTGGCGCACGTACTCGCCACGCAGCGTCGTCCGAAGCGCGGCGCCGTGTTTCCGTTTTTTTTTCGACACTTAAAAACCTCGTCAAAACGGTGGAACCCGAAGCGCAGGGCGGCCCCCACTTTTTTATCAAAATCCCCGATCAATTCCGGTCGCGAACGTCGCCGAATCGGCCGCTCCCGGAGTGTTGGGAAACGCCCGTTTTGCCGCCAAAGTCGGGCCGCCCCAAAATGTACGCTAGCAGACTATAGAGTATGGCGACGACAAAACATCAACTGTTTGAAGCCGAATTTCCAAAAATTTCAGGGTCAAAATGCTTAAAAATTCTTGTAAATCGAAGCTATTATGTAATTGTATGCTCAAAATTGTGTTGTAAAATAAAATTGTTGTGGATAATAGCCCCTTCAACCCTGCATTTCTAGCGTGGGCCGTGGGGTATATATTACCCCAGTGCTACAAAATCTTATGTTTAGCAGTAGTGTTCAACCTTACCGCCCTCTCTTTTATGTATTCTTAAGTTACTCAATCTTTCATATTGTTTTACAACTACATGTTAGTCGGAGTTCTTAGTTTTAGCAGGAAAAAATATTAAAATTGGTTCGGTGCAGTAAAAAAAATCAAAATCAAATGGTAACGAAATTTGGTTTTGCCTGAATTATAGTACAAGAAATGTCAACAAATTTAAAAAAAAATGTATATTTCTAAGTAATAGTCAAGAGACTAAGCCCAATATATGAGGTTGATCATGAACTTTTTGATAAAGGCACCAAACTTGGCACACACGAGGGGGGTATACTAAGGGTCATTGTCAGGGAAGAGACACACGTTTACATGCACAAGTTAACTTTAAAAGTTAAAGTTAAATTTGTAGCATGGAGGTGTACGGAAAATAAAGTTTGGGGGAGAACTTATTTAGTAATGAAACATAAACTAAGGAGGGGGCTACACTAAGGGTCATTGTCAGGGAAGAGACACACGTTTACATGCACAAGTTAACTTTAAAAGTTAAATATGATATTAGTTCGTTAGCTATTTGACCCGGAAATATAATGTTTATTGAGTGTTTTTTTAAACTCACTTACCAAAGTCACTGTTTTTTCCCGTTCTCGGCGAATTTTCGACGAGGGTCCCCTCATCTTCGTCCGGCCACGCCAGACACACTGAGGTCCAAAGTGTTTGGGGTTTGGCTTGGGGGGTGGATGGGCTAGTAAGCAAGCTCTGGATACGTAATCTACCACCAGAGGTCTCCAGCTTGTGTGTAGTTCTAGACTTGGTTGGCTGATACTGTCGAATGCACAGAGCATTGCTGCTGCTTCTTTAATTTTGCGCGTTCTGGGGTTGTTGTCTTTAAAATAAAATTTTGGATTCGTCCCATTTTATTGGTTGGTTGCATTCATACTTATGGTCTTTGAGTCGCGAGCGAATTGTCCCCACCCCCTCCTCCCAACACACCCTCCGCTACAGAAAAACAAAACAGGGTTGTCAATCTGTCATCTCGAACACTAACGGGGGATCAAACACAACTTCTCTCTCTCGGTTTAAATTATGCGGTTACACCTTCGTCTATGAACAAATTAAATATCATTGCGTCTATAGAATCATCAATAACATCACTTCCTCAAGCTTATCAAGGGGAGTTTAGGTATCAGGTCAAAGAGTTCCTCGCTAAACCCAGGAAGCCTATCAAATCTAATCTAACCGTACTTGAGAAGAAAGCTTTGAAAGAACTTAAAGCAGACAACACTATCATCATTCTCCCAGCAGATAAGGGAAAATGCACCGTAGTACTCAATAAAGAGGAATACATTGTTAAACTTGAAGAAATCATCCAGACCCCACAATACGAGAAACTTGATAAAGACCCTACACGCAAGATAGAAACCAACATTTTCAATGCTTTAAAAACACACGGTAAACGCCTTACACAATCATACCGCACCCATTTAACACCCCACCACAGCAAAATACCGCATATCTACGGTTTACCGAAAATACACAAAACAAACATCCCATTGCGCCCTATCATCAGCGCCAGGGGTGGCCCGTGCGAGCAACTAACTCTTTTTCTGTTGAATATTCTCAAACCTTTGACGTCCAATTCAACATCAAACATACAAAACACTTCGGACTTTATTGACGTCATCAAACAAACGGAGATTTCGTCAGAAGACATTTTAGTAAGTTTTGACATCGTGAACATGTTTCCGAACATCCCTGTGACAGACACACTTGAAATTGTTAAATCTCGTCTCACCGAGGATAAACAACTGAAAGAAAGAACATCCCTGTCTATCACAGGCATGATGGAACTGCTTACTATATGTCTAACGTCAGGTTATTTCCAACACGAAGGGGTTTTCTACAAACAAAAGGACGGTATGGTTATGGGATCCGCACTATCACCGCTGTTATCAGACATTTTCATGATAAATTTTGAATCTAAAGTTCTTAAATCCAAGGGCACTGCTCTTAAACTATGGAAGAGATATGTTGATGATATCTTCGCCATCTGGTCCCTCAGCCGACAGGAACTAGAGGCATTCTTAGTGTTTCTCAATAAACAACATTCCAAGATACAGTTCACTATGGAAGAAGAGAAAAATAAGAGTTTGGCTTTTCTTGATACGTTGATAGAGAAACCAGCCAGTGTACCCGTCTCCACCACAAACAATAACATTAACAACTACAACAATAGCAACACAAATATTCACAACAATAGTACATCCAATCCACTGCTAATCACATCAGTTTACCGCAAACCAACGCACACTAACCAGTACTTGCATTTCAATTCAAACCACCCCCTACAAGTTAAAAAGGGAATAGTCACATGTCTCGTTACGAGGGCAAAAAATGTTTGCTCCAACGCAGATACCTTAAAAGAGGAAACGAGTTTACTACAAAACGCCTTCGTAAGTAATGACTATCCCCCTACACTTTGCAGAAACTGGATTGAGCGTTGTGTCGACAATAAAGTAAAACCAGGGACTCCCTTAGATGAACCTACAGCCACAATCATCATTGATTACATTCCAGGAATTTGCGAAAAATTACGTAGAATAGCCCATCGTTTTAATTTGAGGACAGTTTTCCGGTCCCCTCTGACCTTCAGAAGTGTCCTTACTAGACGAAACCTTACAACCCGATCGAGGCGTCAAAACACGTAGTTTATTCGATTCCCTGTGGATGCAATCGTACATACTTCGGTGAGACGGAAAGACCAGTGTCAGTACGTATAAATGAACATAAAAAAGCAGTAGAAAAAGGAACAATTCGCTCGCGACTCAGAAAACGTATGAATGCAACCAACCAATAAAATGGGACGAATCCAAAATTTTATTTAAAGACAACAACCCCAGAACGCGCAAAATTAAAGAAGCAGCAGCAATGCTCTGTGCATTCGACAGTATCAGCCAACCAAGTCTAGAACTACACACAAGCTGGAGACCTCTGGTGGTAGATTACGTATCCAGAGCTTGCTTACTAGCCCATCCACCCCCAAGCCAAACCCCAAACACTTTGGACCTCAGTGTGTCTGGCGTGGCCGGACGAAGATGAGGGGACCCTCGTCGAAAATTCGCCGAGAACGGGAAAAAACAGTGACTTTGGTAAGTGAGTTTTAAAAAACACTCAATAAACATTAAAAGTTAAAGTTAAATTTGTAGCATGGAGGTGTACGGTAAATAAAGTGTGGGGGAGAAGTTATTTAGTAATGAAACATTAACTAAGGAGGGGGCTACACAAAGGATCATTCTTAGGGAAGAGACGCACGTTAACATGCACAAGTTAACTTTAAAAGTTAACGTTAAAGTTTAAACATTTAGGTGTAGGCCTACGGTAAAAATAGGTTTTAGCTTTATGATATTCATTTTAGAAAACATTTAGATAGGAAGGATCTTTTTTAAGGATCACTGTCAGTAGCGGAGACACGCGTTTCTATCCCCACATTAATTTTAAATGTTGAAGTTAAAAGTTTTAACATGCAGGTGTACGTAACAAAAGTTTCAGGGCGAGTATATTAATTTCATAACACATTTACCTGAATAGTGTTGATCGTAGTGTTGTTTAATGTTTAACATTGAAAACAAAAGTTCGTACCATTTATGCATTACCTTACTATTTGAAGAACTTTAAATGCATGCTGAACTTGAATTACTATCGCGCAAGCACTCGTTCTGAAAATTAACATGATAATCGTTATGTAAGACGGCCATTTAATTAAGTGCATGGGATGTACTTATGATAATTTTCAGAGGCAGGGTCACCAACAAATGTATTACTTAAACTTTAAGTTAAACTTTAAGTTAATGTGTACGTGCAGGTCAAACGAAATAAATTGGAAGATCATGTAAAACTCAGTAAAAAATATGTAGACTGATTTGTTTGTGTATAATTATTGTTTTCACATTGAATAACAAACAATGTGAATGGTTATAATAGTTAAGTTGAATGTACATTTCATAATTTGAATGGTTCATTATAATTATACCCAAATGTGATCGATAACTTATCCTTATCCTAGCTTCATTGAGATACTCGACTTGATAACCCAAAGCTTAACTATAGCAGCATCTTTGGTTTCAATATCACTACTCTTTTGATCTAATTGTCGTATCCTATTGTATGTTGTACAAGACATATTTTGGAGTGATAAAATGCATCTATTGCAATAATATCTGCTACAGATAACTTTGCAAGAAGTTTTTTGTCTTGAAGAAGAACATTACGATCAATATCAAAAGTCTCTGCTTTATGTAGTTGAGTTTTGCTCGCTGGTTGGTTGGTCACAAAATATACACATATCTTCAGAACTATCTTCAGACATGTCTGGTGGCAAACTACATCTACGCCTTGTTTTTACAAGACTAGTTGGTGAGATAATACTGCAATTCGCACTGTGTTTTCTTTTAATAGCTCTCTCTAGCTGATTCTTGTTAAACAGCATATGGCAAGATTTGTGCCAAGTGGCATTATGGGCAGAAAGTGTGTCAGCAATTCCATTACCCTCATCCAATTGCAATATATCAAAGTTAACAGGAAGTTGGTTAATATTGTTGAATTATGTTATGTTTTCGGCAAGGGTCTGGTAAGTTTCTAAACCATCTTGGCGTCCTGAGAGACCAGGAGAGCGGAGTGTTTCGGATGTCACATATTGACAAATAATACACCCATCCCTTTCTATATGCAAACGCTCTACTGCAGCAGCAGGTTCACCGAGTAAAGTTGAGTGTCTATTTTGACATAGTTCCTACAAAGAAATCACACAAGATTGACACTACACCTAGTTTGACTCAAATAAGAGATTTGTAACAATTACGGCATATCTTTAAGTTATTGCTCTGTAGGGGGAATAGGCATTATTATGTTCTTGATCAATAGAATAGGTGGAATCCAGTATTGGAACGTATCCTACACCTGTTAAAAAGTACATCTATCAAACTCTTTCCAATCGGTCTATTGTTGGCTTCAAAATTTAGGTACTATTAGGCTTACATATTCATGTGAGTAAATTTCATAAACTTGACTTGATTATCCACAGTGATAATTCACTAGACTTCTAAACGAACTACCCAACAAACTGTCAGAATTTTCATTCATTTCATGTGAGAATGTAGGCCTAGGTAACTACACAAACCTATTATACATATTAGATTGTAGTTGCAAATATAATCTTACCTGGAAGTCTACATTTGGCGCCAGATATTAATAAAAATAAAATAAATAAAATATAAATAAAATAAAATTAAATAAATCAATTAAACTAGTGATCACTACACAGGCAGGTCCGCGAATGAGTCATAGTGTGGATGAGTCAAGCAATGCATTCTGCCAGCCTCGTTTGACATGTACAAATTGTTCAAAATATATTGACCCGGGCGCAGCGTCAAGCTGCATTTTAGCTTAGTATATCTTGGTAATTATTATTTTAGTAGAACTAATTGAAGTGACAACAAACTACATGAAACATGGAGCTTCGTTTATTAAAAATCATGTTCGTTTTAAGAACGGCTGATATGTTACTTGGTGTTTTGTAACCGAAGGACATTAAAGTTAGGCAATTAAAATACTGTAAATAATTAACTGTTGCTTATAGGGTACTGATTTTTTTCACAGTACTAAACAACACTGTACAGAACAAAAAGTTTCAGATAAGAGTTTTTCTAAAGAGAATATCTTCGCTTTAAAAAAATGTTTTCCGTACACCTGCATGTAAAAGTTTAAACTTTAACTTTAAAAGTTAACTTGGGCATGTAAGGTCATGTCTCCGCCCCTGGAAATGATTTTTGGTATAGCCCCCTCGTGTGTGCCAAGTTTGGTGCTTTAATCAAAAAATGCATGATCAATGTTCTTATTCCCCTCGCTAGAAGTTTAATATCAGGTGCAATTACACCTGGTCCTAAAGAGATGGGTGGGTCCCCGGAGGCGACCCATACCCCCATCCTCTTTATTACTCCTGTGGTCTAAAATAAAAGTAGCTCTCCTTATTGTGTGGTGCTAGAATGATTACAATTTACAACATTATGTATGTAATATGTATTAAACGACTGTAACAATGATAAATGAATGAGTATTACCTTCGAAAATGGGTGAAATGGTTGGCAAAAACTGAGAGAAATATAATAGTTGTGCGTATAAAAGTTGTGTCTATTTTTATTGTGTAACATCTTTCACGTTCTGCTTCAAGTGGTGTCTGCTTATGTTTTATGGCTATCGGAAGTTCAAACATCTGAAATCTATTCTTGATTTGCAACCATCTTTGCAATGAAAAGAGAGTTTAGAAAATTCCCACTCTATGGTCTGTCCTTTGGTAATTTCTCAGTCAAATCAAATGACCAAGGCTGGTATAAGTATTCCGTACATCGAGATGGAATTCTACAATTTGGGTCAGTCTGTCTCTTGTTACTGTTAGTGCATACAGTGATCTTTGAAATCTGTGTCAGCATTAACAAGTGATAGCTCGACTATGTTGCTCAAGTACTGGAGCTGGGACTGAACGTCCGAGAAAGAAGAAAACAAAGGTAAAACCAATAAATTACTTAAATTGAATTATTTATACTCTAAGCTTCCTCTGTGGTTTTGAAGGTAACATTCGCTTTTCTTTTCTAGATTCCAGCGTTGCCTGACATCGAATATTACGGTAATGGACGAGTAGTCTAACTCCGCCCCCTGACGTCACGACTCAAACATGTGCTCAAAGATGGCCGTACTGTGGGACGATTTTAACTGACAGCCTTACTGTACCACACTAAAGACTGGATTTCTGGATTGAAATGGTTCAATATTGTGTTGTTTCATGATGTTCGTCAAGAGCTAAAATAGGAGGGGTGTCTTTACACTTGTTTCCGAAGGATATCAAGTTAAGAAATAAGACGTGGGAAGTTAAAATCAGATAGATAAGAAATGTTTTACGAAAACATGTGATACCAATATGCTTGTAGGCCTATAATGTTCTTTGCATTTCGTGGATTCCGATTACAAGTAAATTCCTCATGGCAAACTTAAGTGTTTGCGAGATGGAGCCCTGCCCATGTGTTTAGGCCTACCCATTTTTTTATTTCCCGGACTGGCCAACTATCTTCATTCTAAACTTAATGCTTGTAGTAGGCAGGCTAATGAGTAGACCTGTTTGACGCGGCCCTATAATTCTGCACAAGAGAGAGGCCTAAGCACTAGACAGGCTACTTTTGTTTAGGTGTAGGGCCTAGACCTAGCTAGAATAGAATAGAATGTTGCTTTATTTCCATTAAATATTGTATACAGTTTTATGTTTACATAACACAGTTGACCCCTAAGATAGTAAAAGGAGGCCTACATCTAGTAGTTAGGGTAGGCCTATATGGAAAAGAAAATAACACCTAGGCCTAGCCTCTGCTTATTGGTAGGTTAAAACTAATAATATAGCCTTGATTTTGCTTTTAAGGTAGGCTTAGGTCTAAAGCTTCCAAGGTTAAAGGCCTAAACTGTGTATAAACTATGAAGAGGGGTACATTTCTAGGCCTAAATCTTAGCAAAGAGGTATGTCTAGTCCTAGCCGTGTAGGCCTAGGATTAGAACCTTGGCCTCCGCCTACCCCTAGAGTTAAACCCAGGCCTACTTTTTACGATATGATCTTGTGAACTGAGGAATAATAAATTATGTTGGCCTAAACCTGAGACTAAACTTTAAAAAATGCTTTCTAGAGTAAAGGCTTTGGGTTTATAATCATTCTAAACCCAAAGGTATAGGACTATGATGACCACCGTTTTCCGAAGTCCACACATCATCTAGGACATAACATAGGACAATACAACAGCCTTCCCTAAAAAGCAGCTGGCTTCCTTCTTGATCTTCATAGTCTTTGGCTAAGCCCATTCTAAAAAATAACATATTTTTCAAGGATTTTTTTCCCACCCGTATGGGCGTAAAAACACGTTGAAGTCCATTGCGCCAACCACACTTAGGTTGCAGCTTGTCCCACAGTTCGCGGCGCTATCTGTTGGATTTTTCGGAACTAGCTAAGCCCCGCCTTTGACTAGTTGTCCATTGAGAAGAGTTGAGAACTATGTGTCCTGCATTATTGGAAAATGAAAAACGGGGGGGGGGGGGGGGGATGACGATAATATGGGCGTTATTTTGAAATTTAATGTACATGATTTTACGATAGTTTTATACACTCGGATTCATAGTAGACGACTATGATGCTGTTATGATGGTATTAAGGACTGTAATACAAAAAGTGCCTCCGAAGGGGAATGACTACGATATCTTGGCTGTCCTGGCCAATGCTCTTACCAACTGAGATATTATGATTACATCAGATTTATGTATATTTCTTTTACTTGCGATTTAACATTACGAAATATGTTTTTGTTCCAGTGAATGATACGAATTTTTCAGTAGTACAACTTTATTTTTTTAAACAAAGCTCTGCCTTTACATTAAGGTTGCCTTAAGACACAGAATAACAAAAAGAAATTAATTTACATTTATACAAATTACGTTTAACAATAAGTAAAATAAGTAACAGATTATGAAAAAATAGAATGAAATGAAATGAAGTGAGAAGTATGATTTGTGAAGTATAAAAATAACACACACTGAATATTTAAAAAAATAGGATTTTACTTTTATAATTTTGATTAATATTCTCTGTTTTTCTAGCTTCATTTAGAAGTGACCAATAAAATAATTCACGGTAATTGTTCTTGTTGACGCAGTTAAAAAGTAATTAAAAACCTCAGCCATATTTAATTTATATTAAAATAACTATACAAGTCAAGTGTTTACGCTTTCGTAGTACATTGTATGACAAGGTAATGTTTTGAGGTAAATTGTCCCCTTGCGTCACCCCTTACGTCCCTCCCTTCGTCTTGATTAGCCAAGTTGCATAAATATGAGACGTTAAGCAATATCCCATCAATCAAAACAGCATCTGATTAAATTATACAAAATCTATTATTCTATAACTGACGTTTCTCTAGCATTTTACCTAATTTTATAAAGGTGTAAAACAAAACAAAATAGAATTACAAAGAAGTACAAGATGAAAATTGACATTGTTGTTTCAAACATTGTAGTTATTTTATTTCGTCTGTATTTATGTGATTAGTTGTATTCAGTTGCCCTCGATTGTAAATCAGTTTTTATAACTGAATAGGTGAAATAAATAAATCTAAACAAAATTGTATGTTTTCTACAATTAAAATTTTAGACATTTTGGGATTTGGTAAAATGGTCCAGACTTTTAACAAAAATTCTAACAATCAATCCAAAATCAAGAAAATCAATGTATTTATTTTAAAATTATTTTTATAAAATATTAAAACTAGGAAAACGCTAAAGTCCCGCCGCGTTGATGGATGAGCGTTTTTGTAAGTTTTTAGTTTGCGTGGGACCACTTTTCCTTTGCAAGTGCTTTGTGAATGCATTGTAGGTGACTGTTGTCAAGTTTACTATTGTTTCTCGTTAGTTGTCTTGTTTGTTGTTATAAACCTCAAAAAACATATTTTAAAACCTTTATTTCTATGCATTCTGGATAACTTTGTCAACTTTTGCAATTTTTTCTTTCAAAAGGTACTACATCACCATAACCGTAATGTCCATGTGAAATATGAACGTTGTTGCCCCACCCGTTTGGTCAAAATCGGCCTAAATGTGACGAAATATCGCACTTAAAGTAAAAAAAACTCATATTAAAACCTTTATTTCTATAGATTCTAGCTAACTTTTACGATTTTTCCTTTCAAAAGGTACTACAATACCATAACCTTAATGTCCATGTGAAATATGAACGTTGTAGCCCCACCCGTTTGGTCAAAATCGCCCAAATGTGACGAAAATATCGAACTAAAAATCGAAAAACTCATATTAAAACCTTTATTTATATGGGTTCTAGCTAACTTTTTCAGCTTTTTGTTTCAAAAGGTACTACATCACCATAATCCTAAAGTTCATGTGAAATATGAACGTTGTAGCCCCACCCGTTTGGTCAGAATCGACCCAAATGTGACGAAAATATCGCACTAAAAATCGAAAAAAATCGTAAAAGTACGATATTCATGAGAAATATTTCTTCGATTGTACCCAAAAACGTAGCAAGTCTAAGTTCAGAGAAAACGAAGGTCCTCTCAAATTTTCATCAAGATCGCATATGCCGTTTGCCCGGTAGAGAGCGAACAAACAGACAGAAAAACAAAAAAAAACAAACAAAAAAACAAACAAAAAAAACATTGGAGCTAAATTTTTTGGGGGTCAGTGAAATTGAAGTCTTCACTTCGCTCGCTACGCTCATCCAATAACTGTGAGTGAAGAGCCTTATATTTCTACTTCCGTGACAACTAACCAAAATTTCAATCATTTGCTGCGTTAGTCGGGTGAGTGAACAGGAGTATTCACCCGCAAAACTCAAAACATATTTAATTTAATTAAACTAGTTAGGAATTTACTAAGTACCTAAACTAATATTGGGTACAACTTAATCTTGAAACAAAAAAATCCTATCTTAATAATTTTCGAGATAGGTACCATCGGCAAAAATCTCCCATTAGAATCTTTGTAATGTATTATTTATTATTGATTAGAACTTCATTAGTATGATGCACTCATCAATACATTACACGCATTATTTTCTGCTGAGTGCTTGTATTTTATTTTGTACTATCATTTTTAAACCACTAGATAAAGATTTTATGACAACAAAAATGTACACATTAAAATAATTTTTAATTCATATTTTCATGTCAGAAAGCTGTTTTCTGGGCATTTTACCAAATATATCTGGAAACAAAATTTGCCTTCAGAGGCTGGGGCTCTGCCCCAGACCCCGAAATGGTCCGGGAGAACAAAGTACATATTCTTACACTTTAGTTGTCCCGGTTTTAACTTTGAAAATATGGTCACCTTAATTAGAAACAACATGGGCACAATCTTTCCTCTAACTTAACGCGCCATAGCACTACCAATTGAGCAATCGAGACACAGAAAACACAAAATAATTATAATATGAGAGTTATGTGAAATTCCATATTGTATGTGCATGTGCATCCTATATGTGCATGACCATTTTGTGCTGTCTACAGCAGCCAGCCCTAGGTAGATGGAGGGAAGGGAATGTTCCTGGGTACTCAACACTTGACTCGCTCATTCGTCGTACAACGACAATGGCGTTTTCCTAGTAACAGTGAAATGCCATATTATGGTTGTCGTAAGTTTGTGAGATGAGGGGTCGAGTGACTGAATCTTACATTTCAACACAAACGAGATTTCATCTGTGCAACGTGCAAGTGTCCGTGAGTAAGTTTGTGAGAGTGTACGCTGAAAATCAGCCGAACTGGAACCACTGAACCTACTGCCCTGAAATTTTTAAACAGACATCCGGTACCAGTTGTTTAAGTCGTGTTAACATGATCAACAAAATCTGTCACGATTTAAACTTATTATTAGAAATAATATATTGAACATAGTGTGGAAATGCTTTAGTTCTTGAAGAAATCATTTTCATCATGTTGAAAGTCAAGCGGTGAATTAGTGCAGAGACCAAGGTATACAGAGTCTTGCGAAAGCGATCGACACCGCACATTCTATATGGCGTCTCAAATCTATGACGTGCACGCATTGCGAGACCACAACGTCAGTAATTTTTCTAGTGGGTGATGAAGTAGCCGATGATGTTATTTTGGTTTCGTGTGGTTGTACCGCCGGAACGAGTCTAAAACATTGATATTAAACCCCTATAGTAGGCTAGATTAGCAGTCTCCTATACCTCCGCACAGGCGCGAGCGTAGCAAATTGAAGACTCAACCGGCCCATTTCAAGATGGCGATTTGGTGTTTTAATTTATGCTTTTTTAATGCAATAAAGTATTTTACTGGATTGTTTGATATGGTTTTAGCTTGTGCAGCATGGTATTAAACAAAAGAAACAATACGAAGTGATTGCATAAGGGAATTTAGTAATCATTTGGTGTTAAAGGCTAGTATGCTTACCTGTCAACCTGGCGGCAATCTTGAGAACTATTTGGCCACAAATCGCTCCCATTTGATTAACATGTAAACTGTCATTTTAAGATGGCTTCTAATTGTACCGGAAGTGGACCACCGACTGCTGGTCTAGCCAATTATATAGGATGTCTATGGTCTAAAACGAAATTTCGGTTTCGTCCGCCGCTCGTTTATTCTATAATTTGGGCAAATGGTTCTGTCTAATCTAGGGCAACGGTCGTTCGCCCGCAGCAAAGCGCACGCGACTGCTAGTGGGCGATAATTTGACCCGTTTACTCCTACCCGAGTTGGGGGGTTTTCAGCTATCTGCACACGCCGTCCCAAATAATTTACAATCTTGAAACTCGGTATATGACCTGATATGTGGTCCATGACATTCCAAAAAAAAAAAAATAGCCAGATCCGATAACCCGTTCTGTGTTAAAAATGTGCGTTAAAATCGACGAAAATCTTCCTGCTGGCTGGTTGGTGGGGGGGGGGGGGGGGTGGATTCTGACAGAGAGGAATAATGAGCCTACAGAGAAAACGGTACATCTTAGAACTATGAAACTTGGACCACACTTAGATGTACCTCAGACTCACATACTTCCGCCAAGAGACAAGCAATATTCCACCCCCAACACCCCCTAAATCATCCCCTAAAATTGGAATAAGGTTATAGCTCTAATCCAAAATTGAATTTTTAATCAAATTAGTTATTAAAATTATGTTCTATTGTGTTGTAACCCAATCGGCCTATTCTCATTATATAAACCACATTTTGTCAACCCCCATCCCTAATAATTTATATTATTTTTACCTTGATTTCCAGCATTCACCATAAAGGCACCTTATGAGTTATCCTCATGAAATTTGACACGATGGTACATAATAATATGAAAAATAATGCGCCGAGAGGCAAGCGATATTCCACCCCCAACACCCCCTTAAATTGGAATAATTCATGGCTCTAATCTAAAATTGATGTCTTATTCAAATTAGTTATTAAAATTATGTTTTAATGTGTTTTAACCCAATCGGCATATTCTCATTTCCTTAAACCACATTTTTTCAACCCCCATCCCTAATAGTGAATATTATTTTTACCTTGATTTCCAGCATTCACCATGAAGGCACCGAATGAGTTATCAGCATGAAATTTGGCATTAAGGTACATAATTATATGAAACATAATAATCCACCAGGAGGCAAGCAATATTTCACCCCCACTGTTCCCTACCACCCTTAAATTTGGGAAAAATTTTAGGTCGTATTTAATACAATTTTAATATTTTAATTGCTGATTAAAATTATGCGTCAATGTGTTATAGTCCGGTCAACAAATTATTCACACAAAAACCCAAGGCGACATAAACCGTACGAAATTTATTATTGCCAACTACAGATTTTAAACAAAAACAAAATATGGTAGCTTTTGTTTCTAGACAATCTTCTTTAAAGGCACTGTATCCACCTTTACACGTATTTCACGTACTTCACGCCTTGATATGAAACAAACAACAAAAAGATGTGATATCCCCCCCAAATACAGAAATTTGCAACAAAAAAAAACGGCAGCCAAGCTCTCCTTTCAAAGTCTTCGCTGTGAATGCTGTGAGGTATAAAAGTTGAGCCAAGCATTTCATTCTTTCTCCCTAGTTTCGCATTGAAAAGAAGTAAGATCATTTCGCCTGTTGAGGAGCGCCAAGCCAACTATTTTCGTGGTAAAAAAAAGTACAAATTTTAAACTCAAAATCATAAAAACATTACTTGGCCATTGAATTTGGTTCATAACGAGAACTCTAAAAAGTCAATGTTTATGTAATTTTTTTGTGATTTTGAGTTGAAAATTTTTACTTTTTTAACCACAAAAAATGGTTGGCTTGGCGCTCGTCAACAGGCAAAATGATCTTACTTCTTTTCAATGCGAAACTAGAGAGAAAGAATGAAATGCTTGGCTCAACTTCTATATCTCACAGCATTCACAGCCGAAGACTTTGGAAGGAGAGCTTGGCTGCCGTTTTTGACAAACTTTTTTTGGGTGGATATGCCATTTTCCAAGAAAAGGTGTAATTTGGAACGCATATTTGTATGTATTTGAGTGTATATTTGTGCAGTTTCAAGACACAATTTTCTAAGTGGCTATTATGCACTATTATCTTTGCGAAACAAAAAACAAACGGGTTGAAGCCGATTTAATAATTTCACCAAAACGAAAATTTTCAAAAAATTTCGAATAAAAAACTTAAAATTTCTTGTGTAAACAAAGTAACAAGATAAATATTTTAAACTATCATGTTAGTGTAAGCTCAAGATTGTGTGGTAAAAATTAATTATTTTGGTAGTAACCCCGGCTTTAACCCTGAATTACTAGCGTAGGGTATATATTACCCCAGTGCTACAAAATCTTATGTTTATCAGCAGTATTCAACCTTACCGCCTCTCCTATTATGTATTTTCAAGTAGCTCTATCTGTCATTTTTTTACAACTACATGCTAGTCGGGGTTCTTAGTTTTAGCAGATTAAAATATTAAAGTTGGTTTGGTGCAATAACAAAAAAAATAAAGATCAAATGGTAACGAAATTTTATTTTTTCTGAATAATTGTACAAATTAACATATTAAGGAAATGTCATATTTTTCAATAGGAAGACCCACAACATTATGTCCTGGAGAAATGTGTAAAGTTTCAATAAAATATCATTTTCATTCACAAACATTCCTTATTTTGTGTTTCTAAATAAAGTAAAAAAAATAGTAAAAATAGTAAAAATAGTAAAAATAATAGTAAAATAGTATAAAGTAAAATATGCGAACCCTACATCCGCATTAACCAGCGTTTATGAAACAAAAGTGTGAACCAGCGTTATACGTGTGTTTCAGGGCAGAGCGTTTTTCAGCCACTTTCCCCTGACCTCGATTGACGTTGCTTAACTTCGGTGTTCGAGTAGGAACCGGCTAAGCGACCGCGGCTTAGCCGCTGGCTTCGCGAATTCTCCCCGGAGAAAGAATTATTTTCAAATAGTAGAATATTACATTGTTTCTATGAGTGCGTCACACTAGCAATGAACTCTCTTCAGAGAATAGAAACCATCACGTGTATCGCACGCTTTAGAGATTCTCTTTAGAAGTAGCTCTATAGACACCCAACGCTAGTAGTCTAGTTCATCATAGAGTTTGATTTGATTTGAATGGCAATGACTCACAACTTTATTCATTGGTGTAATACGTATAATTATTATTAAAGCCGCGGCGCGTATAGTACGCCAACATTTTCAGCTTTATGTACATTGAATATGCTCACACATGACAATAGATCAGACCATATTACCTGGATCAATAAATGTTCGTCCTTTGTTTACATGGAGATGGGGGACGACCCTCACTGAATTGCTAACAAAAGACAAGCTGGAGGGCAATAAAGTTCAAACCATGAATGTAAATCCCCTTTAATTAATATAAAATCAAATTGCATTTTGCGCGTCAACTTCGCATTTCACAAAGTTATCACAACCAAGATGCCCAACGCACACTGTGGTTTAATTTAATTAAACAAGAGCTATTTCACAATACGTCACTTTATATAGAATGATTGATATCAACTCACTATGCCTTCCAAGCAGTTTATTCAAATTGTATGTACGATTATATTATTATTATTATATTGTAGTATTATTGATTGTATTGTTGTATACGTATGGATTTGAAATTTTGTCATTAACTGTTAATTGCAATTCATCTCAAACAGGTCATCCTCTGTGTTTTTGTTTGTATGTGCGATAAAAAATGGACGAACCACTGAATTATTGTAGCTGAAATTTTAAACAAACATTAGGAACTAATTTATGAGCGCTTAAAATTAAAAAAAAATAATATAAATAAAACAATATTTTGCGTTTATTTGGTGTATTTGAGAAAACAAGTTTTGTGTAAATGGCATACAAGCATAGATCTAACCTTAATAAAGAACCTTGTGCAAAGTATAGCGCACCATCTTTAATCGTTCATCAGTCAGACCTTGTTTAACAGAGTATGTTTTAAGACAAATAACATGGACAAGATAGGTCTAACGAGCAGCGGGAAGTGCCTTCATATTGTGATAGGGGTTAAAAATGGTTAGAGGTTGATACCGGACCAACTGGGATGAGGGTTTAGGTTTTGGTTTTGTCCTTGTTTGGAGACGTGTTCATGTCTGAAGCTCAAACCAATTAATGCACCCACACCACTATCATCAGAGTGAGAAATTTCAACAATCGAAATGTAACAAACATAATCAATATTTACAATTCCAATTCCTAACGATTGTGCCTTATTACAAATATATTCGGAATATGTTTTAAAAATGCAATCACAATCTTAGAAAACAAATATATGCCGTCAGTGTTGTCCCAAGTAATGGAATAAATCCCGTCTTGACCGGCAATCCTGACTAAACGTTTATGCTTATGCAATGGATTCCAATTTTTCTACTAAATATTTCACGTTTCTTGCCTGCCTCGTTATGTTGGTGCACACATTAAATTCAGTTGAAATATTTATTTCATGAATTAAAATAAAACGAAAGTCGGCATTTGCAGAAGGTCCAGAGGAGCCGTAACTTTACCGACGCTCTTGCGGACGGTTTCTATACGGTTTCTATAGCCCAATGATTTATCATAATATAGATTTGCCTGCAATTTTTAACGAGAAGCAAATTTTAGAGTTGAGACTGTAAATCTTTGTCTGCTTCGTGCGGGAGTGGGGTAATAAACTGCTTACAGAGCAGCTCAGCAGCCTCCACTTTGAAGCTCCTATAAACCCACCACAATAGTCGAGGGGGAGATGTTTCCCCGCGTCCACCCTACTCGTCGTCGCTTTGAGCAAGGACAATGGACAGTAGAGGTCGGCTCACGTGACAATAGGCTACTAGCAACTACGTCACAAATCGAGGGGAATGAGGGGTATTCTCCGCTTTGAGCCCAACTGATGGACAGGCAACCATCGTTTCGCAAATGGACGCGTGCTGAACGTCGCACAACATATCACGCTCCAACTTTTACCCTATTCACTATTTGGAAAAAACTTCAGAGGAATGATATTTAGCAAATATATCATTCCTTCTAATAGCGATTATATTGAATTTTTAGACAGACGTTAACGTGTTTTATCGATGTATGTATTGAAATAACATTTAAGACTTTTACTTGTTTTTTATGAAATTAAATAAAACATTCTTCAATTGACAAAAACCTAGTGATCGGATTTTGACAAGACCTCTTTCAAAAAATTCATCGGACTGTTTAGGCAAGAAATAAATAAACTTTCTAGATAGAAAGTGCACAGAACGAAAATTTATAGTATAGGGTAATGTGCATGGTATGTGTTTTCATCTAAAATACGCGCTTTTGACGTGCGGATGAGCCGTGAAAAACTGCACGCTATGCTGTAAAATTTCGTTCAGTGCTTTTTCTATCGAGAAAGTTAACTTATTTCTTGTCTTGTTAGTTGGATGCATATTTAGAGAAAATTCTTGTTGAAATCCGATCAGTAGTTTTTTTATCAATTAAAGTTGAGAAGACTTAAGTTGTTGATAAAATTTTGCCATTTATAATGCGTAACTTGTTATAACAAGCTAACGGTTCTGTTAAAAAATTCGAGATAATCGCCACTAGAAGAAATGATATGTTTGCTAAATATTATTTCTCTTAAGTTTTGTCCAAATAATGAATAGGATAAAAGTTAGAGCGTGATCTTTGTTGAGCCGTTCACCAGGCGTCAACTTGCGAAATGAGAATGCATGTCCATCAGTTCGATTCGCGGCCACTTGCCGGCGAGCTGTGACGTCACGTGAGGCTTCCCTATAATTCTCAATAGGAAATTACATTTACGGCTCCAAATCCTACATTGCACTTTGACGCATGTAATAATGGGGTGTGTGATTGTTAACTATAGGACAGGCCGGCACAACACAACATTATACAAGCGAGTAGCAGTCAGTCGGGGCTCAGTGGTGGTGACTGGTGAGATTGACACCACTAGATCTTAAGTTCAAAATCATCATTGTCGAATTTATCATATTCTTTAAGAAGAAAGTCAACAAAATCCGAACAAAATTCTCCAATATCTCGTTCTCTCAAAAAACAACCATGAAAGTAATTAAAAAGTGAGCAGGCCTACCGATGAAGAAACCTAACCTTTACGCCGTTACGACTAACAACTTTTCACACAAAGTTCAATATGAAAGTTTGATTTGATTCTCGCTTTGCCTTATTTTTATATCACACAAATAAATTACGAACGACCGGCCTGGTCTGGTTCCCTTTCATTGAGTAGTCGATGAAGATTCCATTAAATATTATAAATTTAGATCTAGAACTCATCTTGTTCGATTAGTAATTCGAAGAAGACGGCATCCGTCTCTCTCTCTCTCTCTCTCTCTCTCTCTCTCTCTCTCTCTCTCTCTCTCCCATGTGTTCGATTCATTGCTGATGTGAGACGCGACGAGCATATCACACCATATTATATTGAGCTCAAGTGGCTAAAACTCGTCGATAGGCGTACCCTATCAATTGTCGTACTTATTTAAAAAATAATGAAGTCGCAATGCCCTGCCCCCATTACCTCTTTAAGTCTTTCAATCGTATGGAGAGAAGTATCCATAATCGCACAAACAGACACACAGCTAACACACTTCAAATACCAAAACATCGTACAGTGAAATGCAACAAATCGTTTATCATAACAGCAAGCCGCCTCTGGAACAAATATCTACTGCAAACCTATTCCAAAAATTCAGCCACCATGTTCAGGAGTAAAATCCACCATACCCTACTTTCTGCTTACCAATAACAACCCAACAAAAAGGGTATCCTTCAAACATATTATCAGTTATCACAGTACTAGCGTCAGAATATGTACGCTCTACTTAGGTATTTTATTTTAAGACTTATTATTATTATTATTATTATTATTATTATTATTATTTTTATTATTATTATTATTATTATTATTATTATTATTATTATTATTATTATTATTATTATTATTATTATTATTATTATTATTATTAATTAACACAATTAACTGTCTGGGCATTTCGCCGCGTCGATTCTGCTTTTATTGCGTTTGACGTTTCAGCCCAACTGTGTGGGCTATCCTCAGAAAACAAGAAATAAAATTAAAAACTTACAAAAATATAAGCCAAGACAAGGCTTCCCATAGAAAAACAAAATAACAACAACAAAACAAACAGTTACCATGATCAGGCTCCGCCTTCTATAAAATTGCATTACATTCTAATGAAGTCTTTTCACAACCAGATCAACCTCACATTTTAGAATTTCTGGTGCGTATCCGATCACTCCGTCGAACTCCACTTTCTTGAGGCTGATCCATTTCCGGGACACGCAATGGGCTGATCCTCGACGCGGCGAAAAGTCCCGACCAGTTAATTGTGTTAATTATTTACCGGGCCGCGAAAGCCTTAAATTTGAAATTATTATTATTATTATTATTATTATTTTTATTATTATTATTATTATGATTATTATTATTATTATGATTATTATTATTATTATTATTATTATTATTATTATTATTATTATTATTATTATTATTATTATTATTATTATGGCGATAAATACGCAGTGTCTATTGGTGATGTCATATTGACATTCTCAAGCAACGTGATAACGTAGTTCAATTATATGAGGCGGGTCTTGCTGCAAAGGGATTCATTCCTTGTATTACAGTTCCTACGCGGGAGGAAATCGTTAATGGTAGGTTAAGCAGTACGTGTATTGACCATGTTTATTTACGAGGTATCGAGGCTAACATACATACGGCCGTTTATACGTCAAAAGTCAGTGACCATTACATGATAATCGCATCAATACGTGTAGGAGAACAAGGTGATGATTCCGAGGAAACAATAACAATAAAATTTAAAAAAAAAAAAACAAGAAGTAATATCGAGTAATAATTGTTGTCAGTTGTACGATGCTATATATAATGAATTCAAAACGGCATATGAGAAGGCGACTTATCATAAAAATAATAAAGTTAAATGTCGAAATAATAAGAAGTGGGTAAGCAATGAACTTTTAGAGTTAACAAAGGAAAGAGACAAATTGTTTCGAAAGTGGAAAAATTGTAATGAATTAAATGTCTTGAAAGATATTTATAGACATGAGTATAATTGTTTCAGGAATAAAGTAAACAAGAAAATACATGCTGCAAAAATCCAATACTATAAAAATTTAATCAACGAAAATAAACATAATATCAAAGACACGTGGCAGTCAATTAATGAAATAATAGGTAAGCGGAAAAAAGAGTCTGTGGATGTAGTTATTAGCCGATTCCTGGGGAAGACAGAGAGTGAAACTGTTATCGCAAATAAATTTGCAAAATCGTTTATTGATGAGGTTGATAAGAATATACACAACTGTGAAGTGCAGTGTGTACGTAACGAGTTTGGAAACGATGATAGGTACAATCACCAACCCCAATCTATGTACATACCTCCAATCGATGAAGTAGCGGTTAAAGAAATTATCAACAACATGAGTATAAATAAGCAAGCAGGCATTGACGGTATACGAGTTAAAGACCTGAAAAATATTTCTAATGAGATAAGCCCGGTAATTGCGCGTTTAATTAACTTGTCTCTAACCGAGGGGGTGGTGCCGGAAAAACTGAAGACCTCCATTGTTAGACCCATTTATAAAAGGAAATCACCTTGAATACTCTAACTATAGACCAATTGCCATTTTGCCAAGTATTGAAAAGATAATGGAAAGATATGTTGCCAATTGTTTAATAAAATATTTAGAAAAGTTTAATATTATCAATAAAAATCAATACGGATTTCAAAAGGGGAAAAGTACTTCAGATTTGCTTGTAAAATTTGCTGATTTAGTCAACTCTAAGCTTAACAAAAACTATCACATTTTATGTATGTTTATTGACTTCACTAAAGCTTTCGATACGCTGAATCACAAAAAAATGTTGGTTGCTTTAGAACGAATTGGCGTTAGAGGCCCTCTTTTGGCATGGTTTAAAAATTATTTTTCAAATAGAAAAATTATTGTGCGAGTAGGAGAGTGTGAGAGTGAAGCCAGAGTATGCTCAACAGGTTGTACCGCAGGGATCTATTTTAGGGCCGGTTCTGTATTTAATATATGTTAACTGTATGGTACATTACATAAGTAAATGTTTTTCTTTTTCTTTGCTGATGACTCAGCATTGGTAGCAATTCACAAAAACATAAAAGTTGCTGAATTATTTTTACAGGAAGATTTTATTAAAATGTTAAGATGGACACACGATGAAGGCCTTATCATTAACTCAGCTAAAACAAAGATTGTGCATATTTCTTCACCTCACAATGCCGACCATAATGCTAATATAAATATTGTAACTCATTCCTTTGATTGTTTGCATGCTTCTGTTCATCATATGGATGGTATTCTCATACACTGTAATTGTGTAAATAGAATAGAATCTGTTTACCGTCATGAATATTTGGGGGTGGTGATAGACCCAAAATTTTAGTTGGGATGTTCATATAGAAGAAGTGAGTAGACGGCTTAGATCATGTGTTCATCAGATTTATAAACTAAAGTATGTACTTCCTTATGATCTACTACGAACCGTATACATAGCACTTGCTGAGTCAGTCATATCATATGCCCTGCTTGCATGGGGCAATGCATCATTTTCAAATTTAAAATATATTATTTCACTGCAAAATAGAATGGTTTGTTTAATATCCCCTTATAAGAAAAATGGTACATGTATCACAACTTATGATTTATATAGATATTGTAATGTTTTACCTGTAAATGTACTGTTCACTTACAAATTATTAGTTAAATTTTATTATGATAATTCGTTTAAAACTATTGTTAGTCATAATGCAAATACTCGCGCCAGGGAGGCAGAGTATTTGAAAATACCAACTTACAACAATAAGTATGGGAAAAGAGCTTTGCAATACAGTGTACCTTTTACTTTTAATAAAATTCCCAAATATTTACGAAGTATAGATCAAATAAGTAGGGTAAAGAATGAGTTAAAAGTGTTTTTGTTATATGAAACAGACATTGCATGTAAGTGGGATGCGTAGTATTTTTAAGTTTCATTTTCAGTGTATTATTATTTGTTCAAGCTTTCTGTATGTTTTTTGGTTCTAGGTATTTTGTTGTTTTTCCCTTGTACTTATATCAATATTATAAAGTCTGGAGTCTGGGTTATTTTTATTAATTGTCAATGTTTTTTATCCCCACAGCTAAGCCGCTTGTGTGGCTTGTGGGACTCGTTTCCATACTGAACTAATCATGTATTTAAATATGTACTTCCAATAAAAAAAAAAAAAAAAAAAAAATTATTATTATTATTATTATTATTATTATTATATTATTATTATTATTATTATTATTATTTTTATTATTATTTTATTATTATTATTATTATTATTATTTTATTGGATATATTTCATACAAACTCGGTTAAAACCAGAGCCAACATGTTGTACGGACTTACGTCAAGTACTTCCATGTGTACCTACTAGGAAACGCTAAGTTGGACGCGTTATGGTAAGCGAGCACGTGCTATAGCTAGACCCACATTGCACATTTTTTTTAATTTTAAAATTTGCGACGTTCGCTGTCCACAGGGCCATGTTTCCAATATTATTTGTTATTGCCAAGGT
The DNA here is from genome assembly GCA_024449915.1 of Sweltsa coloradensis. Classification (NCBI taxonomy): domain Eukaryota; kingdom Metazoa; phylum Arthropoda; class Insecta; order Plecoptera; family Chloroperlidae; genus Sweltsa; species Sweltsa coloradensis. Next base: position 1,232,598 of record JAMZAV010000405.1, on the reverse strand, counting down.
ATTTGGGTAAACCCGTGGGTAAACCTTTACTTTGTGGATAAAATCCACCGCCATCTAGAGGACCTTGACTTCTTGGGAAAACTATTTAAACTCTTTGGTGACAAATAATACACTCTTCCTCGAAAGTATTTTGATTACTTTTAGGTGGCAGTGTATTATAAACTTCGCGCGTCTTTTCGTTGCCATGGCAACGTTACTTTTGTTATAATGTAATTTCCATTAACACTACTTATCGGATCAAAATAAAATTAACATATTCGTGACCGGACGGACATTCTAAATGATTTGGCCACCTCAGATTTTGTCGCCGTTTAGTTTGAAAAAAAACTTTCGATTAACTTTAATGTAACTTTTAACTTTTTGAACGATTTTGCCACAAAACTAATGGCATTCAATCGAGAACGAAGCTTGCGGATGGTCAAAATTTCAACTCGATCCGAGCCTCCGTTCGAACGTTATGGCGAGACATACAAACAAACAAAACAAAAAAAAACAGTGACTAATTTTTCCGGCAGAGTCAAATGGAAACACTCGCTTCGCTCGCTTAATTACATACATTATTACTTTGTCTTAACTAAACTAAAATAAGTCATTTATAAATTGTAATTTTGTTTGTAGATGATGTTTTCTTTCTGCTGTGTACGGTAGTGGCCGATTTCTCGTCGCCATCCTAGCATTTGCCATTCGGACTATGTGAAACCACGAAAACCATGTCAGGATGGAAGCTGTCTCGGAATTTCGAAGTATCATTCTTAGTTTAGAAATTTACGAACTGTTCTACACGTGTTGAGTATAACTGCTTTTTGAGTCTCGATGTAAACATTGGGTTGAAGATCTAGTTGTTTAATGCTTTCATGTAGCTTCTTCGGTATGATGCCGTTGGCTGATATAATGAATGGGATTGTATTTACCTTTTTCTGTTTCCACATCTTCTTGATCTCAATTGCAAGTTCACTATACTTGTCAATTTTTTTCTTCCACGTGGTCTCGACGTTATGGCACATTGGGATAGCAACGTCAATAAGGGTAGTTTTTGGTTTCTTCTTGTCAATTATTATTAAGGTATTGTTTTCGTATATCTTCAAAATGGCAGAAAATAGACGAAAAGTGTCAACAGAAAATATATTCCCCTTCAAAATTGCTGTCTGTTTATCATATATTTTCGGTAGAGACAGCGGATAGGTCACAAAATCATGGATTATAATATTATGTTGCATATTCAGTACCAGCTGATTTTTCCATTTTTGCGACCAGTATCATACAATGCTTGTTAAATCCGTGAGAAATCGTTTAAAAGACAACCGGACTTTTGTACGGTGTTAATGAAAGCTTTCATTAGTATTTAAAAAATCAGGTCTGCGAAATAAATTTTTGCATTTACCCTTAATTTTGTTTTTTTTTATTGTTGGTAATTCCTCAAAAATGCCACATTTGACTGTCCATTATTAAACACTAAATTGCATTTGAGGAAAATTTACTTTTAATCACATTGAAATGACTTAAAAACGATTCGATTAGAATCTAAGTTTTAATCCAATATGGCTGCTAATTCCTAATATTCACAATACGAATACTGTTTTTGTGCTGTTTTTACACTCTTTTTTGTTACAATATTCACTATGCTGTTGTGGATATTAGGAATAAGCAGGGTCCACTAGATACTTATGCTAAGCTGCTGTAAGCTGCTGTTAGGTTATCTAGTGGACCCTGGGAATAAGCAGCCATATTGGATTAAAACTTTGGTTTAAATCGGATCGTTATTTAAGTCATTTCAATGTGCGTAGAAATAATTTTTCCTCGAATGTAATTTCGTGCTTAATAATTGGACAGTCAATAATGGCATGAAATACCTACAATGGAAAATCAAAATTCTGGGTAAAATTAATGCAATATCCGATTCGCAGAACTGATTTTTTTAAATACTGTTGGAAGCTTTCATGAACCCCGTAGAAAAGTGTTTTGGGTTTATCGGGTATTGTTTATTTATTTATTTATTTATTTATTTATTTATTTATTTATTTATTTATTTAACGTCTATCCTATTCAGTTATAAAAACTGATTTACAAAGGAGGACAACTAAATAAATCTAATTACATAGATGCAGACACAACAATGAACTACATTTAAGTAAATATTTGAAATTTGAAATGAATACTGGGCGCGAAAACTAGGAAATCAGCTGGTACTTTAATTAGCAGCATATATAATCCATGATTTTGTGACCTAACCGCTGTCTCTAGTCTCTACCGAAAATTCGGTTGACACCAATTTTGTAGGGAATTATAAGGGAAATATTTTTGAAGTTGAAATTTTTTGTCTATCTTCCACCATTTTTAATACATACGAAATAATTAAGTGCAAAAATTTTCCAAGATGGCGGACAACGCTCAAGCCCGATTTTTGAGGACTTTTTAAAGGACACTTCTGGAAGGTCTGTGCAAAAATTAAACTTGCCCGGGATTTTTGCAGAAAAAATTCTTCGTTGCTTGGCCTATAAGCGAGGTACAAAAAGCTGGCTTCGATGGTCACTTCTCAATGAATGTGGCCAAACGCGTAGGAATGGAATTTCCCCCGTACTTTTAACCGTGATTCCCCATTCCCTACTTCAGAGTAATGACCAACAATATCGTCAATTTCCCATTATTAATATAATGATGAAACTTTTAGAGCAGGTGAGGTTAATAATGTCATTAGTTATTTGGACTGTACACTGCACTTGCAAATAAAAAAAACTATGTGAAACAATATTTCGACAACTGTTCAGTCATCTTCAGCATGTTCAAAAACAGTAACAAAAAAAATACTGCCATCTCAATTTTACCAGAAAACTCATGTCTATACCATCTAATAAAAATTAAATCCGTTTTAGATGTTGCCAACAAAATTAATTCAAAAAACACCTTGCTATGATAAGCTATGACTGGCTCTGGCTTGGAACAAACACTTTTCCCAAATAGAAGGAAAATCAATACAAGGCATTTATTATTGCTGTGAGTGGTTCATTCAGGAACACGATTTCGCACAATATATGGAAATTTGATTTTAGTTTTTCCTACTTTCAGCAGTTTACTGAGTTTAGTCGTCGTACATCATACATTCGTTTTTAGAGCATTCACTTCTTTATCCCACTCTCCAACCTCCCCCCCCCCCCCCCCCAATAATCCCGTCACCCTCAGCCTCTGTCGCTCAGAAGGTAATAGCAATCATAGATTGGTAACCCGAGAAATATAAAATAATTAAAGAAGTTGAGGGTTGCGTGAACTTTTCATTCTCAGTAAAGAACCGCGGACCTGGTTAACTTAATCGAAAATACGGTTTCGCTTTCTCGGGAAATAATAATTGGATTTTTTAATGAAGTGTGGATGGGCTGTTTGGGAGTGGGTAGCGCAGCATTTCGTCGTTAAAATGTGCGCAACATCTAGGGTGACAAATAAAGAGGGCGAAGTTTGAAAACGTATCCTTTATCAGCCATTCGAAAAGACCCGTAAGGCTTAATCAAAAATATTACATCCCAGAGACAAAATTGTTTTCATACCAAGTATTTTATTTATAATACATTGCCATGGTTCACACTTATGGAGCTTGCTCTGTTGTAAGATAATAACACGTTTGTTTTGTTCCATTGAGCGCTTGTACTTCGTCACCGGTGACTGCCATGTTGCTCGCAGCAATAATAATAATGAGATTGGAAGCACATTTTCTAAAACTTAGTTCGTACGTACGTACGTACGTACGTACGTAGTTAAGTTCAATTTTGATTTCAAATAAGCATGGCGTGAATTGTGAAATTTATACTCGCAACGAAATAAACAGCTTAAATAGTGACTACTTTTAAAAAATAATATCAAAATGAATTGTTTTTTTGCATTTTTGTCTTTAATATTAGACTCATGAAATGATTTATATCTGTAATTAATGTACATCCTGCACCTTGGACCTACGGATTGTCCGTCCGATCGTGACCAAGTCAAGTCAACATCAATCAAGTCAATAAGCGAATATAACATAAACAATGTCGCTCTGAGGCGCAAACTACCATTGCGTTAGCAATTAGATAGATAGATAGATACTTTTATTCACTAAGACTAGTACAGTGTACAAGTATAACTCTTTGCAGAGAAAGTGAATAGTCTATTTAATTAATAATTAATAATAAAAGTGATAGTACCTAATTATAATGATATAGGCCTACACAGTGTTAGAAGAAAGAATAGTTGGATATAAAGCATAATTGATAATTGATATGGATATTGATATTGATATGTATGATGATTGATGATATTGATATATATATATATATATATATATATTGTTGTAATTGTCTTCCGGGACATTCCGCCGCTTGTTTGAGTTTGCTGCTACAGACCTTTGTCTGTCGCCTGGCACTCGACGTTTCGCCAGAATCACATCTGGCATGATCACGAGTCACTCACTGTACGTCTTCCTTCTTCAAGAACACGCACTCGACTGACAGTCTCCAACCCAACAGTCCAACCAGTCCAACCAGCAGTCGAGTGCGTGTTCTTGAAGAAGGAAGACGTACAGTGAGTGACTCGTGATCATGCCAGATGTGATTCTGGCGAAACGTCGAGTGCCAGGCGACAGACAAAGGTCTGTAGCAGCAAACTCAAACAAGCGGCGGAATGTCCGGAAGACAATTACAACATACAATACGTCCGCGAAAACTTAAGAACAAACATATATATATATATATATATATATATGATGATTCATTAATTGTTTAATAATGATAAACACAGTGTTTATGTTAAAAGAGTAGATGCAAAACAATAGCATGCGCTACTATAGATTAAGAACTCATATATAATAAAGAAAAGTTGGATATAAAGCAATTTTTGATGTGATATTGTGATAAGAATTGCTGATGGCACAGAAAACAGCAATGATGTACAGTAGAATGTGTCTAGTATATATTGATATTTATATATATATGATGATTGATTGATTGATTAGTGTTTATGGTAAAGTAGAGTAGATGCAAAATATGCCCTACTAGATTAAGAATTCATATAGAATAAAGAAAAATTGGATATAAAGCAATAATTGATATGATATTGTGATAAGAATTGCTAATGGCACAGAAAACAGCAATGATGTACAGTAGAATGTGTCTATAGTATATAATTGAAATTTATATTATATATATATATAATGTGTCTCCAAAACTGGTTTTAGGGTTTTTGTTCGTGTATTTCCTCTTCTCTCTAGCAGGCCTTCACAAGGACCATTGTCAGCTGGTCGACGTTTCGGCTGAATCACATCAGCCATCATCAGGACGAAACCCTAACAGCTCAGAGAAAACTACTGCTGCCGCCTCAACTGCAGACGTGGGAATGACCTCGCGTAACAATTCTGCTAGTTTATATACTCTCCAACTCAATGCACGTAATCAAGGTGCGCACGCAGCCCGACTCAGCCCGGGCAAAAAAAAAACAAACATTAAACCAGACGGCTTCGGCTAGTGTAGTCGGACCTGTGTATTCTTCCGCATCTATTGCTTGCGGCGAGGTGATACACTGTACATTAGGGGGCATGGGCATAGTTTGGGGGTGTTGAGGTTGTATTGAGTGTGACACCAAGGCAGGCCTCCAAGATGCTGGCAAGACGAGTGCGTCATCCCTCCTGTTCATCGTGTGGGGGCGTTTGTGTATCTCTATTGCTTCTCTAATCACACGTTTGCGAAAGTGCTCTTCTCTTATCAGAGCACGTGTGTTGTCGAAGTCGATAGAGTGACCGTTGTTGCGACGTGTTGGGCAAGAGAAGACGTCTTTTCACCTTTCCGTACAGCTAGCTTGTGTTCTGAACACGGGCCAAGTTTCTTCGATTTGTCTGCCCAATATAAGTTTTTTCGCAAGACACGCATGGGATCTCGTACACTCCATGATTATGCAGTGGATCCACATCTTTAACGTTCTTCAAAAAAGATGATATTTGGCGGTCCGTCCGGTAAACGGGGCCCTGATGTTGTGTTGGTGTAACAGCTTGCCGATTCTATCCGTAACACCTTGAACATAGGGCAGGAGCGCAGTGCAGCGTGGTTTAGTTTCGTCGTCTGGTCTTGTACGCACAATGTTCTCTTTCGCGCGTTTTAACGCTCTTGTTACGACGTGTTCAGAGAAGCATTAGCGATCAGTATGTTGCGTAATTGTTTACACTCCTCATCCATATGTTCGTTTTCAGTCAGACGGATGAACGAATTGCTAGTGTCTGCACGACGCGTTCAGTTGTCCCGGGTGATGATGGGACATACCGTTCAAAAGCCTATTTGTGTGGGTGTTCTTGCGAAAAACAGTGTGGCCAAGTAACCATTACTTTTTTAATTAACAACACGTCAAGAAACGGAAGTTGTCCTTGTTCTTCCACTTCCATCGTAAACTTGATGTTAGTGTGTTGGTTGTTCAAATGTAAGAGGAACTGGTTTTAAATTTCCGTTCGCCCGTGCGTCCATATAGCAAAACACGTCATCGACGTAACGCAGCCACACGTCAGGTTTGAGAGTGGCACTAGTAATCGCTCTCTCTTCCAGGTCTTGCAAGAAGAGGTCGGCTACCACAGGCGACAACGGAGAGCCCATAGGTGCACCACACACTTGTTTATAATTTGTTTATCGTACATAAAATATGTCGTAGATAAACAATGTGTCACAAGTTTATTAAATCCTCAGGAGGCTTGTATTTCTCTTGTATAATTTGTACAGCTTCTTGTACTGGAACGTTCGTGAAGAGTGACGTCACGTCGAAACTGACAAGTAGGTGATGAGGTTTTAAACCCGTTGATGCTGCACCAAGGACAAGAGGTGTTGAGCGTTCTTAATGTGAGAGGTCCCTTCTTCTGCGAGAGGTTGGAGACGTTTCGCGAGCCACCTTGCAAGTTGTTGTGTGGGCGAACCAATTGAACTAACAATTGGGCGTAACGGAACAACCGTCCTTGTGGATCTTGGGCAAACCGTACATGGACCGGACAGCGCGACGATTTTTCTCTTGGTATAAGTAATTTCTGGGTCTCCGGATCGATGTTAGAGGCGAGAATCTTAGTCCTGGTTGTCTTCTCCAAATACGTCGTTTGGATCTGCCTTGTACAACTTGTATGCTTGATCTTCTAGTAGTCCCTCCATCTTATTCTTATATTCTGTAGCGTCCATGACCACCGTTGCGTTCCCTTTATCTGCACGCACAACCACCAAATCCTGGTTTGACTTCAACTCTTTCAGTGCCCGACGTTCTTCTTTCGAGATGTTACTAGGCGGGAGTTTTGCTTTCCGCAGAATTCTACAAGTGTCTTGACGAATCACATCTGCTTCGTCGTCTGGTAAACCCGTAATGGCTGTTTCAATCACTGAAATAATATCTTCTGTTGGGAGTCTCGTAGGCGACACAGCAAAATTAAAACCTTTAGCTAGTGCAGTCGTAGTATTAAAATCTAATTGCTGACTTGAGAGATTATATACAACTTTTTTGAGAACAGGTTTAACCCTTTCCGGGCGTTGTGACTTCATCAGTCGTTCGAATTTGTTGACTTGGCCTGTTTTTATCATCTCTGCGTTCGTGCTGGCTCGTAAATATGTGAGCCGTTCCAGTTCATCCCATAATAACGGATGCAGTATGTCTGACAGCTCATCGTGGGCATCATGTAGTTTGATGCATACAATATTTATCTGCCGTCGCTTGTTGTGAATCAAATCGCGAAGTAGAGCTAAGCTTGTTTTCTTCAAAATTCTTCGTGTGGTGAATGAGTTAGTATGATACTTGATTTTCAATCCAGCGGGAATTATGTCTTCGTCTCGGCACCTTTTTAAAAACGAAAGGTCGCACAGCAGCTGCGTTCTTCTGCATTGTAACTTTTCAAAGATTCTTGTCCAACGATAGGTTGCCTCCCCGTACAGGTGAACAATGTTAGCACGTAGGTTTTCACGAACAGTCATAGATACATCCAAATCTGGTTTTAGGGTTTTTGTTCGTGTATTTCCTCTTCTCTCTAGCAGGCCTTCACAAGGACCATTGTCAGCTGGTCGACGTTTCGGCTGAATCACATCAGCCATCATCAGGACGAAACCCTAACAAACGAAACGAAACGCCGACCAGCTGACAATGGTCCTTGTGAAGGCCTGCTAGAGAGAAGAGGAAATACACGAACAAAAACCCTAAAACCAGTTTTGGATGTATCTATGACTGTTCGTGAAAACCTACGTGCTAACATATATATATATATATATATATATATATATATATATATATATATATATATATATGTGTGATGATTGATTGATTAGTGTTTATGTTAAAGTAAAAGAGATGCAAAATAATAGAATGCCCTACTAGATTAAGAATTCATATAGAATAATGAAAGTTGGATATAAAGCAATATTGATGTGATATTGTGATGAGAATTGCTGATGGCACAGAAAACAGCAATTGGAGGATGTACAGCAGAATGTGTCTTATGTACCTGCACAATCCAAGGAAGCGTGTAAGCACATATATATTTTATATATAGAAGTTTGTTACATCATTTTTGGCCAAGGGAACATTTGAAAATTTTAAATTACAGTGCTTGTTTTGTGGTTATACTCTAGATAATTTGTAAATATTATAATGAAAAAATGAAATTAACTGCAAATATTTACATGGAGAGGTAGTCATTGATGGAGTAAAAGCTGTTTGCTGTAAGATATGATTTCAACTTATGTTTAAAGGAAGACAGGGTGGGAGAGGTTTTGATGTGGTCAGGGAGCTTATTGTAGAGGGTGAAAGATAGATATTCAGGGTCTTGTGCAAAGAGGCGCGATTGGGGGAGGGCCTGTGTATGTGAAGGTTGGCTCTAGTGTTATGGGAGTGCACAGAAGCATTTAGATAGAAGAGGTTACGGTTGGTGCGAACGAATAATGCGGCTGATTGGATAAGGGTACATGCTAGAGTAAGAATACCAAGTTCCTTGAAAAGTTCTCTACATGAGTGTCTTCTGGAGACACCAGCTATGATACGAACCGCTCTCTTTTGGAGAATGAATATTCTGTTCGCATGGGGGGAAGCTCCCCAAAATAGCAGGCCATATGATAAGTGAGAGTGAATGTGTGCAAAGTAAACTAGCAATAGGATGTGGGGGTGAACTATTTGTTTGAGCTTTCTGATTGAGTAGCAGCCAGATAATATTTGCTGGTAACGTGGTTAACATGGATGGACCAGTCTAGATTATCAGTTAGTGCAAGGCCTAGGACTTTGGCTGTGTGAGCGCGGGGGATAATATCAGAGTCAAGACGAACAAGGGGACTGCAGTAGGGATCTTATAAGGGGTGTGAAAGTATAGATAAACAGTTTTAGAGCGTGAGATGGTGAGTTGTTTGCCGAGGCAGTATGATGACATTAAACGTAACTTGATTGTTTATTAAGGGGGAAGGTCCTGAATGGGTTGGAGTTTTGGGTAGTGTCAGCAGTTGGCTGGAGTCATCAGCGTATTGGGTGAGAGTGCCCTCTTTTAAGTAGGCGGACTGGTCGTTGACATAAAGGATATAGGCTAATGGCCCCAAAAATTGATCCCTGGGGAACCCCGCAGACTATTGGCAGAGGTTTAGAGCGGGTTTGTGGTGACGGATTGACTATTAGATGTTTGGAGTTCCACTACTTGGGTACGGCCAGACAAAAAGAGGAAATCCAATCAAGAGCTACCCCACGGATACCGTAAGTATGTAGTTTGTCGAGAAGAATTTTTGTGATCAATGGTGTCGAAAGCCTTGATCATGTCGTAGAAACAATCCTACAGCTTGGTCGCCTTTGTCGAGAGCAGAATAGAGGGGGGGCAGAAAACTGTAGATTGCACTGGTGGTGGCTTTGTTTTTCAAGGAACCGTGTTGACTAGGGGAGATAATGTTGTGGTGATTTAGAAATGATATTAGACGGTCGTGCAGGTGATATATTCAAATATTTTGGAGAAAGATGGGAGGAGGGAGATGGGACGATTAGTTTGTCATTCAGATTTTTTAAACCCTTTTTGTTTATAAATAGGTATAATTTTTGCTGCCTTTAGCTTGGGGGGGAAAATGCCTTCAGAGTAGGATCGGTTTTAATAATGTAGGCTAGTGGGCCAGAGAGAAAGTCCGTACACTTGGGGTAGAAGAGAGCCCGGCAACTTCATCTAGTCCATATGAGTGTTTGGAACCAAATTTTCTACACCAAACAAACAAACCAACAAATAGACTGTAATCTCTACAGGCTCTTTCGGTAAGAGCATCTGGCTGGTATAGGATGTGAGTCGAGAATATTCTCCAAAGAATATTCTCCGAGCATGAGAATTGAGAATATTCTCTGAAAGATTATGCTCGGAATATATTTGAACATTTTCTTCACAGAGTCTACAATGCTAACACATAGTTGGAACTTCTCATATATATATATATCATTTCCCACCTTTTTAAGAATGTTTAAAGGTTACGGCCAAACTTCACTTTTTATAATATACCGGTACTGTTAGGTAGTGTGTGCTAGGCCTGCCTCTGGCATCAACACAACAGTAGGCCAAGGCACACACACAATAATGTGTGTTAACTGTGAAAAGTACAATGATTTGTATTATTTAAATGTAATACCCCAGTAAAAAAATTACTACTGGCTCTAGTTTAATTTTTACAAGAATAATAATGCATATGCCTACTGATATTTCTGTACAGTTCTAGCTTTCGAAATTATCATTCCCTAATTTTCTATAACCAACACAATCACCACTACAAAGAGATTTCAATAAGCTTAGACCAAAACTTGTAATTCCCAAGTAGTAGCCAATTCAAAATTCCCCAATCAGATTAAGGGAAAGTTGAAGTAACATGGCCTAGGCCTACATTGCAATTTCAAATAAATTAAAAAGATTATCTAATTGTGCTTATTGAGACATTTTATTATGCAAATTATGAAGTTTTTAGAATATTCTCGAAAATATTCCCGAGAATATTCTTTAAAAGAAAATGATCGAGCATTTTACATCACTAGGCTGGTAGCAAATATCCCAGGCCGGGGTCAATCCCCAGTGAAGGCTCTTTTTCAATTTTGTATCTAAAATATCATCATAATAGCGTCATAGTCTCTTAATATAAAACCAAATAAAAAAAAAAAAACATAATGTAATGAGTTTTATTAATTTTCCTCCTTAGTAAATCAACTGAATAGGATTAACGTTAAATAAATAAATAATATAAGATTAAAACGTATTATATATGAATGAACATATGAATCATATATGAATCACAAGTTTCAGAAAGGACCTTCCATAAAACATAGTTGTGAGATAATCAATAAAAACTGATTTTTTCAATACATTATTATTTATTTATTATTTATTATTATTTTATTCCAACATGACATACAATCACGTTGCTAAAGGTAAGAAATTAGAGCATAGCCCCATAACACAAAGTGCCTTACCACCAGGACAATATACACAATACAATAATAGAATATACAAAACACAATCAACAATATAAAACACATAATAACAATATACTCAATAATCTCAATATTAGAAAAACACAAAATATCACAAAAAATTACTCATAGATAACACACATAAATGTAATATAAAACGATGGCAAGTGTGAGTGTGAATTTGATTGTGAATGTGAATATGAGTGTATGTGTACATGTGAGTGAGTGGTATTCGTGTTAACTGGTATGTTCTTGAGTGTTCATTCATGTTATTCTAAGGTCTCTCCGAAATTTATGTAAATCTTGTTCTGTGCGGACCTCATAAGACAGAGCATTCCAATCTCTAACAGATCGACAGAAAAAACCTTGCTGATACTGCGTTGTTCTAGCAAAGGGAGGGATCAGAGTAACAGCTCTACCGTATCTGCATGAGCTATATCCAAGTTGTATTCTGGTCAATGGATCCAGGTCGACTAGCCCGTTAAACATTTTCTTCAGAAAAACGATTCCCAACTCCTTTAGGTGATTTTCAAGAGTAAATATATCACACATCTTCGTTAAATGGAATAAGATGTGTCAGCTTTTAAGCGTTGGCTGAAATGCCTTTACCTTCAAGACCTTTGACATAAATGAGGTTGTCATTAAATAATTGTTACATGGTGTATTATAATTTTTATGGTTGTGGTCATAAACCCTGAATTTTAAAATACTGCAAGGAATTCGTTCTGATTAAGATGTTTCATGTTCGTCGTTGATGTAAACAGTGTTGTGCCAGATAGCCAAAAATATTATCTAGATAAAGATAAGATAATCTGCATTAAAAATTATCTAGATATAGATAAAAGATAATGCATATGAATTGTATCCAGATATAGATACATATACTGGCAAAGTATCTAGATGGAAGATAATAGATAATTTCACAAAAAAATGTAGGAGTAGGCCCAATTCAATTTTCTGTAACATGTTTTAGGTTCCTAGGTCTATTGTTTAATTAAACTAGGAAAACGCTCAGTTGGACGCGTTGATAAGCGAGCACGTGCTATATAATTTGTTGATGGTCCAAATTTCAACCTGATCTGAATCTTCGTGCAACCGCTATCATGAGCCAAAAAAGCTCTATAGCTTCGTGCGACTTTTCGTTGCCATGGTAACGTTACTTTTGTAAAAAAATATTTTCCATATACACTACTTATCGAATCAAAATAAAATTAACATATTCGTAACCGGACGTACATTCTAAATGATTTGGCCACCTCAGATTTTGTCCCGTTTAGTTTAAAAAAAAACCTTTCGATTAACTTTAATGTAACTTTGTAACTTTTTTAAACGATTTTGCAACAAAACTAATGTCGTTCAATCCACATCGAAATTTGTTGATGGTCTAAATTTCAACCTGATCTGAATCTTCGTGCGACCACTATGATGAGCCAAAAAAGATCCAGCTTCGTGCGACTTTTCGTTGCCATGGTAACGTAAATTTAGTTACAATGTAATTTTTTCTATCTACACTACTTATCGGATCAAAATAAAATTAACATATTCGTGACCGGATGGACATTCTAAATGATTTGGCCACCTCAGATTTTGTCGCCGTTTAGTTAAAAAAAAAAACTTTCAATGAACTTCAATGTAACTTTATAACTTTTTGAACGATTTTGCCACAAAACTAAAGGCATTCAATCCAGATCGAAGCTTGCGGATGGTCCAAATTTCAACTCGATCCGAACCTCCGTTCGACCGCTATCCCAGCAAACACAAATGTGATGTACCGGCCGGTGCCCGCTCGGGCTGCTCGTACGGGCCCCGGCCGGGCTGCCCGTACGGGTCCCGCCTAGGAGTGTCCCCTCGGCCGTGACGGGGTACCGTACGGGCTACCAGTAGCTGCCCCGGCCATAGCCCGTGCGTGCCCCGTTGTTTATAAACCGCTTGATGCCCGGCCGGTGCCCGGCGTTAACCGTACACTCTCACCTTGTCCACGCCCGCACGGTCCCCGGCCGGTGCCCTGCCTATGCCCGTCCATTGACAATATCTAACGTAGCATCCGTAGCGCGATCTGTGAGCTAAATGTAAAACCTAAATTAAAAAGTTTGATTGATAAAATATCAGTATTATTGATAAAATATCAGTATTATATCGCTATATTTTCTCAAGTTTTGTAGGTGGATATTCAACACATTTAAATTACAAGTTGTTATAAAATTTCAAGTGTAAGTGTCTCGAACTCGATCCAGCAGCATGCGTCTCCATCTGTAAGCCAAGCCGTTAACCGTTACGCCACGGAAGAACTTGATGCTTGGAGGGAATAACCACCTATAGATACAACAGCAAATCGACTTGACTGAATTGTAGTAACTAGGAAGCTTCGCAAACGCTTTTTCAGGCGCGTTGTTGGATGAGCGTAATTGTTTAAAAACGTAAAAAGCATAAAATTGCGATTTTCATAAGAAATAATTATTCAATTACACTAAAATTTCACGCGAATATATTAATTCATAAAATTAAGGTTCTGTAAAAAATTATTACAATCGGAAGCATGTCGATGTTATAAGTCGAAGAAATTTAAAAAAATAAATAAAGTCGTAAAATTTCCATTATCATGAGATATAATTTTTTGATTGCGCTCTAATTTCACACGAATATATAAATTCATAAAATTAAGGTTCTGTAAAAAAATCATTACAATCGGATAAGCATGTATAGGTGTTATAAGTCGAGGAAATTTTAAAATTCGAAAAAAATCGTAAAATTGCGATTTTCATATAAGAAATATTTTTTCGATTGCGCTAAAAAATGTGGCAGTTCTAAGTTCAGAGATTTCGAAGGTCCCAGAAAATTTCATCGCAATTGGAGAATCGGTTTAGCCGGAATCGTGCTAACAGTCAGACAAAAATACAGAAAGAAAGAAAAAAAACATTCCGGATTTTTTTCTCCAGTGTAGTGAAATGGAATCTTCGCTTCGCTCGCTACGCTCATTCAATTGTGCGCTTGCTCTGTGGCCCATCAGTATCGCCTTTTAACTATTTTGGATGTGTTTGAATAGTGTTCAATATATTACACAAATGGTATGCAGTTTATGTTTTAAATGGGTGCACTAAATTATTATGCTATTCCAAAGCCGTTTCTGTTTTGAAGCGCATGTTCGAAATTTTGTTCCTGTAGTTGATACAGGCCGAGGCGGGTGCATATGCATAAATAAAGTATATGCTGTCCGATGCGATGCTGAATGATACGTTCATAAGATAACGGTACTTATTCTATTGGTTTATGCAACCAAAATTAAATGACTTCATTGAGATGTTCATATCTTTTTGTATCAGTTGGTAAAAAGTTAAACTATAGTATACAGTGTTGCATTTTCTTTTAAACTGTATTACAAGAGAAAATTTAAGCCGGCCAAAAGCTATTATATTGTAAGCAATGATAATTACTAGGAAACTTCGCAAACGCTTTTTCAGGTGCGTTGTTGGTTGAGCGTAATTGTTTAAAAACGAAAAAAGCGTAAAATTGCGATTTTCATAAAATATAATTATTCGATTACGTTCAAATTTTACACGAATTTATTAATTTATAAAATAAAGGTTCTGTGAAAAAATTATTACAATCAGATAAGGCATGTAGGTGTTATAAGTCGAAGAAATTTTCAAAATCGAAAAAAATCGTAAAATTGCGATTTTCATAAGAAATAAATTTTCAGTTGCGCTAAAAAACGTGGCAGTTCTAAGTTCAGAGATTTCAAAGGCCACAAAATTTCATCTCAATTGGATTGGAGTATCGGTTTAGCCGGAATCGTGTTAACAAACAGCCAAAAATACAAAAAAACAAACTATACATTCCGGATTTTTTTCTCCAGTGTAGTGAAATGGAATCTTCGCTTCGCTCGCTACGCTCATCCAAAAATTCATTGTAGAGGAATACACTAACGAGTTGTTAACACAAGAACAGAATTCATTTTGTGTCTTGGTTAGTGTGCAGGGCAGCTAATAGAACAGTTACATTGCATGGGTCCGTACGGGTAATGCCTGGGCGGAACGAAGAAATACATTCACGGGCATGTTCTGGCTACGGCCGGGGAGCGCCTGGCAGTCTAGGGAATGGATGCATGGTTCCCGTACGGTAAATGGCTGGGCGGAACGAAGAAATTCATTCACGGGGCATGTGTACAAGGCTACGCCGGGTAGCTAACGGGCTAGGTCAGCTATATTACCAAAATTTGCCCGGCGGGCCCCGCACGACGCCCTGAGCTTAGCACCCGACGCAGCCCGTAGCCCGCACGCTGCCCAGAGTGCCCGGACTAATACCGGTGTCTCCCGCACGCTTGTGTTTGCTGGGATCATGAGCCAAAAAAGCTCTAGCTTCGTGCGCCTTTTCGTTGCTATGGCTACATTACTTTTGTAAAATGTAATTTCCATCTACACTACTTATCGGATCAAAATAAAATTGACATATTTGTGACCGGACGGACATTCTAAATGATTTGGCCATCTCAGATTTTGTCGCTGTTTAGTTTTTAAAAAAAACTTTCGATTAACTTTAATGTAACTTTGTAAAATTTTGAACGATTTTTCCACAAAACTAATGGCATTCAATCTAGTACGAAGCTTGCGGATGGTCCAAATTTCAACTCGATCCGAACTTCCGTTCGAACGTTATGGCGAGACATATATATCTAAAAAAAAAAAAAAAGCTAGCGACTATTTTTTCCGGCAGAGTCAAATGGAAACGCTCGCTTCGCTCGCTTAATTATATTCTTTATATTCTTACCTTCAAGTCCAGACTTCATAACAATCCCATTTTATTTGAATAGGGTAAGCCTACTTTCTTGGCAGAAAAGGCATGCAAGAATAAATAATAATATGATTGAATGTTTTAACTTTTAACCTACATAAGAAATAACGTAATGCGACAAAAATATTTTTCCAATTGCATTAATTTGAGACCTATTTAAGAGGGAAGGCTTTTGACTGAAATGTTCCAGAAGAATTTTTTTAAATGAGCCTTAAAAGCTAAGTTTGCTTTTCCAATATTAACGCTATTATTGTACTTTCAGAAAGTTTATGTATGTTAGCTTGTATGGACCTAATTTTTAAAAGTTCAAGTTCACTTAAAATAATACGAACTAGGCCTAAATTTGTATTAAGTTCTTTCAAAAGTTCATATGAAAAATAACTTTTTCCTGAACTAATTGAATCAGTTGTTGTGAAAAGGGAAATAAGTCACTTTTTATAGTTTTGAGATAAACGAGGAAAACTTTTTTCATAATGAAATAATTGTAGTACATTATTTAAAGTATACTTATTCTAAACACATATAAATATGCACCAAAATATGTATTTTACATGAACTTTATTATGTATAGTCTGATCAGAAAAAAATAAGTTTGTGTCTCTGACTCATCCTCTTTTCAAACTATAATTGTTTAAATATCCATGGTTATTGGAATGTGATTTTTTTTTAAATTACAGCATGTCAGAATATGTCATTAAGATACTTTTTTTCAAATTTAGAATCTAAAGTTAGGCCATAACAAAATATTTTTTTTCTGACTTATTTCCTTTTCGAAAAAAATAAAATATTTTCATGCGAATGGGACTAGGATTGAATTTTTTCACTAAAAAATCTCAGTATATTATGTACTTTGATTTTATTATTCATCCTCAGACGCCGACATCTTTCACAACACAGCTGATAAATAAATCCAAGCAGTTTCAACAGCTGTCAAAATGCAGCATATTACAGAGAGCGCCGCCATTTGTTGTGAAAAGGGAATAAGTTACTTGACTCATTCCATTTTCAAACAAACTCGCGTTTGGGACCCCCCTCTACTGAGCCCACGGTAAATCTGACTTGTTTCCTTTTCACACATCATGTGCGTCTATATAAAATAATCAAGAATTTGGTGCTTACTCATTTTCGTCAAAACGTGACTTATTCCCTTTTCACAACAACTGATTAAATTCTTTGAGTTTGTCAAGTTGAACGAAGTTAGCATTAATTAATACTGAATCTGATTTTTGTATCTGTTATCTAATATAAACTATATTCAGATAATAGATAACAAATATTATTTGTGATGAGATGATAACATTTACTTTGAGATCCTCTTATCTAGAAAAGATAATAGATAATGCAATGTTATCTAGATGATTATCTAGTTAACGACACAACACTGGATGTAAAGACTCCAGTCCTACTAGAAATCCGTGTGCTCGTCGCAGCCGTACAAATGGGAAATGAGATCAATACTCGACTCATACCGGTTGTCATTGCCAGGGCTGTCTGTGTTTCGAAACATCGCATGTCTAATCTCCGGCGTAGGGGCGACGCTAGGATCTTACATAAGGGGGGGCGACTGGGGGGCGAGTACAATGGTTGGGGGGCAAATCTAAATCTCAATGTAGGCGTGTAAATCTAATCTCTCCCCCCCCCCCCCCGCCCCTAGAAACATCGTGTCCACTCTGTGAAATACCCCGCACAGCGGTCAACAATAACGCGTCTGCTTATACGGATATGTATGTATTCGAAGTTTTCTTTAAGGGGAATCAACCGGCCTGAAAAACAGTCATACGCCTAATTGCGATCATCAGTCGATAAGCTATGTGAAATAGTCATGCTAGAAGATCCCCCGCCCCTCCGAGCCGGCCGACTAGCCTAGGAGCGTCTACGAGGTCGGAGCTATTAATAAGTAAAACTTTGGCGGTGAGATCGCGCTGCGGACAGCGGCTTCTCCGGTCAATTATGTCGTATATACAACGAACTGTGCGCTCCTAGCTGACGTCCCACGCCGGGTCCATTAACTTGGCTCAACCACCAATGAAATTTTGACTTTTGATATGCTGGAATTTTGCACACTTTTTGCACAATTTTGCACAACCATGGCGATTTTTGCACAAGAAACACAAAAAGTTACGGCAACTTCATTTGGCTGAGCCAAGTTAATGCTAGAACACCAATTGGATTTTCATGTCAAACTTATGCCATATTTTTGCACACTTTTTGCAAAATTTTTTGCACAACCAATCGCGTTTTTTTGCACAAGCAAACAAAAAAGTTACGACAACTTCATTTGCTGAGCCAAGTTAATGATTTTTCAAATAAAAAATTTCATGTGCAAATTTTAAACCCATTATTTGGCAGACTTTTTGCACAATTTTGCAACACCAATTTCGAATTTTGCACATGCAACACAAAAAAGTTAGATAACTTTTTACTTAGCCAGTTATATTATTTTTTAATAATAAACGAGTTTTCATGTGCAATTTTTATAACATTTAAAGCATAAGGCCGTAATGGTTTTTTTACCTATGTATACTAGGAGAAAAGATTTGAAACCCTTAAAAGGGTCAAATGTTAGGACCCAAAATTTTTCTTTTTTAAAAATTCATAATTTTTGATAATATTTTTTCGTATTTTTTAAAAGATTTTTAAAAAAATTTATTTGTGTTTTTTTTTCCTTTATCTTGTTAGGAATAATGCGATTTGAATTTCAAATTGTTGTCTAAGTTGAAAAAAAATTATTCCTGAATATTTTTCACAAATTAGTTGTTAAATTTTCATTTTCCCTATTTATTTTTACATGTTCAAGTTAACACATACGGCAACTAAATATCCGGGTAAATCTCGTGAAATTTGTGTATTTTCGTGTTTTGAATGAACGTATTTAGTCATGTTGTGAGGGCGAGCGTAGCGAAAATTCATTTTACTACACTGGAAAAAAACCCGGAATTTTTTTCTTTTTTTTTTTTTCTGTTTGTATTTTGTGTGTTTGTTAACACGATTCCGGCTAAACCGCTACTCCAATTGCGATGAAATTTTTTTGGAGGCCTTCGAAATCGTCTGAACTTAGAACTGACACGTTTTTTGAGCGCAATCGAAAAATTATTTCTCATGAAAACGAATTTTACGATTTTTTTCGATTTTTTTGGAAATTCTTCGCTCTTAAACACTACATGCATATCCGATCGCGAACATTTGTATGGCCTTCTTATAGAAATCTAAACATGTGTCAAATTTAAGCACAATCCAGATTATTTCTCATAAAATTGCAATTTTCGATGTTTTTTAAATTTAGACGTTCTCACTTTCTACCACATACTCGTTATCCGATCAAAAAAATTTTAATTGAACCTTCATTTTATTAATCAATAGATTCATGCCGAATTGGGGTTAAAGAATTATTTCTGACAAAAAATTATAATTTTTCGTTTTTTTAAAAATTCGTTTAATTAACATAAGACAAGGCAGCTCAATGCACCAATTACGCTCATCTAACAACGACTTCCGGCGTTTTCCTAGTTCTACTACACTGGAGAAAAAATCCGGAATGTTTTTTTTTTCTTTTTTTTTTTTTTTCTTTTCGTCTGTTTGTTAACACGATTCCGGCTAAACCGATACTCCAATTGCAATGACATTTTCTAAATACCTTCGAAATCTCTGAACTTAGAACTGCACGGTTCGAAAAATCGATCGAAAAATTATTTCTCTTAAAAATCGCATTTTTACGATTTTTTTCGTTTTTCGTTTTTGTTTTTGTTTGTATTTTTGTGTGTTTGTTAACACGATTTCGGCTAACCGATACTTTAATTGCGATGAATTTTTCTGGAGATCTTTGAAATCTCTGAACTTAGAATGCCATCTTTTTGAGCGCAATCGAAACTTATTTCTTATGAAAATCACAATTTTTACGATTTTCTTCTCGTTTTTCTTGTTTTCTCGGTTTGTATTTTTGTGTGTTTGTTAACACGATTCCGGCTAAACCGATACTCCAATTGTGATGAAATTTTCTGGAATTCTTCGAAATCTCTGAACTTAGACCTGCCACGTTTTTGGGTACAATCGAAGAAATATTTCTCATGAATATCATACTTTAACGATTTTTTTCGATATTTTGGGCGATATTTTCGTGACATTATTGCCGATTCTGACCAGACGGGTGGGGCTACAACGTTCATTTTTTACATGGACATTAAGGTAATGGTGATGTATTGCTTTCTGAAAGAAAAATTTGAAAAAGTTAGCTAGACTCAATGGAATAAAGGTTTTAATATGAGTATCTTGAGGTTTATGATAACAACCACTTGCCATACTACCACGTCTGCCAGACGAGTGCGCCACTCACGTCTGTCAGACGGGCGTCAGTGGGTGTTTCTTCTGTCAAAAGTGGATGGCATGTGAAACAATGACTTTTGAGGAGAATCACATTTTAATATATTGTGTGTTTTAATTTTGGGGGGAAATTATCCTGGAAAATAGTGACCAAGGGTGGGGGAGGGAGAGGGGGGAGCAAAATGTCAAGATTGGATGAGCACCAATCAAATAACCTAAAAGGCTTGAATAAATACTTAAAATAGTTATTTTTTAATTTTTTAGAATTTCATCCAAAAATATGGGGGGGGGTGGAGGGATGGAAAGGGGGGCATAGTAGACAGTGGGGGGAAATGAATAACTTTGGAAGGTGTTTGTAAGTGGCTAAATATCACTATCAGATAAAATCCAAATAAATGACCTAAAGGTAATAAAAAAATTTGGGGGGCGGAGGGGGGTAGTTGGGAAAAATGGGGATCGGAAGAGGGGAGTAGTCTGAAAGTGGTTGGTGATGTCAAGGCTGGAAAGGATTACCAGATGGGGAAATGTTTCATTTTCATTTCAATTGTTACTTTTTTGGAATGATAAAAATATGGGGGTGAAGTCCCAACGTGCGATACTTGGGGGGGGGGGGGGGTTATGGAAACTTATGTCAATATCAGATGAAATCTGCCAAAATTTCCATTTAGGGAAAAAAATACTAAACTTGGGCCTAATTTTAAGATTTCAAAAAATTTAGCGAAACCACTATGCGGTGATGGAGGGGGGGGAGAAAGAAGGAGGGGAAAAAATCGGGGGTTCTAAAATGTCAATGTGGGATAAGATAAAAAAAAATCCGAAAAGGGGAAGAAATTAAAGAACTTATTTTTTCCCCCATAATTTTGATTTTAAGTAGTATTTCATGGCAAAACAAGTGCAGTGTATTAAATGGTATGCTAAGGGGTTTAACAAGTAACAATAGAAACTTGACAACAATCACCTACAATGCATTTAAAAAGCACTTGCAAAGAAAAGTGGTCCTACGCAAACTAAAACCCACCAAAAAGCTTATCCATCAACCCGGCGGACTTAAGCGATTTCCTAGTTATACACAATTCGATTTTAAAACTATCAGAAAAATCTTTCTAATCATAACAATTTACTGTTAATGCTTCCAATTAAGAACAAAAACAAAGCAGCCTTATGACCGGGTTAAAAAATGAAAAAATGGCAGATTTAATAAATGTGTTAAATTTTTAAAAGTGTTGGGAACATGGGGAAAACCCCTGACCAATAAAGGGTTAAACATACTGGATCCAGCCTTAGATAGGGGGAGGGAAAGGGAATGCTACCAGGTACTCAACACGTGACCCGCACGCTCGCTCAGTCGTCTAAAAACGACTGGCTTTTTCCTAGTACATACCTATATAATTGGAAATATTTGTGTTTTACTACTAGGAAGCTTCGCAAACGCTTTTTCAGGCGCGTTGTTGGATGAGCGTAATTTTTTTAAACGAAAAAAGCGTAAAATGGCGATTATAATGAGAAATAATTTTTCGATTGCGCTCAAAAACGTGGCAGTTCTAAATTCAGAGATTTCGAAGGCCTTAAAATTTAATCGTTTAAATTTGGGGTATCGGTTTTAGCCGGAATCGTGTTAACAAACACACAATAACACAAACAGAAAAAAAAATCCGGATTTTTTTCTCCAGTGTAGTGAAATGGAATCTTCGCTTCGCTCGCTACGCTCATCCTATTATGCAAACCTTGATAAGTGATGTACACCCCCAAACAAATGTAAATCATGGGGTCTCGAAGATACCTACCGTTCACGTTCATGGCCTCGATCGTGAATATTCGGTTCGGAGCTATCACTCGTTGACGTCATTGGATGAGCGTAGCGAGCGAAGCGAACATTCCATTTCACTTCACTGGAGGAAAAAACCCGGAATGTATTTTTTTTTCTTATTTCTGTTTGTATTTTTGTGTTGTTTGTTAACACGATTCCGGCTAAACCGATACTCCAATTGCGATGAAATTTTCTAAAGGCCTTCGAAGTCTCTGAACTTAGAACTGCCACGTTTTTGAGCGCGATCGGATTATTATTTTTTATAAAAATCGCAATTTTACGTTTTTTTTCGATTTTTAAAACATTTCTTCGACTTATAACACCTACATGCTTAATCTGTTTTTAATGATTTTTTCACCGAACCTTAATTTCATGAATTAATATATTCCTGTTAAATTTGAGCGCAATCAAGTAATTATATCTTATGAAAATTGTAATTTTACGATTTTTTTCTTTTTTTTAAAGTTCGATTAATTAAAAAATTTAGCTTATTTTTTATTTAATTTAATTTAATTTAATTTAAAAAAAAAATCGCCTAAGTAATGATTTTTTCACAGAACAACAGAAAATCCGCATAACACATGGCATCAATGCACCAATTACGCTCATCCAACAACGCGCCTGAAAAAGCGTTTGCGAAACTTCCTAGTTAAAATTTTCAGTGGGTTTTAGTACCAATAAACATGATGTATGGTTATAGGACAATACAACACAATACAATATATCTTTGTTTTGATGTAGGCCTAACTGTTATACATTTGGATAGGTGCAATCAAAAAAATCCAAAAATGGAGTGTCGATAAACACTAACATACTAATACTACTCAGTCATTGGATGAGAGAAGCGAAGAATTCATTCCACTACACTGGAGAGAAAAAATCCGGAATGTTTTTTTTTTAAATATTTGTGTGTTTGTTAACACGATTCCGGCTAAACCAATTCTACAATGCGATGAAATTTTCTGGAGGCCTTCGAAATCTCTGAACTTAGAACTGACATTTTTTTAGGGCAAAAATTATTTCACATGAAAATTGCAATTTTATGATTTTTTGTTTTTCTTTTTTTTTTTTTTTTTTGTATTTTTGTGTTTTTGTTAACAAGATTCAGGCTAAACCAATATACCAATTTCGATGACATTTTCTGGAGGCCTTTGAAATCTCTGACTTTAGTACTGCCACGTTTTTGAGCGCAATCTAAAATTATTTCTCAGAAAATTGCAATTTTACATTTTTTTAATTTAAAAAAAGGATCTTAAAACATTTGTTCGACTTATAACACCTCCAAGCTTTATTCGATTGTTATTATTTTTACAGAACCTTAATTTTTTCAAATTTAAAATATTCATGTGAAATTTGAGCGCAATCAAAAAATTATTTCTCATGAAAATCGCAATTTTACGCTTTTTTCGTTTATAAAAAACTTCTTCGCTTTATAACATCTGCATGCTTTATCCGATTGTAATGATGTTTTAACAGAACCTTAATGTTATTAATTTATATATTCGTGTGAAATTTGAGCGCCATCAAAAAATGATTTCTCATGAAAATCGCAGTTTTACGCTTTTTTTTCATAAAAAAATTTCTTTCACATATAACACCAACATGCTTTACCCGATTGTAATTATTTTTTCACAGAACGAAAAAGAAAATTTGGAAGATTCCAAATCCAATACACTTGACATGGGCACTGATAACTCTACTGTTGAGTGCCCTAAAACAACATTAACTAACTAACTAACATAAAATCCGCATAACACATGACAGCTCAATGCACCAATTACGCTCATCCAACAACGCGCCTGAAAAAGCGTTTGCGAAGCTTCCTAGTCTATCTACATCTTGTGTGGCTCGTTGGTCTTGTGGTTAGCGGATCTGCTTCCAATGCAGAAAGTTCAGGGTACGATTCCCGCTAAAGTCAAAAGTTTTTTAACTTCTGATTTGGACTTAAAACCATCAGTTCTTGTCTTAGGAGTTTGTAAACGGTGACTTTGGAGCCGTCCTAGCAACGAAGCACATAATAAATTTCAGAGTTGTTCTTAATCGGCCTTGTTGATTCCGGCGTTGATTCGCGGTTGTTCGCACTGTCCATACCACTGATTGCTTTATTTCCTATTAAAAACATCGATCTTTGGTTGGTTATCGCTCACTCGTCGATTGCGTTGGAGCCTGCAAGATGCACAAAGTACTAGTCGTCGTGGAGTTGAGTACTTTCGGGGGTCACTTCATGCTACCAAGGAATATTCCACATTAGTAGACCATGCTCTTTCTGCTAGGATTGTTTTATCATTCTTGCATAACAATTGGTTTCATGACATAAGAAAGGGGTGTTATTGCAATCGTTGGAATTGTAGTTTTTTTTAACATATTCAGCTATTTTACAAGAGAAGCTTATTATGTTAATAGAGCAAAAAGTGTGTAATGATAAAATACTATGTAGAGACTATGACATATTATGATGTAATAAAACATGATTTTAATGGCGGGAATCACCGGTTTTCAATCCTCAGCGGATGCATTTTTTCCTCACTACTTCTGAACAGAAAAACTATAGTTTGTCTCACCATATCTTGAGCCCGGCGTTTTAGCGGCTCAAAGAAACAGGATTGTCGCCTGCTCTTTTATGAAAAGTTGTAAACCCGTCCAAATTTTGACGGGAGGATGGCTCTCCGTAATAACAAAGTACAATCACATCCGATTGCAGTTGGTTTGCAACCTCCCGAGTATCGAAAACCACTTGTATGTAGGCCTTGGTTTTGTGGTTTTCTCTTCTTGCTGCGCCTACACTACTATAATGCCGCACAAGATCAACGTTTCCATTACACTCGCTCCATCAATATCATCCCCATACAGGATATAGGGCCAAGGTCGCACTGGATGTGACTGTACTTTACTGCTCTGCCGGAGTCCACTCAAGTGTCAAACTGTGATACGTTTACAATGTGACCACCACGGCCTGCGCTCTTGATTGAACCCAACAAAACGCCGGGGCTCAGGATATGATGAGACAAACTATGGATAGCTTCTTCAACGATGTATGTGCAAATACAAATGTGAGGCACGAATAGTCCAAGTCTGTCTTGGTATCATGCTGAAGCAACACGTGCCAAACCCCCAATTGTCATAGAATCGAGAGTTCATATACAAGAGCTTTTAGAGTTGCTTGACGTGCTTGTGGGTTTTGTAACTACGCCGCTTGGCGAACGCTTTTCTAGAAGCTTTCATGAATGAGGCAAACAACTGAAAGCCCGTGAGTCAGAGAGAGACACAGAACCACCTCGCGCCTCGTAGTGCCAACCGTGGAAAGGTTCTGGGCAGGGATGTCAAATCGACCTCTCGTTGACCTTAAAGTACGGGTTTTATGGGAAATATTTCTTAAATTCTACCTAAACTCTTAACATATCTAAGTTTAGTGATTTCAAACGTTCACCTAAATTTGATCTAATTCGGGGAAGCCGTTCCCGGCCGATTACCAAAATGATCGCTTAAATATAGTGCTAAAATCCGAAAAAAAAAAACGGAGTAAGAAGAGCGATGTTCATAGAGAAAAATTGCTCGTACGTGGACCCCAAAAACATGGCAGGTTTAAGTTCAGAGATTTCGGTGGTACGAAATCACAAAATCCCAAACTTCTTTACTGATGTAAATCACGCACATAACAAAAACTTGTAAAAATACAGCCAAATCTTACACATTTAAAAGAAATGAGATCTACAAAAAAGGGCCAAGCTCATCTACTTTTGCACATTTGTGCATTCTAAATCATAAACTGTACAGTTGAGGTTGTTTCTCCGCTAGTTTTAACAACATCCTAGTTAAAAGTTCTTGGCAAAATTATTGTATTAGTTGAAACTAGTATTAATGTTTTTAAAATAGTTTATGTTTATAATATATGGGCTGGCAAATTGGCTAAAAGTATATTGTTTTTACTTTTTGTGTATTCTAAAAATATGTTTTATATTAATTTATTTGTACTATAAGGAATGGCTCATAATGAAAATTTGAGTGTGTGAGACGTGTCTTCAGGATAAATTCATAACAAAGTTTTAGAAAGATGAACCCTAAATGGCCGCATAATTAGAAACTATTAAAACAATCTCAAAGAAAGAAAGATTGTACCGTTGAACTGTCGAAATCATAACAGTGGGACAATTTAGGACATAATAAACATAGAGTAAAACAATTGGAATTATACCGAACGCTGCTTTCAGTCTTATCCTAAAACGAATCCAAAATTTAATTTAAAATAAATTTAAATTAAGGCTATTCCAGAGCACTCTTACCGATATTTTGAAAGTTAACGAAAAATGGCTAAAAGTTGGTTAGATTACAGATGAACTTGAATAAAAAACGATTATTTTCGTTTTTCGGTTCAAAAACTCTTTTTTGTACCATGTGACAAAAAAATCGCACATCGAACATTATTTCAGGTAATTATTTTCCCTTATACTCAGTCCAGAGACAAAGGTGTGTTGAAGCAATAAAACAATCATAGCTCAAAATTAAATATTGCATCTAGAACATTCATTTTCATATTGACCCAAAATTTGCATATAATGGCCAAAATAGAGCTTATGTCCCGCCCAAAAAAAGGTTGTTTTTTCTTTCTTCATTGTTCTTAGATTCATTTTCATCCAACCAACTTTCAGACCATTTCGTTTGACTTTCAAAATATCGTAAAATTGCTCTGGAATAGCCTTGAGTTACATCAGTAAAATACATTAAATTAAGTTGCAGTACATAATTAGAAAATAGAGGCCACTGTCCATATGTTTTGTTTATATATGGACATAGATTACAATTTTAGCATTAGACACGACAAAAACCACAATATTATGTTCATCAAAAAAGACAACAAATCTATATGCAGAATCTTTACAAAATCAAGATATTAGCAACTACAAACTGTCTGCATGGCGCAACCACAATATATACCATGCTTTGATGGATACATGGATGACTGTTACAAAATCGCAATATGCCCAGTAAAGCTGTTTAATTAATTTAATTGCGTTGTATTTTATCTTGATGGACATAAACGTTTTGCGTCGTGGCTCTATTCCCTGGTCCGGGGTATGAAATCACATTTAAACTAAGGCTTCTTATCTCCTCACTATCCCCCCATAGGAAGGAAGGAGTAGATTAAAATTTCATAGCTTCAAGACTTTTTTTTTCTTTTTTAAAAAAAAAAAAAAAATTTTTTTTTTTTTTTTTTTCCTTTTTTTTTTTTAAAACACTATAGGTTTTTTTCATAAAAATATTCTTGGTCTGCTGCAACAAATCTTTTGCAGAAATGAAGCCCTCTTACCACCCATGCGACTGTTTTCTTACAAACACATCTTTAGTTTGCACGTGTTTCTTCATGACGGGTAGTTTTATTATTATTTTAGGTTGCTAAATAAGTTGGTTTTGTGAGTGTTGACCATATATTTGACTGAGGTACCCCAACAGTTTATGAGAGAGAGTTGAATCTAGTCATGTGGAGTCCAATGGAATTTGTCTTAATTTTTTGTTCATACTTAAAAAAGGGCATGCAGGCAGGATTGATTTTGGGTCGAGAGTCTCGATATTTAAATCTTTATTTCATTTAAAGGAGAGTAGTTTGTGTACATTTTGGTTTGTCAAAATAAATATTATTACGTAATTTTGGAGTTTTACTTGGTTTTAGGTGGCAGTCACGTACTCCACCCCAAACATAGATTACCATATATTAGCCTAGATTGTACCAGGGCAAAAATATAAATTTCTAAGGGGTTAGTAGTTAAAGAATGTATTTTAGTTTTATAGAATTTTAACAAGGAAGCTTGCAAAAAGCTTTTTCAAGCGCGTTGTTTGAATGAGCGTAATTGATTTTGTAGGGGTTATGTACTGAAAAAATGTATGAAAAAACCAGCAATTTCATTATTATTGTTTTAATTGTTTTTAAAGTGTACTTTTTATTCATATTGACTAGTACATCATTTATTTTATGCGATATAATTGGATGAGCCCTCGTAGCGAGCGAGCGAAGGATTCCATTCACTATCCATGGCGAAAAAAACCGAAATGTTTTTTTCTTCTTCTTTCTTTTTTGTATTTTTTGTGTGTTGTTTAACACGATTTCCGGCTAAACCGATACTCCAATTAATTCGATGAAGTTTTCTGGAGGCCTTCGAAATCTCTGAACTTAAACTGCCCGTTTTTTAGTGCAATCGAAAAATTATTTCTCATGAATATCGCCAATTTTACGATTTTTTCGATTTTTAAAAAAGTTCTTCAACTTAAACACTTCATGCTGATCTGATTGTAATGATTTTTTTCACAGACCTTTAATTTTATTAATTAATATATTCATGTGCAATTGTAGCGTAATCAAAAAATTATTTCTCATGAAAATCACAGTTTTGTGATATTTTTCCTTATTTTTAAATTTCCCTTCGACTTACATCCTACATGCTTTATCCGATTGTTATGATTTCCGTTTTACAAAACTCTTTATTTATGAAATTGGTTTATTCGTGTGGGAATTGAGCAGAATCGAAAAGTATATTCTTAGGATAATCGCCTTTTTCAATTTGTTCGATTTTAAATTTCTTCGACTTATAACACAACATGCTTAATCCGATTGTCAATGATTTTTTCACATAACCGTAATTTTATGAATTAATATAGTCGTGTGAAATTTGAGGGTAGTCGAGAAAATCTATTTCTCATAAAAATCGCAATTTTACCTTTTTTCGTTTTAAAAAATTACGCTCATCCAACAACGCGCCTGAAAAAAGCGGTTTTTACGAAGCTTCCTAGTGCTAAAAACATAAAATGATTTTTTTTCTAGAGCGCTGCATGCTATTTTGCATGGGGAAAATGGCCTTATCAGGTACTGATATTAGGCCTAATCTTGGGCTTGTATAGAGTGTTATCATAAACAATTTTAGTCAATTTTTAAAGAAGCCTAGATTAGAGACATGTAAGATAAATAAACTAAACCTAAGGCTTATGTAACACTCAAATTTATTTACCAAAAAAACCCATAAAGAAACTCACTTTATCACCTCTGGCGATAATTTGAAAGTGAAGAAACATGTTGAAAAGTTTGCTGAATGAATGAAGGCCTTTTAAATAACAGAAAAAAATTGTTATTTTTTTGGGGCGGTAACATAACTCGCTATTAAAAATTATATTTATATTTTGGACAATAGTGTTACACAACAAAATCTAGTTCAAAATTAAATTTGAGAATCGAGTTTTCACTAGACATAGTTTCTAAACACCTTCAGCTATAACTTAAGCTATAGCCTTAAATAGTTTTGTGAAAAAAACAGTTGCGTGTACGATTTTTTTGTCAAACGTAAAATACGAGTTTTTCAGTTTTTGAATCGTTTGACAAAAAAATTCGTCCATCAACTGTTATATTTTCAGAAAAAACTATTTTTATCTTTAGCTAAAGAGGTGTTAGAAACTAGGTACAGAAACCGATTCGCAAAATTTAATTTGTGAACAAGATTTGTTGGTACACTATTGTCCAAAAATCTAAATATAATTTCCAATAGTGAGGTTATGTCCCGCCCAAAAAAAATTCACAATTTTTTTCTTTATTTAATAAGGCCTTCTTTCATTCAGCAACAACTTTTCCGACATGTTTTTTTTCTGACTTTCAAATTGTCGGCCAGCCAGAGGTCGGTACAATAGCCTTAAATGCTATTTTATCTCACAAAAACTTTTATTCCACCCATTTGCTTACATTTTCTTACTTCCTTCTACGATTTTAAGATAAAAGATAATTCCTTTTTTAATATGCTACACGAGTCTTATTCTGACAAATTCACAAGACACTTACATACCTTTTTCAACAGTGCAAAGGAAAAAAATATATATTTATCAAACAAAACGAAAATTATAAAATCCGTCTGGTGAATGTTTAGATGTATTGTTTTTTAATCTATAACACTTTTTACTTAAAAAAAAAGGAAAAATGTAAAAGTCTTAGCATTTTTAACCAAATGCTGTTTAAATCGTAAAATTGCAATTATTTTAGGAAATAATTGTTTGAATGCGCTCAAATTTCACACGAATATATAAATTCATAAAATTAAGGTTCTGTGAAAAAATTATTACAGTCGGATAAAGCATGTAGGTGTTTTAAGTCAAAGAATGTTTAAAAATAAGAAAATAAAAAATATTGCGATTTTCATAAGAAATAATTTTTCAATTGCACTCAAATTTCACAAGAATATATAAATTCATAAAATTAAGGTTCTGTAAAAAATCATTTCAATCGGTGTAAAAGGGTGGCTGTGGTATTCTCAGGGTGGCTGTGGTATTCTTACAGGGTGGCTGTGGTATTCTTACTAATATGTCACCCTAAAATTCACTTCTGTGTTTTAATCTGGATTTGTTAGCATTCAGAGGTTTTCAGACAGTGATTTGCTGCTATAAGGTTATTTAGAGTTCAGTGTGTGCGGTTGAGCAAAACATTTAATTTAATAAATAAGCTCAAGGTTCTTTTCTAATAAAGCATACTTCATACCTATACTTACTACGGCTGCAGTACTTGGACAGTTGGATCAAAGGAAGAGGTAGTTGGACAGAGCAGAGATGAAGTTTTGAGAAGTATAAAAGGGAGTTACAAAACTGGACAGGATTAGAAGCGACGTTATAAGAAAAAGGAATTAGGTTGGAGAAGCTGAGGTTTAAATAGACACAAGACGGGAACGTTTCAGATTAGTTTGGTCATATGAAGAGGATGGATATGGGATAGGATCCAAGACGAGACCTTCGAAGCAGGAGAGGAGGTAAAAGAAAAGTGGAAGACCGAGAGAAAGATGGGGGGAAGATTGATCGAGGATACGTGAAGAGAGAGGTAATCGTGGAAAGTGGAACCAGGTGACGGAATTGAAGCTGTGGCGAAGGACAGGAAGGAAGTTAGAAAATGGTTTTTTTTGAGAAGCAGATGAGGCAGGATGAAGATGACGATGTGATGATGATGATGATGATGATGAAGAAAACGCTGAGCCTAGCAATCCGGCAAAAAATAGTTTGTTGCCCTAGATATCGTGTGAAGAAACACCACTCAACCCGACATTGTTGGAAATGAGTTTTGATTATTATTATTATCTTTATAGGAATTTAAACATGATTTAGATTTGTGGTAGCATTTCATCATTGTGTACCTTGACAAAAAGCTCGAGGCTTATATACTCATGAAAAAATCATATTTATCTAGTAACTTTTGAGTTTGTTGACGTTAAAATCCTTCCCTTATTTGAAGTATGATTGTGAAGCCTAAAATAATATCATAAAGTTTTTTTTATGAAGTAAATATTTAAAAAAGGATTTGATTTTGATTTTCTGTCAAAAAATTAATTCGAACGTTTGTTTGTTATATTAACAAACTTCAAAATATTATTGTTCACTTGTCTGACAGCAGAGTTAGGCTTAGGGAATTTGAATTATATTTTTCGGATTATAAATTACAATTTCTTTCATTCATAATGGCTAAACCAGTGGTTTAAACGTGTACGTATGTAATTTGAAAAAGAACTATAAAAACTAAAACGCTAGAGTCTTGGTAAGTGAAGATATAAGATATTGTCCAGCGGGTATGTATAATAAATATGACCAAGTATGCCATTCGATTCAATACTTGGACCATGGGAAATGTAATAAAGTGTATACAACAGTTATAATAGCAGCAAGGCTTCAATGTGGCGTTCAAGAAGTCTATGAACTGAAGAATTCGAACAAGAAGAGTTTCGCCGAGATGGTATTGTACATGAATGTTTATTTCCCCCTCTAGATGTAATGAAAATATGACATGACAAATCTTTTTAAGTCATGATGTCCCCCCTCCCCCCCCGATAAAAGAGCATCATAGTATAAATGATGATGTTGCTAAAGGTTTAGCTGTATTGCAAAGGAATGAAGCTTGGACATCTTCAAGATTACGTAAGTAGGATAAGTATATAGAGCAGTGAGAGTTATTCTTGACACGTGAATTTTTATATATTGCTTGCTGTTGAAACATATCTCAGATCAGTCTGTTTCCAGACGGTTTTATTTCTATTGACAATTATTAAATGCTAAGATTTTGCGTGAAAGCGTAGGGGGAGGGTTCAGTTATTTAATATTGCCTGAGCAAGTTCATGTCAAGTGTAGTTGAGTGTAAAGTTAAATTTCGATAAGATGTTGAGTTGCAGTCGTTAAAATTCTGGCTTCCGAATGTTAAAGCCAATGATTCTTACAGCAGTCATAAAGCTCCACACGTTAAAAGTTAGAAAATTCAGATTTTTTTGATAGTTTAGTAAATAATTTTAAATTGGAAGCTAATGGAATGTTTTTTTTCTAGAGTGATTTCAACATTGATTGAGTAAGAAGACATTACCAGTAAATAATTTAAAAATTCTCACTAGATCACAGGATTTCGGTACAATTGATTAAAGTCTTTTCGAGGGGTTATAATAGAGTCAGCTACTTTAATTGATCATGTTTATGAAATCACAATGAAAAATATTATTTTGTCAGTTATTATAAGATAGGATTAAGTTGATCATTAATTAATTATTGTTTGTAAGATGAATAAGCAAAAAATTTCTTCCTAAATTTGTAAATACTAGAAATTATAAGAAGGTGGATTCGGAAGCAAGTCGATGAAGATATCTTAAGTGGTCCCATTGACCAAATTGGTATGGCGGTAAGTGCAGATGATAAAATTGGAAAATGTTTGTTAAAGTAGTCGTGGAACCTCTAAATGAGCATTGCACGACCCTCCTTGAAATTAAGAGTTAAAATAAGCCAGCCCCTCTGGTAACAGCAGAGATTAGGACCCATAGGACGAGACCACTTGCGGACAAGAATTCAAATTGTAGAAGGCCAGTTTCAACGTGTGAGGAGGAATACAAAAAAGTTAAGGAAATAAGGTAAAATAAGTAGATTCGTTTTTCTAAGCTTGAGCATTTGAGTCTTCTTTTGATAATGATATTTCTTCAAAATTTTATGGTCAGTTTATTTAATAAGTTGGACAGGTAACAAAGAGAAAAAAAGAGTGAAGCATAAGCCTCATTGACAGAGAAATGGGTTATCTACACGTCTAATCAAGACATTTGACTGTTTATTACAAAAAAAAGTTTTGTTGGAACGATGTAGATTTTCCAGTGAAATTAGGTAAGTTTAAAGATTTAAATAGAAAAGAAGCGAGGATCTCCCGCAAACAAAATGTAACTAATGAAAGAAGTTATTTCAGCAATTAACACCTTAAAATTAAAAGCTTCGCAAACAATTCAAGATATTTCATGCATTAGAGGTGATTTAAGAAATGCGCATCAATAGTCGGATTATTTAGCGTATCTAATTTCCTATTCGTCGTGTAGGTGATTTTCCAACACAGCTGAAAAATTGGCAAGGGTAACGCTATTATAAGGGTAAAGGTAAAAAGAGCACCACCTTATGATCAGGATTTTATCGACTATATCAAACGCTTCCCATTATAGGGAAAATTATTGAAAATATTTTACACAAAGAGGCTATTTACATGAAAGTGGATGCATCTGAATGGTTTAAGTGCAAACCAGCATGGTTTCAGGAAAGTCAGGTCAACACAAAGTGCCCCTTCTAGCATTTACAGATTTTATCTATAAAGAGATTGTTTAACGTAAATGGTAAGGTTGGAGCGGTTTTGTTATCTTAAGAAAAGAAGCATTTGATTCAGTACTTGTAGGTTATTGTCTATGTATTTGTGTTAATGTTAATTTAAACTTCAGAAGTTCTTAGTAATGATTTTTTTGCTTTTCTCTTGTTTGTTCATGATTGCCAAATGATTATGATACGATCAGTGTATTTTCAATTATATTTTTCTGCCTAGAGGCTGGTTACGCCCCCAATGATGGAGATTGCAACTTAAGTTAGGTGTCCTGTATCATGCTGTTGATCAGTTTTTGACACGAACCACTTTTAAATAATTATATAATATCTGATTATTATATATTAGAGAACAGATTTTTTGGACTAAAAACTGTTATTAAGATTTGGAACACAAAAATGAGATTAAACACAAAGAATAAAGATTCGCTTCGGTGGTTTTCTTACGTCTGAAAGTTTTTGATTTTACTCCCTAATTTGCTGTTCCTTCATGTTTGGCAAACCTCATATTCGTTTGAGTTGGATCGCTAATAAATCATTTTTTTTTTTTCGTTTTTTTTTTTTAATGTTCTTTCTTTTTTCTTTTTTTTCTTTTCTCTTTTCTCTTTCTCTTTCTGTTTTTCTGTGTCTCTTTTGATACCTTTTTTGTTTTTTTCCTTTTTCTTTTCTATTTTTTCCTTTTTTTCACCTTTTTTCCTTTCCTTTTTTTACCATTTTCTTTTCATTCCCCACCCTTTTTATATTTGATTTATTAATTAAAACGTTTCTTACATCATTTTTATTGTTAAACAAAATTTTTGTGGTTAACTGCATTTGTTGTTGTAATGCTAATTTGGATGCAAGCGTACGCGAGCGAAGCGAAGATACATTTCCTACTACACTGGAGAAAAAAAAATCCGCGAATGTCTTTTTTTCTTTTTTCACCCCTTTTTGTTATGTTTGTTGTTTGTCCGCACGATTCCGGCTGAACCGATATCCGATGGAGAATGAAATTTTATGGAGGCCTTCGAAATCTTCTGAACTTAGAACTGCCACGTTTTAGCGCCCCCCCCCCCCCCCCCCCCCAACTTTTCGTTTCGAAAATTATTTTCTCATGAAAATCACAATTTTACGATTTTTTCGAGTGTTTTTTCAGAAAAATTCTTTTACTTATAACACCTACATTGCCTTAATACGATTTTTAATGATTTTTGCACAGAACCTTTATTTTATGAATTAAAGATATTCTTTTGATAATTGAGCGCAATTGAAAAAACTATTACATAAAAAATCGAAATTTTATGTTTTTTTTTCTTTTTTTTAACAATTTCTTTGACTTTAACACCTACATGCTTTATCCGATTGTAATGATTTTTTCGCAGAACCTTTAATTTTATGAATTAATATATTAGGGTTAAATTTGAGCGCAATCGAGACATTATTTCTTATAAAAATCGAAATTTTACGATTTTTTAAAACAATTATGATAAATAAATTAAAAATTAAAGTTATTTTTTTTTTTAAATTTTAAATTTTAAATTTTAAATTTTTAATTTAAAAAAAATTCAACTAAGTAATGATTTTTCCCACGAAAAACAGAAAATTCGCAAAAACACATGGCAGCTCAATGACCAATTACGCTCATCCAACAACGCGGCGGGACTTAAGCGTTTCCTAGTATTTTAAATATGTACTTAAATGTAGTTTATTGTAGTTTCTGCATCATAAATTAGATTTATTTAGTTGTTTTCGTTTGTAAATCAGTTATTATAACTGAATAGGATAAAACGTTAAATAGATAATAAATAAAATAAATAATTAATAAATGTAGTTGTTATAAGTCGAATTTTTTTTTTTTATATCGAAACAAATCGTAAAATTGCAATTTTGGTGAGAAAGAATTTTCCGATTGCGGTCAAAAACGTGGCAGTTCCCAAAGTTCAGAGATTTCGAAGGCCTCCAGAAAATTTCATCGCAATTGGAGTGTCGATTTAGCCGAATCGTGTTGACAAACAGACAAAAATACAAAAAAAGTATTTTTTTTTCCAGTGTAGTGAAATGGAAATCTTAGCTTCGCTCTCCAATAAAATTTTTTTTTCTTTTATCGTTATGTTCAATTTCTCTTTTCAAGAGCGAGCGAGTAACACTATACTTCAATACTCCTCAACATAGCAATTACTACATAAGAAACTTCTTATCCCGTCATAATTGATTACATCAATCAAACTTTAAAAATTATCATTTAATTTATTTTTTTGTTCACTCAAATACAGCTTGCTGCCATTTTACATTGAGGTACTAAAAATAATAAATTTTAAATCATATTATAAAAACATAAATGTTATAAAAACAGTAGAACAAAATCATTTCAGTAACATATATTTGGTTTACATTACAATAACTTAAAAAAATAAATCAATAGATAATAACATAATATGATATCAAAAATTCCCTTACGATGAGAATGGGTTTTAAAACTATGATATGTATAAAAAGAACCAAACATTTTTTAAAAACAAAAAAATAACCCATTTTTTTTTAAATTTAAGCTTAACTACCCCTTAATTTTAGAGATGGAATGTGATAAAAAAGGTCAAAATTCTTTAGCAAAAATTAAATTTAAATGGAGATTGTGGGAAGGAGTTGAAAATTTGTAGGGACGAATAATTGATCTTTCGTTTTGATAGACGAGAAGTTGGAATAAAACAGGTGACACAGTCGAGTAGAACGAAAAGGGAAATCTGAGCGGAAAAATGACCTAGAATGTGGACCTAATGTGTTCATTACAACCGAGAAGAACGCCTTCTGACCTTTGTCGACGAAAAGTCTGGCTCTTTTGGTTTTGTGTTAGCGTATCTGCTTCCAAGCAAAAGGTCGGGGTTCGATTCCCGCAAAAAAAGTCAGAAGTTTTTTAACTTCTAATTTGGATTTAAGTCCATCAGTTCTTTTTGGGAGTTTGAAAACGGTGATTTTGGGAGCCGTCCTAGCAACGAAGCACATAAAAAATTTTCAGAGTGTTTTAATGGGCCTTTTGATTCTGGCGTTGATTCGCGGTGTTCGCACGTCCTACCACGATTGCAATTCCTTTTAAAAATATCGATTTTTTGTTTGGTTATCGCTCACTCGTCGATTGCGTCGGGGCCTGAGGGTTGGTTTTGGTCGCTTGTTTTTTTTAAAGCCCCCCACAAAAAAACTTTATAAAAACTGAGTGGGAAACTCAAATAAAATTTATTTATTTTTTATTTAAAAGAATTGAGTAGTTTCTTTAAAACCAGAAATATCGTTACGTTTAACTCGATGAACAAACCCAGTTTTACAGATAAAAACTATAAAAGCACATTGACGATGTCGTCTAAGAGCTTGGTCAAGATAGAATCACTGCGGAAGAAAAAAACAGTGTTTTTTGTTCTTTGGTACAACTGCCGATTTTTCTACCAGGGTTTTGGGAAAATACGGCCAACAAAGTTTCACAGAAAAAGATCTTTGTTTTGGTTGCCATTACGTTTTGTATAATTGTTTTTTTTTTAAAATGTATAAATAAAACGTGTGCAAACTTCAGAAAAAACAAAAAGATCTTCCATCTTACCGACTTTTCGCACCCAAATAGTCCCGCCTTGTTTTTAAATAAACAAAAAATCATTTTGGAGGGTTCCTTGGATTGAGGAGGAAAAAAAAGACGATCTGTAAAGTTAAGGGGTCAAGGAATTATCCGGGTGGGAGGGATTATTAGTTTTCTTAAAAGGATTTTTTAAGGGTAGGGGGTGGGGGGTAGTGATGAATTTTTAGAGATATTATTAAACAGACTAGGAAAATTTTCATTTGATAAAAAACATATCTGAAGGAATTGTTTCCTAAGAGCACTTTACATAAAAATGGGCTAATACATTTTTAAAAACTTTTGGGAAAAATTTTTAAATTGTAAATTATTTTTGAAAGTATATTTTGAATGTTTTAAATGTTTAAATTGGACCCTTTCTACCCTACAAAAATTGGTATACCTGTAGCTAATAAATAAATGTAAAAAGTAAAAGTTAGAAGCCCCAACATAACAAGCCCCCTTTTTGAGTTCTTAACACATTCTAAAAGCTTATTCCGGTTTCTAGACAGTGCCAAAATTAAATGCTTTAAAAAGACTATCTCCATTCCTGTCATGATGACATAGTAAGGTTTTAACAATATTCCCAACAACTCGCGTATAAAACAAATTTTTTTTCTAATGAAAAGATAGTGTTTTGTATTTCAAAATCTTACCCCTTAGTAAAGAATTGGTTGTATTTTAAAAAAATGAAAGCCTGATAAAAACTTTTTTTCTTATTGCATGAAAAAGTAAAATGTAAAACAATAAGGGGGCCTCCGTAGTGAAAAACCCAGTCAGTCGTGGCCAAAATAAACATATTCTAATGTTTCTTCTAATGTTTTTTTCACCTGTAAAATGTAAGGGGTATGGTGTTTAAAAACCACCAAAAAACCCTTGAACTTAAATTTGCCCTGTGCATGTTTGGATCATTTGGGAAGCAAATTTTTATGGTCAAACCCCCGATTTTTCTTTCTGTTTTTTGTCGTCCCCTGTTCAAAACAAAAATTTTTTAAATTTTTTTTTTTTTTAAAAAGACGCCTGAATGTTTGGGGAAAAAATTTTTTTCCTTTTGTTTTTTTTTAAAATTTTTTTAAAAATTTTGGGGTTTTTAAATTTCCCTTTTTTGGAAATTTTTTTTGGGCTAAAATTTTTTTGGAAAAAATACAATAAAAAAGCCCCTTTTAAAAGCTTTAAAAAGGGAAAATTTTTTAAAAAGGGGTTCCCCTGAAAATGGAATGAAAAATTTTTTGGGCCCAAATTTGGTTTTTTATAAAGGGGGCCCCTACAACGAATTTTTAAATTTTTGGTACATAAAAAATTTTTTTAAAATTTTTTGAGGCCATAACGCCCCTAATCTAACACATTTAATCTTTTTCATAGAATTCCCTTAAAATGCTTCGGGTAAATTTTATTCCTCTTAAGAAATTTTCATACCGAACTCCAAATACAATTTTTTTTGAAAGGGGAAGTATTTTTTGATTCATCCCCTTTGAATTTTTTGTTTTTTTTTACAAAAAAGAATGAAAAAATTTACTGCAGGCCTTTTAAATTACAAAATTTACCCCCCCTTTTTTTTTTTTCCCTTTAAATTTTTTTCCCTTTTTTTTCAAAAAGCTTTTTATTTGAAAAGTTTGAAAAATTTTGAAGGGTTTAAGGGAAAAAAAAATTTTTTTTTTTTTAAAGTTTTTTTTTTTTTTTTAAAAATTTCGGAAAAAACCCATTTTTTTGAAAAAAGGTTTTTTTTTTTATTTAAAAAATAAATTTTTTAAAAAATTAAAAAAGGGTGGGAAAAAAGTTTGGGGTTTTTTTGGGGGGGGGGAAAAAGGGATTTTTAAAAAAAACCAAAAAAACCTTTTTTTTTTTTTTTTTCCCCCCAAAAAAAAACCCACCAAAAAAAACCAAAAAAAATAAAAAAACCCCTTTTTCCAAAAAAAAAAAAAAAAAAAAAAAAAAACCCAAAAACAAAAAAAAAAAAAACAAAACAAAAAAAAAACCCTTAAAAACATTTTAAAAAACAAAAAAAAAAGAAACCCAAAAAAACCCAAAAAAAAAAAAAAAAAACCCCCCCTTTTGTTTTTTCAACAAACAAAAAAAAAATTTTGCACCGGAAAAAATTTAAAAGCAAAAATAATTAAATAAAAATTTTTTTTGTTTTTTTGGCGTTTTTTTCTTAATTGGGGGAATTTTTGGGGGGGGGGAGGGGTTAAACGGGCTTTTTGAGAAAAAAATTTTAAAAAAAATGGAAGGGAAAAACCTGAAATAATTTTTTAAAAAATTTTTTTTATTTAAAAACCAGAAAAAGTTAAAAATTTAAAAAAAAAGGGGTAAAAAAAGATTCCCAGTTTTAAATTTTTGTAATTTTTGGGGGAGATTTTTTTTTATTCAGAAAGAACCTTAAAGTAAATAAATAAAAATTTTGGCATCCCCAAAACAAAGGTCGGTACCCTTTTTGGCCTTAAAGTTTATAAAATTCTCTTCCTCTTTTTAAAAATTCTGGAAAAAAAAGGAAAGGGTTAGGGAAATGTTTTTAAACTTGCCAAAATTAAAAAATTTTTAAAATCTTTTCCTCTTTTTGGGAAAAAATTAAGATTGCCTTTTTAATTAATTTAAGTTTAAATATAGATTAATCTTTTCCTATTTTTTGGAAACTTAAATTGCCATAACCCCCATGAAATTAATTCGCACACCAAACGTTATTTTTTTCAAACAGAAACCCTTGTAACCGAGCACGCCCAAATCAATTGGGGCAATCGGTTTTTTTTTTCTTAATTATTTTTTGTCCGAAAAAATTTTTACATCGAAATTTGGACCCCCGAAAATTTTTCATAAAAATTGGGGGTGAGGGTTATTAATTTTAAACTCTGAAATTATAGAATGGGGTTTGTAAAAATTTTGTTGTGGTTAATAATATTTATTGGGTCGTGTTTTTTTATATTTTAAACCCTTGGGTTTATGGGGTTATTTATTTTTAACTTTGGCAAAATAAAAAGGATAAGGGGGGTTTTGAACCCGGGGGGGATTAGTGCCCCGGTTTAACCCGGGGTAGGGCCCCCCTTTCTTTCCCAATTTTTGGCGGTTTTTAATTTGTAACGCCTGAAAAAAAAAGAGAATAAAAAATTATACCCAATTTATACTTTTTTAAGGGGGGGTTTTAAAGTAACTTTGCTTTTTATTTTGTATTTTTTAGAAAAAATTTAAAAAAATAAAGGGGGAAAACCGGGGTAGGGGGCCTACTGGTACAAAATGCCCAAAATAGACAGTTTTAAATTTTGTCCCCAGCTTAAAATAGCCCGGACAGCTAAGGTCCCGGTTAAAAACCCCGGTGTAGTCATTTTTTGATTATATACTCTAAATATATGTTTTAGAGTCGATATATATTTTCGTTAAAACAATGCTAAAACGTAGTTAACGGGGAATGTATTATACGGTCTATATTAGTTTTATTAGTATTGTATCAGGCCGTATTTACTTTTTTTAAAGGAACTTAAATGTGTGTGGATTTAATAAAAAAAAAACTAACTTTAAATTTTCCGCTCGGATGGGGGGCCATTTTCACGCGTGTTGTAGTTTGTTGTAATATATTTTAAAATATGAGTAGGGCTCAGTTTTTTAATTTATTTTGTGTTCGATTCTACATGACCACCATTATTTCGATGCGCTGTTTCAGTGATCATTGTATTGACACACGCACACATCCCCCGATTGACATGTTTGATAAATTTTGTTAGCCCTGAGAAATCATTGGTGGGTTATCATGAAAAAAATTAAAAATTGTCTCCCAAGGTAATTATAGATCTCAGGATTTTTACTCCCGCATTCCCAAACCCCTTAGCATTAAGAGACGACGTACCTATTTTATGTATTTTGTAATTTCAGAATTTGTTTAAATTTAATATGGTGAAAATTTTACGCACTGCACTAGAAATAAAACTAAAAAAAGGCTTGCATCCCGGATTCGCCTAAGGGGTCAAGAACCCGGGGAAAAAATTTCAGTAGGATTGCTGGTGACGGGATTTAACCGTTTTTCCTTCCAAAACGAGTTCACGCGTTACATGAGCTACCTCAACGGTTATTCGGTCAAAGCAAAACCATGCAGGGGTTTGACCAAAAGCTTGTCAGAGATGCGGAAATGTCAATATTGTGGTCTGAAAATTTTTTTCCAAAAGGCACAACAGAGAGGCGTGTTTTTGTGTAAAATGCATTTGCCGCCTGCCGGGTGCCGCCTCGAGTGATCCAAAGGGCACTTGCCCAAACCCGGATGATCTTCAACAAATTAAAAAGTATAATTTTTAACCTCTTTTCGCACTTCTACCGACCTTCCGAGGATTTTTTATGTACGTCAAGCCAGGCCGAAGGAATAATCCAGAGCGTTGATTCCTGTAGTAATAAAAACATGTTTTCTATAAAACCCAATGGACTTGGTTTGGCCCAGCACTCATTGGTTTTCATTACAGCAAAACGGCACACCCGGGGAAACGGGGGAAAGAAAAACTAATTGAAGTTGTATTCAACATTTACACAAAGGTTTTATACTGATCAAAATATCTAAATTTTTGTTAACAGTTTATTATAAAGGCAAATAAAAATAATTTGACACAACACATGAAGGGAGAAAGTTCTTCTGTATCAATGATGTACTTCGTTACGTATTTTGATTTTGCGGAAATGGTTTTGTTAAAAATTTATTATGCATTTTTGAATGGAAAAAATGTGAAAGGGTTTTTTCAAATGTCCCGGAAATAATAATATAATAAAGCAATAAGCAAACATAAAAATTACTTTGAAAGAAATTTTATTTGTTTTTATAAATTTTAACACCTTACATTGGTGTTTTCCTTTCCCTTTTTTTATTTTTTCACTTAAATTAAATTTAAAATCGTGCCTTGCTGTTTGTAGATAGTGCATTACATTGGATTCATTGGGGACAGCTATTGGGTATAGGTTTTTTAAAAATAATTTTTAATGAATTTAAAAAGTATAGGTATATCATGGAAATAGTTTGGTAGATATTAAATATTTATGTTTTTTTATTAGGCCGCCACCTACAGAACAAATGGCATAATCAAAAAGGCCCGGAAAATTGATTTTTTCATCTTTCGTTTAATGCGTCAGAAAAAAAAAAAGGGGCATAAACCATGATAGGTAATTGTTTTAAAACTTACATATGTACTTTTTTGGGCGGGGCTTATAAAGAAAATGTGACAGTTTCAAACGTATTGAATATTCAAATGCAAATGAATAATAAAAAACAGCACTTTTTTCGAAAACCATTTCAAAATTTCCCCTTCTTTATACCAGTCATCAAGGTCAGCATGGGTTTCA
The DNA here is from genome assembly GCA_024449915.1 of Sweltsa coloradensis. NCBI lineage: Eukaryota > Metazoa > Arthropoda > Insecta > Plecoptera > Chloroperlidae > Sweltsa > Sweltsa coloradensis. The sequence continues at coordinate 1,189,768 of JAMZAV010000405.1, read as the reverse complement.
TCAGGAGGTGGCTTTTCCAGCTAGCTTTAAAAATCATCCTGATTAAAAATGTATTCATAACCTATCAATATTAGGTAAGGCAATAAACGGACGTTTACCGTACCACGATAATAAATTTGTAAAAATTAGATTTAAATATGTACCACCTCCCCAAGTATGTCTTGTGGTCTTAAATCAGCGTTTCGAATATACATATACTCCTTTCGGGGGTGTTTTTGATTCCACAGTTTTCAGTGGTAAGATTTTTTACACTTTTTTTCATTCATCACATACTTAATAAACCAATTTGGAATTTCCTGATCATAAAATTTTCTCAATCACCCCCGATCTAGCACCCTTGTTGTAATCGTCCCGGAGCGAGACGCGAACGATGTGAAATAATATGCTTTGGCCTGCGGGCCGTAGACCCGGGCTCCGGGGCCGCACCTTTTCGGAGAACTTCTGCAGTACTCGTGCAGCCCCAGACTACATTGAACTCGGCCGTCTATTGGACGGTTTTTTCGAATATTCTGGGTGACATTTGCGAAATCCCACCTCCAGTGCCCCTTTCAACTCCCATTATCACCAAATTGGCCCCTGGGCCAAAAATCCGGTTTTACTCTTAAGGGCAAAAAAAGGTCGATTTGACATCCCTGCCAGCCCTTTCCCCTTTTGGGACAACAAGGGGCGTGGTTTTTGTCTCTATCATCTAGCATCGGTGCCTCTCCTCAAAAATTTAAAAAAAAAGCGTTTTACCCAACGCGTAGTTTAAAAAAACACAATCCCCTTTAAAAGAACTGAAAATCTTGTACTCTCGATTTAATGTTAAAGGGGTTTGGGACGTTTATTTAAGCATAATCCAAGACAGACTTTACATTTGTGCCGACATTTTTATTCACATAATTATTGCTCAAGAAAAAAGCTATCTTTTCTGTTTAGAAGTAATAGTTTAAAAAAATCATCCCCCTAGGGGTTTCCCCCCTGCTTTCCCGCCTTCAAAATTATGTTTGTTCCATCTAATATGTCATAGCCCTTTAACATAGTTTCATTAGACAATTTTTTTGCGTAAAATAAATCCTAAATATTGAAAAAAAGCTTTTAATAAAAATTTCAAATCCACAGTTTTCAATAACACCTTTCTTGTGTCATGAAAAACCCATTGTGAAGCAAGAATATAAAAAAATCTATTTCATGGTATGAACACCTATTTCTATTATATGTTGAGCATTGTCTACATTATAGAATATTTTTTGGGAAGCAAGAATGGAAACTTGGAAGTACTCAACTCCATAACGACTAGTACTTTGCGCATGTAAGTGTCGATTGCGTTTAGTTCCAGACTGATATCTAAACAGACTGGGACTTTTCGTGATTGATATTTATATGTGCATATTCTTCAGTGAAGAAGTCATCAAGATCTCAACAGAAGAAGTAGGAACCAGATGATTGGGATCGTGTGGAGTCTTATACTAGCTTGCGAAGGTAACTGCAACTCTACTGTGTAAATTCTGAAACATTTAGAAAGTCATTTATGTACAGAGGCGTATCCTATTGGAATTCAATTTCTTATGATATTAGAAGCCAGTTTTCTGATCTAGGAATTGTACAATTTAAAAGTAAAATTGAAGCAATGATAATGAATCAAAAGAGCAAAGAATTGATTTTTTACAATTTATTTGTAGGTTATTGTTTGTGTATTTGTGTAATGTTAATTAACCTTCATAAGTTCTTATTAATGATTTTGCTTTTCTCTTTTTTTGTTCATTTTTGTTTTGATTATGATATAGTCAATGTATTTTCAATTACATTTTCTGCCTAGATTGTCTGGTTACCGCACACTGATGGAGCTTGCAACTTGAGTTAGGTGTCCTGTATCATTGCTGTGATCAGTTTTTGACATGAACAATTTTAAAAATTATATATCTGATATAAATTATATATTAGAGTCAAGATTTTTTGGCCTACACAGTTATCAAGATTTGAACACAAAAATGAAGATTGAACAGAAGAATAAAGATTCGTGTTCGGTGGTTTCTTCCGCGAAAGTTTTTTGATTTCACTCCCTGATTTGCTGTTCCTGATTTTTGGCAAACCTCATATTCGTTTGAGTGGGATCGTCTAATAAATCATTTTTTTCTTTTCGTTTTTTTTTAAATGTTTTTTTTTCTATTTTTTTTTCTTCCTTTTTTCCCCTTTTCTTTTCATTCCTACCCCTTTTTTATTTTTGATTTATTAATTAAATACATTTTTTATTTTTTTCACTTTGTTAATACAATTGTTGTGTTTAACTGTATTGTTGTTGTAATGCTAATATTTCAAATATGTACTTAAATGTAGTGTATTGTAGTTTCTGCATCTCTGTAATTAGATTTATTAGGTTGTCCTCCTTTGTAAATCAGTTTTATAACTAAATAGGATAGACGTTTAATAAATAAATAAATAAATATATAAAAATAATAAAACGTGCATAAACTCTTTAATATTGACTTGACATGTATTAATCATAACAAGTAAAGCATTCTGCGGCAATAGTGCTTGTTGTGTGGCTCGTTGGTCTTGTGGTTAGCGTATCTGCTTCCAATGCAGAAGGTCCAGGGTTCGATTCCCGCAAAAGTCAGAAGTTTTTTAACTTCTGATTTGGACTTAAATCCATCAGTTCTTGTCTTAGGAGTTTGTGAATGGTGACTTTGGATCCGTCCTAGCAACGAAGCACATAATACATTCAGAGTTGTGCTGAAGCGGCCTTGTTGATTCTGGCGTTGATCCGCGGGTGTTCGCACTGTCCATACCACTGATTGCTATATTTCCTATTAAAAATATCGATCTTTGGTTGGTTATCGCTCACTCGTCGATTGCGTCGGGGCCTACAGGGTAGGCTTAGTCGCTTTGATTTACTGTCCCCCACTGAAAATCAGTTACATACCTGAGTGGGTAGACTCTAAATACAATATTTATTTATTTATTTATTTATTTATTTATTTATTTATTTATTTATTTATTTATTTATTTATTTATTTATTTATTTATTTATTTATTTATTTATTTATTTATTTATTTATTTATTTATTTATTTACTTATTTATCTATTTATTTATTTGAATAACAAACGCGGGCACCGATCAACGTAGCGATTCATCGCTTGCTATGATTTTTTTGTGATCGCTCGCTAACAAAAACTTGTTAAAACCACATCCAAGCCTTATACTCCCCGTATACACCCACGCACGGTTGGTCAAATTATAACGCCAAGGCTAGAAAGCTAAAAAAAAAAACAGGAACATATGGCTACTTAAAAATGAATTGGCAGAAGGTCAGAGTTTACAATACATTTCAATGTAACGCAACTGAAAATTTGTTGTGTAAGCAATATACCGTTTTGCTTCTTAAGATTTCATGCGTAAGGGTATAGTCAAATTTGTTGTAAATAAAAAAAACGCATCAGTGGACTTACAAGTAATTTTGCAGTTGAAAAGAAAATAAACAAGTTAGTAAAAGCTAAAAATTTCGTAAACAATGTCAGATAGTGGCTAACCTTTTCATGATTACGTTTTCCAAACTTCAAGATCAGAGGTTGTAGCCACTGCCTTCATTCTTCTTGTTGCACACATCACCATGTCGTTTTACGAAAATTACATTGTAAAATTAACTCTTATTCATATCTTACATAATTACAAACTAAAAGATATTAACTTAGATGGTCATACACAAGGTAAGGTAACTAAATGAAGTGATACATCAGTATCGAGAACTGTACCTTGTACAAAAATCAAAATAAATAAATAAATGTGCAATAACAGTGCTAAAATAATTCATACGTTTTGATACAAAGTTCGATTTTTTTTCAATTAAACTTTATTTAAAAATCAACTAACCTGCCCAAAATTAAATAGCTACTAGTTTCTATTCTGATGCTTCCGAAAATATCAAAATAAGTATAATGCACAATTGTCATAAAGTTGGAATAAATATGCATAAGTTTCGACACAAAATTCAACTTTAGTTCTTAAAATATTTAACCAGTTATTTATGTATAGCCCCTACATTTTGTTGGCCATAATGAAGTAGCTATTAGTTTTGTCTGTTGCTTGTGCAAAAGTCGTATATAGTTGTGTTAACTAAGCAAAGTTTTGACATAAAATTCGATATTCGAATTTGGAATTTCAAAAATTAAATTAAATTTTATTTTATTAACTTCACTCGCTAAAACGAAATAGATGCAAATTTATTTGTCTTGATTGTGATTAAAATCAAAATAAGTTGTGCAAAATTATGCAAAAAGAGTGCAAAAATATGGCATTGATTTAAACATGAAAATCCATTTTGGTCAATCTAACCAAAATAACGCTGAGATAACTTTTTGTATTGCATGAACAAAATAAGAAAGTTTGCACATGAAATTCGTTATTTTACGAAAACCACTAACTTGGCTCAGCCAAAATAAAGTTGTAACTTTTCTGTGTTGCATGTTCAAAACTCGAAATGGGACGTGCACAATTATGCACAAAGAGTGCAAAAATTTGATGTAAGTTTGCACATGAAACTCGTTATTTTGAAAAATCATTAAATTGGCTCAGCCAAAATGAAGTTGTCGTAACTTTTTTGTGTTGCTTGTGCAAAAATCAAAATTGGTTGTGCAAAATTGTGCAAAAAGTGTGCAAAATTCCAGCATATCAAAAGTCAAAATTTCATTGGTGGTTGAGCCAAGTTAATGGACCCTCACACGCCTCTGGTTTCCCTCTGCCCCCCCGCACGTCTTGTCCATGTACGCCTAGAACGTACGACACTGTTGCCACGATGTTGTAGTACTGTCGGCAAGTGCATACAAAGGGAATGCTCGAGTTATCAATGCCTCGCCAGCAAGGTCAACGCAGTAGGCAAGTCTCCGATACAAAACGAACATCTCCAAATGCATTAGCTAAGACCGATACACACACGTCAACTGGATAAAGATGTTAATATATAAATGCCATAAAAAGTTGCCGAATTACTTGTCATGGTAATTAATAAAGTAATTGATGACAAATGATGTTTCACCAGTTTATTAAAATAATGTAATATACCTACTCCAAAGGTGAAGAATGTGTTCCAATTCATCCCACTGTTGTAATTTGAAGAATGTGTCCCTGATTCCCCCAATTTCTTCAAACAAGTTCATTGTGTTTTTTTTTCAGTTCAGTTAAGTTGATAAAAAATTTTAAAAAATTATCCTGTTATGTTGTTAAGCGTTATTTTCGTCTTCATGTTAGTAAATAAAAATAGCTTATGTCAAAGCCGATCAATGCTGTGTTATTAGGATCTATTCAAATACAAAATAATGTACAAGTCACAATGTCATTTTTAACCTACGACTTCATTATGAAAAATGACGGCCAAATTTGTCTTGATATTTTTCTATATTTTTATCCTGTTTTCCTCTTGAAAAATTCATACATCAATCTTACCGATAAAGACGAGAAATGAGTTGTATGCTTGTATGTTTCATGTAAATTAATCAAAGAAATTGTTTGAAAATTAATGTGTATAGTATACTTATACAGACTTGTATTGGTTGGTAAAACCATAAAGAGCCCCGGGGACTTTTGTCAGAATTGTTTGTGGACAGTCCTGAACCACCGACCTCGTGAATTCTAATATTCTTAATAGTAATAGTCTAATTAATTAGGTCTAAAAAGCCGTCATACCGACAGATGTAAAGCGCTAGACTCTATTCGGGAGGTCGTGGACTCGAATCTCGCTTCCGGCAATCCTGTCTGAAAATTCCAAAAATTACGATTCCAAAAAAACATGTCTCATGCGGGATTCGAACCCACTTCCTCGTATAGCCATACGCTCGGACTAGCGTCCAATAGTGTGACACTGCGGACGGCTTCATCACTTCGACGAAAAATGCGTAACGATTTCACTATTTTTTGTTCCATAATTCCGCCGGCGCATGTGTCTAGATGTACGCGTATCGCGCTATTGAATATAAACAGTGGCTATAACAAAACGTTTATCTTCTGTATTTGCATTTAGTTTTGTATAATTATACTATGTTCTTTAGATAGACGAACGAACAAAAAGTATTAATTTAATATTTTATCTGTCGCCGACGGAATGTTTGTTTTTCACAATAGGCATATTATGTCACTGGGCGTCCACGAATCTTTATGAACCAAGTACTAGTAACTGTAACACTACGTAACAAAGAAAAATCTGAATAAAGAAGTGCGTCGTATTTTTAGATCTCGGTGATGATCGTTCTTGAGACATGAATGTCACTTGCATGTAGACATTCATCTTTTATTTAGATTCGAAACGTATATCAACAGGTCAATGGTGCATGACTGCACGTGCGCAGCGGGCTTGTATAAACACTTACCACAGCAACCACATGGATGCCGATTAGTCGAAATATCAAGACTTGTTCTTTATTCTAATAAATGTGATGAGCTCTCATCCCCCCACTCACGCGGCCATAAAACTACGAATCTACGATTATGATCTTAGCTTATAGCAAATGTTTATCCACTTATTTTCTTTTTCTCCATACCATGCAGTCCTTGTTTATCAATAAGACGACTGTGAAAATGAGCCGCACCTTCTTCTGTCGGTAGAGTTTAGGCATTATGTGCCTTAGTCTGAAATTACCAACTGGACGAGGAAAACAGTGTTGTAAAGTAATTCTTATCGTTTTTAGTAAACAGTTAGAACTATTTGAACAAGTGCCATTTAAAGTGTGAAATGTGTTTTTAACGTGTCATTATTATTCGTCTAGTTGATTTCCACCTGCTTTGGCTGGGAATTTTTACCTTTGACTACAAAGTTAACGTTATTACGAAGTGTTTTTCAAATTTGCTTGCATGTTTATTAACAGACAAATCACATAACAATCGAAAGTAGGTTATGAATTTACGGTAAGAAAGGATTAATAATAATGACTTATAAATCTGGTGTAATCATTCGCGCCTAATCACGCGCTAAGAAAATAGTTCGGTGCTAATAATTAGTTTGTGTTATTATTTTTCAGTTTACTTACTAGGGTAGTGAAATAATAAAGAGCGGAACAACTTGTAGTTTTAGAAATAATGTTTTTGCGGAAAATCAATTGTATTCATTAATGCCATAGTACTTATATAACACATGCGGGAATTCAAGCGACTGTCGACCTAATGGTTTTTGAGAACTAACTTGGCAGTCGGCTCGTCGCTGTCTGATAGCGGCCAACACGTGCGCCTACCCCCCCCCCCCCCCCTCCGCGGTGCTAATCGGCTACAGATAAATGCAGAGTCTGGCGATAAATACAGACTTGCGTCATACTCATTACTACGACACACAGATATGCGATGTGTCTCAACTCTCAACCAATTTTGTATAGGTGCGTGAACTTGGCACCCCCCACAAGAGCACTAATTCATAGATGACACATTATTTAGTGCCAATTTAGTGTTTTTCGAACGCCACTAGCCCCACAATTATGCTTAAAATATTTTAGGTTTTATAGGCAAATTTTACTGCGGGGGGTCCCCAATTCCGCAGCCCCCCCCACAAGAGCACTAATTCTAAAAATGACCTTTATTTGGGCCCAATTAGTGTTTTCGAACGCCACTAGTCCCACAATTATGCCAATACTTTAGATTTTTATGCAAATTACTGCGGGGGGTGAAAAATTCACGCAGCACCCCCCACAAGAGCACAATTTCTAAAAGACACATTTTTAGTGCTCAATTAGTGCTTTCGAGCGCCCACTAGTCCCCCATAAGTGCTTCAAATATTTGGGTTTTTTATAGGCAAATAGGGGGGGGGTGCCAACTTCACGCAGCACCCCCCCAAGAGCAAAATTCTAAAATGGCACATTATTTGTCCCTAAATTTTATGCTTTCGACGCCATAGCCCCCAAAAATTAGTGCTTAAATTTTACTTTGGTTTTAAAGGAAAATTTACTGGGGGGGGTGCAACTTCACGCAACACCCCCCCAAGAGAAAATTCTAAGAATGGCACATTTTTAGTGCTCAATTAGTGCTTTCGAAACCACTATCCCACAATTAGTGTTTCAATACTTTAGGTTTTATAGGAAAATTACTGCGGGGGTGTAACTTCACGGGGGACCCGCTAAAAAGAGCACAAATTAAGTTTTAAATTTTAAGATTAATTAATTTTTTTTTAATTTTAATTTAAATTTAAACCCAGAATGTTTTTTTTTTTTTTTTTTTTTTGTCTGTTTTTTAACACGTTTTCGATAAACCGATATCCAATTGCGATGAAATTTTAAGGGGGCCTTTCAAAATCTCTGAACTTAAAACTCCCCTTTTTTTAGCGAAATGGGAAAAATTTATTTCTCATGAAAATGAATTTTTACGTTTTTTTCGAATTTTAAAAAAATTTTTGATTATAACACCTAAGGTTTTACCCGATTTTCATGATTTTTCAAGAACTTAAAAGTCCATAAATTTAAAAGATTTTTCGGGGAAAATTTTGAACGCAATAAAAAAAATATTTCTCAGAAAAAATCAATTTTAAGTTTTTTTTTCTTTTTTAAACAATTCTTTGATTGTTACACACAAGCTTTGTCCTTTTGTAATAAAATTTTTCAAAAACCCTTAAATTTTGATGAATTCAATATTCGTGTAAAATTTGTGCGCAATCGAATAATTTTTTCTAATAAAAAATTTCAATATTACTATTTTTTCCTTTTTTAAAAAAACGATTTTTTAAAAAAAAAAAAAAATTTAAATTTTTTGTTTTAAATTTAAAATTTTAAATTTTAAAAAAATTTCAATTGGGAATGTTTTTTTTCAAGAACAACAAAAAAATGCATAACACATGGCAGCTCATGCACCAATTACGCTCACCCAAACAAACGCGGCCGGGACTTAAGCTTTTTACCTAGTTTTTTGGATGACGTAGCGGCGAGCAAAAAATTCTTTTCACACCCCGGAGAAAAAAACCGGAATTTTTTTTTTTGTATTTTTGCTGTTAACACGTTTCCGGGGCTAAACCAAATTTTCCCAAATTGCGAGGAAATTTTTTTGGGGGGCTTCGTTATCTCGAACTTAGAACGACTTTTTTTAGCGCAATCAATTTTTTTTTTTATTAAAATCGCAATTTTACGTTTTTTTTAATTCTTCGACTTTAAACACCTACATGTTTTTATCCGTTTGTAATGATTTTTTAAAAAAACCTAAAATTTTTGAATTCTATTTTTGGGGTTTTAATTTTAGGAAAACTTTAAATAATTTCTCATGAAAATGAAATTTTCGCTTTTTTTTTTAAAAAAAATTACGCTCATCCAACAAGGGGCCCTGAAAAAGCGTTGCAAAGTTTTCCTAGTTTACTACAACCAAATGCGTTCCATCCATTCGATGTATAATCAACTACAATTTCAGAGAAAAAAATGTCCCCGCCCTATGGTCTAGGGGTTAAAAACCTCACCGGGAATTGAGAGTCCCGTGGTTCGACTCCCGGTCGGGGCGGACTTTTTTAATTTCTGGATTGTAGTAAATAATATCAATTCCATAGAATTGAAAAATGACATATGAACGAAAATCCAAAAAATCTTTTTTTTTTGTTTATTTGGATTAAGGACGCGTCAACCGTTAGGTATAAGCCCACTCAACCTAGGGGGGGGGGGGGGGGGGGGGGAGGAGGGCCCATGCTTGTCAAACCAGCCACGAGTAAGGGAGGAAAGGGGGTTTCACGTCGCGGTGTCATTGTTTCGTCATTGTGGTGGTGTCTTTGTCGTCATCGTCGCGAGGGGTCTAAGGGAGGGGGCAAGTTCCCCGCGACGGTTGTCTGAGCTCGCCTCTTTTTTCGGGGAGTTTTACTACCCCTATGATTGCGAGGTGGACTTTTTCTTTTTGAATCGCCTTTTACGATAAGCAACCCATGACTGGGCCAATTCTACCCGCGCCCAGACGGGGAAAAAAGACTGGGTTTAATTTTTTTATCTGTTTTTATATCTTAAAAACCTGCATGGCCTAAATCACCAGGGAATTTTGTTATCGGTGATAGTAAGTACTAATTTTATGTTGTATGCTTATCCATGTAGATGAAAAAAATGTCATTTTGTTATTTAGTCAGTACCTTTTAAGTGTATCTAATTTGTGTTTATTTAATTGTAAGTAGAACTGATAGTCCGAATTATGATTTATTGTAAGGTGGTTTTTATCTATGATTAGTAATATTTATTAAACTGACGACTGAAGTTTTAAAACAAGCCGACAAATAAATTTGATCTTTTTCTTTTTTTCAAGTAATTTTGATAAATAAGTAAAATTTAATTTTTTTGAATTAAAATTTCCCAAATAAAATTTTAATGTCAAAAACTTAGCCCGTTAACACAAATTTAACGATTTTTGCAAAACAAGGGAAAAAAAAAATAGATTCTTATTATGGCCAAAAAAATGTAGGGGTATGCAAAATTTTAATTGGTTAAATACTAAAAAAACGCTTAAGTCCCGCCGCGTTTTTTGGATGAGCGTAATTGGTGCATTGAGCTACCAGGGTTTATGTGGTTTTTCTGTGTTCTGGAAAAAATCTAATAAGATGAAGATTTTTTTAAAAATTAAATTTTTAAATAAAAAAAAAAAATAAACTTTAATCTCAAATTTTTTTGTTTAATCGTAATTCTAAAAAAGAAAAAATCAACATTTTCGATTTTCATAAGAAAAAATTTTCGATTTGCTAAATTTCACACAAATATATTTTTTCTTTAAAATTTAAAACTTTCTGTAAAAAAATCATTACAATCGGAAAAAAGAGTGGGTGTTAAAGTCAAAGAATTTTTAAAAAAAAAAAGAAAAAACCCGAAAAATTTGATTTTCAAAAGAAAAAATTTTTTCGATTGCGCTCAAATTTTACACGAATATTTTAATTTCAAAAAATTAGGGTTGTGAAAAAATCGTTAATTCGGAAAAGCTGTAGTGTTGTAAGTCGAAGAAATTTTTAAAAAATCAAAAAAAAAATCGTAAAATTGCGTTTTTCATGAGAAATAATTTCCCGTTTTGTGCTCAAAAACGGGCTTTTTAAGTTCAGAGATTTGAAGGCCCCCAAAAAAATTTTCACAATCGGAGTTTTAGTTTGCCGAATCGTGCTAACAAACAACAAAAATAAAAAAAAAAAAAAAAAAAAACATTCCTTTTTTTTTTTCTCCAGTGTAGTAAAATGGAATTTTCGCTTCGCTCGCTACGCCATCCAATAACTAGGCCGCCTTCGCGAAGGTTTTTTTCCAGCCCGCGTTGATGGATGAGTTTTTTTTTTTTAATATTTCTGTCCAATGATCATTTTTTTAAGTGGGATCTCTTTTTTTAATAGTTACTAAATATTATTTGTTAATTAAAACCCCTAAAAGGCTTTATTAAAACCCTTTATTTATTTTAAATTTTTTTTTGCCCAAAACTTTTTCAACTTTTTTTTAAAAATGCATACATCCCCATAATTTTTTGTAAATGTAAAATATAAAAGGTAGTACTTCCCCCCTTTTTGGTCAGAATGGGCCCTAAGTTTCACGAAAATATCGAATTAAAAACCGGGGAAAAAATCGTAAAAAAACGTTTTTTTATGAAAACTTTTTCTTCAAATTCTCTAAAACTAGGAAACGTTTTAAGTCCGCCGCGTTGAATTGAGCTTTTTGTCTGTTTTTGTTTAGTAGGCCCACTTTTCCTTTGCAAGTGCTTTTTAAATCTTAGGTGATTTTTGTCAAGTATTTTTGTTACTTGTTAATTTTTATTTAAACCAAAAAAACTAAAAAACCTTTATTCCAGGATTCAAGCAATTGACAATTTTTCTTTCAGAAAGCAATACACTCCATGTACCTTTGGCATGAAAAAATATGAAGGTTGTAGCCCCACCGTCTGGTCAAAATCGGCCCAAATGTCACAAAATACGCACAAGTTTTTTTAAAAAACGTACAAATACGATATTCATGAGAAATATTCTTCATTTACCAAAAAAAGTGGCGGTTTTGGTTTTAGAGATTTCGAAGCCCCCATAAAATTGCATCGCAAATTGGGGTTCGGGTTTTGCCGGAATGTGTTAACAAACACCAAAAATACAACAAAAAAAAAAAAATAAATCGCAAAAAATCGTAAAATTGCGATTTTCATGAGAAATAAATTTTTGATCCGCCCAAAAAGGGCAGTTCCAAATCCCAAAATTTTTAAAGGGCCCCCAGAAAATTTTATCAAATTGAGTATCGGTTAGCCGGAATGTGTTAACAAAACACAAAAATAAAAAAGAAAAACAAGAATATAAAAAAAAACGTAAAATTGCAATTTTTAGGAAATAATTTTCGATCAATTTTTCGACCCCTGCAGTTGTGAGTTTAGAGATTTAAAAGGTCCCCCAGAAAATTTTATCGCAAACCGGGGTAGGGTTGGGAATCGTGCTGACGAGTTAATCTCTTACGCAGAAATTTAAGAAGCAAAACGTATATGCTTTCAAAAAACTTTCAGTAATTTCGTTAATTTAAATGTATGTAAACAATGACCTTCTGCCAACCATTTTTAAGTAGCCCATTTCCCCACTTTTCTTTTCTTTCTAGCCTTGGTGTTATAATGTGGCCCAACCTTGGGGTTGAATACGGGTATGATGATTTCGGGTAGTGTATGAAAACGGGTGTGTACTCCCGTCGGGGCGGGGTAGAAATTGGCCCCGAGCATGGCTCTGCAATCGAAAAACTTTTAAAAAAAAAAGTCTACCCGCAAACATCAGCTAAAAAAAGCGGAGTAATCTTATCCCCGAAACTTTGAAGCAGCTCTGGCAATCGTCTCGGGACCTTGTCCCCTCCCTTTTAGGGCCCCCCGGCGACGTGACAAAGACACAAAAGAACGATGACAAAGACGATGCGACCCCGAATGAGAAACCCCCCCCCTCCACTTTCCCGTGGTGGTTTGACCAAATGGGCCCCCTCCTCCCCCCCCCCCCCCCTTTGGCTAGAGTGTGCTTATTACCTAACGGTTGACGCGTCCTTTTAAACCAAAAAAACAAAAAAAACAAACAGGGGTGTACGGTTGGATGTGGTTTTTCAAGTTTTTGTATGCGTGCGATCACAATAATCTTTTTTTTTTAAAGATTATAGCAAACGTTTATGTTATAACGAAAGAAGATGTATGAACCCCCCCAAAAACAAAAATTGTAGAAAACAGCCAAACCTTACACACTCAAAAGAAATGGATCTAAAAAAGGGCCAAGCTCCTACCCCCTTCCACATTTGCGCATTCTTAATTCATAAAGTACATGTCCCGTAAAAAACACCCCTTTAAAAGCTTGGCAAAATGAATTTTCAATATTAATTTAAACGTAATAGTTCATCAAATTTTTTTTTCAATTAATTTTAACCTAATGTAATGCAAATTCATTTTTCCAAGCTTTTTTTGGATATTTTTACGGGGGCATGTACGTTTATGAATTAAGAATCGCAAATGTGGAAGGGTAGATGAGCTTGTCCCCCTTTTTTTTTAATCTCTTTTTTTTGAGTGGTAAAAGGGTTTGTCTGTATTTTTTCAAGTTTTTGTTATGTGTGGGATTCATTACTTTTTTAAGTTCCATTGCAAAATATTTGTTAAAATATAATAAATTTATCAAAATCGATTTTAATTGCTATGGATTACCACTAGGAAACGCTCAGTTGGACGCGTTGATAAGCAGCACGTGCTATAGCTAGCCCACATTGCACATTTTTTTAAATTTTGGGCGTTCGTGTCCAGGGGCCCTGTTTTCCAAAATTATTTTTTTTGGCAGGGTGGGGAAAACCCCTGGGTAAAACTTTACAGTGGATAAAATCCCCCGCCACTAGAGGACCTTGCATCATTTTTTTGGGAAAAAAAAATATTTTAACTCTTTTGGGTTTCAATAATCCTACACTGCTTCCTCGATAGTATTTTGATTACTTCTAGGTGGCAGTGCATAGAAAACTTTGTGCGACTTTTCGTTGCCATGGTAAAAGTTACTTTTTTATAATTAATTTTCCACTTTCCTACTTTTCGGGTCAAAAAAAAATTAACATTTTTCGTGACCGGCGGACATTCTAAATGATTTGGCCCCCTCAATTTTGTCGCCGTTTAGTTTGAAAAAAAAACTTTTGATAACTTTTTAAAGTTAAATTTTTTTTAACTTTTTTAACATTTTTTCCAAAAAAAAGGCATCAATCGAGAACGAAGCTGCGGATGGGCAAAAATTTTAACTGTCCGAGCCTCCGTTCGAACGTTATGGCGGACATACAAACAAAAAAAAACAAAAAAAACAAACAAAAACAGTGACTATTTTTTCCGGCGAGTGCAAATGGAAAAGCTCGCTTCGCTCGCTTAATTAACAATAAAATGAAAAAAAAATGTGGTCAAAGATTTCTTTTTGTAATCAAAAATAGGCGATTATTGTCAGTAACTATATTTTTTGTTGATTGTACCCTGTATGAGGCTTATTTTTAAAACCTTTATTTTGGAAACCTTCCAGCAATTTTTTGTAAATTTTACTTTTAAAGTGAAATTTAAACACTATTACCCTTAATTCCAGTAAAATATGAAAAGTTGTAGCCCCACCCGTTTTTGGGCAGAATCGCTGGGGAAAATTTAAAAAGACGAATTTGAAGTAGATAGCCCCTAGTAGCCATAGAACTAACGTCCTTAAAGGATTTTTAGCATGTTTAAGTCATATTTTTACCCCAAAAGGGAAAGCTCGTACCCCAACCAAATTTGCATGTGTTTGGGTACCTAAACTCTCGTTTTGATAGTTTTCAAGTTCACATCACGTTTCCCCGATGGCTGGGTGACACTTCGAAATCACCCCAACCGCTTGCTTTTATAAGGTGCTTTAAAGTGTAGGCACCGCGGTTGTCTGCGGCGCCCAACGGGCACCTAGTTATAGACCGATAAATTGGCGGTTTTTTTTCAAAAGTTATTTAAAGGGCAAGTGTAACAGATTAGAGTCATACTAAGAGAAAAATAATATTTTGTCTTTAGCCCCGCACGGTTTTTTGTGCAAAAAAAAATTTCAGAAACGCCCGTACATTTTGTGGGAAAAAATTTTAAAAAAAACTTGACAATCCAAGAAATTATATCACTAAAAATTGATCTCCTAAAGCTTTTGATGTAGTCGCCATCCCCAAATACAAAAATTGTAAAAAAAAAAAAAAAAAAAGGCAGCCCGTCTCCTTCAAAGTCTTCGAATGTGAATGCTGGGGGATATAAAGTTTTGCCAAGCATTTTTTTCTTTCTCCCTAGTTTTTTGATTGAAAAAATGTTGGATCATTTCCCTGTTGACGAGCGCCAAGCAACCATTTTTGTGGTAAGAAAGCAAAATTTTATACTCAAAATCATAAAAAAGCTTTGGGTATTGAATTTTGGTTTATTACAGACCCCCAAAAAGTCAAAGTAGTGGGGCCTCTAATTGCTATGGTTTTTAGAATGTAAAATATCTTTAGGCCCCAAAATTGCTTTTTTGACACATTGAAGGTGATTGGGTCAAGTTTTTTATAGTTATTGTTTAATTTTTGTTAACGTCTCAAAAAACTCATATTAAAAACCCTTTTTTTCTATGGATTTTGGCAAACTTTTTCAACTTTTCTTTCAAAGGTACTACAGCCCATAATCTTTGTTTCCAAGTAAAAAATTTAACTTGTAACCCCCACCGTTGGCAGAATCGGCCCAAATTAACGAAAATATCGCACAAAAAATCGTAAAAGTACGATTTCATGAGAAAATATTTCTTCGGTTGTACTAAAAAAAAGTGGAGGTCTAAGTTCAGAAATTTCAAAGGTCCCCCAAATTTTCATGAGATCGCTATGCCGTTTCCCGTAGTGAGCAAACAAAAAGAAAAAAACTCTCCCCCCCACCCCACCCCCCCCCCCCCCCCACTTACACAAAAAAAAGAACTAATTTTTTGGGGGGGAGTGAAAATTTAATCTTCGACTCGCCATCCCAATTTTTTCTTTTCGTGTTTTAAAAAATCCTCTGAAAAAACAAAATCCCTTTCCCCCCCCCCCCCCCTTTTTAGACAAAAAAAAAAAAAAAAAAAATTTTTTATAAACTAGGAAAAAGCGCTGAGTCCCGCCGCGTTGTTGGGTGAGCGTAATTTGGCATGAGGCCATGTGTTTTGCGGATTTTTTGGTTGTTCTGTGAAAAAAACATTACTAAGTTGAAGATTTTTTTTTTAAAATTTAAAATTTAAAAAAATAAAAAAAATTAAATAAATTTTTTTTTTTTTAAATTAATCGTAATTTAAAAAAAAAGAAAAATCTAATATTTAAAATTTTTATAAGAAATAATTTTTCGATTGGCACAAAAATTTTTCACGAAAAATAAATGCATAAAATTAAAGGGTTTTGTGAAAAAAAATTACAAAGGATAAAAAACATGTAGGGGTTAAAGTCAAAGAATTGTTTTAAAAATGAAAAAAAAGTAAAAAATTTTGATTTCATGAAAAAATTTTTTGATTGCGTCAAATTTTAACGAATATCAAATTCATTAAAATCAAGGTTCTTGAGAAAAAATTAAAAAGGATAAAGCAGGGAGGTTTTAAAACTGAAGAAAGCATTATTGGGGGCTAGTGGCGTTCGAAAGCACTAATTAGCACTAAATAATGTGTCATTTTAGAATTAGTGCTCTTTTGGGGGGTGCTGCGTGAAGTTGGGACCCCCACAGAATTTGCCTATAAAACCTAAAGTATTGAAACATTTGTGGGCTAGTGGCGTTCGAAAGCACTAATTTAGCACTAAATAATGTGTCTTTTTAGAATTAGGCTCTTGTGGGGGGTGCTGCGGAAATTGGCACCCCCCACAGTAATTTTTCCCATAAAAAATAAAAATATTGGCACTAATTGTGGGACTAGTGGCCCTTGAAAAACATAATTAAGCACAAAAATGTGTCATTCTTAGAATTAGTGCGTGGGGGGGTGCTGCGTGAAGTTGGCACCCCCCGCAGTAATTTTGGGCCCATAAAACTAAAGATTGAACACTTATTGTGGGGCTAGTTTGGGTTCGAAAGCACTAATTTGCACTAAATAATGTTCATTTTAGAAAGTGCTCGGGGGGGGGCTGCGTGAAGTTGGGGGACCCCCCGCAGTAATTTCCCATAAAATCTAAAGTATTGAAGCACTAATTGTGGATAGTGGCTTTTGTTAGCACTAAATGAGCACAAATAAAGTGTCATTTTTAGAATTTTGCTCTTTTGGGGGGGTTCTGCGTGAGTTGGCACCTCCGCAGTAATTTGCTATAAAACCTTAAAGTAATTGAAGCACTAATTGTGGACTATGCGTTCGAAAGCACTAATTGAGCACTAAATAAAATGTTTAAGTCTAGAATTAGTGCTTCTTGTGGGGGTGCCAAGTTCACGCACCTTTTTTGTATGCAATTTGGTGGCTCATAGTTACGAACCAAACGCGAATTTTTGAATACTGGCAACCAAATTGTGCGGGGGGGGCACTGGAACTTCCAACTTGTAATACAATCTCAACTTTGTTGAATAAACCATATCCGTCCCGCGGTGGCACATACGATTGCCCTGGTCCGTAGCGTATGGCTCTAACGAGGTCGTGGGCTCGATCGTGCAAAACCTGCTTTTTTGTTTAGTCGTCTTCTCCTCATCTATCACCACTCATCGCCTTATATAGCCTTAGTGCATTAATTTGACAACATACAGCTATTGGTTCGTGGTTGTATCATTCTATATATAGTATGGCCGTAAAAGCTCTTTGTTTTGTTTGTTTCGTTTTTTTTATTCGATCGAATTTATTGAATAATTTTTCATCAACTCTTTTTGTATAGAAGCATTTTTATACGAAGACTTGGCAACCATATTTACGCGGATTGTTTTTCATAGGATGCAAACGTAAGCCAGGGTTAAAACCACATTTGTTGCCACCGTGCGTAGGCGAACCGGGGAGGTGGGGGTCAGGTGTGGGGGGGGGGGCAAAAACTAACGTAAAGTTAAATATAAAACTCCCAGCAATTTCTGTGTACGTAAATATACACTTACACTTATACATTCGAAAAGTTCACCTGGGTTAAAACGAATCTATTTGCCTGTATTCTTCGTCATTAAATCAATATTGGTTGAATATACTAAAATGGGCCCCAACTTTTTTTTTTTTTTTCAAAACACCGTTCATTTTTTGAGTTTTTAGATCAAAAAGGGGCACATAGTTTGCAGTAAAACACGTTACAGAGTCCGAGTGGCAGTTAAAACTGACGAAATAACACTGAGTTAGGTGAAAAAAAAATTTTCCCCACAAAAACAAATCGCCGTCGGCCAAAATGGACTCCGGCGTTGGGCTTCGCCGCAGACCCAGCTCACCGCCCACAAAATCTTATGAATTGAATTAACTCCCCCCCCCCCCCCCTACATTCAAAACGCCGCCTGACCGCAGATTTATTTTGGGCGATATGTATCAAACTCAATTCATGGAAATATTATTCAGAATAAACGAATTTGAAACAAAAATGACTTTTGGAATCGTCTTTAGACATACATCACATAACCAACCCCGTATTTGTAATGCATAGTATACACAGAATAATAACCTGACCTTGCGTCCCTCACAGTGCTAGGTAACTTGGTTCGTCATTTTGTTGACTGGTTTGCCTTTTAGCCCCACTTTTTTATTCCAACTGTACACAAAAATAATAATATCAGATAAGAGGGGACCGCTGAGTTTGGCCTAACTCAATGCGACCGCCTCAGGTGTTAATGATTTCTGCTGAACTGTGGAATCATTCATTTATAACCAACTTCATATGGATGTTAAAAGTACTCTAATATTGATATCCGAATTGTTAAGAAAAAAGACCTTATATCCATCGCGAGACATAAACCAAACGTGAACTATGGAATCCAAACAGGGATTCCAATTCCTGGAAATTCCCACCAACCGTTTATCGCCCAAACGCCCCAAAATACCAAAACGATAGTGAGACGTCAGTTGTGGTGAAGCAGAAGCGTCCACGCCAGGGTTGCAGAAGCCCCCCCCCCCCCCCCACAATAGATAAAGTGAACTACGATACTCGTCGGCTAAATGTGTATAAACCAAACAATCCCCTTTGATATCTGCTTTTATTTAGCTTACAGTATGCCATTGATTGTATACACGACATCTAATGTGTCTATTTATGTTTTAATATTTTGTGGACATTGTATATTTATGTTTATGAACTTGTGGAAGATCAGGCAATCACCGTTTAGAATGTTCGTATGTGGTGATTACTCTGTAGTCTGGGATGTCAAAGCTGGTAATCTGACGGTCGATGTAGATTACCCCACATTATATATTGACGACAACCATATCATTACAAATGCCACAAAACAAATCTGTGAAATCAAGATTTGTAAAATACCACCAAAATGGGCTTTGAAGGTATTAAATAAAAGATATTTTTCCACCAAAATTATAATTTTTAACGTTCACTAATCATGTTTACCTCAGTGGAATCAAATTAAGCCGTATTTACATTTTTTCAATATCCTGAAGATATAATATTGTTAAAAATTAACATGAATGAAAGTAAAATTTGATTACCAATCACGACATAAACATCAAAACATAATTTTCAATTTGAGGTGTTATGCAGTATATTTCCAATAGTTATATTTTTCGATGTGATTTCAAATATTAATTTTAATATTATTGTAAACTACAATACAACTAAAAAGGTGTTTCATTTTCGTCGGGGGGGGGGGGGGCGGAAGTAGATAGGCATTTATTTCATTTTAGAAGAAGAAGTTAGCATACTACAGTTACTTAGATTACAGTTAGGACCATAGGGAATTGATATTTGATAAAAACTTGTCTTGAGTATATGGACATTCCATGTATTTGCTTTTTTGTATTAGTAGTTTTAGGCACTTGAACGGCAAGATTATTCGCGGCTGGATACACAAACATGGCCACCAAAATAAGACTCGGCGATTGACTTGCAACATTAATGTCACAATACAAACAATATAATACACTAACTAATATCGCACTCATTTCATTATTCCATTTTAAAAGACAAATACAATTTCCCACCCGCCCCCCTCATGACACCATGAGAGCCGCTGAGTTGATTTGGGGCCACGTATAAAGTTATTAAATAATCTAACCGATTACTTTTGGATAAAAGTAGGATAATCCGAACATTTTCATTAGACCTACTCGAAAATATATACCAAGTGTTGCCCAATTTTGGATTTGCGGTCCCAACAGGGCCCATATAGTTTTTTATTACGCCCCACCGGCGACCGCCTGTCATGATTTTATCTTTCCGTTGTCTCACACGCCCCCCCCACCCACGAATAAATACAAGACACTCGGGCAACTTCTGCTAATATGGTTTGGCACAACGCGCCGCTGTCGCTACCTCCCTCCCTTCCCGCGCTAGTGGCAGCACAGATTCGTTCAATGTAGTTCCAAGGTCTACCCCCAGTATCGCCAGTGCGCATAGATCCCGATGAATATCCAAACCGGCAGTTGCCCGCGTAAAGCGCGTATAAGTGGAGATTATGGTTTTAATTGAAACTACTGGTCAGAAATGCCTGCAAATTTGTTATAGGTAACGCAAACTAATTGAGTTTTTTCATGTATGTTTTTTTATTCAAGCCAGTGGATCAAAAAAATTCTGCGTGTATTGATGCGTGATGACGAACAACATTATTTGTGCCGTAATTTAGACAGACAATATATACGTATGTTACAATTATAACGAGACCACTGACTCTATTTAAAAACAGAGAGTTATTCATACAGAATCGCATGAAAATGTTTTTCTTTTTTGAACTCGGTTGAACCAATAGCTACAATCGTATTTTGAACTATGTGTTCGATTTCCTGTGCGCCCTTGGCCCGAATGCTCTGTAAAGAGCAGGAAGGAGTCTTGGTTTCACTCTCTATTTAGGTTTTTGCTTATACAGAAGAATTTATATGAGATGAATACGATTACAAGTATAATCAGTGTAGCAGCTTTACACGATATTAAAAATAGTATACAAAATAAGGAATAAGACCGATTATATCTTCTCCTATGTTAGGTTGAGTAGTCAGATCAGCCGACTGCTTGACAAGTATTTTGTTTTATGTTTTTTCCAATTTGGGTAGACCAGGGAAATTTGAAGAATAGGACTCACTTCCCCGCATAGGACGCGAGAGCTGCCTTTTTACTTCTGCTTTATTTCCGTATTGAGTAGCCTATCGACAAAAAAGTAACCTCTATACATCGGTAGTAACAAGGATATCCATAAGACGAACTATTTACATTATAGTTTTTTTTAATTTATGTGACAAATCAGGGCTCTTATATTTGTTATTGTTATCATAATTATGCACTAGATTACTTGCATAACCCTCATATCATCTTGCACACAGGGGGGAGCTTGTTCAAAATACGCACTAATTTCGAATTTGTAATATTACCTATGATTGTGATATAACTATTAATTTGTATACAGTTCACCACCTCATATTGGACTAAATTGTTATTTTTGTTTTTTCGACGCAATAGATACAAGATTCATTGCTAGCACACTGGTAAGTATTGCAAACATTGCGCCTGCGCCCTATTATAATGAGCAAGCTCAAATAAGTAACAAAACATTCTAATATTAACAACTATTCAAAGCTCCTTGCTTGCCTTTTGCCAGGAACTCCTTCCTTTGCGACATTCATTTCATATTACTTATATCTAAGTCAGTTGGCAGCACGGCAGGGCCCTAATCAGTGTTGGGACCAGCTTAGGTGGTCGCTGCCTTCCTATGTTTTTTATGTCGAAAGGTAATTTACCAGGGGCACAACGCTTCCTAAACAAGATACAGCTCCGCCCCCCCCCCCCCCCAACCACGTGTAAAACTGTATTTACTGTGGCATGCAAACGCAATGGCCCCTCAAGTGTAATTATAATATTTTTTCTATATATCTTTTAGTCCAAGTTAATTGGTTAAATTTATATATTTCCTTATTTCAACTTAAACACACAATTTTGTTCGTCCTTTGTCCACTCCTTTGTTCATCTGCAGACCTTGGTGTCTTGAGTTTTTATTGCTGGGCAACCAAACTTGAGGTCAGGTCTTTGCAATTATGTGAATTCAGGCTATAATGCCGGAATGTCATTCGCCCCCCCCCCCCCCCCCCCCCCACGGAATAGATTGACACTTGCCAATATATTCCTTCATTTCAATGTCACTTTGACGCTTTTTGAACTGAGCACGACTGAGCATATTGCTCTGAGTTTTTATGTTTGAAGATCCTACCGAAAAACGTGTAGGCAACTCACGAATGATTCAGGAACTCGATTTTGCTTGACAGTTCGATAGTCATTCAACGGGATCCGACTTCTGTTTATTTGTATGGTGGCTCGCAGTCGCGCCTTGAGAGAATATGCTCTTGCAGGACTGGATGACGTGTTGTTCCTACTTCAAATTATGCCGGTCCGCGTCTCTAGCTGGTCATTGATTGCTCGTCGATGTGTCAGCGCCTCAGGTTTGGCTGTTCGGCTTCAATATTTTACTTCCCCCCACTGAAAATCAGTATGTAACTGAGTGGGTACAATTATAAATACGATTTATTTTTTGTATGTAATTAATTAGTACGCTCTGAAGTCACTGTTTGGCCTGCAAAGCCAAAAGCAAAGCCAATTTTCCACAATATTGATTTACAATTATCCTGAAAATACGATTTTCATGGCAAATATTACTCTGGTTTCGCCATAAATGAAGCATAAAACTAGATATAGCGAACGTTTTCCTGAAAATACGAAGATCGGGAAGCTTGCTAGTGCGAGAAAGCGAATGAAAGCAAATGCAGTCAAAATACTACATCAAATTGTTTTTGCTTTTTTGACAAAATGATTTCTTCGGTTTGCATCCAGAAAATGTCCCGTATAAAACAAGAGATTTTCAAAAAGTTACTAGAATTTTTAATATAGCATTCGATTAAAATTTCTGCTGTTTGACCGGCCCAACATAATTTACATAGGGCTATTCAACCGCTTTTTCTATTTTCCAAAATATGCTACCAAGTCAAAATATAGTAAATGGCTTGGAAAACTTCGCCCTGGCTATTTTTTAGAAAATCAAATTATTTTTTTTTTGGAAAGAATTTTTTCTGATTCCGCGAACGTGTACACGGCCAACTGATCGCCACGCGAAAACCAAGACGCCACCGCCTCAACCCCGCGCTCACCCCCCCCTCACTCAAAATAATTTCAAACTTCAAGTCGCCAACAGGGCACACCATTTCAACGTAGGGTGTTGTGCTTTTGTGACATTCACTTTTCAACTAGTTTTCTATACGCTGACTGGGAGAAACAAAGATTTTTTTTTTACATTGTCTTTCCAGTGGAATTTTTTCCGTTTGCGATATTTTGTACGATTTGGAACGGGGGGGGGGGGGCACAAACGAAAAAATTCGCAGGAAACGACAAATGTTTTAAAAAAAACTCGCAGCCAGCCCCTAGAAAACCAAGTTTTGAAATGGTGTGCCCTGACGAATTGAAATTTGAAATTATTTTGTGATGGCGATATTGGCCTTGTACACGTATCATAAAAATTGAAAAAAAATAGTTTGATTTTCTACAATAGCCAGCGTTTTTAAAGCCATTTCACTAATATTTTGATTTGGTTGCATATTTTGGAAAATAGAAAAACGCGGTCGAATAGCCTATAAACAGACGAAAACTAAAACAAACTCCATTTTTTAATGTGTTTAGTCAAATTGATGGTCTTCTCAGCATAGCTCACTAGGTTCATCCATAAATAACTTTTTCGCATGTTACTTCATCTCCGAGGCTGAACTTTATAAGGAGGGAGGGGGAATGTCAGGTTTCCTAAGCAATTAGTATTTCAATCAAAGCTAAAAGTTCAAACATGGCAATGAAGAAAAGTGTTCTTGTTTACTACAGTGGAATAAATAACTTTAGCTGCTTCCATATAAAGACATATTCTACTCAAAGTAAACATTTCCCTACGTAAACTTTATTACATTTTTTCGGTTACCATTTATTTTTTCAATTCTAAATAAATTTTGCGTTGGATATTACCACACAAGAGTACAGCGTGTACACACTGTGATATTATTACATAACATATGTAAAGCAATGGTCATATTCTTATTGGCGGGGCTAGAACTTAATTTGCCGTGGCGTTTGTCAATTCGACATATCATTTCCAAATAATATCCTGCGACGACTTCCGACCCGGGCCAGGGTTTTCATAATCGTCGCGGAAACGAATAATAAGACTTAGAAAAGCCAAGTGTTCTTGTTTGTTTTGTTTGTTTTATATGTCAGGCATGGAAAAAGGACCATTATACTCGCCCGAGTCGGCTGTTGAGAACGTCAGAAGACTGTGTTGAGTGCGTCCTCTTATTTCGATATGAGTGCAATGCGAAGCCTTGAAGACACCGAGCGCTGGGTGGGGCCTAGCCTGGCCCGCTCACGATGCGACATCTTGATTTATTATCTGACAAATCACGCGCATTCATTATTGTTTATTATCGGCAGCAGAGATAGCTCTGCACTTTTAAATGATAGGCCTAAATTTAGGAGGACGCCTGTAAAGTCACCAGTTATTCCGAGTCTTTGTCTGAATGTGTAATTCAATTATATATTTTCTAATTACGGGAAATTGGTAAGGACTTCAGTACCCTCACACCTTTGACTAACCTCCCACTACCTCACAATATTTTTCACCTTGTTTTGTAAACAACGAGTCAAGGTTTGTTCATGGACAGTGTTCCTTACGTGAATATATTTATTGTTGTTTGAAATGCAGTTTTTCGTCTCAGTATTCTTATTATTTGTCCCATGTCGGTATTTTGACGATCAACCGAAAGTAAAGTGCTGCTTACAAAGATCTGGAGCTGAGATTCGTCTGTTTGACGAGAGTTTTTGGGGATCTAATCATGCAGTCTTTATTTTGAACTTTCTTCTGCCTGCCCAACATAAATAATACAAGTTATGTTGATATGAATGTGTTGTGAATATGATTATAAAACTCAACATATTGAACAAATCCCTAGGCAAGATAATTCCATCTAGGGTTTTGTTGATTCTGACTTATAGGTAAACATTTAAAAGCACTTGTCATGATTGAGGAAGCTGACACACTGAATTAGTCCTTAAGTGTAGTGTAATGAGTTATTAAAATAAATAAAAAATCTATATATGTTATTTTTTTTTTCCTCGCCAGTGGATGGCTTTGTTAGGGACAGTGCCGTCTTTAAGCCTTTAGTGTAGTTTAGGAAAGAACGTTCGAGGGTTTGTCAATCCCTGCATTCGCAATTACACTAAAATAACCTCGGAACGACCTCATTCAGGAGGGGGGAGCGGCGAGGGACCTCCCGATGTCAGGCGATGAGCGCCCGAGCCGACACTGTCGGTAACCTCATATAGGCTATACTGCTGTCGGTTTCAGGTCAGTTTTGAGTTTTTTGACAGGCCTACCACAAAAATTAGAAAAACTGCTACCAGTTAGGTATCACTGACAATTGTTTTTGGGTAAAGCAACCCTTGTAACCCCATGAAAAAATTCAGTGGTTCCCAAACCAAGGTGCCGCGAAATCCTTGTACGTACCATAAAAACAATTTTGTTTTTGAAATAAAAAAAATACATAAATAATAAATTTTACACCAAGAAAATAATTATAGGCTACTAGCTAATCAACTGATTATCATAGTTTTTATTCAAATGCCCCCAATTGAAAAATGGATATTGCGTAATCACGCAGCAACGATGCTGATCTCGATTCAATGCAGCTGCCACCCGCAAATTGGCCAAAGTGAATGGACTGAAGTGATGTGTAAACCTAATGTTTGCATAAATAAGTTAAATGCGCGAGCAGTGATGCTAATAAAATCTTGAAAATGTGAAACAGGGTTGTTATGACGCCGATGACGGCAACTACTTAGCGATGGGAAAAATTCACATGGTGGGGTGGTGAAGAAAGACCTAGAGTATAGAAAGTGTGTAGAAAGACTTGGTGTATTGTCTGTGGTGAAAAGCTAGCAAATCAAGTTATGTTTCCCTAGCAAATTGAAACGTTATTTATTTTTACTAAACATAGTCAACAATTGACATCAAATTGCTGAATTTTGTTGTATTTTGTTTACCGACATGCTAAATACTACTTGGCTGAAATGGGTGCCGCGAAATTATTAAATGTAGCAAAGGGTTGCCTTGAGTTGAAAAAGGTTGGGAACCACAGTCTGTCTGACGTTTTTTTTATGCTCATTAATGGTTTGAAAAATTAGTTTTTCCCAAATTCATAAGTTTAGTTCGCTTCTTTTTTATTCCGTCATCACAACGTAAAGCAAAACATTATTCGCTGCTCGCTTCTCATATAAACTCCAGTATCTCTGTAGTGTGTGTCACTGCTCTGGCGTTAGACCCAAGGTCATCTTTACTCTCTATGATCGTGCGTAGCGCAGAAGTCGGGGGCCCCCCCGCGACATTGGCCATTTGGGCATGGTAGGACCAAGCAAGGGGGGTATGGGGGCGAAGCCCCCCATGAATAGCGCCGCAGGGGAAAAATTTTGAAAGCAAAGTTTTTAGAGTGCATTTGGTGCGTTTTAGGAAAAAGTGGTGGGCTTAATTGGATGAGCGTAGCGAGCGAAGCGAGTGAAGCGAAGACTTCAATTTCACTGACCCCCAAAAAATTTTTCTCGGGGGTTTTTTTTTTTTTTTTTGTTTTTTGTTTTTTGTTTTTTTTTTTGTATTTTTTTTCTGTTTGTTCGCTCATCCCACCGGGCAAACGGCATATGCGATCTTGATGAAAATTTGACAGGACCTTCGAAATCTCTGAACTTAGACTTGCTACGTTTTTGGGTACAATCGAAGAAATATTTCTCATGAATATCGTACTTTTACGATTTTTTTCGATTTTTAGTGCGATATTTTCGTCACATTTTGGCCGATTCTGACCAAACGGGTTGGGGCTACAACGTTCATATTTCACATGGACATTAAGGTAATGGTGATGTATTGCTTTCTGAAAGAAAAAAATGAAAAAGTTTGCCAGAATCTATAGAAATAAAGCTTTTAATATAAGTTTTTTGATTTTTTGGGCGATTTTTTCGTGCCATTTGGGCCAATTCTGACCAAACGGGTGGGGCTACAACGTTCATATTATACACGGACATTAAGGTTATGGTGATGTAGTACCTTTTGAAAGAAAAAGTTGAAAAAGTTAGCCAGAATCCATAGAAATAAAGCTTTTAACATAAGTTTTTTACGGTAAATAATACCAATTGACAAGAAACAAAGAAACTTGACAACATTCACCTACAATGCGTAGGCAGCAAAACAAAGCACTTGCAAAAGTAAAGTTATCCCACGCAAACTAAAACCTTTAAAAAGCTCATCCATCAACGCGGCGGGACTTTAGCGTTTTCCTAGTGTAATACCGAAACAATGTAGTTTGTGTACGTCAATTTGTTTTGTCGTCATGTCGAGCTTACAATTCACAGCATACATGGTATTTTCGCCCCCCCCCCCCCATATCCCCCCCTTCCCCGCGACGTAAAATAATGTATACATCTATCTACTAAACCATGATTGATAACATATTAATTATATCAACAACAACAACAACAACAACAATTATGATAAATGTTAAGAATTGATAAATCAAATAACTTACATTTTGATTCACCAACTGCAATTCTGGAACGTTTCCTAGCCGTTTAGGCTTTTAGGTGCTTTTAGTGTGTTATTTACAGTCTCACTCCCACGCTGAGATATGCATCTATCAGTGAGGGAGTCCGAGAGAAAACTGACCTCTGAAATAATTTTGTGTAAAGGGTGAAAACTAGCCACAAAACAAGTTTATTGTTGGTGGGGGTAAGGGTAAAATTTAAGGTTCATTGGCATTGTCGGTGACATCGGACTGTTAGTTTTACAACACAAGTGCTATTTCGCTAATCCCATACATCCGGTATATTGAGTCTCCAAAATCGTGAACGATCCCAAGATTTTAGAATTTGAGAGCAAGACTGGCCCCGTCCCTTCCTCGAATGTTTACACTTTACAGTCGTTGCTGTCATATTTATTGCATCGTGTAATTCAGGGAGCACACCGCCGTTAGTGGTCAAAGACCGACCATTCCTCATGTTGGAACTAAATATTAATTTTATTCACAAGCACGTATTTCGCATACAAACCCAACACAGACCAAATGCCAAATGGCGACACACTACCGATCCCCTCACAATCACCCTTTTAGCACAGCCATCCGTTTATGACTTGGCTCGCCCGTCTATACAACTCTTATAAGAGTTGTTGCTATATTGTCTAAATATTTCGCTGTACAAATACGGAAATGTGGTTGCCTAGAAAATTCAATGGTGTCTTCACTGTCTTGTCTTCTTCATAATGAATATGATATTCAAAGTGTGTGAATATTCTTGAGACCTTTGACTGATTTTCTGTCTGATACAACATTTTCCGTAATTTTTATTTTTTATTTTTAAATTTTGGGGGCCCGCGAATTTAGTCATATTATTTAAAATACAATTTTGAGTGATTTGTTGTCTTATTTGAAATTTTCATAAAATGCGATCTATATCATCGGGGCCCCCGCTTTGCGGGGGCCCCCCCGCCTCGCGGGGTTTGCGGGGCCCTCCGCTACGCCAGTGTCTATGATACTATCGCTTCGCTCAGTCAGAAAACGAGGCGAAGTAGAGATAGTTCGCTGGAGAGACCATGAGCGGCAGCACTGAGCGGCAGTGGTTGGACGCGTCGAATCCGCGCCACGACTGATCCGCGGGGAAATATTTCAAGTTTTTGCAATGCACTCGGAACTTCAGCTCGATCTCGATAGTGCCTAGACCCATTTTGAAGTGTTATACCTCGTTGGAAAGTGCACTTTCTTGCCAAGAGTCTGACTGGGACCTATATAACGTGTGTCACTTGCTGTAGTAACGTCAGTGTACGAAACGAGCACTATATTATATGACATTCGTAGAGGTACGCGAAAAATTCATAGTTGTCAATCCATTGCACAAATCTCAATTTTTCTGCAGTCAAAGCAATCATAACACTTTACTCTAAATGCGTGCCAAATTTGATCTGGTTTCAGTCAGTAGTTTTAATTCGCGATTTGAATTAGAACACATAAATATAGGTATCGAAACCCCCAAATACCCCTCCAATTCCCCCCAAAAAATTCCCCATTTTTTTTTTCAAGTTTTTATAATACACATGAAATAGCCGTAACAAAATAACAAGGTTTTTTGGACGTTCAACGACCCGGTTTGCATGTCCCGTGTTAATCTGGGTATAGAATCTGGGTACCTATAAGTCAGAAAAACAAAACCCTAGATTGGATTATCTTGCCTAGGGATTTGTAATATGTTGGATGTTTTATAATCATATTCACAACACATTCATATCAACATAACTTGTATTATTTTAATGCTTGGTCAGGCAGAAGAAAAGTTCAAAATAAAGACTGCTATTATTATATCCCCAAAAACTCTGTCAAACAGACGTAATCTCAGCTCAGATATTTGTAAGCAGCACTTTACTTTCGTGTTGATCTCAAAATACCGAATGGACAAATAATAAGAATACTGAGACGAAAAACTGCAATCAACAACAATAAATATATTCACGTAAGGAACACTGTCCATGAACAACTTGACTCGTTTTTACAAACAAGGTGAAAAATATGTGAGGGTAATTGGGAGGTTAGTCAAAGGTGTGAGGTACTGAAGTCCATACCATTCCCGTAATTAGAAAAATATATATTTGAATACACATTCAGACAAGACTCGACATAACTGGTGACTTACAGTGTCGTCCTCCTAAATTTAGGCCTCATCATTTTAAAAGTGCAGAGCTATCTCTGCTGCCGATAATAAACAATAATGGAATGCGCGTGATTTGTCAGATAATAAATCAAGTGTCGCATGTGAGAGCGCCAGGCTAGTCCCCACCCAGCGCTCGGGTTTCAAGGCCACGCATGCATGCACTCATATCGAAATAAGCTGACGCACTCAACACAGTCTTCTGACGTTCTCAACAGCCGACTCGGGCCGAGTATAATGGTCCTTTGTTTCATGCCTGACATATAAAACAAACAAACAACAAGACACTTGGCTTTCTAAGATTCTTATTTATTCGTTTCCGCGAGATTTATTGAACCATGGCCCCGGGTTCGAAGTCGTCGCAGGATATATTTTTGAAATGATATTGTCGAATTGCACAACGCCACGGCAAAATTAAGTTAGCCCCGCCCCAATAAGAAATATGACCATTGTTTACATATGTTATTTATTAATATCACAGTGTGTACACGCTGTACTCTTTGTGTGGTATATATCAACGCAAAATTATGAGAATGAAAAAATAAATGGTAACGAAAAAAATGTAATAAAGTTTACGTAGATGTTTATTTTGTGTAGAATATGTCTTTATATGGAGCATCTAAAAGTTATTTTATTCCACTGTAGTAAACAAAACACTTTTCTTCATTGCCAGTGTTTGAACTTTTAGTTTTTTGATTGAAATATCTAATTGCTTAGGAACCTGACATTGCCCCCCTCCCTCCCTTATAAAGTTCAGCCTCGGAGATGAAGTAACACGCGAAAAAGTGATTTATGGATGAACGTAGTGAGCTATGCGAGAAGACATCAATTTGACTAAAACACATTTAAAAAACTTGGGTTTGTTTTAGTTTTCCGTGTTTATGGCTATTCGACCGCGTTTTTCTATTTTCCAAAATATGCAACCAAATCAAA
The DNA here is from genome assembly GCA_024449915.1 of Sweltsa coloradensis. Classification (NCBI taxonomy): domain Eukaryota; kingdom Metazoa; phylum Arthropoda; class Insecta; order Plecoptera; family Chloroperlidae; genus Sweltsa; species Sweltsa coloradensis. Next base: position 1,159,113 of record JAMZAV010000405.1, on the reverse strand, counting down.
ATATAGTGAATGGCTTTAAAACCTGGCTATTTTAGAAAATCAAAACTATTTTTTTTCAAATTTTTATGATCCGGTACAAGGCCAATATCGCCATCTCAAAATAATTTCAAATTTCAATTCGTCAGGGCACACATTTTCAACTGGTTTTCTAGGGCTGGCTGTGAGAGTTTTTTTTAAACATTTGTCGTTCCTGCGAATTTTTTCGTTTGGCGGTACAAATCTGTACAAAATATCGCCAAACGAAAAAATTCACTGGAAAGACAATTGTAAAAAAAAAATCTTTTTTCTCTCAGTCAGCGTATAGAAAACTAGTTGAAAATGAATGTCACAAAAGCACAACACCCTACGTTGAATGGTGTGCCCTGGCGAATTGAAGTTTGAAATTATTTTGAGGTGGCGATATTGGCCGTGTACCGGATCAGAAAAAATTCCAAAAATAATTTTGATTTTCTAAAATAGCCAGGTTTCAAAGCCATTTACTATATTTTGACTTGGTAGCATATTTTGGAAAATAGAAAAACGAGGTTGAATAGCACTATGTAACTTATTTGTTGGGCCGGTCAAACAGCAGAAATTTTTGATGAATGCTATATTAAAATTTCTTAGGAACTTTTGAAATCTCTTGTTTTATACGGGACATTTTCTGGATGCAACCGAAGAAATCATTCTTATCAAAAAAGCAAAAACAATTTGATTTCGTATTTTGCTGCATTTGCTTTCAATTCGCTCTCTGCACTAGCAAGCTTCCCGATCTTCGTATTTTCAGGAAACGTTCGCTATATCTAGTTTTATTCTATCATTTATGGCGAAACCAGAGTAATATTTGCCATGAAAATCGTACTTTTCAGTATAATTTTAAATCCAAATATTTGTTTGGAAAATTTGGCTTTTGGCTTTTGGCTTTTGCAGGCCGACAACAGTGACATTTCAGAGCGCACTAATAATTACATACAAAAATAAATTCGTATTTATAATGTACCCACTCAGTTACATAACTGATTTTCAGTGGGGGGACAGTAAATATGAAGCCGAACAAGCCAACCCTGTAGGTGCTGACACCATCGACGAGCAATCAATGACCAGCTAGAGACCGCCGACCGGCATATTTTGAAGTAGAAAACACCGTCATCAGTCCTGCAAGCGCATATTCTCTCAAGGCGCGAATGCGAGCCACCATACAAATAAACAGAAGTCGGATCCCGTTGAATGACTATTCAATCAAAAATCGAGTTCCTGATCTCGTGAGTTGCCTACACGTTTTTCGTAGGATCTTCAAACATAAAAACCTTCAGAGCAATATGCTCAAGCTCGTGTCCTTTCAAAAACGTCAAAGTGACATTTGAAATTGAAGGAATATATTGTGCAAGTAGTCAATCTATTCCCGTGGGGGGGGGGGGGGGGCGAATGACAGTTCCCGGCATTATAGCTGAATTCAACCACTAATTGCAAAGACCTGACCTCAAGTTTTGGTGCCCAGCAATAAAACTCAAGACACCAAGTCTGCAGAGAACAAAGGAGTGGACAAAGACGAACCAAAATTGTGCGTTTACGTGAAATAAGGAAATAATTTAAATTAACCAATTAACTTGACTAAAATATATTATAGAAAAAATATTTATTAATTACACTTGGGTCATTGCGTTTGCATTGCCACAGTAAAATACAGTTTTACACGTTGGTTGGGGGGGGGGGGGGCGGAGATGTATCTTGGGGAAGCGTTGCCCCTGGTAAATTACCTTTCGACATAAAAACATAGGAAGGCAGCGACCACCTAAGCTGGTCCCAACACTGATTATGGGCCTGCCGCTGCTGCTACTGACTTAGATATAAGTAATATGAAATGAATGTGCAAAGGAAGGAGTTCCTGGCAAAACTTGCAAGCAAGGCTTTGAATAGTTGTATATTAGAATGTTTTGTTATTATTTTGTAGCTTGCTCATTATAATAGTGCGCAGGCGCAATGTGTTGCAAAAATTACCAGTGTGTAGCAATGAATTTGTAGGCCTATTGCGTCGAAAAACAAAAAAACAATTTAGTCCAATATGAGGTGTGAACTGTATACAATCTAATAGTTATATCACAATCATAGGTAATATTACAAATTCGAAATTGTGCGTAATTTTGAACAAGCCTCGAAAGATTGATATGAGGGGGTTATGCAAGTATCTATGTGCATAATACTGATTTAACAATAACAAATAATAAGAGCCTGATTTGTCACATAAATTATAATGTAAATAGTTTTCAGTCATTATGGATATCCTGCTCCGATGTATAGAGGTTACTTTTTTGTCGATAGGCTACTCCAATACGGAAATAAAGCAAAGTAAAAGGGCAGCTCTCGCGTCCTATTCGCGGGGAAGTGAACCCTATTCTTCAAATTCCCTGGTCTACCAAATTGGATAAAATACATAAACAAATACTTGTCAAGCAGGCGGCTGATCTGACTACTCAACCTAACATAGGAGGAAGTATATAATCGGTCTTATTCCTTATTTGTATACTATTTTTAATATCGTGTAAAGCTGGCTACACTGATTATTACTAGTAATCATATCTCATCTCAATTTGAACTCTTTCTGTATAAGCAAAAACCTAAAAGAGATTTAAACCAAGACTCCTTCCTGCTCTTTACAGCGCATTTCGGCAAGGGACACTGAAAAAAGCTCAGATCGCGTAACACGTATAGCCACCCGCGGCCGGGAGCAACGTGACCTTGCTTCCTTAACGCTTTGAGAGCGACTGATTAGCTCCGACCTCGTAGACGCTCCTAGGCTAGTCGGCCGGCTCGGAGGGGCGGGGGATCTTCTAGCATGACTATTTCACATAGCTTATCGACTGATGATCGCAATTAGGCGTATGACTGTTTTTCAGGCCGGTTTATTCCCCTTAAAGAAAACTTCGAATACATATCCGTATTAGCAGACGCGTTATTGTTTACCGCTGTGCAGGGTATTTCACAGTGTTCACGATGTTCTAGGCGGGGGGGAAGATTAGATTTACACGCCTACATTGAGATTTAGATTTGCCCCCCAACCATTGTACTCGCCCCCCAGTCGCCACCCCCTTATGTAAGATCCTAGCGTCGCCCCTACGCCGGAGATTAGACATGCGATGTTTCGAAACACAGACAGCCCTGGCAATGACAACCGGTATGAGTCGAGTATTGATCTCATTTCCCATTTGTACGGCTGCGACGAGCACACGGATTTCTAGGAGGACTGGAGTCTTTACATCCAGTGTTGTGTCGTTAACTAGATAATCATCGAGATAACATTGCATTATCTATTATCTTATCTAGATAAGAGGATCTCAAAGTATATGTTATCATCTCATCACAGATAAAATTTCTTGTTATCTTTTATCTGAATATAGTTTATATAAGTTAACAGATACAAAAAATCAGATTCAGTATTAATTAATGCTAACCTCGTTCAACTTGACACACTCAAAGAATTTAATCAGTTGTTGTGAAAAGGGAATAAGTCACGTTTTGACGAAAATGAGTAAGCACCAAATTCTTGATTATTTTATATAGACGCACATGATGTGTGAAAAGGAAACAAGTCAGATTTACCGTGGGCTCAGTAGAGGGGGGTCCCAAACGCGAGTTTGTTTGAAAAGGGAATGAGTCAAGTAACTTATTCTCTTTTCACAACAAATGGCGGCGCTCTCTGTAATATGCTGCATTTTGACAGCTGTTGAAACTGCTTGGATTTATTTATCAGCTGTGTTGTGAAAGATGTCGGCGTCTGAGGATGAATAATAAAATCAAAGTACATAATATACTGAGATTTTTTAGTGAAAAAATTCAATCCTAGTCCCATTCGCATGAAAATATTTTATTTTTTTCGAAAAGGAAATAAGTCAGAAAAAATATATTTTGTTATGGCCTAACTTTAGATTCTTAATTTGAAAAATGTATCTTAGGGACATATTCTGACATGCTGTAATTTAAAAAAAAATCACATTCCCATAACCATGGATATTTAAACATTATAGTTTGAAAAGAGGATGAGTCAGAGACACAACTTATTTTTTTCTGATCAGACTATACATAATAAAGTTCATGTAAATACATATTTTGGTGCATATTTATATGCTACTTGTCATGTGACGCAGGTGTGCTGCTTTCGGTCAGGAATCCTGGGTCGGGAATTACTCCGCGGATTTTGCTATGTATGTGGGCAAAGTTGAAACACAGCTGTGGTGTAATGTGATACAATACCTAGAACGTGGGTTCGGCCTGTTTTACAAATGGTGAAATCATGTGCACTAAATTAATTTATAAATTTGATGTTTTCTGTTTCGAAATTTAATAATTATGGTAATTATGGTTATATGTAAATCAATGTGTTTTGGAATAATTGTCAGTGTTAATGTAATTTGATTTTCACTTTCTAATTAATATTTGTTGAATATTTTCTTGATAGAGTTTTCAAATTATTATTTGTTTACATAATTCAATTCAGTTCTGTTAAAAACGTATCAAATCAAATTAATTACTTTAATTTTATTTATTATTTCGGCAAATTGCTGAATGTGTTACTGTTGCACCACAGTGGAATTCGAGGTTGCTGTGATTGCATTTTTCAGTGTCGGTCAAGTGTGGTTACATTCGTCAGCAGTTTTGCATGTGGTTTGTTTACTATTTAAGCGCGTGGTGATGGTGTAAGATATGTGGCTGGCCGAATTTTTATTTATGTTTTAGTGGGTCTGACTTCATACCTTGTGCGAGTCCAGTGAGATGGGACATTGCGAGTCTTAAGGGATGCAGTACCTACCTGCAGTACATCGGCGGGCTTCCAGGAATCTGTCTGGACAAGCTACGTCAATTGTCGGAGGAAGCACATCAATGTTTAAGGAGTTAGGTTAAAGGAACTTTACCAGGGGTTCCGAATTAATTTATTCAGGAAATTTTGAGACAGTAATTCTTAAATATGTAATTTTTTATTTTTATTTTATGCACAAGCAATGATATTTTTCTGTTTGTTTTATGTTTTAATTTATGTTAAGATTGCTTGTGTTAGATTAAATATAGGGCCTTTCAGATCAATTTATTTAGTGTCTAATTCGCAGGAATTAGAGTGGTTTATAGGATGGATTACTGTCATTCGAATCAAACTTTTTATACTAGGTTCCTGGAATGTATTACCTGGAAAGTGAGTGGTTGCATTTTGTCTGGATTGGGCGTGAGGACCGTTTTTTGGGGGGTTTTCTTTCAATTTTGATTTTCAGCTATTTGGACTATGATGATGTTTCGACTTGATTGCGGGAAGAAGAGGAACGAAGAATGGGAAGAAGACTTCGAGTATGGAGAAGATATAAAAATTTGCAAGAAAAATGGAGACACATCAAGAGGGATAATGAGGGGACATCTGAAGAAACAGGTTGATTATCTAGAACCGGTACTGATATATGGAGGAAACTCTTAATCCTGAAGGGCAGTCAATCTTCCTGTATTTGTGATGTATATGAAGAGATCTTGTGCAAGATTCGGGTCGAATCTTCTAGGGGGGCGCGAGATGTCATGTTTGGGGTAGTTTCTACCTTTCTTTTTACTGGTGTTGCATGGACTATTTCTTATGCTAAGTGATTTGGAATCTTTTGTTGACATTCTGATTGAGACACTTCATTAAACAAGTTAAGTTATTATTACATGGTCGGAATGTGCATAGTGGCGATTACATAACTTTATTGGGAACATGACAGTTATTGTTTTAATAGAAAAGAATGCAGACCTTTCAATAACATAAGATTGCCGAGTAGTGGTGACGAGGTTGAGGGGAAGGGACTTAGGCCCTAGAGACGTACAGACTGGAGCCCTGGAGGGGGAAAGTCGAGAAGAGTCTAGGGGAAGCTTCTTGGTGGGCGATGTGCGATCTGATCGGGGAGTTACATTCTGACCAGCAAACACACAAGTTGTCTCCGGGGAAGAGTTAAATGTGTTTCCGATAAGGGCAATAATAACGTTGGGTAACAAATGGAGATGGACACAAAGACCTGAAGGAAGAACAATAAGAGAGCGAGTCAGGAGTGCCAGGAGTCAGGGCGAGACCGGAGGGGGCAGCCGACCCAAGTGGCGAAGTGAGAAGACCAGGGGCAAGTCATCCAGGGGACCGGGATCGAGACGTCGTCACTGGCATACCAGGGTCTAAATGGAATAGTGTAAGCTAAATGATTTCATTACAGTAATGCCAGTAAAGTCAGGGGACACGAACTCACGTTCAGTCGGTGTAAAATGCATGCACTCAGCTGATAGGCAAGATTAGGTTATCAAATTGTTAAATACATGTGCTCCTTCTTTTGTTGAAACCATGTTCTTGTTCATGTTAAACCTCCTAATACATGTCCTAGAAGTCATCACCCCGTTTTTACCTATCGATCTCGGTCACCGTTGGGAAGATTAGCCTGTGTAACAAATAACAGCTACGTCCCGCAAACAATAGTTACTTTGGTAAATAACATCCACACCAAAGGGCTAATCAACCTCTCAACGTGACAATATCGCAAGTGCGGCAACGATTATCATAATCATTATCGGTGATTATCGTTCCGTGAATGTGTGATTGTGTTGTCTTGGGGATGGGGAACGGATAGAGGCCGAGCTTAGTTCTAACTTGTGTATCTGGCTATCATCCTACAGCTGTCAGATGCTGTATCACGCGAAGCGTTGATTACTTCATGAAGCATGTGCGCGTTATTTTGACCATCTACGTCTATTGATGTCAAGGTGGATCAAAGGAAGAGGGAAAAGACAAAGTTACGTTTCAATGCAACAATGAGATGCCTTTTCATTGAATTATAAATAAGAAGCTCGGCTTGAAGACTACAGGTCAGAAAAAATCCACGGACAAGAGAGAACGGCAAGTTTCTTGACTATAATGCCTAGTTTTTAGTTGTGCCAGAAGTTGGGACGATTTTTGCTCTTTGAGTGCCGTGTCGTAGGACTACATTCGACGATGTTTCTGAACAATAAAATGTTATACAATCATATTCATAGCCGCGCTGTTCTAGATTGGTGAAGAGAGGTAGGACATGCGTTTTAGGCAAATTGCTTCACCGCAGGCGTCTGAAATTTCGAACATATATCACGATATACTAAATATATGGCTCAAAAGTAACACATTAATTTGATAAAATTTGTTTTAAAATAAATTATAAAAAATCAATTAGTTTAAACAAATTTCAAATTCAAAGTCAAAATTGATTATAATATAAAGAAATTGTGAAATCTATGACCGTAGGGCTGTGTATGTATGCTTTATTGACAACTTTGCAAAGTTTCATATATGTCGGATGCTTCTTGGCCGAGCGAATAGCTATTTGCTAACTGCAAAATGTGTCCTATTCTCTCTGAAGGCGAGATTACTTATTGAAATTACAAAACTAATATAATATAATCCGCTCGCTCTGTATACCACACTCACGCTCCGCTCACAAAAGCGGCCACTTCAATTTGAAACTAGGAGAACATTCAAAATATTTAAACTTACACCTGCCAGGTCTTTGTCTGGTATAAAATAACCTTGTCTCTTGAAAATCGCACTTCTATATACATTTAGTTCATATCAATTTTTCCAAGAACACTCATGGAACGATTGCAGTCATTCTTCACAGTGAAATAAAAATCAAGTCTGCAAAAGTTCTACGATAATATTTCAATCCCACACACTCACAGAGTTGAAACTATTAAATCAATCAATGACTACATCTAAGAGTGTGTACGGTATTTACAAACTATTTACAAAACGATGTCAAAATGTGACGCGTGCTACCCACTGGTGGTGTCCAGCACCCTCAAGATAACGTATAGCGTGTTCCGAATGCGATCTATTTTGTTCGTCAATTCAATATAATATAATAGATTGAAATCATAACAATACCAATATTACTACTTTGTCCTATATTTGATCTGGAGAGGATACTGCCACAGACTACAAATTCTCATTTCACAAAATATCTTTTGAAGAACTCAAGAATTCATTCTAGAATTTTGATATTCGCGATTCACATAATTGGACTTCACAATAAAAGAATACATTGGAGACGATGGTGATTTTTGTTGCTTAACCTATCTTAGTAATGCACTATAAGGCTATTCGAGACGATGAGTGGAGAAAGATGAGGGTGAAGGACGAATAAAAAAACATGCGATATGCGGAATTCGAACCCACGTCCTCGTAGAGCCATACGCAAACAGTGTCGGAGTTGAAGAGAAATTAGATAATCATTTCTCTTCAATCGGGTCGCGACCTGATGTTGAAGTTGTAAATTTACGAATAACATTTTGGTTACACATCGCATTCGTTTTTTTTTTTTTTAAGTTAGTGCGTGTGAGCTGCGGATGGAAGTTTCAGTTCTGCCAATCGAAAAATTTCAAATTTGTCACTTTAACAATGTAAAATTACGTACTAGTTGATAGTGATACTGTATTTTACAATTATCTATTTACATCCTAATTTATGAAAGTAACTTTGGTAGAAATAGCGTCCAATTAGATATTAACAATTGGCTGGATGGGGTCGGCCGGAGGGCACTGGGGTAGGGGTTCTATCGAATTCTTAAATTTTGCAACTTTTAAAAGCCTAAAAAACTTCAAAAAATGTGAAATTGTCTATGCAACGTAAACGGTAGAGTCGTGATGGTCGCGTTTGCCCGCCCCCGCCCTTCCCCATATCCGCCCCTTGCGTACAGCCCACTGCCAGTTATAAACTTTAATTTTTTCTTGACCATGGTTAAAACTGATTCAATTTTGTAATTTTGGTTCGGAGATAGTACAACTCTACAATATCATGTTACTTGTACGCATTAATTACTTTTACGCGCTAGTGCGTGTCATGTCATCTTAGGTATGTAAATAGGGGTTAATTTTGATTTCTAGTTCAATAAAATGCTTGGATAATATATTTTTCGTAGTAAATCATAGATAATGTATTACTTATTATTATAATATTTCGCAATTATTCAAAATGAGCACATTGCCATAAATTTTCTGGAAACAATGTACTGAAATATAGTAATGAAACTGCTCTATCAACAAACAAAGTTGAAAGCAGTATTGAGAAGTCAGTATTTTATTCACCCCCTCCTCTATATTTTGGATATAACAATAATTTTAACTCACTGTTTTTAATGGCACACTTCCAACTGTGTGTGTACTTTTCACTATTTAGATCAAACAAATATGTGAAAATATATAATTTTTATTAATTTTTGTGTAACATCGTAGTAAAATGTAGTGCTGATACTGATGATTTATCTATAAAATAAAATTTGAAGCACCAAGAGATTGATAAAGAATCAACCTATCATCCACCCTTCAAAAAAGCTAGAATTTTATTTTCCCTCCTCTCACCATGATGTCATGATGTCCAGAACACAGTTTTAGAACATGAGTTTCAAGTGTCAATACACTGTTTTTTTTATGGTATTGTTAGGTATAGATGACTATGAGTTGTATGCCTTACACAACACTTGGCAAACTGGTTAGTTCAAGAAGATTGTGCCACAATAAGTGAAATAAATAAAATAACCTTTTGTTTTGACAAAAGTATTTTATTTTGATTGATTGACGTACAACTATATTCCATCCATCTAAACACAGAAGAAATATGTAGAGAATAAACCTCCTGTGAGTGTGACATAAGTGTTCCCAGACCCGATCTAAAAACTACGACGGACTGCCAAGCGACACGTCATTGCGAGTTCCGTGCAGCACTTGCTGGGTCTGTGATTGTGATTGTGAAGTGTCGGGTTACTTATATCCCCCACTCCCAGTCTCCCACGGCTCGCCATCATTACCCCTACCCTCCCGCTGCTACCCCGGATGCGAGATTTTTAACGGTCTAATCGGAGAAGCCCGCGTCTCTTCAATGTATCATATCATCTTAACGACAGACTTAAGATCGACAAATAAGTCAATTACGCGTCGCGAGTCACTTATAGACCCTGTTTATATTACTCGACGCGGGTTGTTGGGTAACGCGGGATAATTCTGCGTTAAAACGGACGCGAGTTGCTACATCGGTTTTCTATGCAAATTTCATCCTGCCTTCTAACTCGCATTCCAACCCGCGTCCCAGCTCGCGTCTAACGCTAGTAGAAGTTTTATTACTAAAGCTGATTATTTAGAAATGGATTACGCGATCTTTTCTCAAACTCTGTTTAATGTTTATATTATGGTTTGTGGTTTTCAATTTGTAGCCTATAACTTTTTTCTGTAGATTGAATGTTCTTTGCTACCCACTCTGGTTATGAATAATCATGGTAATATCATTGTGTATCCATGTTATTTGATCACTTCAAATTGGAACTAAGTTAAATGAATGTGTTGCTCGTTGGTCTTGTGGTAAGAGGTTCTGCTTCCAGAAGGTCCAGGGTTCGATTCCCGCTTTTGGCAGAAGTTTTTTTACTTCTGATGTGGACTCAAGTCCATCAGTTCTTGGCTTAGGAATGTGTAAACGGTGATTAGCCGTTCTAGAAACGAGGAAAATTATACATTCTAAGGTTGTTCTGAATAAGCCTTGTTGATTCTGGCGTTATCCATGGGTGGAATCGTGTCCAGCTTGATTGATCGATGTTTCCTACTTCCGGTCATTGTTCGCTCGACGATGGTGTCGGTGCCTAAAATGGTTGGTTTGGTTGTCTTTAAATTTTATGTACCCCACTGAAAATCAGTTATGTGACTAAGTCTGTGACTAGCTAAATACGAATTTATGTTTATATTTGTTTATTTATTGTAGAATCTCCCCATCTCAAACAAACGGATATTTTGTGCTCTTAAATGGATACCTCCCTCAAGGCCCGTTCCCGTAAGGCCCGATACCTTTTTTTCCCCCACTTTACTACCTGTTGATAAAGACCATGTTATGAACCTCGAGATCGTTTCGGGAAGGTGATGTAACCCCCCACCCTTCATCAGCTACCCTCACCCCTCGTCGTAACGCCTTTGGAAGGCCACGCTCATGACGGAGGAAATCTCCCGGGAACCTGTCGCGTTGGTTACGTGGAAGTGAGAGAGAGAGAGTGATTGAGAGAGTGCTCGAAAGAGAGAGAAAGGGGAGGTCTGCGGGCAGATCTGTCTGATGCCAACAAGTGAGACTTGACTTAACTTGACTTTTTTTCGAACAATTTGGGAAAAAAACATGTACACAAACAACAAGTGAGAAAGAGAAAGAGAGAGAAGAGAGAGAGAGAGAGAGAGAGAGAGAGATTGATATTTTGATATTTGATATTTGATATTTATTGGCTTAAAGGCGTGCTACATAGGGCTATGGAGCCCCTTTAATTGTAGCCAACCTCTATAATATACATGTATTGGTACAAAGTATGGTAACATATGAAATATACAATATGATATTATAAGTTATGCGTAAGAATATACTAAGTCTAATACAATTATTTACTCCATGCTAGTGCTTAATTATATATTACATTCTTAAACTAATAATGATTCTAAAACCAAAATTATCGACATTACCACTTAACTGCTAAAACTTATACAAATATTTACAGTGAAACAATGTTTATTTTATACCGAAGCACAATGTTAATTAGTAATAATAATGATAATAATAATAATAATAATAATAATAATAATAATAATAATAATAATAATAATAATAATAATAATAATAATAATAATAATAATAATAATCGAGACTCAAAAGGCAGTAATACTCAACACGTGTAGAATAGTTCGTAAATTTCTAAACTAAGAATGATACTTCGAGATTTCGAGAGAGCTTCCACCCTGACATGGTTTTCGTGGTTTCCCATAGTCCGAAGAGCAAATGCTAGGATGGCGACGAGAAATCGGCCACGACCGTACACAGCAGAAAGAAAACATCATCTACAAACAATATTACAATTTATAAATGACTTATTTTAGTTAGAGTTAAGACAAAAGTAATAATGTATGTAATAGGTACACATGGAAGTACTTGACGTAAGTCCGTACAACATGTTAGCTCCGGTTTTAACCGAGTTTGTATGAAATACATCCAATAAAATAATAATAATAATAAAAATAATAATAAAAATAAACATCATATCCGGGTGCCAGTCACTATGTCAAACGGATTACCTCTACAGACATAACCAAGTAGCTAACATTATTCACCAAAAACTAGCAATCAAGTACAACCTCATTGATACACACACACCTTACTACAAATACAAACCGGAGAAAGTACTAGATAGCAAAGATTTCAAATTATATTACGACCGCACAGTTATAACAGACCAAACTATACATCACAACAGACCGGATATAATTATAATTGACAAGAAGAAACAAGAAACTACCCTTATTGACGTTGCTGTCCCAATGTGCCATAACGTCGAGACTACATGGAAGAAAAAAATTTACAAGTATAGTGAACTTGCAATTGAGATCAAGAAGATGTGGAAACAGAAAAAGGTAAATACAATCCCATACGTGATATCGGCTAATGGCATCATCCCGAAGAAGCTACATGAAAGCATTTAACAACTAGATCTTCCACCCAATGTTTACATCGAGACTCAAAAGGCAGTAATACTCAACACGTGTAGAATAGTTCGTAAATTTCTAAACTAAGAATGATACTTCGAGATTCCGAGACAGCTTCCATCCTGACATGGTTTTCGTGGTTTCCCATAGTCCGAAGAGCAAATGCTAGGATGGTGACGAGAAATCGGCCACGACCGTACACAGCAGAAAGAAAACATCATCTACAAACTATATTATAAATGACTTATTTTAGTTAGAGTTAAGACAAAGTAATAATGTAGGTATGTAATATAGATACACATGGAAGTACTTGACGTAAGTCCGTACAACATGTTAGCTCCGGTTTTGACCGAGTTTGTATGAAATACATCAAATAAAATAATAATAATAATAATAATACTAATAAATACTAATAATAATAATAATAATAATAATAATAATAATAATAATAATAATAATAATAATAATAATAATAATAATAATAATACTAATAATAATAATAATAATTTCTCACCTATTCTTCATGGATGATCTAAAGTTATATGCATCAAATTTTGTTCAACTAAACAGTTTTATCAATACTTCATTTGAATTTAGTCAAGATATCTGCATGGAGTTTGGAGTAGACAAGTGTAAGACGCTACATATCGAAAAGGGTAAGGTTACGCAGGCAGAAGAGTTCCAGCTAGATGATGGAAATAGGATTGGAGTAATGGTTGATAACGAAGTATACAAATATTTAGGATTCTCACAAGCTGCCAGAATTGATCATAAAGTAATGAAAGAAAAATTGATAGATACATACAAGAAGCGACTTAAATCTATCCTCAAGACGCAACTAAACGGTAAAAGCAAGATCAAAGCAATAAATACATATGCTATACCAGTACTGACATATTTATTCAAAATCATTAAATGGACGCAGACAGACATCCACGCGCTGGAAATATTAACTCGTACTACACTTACTAAACACAGAATGCATCATCCTAAATCAGCAATATAGAGATTGACACTTCCAAGAGAACAAGGAGGACGAGGCCTAATTGATCTTAACAACTTATATTATAAACAACTAGACATTTTAAGAAAATAGTTTTTTTACAAAGAGCAACAATCAACACTGCATTGGGCTGTGGTGCTAGCTGACAAATCATTAACTCCACTCAATGTAGCAAACGAAAATGCCATTCTACAAGAGAAACTCATAACTGACGCTTCAAAAGAGTTACGTCTCTCAGAAACGACCTACACAAGAGACAATATGATGAACTACATAAAGGTCACGTAGATATTAAAGCATCAAATAGGTGGTTAAAACGGGGAACTATTTGGAGAAAACAGAAGGTTTTATGCTGGCTATTCAAGACAGAGTGATTGCAACGAAAATTATAAAAATACATTATACAAGATGCGACAGTAAACGATCAATGTAGAAAATGTAGTGTTAGGGGTGAAACAATCGAACACATCATATCCGGGTGCCAGTCACTATGTCAAACGGATCACCTCTACAGACAATAACCAAGTAGCTAACATTATTCACCAAAAACTAGCAATCAAGTACAACCTCATTGATACACACACACCTTACTACAAATACAAATTGGAGAAAGTACTAGATAGCAAAGATTTCAAATTATATTACGACCGCACAGTTATAACAGATCAAACTATACATCACAACAGACCGGATGTAATTATAATTGACAAGAAGAAACAAGAAACTACCCTTATTGACGTTGCTGTCCCAATGTGCCACAACGTCGAGACTACATAAACGAAAAAAATTGACAAATATAGTGAACTTGCAATTGAGATCAAGAAGATGTGGAAACAGAAAAAGGTAAATACAATCCCATACGTGATATCGGCTAATGGCATCATACGAGAAGCTACATGAAGGCATAAAACAACTAGATCTTCCACCAATGTTTACATCGAGACTCAAAAGGCAGTATTACTCAACACGTGTAGAATAGTTTCGTAAATTTATAAACTAAGAATGATACTTCGAGATTCCGAGACAGCTTCCATCCTGACATGGTTTCGTGGTTTCCCATAGTCCGAAGAGCAAATGCTAGGATGGCGACGAGAAATCGGCCACGACCGTACACAGCAGAAAGAAAACATCATCTACAAACTATATTATAAATGACTTATTTTAGTTAGAGTTTAGACAAAGTAATAATGTAGGTATGTAATATAGATACACATGGAAGTACTTGACGTAAGTCCGTACAACATGTTAGCTCCGGTTTTGACCGAGTTTGTATGAAATACATCAAATAAAATAATAATAATAATAATAATAATAATATTTCTCACCTATTCTTCATGGATAATCTAAAGTTTATATGCATCAAATTTTGTTCAACTAAACAGTTTAATCAATACTTCATTTGAATTTAGTCAAGATATCTGCATGTAGTTTGGGAGTAGACAAGTGTAAGACGCTACATATCGAAAAGGGTAAGGTTACGCAGGCAGAAGAGTTCCAGCTAGATGATGGAAATAGGATTGGAGTAATGGTTGATAACGAAGTATACAAATATTTAGGATTCTCACAAGCTGCCAGAATTGATCATAAAGTGATGAAAGAAAAATTGATAGATACATACAAGAAGCGGACTAAAATCTATCCTCAAGACGCAACTAAACGGTAAAAGCAAGATCAAAGCAATAAATACATATGCTATACCAGTACTGACATATTTATTCAAAATCATTAAATGGACGCAGACAGACATCCACGCGCTGGAAATATTAACTCGTACTACACTTACTAAACACAGAATGCATCATCCTAAATCAGCAATATAGAGATTGACACTTCCAAGAGAACAAGGAGGACGAGGCCTAATTGATCTTAACAACTTATATTATAAACAACTAGACATTTTAAGAAAATATTTTTTTACAAAGAGCAACCAATCAACACTGCATTGGGCTGTGGTGCTAGCTGACAAATCATTAACTCCACTCAATGTAGCAAACGAAAATGCCATTCTACAAGAGAAACTCATAACTGACGCTTCAAAAGAGTTACGTCTCTCAGAAAAGACCCTACACAAGAGACAATATGATGAACTACATAAAGGTCACGTAGATATTAAAGCATCAAATAGGTGGTTAAACAACGGGGAACTATTTGGAGAAACAGAAGGTTTTATGCTGGCTATTCAAGACAGAGTGATTGCAACGAAAAATTATAAAAAATACATTATACAAGATGCGACAGTAAACGATCAATGTAGAAAATGTAGTGTAAGGGGTGAAACAATCGAACACATCATATCCAGGTGCCAGTCACTATGTCAAACGGATTACCTCTACAGACATAACCAAGTAGCTAACATTATTCACCAAAAACTAGCAATCAAGTACAACCTCATTGATACACACACACCTTACTACAAATTCAAACCGGAGAAAGTATTAGATAGCAAAGATTTCAAATTATATTACGACCGCACAGTTATAACAGACCAAACTATACATCACAACAGACCGGATATAATTATAATTGACAAGAAGAAACAAGAAACTACCCTTATTGACGTTGCTGTCCCAATGTGCCACAACGTCGAGACTACATAAACGAAAAAAATTGACAAATATAGTGAACTTGCAATTGAGATCAAGAAGATGTGGAAACAGAAAAAGGTAAATACAATCCCATACGTGATATCGGCTAATGGCATCATACCGAAGAAGCTACATGAAGGCATAAAACAACTAGATCTTCCACCCAATGTTTACATCGAGACTCAAAAGGCAGTATTACTCAACACGTGTAGAATAGTTAGTAAATTTCTAAACTAAGAATGATACTTCGAGATTCCGAGACAGCTTCCATCCTGACATGGTTTTCGTGGTTTCCCATAGTCCGAAGAGCAAATGCTAGGATGGCGACGAGAAATCAGCCACGACCGTACACAGCAGAAAGAAAACATCATCTACAAACTATATTATAAATGACTTATTTTAGTTAGAGTTAAGACAAAGTAATAATGTAGGTATGTAATAAAGATACACATGGAAGTACTTGACATAAGTCCGTACAACATGTTAGCTCCGGTTTTGACCGAGTTTGTATGAAATACATCCAATAAAATGATAATAATAAAAATATATATATAATATATTATAAACAGATAGACATTTAAAGAAAATACTTTTTTACAAATAGCAACCAATCCACACTACAAAGGGCTGTGGTGCTAGCTGACAAATCATTAACTCTACTCAATCTAGCAAACAAAAATGTTAATCTACAAGGGAACCTCATAACTGAGGCTACAAAAGAGTTACGTCTCTCAGAAAAGACCCTACACAAGAGACATCATGATGAACTACACAAAGATCACGTAGATATTAAAGCATCAAATAGGTGGTTAAACAACGGGGAACTATTTGGAGAAACAGAAGGTTTTATGATGGCTATTCAAGACAGAGTGATTGCGACGAACAATTATAAAAAATACATAATACAAGATGGGACAGTAAACGATCAATGTAAAAAATGTAGTGCAAGGGGTGAAACAATCGAACACATCATATCCGGGTGCAAGTCACTATGTCAAACAGATTACCTCTACAGACATAACCAAGTAGCTAACATTATTTATCAAAAACTAGCAATCAAGTACAACCTCATTGACACACACACCTTACTACAAATACAAACCAGAGAAAGTACTAGATAGTAAAGATTACAAATTATATAACGACCGCACAGTTATAACAGACCAAACGATACATCACAACAGACCGGATTTCAGAGCAGACATTTTCTAAAATGGCGGCCAACCGCTCTAGCCCGATCTTTGTGGACTTTTTTTCTCTTGATTAAGGACACTTTGGAAGATCTGTGCAAAAATTCAGCTTTCCTGGAATTTTTGTTCTAAATCGTCTCAAATGGTCCTTCGTTTCTTGGCCCAATAGGACAAAAATAAGATAGGTGTGACTGAATGGATAGACTCTAAATACGAATATATTTATATATTTATTTTTGAAAGAATTCTCTCGTTGAGTCTGCAAAACTGATTTGGAAAGGCCTAGACAAAATGGTGCTAGCCCCACTTCCTAATAATTATAGACCTAAAATTAATATGACACATTGTTTATTGCTCATCTGGGACTGTTATTCATTTACATCAAAGACGTTGAAATAGTATACTCTAGGTGTAAATGACGCGTACCCATTGCTATTATTATTCGGCGCCCGGTGGCCATTGTGCTGGAATTCAAACTCAAATGTATTGTCACGCCAATCAACGATAATTTCTAATCATGGTTGTATCATGTTGCTTATAACAAAGGACAAAGCTTAATAACACAAAACGCTTGACCTACATTCTGCACCTCTGTGTACTACAGTTTGTCTCATCTTAACTAGGGCCCGGCGTTTTGTGGGTTCAAAGAGCGCAGACAGTGGTGGTCAGGTTGTAAACCTATCACAGTTTGACAGCTGAAGTAGACTCCGCAGAGCAATTAAGTACAGTCACATCCAGTGCGACCTTGGCCCTATATCCTGTATGGGGATGATATTGATTGAGCGAGTGTAATTGAAACGTTGTTCTTACGCGGCATTATAGTAATGTAGGCGCAGCAAGAAGAGTAAACTACTAAACCCAGGCATACATACAAGTGGTTTTCGATACTCGGGAGGTTGCAACCATCGGATGTGATTGTACTTTTTTATTACGGAAAGGCCCATCCTTCCCGTCAAATTCGGACGGATTTACAACCTTTCATAATAGAGCAGGCGACATTCTAGTTTCTTTGAACCCTAAAACGCCGGGCTCTAGTTAAGATGAGACAAACTGTAGGTTGACTGACAGCTGACTGTTCCCACAAGATGGCCGCCGTTCCCGTGTTCAGTAAGCAATAGGTTTCCGTGGACTGCCGCTATCATAGAGAAATAACCGCCGCTATGGAGTAATAAGTCCTTGTTTTTTATTGTTAATACTGTTATTTTGAATGCTCATCCCACCGCGGTCTGGATGTATGTAAAGGTACAAAGACTGCTTGAAACAGCTCCGATTTTCCCATGTTAAATAATTGACATGCAAAAGGTAGAGCTTGTCGGTTTGCCACTAGGCTGGTAGGGTTAGTAGAGAAGAAGTAGATTTCTTTAGGGTTTAGGATTGGACGTTATGGGCTTTTAATTATAAATAATAATGGTAATCACGATATTGTAATTTAGCTAGACGTTTTATATTGAACAACTGTTTACTTTTAATGCATTATGACAACTAACTACATGAGTTGAAGGAAGTTTCACAGATTTAGTTCCAGATTTGAACCATAGATGGTGTAATTTAAGGGCTCAGGAACTTTTTTTGTCGACTGAAATTCGTGACTGAATTTTGTGGAGCCGTGACGTGCAGTCTCTTTGTACCTATCATGACGTCGGTGGTTCATCCCATGGTTTCATATAGTCGAAGATATTTAATTTGAAATTACGTTTTCCCATCTTTGGACAGTAATGTTCTTTAGATGTCACGAATGATTCAATTTGCAGCCCGCTCCGTTTGTATTTTGTTTCTAGCTTGAAGGAGGGCCATCTTTCATAAATAATGGCTTAGATGTCAATATTATTGGAGTAAAAGAAATTCGAAGACGTTTCGTTTGACTCAAAAAGAAGAAAATAGTCAATTTAAAATTTAATTTGATTTCCTTTGTTCCACGATCAATTCCATCGTGAAAGCGTCTTCTTCCTCTCGTTTTCCTCCCCCTTGCAGACAATCTAGCCCAATATAGTTAACTGGTGATTTAATCAAATATGTTTGTCACCACGTTTTCTTTCTAACTATTTTCATTTGCTCGATAAATCTAAATATAACAAGTTTCGTAAAAATGTTTCTATTAATCTGTGCATTGTTGTATCTCTTGATTTTTATTTCTTTCGAACTATATGTTGCGATCCTACTTCACGCGCACGTTACAATACGTAATTGTACAATATAATTTTCAAAGTGAATGTTTGGTCACTGAGGGCGAAATCCCGCGCGAAGTCGAAACTCAGTGATCACTAAGTACAAACAATTATAATATTGAGCAATAGACAATTGAAAGACATTTTATTTATAAGTTTAATCATGATATTTTCGGGATATGTTTTTCTATATATATGTATTGTATTCTGTGAATCTGTAGCTTGTTTGTCGCCAGCCTCCCTTCTCCACCAACCTCACTACGTCATGCAGTCACCCCCTCCTCGGGGGCTGTCACGTGATTTGAACTCGCAGTTTGGTTGGCTACAGGACGGAGCTGGTGGGTATATAAACCGCCCGGACCAGGGCTAAAATCAGTAGTTTTTATGGTTCGGTTATGCCTGCCACGCTGCTCACACCATCAATTTCTGTAAAGTAAATGTAAAATATATCTACACCCTAAGTTACATCTGTCTCTTGCTTTGATTTAAATGTCCCATCCAAAAAATCCCCCCTTGAACGTCGAGACCTGTAGCTCTCAAAAGCGGCCTGAAACCGTTGACCTTCTAGACCTGCAAGCTCTCAAAAGCGGCCTGAAACCGTTGACCTTCTAGACCTGCAAGCTCTCAAAAGCGGCCTGAAACCGTTGACCTTCTAGAACTTCGAGCGCCGCTACGTGCCCTGAAAGCACGTTAGTTAGTACCTTAATCCTCCAATGCATCCCTTTAGGCCCTAGTTGCCATCGAGGTCCAAGTCAAAATACCATTTTCTCCCGTCCTAGTTTTGCAAACCGCGAGCGGTAGACGGACGCTCGCAACATTTGGCGACCGTGACAGGACCCGATTCACTATAGTCTTACGGAATTAAAATGGAGGCCCTTAAGAAAGAGAGAACACCCGTTCGGTCAGCATTTACTAGAATGTATCAACAAATCACGTCGGAATTAGATAAACCTATCCTCCCTCGAAGAGCTAATGAACTACTAGACTTGCTTACAGATAAAAACAACAGGCTAGAAAGCATAGATGCAAGAATCATTGCAGCTTTGGTGGGGGAGGGGGACAAGGCAGAAAGTGACGAGGTGATAGAGGACGAATATGTCACTATTGAATCTTACCGTGATAAATTCATTTCTATCAAAGGAAAACTCACGGATGAAATTAATAAACAGAATGGAGAATCAGCATCCTCTAGCGCAAATTCAATTTCGAGTAATCTGGTCGAAGCCCGGAAAAAATACGGGTGACCGGGGTTAGAACTGAATGAATTCAGTGGCAATGTTAGAGAGTGGCTTGTGTTTTGGGGCCAATTTAAAAAAATCCATGATGATAAGGAAATTGCGAAGGAAGACAAGCTACAATATTTATCTCAGTGCATGGTAAACGGATCACGACCCAAGGAGATAGTTTCCAGTTATCCGGTAAATACAACCAGTTACAATAAAGCCATTGAAGCACTTAAGACAAGATACGGGAACAAAGACGTTCTCATTGACGTATATATCCGGGAACTGCTAAAATTGATCAACGTCAAAAAACGTATGTCGGATATATCACAACTATATGATAAGATTGAGACTCAACTTCGCGCACTAGAGTCATTGGGCGTGGTTAATGATCAATACTCAATAATTCTCTTCCCAATGGTGGAAAGTTGCCTACCAGAAGAACTGATAAAGGCTTGGGAGAGGCAGCGCAGCCTTTTAAAACTTTATGTTCAACCGATAGGAATGAAACTGACCTTCAATTACTAATGAACTTTTTGAAAAATGAAGTTACGAGCGAGGAACGCGCGAGGTTAGCAAAAACCACTTTCGAATCACGCGGTTCCCATGATAATTCACACAAAACAGGCAAGCCTAATATTGCTACCGCAGCTGACCTATTGAATTCTAATAAAAGCATTAAGCAGCCGCCGCGTAGACAATGTCTATTTTGTGATAAACAACATCTCTCGCACGAATGTTACAAAGCTAGGCGTATGACGCTTGAAAAGAGGCAGGCCATAGTCACTGCCAAAAGGGCTTGCTTCTCATGTCTCATTCAAGGTCATTCCGAGGTCCATTAAGTTGGCCCCCCCACCATCCCCAAAGATCAAAATTGTAATGCCAATTGTTTGTGCTTCGTTAGTGCTTGATAGTGCTCGATGCCCCATCGTTAGTGCTCACTTGCTGCCAGAGAAATTCCAGATCAAAAGTGGGGAGCCAACTTAATGCCAGCACCCCCTTTCTTAAAAAATCAATTAAAGCCTGCAGAGAAAACGGTACATCTTAGAACCATGAAAGTTGAACCACACTTATATGTACCTCAGACGCAATCACTTTTGCTTTCAAAACCAAAACCATTTAAACCATTTTAAACCATTTAAACCATTTAAATTCAATAAAAGCCTACAGAGAAAACGGTACATCTTAGAACTATGAAACTTAAACTACACTTAGATGTTCCTCAGACGCAATCATTTTTGCTATATATAATATAGAAATATATAATAATATATAAATATATAAATTATAATAAAAAAATTATAAATAATATATAAATAATATATATATATAATATATAATAAAGAATATATAAATTCATAAAATAAAGGTTCTGTGAAAAAATTATTACAATCGGATAAAGCATGTTGGTGTTATAAGTCGAAGAAATTTTTTTAAAAATCGAAAAAAATCGTAAAATTGCGATTTTTACAAGAAATAATTTTTCGGTTGCGTTTAAAACGTGGCAGTTCTAAGTTCAGAGATTTCGAAGGCCTCCATAAAATTTCATCGCATTTGGAGTATTGGTTTAGCCGGAATCGTGTTAACAGACACACAAAAATACAAAAAAAAAATCTGGATTTTTTTCTCCAGTGTAGTAGAATTGAATCTTCGCTTCACTCGCTATGCTCGCTACGCTCATCCAAAAAATATCTAGTGGTTCAAATACTTGGTTTTTGTACACAGTGTTTGGTCAGAATGCAGTATGCATAACAAGGTTAAAAGTGGCATTACTAAAATGTAATTGATTAGATAACTAATTAACTAATTTTAAATATTTTTGCGATAATTATTCTTGTAAAAAAGGCTTTTAATTGATAACAATGTCGAAAGTGTAGTCTCTTTATTAAATATATTTTAGTGTTAATTCATGAATTAATTTAATTAATCCAATTAATAAGAAAGTTACAGGATCTCTACTTGAAGCCATCTATTTCTGGATTTCTTGTCATCATAATATGTTAATATAATCCTGGTCAATTTTCATGTTTTCTTCACGATCGAATTTTAGGCTTAAAGCCGCGACGGATGCAATTTGCCAAACAATGGAACATTCTTCCGATAGTAGATGAATAGTTAAAATAAAAGTTTTTACTTCTTCTTTTTCTTTTTTTGGTGATTTTTTTCTTTTTTTTCCTTTTTTTCTTTTTCTTTTTTTCCCCACGACTTTTTTTTATTTTGGTGTAATAATAAATTGCATTAAATATCCTTTTTAAATTTGTTGCCAAAATTGTTGTGTTTTAAATGCATTGTTGCTGTTATGAAGCTATTTAAAAAAAATATTTAACTGTAGTTCATTGTTGTGTCTGCATCTATGAAATTAGATTTAATAGTTGTCCTCCTTTGTAAATCAGTTTTTTAAGTAAATAGGATAGACGTTAAATAAATAAAATAGAATCAAAGTCAAACCACATTAAAGTATAATATGTTATAAATACTGCCCCCGTCTGTACCCGGGGTAGAATTGGCCCAGAGCATGGCTCTGCTAATCGTAAAAGGCGATTCAAGAGAAAAAGTCCACCTCGCAAACATCAGCTAGAAAGAGTGGAGTATCTTACTCCCCGAAACTAGAGGCGAGCTCTGGCAATCGTCGTCGGGGACCTTGTCCCCTTCCCTTGACGACCCCCCGGCGACGATGACAATAACACAACGAACGATGACAAAGACTATGACGACCGTGACGTGAGAAACCCCCCTTCCTCCCCTTACCCGTGGCTGGTTCTGACCAGCATGGGCCCCCCCCCCCCCCCTTAGGCTAGAGTGGTGCATTATGATCCAACGGTTGACGCGTCCTCAATCCAAATAAACCAAAAAAAATACATCATGACGTTTTTTTTATTGCAAACAAGTAATGCTGTACTAACTAATAAAATATTAATTTTAATACATTTTTCTGTTATTTGTGAACTTGAGCTCGTTTTTCGCTTTACGGGACAAACGACTGCTGCGATTTTAATGAAATTTTCATAGAACCTTAAAAATCTTTAACATTATACTTTCCTAGAATTTAAGTGCAACCAAATGAATTTGTCACGTAAAAATTGCACATTTCCACTTTTTCCACTTTGAAACTGAAAATTCTGTAAAATATACCATTGTGTAAAATATCTTCAAAACACATGGTGAGTATCATTCTATTTTATCATTCGCTTTCATTATTTTCCGGAATTAATTTAAAAATACAATATTCTATGCTAACAATGGCGAAATGAAGTTGGATTAAAAACAGTTAAATGGTGCTTAATCCAATGGAAGTGCTCATCCTTCAATGCGTATCTTCTAAAAAAAATATATATATATTTTATAAGTTTAGATCATAAATATAAATTTAAAATCATAATCAAGTATAAAAACATCTTGCTAGCTGGGCAAAAGAAAATGTATAATTCATGCTTGAATCACATTTAAGTGAAATAATGTACACTATTTTTCCGGTGTCGGCATTTTTTGACATTGAAATAATATGTTTATTGAAAGTGGACTGTATATAGTAGCGAAAGCATATATAGCTACCTACAAATTGGAATAAAAAAATAAAAGCGGTGAACCGTCCCGAGCTATGTACATTTATAAACAGTAGTAAGTAAGCGTTTCAATGATCGCACATTCGAAAACAAAATGGCCTCTTAAAAACGTATACCACAATTCAAAGTGAATGAATGAATTATGTCCTAGATTTTCCAGCTTTCTTATTAAGTAAACTAAACTAAACCCCAATCGATTGTCAGTCGATTGAGTTAGAATGTTACATTCTTAGACATACATACACACTTGTCAAGCAATCCATGCCAAACCATTCATGAATGTTCTAGACTCCTCAGCATTCTTACAAGGCCGCTTCGCAAACGCTTTTTCAAGTCACGTTGATGGATAAGCTTTTTTGGGAATATTTCTGTCCAATGATTACGTTTTTAAGTGGGATCTCATTACTTTTTCTTTCGTGACTTTCGTGACCTGTAAAAGGCTTTTATTAAAACCTTTATTTTTATGAATTTTGACCAACTTTTTCAACTTTTCTTTCAAAAGGCACTATACATCACTATAATCTTTGTGTCAATGTAAAATATGAACGTTGTAGCCCCACCCGTTTGGTCAGAATCGGTCCAAATATCTGAAAATATCGTAGTAAAACCGGGGAAAAAATCGTAAAAGTATACGATTTCTAAGAAATATTTTTTTAAATATCTTTAAAAAAATAACATAAATGATTTCAGTGATTTTAAACGTTCCCATAAAATATCATCAATATCGGAGTAGCCGTTTGCCAAATATCACGAAAATATCTAATTAAAAAAGTTGAAAAAAAAACGTAAAAGTACGATAATCATAAGAAATATTTGATCGATTATACAAAAAAAACGTGGCAGGTCTAAGTACAGAGATTTCGAAGGTGCCCTCTAATTTTCATCAAGATCGCATACTATTCCGTTTGCCCGGTAGAGAGCGAACAAATAGACAAAAAAAACTAACAAAAAACAAAACACCTGAGCTATTTTTTTGGGTTACCGCAAGTGAAAAAAAACGTTAGTGAAATTGAAGTCTTCGCTTCGCTCATCCAATTATGTCAAAAATTGTAAAATTTATTAATTGCACTTAACTTAATGTTAAAATAACTAGGCCGCTTTGCGAACGCTTTTTTAATCGCGTTGATGGATGAGCTTTTTTAAAAAGTTTTTTGTATACGTGGGATTTCTTTACTTCTTCAAGTTCCATTGCAAAATCATTTTTGTTAAATTAGGATAATTTTTATAAAGTAGTTCTAATTGCTATGGGAATTAGAATGTCAAATATCTGTAGGCCCGAAGATTACTTTATGAACGAATTGTAGGCGATTGTTGTCAAGTTTCTATAGTTACTTGTTAATTATTGTTATGCACCTCAAAAATCTCATAATAAACCTTTATTTCTATGGATTATGTATAACTTTTTCAACTTTTTCTTTCAAAGGGTACTACAGCACCATAACCTCTATGTCCATGTAAAATATGAACGTTGTAGCCGTAGCCGTTTGGTCAGAATCGGCCCAAATGTTACAAAAATATCGCGCTGAAAATCGAAAAAAAATCGTAAAAGTACGATTTTCCTGAGAAATATTTATTCGATTGCACCCAAAAACGTGGCAGGTCTAAGTTCAGAGATTTCAAAGGTCCCCTCCATTTTTTCATCAAGATCGCATATGCCGTTTGCCCGGTAGTGTGCGAACAAACAGACAAAAATACAAAAAAAAAAAAAACACACGGGCTAATTTTTTGGGGGTCAGTGAAATTGAAGTCTTCGCTTCGCCCATCCAATTATTATTTTTCCCGCTAATTTATTTTCCGGTAAAATGAGCTTGCAGTTGGAACCCAGTTTGGCGGTGTTAATTTCACACAACAAATTGAGATTAAATAAATCAATTCGTTACATATAATTAATTGGATGAGCGAAGCGAAGACTTCAATTTCACCGACCCCCCAAAAAATTTAGCTCCGTTGTTTTTTTTTTGGTTTTTTTTTTTTTTTTTTCCCGTCTGTTTGTTCGCTCTCTACCGGGCAAACGGCATATGCGATCTTGATGAAAATTTGACACGACCTTCGTTTCCTCTGAACTTAGACTTGCCACGTTTTTGGGTACAATCGAAGAAATATTTCTCATGAATATCGTACTTTTACGATTTTTTTTCGATTTTTAGTGCGATATTTTCGTGCCATTTGGGCCAATTCTGACCAAACGGGTGGGGCTACAACGTTCATATTTCACATGGACATTAAGGTAATGGTGATGTATTGCTTTCTGAAAGAAAAAGTTGAAAAAGTTAGCCAGAATCGAGAGAAATAAAGCTTTTAATATACGTTTTTTGACTTTTTGTGCGATTTTTTCGTGCCATTTGGGCCAATTCTGACCAAACGGGTGGGGCTACAACGTTTATATTATACATGGACATTAAGGTTATGGTTATGTAGTACTTTTTGAAAAGAAAAAGTGGAAAAATTTAGCCAGAATCCATAGAAATAAAGCTTTTAATACAAGTTTTTTACGGT
This sequence comes from Sweltsa coloradensis, assembly GCA_024449915.1. Lineage (NCBI taxonomy): Eukaryota > Metazoa > Arthropoda > Insecta > Plecoptera > Chloroperlidae > Sweltsa > Sweltsa coloradensis. The sequence goes on along the minus strand of JAMZAV010000405.1, from coordinate 1,132,393 downwards.
AAATAATACCAATTGACAAGAAACAAAAGAAACTTGACAACATTCACCTTCAATGCGTATAGGCAGCAAAACAAAGCACTTGCAAAAGTAAAGATATCCCACGCAAACTAAAACCTTTAAAAAGCTCATCCATCAACGCGGCGGGACTTTAGCGTTTTCCTAGTTTAACCGTAAAGTTGAATGAATTTAATTTTGGGTTTATTTTTTTGGATTTTTATTTTTTGGGTTTATTTCAGTAACAAAAAACCAAGTTAAAAATTCATCGACCAAGTTTTTGGATGAGCTTTAGCGAGCAAAGCGAGTAAAGGGCAAAAGATTTAAATTTTCCCACTGACCCCCCAAAAAATTTACCCTGGGGGTTTTTTTTTGTTTTTGTTTTGTTTTTTTGTTTTTTTTTTTTTTTTTTTTTTTTTTGGGTTTTGTATTTTTTGTTTTCGCCCCTCTCCCGGGAAAAACGGCATTGCGTTTCTTGATGAAAAATTTGACCGCCCTTTTGGGGAAAACCCTGAACTTAGACTTGCAAACGTTTTTGGGTACAACCGAAAAAATTTTTTTCTCATGAATATCGTATTTTTACAAATTTTTTTCGTTTTTTAAAGTGCGTATTTTCGTCCCATTTGGGGCGATTTGACCAAACGGGGGGGGGCCTAAAAACTTTAATATTTCACAGGAAATTTAAAGGGAAAAAAAAAAATGGTGATGTATTGTTTTTTAAAAGAAAAAGGGTTGGAAAAAAAGGGTTAGCCGGGAAGCTACAAAAAATAAAGCTTTTAATATAAGTTTTTTTTTTTTTGTGCGATATTTTCGTGCCCTTTTGGGCCAATTTGCCCCAAAACGGGTGGGGTTTTAAACTTTCCATATTATATGGACATTAAGGTTAGGGTGATGCAGTCCTTTTGAAAAAAAAAAGTTGAAAAAAGTTAGCCGAATCTATAGAAAAAAAGGGCTTTTAATATAAGTTTTTTAAGGTAAAATAATACCATTTGGCCCAAGAAAAAAATAAAAAACTTGACAACAATCATTTTTTTTTTTCAATGCGTGGGAAACAAAACAAAGCACTTCCCCCCAAAAGAAAGTTTATGCCACGCAAAAAAAAAAAAAAACCCGTTTCATCCTTCAACGCGGGGGGGATTTTAGCGTTTCCTAGTAATTTTTAAGGCTTTCTTTTAAATTTTTGATTTTTCCACATGTAAATTTTTCAATAATTTTTTTTGTGCTTTATGTTATTTTTGTTAATATTTTAATTTAGTAAGATATTTTATAATTTTTTAAAAGTTAGATAAAAATTTGATATTGATATTTTTTCATTTTTTTATTGTTTTCAAAAAAGTTTTTTTGCCCCGGGAAATGTCCCCAAAAAATTCACACTAGTAGTGTTAAAATATATGACCTGGGGGTTTAGTATTTTTAATACACTCGTCAAAAAATATTAATTTTTTAATAATAATTAAATATATTATTTTTTAAAAACAAAAAAAAGGGGGCCGGGGCCACACTTCTAGATCTAAACCACTTTATGCAGTTGAGCCACTTGTATTTTCCCTCGTTTTCGGCTTGGCCCCTTTTTTGCATTTTTTGCTTTTTCCCATAATATTTATCCCTAAAACTAGACCGATCGCAAAAAAAAAAAAAAACAATTTAAACGGGGCATAATCCCAATTTAAATTCCTAAAAATTTTTCCCGAAACGGGTTCACAAATATACACCCCTAACACGCAGAAATATCCCTTTCCCAAAATCACCCCCTTTGTTTGGGTTTATAAGCATATTTTGACCGAACGTTTGCCCAAATTACAAAAAAAATAGAGAGTTTACAAAAAAATGCTTTTAGATTTAGGAAATAATAGCCAATATTTTTTTGGATAAAAATTTCCCCAAAGGTTTGATGGGGATAAAGTTGTCCCCAATTTTAAATTTTTTTAAGGGGAGATTTTTACCGATGGGCCCTACTCGAAAAATCCCCAAGTTTGAATTTTTCTGAGGGGCCAGGGCCCTTTACTCAAAAATTTTTTCTTTTAAATTTCAAATTCATAACTAGTTAGCTGAAAGTTTTTTTTTTAGTTTAGCGGGTGAATCCCCCTTCAGTAAACGAAAAACATTTTTTTCCTTTTTCTTATCTTTTTACTTACCCCAGGTAATATTTTATTTAATTTTTATATGTAAGGTAGTTTTTTTTTTTTTATGTTTTATAATAGACAAAAAAAAATATAATTTAGTAATAAAGGGCTGAAAAAGGGACAATAAACCCAAAACAGGGGGAAAAGATTTAAAACTGGGCTATAATGAGCTTTTTAAATTTTTTTGGTGGCTTTCTAGGAAAAAATAAAAAAATTTATTATTAATAATAAAAAATAAAAAAATGGAAAGAATGATTTTTAAACCTAAAATTTAAAATTTTTATAAAATATATATTTTTTTAAAAATTTATTTTATATATATATATATATATTATTTTAAATAATAAAAAAATATAAACCTAAAGCCATATAAAAGTTTTTGTAAACCCTGAAAATCCCCTAAACAAAAAAACCTCCTAAAAATTTCATAGGCCTAGATGAAAATAGAAAACCCCAAAATACACAAATTTGAAAAAAAAAAAAAAAAAAAGGTAGCCAAACCCTCCTTCAAAAGTTTTTGGGCTGTGAATTTTGTGAGATAAAAAAATTTGAGCCAATTTTTCTTTCCCGGAAAGAATGAAAAATGAAGAAAAGATTGGCTCAAATCTATATCTAAACAACATTCACATCTTTTGAAGGAGAGCTGGCTCCCCGGTTTTTTTTTTTTTTTTTTTTTTTAAAAAAAATTTTTTGTTTTTTGGGGAGTTACCCACATTTTTGTTTTTGGTAAAAATAACAAAAAACTATTAGGGATGGGGGTTTGAAAAAAATAGGGTTCAGGAAATAAAAATAACCCGATTGGGTTATAAGCCCCTTAAAACTTTAATTTTTTAGAAAACTAATTTCCCCAAAAAAAAATTTATATTTGGGTTAGAGCTATGAATTTTTCCCCAATTTTTAGGAATAAATTTAGGGAGTTTTAAGGGGGTGGAATACCGCTTCCCTCTCGGCGGTTTATTTTTCTTTATTATTATGTACCATATGCCAAATTCATGCTGAAAAAATTCCTTAGGTCCCTTTCGGGGAATGTGGAAATAAAGGTTTAAAAATAATTTTAAAATAGGGATGGGGATTAAAAAAATTGGGGGTTTGGGGAAATGGGGAATAGGCCGTTTGGGGTTTTTAAAACACTTTTTAAAAAAATAATTTTAAAAAACTAAGTTGAATAAAATTTTTTTTTGGTTGGAGCTTTTGAATTATTCAAATTTAAGGGGATAATTTAGGGAGTTTTAAAAGGTGGGAGACGCTTGCCCCCGGCGGATTATTGATTCTAAAAAATTTTTTATTTACCCCCATCCCAAAATTTTCGCGCATGGGGGGGGGCCCAAGGGTTTAGATTTTTTATTAAGGGTTTTTGGAATTTAAAGGTTTTTAAAATTTTTTTTTGGGGTTTGGTTTTAAAAAGGAAAAAAATGTTTCCCGTCTGAGGAAATCTAAGTGAAATTTTAAGTTTAAATAGTTCAAAAGATGAAACCGTTTTTTCTTTTGGGCTTTATTGTTTTTAAAGGGTTTAAAAAGGTTTAAAAAGGTTTTTTAAATTTTTTTTGGGTTTTGAAAGCAAAATTTGTTTGGCTGAGGACATATAAGTGTGGTTCAAACATCATGGATTCTAAGGGTGTACCTTTTTCTCTGCAGGTTTTAAATTTTGTTTTTTTAAGAAAGGGGGTGCTGGCATTAAGTTGGCCCCCCACTTTGTCTGGAATTTCTCGGGCAGCAAGGGAGCACTAACGGGGGGTTTTATCGAGCACTTTTAAACCCCCACTAAGAAGCACAAACGATTGGCTTTAAAAAAACTATAATTTTTAAGTTTTTGGGGGGGTGTCTTTTAATTTGGCCCCCCCAAATTTTGATTTGAAATTTCTCTAGCAGCGAGGTGGGGCATTTAAACGAGGGGTTTATCGACACTATGGGGCACAACGAACCCAAAAAAACGATTGGCTTTAAAAAAAACTAAAATTTTTTAAAAGTAGGGGGGGGGGGGGCCCATTAATTTGGGCCCCCCCCATTTTTGACCCTTGAATTTCTCTAGAAGCGATTAAAAAAACTAACGAGGGGGAAACGAGAAATACAAGCACTAACGAACCCACGGGACGTTTGGGCTTTAAAAAACTAAATTTTTTAAAAGTATGGGGGGGCTGGCATTAAGTTCCCCCCCCCCCAAACTTTTGATTTTGAATTTCTCTGGCAGCGATTTTGTGAGCCAAAAGATGGGGTTGAGAATACAAGCAAAAAAACGAAGCACAAACTTTTGGGCATTAAAAAAACTTAACTTTTTAAGTAGGGGGGGGCTGTCATTAAGTTGGCCCCCCCACTTTTGATTTTGGAATTCTCTAGCAGCGAGGTGAGCACTAACGGGGGGGAAATCGAGCACTATCAAGCACAACGAAGCCAAAAAGGGTTTTGGCTTTAAAAAACTATAACTTTTTAAGTATGGGGGGGTGTCTTTAAGTTTGCCCCCCCCCACTTTTGATCTTGAATTTTCTAGCAGCGCCCCGTGACCCACTAACGATGGGGTACGAGCACTATCAAGCCCCAACGAAGCACAGACGTTTGGCATTAAAAAATTTAAACTTTTTAATATGGGGGGGCTTTTCATTAATTTCCCCCCCCCCCCCCCCACTTTTGATCTTAAATTTTCTCAAAGCAGCAAACGTGGCACAAAACGAGGGGTACGAAAAAACTATCAAGCACTAACGAAGCAAAAAACGTTGGGCATTAAAAAACTAAAAATTTTTTTAAGAAAGGGGGGGCGGGCTTTAATTTGGCCCCCCCCATTTTTGATTAAATTTATCTCTAAAAAAGCGAGGTGAGCACTAACGATGGGGTATCGAGCACTATCAAGCACAACGAAGCACAAAACAAAAATTGGCCCTTTAAAAAAACCTAAACTTTTAAAAAAGGGGGGGGGGGGGGGGGCATTAAGTTGCCCCCCCCCCCCCCCCCCCACTTTTGATTTGAATTTCTCGGGCAGCGACGTGAGAAACTAACGGGGGGTTTATCGAGCACTACCCAAGGGGGCACTAACAAAAGCAAAAAACGATTGGCATTGAAAAACTATAATTTTTTAAAGTATGGGGGGTTTGTCTTTAAGTTGGCCCCCCCAAATTTGACTTGAATTTCTCTAGGAGCGAGTGAAAACAAAAACGAGGGGGTATCGAGCACTATAAAGCACAAAACAAAAGCAAAAACCGATTGGCCTTAAAAAAACTAAACTTTTTAATAGGGGGGGGCTGCATTAATTTCCCCCCCCCCCCATTTTGATCTTGAATTTTTTCAGCAGCAAAGTGAGCACAACGTGGGGTATCGAGACAAAAAAAGGGACTAACGAAGCACAAACGATTAGCATTTAAAAACTATAATTTTTTAAGTATGGGGGGGCTGTCATAAGTTGGCCCCCCCCCCCTTTTGATTTTGAATTTCTCTGCAGCGAGTGAGCCCCTAACGATGGGGTACAAACATATCAACCCACAAAACAAAACCCAAAAAAACGATTGGAAATTAAAAAAAATTTATAACTTTTTAAAAAAGGGGGGGGCGGCTTTAATTTGGGCCCCCCCCCCATTTTTGGATTTTAAATCCCCCTCTGGCAGGGGTTTTGGCACTAACGATGGGGTATCGAGCATTTATCAACCCACAAACGAAGCAAAAACGTTTGGGCTTTAAAAAAACTATAATTTTTTAAAGTATGGGGGGGCCCTGTCTTTAAAGGGGGGGCCCCCCCCATTTTTGATAAAAAAATTTTTTTTTGGCCCAGCGGAAACGTAAAGCACTAACGTTTGGGGAAATCGACCCACTTTTTCAAGCACAAAACCCCCCAAAGAAACAAACGATTGGCATTAAAAAACCCCCAAAAACCTTTTTAAAGAAAGGGGGGGGGCTGTCTTAAGTTGGCCCCCCCCACTTTTGATCTTGAATTTCTTAGCAGCAAAGTGAGCACAAAACGAGGGGGTATCGAGCACTATCAAGCACAACGAAGCAAAAAAACGTTTGGGCAAAAAAAAAAACTAAAAACTTTTTAAGTAATTGGGGGGGCGGTCATTAATTTGGCCCCCCATTTTGGGATTTTAATTTCTTAGCAGCGAGTGCCCCCTAACGATGGGGTATCGAGAAATATAAAGAAACTAAGAAGAAAAAAACGATTAGCAAAACCCAATTTTGATTTTTTGGGAGTGGGGGGGGGCCCAAAATTTAAAAGGGAACCGGGGTCTTTCCCCGCGAAATCATGCAAAACAAACGTTAAGTGCATGTTGGGTGAGAGAAAACATAGACCCAATAATTTGCTTTAAAATCGCTGGTATTTTTCCCAAAATTTTTCAAACCCCTTTTTTTTGGAAAAAAATCGAGTTGGGCTTTCCCAAAGCTTGTTCTATGTAAAATTATCTAAAAATTTTTAGCCAAAAAAAAAAAGAAAAAAAACATTTATTTATAGGGTCATATGACGATTCCATTTTGTTCTAATTACCCAACGCACATCCCCCGATCCATGGGTTTTCCCATACCCGTTTAAAACCGCAAAACCCCCCCTAATAAAATTTAAATTTCTAGGTTTTTTCTAAAACCCAAAAGAAAAAAATAAAATGTTAGCTTTGTCCCCCGCCGCCCAATAAGCGGGGGTTTTGTACCCCTTTTTGCAATATTTTACCCGCGGAAGTATTTCAAATTTAAAGTGCGTTGTTTCATTTTAAATTTTGAGATTGTAAATTTGGGAAAGGGAGGGTTTTGGAAGGAGTGGGACTTTAAAAAATGTTTAAAGAGGTGGGGTTTAAATTGCAGAGGGTATGCAAAAGTGTAATCATTTTTGGGATGGTGGCAGCCCCAGATGAGGTTTTTAAAGACCCCATCCAACAAAAAATATGCCGAAAAAAGGTGTCAAATACCCAAATTGTTTTTATTTTGTCCTCATGATGGGAAACTCTATAACAAAGTTTTGGCCCAAAAAGGGTTTCTAGGCCAAGGAAAAAGCAATGATGTAAGGTTTTTTTTTAAATTTAAAACCTGCGGGACTTGGCACTAATTTCATTTAAAGAATATGTGAAGGCTTTTAAAATGCCCATTTTTCCAAATAATGGGACCTAAAAGTTCGGGGGTTTTAAGGGACTTTACTAAAAACCTTTTGCTATTTGAAAAACCTAAGATTAGCTTGGGACTTTGGGGGGTACTATAGAAACCAATGCCTTCCCACAGGCAAAGGTGGAAACGGGGAATCAATGTTATTGCGGCTTTGGTGCATATTGGGTTTACAGCCAAAGATGAACAGGCACCCCACCCTGCATGCGCTCGACGGGGTTCGCTTTGTGTTCGCAACGGGGCCCGATTTTTGATTCCCAAACCTGGTCGGCAATTTAAAAGCTGTTACAAATCAAAAAATTTCCCGATTCACTCCCTTACAAAAATTTAATGATCACTTTTTTAAAGCAATTTTGCTTGTTTTTATTTACTTTAGCAGGTTTGTGTAAAAATGAAAAAACTGCAAAAAAACATTCGGTGAGTTAGGCCCTCAATAACATTTGGGCACGGGCTGTTCGGGCATAGCCGTATAATCATTTTTTTTTAAAAAAAAAATAAAAAAATGGATTGCAAAAAATAAAAAATCCCCAAACCTACCTGCCGGTAAAAAACCTATCCTAAATAGGAAAGTTTTAAATTAAGTCGGGTAAAACAAAAAACATTAATTAATTAGGAACATAAAAATGGCTAGGACATAAGGGGCCCCAGATGAGTTTTTAGTTTTAAAATTGTACGGGACGCACTCCAAGCTATTGTTAGCAACGGGAAAGTAAAATAAAAATGTGGACATGAACACAGCACCTTAAATTAAAACATTTCCAACCGTTTGTTCATTGTTCCATACCCCCAATGCGAAAAAATTTTTTTTAAAAATTTTTTGTTTTAAAAAACTGTAAAATTTTTTTTAAAATTTTTTAAAGGGGTTTATCAAAACCCCCTTTTCAAAAGGTGCTTCTGTAAAATTTTTCAAAACTCAAATTTTTAGGGGCAGGGAAACAACTGGACCTTTAGCCCCCCCTTTACTCCAAATGACACCAAAACGGATATAGAACAGCAAAAAATAAATGGGGGGTTTTATAAAAACAAAGCGCGTTCACTGAACAGCCCCAGCCGCTGTCCATTTTTTCCATATACAATGCAAAAAAATTTTTTTAAAAAAAATCTGTTTTTAAAACTGTGTCATTTTTTCTATTTTTTAAAGTGGGTTACCATAACTCCCTGTCGAAAAGGTGTCTTCTGGAAATTTTCAGCAACTTATTTTTAAAGGGGGCCCATGGGAAAAAAATACTAAAACCTTTTAGAGCCTTATCTCCGAATGACACGGAAGGGAAATATAGAACAGCTGGGAAAAATGCCCGCGAAATTCCAATCTTACCAAAAAAAAGGGTGAAAAAAGATTGAAAAAAAATCGACAAGACAAATTTCTGCACGGCCCAAAAACCCCAAAGTCTTCCAAAAAGGGCCTTTGCAGAACCTGAGGTTTAAGACGAAAGGGCATTTTTTTGGACAGATTTGACTGGCCCGCGCATTGAAAAGACCTGAGTTCAGAGGGTCTTAAATAATAAAAAAAATTTTCGCGGAAGTGGGTTTCCCAGCCAAAGGGGCGAGACGTTAAGACACGGGTTTTTTTCGGGGTCCTTTAACTCTCCCTAAAAAACAAAAATGAATATTGGGTTTACTAGGCAATCCGAAGGATAATTCCCAGTTGTTTAAAAATTTCAAAAAACCCGGAAATTGCGAATACGGGCAAAGCATTCCGTAGGAGCTTGGAAACCGAGCTGGAAGATAAAAATAATAAAAAGCGATTAAAGGGCACGGGCGAAAGAAATCGAGGGGGACTCATAGGGGCCGACCCTCGCGGGTTAAAAAAATTTCCGGGAATTCAGGGTTACAAAACGGGTCCAGTGGCTATGGAAACTAAAAATTGGCTGGACACGATAGGAAAAAATGAGGGGAAAGATAATTTCCCCTGAATCTAATGGGCTCTTCCTGGGCACATCAATGTTTGAAAAAGACTTACTATCCCCATTTTTTTTGGGAAAACTGGGCCTAATCGGTTTTCACCGGGCCCAGCAAACCCAAAGGGAGAGAAAGAGGAAAAATCCCCCCCCCAGACCCCGAGTAAAAACTTCCTCAAAACAGTGAAAAAAGAACGCAAAAGGGCGGATAGATGAATTGCCGTGGATTTAAGGGGGCCCTCCGCCTCTCCCCGACAATCAAAACCCTTGCGATCAAAAGATTGAAAACCAAACCCCCAAAAAATTTTTTTTAAAAAAAGGTTTTTTTTAATTTATTTTTTTGCCAAGGGCTTTTTGAATTTTTTTTTTTAAACAAAAAATTTTTGGGAACCCCCCAAATTAGGGGAAAAAGGCTTTCCCTTCCCAAAAAATGATTAAGAAGGGAAAAAGGTTTTTTAAATTTGAACCCAAATTTTCCCCCCCAAATTTTCCCTTCCCCCCCCCTCTCCCCCCTTTTTTTTCAATTCCCCCAACCCCCTTATTTTTTCCCTCCATATTTCCCACCCTTCTTTTCCGGTCGTATTTTTTCTTTCTTCTTTTTTAAATTTTTCGCGTTCCTTTCTCTTTTTAAACCTTTTTTTTTTTGGTTTTTTTGGCCCGGGTTTTTTTTTTTTTTTTCTTTCCCCCTTTTTTTTTAAACGGGGGCAAAACAAAATTTTAAAAAACCCAAAACACCCCCCAAAAAGGGGAAAAAACTAAAATTTAAAAAAAAAACCTTTTTTTTTATAACTGTTTAAAAATTGGGTTTTTAAAAAAAGGGAAAAAAAGTTTTGCCAAGGTTTTTTTAAAAAGTAAAAAACCCACAAAAGCGAAATTTAAGAAGGGGGAAATTATTTCCCGGGGAAACCCCAAAAAGAAATTTCGCCAACAAAAAAAGGGGTTTTTTTGGTATATGGTTTTTAAAGAAGAAACCAAAGGGTGACCGAAAATTAATTCGGGGGAAGGGGGCCCAAAAGGGAAAAATAAACAAAAAATTTTACCCAACCCCTAAAGGGGAGGTTTGGGGGGGCCCCCTTTTTTTGGGTTCCCCCTCTCCCACACGGACCCACCAAAACATTTTAAAAAAACAACAAAAAGTTAAAACCCAACTTGTTGGGGGAAAATTTTTCCCCTTTTTTTAAACAAAAATACAAATTTGGGCCCGGAAGAGTTTCCGAAAAACCACATTGATGGGAAGGGGGAAATTACATTACAAAAAACTTCCCTGGTTGGGCTAGGGTTAAAAAAGAAACGCCCGGTAACTGGAAAAAACACGGGGCAATTGGGAAAAAATTTTACAACCCCCAAAAGGAAAATTTTGGGGAATTCCCCGTAAAAAACACTTTTCCCGAAAATTGGGGGCCTTGGGAAAAGGGTTTTTAAAAAAACGTTCTCGGTGGCCGGGATTTCCGGGGGGCCCCCAAAAAACCCAAGCCCGGCCCGGGAAAAGAAAAAAAAAGGAAGGGGGGGCGGCTGTTTGAGTGGTCCCTGGAGCCCGGGGATTTCTACCCCAAGCCCCCAAACCAAAAGCGGGAGGTTTTGGGGGGGTTTATTTAAACCAATTTTTAAAAAACCCCCCCAAACCCCGGGAAGAAATTCACTTTTTCTTTACCCATGACAACGCCCTGTCTTTTTTATTTTGACAGTCGGGGCGGGCCCTTTCGCGGTTAGCTTTTATTCCAGTGCTGAAAAGTTCATTTCCCGTTTTAAAAAGGGAAATTTTAATTCCCCAAAACCACACCTTTTAAAAATACGATGTTTGGTATGAAAAAAGGTTTTTTGAAAACTCACAAAGTAAACTGCTATACTAATTTCAATTCCATCTAAAATCATTGTGGAGTTTGGGAGTAGCTTTCAAAAAAGGGTGAGATTGGGCAAAAAAGGGAGGCCATGAGTAGGGGCCCACGGGGATTTTTAAAATTTGCAATTCGAGGAAAAATGTGAAATATTAAGTAATAGTCCCCCCTTTTTAAAAGCACAGTCTGCCAAATTTTTACCGATAAAAATAGTAAATTCGCCCTTTCCCTTTAAACCCTTTTACAATCAAATAATTTTTCGAGAGGCCGTCGGGCCGATCCCAGCCACCGGCAATCCTCTAAAAAAAGTTTATTTTTTCGTTCCCCAAGCGATTTTTTTTATCTCCCAAAACCCCACACAACGTTATTTCTGTTATATTTTTTAAAATTTAAACTTTGAAAAAAGGGCAGTAAGTTTTCATCAAAAACTTCTAAAAGGGATTCTATATTTTTTTTCTCAAGTGTTTAAAACGAGGGAATGAAGGACCCCAGCAATAGATGGAAGAGAACTAAAAATTTTTTTGTGTTCGTGTTTGTTTTATTTTTTTACACAAAGTCTAACTCGCCAAAACCCTTTTCGTGCCCTTTTACTACCTCCCCGAAAGGTTTACGACAATGAAACAAAGGGGCGGATGATGACACAGACGAGGCCCACCACGACGTGGGGGAACCCCGCCCCCCCCATTCGCTTTTGGGGAGTCGAAAAAGCACCCGGCCTGGGCCACCCTTTTCCCTCCCGGTCACCATTACGTTCCTCCCCTTGGAAAGAAGTATAAAATAGAAATTTTTTTTATCTTGGAGGGGGCGGCCCCAAAAAAATAAATAATACTAATACCCCGGGACCAAAAAAAAACAAACATTTTCCCAATTTTCCCCAACCCAAAAAATAATAAGTTGATGCTATTAAATTAAAAATGCCATAAAAATAAAACTGTAGTAAAAAAAATGTGTTTTTTCCCAAAGGGCGGGGGTCTTTTATAACATTTTTCAGCCTTTAAAAACAATGTTAATTGTTTTAAGGGGTTTTTAATTTCAATCGATTTTCAAGCAATTTAGTAAATTTTTTCGCCCGGGGATTTGATAAATCTACCCAAAAGGAGTGAGTATGAAAAGTAACTTTTGACCAGATAATGACATTTTGTTCAAAAGTCAATAATGAAGGGCTTTATTGTAAAAATCCAAAAACCCCAGGGCCCCTTTTATATTTCGCCCCGGGGCCGACAAACGTTTCTGGGCGTCGGAAAAGATTTTTGGGGAAAAATCCCACTTGAAAAGGCAGAAAAAATTTTTTACAGTATGTTTAAAAAACCCGAAAAAGAACCAAAATCAAACAAATAGTTTTACTAGGGGAAATTCAAAAAAGCTTTTTCGGCGCGTTGTTGGATGAGCGTATGTTTTTTAAAAAGAAAAAAAAAATGTTTTTAAAATTTCGATTTTCATGAGAAATTATTTTTCGTTTTTTCCCCTCAAATTTTTTCACAAAAATTATTTTAAATTTAAGAAATTGAGGTTTATTTAAAATATTTAAAATTTTAAAACGGATAAAAGCAGTAAGATGTTAAAGTCGGAGGGAAAAATTTTTTTAAAAGAAAAAAAGGTAAAAAAATTTTCGTTTTTTATAAGACATTTTTTTTTCCCAGTTTCGCTCAAAAGTCACCACCCCAAATATTTAAATTTATTAAAAAAAATTTAAAGGGTTTTGTGAAAAAAAACATTCCCCCCCCCCCCCCCGGGTAAAAACAAAAGTTTGGTGTTATTAAATCGAAGAAAATTTTTTTAAAAAAACGAAAAAAAAACCCCAAAAATTGCGATTTTAAAGATTGGGGAAAAAAATTTTTTTTATTGCCCCCAAAAAAAGGGTTTGGGAGTTTAAGGTTTAGAGATTTCCCAAGGCCTCCCTAAAATTTCCCTCGCAATTTGAGATCGGTCTAGCCGAAAACGGCGGACAAATACACAAAAATACAAAAAAAATACATTCCGGGTTTTTTTTTTTCAGGGTAGTGAAATTGGGAAACTTGCTTCCCCTCGCCCACGCTCCCTCCCAAAGAGAACGAGAAGAGAGAAACAAAAAAATTCCAAAAAAAGGAATTTCAATTCATTTGATTTAACATACATAATTTTTAGTAGGGAAATTTTTCCCCTGTAGTGGGCCCAAAATAAAAACCTTTGGCTAAAAAAATAAAATGAGCCGGGGCTCGTGCTGCGTTTTCGCTAACCACTTGAAGAAAGAAAGTTTGGGAATTTTCATTAGCAATTTTAAACAACAGCATTAATTTTAACTCATATCGATGGATATTTAAAAAAAAGTCGTTATCTCAATTTGTAACGCCCCATGCATATTTTAAATCACTATTCTGCCACCAACAAAAAAAAAAGTAACTGTTAAAATGGAACATTTTCAGGGTGCGTCTACAACAATCAAAAATTTAAAAAATTTTTAAAAAATTTTATATAAAAAGACAATATGGGGTAAAACCCCCCAGCCCTTTCAGCTGCAGATTTAAAGATAAAAAATAAAAGGGCAAAAAGTTCTTGGTTTTCTCTTTAACAAACCCCAAAACCCTTTTTCCAATTTACTTCCTTTTTGTGGTGGAAAAACCCGATTTTCAGCGGAAATTCCATTTCTGTAGGGGGCCGCAAAAGAGATTTACCCGTCGTGTTGATGTATGAGAGTAATTAATTTTTATTAAAATCTGGTTTTTTTTTTTAAAAATACCCAAAGGATAATTTTAAATAAAGTATTTTATTTATGTAATTTTCCCAAAAGATTTTTAAATTAGCGTGCCACTATAACAACACTATAACACTTAAAAAAGAAATTTTTTTTTTTTAAAAGGGAAATCAAAAAAATTTTAAGGGCTACGTTTGAGATACTTTTTGGGTTCCCCGAAAAACACAAAAAAAAAGTTTCTGTAGTTATTTTTAAGGCATGGGGCAAAACAAACACAAAAGAACACAAACGAGAAAAATTTTATTTATAGGGGTTTATATTTTTTATTTATTTATTTATTATTTATTTTTTATTTTTGATTTATTTATTTATTTAAATTTATTTTTTTATTTTAATATCGATCCCCATAACTTAAAAAAAAAATTTACAAAGGGGGGAAAAAAAATAAAAATCTAATTTCATAAAGGGACACAACAATGAACTACAGTAAACCGGGTTGTATTGTTTTTCTTGTTTATTCAAGTTTAGATTCTTTTGCTCGGGGTAGGTAGAATCGGGGAGAATTAAAGAACAGTTTTAATCCCTTTGTTTTAAATTTTATTCCCATTTCCAATTGTGTACCTGGTTACAAAACATATTTATACCCTTTCTTATTAAAAAAATATACAACTGTTCCTTTATAACCTTTTCCCCAATTAATCGCGAGGGGGTATTTCTGATTTGGGAGTCCCCGGGTTCGAATCCCCTCGAGACCGGCCCAAAACCTGAATGAAGGTTTTTTTCCCCCAGATTTTCCGCCCGTCGTTAAGGCGAATGCAAGGGATTTAGTCCTCTCAAAAAAAGCCCCCGGACATCCCTTCACCCCAAAATTTTCCCATCCGCACATACCTAGTTAAACCCGAAGAGGGGGGTTTAAATTTCACCCTACATAAAAGGTTTCCCCCCGATAAAAATTTAAAATTTTTTTCACAATTTAAATTTTTTGCTTGAAACACACACAGCAATTTAGGGTTGAATATACGTTTTCCATGTCATTCCAACTTCTATTGTTTTTTTTGAACCACGGGTGAGGGGGGTTCCCCAAAATCCCCTATTTTTCAAATTTTAAAACGGTTTTTGGCCGCATCGTGTCTCCCTTTTGGGGCCCCCGGGGTTTTTTTCCGTAAAAAGTTCCATTTTTGGGTACATATTTTTTAGGTTACCCCGTTTATGCAGGGGGCCCCGACCAATTATAAGATCAATTTTTCCCCAACAAGTATCAATTTATAGAAAATAACAAAAGGGAAACACAAGGTATCCCGCCCCCAAAGGCAAAAAAAATCCCCTTTTATGGCCAGTAAGGGCAAGCTTTGTAAAGGGAAAATTAGACACACTACCTCCCCATATTAAAAAATAGGGAAAAAAAACAGCAATTTTTAAAAGGTTTTTCATTTTTTTTAAAGTTCATGTCAAAGATTTCCAACAAATTCATAGAAATTTTCCAAAAAAACCCAATTTAAATTGAAATGGGTTCCTTCCGGGGAAACCTCGGAAAAACCCCCGAAATCAACCCCAAAAGGTAAAAGAAAAAAGGGATGCTGTAGGGGGTGCAATAGTTTTGAATTTTTGTTTTCTTCAAATTCGGCAAGTTTTCAATTGCGTTTTGAAACAAATAAAAAATAAAATTTTATTTTTAATTATTATAATTTTTCCCTAAGAAAATATAAATTTTCCCAAAATCCGAGGTTTTTCCCCTGGTCCTTTAGCGTTTTTAAGTAGCAATTCCTTCCCCTGGAACAGTAATATTAAAAAAATTAAATTTAAAAAACGAAAAGTGAGATGAAAACTTTGGGTTTTTTGGGGTCGAAAGGTATGCTGGGCCCAAAACACAGATTGTCCGATTTTCAATGCTGGATGGTGTTCGGGTATCAATGACTAAACGCACCAAAAACACACACATCACCCCCAGCGGCGATTTGCGACGAAACCCCCCAGCGAGTCTCCTTAAACCAAACGAACCAAAGAGAAAATTTGGAAATGAAAGCCCAAAGCCCCTGGAGTAGGGGCTACCCCAAAAAAAATTGACAATAAATGCTAAGATATTTTCCCTTAAACTATTCACCCATTTTGATGAAATTTTTGGGGTTCTTTTAAAATAAAATTTTTGTAGAGCCAAATTTTTATTTTTGTATAAAATAATTTTTATTTAAAAATTTTTCTCCCCAAAAAACTCTTTTTTTTACGCACGGAAAAAAAAAAAAGAAAAAATAGGGCCCTAAAAAAATTTTTCTTTAAATGTTACAAAAAAAATTCATGGGGGTTATCTTTACCCTTTTTTAAAATTTTTTTCTTAAAGTGGCGAAAATCTGCCCACTCCGAGGCCTTTTTCTTTGTACAAGCCAAAAAAAAAGGATCCGCCGCTCAAAAAAATAACGAAAAACCCCGGCTTGAAATTACTATCTTGTCTGATTGGCTCCCGGGGTAACAAAAAAAGGTCAATAAAACATTAAAAATTTTCAAAAAAAAAAAATTTTTTTGGGGCAGATTTTAAAAAACCGCCCTAAGCGGATCCCCCGTTTTATGGGGAAATTGGGGGGGATTTGTATGGAAACGAAATGAATGAAATACCCTGAAGGGAAAAACAAGGGAGCACGTTTGGGGCCATATACCCGGGAAAAAACTTCCCCGCAGACTTGCCCCAGGGGGGGTTTGGGGGTGAAAGACTTATCGAGTCGAATGGTGGGGTTGGGCCCAAAAAGGTTGAAGGACCCAAACCCGCAGCGTGGCCAACTAATGAGGAAACATCGACGAGAATGAGGTCAAATTTCCCAGGGGACGGAAATGTTCAAGATAAACTCACGACAAAAGAGCCCCCTGGTCGCCCGATACTAAAAAAAACCTTTCCCAACTTCAAAAACAATGGGTTTAAAATAACTGCAGGATAAAAAGATTCATTCACAATTGTAAAAATACGTCCCCAAAGATGAAGGGAGAATCCACGAAAATGAAATTCAAGCTGCGAATTTTTAAATTTTCCGTTTAAACCAAAAAAGAAGCAAAAAAAATCAATGGAAGAAAGGGTTAATTGGGAATCATCTGATTTAGGCTTGCCAACTATAGAAACCCGCCCAAGTCCGCAAGATTTCAGACTATTTAAAACGTCCCCTCTACTTCCCAGTAAAAAATGGAAAACTGGGATAAAAAGATTATGGAAGCCCTCGAACTCTCTCCACGCAGGTGTAATATAACAGAGTAAATAGGAGGGGGAAAAAAACTGGGTATTGAGGGGGGGGGAAGGGCAGTTTGAAAAAGAAATCTTGGTTTGGGAGAGGCGGTTCACTGCAAAACCAATGACATCAAAACCCCCCCCCACTACCCGAAGGGCAGAAATGAAAAGACGCCGCCAAACCGAAAATTTCAGCATCGGGCTTGGCGGGGTCCTTGTATCAAAGGGTGGGAGGAAGGTTTTGGGTTGTGTAATCAAGTGTGCTGTATAAACCGAGCCTACAAATGGGAATTTGTTTTCAGCAATTTAGGACAGAAGCATTTAAAAGGCCCTTTGAACGAATTTATTTTGTCGTCGAGGGGCCCGCCCAGAATAATATATTCGGACAATGCCCACTAACTTCATCGGGGCAAATAATTCCCCAATTTTTAAGCAGAAAGGTTTTGTGACTGCAACGGAACACGGGAAAAAAACAAGGAAGTTTTTTCCACCACTGTTTTCCCCTGGTTGGGGGGGGTGGTGGGAGCGAAAGAACGCCTGATTAAAAAAAAATTTCTTAGTCCCGGGCCTCGGAAAAGCAAATTTTAAAAAATTTTAAGAAAAATAAAACTATTTTTTGGTTAAAGTTTTAAGCGATAGTAAATTCAAGGGGCCGTTGGAAATTTATGTCTGAAGAGGGAAAAAGACATAAACGTTAAAACCCCGGGATTTTCCTTTTAAGAAAAAAAAAAATAACCAATTGAAGGGAAAAGACCCCGATTAAAAAAAAAGGGACTATCAAAGAGATACAAAATTTTAAAAAAAAAGGATGAGGGGATTAAAAGAGAAGTTTTTGAAAGGAAAACCCATCGGAAATTGATGAATTCACTAAAAAATAAGGGCGTGTGCTCAGATAAAAGCAGGAGATATAGTTTTAATTCAAAATGAAACAAATCGGCTACAATGGCCCCTGGCCAGGGTGATTAAAGTATTCCCGGGCAGAGATGGATTCACCAGGGTGGCGAAGCTTATAACAGAGAATGGCGAATACACCCGCTCCATACAAAAGCTACATCCGGTCGAGATGCACGAGGTCCCAGACGCAGATATACTGGTCACCAGGAGTGGGAGGAGAAGTAGGAAACCGGACAGGCTAGACCTTGGCAACTAGGCGCCCGTCCTATCACACCCCCGCTCCAGCTCGTACCCATTCTTGCTATTTCCTAATTAGAACACACATGTTGCAAGTTCCTTGAAAACAACCCCTCCTTGAATCCTTACATAAGGAAAAAAACCCATATCCTCCCTCAAACCAAATTACAAACCCTGCATCAAACACTCTATGGTGCAGTGGTGGTGGCAGAGTTGGAGGAACTTCGAGACGTCTTGGCATTTCCGGCCTGACCATGTCTTGTCAGTCCTTGCCATTTTGCCTCTTCCAATTCGAGGGGCGCTTCACAGTGGACATCTGGTTGGTCTTCCGATCACCACATCAGTCACCGCCACCCCTTGGCGGTGACCCTCCATTCCGATCTGCGAGTCGTCCTCTTGGCTGAGCGTCTACATCCCCCCCCCCAGTTCGAGCCCTGTTCAACCTCCTGCCGAGTCTACCCGGAAGGTGCGTGGAGATACGAGTGCGCGTACCGTGTGATACAGTAATCAAAAATGAGCGTGTCTCATTTTAGAGGTGGGAGTATGTTGCGATCCTACTTCACGCGCACGTTACAATACGTAACTGTATAATATAATTATCAAAGTGAATGTTTGGTCACTGAGGGCGAAATCCCGCGCGAAGTTGAAACTCAGTGATCACTAAATACAAACAATTATGATATTGAGCAATAGACAATTGAAAGACATTTTATTTATAAGTTTTATCATGATATTTTCGGGATATGTTTTTCTATATATATGTATTGTATTCTGTGAGTCTGAAGCTTGTTTGTCGCCAGCCTCCCCTCTCCACCAAACTCACTACGTCATGCAGTCACCCCCTCCTCAGGGGCTGTCACGTGATTTGAACTCGCAGTTTGGTTGGCTACAGGACAGGGCTGGTGGGTATATAAACCGCCCGGAACAGGCCTAAAATCAGTAGTCTTTGTGGTTCGGTTATGCCTGCCACGCTGCTCACACCATCCATTTCTGTAAAGTAAATGTTAAATATATCTACACCCTAAGTAACATCTGTTCCTTGCTTTGATTTAAGTGTCCCATCCAAAAAAACCCTTGAACGTCGAGACCTGCAAGCTCTCAAAAGCGGCCTGAAACCGTTGACCTTCTAGACCTGCCAGCTCTCAAAAGCGGCCTGAAACCGTTGACCTTCTAGAACTTCGAGCGCCGCTACGTGCCCTGAAAGCACGTTTGTTAGTACCTTAATCCTCCAATGCATCCCTTTAGGCCCTAGTTGCCATCGAGGTCCAAGTCAAAATACCATTTTCTCCCGTCCTAGTTTTGCATACCGCGAGCGGTAGACGGGCGCTCGCAACACTATATTAACTGTAAAACTGAGATTGTTATGTATTTGTTTTTATCTCTGGAGAAAGTTTAGTTCCAATCGTAAATTTCATTTGGAATTTAATTACAAAAGTATACTGGTTCTGGTTGGTTTTATACTAGTATGCTAGATCATCAGAAATCAACCGCCTCTGCATACCAGGTATCTCTAACATAAGCATCTATTGTCGACCAACCCATAAACATGGCGGGGTAGCAATATTTGCGAAACCTCATCTAAACATAGTTCCTCTTACACAACTCCAATTAATATGCTCAGAATTTGACTTTGAATGCACTGGATGTTGTTTGAAACTAACCAACTCACAAATTCTGATATTTTCAATCTATAGATCACCCAATGGAGATGTAAATCTCTTCTTTGACAATCTCCAGGAAACCCTTGTTAAAAAACAACCAAACAATTTCCAAAAGCAGAAATTGCTCTTTGCGGAGATTTCAACATTAACATGTTATTAAAATCTACCGCACAGACACGCCTCTTAGACATGATCGAATCCTTTAACATGATTGCTTCCATCAACACTCCTACTCGTACACTTGGCAATAGTTGTACCCTCCTTGATAATATATTCACTTCACTAAATCAATCCTGTTATAATACTAAACTGTTGCATCCACACTTCTCAGATCATGCAGCCATTCTTCTAGAAATTAAATTGCAGAAGCATTTCTCCCCACAATTTAGCGAAAGAAGGAAATTCAATAAAACAAATATCAACCTTTTCCTAAAGCTACTCGATGAAGAAAAATGGCTTAACACATACTCAGACGCAAACGATGCACTAAACACCTTTCTAAATACATTCCTAGGTCTTTTTAACAATACTTTTCTAAAACTCGTCAAAAACACAACAAACCAGACCCAAGTCCGTGGATTACTAAAGAGTTACGAGAAGAAGGCAAACAGCTCAGAAAGCTATAGCAGATGCATTAACTATACCCTCCCAGATCAAGCTCCTCAGGGCCCCGATTCATGTACATTTTTATCCCAGTATAAGCAGATTTAGGTGGTATAAGTGCGGTATAACTCCGAATCCAATTCATGAAGACTTATCCCGCCTCGCACGGGGATAAGAAAATATGTAAACAGATGGCGGACATTTTAAAATTTTGCGTCTATGTGTAAAACGAGAAAAGTTGTCATTACTTTCACAAAAGAAATCAGAAACCATCCCGGGCCTAGGCCCAGATGTAGAAAATTATTCATAATACAACAGTGTAGACCTAAAGTTACATTAGGTTAAAGGACTAGATAAAATTAATACTAACATTGCACGTTTGACAAGCCCTAGGCCTCTTCTAGACAACCCTAGGCCTGCACGACCTTGTTCAGACACACAACCTGCACAAATAACTAGTTTTGATTACTAAAAGCCTAATGCAGATAAAAAATAGTATGATAGTCCTAGGCTATTCAAAATTTACGGCAATAATACGCCTTTTCTTTTCTTTTAGCGATCTCACGCAATCTTCTGTCACTAAATAAAAATGTTAAACAAAAGATGGTGCAAATTTTCAGTGTCTATTTGCTAATTTGCTGATTTACATGGCTGTGGAATGCAGTGGAAAATAACATTTGTTGTGTATGTTGTTGCATTGGAAATTTTTGATTGGATGAGAGTTGCTCAGACTTAACCAGGCCTTATCCTGCCATGTCCTGCATTATACCGTCCTTATACCACCTAAACCCGGGATAAATGTACATGAATCGGGGCCCAGACGATTATAAAGCCCTAAAGAAAATCCACTCCCTCAAACTAAGAAACAAAAAAAATTAATTTTATTCACAAAAAATTGAAAAGGCCGAAAATTAAAGCAAGACCCTCGGGGCAAAAAAATAAAATCACAATCTTCACCCCCAAAAATACGTGATGACCTTTCGTTTAAACATAAAAGGGCCCTCCCTAGGGTGGGATCCGAACAAAATATCAAAACTTTTTAAAAACTACTTTATAAAAGGGGGAATTTAAAAAACAGACCAAAAATTCATAATAATACTGCAATGCCTCCCACCCCAACAATCCCTCAAACCCCAAAAAGTCAATGTTTTTTCGACAACCCCCTTTCAACGGGAAATTTTGCAAAAAATTATAAATCGTTAGGAAACCCAAACAATTTTCCCGGGAAACTGGGACGTTTCTTCCCACTGCAATTTTTTTCAAAAATGTTAAAAAATTCCTTTTCCCTTTTCCCCTATCATTAATAATAAAACAATCTTTTCAAAAACGGGTTTTTTCCCCTTCAAAGTTGAAAGAAGCTAAAGGGTTATTCCATTTTATAAAAAAAAAGGGCCCTCTCTAAACGCCCCAAAACAACTTTTTGCCCAATATCTTTCCCCTTTCCCTTTTTCCAAAAATCTTTGAAAAAGCCTTTTATGCCCCCCTTAACCTCTTTCACATCCAAAACACCCCCAAATTATCCCCAAGGGCCAACAGGTTTTCCAAAAAGGGTAAATCAACTACCCCCAGCTATTTTTTAAACTTCTTTCAACTATCCACGATGCACGATGATGTTTCAGCCATATACTCACAGCAAAAAAAGGAAAATTTTTGGGCCCCCCACTTCACAAATTTTCCAACGAACAAGCTTCCATAATGTCACTTTAAACTGAAACCCCAAAAACCTTTTTTCTCTTAAAACCGTAAAAAAGGGGTGTATTTAAATTCCATTCACAAGAAATTCCACCCCCCGAAAGCCCCCTAAATTCGCATTTCTTTAAGAGCATTCCCTTTTCTCTGACGCCACCCAAGGGTTCCCGGGGTTTTCTAATAGGGGTGGCCCCCTTTGATTGGACAGCCCACATAGATTTTCTGTTTGTCAAAGAAAAGATTTGGTTGTTTCCCCCCTCAGAAAAATTTAAAAAGCCCTAGTCACCCACAACGCCCTTTATTCTCATATACCATGTTCAAAACTCACACATACTTACGGACTTATTTTCTGGGGAAAAACTCGCCAAAGCAAAAAAAAGTTTTTAGTTCAAAAAAAGGTCCATTCGAATTTGGGAGGAGCCCTTGGCGCCCGTTGTGTAAAAATATTTTTCCTCCCCCAAAAAAAAAAAAAAAAATTTGACCTTAGCAAGTTTTTAATACAATTTCCCGGGCAGCCCTTTTATCAAATCAAACCCCCCCTCTTAAAAATTAAAACTAAAACTTTTCATGACCATGATACACGATCGCAATAAAAAATCATGCCCCCCAACTCAAAAAATACAACAAGTTTCCCCAAAAGGGGGACCTCATTACCAATGTTTAAAAATCTACAATCATCTACCCCGGGAAATTAAAAACATACAATCATTTGGGCTCTTTAAAAAACACATTAAAATCGTTTCAAAAGGGGCATTGCTTCTACCCATAATGAATCCCTTTTATCCAGCCGACTTTTAATTTAAAAATTTAGAGCACCCGGACTTTAACAAATACCCCACCCGGGTTTTACATCAACTTTCCTTCACTTTCCGCCCCTTGTATGTATGAACATGAATAAAATTTAAAATAATCCCAATTTCAATAAAAAAATAAGTACCTATAATGAAAAGAAAATAAAAGGGAAGATATTATGAAAAAAAAAATTTTTATGAAAATTTTTAATATGTTCACAATGTATTTATTATTTTTAACCCATAGGCTGGGCCCCTATTCACTTTCCCCAATTTAAAAGAGTTAATTGTGAAATGTACCAGTAAAGTGAATAATTTATTATTTATGAAAAAAATCCCACTGTCATTTTTTTGCGGGAAAATATTTTCGTTTTTTTTGCTTCCCTGGACTTTCCCTTCAAAAAGTTTTATTTAATTACGGGAAGTTTTGATGCACCGTCTCTTTTCGTCGTTTAGTAATATATAAATCAAATTCTAGATATTTATAGTTGCTTTTTGTACAAACTGTAGTTGATTATTGTCAAGTGTCATTGTTTATTATATTCCAGTGAAGGTCTTTATTAAAATCCTTTATTTCGATGCCTTCTAGCTTACTTTTTCAAATTATTCTTTTAAAAGTACGTATATCACACTAAAGTTAATGTCCATGTAAATGTTGATGATCGTCGGGCAATTCAAATTGAAGAATAAGACAGTATAGTAGTAGTAGAAGCCACTAAACTAACATGATTTTGACCATGTTTAAAATCATGTTCACTCTGAAAGAAGTTCGTACCCAAAAAAAAATTGGGCATGTTTGCCCAGGTACCAAAAACCCCCCGGGGTTTTAAGTCAGTTTTCAAGTTAAAAATCACGTTGAATGATGGCGGGTTTCCCACCCCGGTGGGGTTCCCCCCTTGTGAAAGGCGCACCGCGGCTTGGCTGCGGCGCCCCTGACGGGCACCCAGATTTTAAACATCTAGACGCCACGGTGTCGAATTGATTCTATTTCTTTGTAGAATTAAAATCAGTTTTACGCGGAATACTAATCTTCTTGTTCCAACTCTCTCCCCTCACTCTTCCCCCAAACTTCCCATTCCATTGTCTCTCGGTAGAAGATATCGATTGTATTTGTATATTTGGTAACGCGAGAGCTGTGTTTGGCAAAGTGTGTGGGCTTCGTGAACTTTTAATTCCCAGTGAATAAACCGTTACCTTAAATCAGCTTATCATTGAAGGCAGCTACATATATATGCCTGTATATAGAGCTCCCCTCTCTCCTCTCCGCGAAACCAACCTCCATCAATAATCTCGCAGTCGCGCATTTCATAAAAAGTTATCCAATTTTTATTTCTTCAGAAGGCGAATCCATATTAAATGGAAATACCCAAAATAGATAAGCCTATAGCAAAACCCTTTCCCTTATTGATTCTTTACTTGTAATTTTTTTTGTACAAAAAAATTTAACGTCTATTCTGTTCAGTTATAACAAGTTATTTACAAAGGAGGACAACTAAATGAAGCGAATAACATAAGAGGAATGCATCATAAATATATTGGTGGTGCCGGGCATACGACTATTCAAAACTTTTTGGGGGCTAGCCAAGCCCACGCACCTAAACCCCAAGGTCACCAAATCAACCTGAGCCATGCCATGAGCGCTGCTACACAAATTGCTAATTTGCGGCCGCCCTGCGGCCATTGTGTGGGCAAAGCAAAATGTCAAATGTTTTTTACCCCTTGCTTAAAGTCACCTTTTTTTTGGGGAAAATTTTTAAAATAATTAAATTTAATTTAAAATTTTAAGAAGGGATTTTAAAGGACTAAATTTTCTTTTTTCAGGGTGTGTTCAAGAGTATTTTTACACCCCAAGTCTAAAAAAAACGATTTTTAATTTGGTTTTTCTACCCCAAAAAAAATTTCAAAAAAAACAAAAGATATTGGTCAAAATTATTTAAGGGCTAGTGAGCGCAAACGAAAAAGAAGTCTAAACAAAATTTAACCCCACCTTTTGTCTTCATTTGGGTCCAAATTGTTAAAAAAAATTTTACTGGCCCTCGAAAAAACCCCACCTTTTCCAGTTGTAGTCTAAAATTAAACCCTTTATAATTAAAACGAGGGAGGGGTACAACTGTGGATTTTCCATTCAAGAAATATGGCTCTTTGTGAGTCTGTGTGTCTGTACGTCGAAAAGGCCGAAAACCCCTTTAACAAATTGCGCTTTAAAAAAATTTTTAAAAAAATCCGGTACAAGTTTTAAGAGAACCCGGGAACAAAGTCAAACTAGAGGGAATTTCGATTTAATCCCACAAGAAATAAAAAAATTGAAAAAGAGGTGCTAATGTTTAAAAAAGTATTTAAACCCACAAAAAGGGTTTTTATTCTGAAAAAAAAAAAAATTGTTTTTTATTCGCCCCGGCCGTTTAAAGCGCCGCCAAAAAGGTTTTTTCAAAGTTGGGACTTGAAGGTACCCCCAAAAATTTCCCCTCGTAGATTGAGAAAAAACCCTTTCCAATTTTTTTCACCCTCGTTCGTACTGGCTATGTTTACCCCAAAAAGCCCAATTACCACAGAGATGGACTACACGCGTTATATGCAAAAACAAAACATGTTTAATAATTTTTTTTAAAAACCCAACCAGAAATTCCCAAAAACTTTTTTCCCCCCAGAGGATTGAACCCCTGTCTCCCAAAAATTTGGCTAAAGGGGGCCCTTTTGCCAACTAGACAAGGGGAAAAGCCCCCCCCCGTCGTTGTAAAAGAGTGGCTAGTCGTGAGTTTTTTAAATCGGAAACATTGCATTTAAGTTTTTAAAAAAATCGATAAATAAAGGGATTTAATTTTTGGCCATAGTTTAACCATAAGCTCCCAATGTTAGCCCATGAAGGGTAGGGAGGCCTAAGGAAGGGGCAAAAAAAAGGAATGTTACCGGGTACTCAAACATGGGTCACTCGTTTAACAAGACTTTGGCGTTTTTCCCACTTTAATGGAATGTTTTTTTCTCATCCCAAAGAAAAGAGGGGTGTGTTTTTGTTTTACCAAAATGATTATTAAGAGTCTGCCCCTGAAGTGGGTTTTGGGAAATGTCTTTAAAAATTGATTCTGCTTTTTTAACTGCTAGATTTTGGGTTTCTGTTCTGTTGGGGGAACAAAGGGACACATAAGCAATGTTTTTGTACTTAATCCTTGCTTGGAGGACGCCCGGAGGGCAGTTAAAAAAATACAGTCCATTTTTAGAATAAAAGAAAGATTTTTTTAGTATTTCTATACGGACATTCTGCTTTGTTGTGGGGCATACGAATGTTCGTCCAAAATTGGGGAAAAAAGAATAACACAATGACTGTAATGTTTTCATTCTATCCTTTTTTTGAGGATCTCTCTTTGAATAAAAGCGAATTTAAAATTTATACCCCGTGGGCAAAAAAATTTTTTTTATTTTAAAATTCATTATCCCTATATTAGAAATTATATAAAGGGTGAACCCAATAATACGAAAATACGTGCCTGAATTTTGTTGAAATCTTTATGAACGTTTGGATTTTGTGCCCCCGTGGGAAACGAATATAAAGACCCCAATTTCAAGCACAGTCTTTTGGGGCTTTTCCCTTTGTGCCTGAACCTGAGGAGCCATGCCTGCCCCCCGCCCGGCCCTGATGACGATGCTGTGTATCAGTTGACCCCCGCCATCAACACGTAGAAGCAGCCGATTACAAGAGGGGGATGGGTATTAAAAAGAAGAAATTGATGACCCAAAAAATTCTGGGGGAGGGGCTGCACGCTTTCACCCGGGGTCTATATCACTGGGGTATTGGGGGATGTAGGAGAAAAACCATGGTTTGGGGTCGGGGAGGGAAAATTTTGCGAACAAATTAGATACAGAGAGCTGTAAAATACCGATGCGTAAGATCGACTTCCTTGTCGAGTGATAAACCCCTATTTCCAGGTTTATTATATATAATCATTTTTATTATCATCTATTACATGTTCACAAAAAAAATATGATCCCAAAATTTTTAGGAAACTTAAAGAAGACTACTTTGGAGGGCTAATGAGTTTACAGGAAGTAAGTCGACTCATCGACTGACGTCGGCTTTTGACTGAAGTTACACTCCATCAAACTAAAATAAATGCTAGAATGTAAATTAAATGCCTCTCCTACGAGACTAATGGTATTGACATTAATATTATTGAGAGTAATGGCTTAACAATAAAAATGTTTTTTTTTTACACAATATGATTGTTATGAGTCTGCTGAAGTGGAATCGGCCCTGATTAAGCTTCTGTTATTGCTGTTCTGTTGGCAACAAGAAAAAAAAACATTCCTAGAAAGACAGTAAACTCGTGTCACGCCGCATTCTAGAACATCTGCAAATCAATGATCTTATAGATGAGGGTTATCCTGCACGGGAAAACTACTAGGTTTAGCACAGTAGGCTAGGGAATTCAGGTTGGCGTTCATCGCTCTCTGCACGTACTCCATGACCGCATGGTGGTCATGGATTTGCAGTCAGCTAGCCCTCGGCTGGGGGTGGGGTGGGGGAAGCAAGTAGTGTGTAGGCCTCTATAAAGCTGTTGCTCCTGGTGGCCTGTCCAATCCCCAGGGCCTCAGCTGTTTCTAGAAGGTCCCGCGTGCACTGGTGTGACCCCTGTGGCGGGTGTAAGTATTAGGTCTGCCCGGTGCTGATACAATTCATTTCATCACGGCAACATTGCAATATTTTAATCATCCATATTTTCAACCACATTGAACCTCTTTCAACACACTTCGTCTTCATTGATCCAAATTGTTGAAAGTTTGACCGGCATCGCACACCCAACCTTATCGAGTTGTAGTCTACATTCACCATTTATAATTAGACGAGGGAGCGTAGCGAATGAGGATTTTTCATTCAAGAAATATGGCTCTTCCGTGAGTCTGTGTGTCTATCCGTCGAAAATGAGCCGAATCGTGGAACAAATTGCGCTGACATTTTAAAGACATTCGGTACAAGTTTACTGAGAACAGCTTACAAAATCAGCTAGATGAATTATTGCGATTTAAT
The DNA here is from genome assembly GCA_024449915.1 of Sweltsa coloradensis. NCBI lineage: Eukaryota > Metazoa > Arthropoda > Insecta > Plecoptera > Chloroperlidae > Sweltsa > Sweltsa coloradensis. The sequence continues at coordinate 1,104,705 of JAMZAV010000405.1, read as the reverse complement.
GCTACAAGAAATAATAAATTAAAAATAGGCTGCTAATGTTTAAGAAGTATTTAAACGATAATGGTTTTGATTATAAAAAAAAATGTTTGTTATTCGCCTGGTCGTGAAATGCGGTGCAAAAGGTTTATCAAATGTTGCACGTCAAGGTACCCCCAAATACCGCTCGACGATTGAGTAAACCTTGCAATATTTTCACGTATATCGTACTGGCTATGTTTACCATAGTAGGCCCTATTACCACAGATAATGGACTACACTGCGTTATATGCATTTTGAAAACATGTTTAATAATTTTTTAAATACAATCCAGAAATAACATAACTGTCCCGACCAGAGGATTGAATTCATGTCTCCCACATTTCGGCTATAAGGGCGCTTAAGCCTACTAGACAAGGGAAACGCTAAAAGTCGTTGTTAGACGAGTGAGCGAGTCATGTGTTTAGTACCCCATTTATAGCCTGGTTGCTTAGACAAACCATTCGGGGTTTAGTGATAGAGGCGTGAATTTTGGATCATTTACTCAGAAAAACGTGCTGAGTAATTTGCCAGGTGGTTTTAATCGATTTTTTCCCCCGTTCAGGGGTGACTATGGTGCAAAGTTAGGGGTTGACATTATTTTCAAATGGACTAGGGGTGAGCCTAATTGAAGTAAAAGTGTGGTATTTAAACATTGTGTTTAAGTATTTATTCAATTTAATTATTTAAATCTAAAAAATGTTTTATTTTTAACAGGGATGTCCATAATTGGTTTTTCGAAAATTTGTTCAAAATGCTAGTACCTAAGTAGGCCTATAGCTTGTGATGATTCATCTTTCGGGGATAAGTGATAGAAGCGTGAATTTTGGTTCTTTAACTCAGAAAAATGCAATGAGTCATTTGCCGGTGGGTCCGCATCGAAAAATGTTCCCGTTCAGGGGTGACTATGGAGCAAAGTTAGGGGTAGATATTATTTCCTATAGACTAGGGGTGAGCCTAATAGAAGTAAAAGGGTGGTATTTAAACATGTTGGTTAAATATTTATTCAATTTAATTATTTCAATCTAAAAATTGTTTAATTTTTAACAGGGGTGTCCAAAATTGTTACATTTGCCCTTATTTCTAAAATTCGTTCAAGATGCTAGGAAGCATAGCTTGTGATGACTCATTTGAAAGTAATTTGAACACTGAACACGAATTTCATACATAATCAAAAGTCAAGGTCACCGGGGTCATTCAGGGTCACGACCTTTGAAATTTATTTATTATTTTGTTGTCCAATCACCATGAACAGACCATATAAAAAGTGTTTATGTTGATACTTTTTACCTTAATCGTTCGTCCAGGATAATATATGTACATAAAAAGATCGATTTTATATTCAGGGTTGTACAAAATTACTTTCTGGATCGTAAGTTTTCCAATATACTGTTAATTGCGCCACCATAGGTTGTGACCACTTATTTTGAAGCTAATGTTAGATTGGTCACGGTAATGCTTTTTACTTACGTGTAGAAATTAATTAATAATATTAACTGAAAGTAAGGCGTTGGGCAAGGGAGGTGTAACAATACACACAATCATACGGTTTTAGTAGATAGTAAACTTAGTCAGTAGCATACCTTAGCTTTCAAATTGCACTGCCCTTTGCACTCACGACCCAGAAAGTAATTTTGTAAATCCCTGAATATAGAATTGATCTTTTTATGTACATATATTATCCTGGACGAACGGTTTAGGTAAAAAGTATCAACATAAACCCTCTTTTATTGTCTGTTTATGGTGATTGGACAACAAAATAATAAATAAATTTCAAAGGTCGTGACCCTGATTGACCCCGGTGACCTTGACGTTTGATTATGTACGAAATTCGTGTTCAGTGTTGAAATTCCTTTCAAATGAGTCATCACAAGCTATGCTTCCTAGCGTTTTGATTGATTGATTGGATATTGCTTAACGTCTCATATTTATGCAACTTGGTTAATCGAGATGAAGGGAGAGACGTAAGGGATGACGCGGGGGGACAAGGGGTGGACAGGCCTTTGCTGGTCAGAACCAGCCACAAGCGAATGGGGAGGTCAGGGGTTCTCCCACGTCGCGGTCGTCACTGTCTGTGTCATCATCTTCCGTCCGTGTTGTCATTGTCGTCAACGTCGGGGAGGTAGTCAAAGGGAAGGGGAAAGTTCCCCGACAACGACCCAGAGCTCGCCATTAGTTTCATGGAGAAAAACTCCCCTTATCACGGTCCAAACCACGAGAAGGTTTCGAGTTGGAATTTGATGGCACTTCCTAGCATTTTGAACGTATTTTAGAAATAAGAGCGAATGTAACAATTTTGAACGTATTTTAAAAATAAGGGCAAATGTAACAATTCTGAACACCCCTGTTAAAAATAAAACATTTTAGATTGAAATAATTTAATTGAATAAATATTTAACCAAAATCACCCTTTTACTTCTATTAGGCTCACCCCCAGTCCATTTGAAAATAATGTCAACCCCAAATTTTGCACCATGGTCACCCCTGAACGGGAACATTTTTCGATGCGCACCCACGGGCAAATGACTCATTGCATTTTTCTGAGTAAATGATCCAAAATTCACGCTTCTAACACTTATCCCCGAAAGATGAATCATCACAAGCTATAGGCCTACTTAGGTACAAGCATTTTGAACGAATTTTCGAAATAACAATTCTGGACACCCCTGTTAAAAATAATACATTTTTTAATTTTAATAATTTAATTGAATAAATACTTAAACAAAATGTTTAAATGTCACACTTTTACTTCTATTAGGCTCACCACTATTCCATTTGAAAATAATGACAACCCCTAACTTTGCACCATGGTCACCCCTGAACGGGGCAAAAATCGATTAATACCTCCTGGAAAATTACTAAGCACGTTTTTCTGAGTAAATGATCCAAAATTCACGCCTCTATCACTAAACCCCGAACTTAAGCCTGTTTGGTATCTAAGGAGCCGAGCTATTAAGTTTGATAATTATATTCGTATAAATAATAGGGTATTTAAGTTTAGACCATAGTTTAGGCCATAATGCTCCAAGTAGCCCATGATAGGCTAGAGAGGCCTAAGGTACGGGGAAGAAAAAGGAATGTGACCGGGTAGTCAACACTTGGCTCACTCGTCTAACAACGACTTTGTCGTTTCAGTAGTTAAATGAAATGTTTTGTCTCAACTATGAAAATGAGGTAAGCCTATGTTTTTTTTTCACAATATGATTATTAAGAGTATGCTCTGAAGTGAAGTGAGATGTCTGAAGTTGATTCTGCCTTGTTAACTGCTGATGTTGTTGCTGTTCTGTTGGCAACAGGTACACATTTGTAATGTTGTGTACTTACTCATCGCTTGGAGGACTGACTAGTAGTCGGTTGGAGATATAGTCCGTTTCTAGAAAAAAAGTACAGATTGTTTAGTATTACTATACGACATTCTGCTTTGTTGTGACATACGATTGTTCGTCAAAGTTGAAAAATGAATAACACATCGACTGTAATGTCTTCATTTTTTTATTCTTGAGATACTCTCTTTTGAATTCCATGTGAATTTAATTCATCATGGTAACAAAGCATTTTTTTTATTCAACTTCATTATCATATATTATATTATATAAAGATTAACCCAATTACACGAAATACATGCCAGAATGTGCTAAAATCTTGATGGGCGTTTGGGTCTGTGCTGTGTGGAATCGAATATGATGACAAATACAAGCACCGTCTTGGCGGCTTTCCTTCGCGCCTGAACCTGAGAAGCCATGCCGTGCACCTGGCCTGGCATGTTGACGGTGCTGTGTATCAGGTGACGCCCCATCAACACGTAGAAGAAGCCAATTGTCATGAGGGGGATGTTGTAGTAAACGAAGAACTTGATGACCGAAAGCTTCTGGGTAGGGGCTGCACGCTTTCACTTGGAGGTCCATATCGCTGGGGAAGCTGCGGATGTAGGAGAAAGCCATGGTTGGGATCGGGCAGACGACAGCAAACAATTAGATACAAAGTGCTGTAATACTCGATGCTGTTATGATTGTCTTCCTTGTCGTGTGATGACTGCTATCTCCATGTGATCATATATAATCATTTTATTATCATCATATTACATGTTCACAAAGAAAATATGATCGAATTTTGAGGAAACTTATGAAGACTTACTTGGAGGGCTAATGAGTTTACAGAAAGTCGACTCATTAACTAACGTCGGCTTTCGACTGAAGTAACACTCCATCATATCTAAAATAAATCCTAGAATGTAAACTAAATGACTCTTCTACGACACTAATAGTATTTACATTAATATTATTGAGAGTAATGGTTAAACAATGAAAATGATTTTTTTAAACAATATGATTGTTATGAGTCTGCTGAATTGGAATTGGCCATGATTAAGATTCTGTTGTTGCTGTTCTGTTGTCAAGAAGAAAAAAAACATTCCTAGAACGACAGTAAACTCGTATCACGCCGCATTCTAGAACATCTGCAAATCAATGATCTTATAGATGAGGGTTATCCTGCACGGAAGAACTACCAGGTCTAGCACAGTAGGCGAGGGAATTCAGATTGGCGTTCATCGCTCTCTGCACGTACTCCACGACCGCATGGTGGTCATGGATTTGCAGTCAGTAAGCCCTCGGCTGGGGGTGGGGTGGGGGAATCAAGTAGTGTGTAGGCCCCTGTAGGGCTGTTGCTCCTGGTGGCCTGTCCAATCCCCAGGGCCTCAGCTGTTTCTAGAAGGTCCCGCGTGCACTGGTGTGACCCCTGTGGCGGGTGTAAGTATTAGGTCTGCCCGGTGCTGATACAATTCATTTCATCACGGCAACATTGCAATATTTTAATTCATCCATTTTTTCAACCACATTGAACCTCTTTCAACACACTTCGTCTTCATTGATCCAAATTGTTGAAAGTTTGACCGGCATCGCACACCCGACCTTTTCGAGTTGTAGTCTACATTTACCATTTATAATTAGACGAGGGAGCGTAGCGAATGAGGATTTTTCATTCAAGAAATATGGCTCTTCCGTGAGTCTGTGTGTCTATCCGTCGAAAATGAGCCGAATCGTGGAACAAATTGCGCTGAAAATTTTAAAGACATCCGGTACAAGTTAACTGAGAACTGCTAACAAAGTCAGCTAAATAAATTGCGATTTAATCCTACAAGAAATAATAAATTGACAAAGAGGCTGCCAATGTTTAGAAAGTATTTAAACGACAATGGTTTTGATTCTGAAAAAAAAAATTGTTTGTTATTCGCCTGGCCGTGAAATGCGCCGCAAAAGGTTTATCAAATGTTGCACGTCAAGGTACCCCCAAATTCCACTCGTAGATTGAGTAAACCTTGCAATATTTTCACGAAGTTCGTACTGGCTATGTTTACCATAGTAGGCCCTATTGCCACAAATGATGGACTACACTGCGTTATATGCAGTTCAAAACATGTTTAATAATTTTTGAAATACAATCCCGAAATTACAAAATCTTTCCCGACCACGGGATTGAACCCATGTCCCCCACATTTCGGCTAAAAAGGTGCTTTAGCAAACTGGACAGGGAAACGCCAAAGTCGTTGTTCGACGAGTGAGCGATTCATGTATTGTACGTCCGGGAACATTTGCATTTAAGTTTGATAATTATATTCGTATAAATAATAGGGTATTTAAGTTTAGACCATAGTTTAGGCCATAATGCTCCAAGTAGCCCATGATAGGCTAGAGAGGCCTAAGGTACGGGGAAGAAAAAGGAATGTTACTGGGTATTTAACACATGGCTCACTCGTCTAACAACGACTTTGGCGTTTCACTAGTTTAACCCTCCGTCACTCGCGCGAATTTTCTTATCACCATCCCTCCCGTCGGGTTTCTTAAACCCCAAATTATTTTGGGCTGTATTTAATGCAGTAGGATGTTTTGGGTATTTCATTCTGTGCTCATATGATTTGTGAAAACACTATGTAGGTGGTTGTTACTGGGAGAATAGTGAAATAAAATGCCAATGAAGCTTTTTGTATGAAATATTTTTAAATTGTATTTTCTAGTTTAAAAAAATTGACATTTTCAAATATATTATAAAAAAGTGTCAAAATAATGCAATTTTAAGTTTTGTTTCACTTTTAAGTAATAAACATGAACCAGTTTGTAAATTGCAAGAAGAATTTTTCCAAAATTCCAAAATTTCAAAATTTAAGCCAAAATAGCATATAGTTTCCCTATGCAGTTTCTGTAACGTGATCACTCGCACGGGGTTTCAGCAACCCCTGCCACGTTCAGACCGGCAAAATAACGACACAAAAAGCCCTAATGATAAGAGGGTTACAAATTTCGCTAACAGATAGAGTGACTTGAAGGTACTGAGAATCTAGAGTCGGTAAAACAGTCCAGTGCAGAGAAACAGAGTCGAATGTAGACCCAGGGGTTTGTAGAACCCCACGCGAGTGACGGAGGGATAATGGAATGTTGTGTCTCAACAATGAAAATGAGGTATGTTATTTTCACAATATGATTATTAAGAGTCGGCTCTGAAGAGAAGAAGAAAGAAGAGTCTGAAGTTGATTCTGCTTTGTTAACTGCTGAATGTTGTTGCTGTTCTGTTGGCAACAGGTACACATAAGCAATGTTGTGTACTTACTCCTTGCTTGGAGGACTGACTGGTAGTCTGTTTAAAGATACAGTCCATTTCTAGAATAAAAGTACAGATTGTTTAGTATTACTATACGACATTCTGCTTTGTTGTGACATACTATTGTTCTTTACTACAATTCAGAAATTAAAAAAGTCCGCCCCAACCGGGAATCGAACCACGGATCTCCTGCATTCCAGACTTTTTTAATTTCTGAATTGTAGTAAATTTTTTCAATTACACCTATACGGGAGTGTTTCCCGACTAAACAAATCGAGAAATACTATTGTTCGTCAAAGTTGAAAAACGAATTACACATCGACTGAAATGTCTTCCTTTTTTTATTCTTGAGATACTCTCTTTTGAATTCCATGCGAATTCAATTCATCATGGCCAACAAACTTTTTTTAATTCAACTTCATTATCATATTTTCGATATTATATAAAGATTAACCCAATTACACGAAATACATGCCAGAATGTGCTAAAATCTTGATGGGCGTTTAGGTCTATGTTGTGGTGGAATCGAATATGATGACGAATACAAGCACCCTCTTGGCGGCTTTCCTCTGTGTCTGAACCTGTGGAGCAATGCTGTGCACCTCGCCCGGCATGATGACGATGCTGTGTATTAGTTGACGCGCCATCAACATGTAGAAGAAGCCAATTGTTATGAGGGGGATGGCGTAGAAAACGAAGAATGTGATGACCGAAAGCTTCTGGGTAGGGGTTGCACGCTTTCATCTGGAGGTCCATATCGCTGGGGTAGCTGCGAATGTAGGAGACAGCCATGGTTGGGATCGGGCAGACGATAGCAACCAATTAGATCCCAAGTGCTGTAATACTCGATGCTGTAATGATCGTCTTCCTTGTCGAGTGATGACCGCTATTTCCAGGTTATCATATATAATCATATTATTATCACCATATTACATGTTCACAAAGAAATATGATCAAATTTTTGAGGAAACTTATGAAGACTTACTTGGAGGGCTAATGAGTTAACAGAAAGTCGACTCATTGACTAACGGCGGCTTTCGACTGAAGTTACACTCAATCATATCTAAAATAAATGCTGGAATGTAAACTAAACGACTCTCCTACGAGACTCATAGTATTTACATTAATATTATTGAGAGTTGTAATATATAGCGCTATTTCATGCAAGTAAGTTGGCATACCTGTATAATTTAAAACGTACCATGTACACTCTGCACTCTGGTGGTGAATAAAGGAAGAATAGCAGCATGGGAACTTGACGTCTGATCGGTAACCTTCTTCCTACATTCTTGTCTAGTATTATAGTTACATATTCGTAACGAATACATTACAAATTGGCGACGATGGTAAAATACTAATAATGGATAGTAAATCTACCATAAAACCGTTTGATGCGCACGCGGATGCTTCCCTGATCGCCGTCCGGTGGCACAAATGGGTACGTTCCTTAGAACTTTACTTCGAGGCCTCAGGTCTCAATGATTTAAAGCGCCGTAAAGCGACGCTATTACACCTTGGGGTGAACACATTCAGGAAGTGTGGTTTACTCTGCCAGAATCTGATACGAATTTCGTCTTGCCAGAAGGTAAGACCATCTATTCTTTGTGTAAAGACGCACTCACTTCTTACTTTGAACCTCTAAAAAACCACCGATATGAGAGGTATGTATTTCGATGCATGGCACAAAGTTCAACTGAAAACGTGTCCGAGTTCCTGTCTAGGCTGAAGGGCCAAAGTGTAAACTGCAACTTCGTAGATGGGGACAGCATGCTTCTCGATCAATTAATAGAGAAATGCAGGTCTAATGAACTACGCAGGCTCTCCTGAAGAAGGGAGATTCCCTCACTCTCATTGAGGCCAAGGAAATTGCAACCCTGCTCGAGGCTACAGAGCGCCAGGCCGGCTGTATCGAGTCTGGAGGTAAGCTAGGCCTAGACATGGCGCACATCGCTGTAGTAAAATCTAGCAAGGACAAGGCTAGGCCTAACCTTAAATGCTTTCGGTGTGGATCAGGTACACACTTGGCTAGTAATGAACAATGTCCGGCACGGGACAAGTAGTGCAGGAAATGCAATAAGCTAGGTCATCTAGCTTCGGTCTGTAATAAAAGCAAGTTCTCAGGTCCTAGGCCTATGCAGAGTAGTCCTAATGCTAGGCCCTACAAGAATGCAGTTCGTCAGGTAGACGAGCAGGAGCCGGGGAGTGAGGAGAATTACACATTCGGCATTAATGAAGAGGTATGTGGCATAAATAAACCAACTTCACCCCCTAGCATGCTGCCTGCTCAAGTGGGCGGGGTTAACCTTGAACTTCTTATTGATTCGGGTGCCTGCTGCAATGTCTTAGATTCCAAGACATGGAATGAATGCAAGAAAAGGGGCATAAAAGGCACTTGTTTAAAGACATCCAGAGTTCTTTTTGCATATGGATCTAAGAATTCACTCTCAGTGCTGGGTGAGTTTGAGACTGAGATAGTGCTAAAAAATAAAACCCTGAAATCCCGGTTTGTAGTACTGCAGGAACAGGGCCAACCCCTGTTAGGCAGAGATACTGCAATCGAGTTAGGGGTACTGCAAGTATTAATACCCAGTATTACACCTGGTATTATAGATCCCAAGTTTGATGGTATATTCCAAGGGATAGGGAAATTTACCGGTTATAAGGTAAAATTAACAGTCAATGACGGAGTTACACCAGTATTACAAAAAGCAAGGAAGATGCCGTACCAGTTACAGGATAAAGTCAAATGAAGATACAAGACCTACTCAACAATGACATTATCGAGCCGGCAACAGGGCCGACAACATGGGCTTCGCCTGTTGTTCTCAGTACTAAAAGAACGGTGAACTGCGCCTGTGCATTGACATGCGGTTGGCCAACCTTGCAATTAAACGGCAACGCCACCCTATTCCGACTTTCCAAGACATGATTCATCACTTGGGGGGTCCAAGGTCTTCAGTAAGCTTGATCTTCGTTCCGCGTTCCATCAGCTTGAATTGGAAGATGAATCAAGGCCTACCACCATATTCAATTGGGGGCCTGAACAAGAAAACTCATTTGTTACACTTAAAGCACTACTAGCTAGTTCGAAAGCTTTAGGATTCTTCAACCCAACCCGTGGGACACGTATAATTGCGGACGCTAGTCCGGTTGGACTAGGTTGCGTTTTAACACAAACCGACGACAACGGCGAAGAAGTTATTGAGTACGCTAGTCGTTCACTGACTGAAGTTGAAAGAAAATTCAGCCAGTTTGAACGTGAAGCCCTGGGCATCGTGTTTGCTTGCGAGCGATTTCACAATTACGTGTACGGAGGAGACGAATTCGTCCTTGTCACAGATCATAAGCCATTAGAGTTCTTATTTTCCCCTCGATCGAAACCAAATGCGCGAATTGAGCGTTGGGTTATGAAGCTACAAGGATATCGATACCGGTAGAATATCGTCCAGGATCCACAAACATTGCGGACTCCTTGTCACGTCTTCTCGCAGCAGTTTCTCCTGCTGCAGGTAACGATTTACATGTGGACTGGGTCGCAAGCGAGGCTTTGCCAAAATCAGTTACAATGGCAGAGATGTCCTCTGCATGTTCCAGTGATAGTGAACTATCGCAGCTGAAAAATAGTATCCTAACCGATAATTGGAATTCGGAAACTAAGCGTTTTCAGATCCTTAAACCAGAACTTTGTGTACTGGGAAATATAATCCTGAGAGGAACCAGGGTTGTTGTTCCGAAGAGTCTCCGGATAAGAATACTCGACCTGGCACATGAAGGACACCCGGGTATAGTAAAAATGAAAGCTCGGTTACGCAGTAAGGTCTGGTGGCCAGGAGTTGATTCTGAGGCTGAACGATATTGCAAATCCTGTCATGGTTGCCAAATAGTGAGTTCTTACCCCCACCCTGAACCAATCATAAGGACCAAACTCCCTAGTGGACCCTGGCAGGACCTCGCGATCGATTTCCTAGGACCATTACCGACTGGCGACTTCATTTTTGTAGTCGTCGACTACTATAGTCGATTTTGTGAAGCAACCTTTATGAAAAAGATTACTTCACACGAGACGATTAATGTCTTGGAATGCATATTTGCACGATACGGTCTTCCCGAGACTATCGTTGCGGACAATGGAAGGCAGTTTATTAGCGAAGAATTTCGCAATTTCTGTCTTACGAATGGAGTTCATTTACGCCACGTGACTCCATATTAGCCGCAGGCGAATGGTGAAGTTGAACGCCAAAATAGGTCCTTCCTCAAACGCCTGCGCATTGCTCACAACAGTGGTGAAGACCTACAACAGGCGTTAAGAACTTACCTGCTGTCGTATCACACGACACCACACACAACTACGGGTAAAACGCCCGCTTCTCTAATGTTCAACAGAGAGATTAGAGACAAACTTTCGATTCTACCAAATCCGGATCGTTTGGATTCTGAAGTACGCGACAGAGACCAGGAGTGCAAGATGAAGGGCAAGGAGTTGAGCGATTTCACGAGAAGAGCCGTGGATTCCCAAGTATCTCCAGGGGCCCAGGTACTCGTCAGACAGGAAAAACGGGACAAGCTATCAACCCCTTTCAATCCGACACCTTTCCGCGTCGTGAAAAGACGGGTCTACAGTCCATATCCAGTCACCAACTGGCGCAGAGTACAAAAGAAACGCATCTTTTGTGAAACCATATATCCAGCCAACAGAACACCCACAGATGGATGAAGCAAAAGGGGGGTCAAAAGATGCTCTAGAAGATACGCCGGGACGAACCGAAAGACCGGCAAGGTTGAAGAAACCGCCGTCATGGCTGAACGATTTTGATCATTGAGTTTATAATGAGTTGGAGATAATTTCATTGTATTACTATCATACCAATTTTAATAATCATTTTTCGAATCTAACCAATTACTTAACTTTTGATTTAGGGTAATATGCATTGCTCTTACCGTAACAATAATCCTTTTCTTTCATTTCTACCACAGGTTTGAACTCTTTTAGGGGAAAAGAGATGTAATATATAGCGCTATTTCATGCAAGTAAGTTGGCATACCTGTATAATTTAAAACGTACCATGTACACTCTGCACTCTGGTGGTGAATAAAGGAAGAATAGCAGCATGGGAACTTGACGTCTGATCGGTAACCTTCTTCCTACATTCTTGTCTAGTATTATAGTTACATATTCGTAACGAATACATTACAAGAGAAATGGTTTAACAATAACAATGATTTTTTTACACAATATGATTGTTATGAGTCTGCTGAAGTGAAATCGGCCATGATTAAGCTTATGTTGTTGCTGTTCTGTTGTCAAGAAGAAGAAAAAAACATTCCTAGAACGACAGTAAACTCGTGTCACGCCGCATTCTAGAACATCTGCAAATCAATGATCTTATAGGTGAGGGTTATCCTGCACGGAAGAACTACCAGGTTTAGCACAGTAGGCGAGGGAATTCAGGTTGGCGTTCAACGCTCTCTGCACGTACTCCATGACCGCATGGTGATCATGGATTTGCAGTCAGTTAGCCCTCGGCTGGGGGTGGGGTGGGGGAAGCAAGAAGTGTGTAGGCCCCTGTAGGGTTGTTGCTCCTGGTGGCCTGTCCAATCCCTAGGACCTCAGCTGTTTCTAGAAGGTCCCGCGTGCACTGGTGTGACCCCTGTGGCGGGTGTAAGTATTAGGTCTGCCCGGTGCTGATACAATTCATTTCATCACGGCAACATTGCAATATTTTAATTCATCCATTTTTTCAACCACATTGAACCTCTTTCAACACACTTCGTCTTCATTGATCCAAATTGTTGAAAGTTTGACCGGCATCGCACACCCGACCTTTTCGAGTTGTAGTCTACATTCACCATTTATAATTAGACGAGGGAGCGTAGCAAATGAGGATTTTCCATTCAAGAAATATGGCTCTTTCGTGAGTCTGTGTGTCTGTACGTCGAAAATGAGCCGAATCGCTGAACAAATTGCGCTGAAAATTTTAAAGACATCCGGTACAAGTTAACTGAGAACTGCTAACAAAGTCAGCTAAATAAATTGCGATTTAATCCTACAAGAAATAATAAATTGTCAAAGAGGCTGCCAATGATTAGAAAGTATTTAAACGACAATGGTTTTGATTCTGAAAAAAAATATTGTTTGTTATTCGCCTGGCCGTGAAATGCGCCGCAAAAGGTTTATCAAATGTTGCACGTCAAGGTTCCCCAAATTACGCTCGTAGATTGAGTAAACCTTGCAATATTTTCACGAAGTTCGTACTGGCTATGTTTACCATAGTAGGCCCTATTGCCACAAATGATGGACTACACTGCGTTATATGCATTTCAAAACAAGTTTAATAATTTTTGAAATACAATCCAGAAATGACAAAACTTTTCCGACCAGGGGATGGAATTCATGTCTCCCACATTTCGGCTATAAGGGCGCTTAAGCCTACTTGACAAGGGAAACGCTAAAAGTCGTTGTTAGACGAGTGAGCGAGTCATGTGTTTAGTACCCGGGAACATTTGCATTTAAGTTTGATTATTTTATTCGTAAAAATAATAGGGTATTTATGTTAAGGCCATAGTGTAGGCCATAAGGCTCCACAGTAGCCCATGATAGGCTAGAGAGGCCTTAGGTAGGGGGAAAAAGGAATGTTATTGGGTACTCAACACATGGCTCACTCTTCTAACAACGACTTTGGCGTTTCACTAGTTTAACCCTCCGTCACTCGCGCGAATTTTCTTATCACCATCCCTCCCGTCGGGTTTCTTAAACCCCAAATTATTTTGGGCTGTAATTAATGCAGTAGGATGTTTTGGGTATTTCATTCTGTGCTCATATGATTTGTGAAAACACTATGTAGGTGGTTGTTACTGGGAGAATAGTGAAATAAAATGCCAATGAAGCTTTTTGTATGAAATATTTTAAATTGTATTTTCTGATTAAAAAAATAGACATTTTCAAAATATATTATAAAAAAGTGTCAAAATAATGCAATTTTAAGTTTTGTTTCACTTTTAAGTAATAAACATGAACCAGTTTGTAAATTGCAAGAAGAATTTTTCCAAAATTCCAAAATTTTCAAAATTTAAGCCAAAATCGCATATAGTTTCCCTATGCAGTTACTGTCACGTGATCACTCGCAAGGGGTTTCAGCAACCCCAGCCACGTTCAGACCGGCAATATAACGACACTTAAAGCCCTTATGATAAGAGGGTTACAAATTTCACTAACAGATAGAGTGACTTGAAGGTACTGAGAATCTAGAGTCGGTAAAACAGTCCAATACAGAGAAACAGAATCGAATGTAGACCCTGGGGTTTGTAGAACCCACGCGAGTGACGGAGGGTTAATGGAATGTTGTGTCTCAACAATAAAAATGAGGTATGTTATTTTTCACAATATGATTATTAAGAGTCGGGTCTGAAGAGAAGTGAGATGTCTGAAGTTGATTCCGCCTTGTTAACTGCTGATGTTGTTGCTGTTCTGTTGGCAACAGGTACACATTTGTAATGTTGTGTACTTACTCATCGCTTGGAGGACTGACTAGTAGTCGGTTGGAGATATAGTCCGTTTCTAGAAAAAAAGTACAGATTGTTTAGTATTACTATACGACATTCTGCTTTGTTGTGACATACGATTGTTCTTTACTACGATTCAGAAATTAAAAAGTCCGCCCCAACCGGGAATCGAACCACGGATCTCCCTCATTCCAGACAGGCGGACTTTTTTAATTTCTGAAATGTAGTAAATAATATCAATTACACCCACGGGAGTGTTTCCCGACCAAACAAATCTAGAAATACTATTGTTCGTCAAAGTTGAAACATGAATTACACATCGACTGAAATGTCTTCATTTTTTTATTCTTGAGATACTCTCTTTTGAATTCCATGTGAATTTAATTCATCATGGTAACAAAGCCTTTTTTTTATTCAACTTCATTATCATATATTACGATATTATATAAAGATTAACCCAATTACACGAAATACATGCCAGAATGTGTTGAAATCTTGATGAACGTTTGGATCTGTGCTGTGTGGAATCGAATATGATGACGAATACAAGCACCGTCTTGGCGGCTTTCCTTCGTGCCTGAACCTGAGGAGCCATGCCGTGCACCTCGCCCGGCATGATGACGATGCTGTGTATCAGTTGACGCGCCATCAACACGTAGAAGAAGCCAATTGTTATGAGGGGGATGGCGTAGTAAACGAAGAACTTGATGACCGAAAGCTTCTGGGTAGGGGTTGCACGCTTTCACCTGGAGGTCCATATCGCTGGGGAAGCTGCGGATGTAGGAGAAAGCCATGGTTGGGATCGGGCAGACGATAGCGACCAATTAGATACAGAGAGCTGTAATACTCGATGCTGTAATGATCGTCTTCCTTGTCGAGTGATGACCGCTATCTCCAGGTTATCATATATAATCATATTATTATCATCATATTACATGTTCACAAAGAAATATGATCAAATTTTGAGGAAACTTATGAAGACTTACTTGGAGGGCTAATGAGTTAACAGAAAGTCGACTCATTGACTAACGTCGGCTTTCGACTGAAGTTACACTCCATCATATCTAAAATAAATGCTGGAATGTAAACTAAATGACTCTCCTACGAGACTTATAGTATTTACATTAATATAATTGAGAGAAATGGTTTAACAATAACAATGATTTTTTTACACAATATGATTGTTATGAGTCTGCTGAAGTGGAAGTTCTGTTGTCAAGAAGAAGAAAAAAACATTCCTAGAACGACAGTAAACTCGTGTCACGCCGCATTCTAGAACATCTGCAAATCAATGATCTTATAGGTGAGGGTTATCCTGCACGGAAGAACTACCAGGTTTAGCACAGTAGGCGAGGGAATTCAGATTGGCGTTCATCGCTCTCTGCACGTACTCCATGACCGCATGGTGGTCTTGGATTTGCAGTCAGTTAGCCCTCGGCTGGGGGTGGGGTGGGGGAAGCAAGTAGTGTGTAGGCCTCTATAAAGCTGTTGCTCCTGGTGGCCTGTCCAATCCCCAGGGCCTCAGCTGTTTCTAGAAGGTCCCGCGTGCACTGGTGTGACCCCTGTGGCGGGTGTAAGTATTAGGTCTGCCCGGTGCTGATACAATTCATTTCATCACGGCAACATTGCAATATTTTAATTCATCCATTTTTTCAACCACATTGAACCTCTTTCAACACACTTCGTCTTCATTGATCCAAATTGTTGAAAGTTTGACCGGCATCGCACACCCGACCTTTTCGAGTTGTAGTCTACATTCACCATTTATAATTAGACGGGGGAGCGTAGCAAATGAGGATTATCCATTCAAGAAATATGGCTCTTTCGTGAGTCTGTACGTCGAAAATGAGCCGAATCGTTGAACAAATTGCGCTGAAAATTTTAAAAACATCCGGTACAAGTAAACTGAGAACTGCTAACAAAGTCAGCTAGATAAATTGCGATTTAATCCTACAAGAAATAATAAATTGACAAAGAGGCTGCCAATGTTTAGAAAGTATTTAAACGACAATGGTTTTGATTCTAAAAAAAAAATTGTTTGTTATTCGCCTGGCCATGAAATGCGCCGCAAAAGGTTTATCAAATGTTGCACGTCAAGGTCCCCAAATTACGCTCTTAGATTGAGTAAACCTTGCAATATTTTCACGAAGTTCGTACTGGCTATGTTTACCATAGTAGGCCCTATTGCCACAAATGATGGACTACACTGCGTTATATGCATTTCAAAACATGTTTAATAATTTTTGAAATACAATCCAGAAATTACAAAATCTTTCCCGACCAGGGGATTGAACCCATGTCTCCCACATTTCGGCTATAAGGGCGCTTTAACAAACTAGACAGGGTAACGCCAAAGTCGTTGCTAGACGAGTGAGCGAGTCATGTGTTCAGAACCAGGGACATTTGCATTTATTTTGATAATTATATTCGTATAAATAATAGGGTATTTATGTTTAGTCCATAGTGTAGGCCATAATGCTCCACAGTAGCCCATGATAGGCTATTAAGGCCTAAAGTTGGGGGAGAAAAAGGAATGTTACGAGGTACTCAACAGATGGCTCCAACAACGACTTTGGCGTTTCACTAGTTTAACCCTCCGTCACTCGCGCGACACTTTCTTATCACCATCCCTCCCGTCGGGTTTCTCCAACCCCAAATTAGTTTAAGCTGTAATTACTGCAGTAGGATGTTTTGGGTATTTCATTCTGTGCTCATATGATTTGTGAAACTACTATGTAGGTGGTTGTTACTGGAAAGATAGTGAAATAAAATGCCAATTAATCTTTTTGTATTATATATTTTTAATTGCATTTTTAGTTTAAAAAAATGGACATTTTCAAAATATATTATAAAAAAGTGTCAAAATAATGCAATTTTAAGTTTTGTTTCACTTTTAAGTAATAAACATGAACCAGTTTGTAAATTGCAAGAAGAACTTTTCCAAAATTTCAAAATTTAAGCCAAAATAGCATATAGTTTCCCTATGCAGTTTCTGTAACGTGATCACTCGCACGGGGTTTCAGCAACCCCTGCCACGTTCAGACCGGCAAAATAACGACACAAAAAGCCCTAATGATAAGAGGGTTACAAATTTCGCTAACAGATAGAGTGACTTGAAGGTACTGAGAATCTAGAGTCGGTAAAACAGTCCAATGCAGAGAAACAGAGTCGAATGTAGACCCTGGGGTTTGTAGAACCCCACGGGAGTGACGGAGGGTTAATGGAATGTTGTGTCTCAACAATGAAAATGAGGTATGTTATTTTTTACAATATGATTATTAAGAGTCGGCTCTGAAGAGAAGAAGAAAGAAGAGTCTGAAGTTGATTCTGCCTTGTTAACTGCTGATGTTGTTGCTGTTCTGTTGGCAACAGGTACACATAAGCAATGTTGTGTACTTACTCCTTGCTTGGAGGACTGACTGGTAGTCTGTTTAAAGATAAAGTCCACTTCTAGAAAAAAAGGACAGATTGTTTAGTATTACTATACGACATTCTGCTTTGTTGTGACATACTATTGTTCTTTACTACAATTCAGAAATTAAAAAAGTCTGCCCCAACCGTGAATCGAACCAAGGATCTCCCTCATTCCAGACAGGCGGACTTTTTTAATTTCTGAATTTAGTAAATAATATCTATTACACCGACGGAGTGTTTCCCGACCAAACAAATCGAGAAATACTATTGTTCGTCAAAGTTGAAAAATGAGTTACACATCGACTGTAATGTCTTTATTTTTTTATTCTTGAGATACTCTCTTTTGAATTCCAAGCGAATTCAATTCATCACGACGACAAAACATTTTTTTTATTCAACTTCATTATCATATTTTATGATATTATATAAAGGTTAACCCAATAACACGAAATACATGGCAGAATGTGCTAAAATCTTGATAGGCGTTTGGGTCTGTGCTGTGTTGAATCGAATATGATGACGAATACAAGCACCGTCTTGGCGGCTTTCCTTCGTGCCTGAACCTGAGGAGCCATGCCGTGCACCTCGCCCGGCATGATGACGATGCTGTGTATCAGTTGACGCGCCATCAACACGTAGAAGAAGCCAATTGTTATGAGGGGGATGGCGTAGTAAACGAAGAACTTGATGACCGAAAGCTTCTGTGTAGGGGTTGCACGCTTTCACCTAGAGGTCCATATCACTGGGGTAGCTGCGGATGTAGGAGAAAGCCATGGTTGGGATCGGGCAGACAATAGCGAACAATTAGATCAGAGAGCTGTAATACTCGATGCTGTAATGATCGTCTTCCTTGTCGAGTGATGACCGCTTTTTCCAGGTTATCATATATAATCATATTATTATCATCATATTACATGTTCACAAAGAAATATGATCAAATTTTGAGGAAACTTATGAAGACTTACTTGGAGGGCTAATGAGTTAACAGAAAGTCGACTCATTGACTAACGTCGGCTTTCGACTGAAGTTACACTCCATCATATCTAAAATAAATGCTGGAATGTAAACTAAATGACTCTCCTACGAGACTTATAGTATTTACATTAATATAATTGAGAGTAATGGCTTAACAATAAAAATGATTTTTTACACAATATGATTGTTATGAGTCTGCTGAAATGGAAGTTCTGTTGTCAAGAAGAAAAAAAACATTCCTAGAACGACAGGAAACTCGTATCACGCCGCATTCTAGAACATCTGCAAAACAATGATCTTATAGATGAGGGTTATCCTGCACGGGAGAACTACCAGGTTTAGCACATTAGGCGAGGGAATTCAGATTGGCGTTCATCGCTCTCTGCACGTACTCCATGACCGCATGGTGGTCTTGGATTTGCAGTCAGTTAGCCCTCGGCTGGGGGTGGGGTGGGGGAATCAAGTAGTGTGTAGGCCCCTGTAGGGCTGTTGCTCCTGGTGGCCTGTCCAATCCCTAGGACCTCAGCTGTTTCTAGACGGTCCCGCGTGCACTGGTGTGACCCCTGTGGCGGGTGTAGGTATCAGGTCTGCCCAATGCTGATACAATTCAATTCATCACGGCAACATTGCAATATTTTTATTCATCCATATTTTCAACCACATTGAACCTCTTTCAACACACTTCGTCTTCATTGATCCAAATTGTTAAAAAAATTTGACTGGCATCGAACACCCTACCTTTTCCAGTTGTAGTCTAGATTCACCATTTATAATTAGACGAGGGAGCGTAGCAAATGAGGATTTTCCATTCAAGAAATATGGCTCTTTCGTGAGTCTGTGTGTCTGTACGTCGAAAATGAGCCGAATCGCTGAACAAATTGCGCTGAAAATTTTAAAAACATCCGGTACAAGTTTACTGAGAACTGCTAACAAAGTCAGCTAGATGAATTGCGATTTAATCCTACAAGAAATAATAAATTGAAAAAGAGGCTGCTAATGTTAAGAAAGTATTTAAACGACAATGGTTTTGATTCTGAAAAAAAATATTGTTTGTTATTCGCCTGGCCGTGAAATGCGCCGCAAAGGTTTATCAAATGTTGCACGTCAAGGTACCCCCAAATTTCTTTCGTAGATTGAGTAAACTTTGCAATATTTTCTCGAAGTTCGTACTGGCTATGTTTACCATAGTAGGCCCCTTTTGCCACAAATGATGGACTACACTGCGTTATATGCAGTTCAAAACATGTTTAATAATTTTTGAAATACAATCCAGAAATTACAAAATCTTTCCCGACCAGGGGATTGAACACATGTCTCCCACATTTCGGCTATAAGGGCGCTTTAGCTAACTGGACAGGGAAACGCCAAAGTCGTTGCTTGACGAGTGAGAGAGTCATATGTTTTGTTTAGTACCCGGGAACATTTGCATTTAAGTTTGATTATTTTATTCGTAAAAATAATAGGGTATTTATGTTAAGGCCATAGTGTAGGCCATAAGGCTCCACAGTAGCCCATGATAGGCTAGAGAGGCCTTAGGTAGGGGGAAAAAGGAATGTTATTGGGTACTCAACACATGGCTCACTCTTCTAACAACGACTTTGGCGTTTCACTAGTTTAACCCTCCGTCACTCGCGCGAATTTTCTTATCACCATCCCTCCCGTCGGGTTTCTTAAACCCCAAATTATTTTGGGCTGTAATTAATGCAGTAGGATGTTTTGGGTATTTCATTCTGTGCTCATATGATTTGTGAAAACACTATGTAGGTGGTTGTTACTGGGAGAATAGTGAAATAAAATGCCAATGAAGCTTTTTGTATGAAATATTTTAAATTGTATTTTCTGATTAAAAAAATAGACATTTTCAAAATATATTATAAAAAAGTGTCAAAATAATGCCATTTTAAGTTTTGTTTCACTTTTAATTAATCAACATGAACCAGTTATGTAAATTGCAAGAAGCATTTTTCCAAAATTCCAAAATTTCAAAATTTAAGCCAAAACAGCATTGAGTTTCCCTATGCAGTTACTGTCACGTGATCACTCGCAAGGGGTTTCAGCAACCCCAGCCACGTTCAGACCGGCAATATAACGACACTTAAAGCCCTTATGATAAGAGGGTTACAAATTTCACTAACAGATAGAGTGACTTGAAGGTACTGAGAATCTAGAGTCGGTAAAACAGTCCAATACAGAGAAACAGAAACGAATGTAGACCCTGGGGTTTGTAGAACCCACGCGAGTGACGGAGGGTTAATGGAATGTTGTGTCTCAACAATAAAAATGAGGTATGTTATTTTTCACAATATGATTATTAAGAGTCGGGTCTGAAGAGAAGTAGAAAGATGAGTCTGAAGTTGATTCCGCCTTGTTAACTGCTGATGTTGTTGCTGTTCTGTTGGCAACAGGTACACATTTGTAATGTTGTGTACTTACTCATCGCTTGGAGGACTGACTAGTAGTCGGTTGGAGATATAGTCCGTTTCTAGAAAAAAAGTACAGATTGTTTAGTATTACTATACGACATTCTGCTTTGTTGTGACATACTATTGTTCTTTACTACAATTCAGAAATTAAAAAAGTCTGCCCCAACCGGAATTGAACCAAGGATCTCCCTCATTCCTGACAGGCGGACTTTTTTAATTTCTGAATTGTAGTAAATAATATCTATTACACCGACGGGAGTGTTTCCCGACCAAACAAATCGAGAAATACTATTGTTCGTCAAAGTTGAAAAATGAATAACACATCGACTGTAATGTCTTAATTTTTTTATTCTTGAGATACTCTCTTTTGAATTCCATGTGAATTTAATTCATCATGGTAACAAAGCATTTTTTTTATTCAACTTCATTATCATATATTATGATTTTATATAAAGATGAACCCAATAATACGAAATACGTGCCAGAATGTGTTGAAATCTTGATGATCGTTTGGATCTGTGTTGTGTGGAATCGAATATGATGACGAATACAAGCACCGTCTTGGCGGCTTTCCTCTGTGTCTGAACCTGTGGAGCCATGCCGGGCACCTCGCCCGGAATGATGACGATGCTGTGTATCAGTTGACGCGCCATCAACACGTAGAAGAAGCCAATTGTCATGAGGGGGATGGTGTAGTAAACGAAGAACTTGATGACCGAAAGCTTCTGTGTAGGGGTTGCACGCTTTCACCTGGAGGTCCATATCGCTGGGGAAGCTGCGGATGTAGGAGAAAGCCATGGTTGGGATCAGGAAGACGATAGCGAACAAATAGATACAAAGTGCTGTAATACTCGATGCTGTAATGATCGTCTTCCTTGTCGAGTGATGACCGCTATCTCCAGGTGATCATATATTAATCATATTATTATCATCATATTACATGTACACAAAGAAATATGATCGAATTGTGAGGAAACTTATGAAGACTTACTTGGAGGGCTAATGAGTTCACAGTAAGTCGACTCATCGACTAACGTTGGCTTTCGACTGAAGTTACACCCCATCAAATCTAAAATAAATGCTTGTATGTAAATTAAATGACTCTCCTACGAGAATTATAGTATTTACAATAATATTATTGAGAGTGATGGCTAAACAATGAAAATGATTTTTTTACACAATTTGATTATTATAAGTTTGTTGAAGTGGAATCGGCCTTGATTAAGCTTCTGTAGTTGCTGTTCTGCTGGCAACAAGAAAAAAAAACATTTCTAGAACGACAGTTAACTCGTGTCACGCCGCATTCTAGAACATATGCAAAACAATGATCTTTTAAACGATAATCAACATGGCTTTCTACCTCGGCGCTTATGCGTTACAATGCTGACTCGAGCAAATGACGACTGGCTTCACGCGCTTGATTACAAGGATGTAAAACAAGTTGATTGGCAAAAGGCTTTTGATCAGGTTCCTCACGAAAGACTTCCTTTTAAAAGTGAATAGCTAAAAAATTAGAGGTAATCTCTACCAGTAGATTTAATCGTTTCTGACTGTTCAGTGTGTCATATTTAGTGGTTCTTCTTCTCCTTCCACTAAAGTGATATCTGGAGTTCCCCAAGGTTCAGTATTTGGCTCCCTGCTTTTTGATATTTACATACTTGACCTACCTCAATGTGTTTCTTCAAACTTTCTTCAAGTTGCTGATGATTGAACCGTTTATGCATCAATAATATAAATTCATGATTTCAAAATTTTGCAAAATGACCTGAACAGCATACATACGTGTTCCAAAATAAACAAAATGTCCTTGAACTCTCTAAAATCTCAATACTTTACAATAACTAGATCAAAAATTTATTTCAAAAATGTGTACACACTTCAAGGCAAAATTATCCCAAAATGTGATTTAATAAAATTGCTTGGAATTACCTTAACTAAAGTGGAATTTGCACTCTGAATAAGTAATAAATCGTGCCTCAAAATCACTTGGATTTGTAACAAGAAACTAAAAGGGCTCCAGACCTCGTGCAATCCGGACTGCTTATTTATCTCTGATTCGGCCTATCATCACTTATGGTATCCCTGCTTTGCATCCGACTACAAGAGCTAACTTTACGAAGCTGCAGGCAATTCAAAACCGTCCTTCGAAGGCAATTTTTCACCAATCAAGGTTTTATTCAGATGGTGCAACACAGAGGCTACATGCTTGCGACCTTCCTTCCATTGAAAATTTCTGCAAAGAAACTGATGTGAAGTTCCTTCGACAACAAATCACTGGTTCTGCAGATTTGAATCCATTTCATTGTATCACTCTAGACAATAAACCTCGTAGACATAACCCAGGTTCTTTGATCATCCCTCCTCGTGCACGAACTTCATCATGCCAAAACGGATTCTACTATCGTTCTGCATCGATATGGAACACTCTACTGGCTGACGTGAAGACTTCCAGACATTTCAATATTGATATTAAGAACCATTTCAAATTTCTTAATGAGAACGCATTAACATTTTTTAACCAAGTTGTAACATGCTGGAAGTCATCAAATTATGTTAAATCATTATTTGTACACCCTTTACTATCAATTAGTCACCATCATTTAAACCTTTAACTAACTAATTTCATATAATATGTTCCATATAATCACTGTTTACACTTCATAAGAACAGCCACAATAGTAATTGGGAATGAGAGAAAGTACGGAAACGGAAGCCTGCACCCCCTCCACCCCCGATCGAACATGATTTATTTTTTCCATTTTTTTGTGAGTTTCGTCTCAACAATGAAAGCGAGAAAAATTATTTACAAACAATATGATTATTAAGAGTCTGCTGAAATAGATTCTGCCTTGTTAACTACTGCTGTTGTCGCTGTCCTGTTGACAACAAGTTCACATATGCAATGTTGTGTACTTAAGGCGTGCATGGAGGACTGCCAGGCTTTCGGTTAAAGATACTACACCCCATTTCTAGATTTAAAATACATACTTGCTATAGTAATTGGGGATGATATGAGCTACTGGGGTGAATACTTTCCTCCCTCCACATCTCTTGAAATAAAAAGTATTAAATTCCATCTATAATTTGATTGTTTGTTTTATCTCAACAATTAAAATGAGGTTTATTATTTTACAATAATATGATTTTAATGAGTCTGCTAAAGTGGATTCTTCCTTCTATACTTCTGCGTACTGCCGATGTAGGAGAAAACGCTCCTGGGATGGCATAGCCATAGCGAACACCAGATCCTGAACGCTGTGATGTCAATCATCCTTGTCGAGTGATGGCCGCTATGCTACCCCAGGACGTGAGCGTCCTCATAGGTTCGACAATAGGGATTGTTGTCCATTGGTTTACTAACCAATGACGTACGCGCGATGTGACCTAAGCTCCACACGAGAACAAGAATGTTTTATTCGTGTTTTGAAGGTTAATCTCGCACTGGCGTCGGACCTCTTACACCACTATTAACTAAATGGACAACATCAACAATGCGTTGCGCGATATCGCCAATCAGCAGATGAATACCCGTATCCACCGACACGAAACTTTGCAATGTCAGACGACTGACATAACATTTAAGGCATTATTTAGTATAGGCATGAGTAATATAATTATCATATAATTATTATCATCATATTACAAGTAATTTAATATGATCAAATTATTAGGAAACTTATGAAGACTTCTTTGGAAGGCTAATGAGTTCACAGTGAGTCGACTCATGGACCATCGACGACTGAAGATACACCCCATCAGATCAGAATAAATGCTAGAATGTAAATTAAATAACCGGCCTACGAGACAAATAGTATTTCCATTTAAAATTTAACTGCGAGTTTTGTCTCAACAATGACGTTTATATTATTTTATTAATAATATTATTTTCAAGAGTTTGCTGAAGTATATTTTGAAGCTATTGTTGCTGTTCTGTTGGCAACAAGTACACATGAAATCTTGGGTACTTTCGGCCTGCTCGGAGGGTTGATTGGTATTGTGGAAAATATACAACCTATTTCTAGATTAAAAGACAGAATGTTAAGTGTGCCTACACTACACTTGGCGCTTCATAAGATGATAACTATTGGGAATGAGAGAAGCTACGTGTCGTTGTATCATACCGTGTTCGATATATTCAAAACATCGAATGCAATGTCTGCATTTTAACTTTAATCAGCCACTTTTTGGCACTGGGGATAGATGAGGCTTATCCCGCACGGGATATAAGCCCAGTAGGTTAGGGTATACAGGTTGGCGTTCATCGCTCTCTGCGCGTACTCCACGACCGCATGGTGGTCATGGATTTGCAGTCAGTTAGCCCTCGGCTGGGGGTGGGGTGGGGGAAGCAAGTAGTGTGTAGGCCCCTGTAGGGCTGTTGCTCCTGGTGGCCTGTCCAATCCCCAGGGCCTCAGCTGTTTCTAGAAGGTCCCGCGTGCACTGGTGTGACCCCTGTGGCGGGTGTTGGTTCCCGGTCTGCCCGATGCTGATTCAATACAATTCATTACGGCAACATTGCAATATTTTTATTCATCCATTTTTCCAACCACATTGAACCTCTTTCAACACACTTCGTCTTCATTGATCCAAATTGTTGAAAGTTTGACCGGCATCGCACACCCGACCTTTTCGAGTTGTAGTCTACATTCACCATTTATAATTAGACGAGGGAGCGTAGCAAATGAGGATTATCCATTCAAGAAATATGGCTCTTTCGTGAGTCTGTACGTCGAAAATGAGCCGAATCGTTGAACAAATTGCGCTGAAAATTTTAAAAACATCCGGTACAAGTTAACTGAGAACTGCTAACAAAGTCAGCTAGATAAATTGCGATTTAATCCTACAAGAAATAATAAATTGACAAAGAGGCTGCCAATGTTTAGAAAGTATTTAAACGACAATGGTTTTGATTCTGAAAAAAAAAATTGTTTGTTATTCGCCTGGCCGTGAAATGCGCCGCAAAAGGTTTATCAAATGTTGCACGTCAAGGTCCCCAAATTACGCTCTTAGATTGAGTAAACCTTGCAATATTTTCACGAAGTTCGTACTGGCTATGTTTACCATAGTAGGCCCTATTGCCACAAATGATGGACTACACTGCGTTATATGCATTTCAAAACATGTTTAATAATTTTTGAAATACAATCCAGAAATTACAAAATCTTTCCCGACCAGGGGATTGAACCCATGTCTCCCACATTTCGGCTATAAGGGCGCTTTAGCAAACTAGACAGGGAAACGCCAAAGTCGTTGCTAGACGAGTGAGCGAGTCATGTGTTTAGTACCCGGGACATTTGCATTTATTTTAATAATTATATTCGTATAAATAATAGGGTATTTAAGTTTAGGCCATAGTTTAGGCCATAATGCTCCACTGCAGCCCATGATAGGCTAGGGAGTCCTCAGGAAGGGGGAAGAAAAGGAATGTTACCGGGTACTAAACACATGGCTCACTCGTTTAACAACTACTTTGGCGTTTCCCTAGTTTAATGGAATGTTTTGTCTCATCAATGAAAATGAGGTATGTAATTTTTCACAATATGATTATTAAGAGTCTGCTCAGAAGCAAAGTTAAGTGTCTAAAGTTGATTCTGCCTTGTTAACTGCTGATGTTGTTGCTGATTTGTTGGCAACAGTTACGTATATGCAATGTGGTGTACTTAGTCCTAGCTTGGAGGACTGACTGGTAGTCGGTTGAAGATACAGTCCATTTCTAGAATAAAAGTACAGATTGTTTAGTATTACTATACGACATTTTGCTTTGTTGTGACATACGTTTGTTCGTCAAAGTTGGAAAATGAATAACACAATGACTGTAATGTTTTCATTTTTTTTATTCTTGAGATACTCTCTTTTGAATTCCAAGCGAATTCAATTCATCACAGCGACAAAACATTTTTTTAAATTCAACTTCATTATCATATATTATGATATTATATAAAGATGAACCCAATAATACGAAATACGTGCCAGAATGTGTTGAAATCTTGATGATCGTTTGGATCTGTGTTGTGTGGAATCGAATATGATGACGAATACAAGCACCGTCTTGGCGGCTTTCCTTCGTGCCTGAACCTGAGAAGCCATGCCGTGCACCTGGCCTGGCATGTTGAGGGTGCTGTGTTATAGGTGACGCGCCATCAACACGTAGAAGAAGCCAATTGTCATGAGGGGGATGGTGTAGTAAACGAAGAACTTGATGACCGAAAGCTTCTGGGTAGGGGTTGCACGCTTTCACCTGGAGGTCCATATTGCTGGGGAAGCTGCGGATGTAGGAGAAAACCATGGTTGGGATCGGGCAGACGATAGCAAACAATTAGATGCAAAGTGCTGTTATACTCGTTACTGTAATGATCGTCTTCCTTGTCGATTCATGACTGCTATCTCCAGGTGATCATATATTACCATATTATCATCAACAAATTACATGTACACAAAGAAATATGATCGAATTGTGAGGAAACCTATGAAGACTTACTTGGAGCTCTAATGAGTTTACAGTTAGTCGACTCATCGAATTACGTCGGCTTTCAACTGAGTAACACCCATCAAATCAAAAATAAATGTTAGAATGTAAATTAAATGACTCTCCTACGAGACTAATAGTATTAACATTAATATTATTGAGAGTAATGGCTAAACAATGAAAATGATTTTTTTTTATACAATATAATTATTATGAGTCTGCTGAATTGGAATCTGCCATAATTAAGCTTGTGTTGTTGCTGTTCTGTTAGCAACAAGAAAATTAAAACATTTCCAGAACGACAGTAAACTTGTGTCACGCCGCATTCTAAAACATCTGCAAAACAATGATCTTATAAACGATAATCAACATGGCTTTCTACCTCAGCGCTTATGCGTTACAAAGCTGACTCGAGCAAATGACGACTGGCTTCACGCGCTTGAGGACAAGGATGTTAAACAAGTTGATTGTATAGCTCTTGACTGGCAAAAGACTTTTGATCAGGATCCTCACGAAAGACTTCTTTTAAAATTGCAAGGCTAAAAAATTAGAGGTAATCTCTACCAGTGGATTAAATCGTTTTCTGACTGATCGGTTTCAGTGTGTCATATTTAGTGGTTCTTCTTCTCCTTCCACTTAAGTGACATCTGGAGTTCCCTAAGGTTCAGTAATTGGCCCCCTGCTTTTTGATATTTGCATGCTTGACCTACCTCAATGTGTTTCTTCAACCTTTCTACAAGTTGCTGATGATTCAACCGTTTATGCATCAATAAGATCAATTCATAGTTTCAAAATTTTGCAAAAGACCAAAACATCATACAATCGTGGTCCAAAATAAACAAAATGTCCTTGAACTCTCTAAAATCTCAATACTTTACAATGACTAGATCGAAAATCTATTTCAAAAATGTGTTCTCACTTCAAGGCAAAATTATCCAAAAATGTGATTTAATAAAATTGCTTGAAATTACCTTAACAAATGATCTGAAGTGGAATTTGCACACTGAATAAGAAAAAAATCGTGCCTCAGAATTACTTGGATTTGTAACAAGAAACTAAAAGGGCTCCAGACCTCGTGCAATCCGGAATGCTTATTTATCTCTGATTCAGCCTATCATCACTTATGGTATCCCTGCTTTGCATCCGACTACAAGAGCTAACTTTACAAAGCTGCAGGCAATTCAAAACCGTCCTACAAAGGCTATTTTTCACCGATCAAGGTTTTAGTCAGATAGTGCAACACAGAGGCTACATGATTGCGACCTTCCTTCCATTGAAAATTTCTGCAAAGAAGCTGATGTGAAGTTTCTTCGACAACAAATCACTGGTTCTGCAGATTAGAATCCATTTCATCGTATCACTGTAGACAATTATCCTCGTAGACATAACCCAAGTACTTTGATCATCTCTCCTCGTGCACAAACTTTATCATACCAAAACGGATTATACTATCGTTCTGCATCGCTATGGAACACTCTACCGGCTTACGTGAATACTTCCAGAGATTTCAATATTGATATTAGAAACCATTTCAAAATTTCTTAATGAGAACGCATTAACATTTTTTAAATCAAGTTGTTACATGCTGAAAGTCATCAAGTTATGTTTATCCATCATTTGTACACACTTTACTATTGTTCACCATCATTTAATCACCCTTTTACTAACTCATTTCATATAATATGTTCCATACCATCACTGTTCATACTTTACTTTCACCTATTATAAAATTTGTTAATTTATTTAATTGTATTTTATAATGTGGTTTTATGAGGACCAGTGAAATTGCTTTATGAGACCAAATGTCACGAAAATATTGCACTAAAAATCGAAAAAAATCGTTAAAGTACGATATTCATGAGAAATATTTCTTCGATTGTACCCAAAAACGTGGCACGTCTAAGTTCAGAAATTTCGAAGGTCCCCTTCAATTTTCATCAAGATCGCATATGCCGTTTGCCCGGAATCGTGCGAACAAACAGACAGAAAAACAAACAAAAAAACAAACAAAAAAACACCCGAGCTATTTTTTGGGGGGTCAGTGAAATTGAAATCTTCGCTTCGCTCGCTACGCTCATCCAATAAATAAATAAATAATAATAATAATAATAATAATAATAATAATAATAATAATAATAATAATAATAATAATAATAATAATAATAATAATAATAATAATAATAATAATAATAATAATAATAATAATGATAATAATAACAATAATTATAATAATTTTTTTTTATTTTTTATTAATAATAAAGCATATCATTACACATCAAACATATTCTATTGGATTCGATATCCCACAAAGCTTCATCAGAAGCTTGTCTGTGGGCTATTTATAATATACAAAATTACGGACAATGCAAGAGCATAAAAATCAATATCAAATTATGTCAGACACAGGACATTATACTAAATACTAAATAATATAATATAATCGATACAATATGTCAATAATCGTAAACATTACATTGAGCAGTTGCCAAATTATTATCAATTATGAATACATTCAGCCAGCACATTAAAATAGTAGATATAACAACAAATAAATTATGATATTAGATCAATTTAATACAAAATTAAACGTCATTAAACAAGAGAAATTCTTTTACTTTTAACTTAACTTTACTAATTTTATCTAAATCTTTTAGTTCTTTAGGCAATAAATTGAAACTCTGCGGTACACTAGTTTTTAACGACCTTTCACCATATTTGTTTACACAAAGTGGAACTCGAAAGTTATTAGCTGCCTTCGTTATTGTGGAGATGTTATGGTCGATTTCGATTTTATACTCATTACTATAATAATAACTTAAGGCTATTCCACCGCGTTTTTCTATTTTCCAAAATATGCTACTAAGTCAAAATATAGTGAATGGCTTTGAAACATGGCTATTTTAGAAAATCAAAAATATTTTTTCCAAATTTTTCTGATCCGGTACACGGCCAATATAGCCACCTCAAAATAATTTCAAACTTCAATTCGCCAGGGCACACCATTCAACGTAGGGTGTTGTGCTTTTGTGACATTAATTTTCACTTGTTTTTCTTTGGACTGGCTGAGAGAAAACAGATTTATTTTTACAATTGTCTTTCCTGCGAATTTTTTTCGTTTGGCGGTACAAATCGGTAAAAAATACCGCCAAACGAAAAAATTCGCTGGAAAGACAATTGTTAAAATAAATCTGTTTTCTCTCAGTCAGTCCATAGAAAAACAGTTAAAAAATAATGTCACAAAAGCACAACACCGTACGTTGAATGGTGTGCCCTGGCGAATTGAAGTTTGAAATTATTTTGAGGTGGCTATATTGGCCGTGTACCGGATCAGAAAAATTTGGAAAAAATATTTTTGATTTTCTAAAATAGCCAGGTTTGAAAGCCATTTACTATATTTTAACTTAATTTGGAAAATAGAAAAACGCGGTGGAATAGCCTTAAGATTAACCTATACGTAAACAACTTATTTACATGGAGCAAACCAGTTATTTCGAAAAGTTCATTTGAGGAACACAGCTCAGTTATGTGATTTGGAAGGATAGTTTTTTAAAATCTTTATCTGCAAGTTGAAAATTTGATTTATGTACACATTTGAGGCATTTCCCCAGGCCAACGCAGCATAAGAGATGATTGACTCAACTAAAGAAATATAAACCGTTCGCAGTAAGTTGTAAGGGAGAATGTACCGTAAGTGGTATAATTGTGCTGCATATGGGCGAATCCGATTACATAATTTAATGATATGATTTTCCCACGAAAAGCACTTGTCAATTTCAATACCAAGGTACACATGACTATACAATACACTGACTCAATAATTTGTTTACAAGTGCAGTTAATTAACAAACAATCAACTGTATGTGATACGACTTCAACTAATGAGTTATGGTCAACATTTAAATGGACTGGATATGTGTACTATCTTAGTTTTTATAACTCACCGTCGTGCGTCCATCTCAACAAATTAACGTAGTCTTCTTGTAATAACTTACCGCAGTTGCCAGTATCTTATGAACTGCAACGAGTGCTGAATCATCGGCAAAGAAATACGCATAACATTTTTTAAAATATCGCGTCATCCCATTTACATATATCAAGTACAATAATGGCCCTAAATTGATCCTTGTGGCACCCCTGATTTTATTAATTTAGTCACGCTGTAAACGTTGCCGATCTTCACAACTAACTTCATATTTTTCAAATAGCTCTTGATCCATTGTAGTAAGCGGCCTCTTACCCCAACATTTTCCAATGGTAACAATAATTTCTTGTGATTTAGAGTATCAAACGCTTTAGTAAAATCAACAACATGCACACAACATGAAAATTATCATTCAACTTTGTATTTACAAGATTCGAGAATTTTAATAGAAGATCAGAAGTACTTTTCTTTTTCTGGAAGCCAATTGGTTTTTACTAATAATATCAAATTTGGACAGGTAATCGCTCAAACATCCAGCCACATACCATTCCATTATTTATTAACAACCGATAATAATGCGATTGGACGATAATTCGAATATTCGTAGTGACTTCCTTTTTTGTAGACCGGCCTTACTACCGATGTTTTCAACAATTCTGGAACAACCCCTTCTTTAATCGATAAATTTATTAATAAAGCAATTACTGGACTGATCTGGCATTTGATATTCTGTAGATCTTTAACTCTTATTTCGTCAAAACCAGCCTGTTTTTCGGAGTTCATTTCCGTAATGATTTCTTTCACTGTTTCCGCATCAACCGGGGGAATGTAAATTGATTGCTTCTGATCGTAGTTTAAACTTTTTTCTCTTTGATCTGTTTTTACGCACGTCACATCACAGTTATGAATTATATTTTCCACCTCCTCCACAAATACGTTTGCAAAGGAATTTGCTACATATTCAGAACTCTCATTTTTACCTAAAAACTTGTTAATGACCTGATCTACCGACTCTTTCTTTTTCTTTCCAATTATTGTATTAATCGTTGCCACGTTTCTTTTAGATTGCCCCTGCTCCTTTCCAAAAGCTCACGATAGTAGTTTTGTTTTGCTATTTTTATCTTTTGTTTAAATTATTTCGAATGTTATTGTACTCTGCCCGATACACCACTTTGACAAGATTTACATTTTTACATTTTTTCCATTTATGAAAAATCGGTCTCTATTTGCCATCATTTCTAGCAACTCCGACGTCATCCATGATTTTCCCCCCTTTTTGCTTTATTCTTTTCTTTAACGAAAACGGCCCGTTCATAAGCCCTCTTAAAAAATAAATATAGCGAGTTGTACAAAATCTCACAGCTATTTGCGGAAAGCAACAAGTCCCACTGTATGGTTTTTAGGATACGCAACAGTTTCTTTTCATCTATTTTAGTGACGTAGCTCTCACCGTCGTCACGTTTTCCATTTTGCGGTAATTTCAAAAACGCCGTAATAAGGTAATGATCAGACAACTTTGAGGTCCATATAGCTGACTTAATCTGAGTATCTACAGCACGTATGTAATGTGGTCTATACACAACCTCGTTAGTTTGTCACCAACCATCTCTTCACGTGTTGCTCCCGTGATATACCTACTAAAACCATTTTGCAGCTAAAGTAGTTTCGTAATTCTGCACAACCGGATCACAATCATTCATAATGTCAATGTTTAACATCATCAATGAAAACAGCCGTAGCGACATTACCTCTCTCCAATATTTATCTATCTCTTGAATAAACTCGTTCTTAGTGTTATTGTTAGGAGGTCTGTATACAAACAACAGAGACATGATATGGTTTCCTACTATTATGTTCCCTGCTAGACCTTCAAAGTTTCTAAAGACTTCGTCGTGTGACACAAATTGTATCGAATCATTTACGTATATGATTAGGCCACGCACCTCTTTTTACATTCCTTAATCTATAAAACATATTATACCCTTCTAACTCAAATCTACTATCGATATAATTTATATTGACTTCACTAAGCATTAGCACATGTAAATTACCTAGATGGTTTATCGAGAAGTAATCTTAGTTCGTCCAGTGTTTCTTTATCGATCTGATGTTTAAATGCAACAGTGTTAACCCATTACATTCTCTTACCAAATTATCAATATTATCAACCACTTCCGTCACGGGAAAGGTGGATCCCACATGTTCATAACAATTAACCTACATTTGATTTAATTTATCAATGTCTCGTGGATTTTTAACCCTTGATTACTTCTCGAGATTTTTCGTCCTTACGACCACAATTAATAGTACCGCGACTGAACCAGACAAACTTGAAGCCAGTCAACTTTGCTTTTGTTTTAACTTGCCGAAACTAATTTTTATAGTAAGCTGACAAATGTTCGTTTATGTAAATAGGAAGGTTGTCCTAATAATGTTGGAATAATAATAATAATAATAATAATAATAATAATAAATAATAATAATAAAAATAAAAAATAATAATAATAATAATAATAATAATAATAATAATAATAATAATAATAATAATAATAATAATAATAATAATAATAATAATAATAATAATAATAATAATAATAATAATAATGTAGTGATCGCTAGCTTCCACCAAATGTAAAGATAGCTAGCTGCCACTAAATGTAATGTCCGATCAATAGTTATCAATCAGTCGATCAATAGTCAATACTGATCAATAAAATATCGGGACACTGTTAGACTATTTATCCTGAGGGAGTACTGCTTTGAGGAGGGGTATGAAGGTTCTACGTTGGAATCATAACTCAATGATTAAAACTAACACTGTTTAATAAGATACACATAGAAGACTTCATAATATGATGTTAAATCTGCACACTTATTGCCTAAACCTGCAAACACTTCCATTCTACATGGTGGTCGAGATAAGAGAGACCGTTTTTGCATTCAAAACGGTAGGAGGTGAAATAGCAGAGTTCCCCTTGATTTCCTGGGTTACATAGGCTTATAGGTATGCGTTTTACATTCTAAGTACAGTCACTCGGCCAATACAAAAGTTATTAACACAATTTGCTCTAATCAGCTTTACAATTCCCTTAGTGAAGTGTGTTTTGGTTCGGGATGTACATTGCTGACTTTGCAGAGGTTTGTTATTTCAAAGTGACGTAGTCTGTCAGCCAGTGCCGATGAAGTGAACTCTGTACTGCATTTCTTAGCAATGTAATGTAATGTCTATTTAAAATCCCAATATAGGAATCAGTAACCAATCGAAAACCAATCGATGTTATGGCTATTGATTTGGCTTGTTGCCTAAATGTAATACGTAATTAGGCACCAGTAGGTAATTGCCTTTAACTAAATAACTAATCCTGTTGAATGATTATGCTCAAAACATGTATTGATTGAAATCAATACACGATCATGGAATAATAATTGAGTGACATTCCAGCGGTCACTACAGCTCCGCGCTTTTTTAAAAAATGTTATGTTTCCAAAATATACATTTTTTACTTAGCTAATCATTCAACAGTGAGCTTTAAATTCCTATTTGCTCTACCCCTGACACGGTTATATTCAATTTCACACATATACATTTCAGGAGTGGCTTGCAGTGCTTCCTCCATGCCAGATGTCTTTTCCAGCCATGGATATTTGAATATTATACAAATACCAATGATTGTGGACCAATCATTGAAATCAATCAATAGTTGTTATATTGATTTCTGCCATTACACATTCTTTTCATAACTAAAAGAATGGAATAACTTTCAAATTAATTGTACTGTCGTCCTTTCAATATGCTTCCCTTAATTTCGGATTATTGCATCAACATTACTTGGTTTTCTTTGTCTATAGTTTGAATATCTACATTTTTAATCTTTCTTTGCGGAAAATTTAAGTAATCAATGTTTTCTGAAATCTCATGTTTAGCATTCTTTTTTTCCCGTGTCGGTGTCGTTTAGAAATGTCATAGAAAAAATTCAAGTTCCTATATTCATTTACTTTATCAAAATTTTACCAACAATCTAATTTGAAATATGTTTGCCTCTAACTTTTGATTTCGAAGATAAGTTACTACTTATTTTCTCCAACCAATCAGACCCAACACTGTGAGTTCCAGTTTGTCGACGTTCTGTTCTTCAACAGAAAAAACGTTGATTCGTTGTGTGTTCAGGTTTCAGTCATTTTGAACGACCAGGGAATGTACTTCTACACCACCTTGCCTTCACTTGCTGAACCTTTATACCTATAAGCTGTCTGAGCAACTATAGTAAAGTTGGATGATGGACTTAGCTCGCCCACTTACTGATCTCTTCATGAGTCTCAGTGCTGTCAAATTGTTGAGTGCACACATTTCAAATTTTTATCTCAACTCTAGCCTTGCTTGGCTGTGATGCGCCTCCATAGCGTCTTTTTTTTACTTTACTTACTAGATATACTCAAGTTAGTACAAGCTATTGTTTCTTAACGACAAGACGTGTTTATTTATTATTTATGATTTCCTCATTTAATTCAGTGCAAAGAATACCAAATAAGTTACAACTAGAATTTATTATCTATTCTATAACTCCAACTTGCACAGGCTTACCACGCGTGTTTGATTTGACATTTGATTTATATTGTCACTTTTGAAACAAGTGCGAAGTGCGTGATGCGCGTTCTATCGATAAGCCTTGCATTGTCTCTTACATGCGTAAAGTTAAAATAATAAAATATTCTACACAATGCTATGTGGTTAGTGGATATAGCCCAGTATGAATACGTAACCTAGACCAACATCCATTCTCTGAACACGCATATATTTGTAAGTGAATTGTTCTACCTATTTAAATATTTCTATAACTTGCTGATTTAATAAAATTTAACATAAGTCACATGTAAACATACAACAAGGGTAATCTTGATATTACTTTCCAATTGACCATGTGATATTTGCCTAGTCTATTGTGCACTGACTCCTAGCACTTTATACCACATTAATTTATGTAAACTTATACCCATTTTAAAATTTATCAATCAGCAGTTTGTTACAACATGTTATCCTTCCTATTGCATAATGTTTGCTTCACTTTTAAACTAAGCTAGCAGAATAAATGTTTCTAATTTCAATCAAATTTTCATTACAATTTTAACCAATTGATATTTAATTTACCAAATTCACGTAGAATTGTTATTTCGCAAAATAGGTATTTGAGATGTTTTCTATAGTTTCCACAGCTAGAAGTTTCCACATTTTTGGAATATTTCATTTACGGATTTACTTCATCGCAAGTTCTGCTTTAACTTATTTTTACTTCCACTTTAATCCTGTATGCTATTGCCAAGTGGTTTCTATTTAAGAATACAACTCAATTACCTAGATTTGTTTTTTAAATATGCTGGTCTTGTCTTCTGTATTGCTGGAACGTGCTGGCGTCATCAGAGTACGCCGGGCTCCCATGTTCCCGTCCGTCCTGAAGATCAGCCGTATGACCGACTGCTGATGTCAGCTGTGATTAGCACAGCGGCTAGCCAGAGGTTATTCACACCTCTTGCCTCTTGCCTCCCGTACGTCACTTACGTTACCTAACATACAGAAACAAGTAATTAGTTACAAGATTCCAAACTTAGAAAATCGTTTTTTCTGCATTTAATAATTAATTTTTTTCAATTTATAATCAGACAACTTGAACTTTCAAAGTATATACTATTTTACGGGAAAATCGTTCCGTGAAACTATCGTCTTTCCATTTGAATTTACTGACAATCACGTCATCCCAAAAAACATTCAATTTTAAATTTGAGGTAATATTTTGAAACTCTGCATGATATCACATATCAAATGATCAAATGTTCAAGAATCATTACTGATATTTTTTTTTCAATCAATACAATTGAATTTACTTTGTCAAAGTATGTGCTGTCATTTGCTATCCCATAGCTTTTAGGACAAATTTTGAACTACTAATTTTCAATAGTTAGTGATGACACAAACAATATACTTTCTTTCCCTTTTTTTTATTTATTTCCCTTTTGTGGGGGGGTTCTACCTGGGTGTGTCCCGTACTGTTATCCCGGTACAACACCTCTTTACCAACACCGTTTCCCTTTCCACGCTGAAACTCCAAGATGTCCTGCCCTGTCCAGCCAGTCCACCAGCAGGTCCCTGATGCACCGGCACTGGCGCTCTGGTTCGTCCGACAGTCGTCAGCTGTCACGCACGGCACGCACGTGGCTTCCTCGCGTACTTGGATGAGCGCACTTCACAGTAGTCAGCAAAAGTTGGGTACACTGACATAACTAGAACAGCTGGGTAAATTACATAGACTATGCTCTGTTGACATTTAAACATTACCGGATATATCGAACATAATATATATCCTCTCAAATCTGCACTACAACGTAGCACAACTTATTGCACGGAAATAATGTTATTCGGTGTAGGTCAACTGTTCTATCAACATCATGTCAAGAGATTAAAATTTACGTCTTTCACATTTTACCTTAGTTACATTTTAACTAGCAACTATATGCCCTGTGTCTGTGGACTATTTTCGATGACAAATGGACTAGTTTCTGGTGGTGTGGTAATTTTGAAAATTCCTTTTTTTCATTTCATCGCGGATAAATTCTATTTTAATTTCTTCAATTTCAAAATTTAATCACTGATAGTCAAAACTGATTGTTCCCTTTTCAAGTTGATTTTATGAATTAACAGCCCTATAGTCTGTTACATGTCTGTGTTTTACTTCTCCTTTCTCCGAAATAACCCTATCGGACACTTCCAAAATTCGGGGACTCTTGGGAGGAATAACAAGGTTCGTCGACCTTATCCGTGAGCATATCGTCATATGGTCACCATCACGCATTTAAAACAACGTGTAACGCTCGTAGGCCTGCACTCTGGCTTGGCCTCCACAGTTTAACCAATAACCATGGTTTTACCACTGTTCCGACACCCCAAGTTATCCTACTCGAGGAATAACTTATTGTACTGTTCCCGTACATTTAGTAAATTAGCCCTATGCCCAGGGTCTAATTGTCTATTAAGAAGTCAGCGCCTTTAACCTGGCAACCTTAAAAAACTTCTTTGTAGGTGTCGAGCGTTTTCGAAACTATCGTTCCGCCTCTCCCAGTAGTTGTACTTCGCAACTCTAACTTCGTCCATCCCCTATTTCTAGACTGTGAGGGGCACTAGGTTGCCGTCTGTGTTAGCCGCACTTTGGCCACTAACACGGTAACGAGCAAGTTTGTACCTCCTCGACCTATACTGTACCGTAGACGATGACTTGACTTTTGCTTTGTAAGCGGTAATATCGTGTATTCCTGTGATTAAACTTTCCAATAAACATATACAGCTTAACAGACTTACTGGTGCTGTCTTGTCTACTTCCCTGTAAAGTATTCCCTAGACGCGTTAGCAATCTTTTTGCGGGCTTTAGACGAGGCACGGTTAACAGGGTTAATTACTCCCTACTAACGGTGTGTCGATTCGTGATCAGCCGGGGTAATTACTTCCTTCTGATCAGCACTGAATCTAGTAGAACTGACTTACAGATAATGTCTTTTGAGGACCAACTGCTTGGTACACCTTTGCTGCGTTCCCGATATACGGTATACTCCGCTGTTATTTATGTTAAGTTTCACTATTTGGAATTTAACGACATCTTCCCTCGAAAGAGAATTTCTAGTCAAGTACTACATCGAACGGCAAAATTAATATAGGTTGGCTATAATTAGTAGATAGTTACACCTAATTATTTATTTATTACATCCAAGGAGACTGATTTTAATGTAACAGACTGTTGACCTATCAGATTGATTTTAATTTAGTTTACTTTTACATCCCTAGCTCAAGTGCAACTAGTCCTTAGTGTAGCCTAACTGACTCCGGTTTACAGATAGAAATAACGTTCCAGTGTTTACTTACACTAACTTCCTATCATTTTACTAGGTACCGCTATGAGAACTTCCCTGCCTCTAGTTTCCGGTTTGCTACACTAGGTACTATCACTGACTCGGCTATAGTGCTATAGTTCGACGACGAGGCATCCGTCGAACCCTTCCCTTCCCCTTTTAAAAAACTCTATTTGGGGGGGGGGGGTACAATTTACCTTGGCTTAGACCAACCGTCCTTTGCCAAGGGCTCTCCTACCGGTGCAGTTTTCGGGGCCTTTGGTCGCTCACACATGATTGTCCGGAAACTTGGCTTTGTTTACCACTTTCCTTATTTATCCTAGATTTATTACGACAATCACGACCAAAAAATCCGCCATTCTACTGTTTCAGATGTTACACATGGATAAGTCTTTAATAACAGTAACACTAATTTCCAAAATATTTGCACTGTTCTGTTCTAATTCAACAGATTAGATTTTCTCTACTTCCGAAAGTTCCCTGGCTAGTCAGCATAGCAAACATGTGCTATAATTCGGCACTCCTGACCGCCATTTTGATTCACTTTGATAACCAAACTGTATCACAAATCTTGTTTAAAATATTTTACTACAGAAATCAAGTGTTTGTCATTAGCAGACCATCCATGCGACAGTTATAAGCATGCAATAATAAAATGTGTGGACTCACCTAGTTCTTCTCTGTAGGCACTTTTATTTAATTCCTCCACAAAACAATATCACTCAAGAAAAATAGTCTCTGCGGGTTCTTTTATTTTTACGAGTAAAAACTCCACTATGCTGCCACCAAATGTAGTGATCGCTAGCTTCCACCAAATGTAAAGATAGCTAGCTGCCACTAAATGTAATGTCCGATCA
Organism: Sweltsa coloradensis; assembly: GCA_024449915.1. NCBI lineage: Eukaryota > Metazoa > Arthropoda > Insecta > Plecoptera > Chloroperlidae > Sweltsa > Sweltsa coloradensis. The sequence continues at coordinate 1,064,652 of JAMZAV010000405.1, read as the reverse complement.
ATAGTTATCAATCAGTCGATCAATAGTCAATACTGATCAATAAAATATCGGGACACTGTTAGACTATTTATCCTGAGGGAGTACTGCTTTGAGGAGGGTATGAATTTTAAAAAAAACACTGTTTAATAAAATACACATAGAACACTACATAATATGATGTTAAATCCGCACACTTATTGCCTAAACCTGCAAACACTTCCATTCTACATGGTGGTCGAGATAAGAGAGACCGTTTTGCACACAAAACGGTAGGAGGGGAAATAGCAGAGTTCCCCTTGATTTCCTGGGTTACATAGGCTTATAGGTATGCGTTTTACATTCTAAGTACAGTCACTCGGCCAATACAAAAGTTATTAACACAATTTGCTCTAATCAGCTTTACAATTCCCTTAGTGAAGTGTGTTTTGGTTCGGGATGTACATTGCTGACTTTGCAGAGGTTTGTTATTTCAAAGTGACGTAGTCTGTCAGCCAGTGCCGATGAAGTGAACTCTGTACTGCATTTCTTAGCAATGTAATGTAATGTCTATTTAAAATCCCAATATAGGAATCAGTAACCAATCGAAAACCAATCGATGTTATGGCTATTGATTTGGCTTGTTGCCTAAATGTAATACGTAATTAGGCACCAGTAGGTAATTGCCTTTAACTAAATAACTAATCCTGTTGAATGATTATGCTCAAAACATGTATTGATTGAAATCAATACACGATCATGGAATAATAATTGAGTGACATTCCAGCGGTCACTACAATAATAATAATAATATATAATAATAATAATAATAATAATAATAATAATAATAATAATAATAATAATAATAATAATAATAATAATAATAATAATAATAACAACTTAAATGGCAACTATGGTTTTAATTGATTTACAACTATATGTATTTGATTTAAATCAAATGATAAGTTAAATCTAAATCATTAATATAGGTACATCCAAAAGCATAAAATTTCCCTGAAGTGTCCTTTTTTTCTTCGTTCGGAGCGAAGTGTGTACTATGTATATATTACATAGTTATTGTATACATAAATCGTTTATTATTTTGATGACTGTATGATATACATGTAGAAAATTATTAGTCAGGCGCAAAGATATGAACACATGATGTCAGGGATAATCGGAAGAATTATCATTTCGAAGATATGATTTGGAACGTTGCAATAACTACTTTTTGGGTATATTTTAGTTATTTAAAAGAATTCCAGATATTGTTAAATCATATGTTTAATAGGAACGAAATTTAAAATAAAATTACAATATTGAGTAGTAAAGACGTTGCATTCTGCAATACACGATACAAGCGCGCGGCCCAACCTTATAAGCAAGCCTGCGCGCTGTTACTGGCACAGGTTCCGTGGCCAGTTGGAGAGAGCGTCGAGCTATGGAAGAAGAGATCCCGGGATCGAGTCCGACAGTCACCAATAAAATTTAATTTATTACTTCTTCCATCCATTGTGTATTTGTTCCTTGGTATGTACATATGTGAATTGAAGTCCTAACGTCATTGAAAGTACTTATTTTTAGAATATTTGATTCCGTAATGTGATTTGTTTTTGGTTATTTGAGTGACTACTAGATCGCGCTGGTGTTCCTTACCTCTGATAACCATGGTTATGTATTGGTTGTTATTTGGTTTACTATTGGTTTATAAATGGTTATCGTTTGGTTATTAGTTGGTTATCATATGTCTTCCAAATCAACAAAAGAAGAGGTTTACAAATGGTTATCTATGATAACCATTTGGTAACTTTTTAAAAACAAATGTTATCAGTTTGTTTACAAATTGTTATTGAAAGGTTATGTCTTCTGGGTTGCTATTTGGTTATTAGTTGGTTATCGATTGGTTTACAAAAATTTTAGTAAGGGATACGTTTAAGCTTATGCTTCACCTGTGTATGTGTGTATTAATCACTGCATATGGTGAAGATATTAAAATCATAACGGGTCACCAGATTTTACCTGTACCCGAAGTCATTGCATACTCAGATGCAGTCCCTACGTTAATTAAATTAGAAATACCTCGTAGAATTGGAATATCAAAAATGATAACAGATGGTCCAACGTATTGCCAATTTGAACCCCATGTAACTGAAACTGGTTTTCAATGGATGGCCGATCAAGGAGACACTTGGATGTTTTCCGACCTTGATCCAAATGAGTTGACAAAAGTAAACCTCTTACAGTCGGGTGTAAACCCATTAGACAAACCAGAAAGCGGTAACAATAACAATAACTTTATTCACCTTGACTCGTACATTGCACAAGTATAACTCTTTTTAGAGAAAGTGAATAGCCTAGCCTATAGAGAGTAATACATAATTGTTAACAATTTTATAAAAAATATACATTAAAATATACATTTCATAATTTCATAATATCTTTCCTTCTATTTCTATACATAATACTTATTTTTTTATTGAATTGTTTATTTATATTAAATTATATTCATGAAAATACATAGTAGTTTCAGGAGTGTGAAGGAAAGTTGAGTGTAAAGCTATGGGTGGGGTATTTATATGTTCGGGCACAAGATTAAGTTAAACGTCAGCTGGATGAAGGTATTCATTGATGGTGTAGAAGCAACGCTTTATAAGAAATGATTTCAATGTATATTTAAAAGAGTCTAGGATTTGTATATTTTTAATTTCTGGGGGTATATGATTGAAGATTGTTAGACATTGGTAATGAGGTCCTTTGGAGAAACGCGTTGTATTATGAGTTGGGACATGAATTTTTTATTGCGATCGTGTATCATGGTCGTGAATAGTTGAGTTTTATTTGAAGAGGTGAGGGTTTGATTTGACAAAGACTGCTGCAAGTTGTATCAAAGTACTTGCTAAGGTCAAGAGTTTGTGGGTGGGGAAGATATTTCTACACGAGGTACGCCAAGAGGCTCCTACTATAATTCGAATGGCCCGTTTTTGTAATCTAAAAACTCTTATAGCTTGTGGCGAGTTTCCCCAGAAAATAAGTCCGTATGATATGTGTGAGTGGATGTGAGCATGGTATATGAGAATAAGGACGTTGTGGCTGACTAGGGCTTTAATTCTTCTGAGGAGGAAACATCCACTCTTTATCTTTGAGCAAACAGCGTCTATGTGGTCTGTCCAATCAAGAGTGTCAGTCATATGTAGACCCAGGAACTTGATGGCGTCAGAGCAGGCAATGCTCTTAGATAAGATGCGAATGAGGAGGCTTTCGGTGGGTGGAACTTGTGAGTGGAAGTTTAAATACACCGTTTTTGACGGTTGAAGAGAAAGGAGGTTTTTGTTACAGTATTGTGACATTATGGAAGTTTGTTCGTTGGACATTTGTGAGAGTGGTGCTAAAGATTTTCCTTTTTGTGCTGTGAGTATATGGCTGAAATCATCGACGTATTGTGTTAGTATACCAGTGGTGAAACATTCTGGCATATCGTTGACATAAAGGAGGAAGAAGGGTGGTCCAAGAATGGTTCCTTGTGGGACACCACTTTTCAGGATCAGCGGTTGAGAATGAAAAGGGTGGTAGGTGTTATTTTTGAGTTTGCGGATTTCGACTATTTGAGACCGGTCAGATAGGTAAGAGGAGATCCAGGAGTGGGCCTGGCCTCTGATTCCCATTGATTCTAATTTGTATAGTAGGATAGAGTGATCGATGGTGTCAAATGCTTTACTAAGATCGTAAAAAATGCCTATGGGAACGTCCCCTTTATCAAGTGCATCGTGGATAGTTGTAAGAAGTGAAAAAATAGCTGTGGTAGTTGATTTGCCTTTTTGGAAACCATGTTGGGTTAGTGATATTATATTGTGCTTGGATATAAAAGAGGTTAAGCGGGCATAAAAGGCTTTTTCAAAGATTTTTGAGAAGGAAGAGAGAAGAGATATTGGGCGAAAGTTGTTTGGGTCGTTTAGAGAACCCTTTTTTTTATAAAGTGGAATAACTTTAGCTTCTTTCAGCTTTGAAGGGAAAATACCAGTTTCAAATGATTTGTTTATTATTAATGATAGGGGAATGGAAATGGATTTGTAACATTTTGATAAAATTGCAGTGGGGACATCGTCTAGTCCGGAAGATTGTTTGTTACCTAACGATTTAATAATTTTTGCAATTTCTGTTGAGGTTTGTTTGAACGGATGATTGCACTAGATCAGGGACAAACTTGGTACCGCGAGGCTAAAGTGTCTCTTTTACTAAACAATCGTTGTGAGGAATCAATGAATTTACTAAATAAAAACCTCAGAACCGACCATATAACGGATGCGCAGCAAATACACTGCACCCCGACATGATATCGCCGGAATTACTTATTCATGGCTCTATTCTTTTTATGGAGACCTAGAAAAAATGAATGTCACACCAATAATAAACATGACATTGTTATCAGCTTTTTATACTCAACCTTTAATCAAGTGTATTTTATCAAAATCAACAGTTATTGTGAAACTGTTTGTTCCAATTTTAAATAGGGAGATTAATTCAGTACAAGTAGCCGAATTGGGAGTTATACCCGTGAGCTACTATAAACAAATTTGTATACCAAATATTCCTTTAAATAGAGTTGGCCTTATAAGGGACTCGAAACAAAAAATAATCGACGTGCAAAGATTGTTTTGTCATCCACGTTCGAATAATCTTTGTCTTTCAACATCTTTTTATTAAAAAATCATACTTGTTGTTAATAAGGTATGGTGGTTCGAGTTTAGAATTACGGCAACTGTGTCCCTTGACATGTTATGACGCAAATCAACAGCCAACGCTGCATCCATTAACGTATAATACCATTGAGTATATAGGTTCCATACTCAAAGATAATACCGCCGTACTTCTCAAGCCGCCATCACCTATTAAAGTCACGTGTCCTGACACACATGTACAGAAAATTAGAAAGGTAGAATCTTATACAGCCGTATATTTACAAGTACCCTGTTGTACGTGTTCAATTGTGGTAGGCAAAAATGCTACGTTATTCAGTCAGTGGCAAAGACCACACACAGAGGAGAATAACGGAACTAAATTGCAAAGCTATCTAATTACTCTCGGACACTGGGTAAATAAATCATTTGTACTCAAAAATAACATTAACAATAATGGCAGGTTCTGTAACAAAGTTGTTTTGCATAAATTAATTCTTTCACCCTTGGGACAAATAGAATCAAGCATAAGTAATGATACACCTTTAATGGTTTATATTGGATTTTAGGTATTGTAATTACAATTCTAATTATTAATCAGGGAGTATTATATTGGAAGATTGGTAAAAAATGGAAAAAGGTAAATTCTGTAACGCCCACTTCAATTATAAGTGGTCCCACGACAAATGGCGTCGTTTCACAACGCACATTTATCAGACCTCTAGTAGACGTTCCAATCTCTCCAAACCCTACACCTCACGTGGATATACCTGCAATTCGTACATCTATGGTGATTACACCTAGTCACTTTTATTCCCGAATTGAATCCACTACGACAGAATCTCTACTATCCATGGAGATTTACGACCTTCCAATGGCGCCACCAGTTCCCATTGAATCTGTTTCCATTCATAGCCCTACTCCAGAAGAAGGCCCCGATGGTTACATTGAGATGAAAGATATAAATCGTCCCAGTTATGAAAATTTTGGATTAACTTATTTTTTTTTACGTCACATATGGTAATCTTAAAATTGAAGATTACTTCATTGATTGTCACAAGTCAAATTTCTCGTTGACAACTTCAGCATCATTGCACTTTATTACTGCATTTAAAATAAGTCATAATTTAATAATTATGAAAGCATAATTTTAATTTCATTTTATTGATTTTATTCTTTCCATTTTATTGATTTAAATTGCTGTAGAAGACCTCAATACACAAATGATAATACACTATACTATTGTTGTTATAACTAAATAATAACCAATCCTTGATCTATGATTGATGATTTTTATGTATTTGATGTATATTATTATGATTACTAATGAGTCGATGTTCATAGACAATGGACACGGCCCCTGAACATCGGAGAGTTTCGTTCCCAAAGGAAGACAGCAGCACCCCCACAAACTCATGGGTGCATTGCTTCCTCAACCGGACAGCTCCGACTGGGTCCACACCTGTGACCAAAACGACTACCTCGACCCCCAGGGTCGACCCCAGGGCGAGCCATACAATGCCACCGACACAATCATCTGTGTCCGTGCCCGGCTCAACTTGATTGACACCACACTCGTGTTGTTGTTGTTTCTGTTTCTTCTAGCGGTGGTGAGAACCCTTCCGCTGGACCACACCACACTCAGAGCACCGTACCACATTCGGTCTACTGGCGCGCCACCTCTCGGCGTACCAAGGAACGACGAGCACTCGCCGCGTCCGGCCAAGGACGTTGCAGTTCCTCGCATCTCGCTCCCATTTCCGAACAAGGGTGTACAAACCGCATGGACAACTTATACCGTCCCGTGTGTCGTCCCATCGTCGCGATTACCCATCATGGTATCGTCACGCATACTAGTGGTTATAACTTGGTGATTCCCTTTCTTTATTCAAAAGTGATTCTACATTCAACTTTAAATAACAATCTTTTGATACTTTTTATTTCCCACTTCACGATTTTTATTGTTAAACTTCAAGAGGACTCCCAGACAAAACATGTCTGTAGAACCAATGAACTTTAACCCCATTATGTTTATTTACATTTTTAATTTTTGTTGTAAATCAATTACTTCAAAAGGCATCCCAGTCTAAGCAACTGTAGAACCAATGGAACTTTGACAACATATGGTTATTATTTATTTTTATTTTGTGTACATCAAGATGTATTCCCAGATAAAAATCTGTAGACCAATGAACTCTGACCACATATGGTGATTACTTTAATTTTGTTGATTTTCTTCATTTATTTATTTTAATCTGATTTCGTGCATGCGTATAATGTGTATTGGAAGGATATGTCTTGTTGTTCTATGTTTGACATAATTTTATATTTTTATTTTTGGTTTGGGTTTTCATTTTTGGATTAGCCAAATGGCATCCACTTATACTTAGTACTTCCTTATGGGAAGATGAACTGAATTGACTTGGTTTGGACTCGCTCTTTTTGATTTTTGGATTTCGAATATTTGACTTTTCGAAAATTTTGACTTTTCCAAATTTGGATTTTGGATTTTGATTTTTTTTTTCTTTGTCTACTACCAGGTGGTAGCAGTCTTGGCGGGGGGGTTTTGTGACGAAATGACTAATCGTCACATATGACCACACACGCTGCGTCACACATCCTACACGCGCCTGGTCTCAAATAATGGCATGCCAACTTTGGCAATTTAATGACATTTTTATTGTTCTCACCTTCCTGTCGAAACACAGACGGAGGTGCCGGGCCACTACTAATTTGGGGCTAGCTAGCTTGCTAGGGCAGGGGTCTACCTGTCGCATACAAATACATTTCGAAAGCTAGCTCTACCTCGAACAGGATAAGGGATGTCTTGAGTCTAAATTGCCTATTTAAAATAACACAAAAGAAAGTGTGGCTCGTTGGTCTTGTGGTTAGCGTATCTGCTTCCAATGCAGAAGGTCCAGGGTTCGATTCCCGCTAAAGTCAGAAGTTTTTTAACTTCTGATTTGGACTTCAGTCCATCAGTTCTTGTCTTAGGAGTTTGTAAACGGTGACTTTGGAGCCGTCCTAGCAACGAAGCACATAATAAATTTCAGAGTTGTTCTGAATCGGCCTTGTTGATTCTGGCGTTGATTCGCGGGTGTTCGCACTGTCCATACCACTGATTGCTATATTTTCTATTAAAAATATCGATCTTTGGTTGGTAATCGCTCACTCGTCGATTGCGTTGGGGCCTGCAGGGTTGGCTTGGTCGCTTTGATTTAAAGTCCCCCAATGAAAATCAGTTATATAACTGAGTGGGTATAGACTCTAAATAAAAATGTATTTATTTATTTATTTAGACGTGAGTTCAGGGTTCCTCTTGGTGAAACCACTCGTCCAATATATACGGGGGCCTTGCTCACAGGAAGTCAGTTGATAGTTGGTATCGGGACGTTGCACAGTTGCAAGCAAGACACAGCCGGTAGATGTCCGGACTCACAATTAGTTAGAGTTGCAGTGGCGATGTAACTAATAGCTAAACATTCACACTCAAAGTGTTAAGTGTCCGAGACACCAATCAAAGGGTGTAGAGCTGTACCAATTTATTCCAAGCCGAGCTAGGTAAATCAAATCAGTTTACAATGTTAATTAATTATTATAATAAAGGGTAGAAGACCAGAATGGATTTAACAATCAAATAATCAAACCTTTTACCAAAGCAACATGTTAATAACTAATTAACTTCAGCCCTTCAGGCTATGTATTTTATTTAATAATTCAATAACTAATTAATTTAAGCCCTTCAGGCTATGTACTTTATTCAATCCATTCTTGTCCGCTCCCTCATGTCTTCTAATGTAAACGCCAATGTACTAATTAAATTTAATAACTAAATGGGTTTATTATGTAATAAACATAATTTAAGATTGACTTATGCTTTCGTCTACCTGCCAATTCTTATTTATATTTGACTAATATTTAGCTAAGAGTTCCGTAAAATTATCCTCTCGTTAATCAAGCAAGTACTTTATTATCTAAATTAGGTTGAGAACGGCCTAACCAAATAATTCGTTCTCTGGTGGAGGCGTAATTGCCCCTAATTGAGGGTAAGCTGGCGATCTCTTCGTCTCATAGACGTCGATTCGTCCAATTTCCATATTTCCAACCACATTGAACCTCTTTCAACACACTTCGTCTTCATTGACCCAAATTGTTGAAAGTTCGACCGGCATTAAACACCCAAGTCAGTGAGAATCTGATCTAGAAAGTTGTCCCTCAAGTATTAACCTCCAACCGGTGCCGCCACTACCACAGGTTTGTGTATGTAATGGAAATAATGAGGTTGAACAAAACGACTGTGGAGGTTAATAAACAGATATTAAATTTACACATTTTAAGTGAGATAACATTAGAAACATACGAGCACTTAAACTTGATGGCTAATTTGTTCCAGATTGCTGACATCAAAAGAAAAACGTTATACACAAGCTCTGGTCACCAAGTGCTCTAAACAATGCAAGATCTCCTTCACCACGAGTTTGCCTGACTTGGTAAATAGTTCACTGACTGAGGAGTCTGGTGAACACCATCAAGATTATAACGTATCCGATATCTTTAGATCACAATTAAAACATTACATCAACCACATAGGTATGTTTTATAGAACGAGCTGAATCACTTTTATTTCTTAAGTATATAAAGCTTTTGCAAGAAATTTCTGGTTTTGTACAATAGGTATTTGCGTAATTAAAAACAGGACTGTCGCATGCGTCTCTTCGGTCTTGTTTTTGTCATTATATCAGGTCGTGCAAGAAGTTATTGATTTCTTGCGAAGATCAGGGTTAAACTTCTGTTTAGGTCTTCACTGACTTGTTTTGTGTATGTGAAGTTCAAATCATTCACAAGATAAGGCAGTAAGAATCTGATCTAGGAAGCAATCCCTGGGGCATTAACCTCCAACCGGCTTTTTTCAGGCGCGTTGTTGGATGAGCGCAATTGGTGCATTGAGCTGCCATGTGTTATGCAGATGGTATTTAAATTAATATCGTTTTCCCATTGCTATGGCCTGCGAGACACGCTTGGTGATATTGTTGTATGTTTTACGACGACATGAGGATCAGGGGCGCACATTACATTACACACTACATTACAATCGAATAAAGCATGAAGGTGTACCTGTAAAATTGAGATTTTAGTGAAAAATAATTTTTCGATTAAGCTGAAATTTCACACGAATATATTTATTCATAAAATTAAGGTTCTTTGAATTTTATCATTACAATCGGATATAGCATGTTGGAGTTATAAGTCGAAGAAATGTATTAAATATCGAAAAAAATGGATCAATATCTATTTTCATTAGAAATAATTTTTCGTTTGCGCTCAAAAACTTGCCAGTTCTAAGTTCAAAGATTTCGAAGGCCTCCAGAAAATTTCATCGCAATTGGAGTATTGGTTTAGCCGGAATCGTGTTAATAAACACACACAAATACAAACAAAGAAAAACATTCCGGATTTCTTTCCCCAGTGTAGTAAAATAGAATCTTTGCTTCGCTCGCTACACTCATCCAATAAAACAAAGCTAATTGGAAGAGTTTCTGTCTAGCAATATCATCTACTAGAAAAATTGTTTTGTCATGCCAATTGCCATTTGTCCGAAATGTCAATTTAATCTCGACTTTTTTATTCATAGATAACATGTTTGTGAATAGTTTGGTAATGATACACAGCCTTATACATAACTAGGAAGCTTCGCAAACGCTTTTTCAGGCTTGATGTTGGATGAGCGTAATTTTTTAAAAACGAAAAAAGCGTTACATTGCGATTTTCAAGAGAAATAATTTTTCGATAACGCTCAAATTTTACACAAACATATAAATTCATAACATTAGGGTTCTGTGAAACAATCATAACAATCGAATAAAGCATGTAGGTGTTATAAGTCGAAGACATTTTTTTTTTAAACTTAAAATCGTGATTACCATGAGAAACAATTTTTCAATGGCGCTCAAATTTCACACGAATATATTTTTATATTAATTTATGAAATTAAGGTGCTGTGAAAAAATCATCACAATCGGATATAGGTGTTTAGGTGGTTTTGTCGAAGAAATGTTAAAAATTAAAAAAATCGTAAAATTGCAATTAAATTATTTTTAGATTTCGCTCAAATTTCACAGGAATAAATCAATTCGTATAAAAAAGTTTATGTGAAAAAATAATAACAATCATAAAAAGCATGTAGGTGTAATGAGTCGACGAAAAATCGAAAAATTTGTAAAATTGCGATTTTCATAAGAAATAATTTTTTTGATTGCGCTCAAAAACGTGGCAGATCTAAGTTCAAAGATTTCAAAGGCATCTAGAAAATTTCATCGAATTGGAGTATCGGTTTAGCCGGAATCATGCTTAAAAACACACAAAAATCGAAAAAAAAATAGTAAAATGCGATTTTCTCGAGAAACTATTTTTCGATTGCGCTCAAATTTAACCTTAATATATAAATTCACAACATTAAGGTTCTGTGAGAAAATCATAACAATCGAATAATGCATGTAGGTCTTATTAGTCGAAGAAATGTTTTGAAATATAAAAAATCGTAAAATTGCGATTTTCATAACACAACATTTTTTAATTGTGCACAAATTTCACACGAATGAATTAATTTATACTAGGAAGCTTTGCAAACGCTTTTTCAGGCGCGTTGTTGGATGAGCGTAATTTTTTTAAACGAAAAAAGCGTAAAATTGCGATTTTCATGGGAAATATTTTTTTGATTAGGCTAAAAAAGGTTGCAGTTCTTTGTTCAAAGATTTTGAAGGGCCTCCAAAAAATTTAATCACGATTGGAGTATCGGTTTAGCCGAAATCGTGTTAACAGACAGACAAAAATACAAATAGAAAGAAAATAAAAACATTACGGATTTTGTTCTCCAGTGAAATAAAATAAAATCTTCGCTTCACTCGCTACGCTTATCCAGCTTTTTCGGAAATGTTTTTGTCTTGTTTCCTGTGTTTTTAAACTTGTTATCAGCCATATTGGTTTAGAAAGACGCCTGAAAATAGTCTAAATATTTGTGTGTTTTTTTGTATTAATAACGACAGTACCTGTTTTGGCCTGTCCTCGTTTTGTTTAATTTGTGTCATTCTTGTAGAAGAATGTGGCTTCTTGCTATTCCTAGTAGGTGAAGGCAAACTTCATTTTCTTCTACAACAGATGTTTTCACGGAAATTTTAGTATGTTGTGTCACGTCCCTATTGGATTTTGACGAATAGAGCGAGGCACAAAATACTGAGTGGTCCGTGACCTAGTTTCTGTCTCTCTGCAGACTAAGGGGCTTTCACTGGCCTTATCGTCAGACGGCAAGTTCTTCACCTGCACAACATACTGAGGGGTCCGTGAACTAGCTTCTGACTCTCTGCAGACTACGGTTCCTTCACTGGCCATATCGTCAGACGGTAAGTTCTTCACCTGCACAACATACTGAGGGAAGTCCGTGAACTAGCTTCTGACTCTCTGCAGACTACGGTGCCTTCACTGGCCATATCGTCAGACGGCAAGTTCTTCACCTGCACAACATACTGAGGGGTCCGTGAACTAGCTTCTGACTCTCTGCAGACTACGGTTCCTTCACTGGCCATATAGTCAGACGGCAAGTTCTTCACCGCACAACATACTGAGGGGTCCGTGAACTAGCTTCTGACTCTCTGCAGACTACGGTTCCTTCACTGGCCTTCAACGGTTAGGTAATAATGTGTCAGTATAATATGTAGTCCTGTACTGGACTGTCGTCGTCAGTCTTTGGTTTCTCTAGTTAGTCCAAGCACTTAAATTTTATGTCTTCATCTTAAAATGTGAGTTTTGCGAATGAGTCGGTCGAATCTAAATACGAATGTATCTATTTATATATTTTTGTCATCAATGTAGTCAAAGGTCGAAATGGAAGTAAATGTGGCCCCTTTTTCCTGCGTGATTCATAATAATATGCTACATTTTCGTCTTGCACATGGGTAGACTGGATTTGTGTCTGTAAAATACAGTGGGATGTTCATAAATATCTCACAAGTTTGAAAAAATACAGAATAATGATTGAAGTAATCATGAATAAAAAGCACATCATGGTTTGTTTATGAAATAGAAATTATTGAGATTTTTTATATGAAGCATCGAAAATAATAGGCCTACATCAAAATAGCCGCAGATCATGACCATGTTAAAATAGTAATTTTTGAAACTTGAATTACTGAAGCTTAAGATAAGATCACTCATTGATGCAAAGTTTAAATGATATTTAAAAAAAAAATCAAAATCAAAATCAATATATTTAAAGTAAAATTATATTTGAATACTCAGCACTTTAACACGATGTCTGATTTGTTCCAGATTGCTGACATCAAATTATAAAATCATAATACTTAAGCTCTGGTCACCTTGTCAAAAGTATCGACGTTCTGAATAGTTCTTTACCGATGTCAGAGTCATCCTGGCTGGTCAGATATTGCTCTAAATATTGCAAGACTTCCTTCACCTAGGTCCTAGAGTCTGCATGACTTGGTAAAATAGGCGACTGACTGAGGAGTCAGGTGAAGAACACCATCAAAATAATAATATATCCGACATCTTTTAGAATAAAATTAAAACGTTACATCAACCACATAGGTATTTATTATCGAACGAGCTGAAGCTCAAAGCCTTTGCAAGATATTTCTGGTTTTGTACAATAGGTATTTGCGTAAACAACAAGAGGTCGCTGGCGCGACCTCTTGCAGTGCCTTCCCGCGCCGGTCCTTTCCACCGCATGTTCCAATGTGGCGAAAGACTTACTGACGCATGTGGTTTCTAAAGAACACGGAGTAATTAAACATAATTTTCTCAAATTTACTTGAAAAAAAAAAAAACTGTACACCCTCATGGTATCAGAGCGGTAATATATTACAACTTTTGAAGGGAGACTTTACGGAAACAAAAATATGACGTAAGCTAATACGATGATGTAATTAAAAAATATTAGTATGTGTATCTATTGTAAGTTTCCCACCTGTATAATAAATGCCCGGACACAGGAGGATTTACTTAACACAAAGAAATACAAGGTCTAGCTCAAATTGTCGAAGAACAAAAAATTTCAATTACTAAAGATTATATTAATTGATTAATTATAATCAATAATTAATTAATTATTTTGTAAAAAATAAAATTACTACCTGAAAAACAAACTAATTGTAAAAGAAGGATTTAAAATGAGATCAAGTCTACTAAATTATAACGGTAAGAATGATTTCCATTCAGATAACGTATATTGTAGATAAACAAATACAGACAATTTAACAACAGCCTACCTGCCTAAGGATCCGTTCTATTATAATATGCTAAATACCTTTTGGCTATTCCACCTGCCTATACATCATCTATTTCCCGCCAAAATATTATAATTAATTTTTAAATTGATTTGAAATAATAATGAAATTTAAATAATTATTGATTATTAAAGATGTTTAGTACTCATCTATTTACTTCTGACGAAAATACATCGCAAAATTCTCGGCCGGAACGAAGTAATCCAATAGGCCCGCGTGATCACTGGAGTCGATCGGCTCGACACAAACAGCTGGTGTGCAAAAGCAGACACTCCTGGACAGTCTATGATCGCCGAGGAACACGCAACGTGATACGATGTTATCCAGTCACTCGAGTAAATACTGCACAATTATGGTAAGAATCTCCGACAAGAAGTGCGCACAATTAGCAACGATGAATATGCAAATGAGTGACTTTGAATATGTCACGGAAATGTTCCTGATGAAGCACGCACAATTAACAACGATGAATATGCAAATGAGTGACTTTGAATATGTCACAGAGTTCCTGAAGAAGCGCGCACAATTAACAACGAGCAATTAAAAACCGAACATACGATGTAAAATATAAACAAAATATTTCACATATCACTTGAACTTTAGTATCCAAAGAAATAACCGTTAACTTGCTCTATGAATTGTAACTTTTAAAACACTGCGGATTCAATCACACAGGTCTTCTAATGAGGCCTATTAACGAACTACATGATGACGAAGCACAGAGGCCGTACCCTCGACCGTAACCAACTGATAATTACCCGCGGCCTGCGTCGGCACGCACTCACACTACGCCTCCACTCACACCTCTCCTAGTGAGCCACCTGACCAGAGAAGTTTTATATTCCGCAAAAGTCACGTGACATGCCTAGCTCCTCCCTTATAGTGTAGAGATCTTCCACCTAAGATTTACCTTCAAAGACACCCCCTCACTACACCCTTCATCTACAAGTTGAGTCCGGCTCGCACTTAGTTTGTTCTGACTCTATATAATTCTGAGAACCGAGCTACGTCACATCTCTTGGTTAGTGGTCGAAGCCCAGAGAAGGATTTCGAAGGTTCGTCTTTACAAGATATTGGAATCGTTCGAGCATGTGATTCCAACGTTAAACTACATCTTATGAAGAAAACAGCAAATATTAAACTTCAAACACTAATAACTCCCTTAATAATTAACGGATTCGTTTCACATAAGCGGCAAACATCTTTAATATAACAGGTTCATATAATGTGCTACTTTAAAATTTAAGCTTTAAATAGCTTAATTAGTTTTGTCACTGATTATTCACTTTTATGTTAATTACACAGTCAAATTCGTATAAATGATAATTGGTTTTGATAGTTGATTACCTAGTGATATCTAATTGATGAAAATACACTTAATATGCTGCATATTAATGAAGTTAATAAATTAATTGAATACATTTACATATCAGTATGCAAATATGGTATAAACATCGAATTGAAAATAGCTAGGGAGGCTTGTATATCTTACACTATCTTATAGCACGATTCAAACATCATTGCATGGGTTATGATTTTTCTCTGTAAATTGCCTTCTGCCATTTACTGTAGGGCGCGACCAATTACAAGGCAAGCATAATGAACTTGGAGCAGTTTTCTAGTGACACCCCAAAAGCAAAAACTTGGGGTAAAAATATTTATTAAGAGAAGCCGCTGAAGTTAAGGAAATCAAAATAGACTCGATATGGTGTTGAAGATTGCAACTGAACGGTTTTAATGCTATTACCAAATTGTGTATAATGTAATAAAGTAACTCACAGTTTGATGCAATTGTTACTTAATTTTAAAAAAAAATGTATTAAGAGTCTACCCACTCAGTTATATAACTGATTTTCAGTGGGGGACAGTAAATCAAAGCAACCAAGCCAAACCCTGTAGGCCCCGACTTAATCGACAAGTGAGCGATAACCAATTAAAGATCGATATTTTTAATAGGAAATATAGCAATCAGTGGTATGGACAGTGCGAACACCCGCGGATTAACGCCAGAATCAACAAGGCCGATTCAGAACAACTCTGAATTTATTATGTACTTCGTTGATGGGACGGCTCTAAAGTCACCGTTTACAAACTCCTAAGACACAAACTGATGGACCTAAGTCCAAATCAGAAGTTAAAAAAACTTCTGACTTTGACGGGAATCGAACCCTATACCTTCAGCATTGGAAGCAGGTGCGCTAACCACAAGAAATATTTTCATCGATTTTTCAATGAGGAAGTTCACGAATATTTAACAAATACTCGTTCCAAAATGTCAGTATCACACGGTCCACGACAATACTCTAGATGCATAAACCAATACAATATTCTCAATACGAATAACTTGAACTCAATATCGTACAAATACATTTTGATAAGAGACATTAATTTTTAGTCACAAACTATAAAAATCCCACGTACATTACGCTAGCTGTATTACGGAACCGACTGCATTCTGTACGAATAAATATATGAATGCTTGTAAATGTGTTTCATCGTGACATCTGTAAAACGTAGTGTAAAGGAATTTTTTTAAATTCACTGGCTGAGATTATTGCTTGAAAGTAGGACTTGGGTAGGCATATATACCATACAAAAATGCAAAAACTTGCAAAAAAGGGGCCAAGCCGAAAACGAGGAAGATACAAGTGGCTCAACTGCATAAAGTGGTGATATCTAGAAGTGTGGCCAAGCCCATTATTTTGTTTAAAATAATAAATATATTTATTTATTATATAATAAATTCATAATACATCAATATCCATATTATTATCTAACTATAGTTATGAAATAAATATATTAACAAAAATAACATAAACATTTAATAAATTTATTGAAACATTAACATGTGGAAATATCAAAATTAACAGACGCCATTCAAAATTAAAAGCTTGGTCGATGGATTTGGATTGGTTATGTTTTGGTTAGTCAGTAACGACAACCAAGCTAAAAGACAACCAAGCTAAAAATTCATCGACCAAGCCTATAATTTTGAATGGCATCTGTTAATTTTGATATTTCCACATGTAAATGTTTCAATAAATTTATTTTATGTTTATGTTATTTTTGTTAATATATTTATTTCATAACTATAGTTAGATAATAAAATAGATATTGATATATTATGAATTTATTATATAATAAATAAATATATTTATTATTTTAAACAAAACAATGGGCTTGGCCACACTTCTAGATATCACCACTTTAAGCAGTTGAGCCACTTGTATCTTCCTCGTTTTCGGCTTGGCCCCTTTTTTGCAAGTTTTTGCATTTTTGTATGGTATATCAATAATTCTTTTAGAACGTACACGGTATAGATGCTAGCATCCAAGTGGAGAAAATTACTTTATTTACAATGATTCAAAATGAAATCTCACTCATTGACAGTTAAAAGGTTTGAGCATCGCAGTTATATATATATTTTTTTGCATTATCTATGCTTCCGGTCATCTAATCCAATCATCGTTTGTATAGCATATGGCCACTGAGATGACTGACTTCGGTGCAAAATTTTGGCTTCTCTAACATTATCCATTGAGGCCCCACAAACTGATACGGCAAGGGCCAGCCACCCACCCACCCACCCAGCCAGCCCAAGAAGAAAGTAATTTCGAACGATCTTGACGTCTCAATAACTTCTAGACGCATCATCAGATCGGGATAAAACTTGAAATGGGTCATCTCATAGTAAAAGCCTTTCGATTAAAGCAAGTTGCATGTTTTTATCTCACATGGTTTCGCGTCGGTGACACCGTGTTAAGTGCTAAAGTAGGCGTGCGGTAAAAGGCGCTAGTGGGAGCGGAGCCGCGCGTGGCTTGGCCCGGTGCGCTCCCGCGCACCTTGATGGTGTGTTATACATGGTGCATTGAGATACGCATAAATCGATACCCGGAAACGATCGCACTGAAAATATGCGAGTGTACCATTACAACAATCACTATTTTCAAATTCCATGAAAATGATTAAAATAACCAGTGAAATAAGATTTAAATTCTCAGTAAAATGTTCTACTAGGATTGCCATCGCGTATATTTTTATTTTTATTGTTACATCCATATTTTGAATTCCATAATATATAAAGTAAGGTATGATAAATGTTTTGCATGAACGTGTTATAAGCTAAAATATTTATTATTATGATTCTGTATACATTTTCGCCTGGAAAAAATGTATTTTCAAAAAAGTAATATTATTTTTAGTAGCCTTTATTACTATTTTTGTCTATTTGACTTGGAAATGAATGTTTAAATTAAATTCGTTTTGAAGTAGAAACCTGGTCAACGCTATATTAACATGAGGGAATAGCCACTTGATGACACTTAGACCCATCATTTTCTTTGATATCGACCCAAGAAAACTATGTGTACAACCATTCGTATGGATAGCAGCTGGTATCGAAGTGGAAACCTCGCGAATGAGGATATTGCTTCTAACACGTTAGAATACTTCTATCAGTGAAGCAGTCCCAATACCATTAACTAACATCACCAATGAAGATAAAAAAAAAAAAAATTGTCATCTGAACATCTGATAACGATATGACTTCACGTATCTTAACAAGATCATCAGTCCTACATCTTCTGCTTATAGTGCGCTTCAAACATTTCAATTGAATTTATACTGATTTCATATGAGGCAAGACATAACAACACTATACATTTAAACTCAAAACATTCTTTACCTATTTTAACTAGACGCATCTCAATTCTCTCCAAATATGGTCAGTCAGTTCCATTCCAGACACGTCTCTTCCCCGGAACCTACCACTGCAGCGAGACGACACTAAACGCATGGCCATAAAACACTTAGACAATGCACCCAGCGCTCGAAGCCCAGCTTGCCTTGCGTAATCACCGATAACCGATGTACGAAGGAATCGCCACACACGCCACACACACCACAAAAATCACGCTCCAAATATTTTATTAAAATTCGTATTGTCCCAAATACAAACATCAGGTGAATTAGTTTAAATCCAATTTATAAGCAAAGGATGAATGTAGAAATGTTTATAAGTAACATTGTGCTAACGTAAAATTGCTAGCAAACAATGACTAATTAACTATTGAGGCGATCAGATTATGATACATTTACGATTATCTTAAGCAACATTCTGGCCTTTTGTATAATCCGATTTTAATGCAAATTTACATACTTATACTTTACAATGGTAAAAACCACAATGCAAAAGGACGTAAACGTATGTTTCAATCTTCTACGTATAGAAATAAAAAAAATCTCTACAAGATAAAAACGTGCTTTAAAACATAATTTGTTTGGACAACCCTGATGAACTATTAAATGAAACTTATTGTTTTTTGGCGCTAAACACAACTGTTTGGACATGACTAATCGCATCCACCCAGCATTTTAGAATAATTTGGCAATATCATCGAAAAGTATGGCAAAACGTATACACAAATATTTTGATTTCGTAATCTGATTTTATTCTGTAACACGTGGATTCGCAACTTATAACGCCAGGAAAATTTATTTTGTAGTATTCTATTACCAAATAATCAAGGCAAAACGTATTTGAGTTTCGTTGTGTCAAGGCAAAACTGATTACGGACTTCTGATGAAAAACGATCGCAATGTGTAAAATGACAAAATTTTTCGGCTGACTGAGCTTGCTTTAAGGAACACTTACGCCCCACAAAAAAGTATAAATTTTTAAGAAGTGATGCAGTGTTCTTTTAGAATCATGCCTGTAAAGTTTCGTTGACATTGGTTAATATCTTCTACCTCAAATATACGCATAGGAAATGACGCGTTCCAAATGTACACAGATACATCTATCTATAAACTTGTTCCATACCTATAAGTGCGCTCCTGCTACGCTGGTCGCGCCCTAAAAACAGGACTGTCGCATGCGTCTCTTCGGTCTTATTTTTGTCATCATCAGGTCGTGCACGAAGTGATAGATTTCTTGCGAAGATCAGGGTTAAACATCGAATGTGTTTAAAAATCATTCACATCATAAGTCAGTGAGCACCTGATCTAGAAAGCAATCCCTCAAGTATTAACCTCCAACCGTCGCCACCAACACAGGTTTGTGTATGTAATGAAAATTAATGAGCATGAAAAACAACTGTGTAGGTTAATAAACAGATATTAAATATACATATTTTCAGTAAGATAACATAAAAAACATACTAGCACTTAAACTTGATGGCTAATTTGTTCCAGATTGCTGACATCAAAAGAAAAACGTTAAACCCAAGCTCTGGTTACCCAGTGCTCTAAACTATGCAAGATCTCCTTCACCAAGAGACTGCGTGACATCGTAGAATATTTCAATGTCTGAGGAGTCTGGTGAACACCATCAAGATTATAACGTGACCAATTTCTTTTAGATCACAATTAAAACATTACATCAACCACATAGGTATGTTTTATAGAACGAGCTGAACCACTTTTATTTCTTAAGTAAATAAAGCTTTTTCAAGATATTTCTGGTTTTGTACAATAGGTATTTGCGTAATTAAAAACAGGACTGTCGCATGCGTCTCTTCAGTCTTGTTTTTGTCATCATCAGGTCATGCACGAAGTGATTGATTTCTTGCGAAGATCAGGGTAAAACTTCTGTTTAGGTCTTCGCTGACTTGTTTTGTGTATGTGTTTTTAAAAATCATTCACAGAATAAGGTAGTGGGAACCTGAACTAGAAAGCAACACATCGAGTATTAACCTCCAATCGGTGCCGCCTCTACCACAGGTTTGTGTATGTAATGGAAATTAATGAGTATGAAAAAAACGACTGTGGAGGTTAATAAACTGATATTAAATTTAAATATTTTATGTGAGATAACATTAGAAAAAAATACTTTTTGTCATCTGAACATCTGATAACGCGATATGAATATGACTTCACGTATCTTAACATGATCATCAGTCCTACATCTTTTGCTTATAGTGCGATTCAAACATTTCTATTTAACTAATACTGATTTCATATGAGGCAAGACATAACAACACTATACAATTAAACTCAAAACATTCTTTACCTTTTTTAACTAGACGCATCTCAATTCTCTCCAGATATGGTCAGTCAGTTCCATTCCAGACACGTCTCTTCCCGGGAACCTACCACTGCAGCGAGACGACACTAAACACATGGCCATAAAACACTTAGACAATGCACCCAGCGCTCGAAGCCAAGCTTGCCTTGGGTAATCACCGATAACCGATGTAAGAAGGACTCGCCACACACGCCACACTCGCCACAAAAATCACGCTCCAAATATTTTATTAAATTCTTATTATCCTAAATACAAACATCAGGTGAATTAGTTCAAATCCAATGTATAAGCAAAGGATGAATGTAGAAATGTTTATAAGTAACATTGTGCATACGTAAAATTGCTAGCAAACAATGACTAATTACCTATTGAGGCGATCAGATTATGATACATTTACGATTATCTTAAGCAACATTTTGGCCTTTCGTATAATCCGATTTTAATGCAAATTTACATACTAATACTTTACAATGGTAAAAACCACCATGCAAAAGGACTTTAACGTATGTTTCAATCTTCTACGTATAAAAAAATAAAAAAATCTCTACAAGATAAAAACGTGCTTTAAAACATAATTTGTTTGGACAACCCTGATGAACTATTGAATGAAACTAATTGTTTTTTGGCACTAAACACAACTGTTTGGACATGACTAATTGCATCCACCCTGCATTTTAGAATAATTTGGCAATATCATCGAAAAGTATGGCAAAACGTATACACAAATATTTTGATTTCGTAATCTGATTTTATTCTGTAACACGTGGATTCGCAACTTATAACGCCAGGAAAATTTATTTTGTAGTATTCTATTACCAAATAATCGAGGCAAAACGTATTTGAGTTTCGTTGTGTTAAGGCAAAACTGATAACGGACTTTTGATGAAAAACTATTGCAATGTGTAAAATGACAAAATTTCACGGCTGACTAAGCTTGCATTAAGGAACACTTACGCCCCTCAAAAAAGTATGAAATTTTAAGGAGTGATGCAGTGTTCTTTTGGAATCATGCCTGTAAAGTTTCGTTGACATTGGGTTATATCTTCTACCTCAAATATACGCATAGGAAATGACACGTTCCGAATGTACACAGATACATACATCTATAAACTTGTTGCAAACCTATAAGTGCGCTCCTGCTACGCTGGTCGCGCCCTTAAAACAGGACTGTCGCATGCGTCTCTTCGGTCTTATTTTTGTCATCATCAGGTCGTGCACGAAGTGATAGATTTCTTGCGAAGATCAGGGCTAAACATCGAATGTGATTAAAAATCATTCACATCATAAGTCAGTGAGCACCTGATCTAGAAAGCAATCCTTCAAGTATTAACCTCCAACCGTCGCCACCAACACAGGTTTGTGTATGTAATGAAAATTAATGAGCATGAAAAACAACTGTGAAGGTTAATAAACAGATATTAAATATACATATTTTCAGTAAGATAACATAAGAAACATACTAGCTCTTAAACTTGATGGCTAATTTGTTCCAGATTGCTGACAATTAAAAAAAAGCGTTCATCCCAAGCTCTGGTTACCCAGTGCTCTAAACAATGCAAGATCTCCTTCACCAAGAGACTGCCTGACATCGTAGAATATTTCAATGTCTGAGGAGTCTGGTGAACACCATCAAGATTATAACGTGACCAATTTCTTTTAGATCACAATTAAAACATTACATCAACCACATAGGTATGTTTTATAGAACGAGCTGAACCACTTTTATTTCTTAAGTAAAAAAAGCTTTTTCAAGATATTTCTGGTTTCGTACAATAGGTATTTGCGTTATTAAAAACAGGACTGTCGCATGCGTCTCTTCAGTCTTGTTTTTGTCATCATCAGGTCATGCACGAAGTGATTGATTTCTTGCGAAGATCAGGGTTAAACTTCTGTTTAGGTCTTTGCTGACTTGTTTTGTGTATGTGTTTTTAAAAATCATTCACAGAATAAGGTAGTGGGAACCTGAACTAGAAAGCAACACATCGAGTATTAACCTCCAATCGGTGCCGCCTCTACCACAGGTTTGTGTATGTAATGGAAATTAATGAGTATGAAAAAACCACTGTGGAGGTTAATAAACCGATATTAAATTTAAATATTTTATGTGAGATAACATAAGAAACAAAAAATTGTCATCTGAACATCTGATAACGCGATATGAATATGACTTCATGTATCATTCAGATGATGATCATCAGTCCTACATCTTTTGCTTATAGTGTGATTCAAACATTTCAATTTAACTTATACTGATTTCATATGAGGCAAGACATAACAACACTATACATTTAAACTCAAAACATTCTTTACCTATTTTAACTAGACGCATCTCAATTCTCTCCAGATATGGTCAGTCAGTTCCATTCCAGACACGTCTCTTCCCGGGAACCTACCACTGCAGCGAGACGACACTAAACACATGGCCATAAAACACTTAGACAATGCACCCAGCGCTCGAAGCCAAGCTTGCCTTGGGTAATCACCGATAACCGATGTACGAAGGACTCGCCACACACGCCACACACGCCACAAAAATCACGCTCCAAATATTTTATTAAATTCGTATTGTCCCAAATACAAACATCAGGTGAATGAGTTTAAATCCAATGTATAAGCAAAGGATGAATGTAGAAATGTTTATAAGTAACATTGTGCTAACGTAAAATTGCTAGCAAACAATGACTAATTAACTTTTGAGGCGATCAGATTATGATACATTTACGATTATCTTAAGCAACATTTTGGCCTTTCGTATAATCCAATTTAAAGCAAATTTACATACTTATACTTTACAATGGCAAAAACCACCATGTAAAAGGACTTTAACGTATGTTTCAATCTTCTATGTATAGAAAAAAAAAATCACTACAAGATAAAAACGTGCTTTAAAACATAATTTGTTTGGACAACCCTGATGAACTATTGAATGAAACTAATTGTTTTTTGGCACTAAACACAACTGTTTGGACATGACTAATTGCATCCACCCTGCATTTTAGAATAATTTGGCAATATCATCGAAAAGTATGGCAAAACGTATACACAAATATTTTGATTTCGTAATCTGATTTTATTCTGTAACACGTGGATTCGCAACTTATAACGCCAGGAAAATTTATTTTGTAGTATTCTATTACCAAATAATCGAGGCAAAACGTATTTGAGTTTCGTTGTGTTAAGGCAAAACTGATAACGGACTTTTGATGAAAAACTATTGCAGTGTGTAAAATGACAAAATTTGACGGCTGAATAAACTTGCATTAAGGAACACTTACGCCCCTCACAAAAGTATGAAATTTTAAAGTGATTGATGCAGTGTTCTTTTAGACTCATGCCTGTAAAGTTTCGTTTACATTGGTTAATATCTTCTACCTCAAATATACGCATAGGAAATGACCTTCCGAATGTACACAGATACATACATCTATAAACTTGTTCCAAACCTATAAGTGCGCTCCTGCTACGCTGGTCGCGCCCTAAAAACAGGACTGTCGCATGCGTCTCTTCGGTCTTATTTTTGTCATCATCAGGTCGTGCACGAAGTGATAGATTTCTTGCGAAGGTCAGGGTTAAACTTCGAATGTGTTTAAAAATCATTCACATCATAAGTCAGTGAGCACCTGATCTAGAAAGTAAACCCTCAAGTATTAACCTCAAACCGTCGCCACCAACACAGGTTTGTGTATGTAATGAAAATTAATGATCATGAAAAACAACAGTGAAGGTTAATAAACAGATATTAAATATACATATTTTCAGTCAGATAACATAAAAAACATACTAGCACTTAAACTTGATGGCTAATTTGTTCCAGATTGCTGACATCAAAAGAAAAACGTTAAACCCAAGCTCTGGTTACCCAGTGCTCTAAACTATGCAAGATCTCCTTCACCAAGAGACTGCGTGACATCGTAGAATATTTCAATGTCTGAGGAGTCTGGTGAACACCATCAAGATTATAACGTGACCAATTTCTTTTAGATCACAATTAAAACATTACATCAACCACATAGGTATGTTTTATAGAACGAGCTGAACCACTTTTATTTCTTAAGTAAATAAAGCTTTTTCAAGATATTTCTGGTTTTGTACAATAGGTATTTGCGTAATTAAAAACAGGACTGTCGCATGCGTCTCTTCAGTCTTGTTTTTGTCATCATCAGGTCATGCACGAAGTGATTGATTTCTTGCGAAGATCAGGGTAAAACTTCTGTTTAGGTCTTCGCTGACTTGTTTTGTGTATGTGTTTTTAAAAATCATTCACAGAATAAGGTAGTGGGAACCTGAACTAGAAAGCAACACATCGAGTATTAACCTCCAATCGGTGCCGCCTCTACCACAGGTTTGTGTATGTAATGGAAATTAATGAGTATGAAAAAAACGACTGTGGAGGTTAATAAACCGATATTAAATTTATATATTTTTTTATGTGAGATAACATTTTAAAAAAAAAACTTTTTGTCATCTGAACATCTGATAACGCGATATGAATATGACCTTACGTATCTTAACATGATTATCAGTCCTACATCTTTTGCTTATAGTGTGATTCAAACATTTCAATTTAACTTATACTGATTTCATATGAGGCAAGACATAACAACACTATACATTTAAACTCAAAACATTCTTTACCTATTTTAACTAGACGCATCTCAATTCTCTCCAGATATGGTCAGTCAGTTCCATTCCAGACACGTCTCTTCCCCGGAACCTACCACTGCAGCGAGACGACACTCAACACATGGCCATAAAACAATTAGACAATGCACCCAGCCCTCGAAGCCCAGCTTGCCTTGCGTAATCACTGATAACCGATATACCAGGGAATCGCCACACACGCCACACACACCACAAAAATCACGCTCCAAATATTTTATTAAAATTCGTATTATTCCAAATGCAAACATTAGGTGAATTAGTTTAAATCCAATTTATAAGCAAAGGATGAATGTAGAAATATTTATTGGATGAGCGTAGCGAGCGTAGTGAGCGGAAGCGAAGACTTCAATTTCACTGACCCCCCAAAAAAATTTAGCTCGGGTGTTTTTTTTTGTTTTTTTGTTTGTTTGTTTTTCCGTCTGTTTGTTCGCTCGATTCCGGGCAAACGGCATATGCGATCTTGATGAAAATTTGACCGGACCTTCGTTTTCTCTGAACTTAGAGGTGTATTGTTTTTGGGTACAATCGAAGAAATATTTCTCATGAATATCGTACTTTTACGATTTTTTTCGATTTTTAGTGCGATATTTTCGTGACATTTGGGCCGATTCTGACCAAACGGGTGAGGCTAGAACGTTCATATTTCACATGGACATTAAGATTATGGTGCTGTAGTACGTTTAGAAAGAAAAAGTAGAAAAAGTTAGCTAGAATCCATAGAAATAAAGGTTTTAATATTAGTTTTTCAATTTTTAGTGCGATTTTTTTCGTCACATTTGGGCCGATTCTGACCAAACGGGTAGGGCTACAACGTTCAGATTTCACATGGACATTAAGGTTATGGTGATGTAGTACC
The DNA here is from genome assembly GCA_024449915.1 of Sweltsa coloradensis. Classification (NCBI taxonomy): domain Eukaryota; kingdom Metazoa; phylum Arthropoda; class Insecta; order Plecoptera; family Chloroperlidae; genus Sweltsa; species Sweltsa coloradensis. The sequence continues at coordinate 1,038,186 of JAMZAV010000405.1, read as the reverse complement.
TTTTGAAAGAAAAAGTTGAAAAAATTAGTCAGAATCTACAGAAATAAAGGTTTTAATATGAGTTTTTTGAAGTTTATAATACCAATTAACAAATAACAATAGAAACTTGACAACAATCACCTCCACAATGCATTCAAAAAGCACTTGCAAAGGAAAAGTGCAAACAAACGCACAAAACGCAAAAAAAACTTACAAAAAAAACGCTCATCCATCAACGCGGCGGGACTTTAGCGTTTTCCTATTAAGTAACATTGTGCTTACGTAAAATTGCTAGCAAACAATGACTAATTACCTATTGAGGCGATCAGATTATGATACATTTACGATTATCTTAAGCAACATTTTGGCCTTTCGTATAATCCGATTTTTTAGCAAATTTACATACTAATACTTTACATCGGTAAAAACCACCATGCAAAAGGACGTTAACGTATGTTTCAATCTTCTACGTTTAAAAAAATAAAAAAATCTCTACAAGATAAAAACGTGCTTTAAAACAAAATTTGTTTGGACAACCCTGATGAACTATTGAATGAAACTAATTGTTTTTTGGCACTAAACACAACTGTTTGGACATGACTAATTGCATCCACCCTGCATTTTAGAATAATTTGGCAATATCATCGAAAAGTATGGCAAAACGTATACACAAATATTTTGATTTCGTAATCTGATTTTATTCTGTAACACGTGGAATCGCAACTTATAACGCCAGGAAAATTTATTTTGTAGTATTCTATTACCAAATAATCGAGGCAAAACGTATTTGAGTTTCGTTGTGTTAAGGCAAAACTGATAACGGACTTTTGATGAAAAACTATCGCAATGTGTAAAATGACAAAATTTGACGGCTGACTAAACTTGCATTAAGGAACACTTACGCCTCTCTAAAAAGTATGAAATTTTAAGGAGTGATGCAGTGTTCTTTTGGAATCATGCCTGTTAAGTTTCGTTGACATTGGTTAATATCTTCTACCTCAAATATACGCATAGAAAATGACGCGTACCAAATGTACACAGATACATACATCTATAAACTTTTTGCAAAACTATAGTGCGCTCCTGCTACGCTGGTCGCGCCCTAAAAACAGGACTGTCGCATGCGTCTCTTTGGTCTTATTTTTAAATAAATAAAAAAAAAATTATTTAGAGTCTACCCACTCAGTTATATAACTGATTTTTAGTGGGAGACTTTTAATCAAAGCGACCAAGCAAACCCTGCAGGCCCCGACGCAATCGACGAGTGAGCGATAACCAACCATAGATCGTCATCATCAGGTCGTGCACAAAGTGATAGATTTCTTGCGAAGATCAGGGTTAAACATCGAATGTGTTTAAAAATCATTCACATCATAAGTCAGTGAGCACCTGATCTAGAAAGCAATCCCTCAAGTATTAACCTCCAACCGTCGCCACCAACACAGGTTTGTGTATGTAATGAAAATAAATGAGCATGAAAAACAACTGTGTAGATAAACAGATATTAAATATACATATTTTCAGTAACAGAAGAAACATACTAGCACTTAAACTTGATGGCTAATTTGTTTCAGATTGCTGACATCAAAAGAAAAACGTTAAACCCAAGCTCTGGTTACCCAGTGCTCTAAACTATGCAAGATCTCCTTCACCAAGAGACTGCCTGACATCGTAAAATATTTCAATGTCTGAGGAGTCTGGTGAACACCATCAAGATTATAACGTGACCGATTTCTTTTAGATCACAATTAAAACATTACATCAACCACATAGGTATGTTTTATAGAACGAGCTGAACCACTTTTATTTCTTAAGTAAATAAAGCTTTTTCAAGATATTTCTGGTTTTGTACAATAGGTATTTGCGTAATTAAAAACAGGACTGTCGCATGCGTCTCTTCAGTCTTGTTTTTGTCGTCATCATCAGGTCATGCACGAAGTTCTTGCGAAGATCAGGGTTAAACTTCTGTTTAGGTCTTCGCTGACTTGTTTTGTGTATGTGTTTTAAAAAATCATTCATAGAATAAGGAAGTGGGAACCTGAACTAGAAAGCAACACATCAAGTATTAACCTCCAATCGGTGCCGCCTCTACCACAGGTTTGTGTATGTAATGGAAATTAATGAGTATGAAAAAAACGACTGTGGAGGTTAATAAACCGATATTAAATTTAAATATTTTATGTGAGATAACATAAGAAACATACTAGCACTTAAACTCGATCCCATATTTGTTCCAGATTGCTGACATCAAAAGAAAAAAGTTATATCTAAGCTCTGGTCACCAAGTGCTCTAAACAATGCAAGATCTCCTTCACCAAAAGTCTGTCTGACTTGATAAAATAGTTCACTGACTATGGTGTCAGGTGCACACCATCAAGATTGTAACTATCCAAATTCTTTTAGATCACAATTAAAACATTACATCAACGATCAACCACATAGGTATGTATTATAGAATGAGCTGAAGCTCATAGCTTTTGCAAGATATTTCTGGTTTTGTACAATAGGTATTTGCGTAATTAAAAACAGGACTGTCGCATGCGTCTCTTCGGTCTTGTTTTTGTCATCATCAGGCTGTGCACGAAGTGATTGATTTCTTGCAAAGATCAGGGTTAAACTTCTGTTTCGGTCTTTGCTGACTTGTGTTGTGTATGTGTTTTTAAAAATCATTCACAGAATAAGGTAGTGGGAACCTGAACTAGAAAGCAACACCTCGAGTATAAACCACTAACCGGCGCCACCACCAACACAGGTTTGTGTATGTAAGGTAAGTATAAAATAATAAACTGTGTAAGTAAAAATTTGTTATTAAAACAAAACAATAACATTTGGAAGAGTTTATGTCTAGCTATATCATCCATTAGAAAAATAGTTTTATGTCATGGCAACTGTCCAAAATGTCAATTTAATGTTCTCGTTTTAAATACCATTTTTTGTAAATCATGTATGTCACAAAAATCGCTGTTATAGAGAGAGTGCAACAACGATATTTCAAACATTTGTGCTTCAAGGCTAATAAGGAATACCAAAGAGTAAATTATCTAGGTATGTGTTCTGACAACAATCTAAGTACCCTTGAAAATCGGAGGAAATTTATGGACATTGTTCTGCTCTTCAAAGTTGCTAATAACCTGCTTGACACGCCTCTAATTGAGTCATTAAACTACCCTGTGCCACCAAGGAACACTCGAATTCATAAACTGTTTCATCTTCCCTCCAGCCGCATTGATGTGCACAAGTATTCGTGTTTAATAAGGTTGCAGGCTACGTACAACAATCTTTTATCATTGAATGGGTCTAATTTAGATTTGCACAATAGTAACATCCATCACTTTCGAAAACAACTAAAAGAAATATTATAATCAACTTCACTAATGTCTATAGTCGCTCGTGCTTTCACATACAATTCATATTTCCACTTTACACACTCACACAATCATTCACTCAATCATACATACAACGCAATACGCATACATACATACATTCATCATCTCACACTCACATATATTCATATTTAAATATTTTTTATAGTCATTTTTATGTAACTAATTTTACATTGTATTGTTGCAATTTGTATGTTATAGTTTGGTAAATTACACTTGTGGGACATCTGTCTTGTTGTAATGTGGCCACAAATAAATAAATAAATAAATAAAATAAATTGTTTGGTAATGACACACAGCTTTATTTATAACTATTTTGGATTTTTTTTTGTCTTGTCTGCTGTGTTTTTATCACTTGTAATAGGCAATATTGTTTAAAAATACTCCTGTAAAGAAGTCAAAATATTGTGATTTATTTTTGTTATTATAACGATAATATCTGTCTTATAATTAAATTTGCTATAATAAACTGTGGACGTGCTTTATTATGGGTGTGTAAAGATAATCCATTCTGTGTTGGAATGTGGGGGAAAAAACGTTGGTACTAGTGTAAATGTGAATCGAGGTGATTAATGTCATTCATTTTTACCAAACAAACGCCTGGTAAGTCATTAATAATAATAAGACAAAGCAGTCAAATTTGTCGATTTTGGGTTGATGAAAGCATTGTGTGGAGCAGGTTGAGTGGATACGCAGGGTTATTTCACACATAAAGGAATTCAAGACTTGTTCAAGAATACTCGTTAGATTTAATTATTAGCAAGACAAGTTGTGATACAATTACGTTACGTTTTACAAAAGTTGACAAGAGAGAATGGAATTCTAGGCGAGCAAAATAAAGCGCTGCCTGCCCTCTAGCGGGTAACAAGGGAAAATGCGTGAAGTGCCTATCCTAGTGTTCAGGTCGGCAGCAGAATGCGTGACCGTCTCTTATCGTATCTGCGAGAGCGCCAATTTCAACACTTCCCCTCGAGATGAGAACGGAGATTCTGTATTCCCAGCATCCGAAGGCATTTCGTGTGCTTCGGTCCAGGCAGTCCCTTTGTTAGTACCTCAGCTGCCATGTCCTCGGTCGACCTGTACTCGACCTTCACAAGTCCATTTTCCAACACTTCTCTGATGAAGTGGTGGCGCACATCTATGTGCTTCGTTCTTTGATGGTAAATGGGGTTTTCTGATAACTTTCGTGCCCCATTGTTGTCGCTGAATATTTTTACTTCGGTAATTTCTCAAAACTGAGTTCTACGAGGAATCGCTGAAGGTATATGGCTTCCTTAGCGGCTTCGGTGAAAGCCATATACTCAGCCTCAGTCGACGATAGGGCCACTGTTCTCTGCTTTCTTGATTCCCAGGAAATCGGACAACCGCTCAGGATAAAAGCATACCCTGTATAGGATCTCCTGTCGTTCGAACAGTTCCCCCAATCTGCATCCCCGATACCAACCAAACTACCAGCTGATTGTTTGAATCGTAGACCAATATCCGCCGTTCCCTTCAAGTACCGCAGAACCCGTTTCGCCGCAATCCAGTGAGTTCTGTCGTAGCAGGAATTGTATTGGCTTAGATAGCTGACCGCGTGGGCTATGTCAGGTCTAGAGCAAACAGCCAAATACATCAGTGCCCCTATTAGTTCTCTGTACGGCAGTTTCTCTTCCCCTGGTTCGGACTTCTCTTCGTTCCTCTTCAGCTTCGTGCCAGGGTCCAACGGCGTAGATACGGGCTTTGACTCCGACATTCCGTAACGTTCTAGGATGTCGTTTACATATCCTTGCTGGTTCATGGATATTCCTTAAACGTCTCTGACGAATTCTATTCCAAGACACTATTTCACTTCTCCAAGATTTTTGACTTCGAATACCTTTGACAGATGATCAAAAACTTCGGCAATGACTTTCTCGTTTTGGGATGCGACTAACATGTCATCCACGTATACCATAACGATCAGGATGTTTTCTCCTTGCCCGGAGAAAAATGAGCAAGGGTCGGCAGCAGATTGTTTCAATCCAAATTTCGATAGTTGTTCGCTCAATGCTGCATGCCAGCGACGTCTGGCCTGACGCAGACCGTAAAGCGCCTTATTTAAGAGACATACCTTGTTACCATCCCTTAGTTCGTGGAGCATTTCCGTTGCTTTCTTTCCAGTTTCGCTGTTCTTCGATTCCGTGTGAGATATTTCCTCTAGTGTTTCTTCAATGAGCTTGGGCACCTCCATGTATATCTTCTCTTCGAGCACGCCAATCAGGTACGAGGTCGTGACATCGAACTGATTTACCTTCATCCCATGCTGTGCAGCTTGAGCCATCATCATACGTACGGAACTGATACGCGCCACTGGCGCAAAAGTCTCGTCGAAATCCACACCTGGACGCTGTGCGAAGCCCCTAGCGACTATCCTAGCTTTTCTTCGGTCGATGTTCCCATCCTGATCGTATTTGTTTCTCAGGACTATCGACTGCCAATTACCTTGCGATCCAATGGACGTTCCACCAGCTTCCACGTATCTTTCTTGATAATCGATTTCAGCTCGGATGCTATGGCTTGACGCCACTCGTCCCTGTTCGAACCATCTATCGCCTCTTGGAATGGAACTTTGGCTACACCGGCAAATTCCAAATCTTCTTCTACGTAACAGGCCGGTTGGTAGATCGTCTTGGGTCTTCCCCTGAGACCAGTCATAAGTCTTCCGGGTCGGGCACGGCCTCTTTTTGGTTCATTCTCAGCCGCGTCTTCTTCCGGTGCGTTTTCTTCATTCGACTCGTTCTCTTCGATCGGAAACTCAACGACCTTCCGAACTGGGGAGTTGGTTTCCTCCGGTATAAAATCCTCGTACACTTTGTCGGTTGGGAATGTTACTGACTTAGTAAATTCCACGTCTCGCGTTATGTTGATTTTTCTATCTTCCGGTACCCATACTCTGTATGCTTTCGACTCCTTCGAATAACCGACAAATACACCTTTCTTTGAGCGTGGCTCGAACTTGTTCCGAGCTGGTTCCCGGATCAAAGTGAAGACTTCGCAGCCGAATTCACCTAAGTTACTCACGTCCAGTGCTTCTCCAGTCCATTTCTCAAAAGGAGTTTTGCCACTTATGCTTCTAGAAGGACACCTGTTTCTGATGTAATTTGCCGTGTTAATTGCTTCGCCCCAAAACGACGGTGGCAGTCCGGATTGTATCAGTAGGCACCTTGCCATTTCCACGAGCGTACGGTTTTTCCTTTCCGCGACTCCGTTCTGTTCCGGTGTGTGCGTAACCGTTAACTTACGTCCGATGCCGTTTGTCTTTAAGTAGTCTTCAAAAGCGATACTTCGGTATTCTGTGCCATTGTTTGATTGAAGATACATTATTTTTTTACTAGTATGTGTCTCGACGAAAGCTTTGAATTCCTTGAATGCATCCAAAGCCTCACTTTTCTGCTTGAGCATTTTCACCTCACACCAGCGTGAGCAATCGTCGATGAACGTGATAAAATATCTTGCCATTCCGTTCGATTCAACGTGCATCGGACCACAAATATCGGAGTAAATTATTTCCAGCAATTCCGTGTTTTTCTCCAAATTTTTGGGAAAAGGGGCTCTAGTCATTTTTCCACGGATGCACGTTTCACAATCGAACGTCTCTCTTCGTTCGATTACATCGATACCCAGCACGGTTCCGTTGCGTTCGCCTTCCAGGAGATCTTTGATGTTTAGATGTCTCATTCTGCGAAGCCAACTCTCCACAGTAGTGCGTTTTGATTCGGTAGTTATGTTACATTGCTGCTCACTCTCTTGCACTCAGTAGAGCCCGTTCACTCGATCAGCTGATAACACTGTCCTACCCGTTCCATCGACGATCTTGGTTGACAAGAGAGAATGGAAATCTAGGCGAGCAAAATAAAACGCTGCCTGCCCTCTAGCGGGTAACAAGGGAAAATGCGTGAAGCGCCTATCCTAGTGTTCAGGTCGGCCGGCAGAATGCGTGACCGTCTCTTATCGTATCTGCGAGAGCGCCAGTTTCAACACATTGCCTAAATACGTGTTCCTATAGGTTACTAGCAACATGCTACTAAAAACAAATGAATCGATTCAAAGGATATGCCACAGGTTGTTAACGTCCCGACCAACATGTGGCCTGTCCTCGGTTCGATTGGTTTGTTTCATTCGTGTAGAAGAATGTGGCTCCTTGCTTAAGTAGTCTATTAAGTTTAGTATGTTTGGCTTTGTCCCTATTGGAGTTTGACGAGTAGAGCGGAGCACAAAATACTAGTGGGTCCGTGAAATTTCTTCAGTCTCTCTTCAGAGCAGGGTTCCTTCACTGGCCTTATCGTCAGACAGCAAGTTCTTAACCAGCACCAGCAAAAGCATGTAGGTGTTATAAGTCGAAGAAATGTTTTAAAAACGAAAAAAATCGTAAAATGGCAATTTTCATAAGAAATAATTTTTTGATTGCGCTCAAATTTCAAACGTTTATATAAATTCATATAATTAAGTTTCTGTGAAACAATCATTACAATCGGGTAAAGCTTGTAGGTGTGATAAGTCAGATATTTTTTAAATCGAAAAAATTCGTAAAATTGCGATTTTTATGAGAAATAATTTTTTGATTGCGCTCAAATTTCATATGAATATATAAATTCCTAAAATTAAAGTTCTGTGAAAAAATCAACACAATCGGATAAAGCATGTAGGTGTTATAGGCTAAGTCAAATATTTTTTTCTTACTTAGGCCTAAAAAAAATCGTAACATATCAATTTTCATGGGAAATAAGTTTTTTGATTGCGCTCAAAAAAACGTGGAAGTTCTAAGTGCGGAGAATTTGAAGGCCTCCAGAAAATTTAATTGCAATTGGATTATCGGTTTAGCCGAAATCGTGTTAAAAAACCCACAAAAATCCAAACAGAAAAAAAAGAAAGCATAATAATCCCGGATTTTTTCCTCCAGTGTAGTGAAATTGAATCTTCGCTTCGCTCGCTACACTCATCAAAAATAAAAAAACCTAGGAAGCTTCGAAAACGCTTTTTCAGGCGAGTTGTTGGATGAATGTAATTTTTTTTTTATGAAAAAAGCGTAAAATTGCAATTTTCATGAGAAATAATTTTTCGATTTCACTCAAATTTCACACGAATATATTGATTTATAAAGTTAAAGTTCTGAGAGAAAATCATAACAATCGGATAAATTATGTAGGTGTTATAAGTTCAAGAAATTTAAAAAATCGAAACAAATCGTAAAATTGCAATTTTCATGAGAAATAATTTTTTAATTGCGCTCAAATTTCACACGAATATATAAATTCATAAAATTCAAAAACCTAGCTGCGATAAAACATAACATTACATACATTTTGGCGATAATGGCTATGCAAATAGTTCAGTTCCTGAAAAAAATAATATCACAGCGCGTGACAATATTTTTTTTCCTACTTCCCCACTTCAATGCCAAATAACTTGAACAGCAAAGCAAAGACAAAGGAAAGCGTTTAAGCGTTTCAAATAAAGCAAAAGCATTGTTACAGGGAAATATAAGGAATATATAGTTATAGCCTGTTCAAAAACGTAAGTCCCTAAATGTATAACTAGTAAATAAATATTTATATATATACAAATTTTAAACATTGTACATTTGTCTTTTCGACAATAACACATGTACATGTACATTGTTTAGCTATTAATATGTCCATAAAGGCAAAGGAAAATATATATTTTTAATTTTATATTATACATATCACGTATCCAAATATGTTTATCCTTCTCCTACAGAATGTCTTCGTTGATCAATGCTTTAGGCTACTGCAGGGATTTTGACTAGAGATAGCCATTATAGAACAATGTTAGAAGCAAAATGAGTTCTCTGAAAACAAAATTATTGTGAACAGACTTTACTTCTTTATTTATTCTTCTTAAATAATTACGTTTTGCGTCATTTCTTTTTGTGGCAACAATTATAACTAAATTTTCAAAATAACGGTATGATTTGGCATTATGCACTCGAGCATGGAAGCTGCATGAAGCAATCAGCATTTAATATTTGGAGGGTTTCTATTTTTTATTTGACAGTTATATTGCCTTAATGTCTACTATTGAATTCTGTCTTATTGTAATGACATATTTATAGCTAAACAATGTACATGTACATGGTTTTATTGTCGGAAAGACAAATAATGTATAGCTTACAATTTGTATATATAAATATTTATTAACTAATTACACATTTAAGGACCCACTTTTTGGAACAGTATATATCGACATATTCCTTATATTTCCGAGTAACAATGCTTTTGCTTGTGTAAGATACTATCAGAATATTATTTAAAACGCTTAAACTCTATAGTATGCTTTATGTAAGTAATTTGGCATTAAAATGGGGTAGTGTGAAAGCAAATATAGAGTGTCACGCGCTGTGACATTATTTTTTTCAGGAATTCAACTATATGCAAAGCCATATCGCCAAAAATGTATATCATGATATGTTTTATCCCAGCTAGGTGATAATTATATATCTAACATAAAACTAAAAACAAATCCACTGGAAACCTTCATTTTCTTAAAAATAAATAGCGGGTACCCACTTTTGGAAACTGACTGTACTTATTTGTTTGAATTACATTTGCCCCAATCATGATTTGCTTTATTTACGTTTAAGAGAGAAAAATAATGAATTAACATTTATAAGAAGGAAAATTACAGTGATATTCTACTTTTTCTTGACTCAGGTGCCACGCGCATCTTCAGGTATTTTATTATTTACAGTGTATTCGTTACATTTTGTGCCAAATTCAAGATAACCATTTTGTTGCCAACATCATTAACTATTATTTAGCATTTGAGTATCCATTTTTTAAAAATCTTTACCTTTGCCATCAAACAAAAGCAGTGCATATTCTTAAAAATACGTATCTTGAGGTCTATTTGATCATGAAACAAACTGTATTTATATATTTAGACGTATGAAAAGTACACTATATTAAAACGTGATATATGCTTAAAAAAACAAGAACATAAAGATGATGTCTGTAAGTGCATTTATAACAAATACATTTCACATTTAAGTTGTCAGTGTGTGGACAAAGAAATTGAGCGTCGGTCGTGTTCATAGCGAAGGCGAACGAAATATTGAGTTTTTTTTATTTATTATTTATTAAACGCCTATCCTATTCAGTTATAAAAACTGATTTACAAAGGAGGACAACAAAATAAATCTTATTACAGAGATGCAGAAACAACAATAAAATATTTGAAATAGTAGTATTACAACAACAATGCATTAAGCACAACAATTTTGGTTACAAATAAAAATGACATTAAATGCATTGAATGAATGAATCAAATATAAAAGAGGGTGCGAAATGAAAAGAAAAGAAAAGAAAAAGAAAGAAAAAAAAGAAAAGGAAAGGAAAAAAGAAAGAAAAAGACAGAAAAAGAAAGAAAGAAAAAAAAGAAAAAAAGAAAAGAAAAAAAATCATTAAAAAGAAAATCGTGAAGAAAAAACTGATTTATTAGACGATCCCAATCAAACGAATATAAGATTTGCCAAAAATCAGGAACAGCAAATCAGGGAGTATAATCAAAAACTTTCGCGGTGGAAACAACTGAACGCGATTCTTTATTCTTGTTTTCAATCTTCTTTTTGTGTTCAAATCTTGATAAGAGTTTAGTCCAAAAAATATTGATTCTAATATTTAATTATATCAAATATATAATTATTTAATACTGTTCATGTCAAAAACTGATCACAGCAATGATACAGGACACCTTACTCAAGTTGCAAGCTCCATCAGTAGGCGGAAACCAGACAATCTAGGCAGAACCATATAGTTGAAAATACATTTAAAGTTAAAATTAAAGCTTTTGGTGTAGGGAATCGAACGGTATATGTGAACCTTTTCCACCCCATTAAAACCTACAATTTTGTCAGAACGACTATAATGAGATCCCACTTATAACAAAAAACGTACAAATACAGCCAAACCTTACACAATCAAAAACAATGATATCTAAAAGGCATGCCAAGCTTATGTACCCTCCTACATTTTGGCAATCTTAAAACATAAATTTACTTTGCCCTGTAACAGCATTCTTGCAAAGCTTGGCAAAATAAATTTGCGTGAACTTTTTGGATAAGCGAAGCGAAGACTTCAATTTCACTGACCCCCAAAAAATAAGCATTTTTTTTAATTTTTTGTTATTGATTGTTTTTTTGTCTGTTTGTACGCACGATTCCGGGAAAACGGCATAAGCGGTCTTGATGAAAATTAAAGGGGACCTTCGAAATATCTGAACTTAGACGTGCCACGTTTTTTGGTACAATCGAAGAAATATTTCTCATGAATATCGTACTATTACGAATTTTTCGATTTTTAGTGCGATATTTTCGTGACATTTGGCCGATTCTGACCAAACGGGTGGGACTATAACGTTCAAATTTCACATGGACATTAAGGTTATGGTTATGTAGTACCTTTTGAAAGAAAAAGTTGAAAAAGTTAGCCAGAATCAATAGAAATAAAGGTTTTAATATGAGTTTTTTTAGGTTTACAATAACAATTAGCAAATAACAATAGAAACTTGACAACAATCACCTTCAATGCGTTCAAAAAGTACTTGCAGAGGAAAAGTGGTCCTACGCAAACTAAAAAACTTACAAAAAAAGCTCATCCATCAACGCGGCGGAACTTTAGCGTTTTCCTGGAACATTTAAACCAATTGTTGCAAATAAAATTTTGCCACGCTTTGCAAGGATGCAGTAACAAGGCAAAGTGAATTTATTGGATAAGCAAAGCGAGGACTTCAATTTAACTTACCCACCAAAAAATTAGCTCGGGTGTTCTTTTTTTCGTATTTTTGTTATGTTTGTTTGCTCTCTACCGGGCAAACGGCATATGCGATCTTGATGAAAATTGGAGGGGACCTTTGAAATCTTTGAACTTAGACCTGCCACGTTTTTGGGTACAATCGAGGAAATATTTCTTATGAATATCGTACTTTTACGATTTTTTTCGAAAAAAAAGCGTTTGCGGCCTAGAATATTAAGATTGCGAAAATGTAGGAGGGAACATAGGCTTGGCAATCTTTTAGATCTCATTGCTTTTGATTTTGTAGGGTTTGGCTGTATTTTTACATTTTTTGTTATGTGCGGGATTTCATCCATTAGAAAAATAGTTTTTTGTCATGTACCAACTGTCCAAAATGTTATTTTAAAGTTTGCTTTTATTGAAACATACAAAACTTTTTTGGTAATTGTTTGAAAATGATACACATTCCATTTTTTAACTGTTTTGAAAATATTTTCGTCTTGTCTGCTGAGTTTTTCAAATTGTTATAGGCCCTATTGTTGAAGATGGAATGGGACACATTTGGCTGTTAGCAAATAACAATTTAAATTTTTATCGTGGGAATCCTGTTATAGGGTGCAATTAGCCCCTCTTCAGGTGAACTAGGTATGTGCGGATAGGAAATTGTGAAGGGATGTCCGAGGGCTGTTTAAGAGGACTCAATCCCTTACATTTGCTTACGACTGAGGAAAACCTCGGAAAAAACCTTCAGTCAGGATTGAAGGTCTCGACGGGATTCGAACCCGGGACATCCCAATTTAGAGTCGAGCGTTTAGCGCCCGAGCCAACACTGTCGGTGTTAGCAAATAGCTATTCGCTCGGCCAATATGCATCCGTTGTATATGAAACTTTGCAAAGTTGTCAATAAAGCATACAAAGACAGCCCTGTGGTCATAGATTTTCCCAAATTTGACCTAATCAGTCAGAAAAAAATCACGAATATGGTCAATTTTGGAGTGTAACAAAATCAAAATTCGAGAAAACTAATTTAATTTTTATAAATTTATTTTAAAACAAAATTTAAAAATGAATTACTGCAGACCCCTATAATTCCACATTTGTGACATATGTTCAAAATTTCAGACACCTGTGGTGTCAGTTGGCCGAGCGAACAGCAATTTGCCTAAAACGCATGTGCTATACTCTCTAATACTCGCTAATTCCAGAGCACTCTTACCGATATTTTGAAAGTCAACGGAAAATGGCTAAAAGTTGGTTGGATGAAAGATGAACTTGAATAAAAAAGGAAAAAAGAATAACTTTTTTTTTGGACGTGGTAAAAGCTCTATTTTGGCCATTATATACAAATTTTGGGTCATTACGGAAATGAATGTTTTGGATGCAATATTTAATTTTTAGCTATGATTTTTTTTTATTGCTTCAACACACCTTTGTCTCTGGACTGAGTATAAGGGAAAAGATTTTCAGAAATATGAAAAAAATCGTTCATCAAAAGTTATTTCATAATATTAGTTTCCCTTGTACTCAGTCCAGAGACAAAGGTGTGTTGAAGCAAATAAAAAAAAATCATAGTTAAAAATTTAATATTGCATCCAAAACATTCATTTCGTAATGACCCAAAATTTGCATATAATTGCCAAAATAGAGTTTTTGTCCCATCCAAAAAAAAATATTTTTTCTTCTTTTTTATTCAAGTTCATCTTTCATCCAACCAACTTTTAGCCATTTTCCGTTGACTTTCAAAATATCGGTAAGAGTGCTCTGGAATAGCCTTAAGAAAGACTCTTGTAAAATATTCCTAATATTATGTTTTATTTTTGTATTTTTAACGATAAAACCTGTTTTATAGTTTCACTCTGTATTATTGGATAAGCGAAGCGAAGACTTTTACTAAACCCACAAAAAATTTAGCTCCATTAATTTTTTTTTTTTTTTTTTGTATTTTTTCTCTGTTTGTTTGCTCTCTACCTGGCTAACGGCATATGCGATCTTGATGAAAATTGGAGGGGGCATTTGAAATCTCTAAACTTAGACTTGCCAAGTTTTTGGGTACAATCGAGTAAATATTTCTTATGAATATCGTACTTTCACGATTTTTTACGATTTTTAGTGAGATGTTTTCATGACATTTGGACCGATAATGACCAAACGGGTGAAGCTACAACGTTCATATTTCACATGTACATTAAGGTTTTAGTTATGTATTGCTTTCTGAAAGAAAAAGTTGAAAAAGTAAGTCAGAATCCATAGAATAAAGGTTTTAATATGTGTTTTTGAGTTTTAAAATAACGATTAAAAGTAACAATAGAAACTTGACAACAATCAAGTACAATGCATTCAAAAAGCACTTGCAAAAGAAAAGTGGTCCTGTACTAGTGTAAATGTGAATGGGGGAGATTATTTGTATCTTTGTCGTTTAGTTTTTTCCAAACAAAGTTCTGTTGTCATTTTTAATATTATAAAATGACATACAGCAGTCAAGTTTGTCGATTTTGCTTCACGAAAGAATAGCATAAACACGTGTTCATTTAAGTTACTAGCAACATGCTACTAAAAACAAATGAATCGATTCGAAGGACACGCCACAGATTGTTTACGTTTCGAAAATTTTATGGCCGGTCCTCGTTTCGATTGGTTTGTTTCATTCTTGAAGAAGAATGTTGCTTCTTGCTATAGTAGCCTATTAGGTAAAGGTAAACTTTATTTCTTCTACAATAGATGAATTCACAGAACTTTTAGTATGTTTTGCTTCGTCCCTACTGGCATTTGACGAGTAGAGCGGAGCACAAAATACTAGGGGGTCCGTGACCTAGCTTCTGACTCTCTGCAGAGTACGGTTCCTTCACTGGCCATATCGTCAGACGGCAAGTTCTTCACCAGCACAACATACTGAGGGGTCCGTGAACTAGCTTCTGACTCTCTGCAGACTACGGTTCCTTCACTGGCCATATCGTCAGACGATGGAGTTATAATAGTACTGTCGTACTGGAGGCGCAGGTGTGTGGTGGGCAGTGTACGCGTTAGTGTACCACGTCGCGCAGTGCATTGTGGGTACAGTCGGACATGTTTGTTGTTTATCTGCTTGACAGTTGACGCGCTAGAGCTGTATCTTTTGCATATTGCGTGGTAAAATCATGGTAAAATGTATTTACTTTACCTATTCAGTGGTTGTTGAACTCTTTAAATATTAAATATTAGACCTATACGTCAACCTGCGCGTAGGGCCTAAGTGTGTGTGTGTGTGAAGTGTTTTATAATTAGGAGCCTAGGCCCTAGTTCACGTGTGGTTTAAGTAAGAACTTTGTAGGCCTACTTTGTAAATTTGTATTAAAATCATAGTTAGTAAATAGTGTAAATATATAGACATATGATTAAACGGCGCCTATTCCGCGTCCACGACCTCTAGACTTAGCCTCTTTGAAATTCAGTGGTATACAGGATATACATTGAATATTTGAGTTGTCAATGGGTTACATGTTAGTACTTAGAATTACAGAAATATGTACATCTTAACCTAAAATATGCACTAGGCCTATACAATATACAAGAATCAATAGATTACTACAATTCAATATATGCAATTCAATAATATATATACAATTTTTCTTGGACAATATCAAATTTTTATAAGCATCCTACAGTTTTGAAGTCTTGTATGGTATAATAACACTCCTTAAGTAGCATACTCTTAAGTTTTGATTTGAACTTCATTAAATCTTTTAATTCTTTAACATCTTGTGAAAGTTTATTATAAAGTTCAATTCCACTAGCTTTAAGTCCTTTTTGTCTACCCCTAGGCCTACCTTGGCAAAAATGAATAGGCCTAGCCAAGGCCTAGGAGCAAGCGTTGTCCCTTCTAAAGGAAGAAAACCTAAACGTGGAGGTGGATCAAACCGTTTTTATTGTTCACATGGTTTGTGCAGTAATAACACTAAAGACACCAATGACAATATAAAACTTTTACCATTTGCGAAACCTTGTTCTCTGTTCATCACTGCAATAGTTGATCCTACCAAACCCCACATTACAAACCAGTGCTCTCAGTGCAGCAAATGTACAAGATGGATTCATCTGTGCCGACGAGGAGACAACAGACTGCAAACACTGGCTGATATTAATAGTACCACATATATTTGTACTGAACATTTCGAAAATGGTGTGGGGCCTAGTGATACACACCCAGACCCATTCCCAGCAACATGCAGTAGGCCTACACCTAAGGTTAGAAAAAGACCAATTGACCGAAGTCTGGTGCCAATAGTTCCTCCAAAGAAACGCCAAAAGTTGAATCATGGCCAATGCAACAAAGACAATCTGGAGCCAGAAGACTATGATCCTGACATCCTAAACAGGCCTAGGCCTACAACCAATGGGCAGGAACCCAAAGAAAAGCCAAGCCCTAGCCCCATCAGAACAGACCATGGATACTGTATGCCTACAGTGACCACAAACTACAATGGGCCTAATAATTGTCCTACAGATGCCCAAGACCTAAATTCTAGGCCTACCCTCATGGAACTATCTTTGAACTTTTTAAAACACAATCTTAATGTTAGATTCAATAATGACAGTGTTGAGGTTATGTTTATTCAAGCACATATTGTGGAAAAGGTGTGCGTAATCGACCGTCAACTTAATCTCAACATTCGTGTTTTAAACCGAGAAGTCAGCGAAGACCATGACATTTGGCAAAAGTACTCGTCGAAGTGGGTTCCTGGCTTTAACTACATAACATTTTTGAAAGATTTGTTTCAAAATTGGATCGTGTGTGAATCCATCACACACCCCACACTAGTGTCAAAATTGAGATGTAGACCTGACCCTAAAACAGCAGCGACATACGACAGTGTTACTAACAGTCTTAGGTCTGCCAAATGTGTACTACTTTGTGCAAAAAATATTTGCTGTGAATGTACAAAAGCATTCAGAAAGTTGCGAAGCCAGCTTAGATCAGGAACATTCATAAAAGGGAGGGCTAGCCACAAAAGGTATAAAATTTCAAAGCTATCGAAAGAAGAGGCTCAGAAAAAACTTCGGGAGTCCAAATATAAGCTAGTGCTCGAAAAGAGAAAAACCGCCCGTCTTCGTAAAAAGTTACGAGCTAAAATTCAAAAGGGGATCAAGTTTTCGTCCCTCGATAATGCAGATTTCCTTAATATACTGAAATCTGATGTTTCTCACAGCAGCAATTTGGCAAAAATTTTTTTTGAAGAGCAGATAAGAGTTGCGCAAGTGAAGTCTCCGTATGGCCACAGATGGCACCCTTTAATTATAAAGTGGTGTCTGTATTTAAAGGCAAAATCTGCATCTACCTATTCAGCTCTGCGGAAAGTAATAACACTGCCTTCAGAGAAGCGTCTTTATCAACTTCAAAGTCTTACCCACGTTAAACCTGGTTTTCACAGTGAAGTGTTAGAGACAATTAACAAAGAATTCAACGATGCTGGTGTTGAAGATCACAGACGATACTGTTCATTGCTGTATGATGAGGTAAAAATCCAGGAGGATCTGGTCTACAAAAGCTCGACCGGAGAAATAATCGGTTTTGTACAATTGAGCAATGTAGACCAGCTGCTACTAGAAATTAATGCGGAAGTCAATGGTGTCAGAAAGACAAATGAAAACTTGGCCACCCATATCCTGCAGCTCATGGTGAGAGGAATAACCTCGGGCGTAGAAACTACGTTTGCATATTTCCCCACTAAGACCTTGAAAGCTTATAATTTATTCACAATTATTTGGGAAGCTATTGAGCATTTGGAAGGGAAGGATATTCGTGTTCTAGCTTTAGTGTCTGATGGTGCAGCTGCCAATCGAGCTTTGTATAAAATGTGCTCGGATGGAAAGAACTTAAACTGGTGCACTCAAAATCCATATGCACCACACAGAGACATTTTCTTCATTTGTGATGTCCCACACCTAATAAAAACAACACGTAATGCAGTTTCCAATAGTGGCTCTCACAAAAATTCACGGCTTCTGTGGAAAAACAACAGTACAATCGAGTGGCGTCACTTCATAAAAACTTACCAACAGGACTTGTCATCATCATTCCGGATTTTACACCACATCACTAACGATCATCTCCATCTCACACCGACGTCACTTATGAAAGTAAAATTGGCTGTGCAAGTGCTATCTCAAAGGATGGCGACAGCTATGAAAAAGCTAGGCGGAGAAAATGTTACGGAAACCGTCACATTTATAGAGATGTTTGACAAGTTTTTTGACATTATGAATACAAGGCACCTGCGAGAGGGCACAATGAAAAGAAATCCCAATCTGCATCCAATCAGAAGCCTGGAAGATGATCGTCTGACCTGGCTCAACGAGACTTTTCTGGGCTATTTAAACGCTTGGAAAAATGATGTCCAGCAAAGGCCTGGAAAGTTTTCATCTCAAGAAAGAAAAAAAATGATTCTCAGCCAAGAAACCCTGGATGGATTATTTATCTCTGGTAAGTTTGTCTCTGCAGAGTAGGCCTACATACCTACGGCCTACTTTATTTGTTTAAAAACTAGTGTTGACTACCGGCTCCAACCACCCATCATCAAATACGAGTTGGCCTAAGCCTCCCTACTGCAGGGTCTAGGTATAGGCCTATGTTTAAAATTCCAAAGTTAGTGACAAAAAAAAATTAATGAACATAGGCCCACCCACATTTACTGTAGCAAACTTCCCACTTAGGCTACCTGGTAAGTCTTATCACTTTAGGCCTACTTTTGACAATAGCGTTAGTTACGATTAGCCTGTGTGTGACGTCATTGCGCAGAACCGCACGCGCATGTCTCGATCCCTGCAGACAAACAGCCAGGACGCTGTCTGCAATCCCATTTAAAGCCATGCAGAACAGCCGTCGGAATTTCGTTTGTTCACATCTTTAATTGCAGATGTTCAACTTTCGGATTCCTACTACATTCTGTAAGGATCGAGTGATCTTGTGAAAACCATTTTACGTGAGAAACTAGCTGTTGGTATATGTTTATCTCTACATTTAAAACCCTGTTATGTATATTTATGAGGGCGCCATATGAATCATCACTCGATATTTAGATATAAGATTAACAGTATTTTAAATTAGAAATAGATACAATTACAATCACTAGGATGCTAAGCGAAATGACATTGCTCCTTGCAAGTAAAGACGGGGAAGACAGCAACTACTAACCCACCGCCCCTCAGATCCCACGACACAGAGCTCCACTACACTGCAGTGCTCTGGGCGGGTAGTTCAATGTTCATACACCCAACCCCTCCCTTCTGGGATTTTTTTTTACAAGTATGATTTGAATTAAATTTATCAATTAGCGTTTTTAAAGATACATGATTTAATCAGTAACAAAGTTTTTCAGATAGGCAGGTCTAGCACGAGGACGTGAGGATACCCTTTGCTGGGGGAATGACATGGAGTGGCAGAGGTTTCATTTTCCCTTCCTACTAGGGATGGTTTTTGAAGGAGAATCAGGTTGGTTCACTGCCTCTTCATAGTCTTCTGTCGACCGCGAGTCTCGCCCCCTCATTTGGTCTAGGTGTCGTTTCCAGGTCCGTCCATCATCTAGTTGCGTTTCGAATGTTCGTGGGCCGCCGACGTTTAGTGACAGTTGCTGGCATCCACTTGTTTCCATCGGCATAGTTTCCGCACGAATACTGCTGCACCTTCTTCAAAAGTTCGCTCAGGTAGCTTCTGGCGTTCCCATTCTTCCTCCTGACGTTGGCGCATCTTCTTGCTCAAGTCTGGTTTCAAAAGATCCAAGGCTGTCCGGATACCCCCCGACCCATTAGAAATTCAGCAGGACTCTTGTTGGTCACCGTGCTCGGAGTGTTATGTTGATGTAGCAAGAATCTTGAGACCATGACTTGAATGTTCCCTTTGTTCATCTTCTTGAGGGCTTCCTTCACGTTCTGAACAAGTTCTGTCAGCTTGTCCATTTGATGCAGGATGGAATGGTGGTACGGCAACATGCGTAATACCATTACTTCTTAGAAATTCCTTCATTTCAGCCGAGACAAACGCCGTTCCATTATCGGAAACCAATTTGTCTGGTAGCCCGTGCGTTGCGAAGATTCTTCGTAGATGATTTTATTACTGCTATGATGTTAAGTTTTTCATTATAACCACTTCTGTCCACTTGGAATAGGCGTCTACCAAAATGAGAAAAGTGTTCTCCATGAATGGACCCATGAAGTCGACGTGTAGTCTCGACCAAGGATTTGTCGGCCATTTCCAAGGACATGGAGGTGCTTTAGCTGGTTCATGTCGTTGTATTTGACAATTGTTGCATCTTCTTGACATAGTTTTCAATGTCGTTGTCGATTCCCGGCCACCACACATATGCGCGAGAAAGTTTTTTCATGACCACAATGCCTGGATGAGCCACATGCAACAATTTCAAAACCCGTTCACGTAGTTCTTCTAGTATAACGACTCTCGTTCCCCACAGCAAACACCCAAGATGAATCGATAATTCTTGACGTCGCCTGAAGTATGCTGTGAAATTTCCTTGTTGAGGTCATGCGTCCATTTTGTAAGTACGCATTCAATGACCTTGCTCATCACCGGATCTTGCTTGGATACCTTTTCTATCTCGACCGCTGTGATCGGTGGTTTGTCCAATGCTTCCCAAAAACAGTACTTCAATTGGTGCTGGAGTTTCGGTATCCGGGTGTTGTACCGGTAACCGGCTTAGTCCGTCGGCGTTACCTATTTGTTTACCCGGGCGATAAACAAGTTCGTACTCATAAGCGGACAGTAGAATGCTCCACCGTAGCATTCTTGGTGAAATTATCTGTGGAATTGATTTCCCAGGGTTGAACAATCCCAAGAGTGGTTGGTGATCTGTTACAATCCTGAATTTGCGACCATACAAGTATTGATGATAGTGTTTTACACCATAGATTATGCTTAACGCCTCTCGATCTGTTTGAGAATAGTTACGCTCTGTACTTGTCAGTGTTTCTTGACGCAAAATGCAATTGGTTTTCCTTGATCTTGTTTGTTGACATGAGACAAGACTGCTCCGATTCCCACCGGAGATGCATCACATGTTAGCTCGATTGGCTTGTCTTCATCATAATGAGTTAATACATCAGCTGATTGTAATCACTTTTTAGCTTCTAGGAAAGCGTTTTCCTCTTGTTCTTCCCACTTCCAAGAGCTGGCATCGTCTAGCAGTCTGTGAAGTGGTTCCAGAAGACATGCTCGGTTCTTCACGAACTTGTTGTAGAAGTTGTATAACCCGAGGAACGCTCGAAGTTCTGACTTGTTAGTTGGGTTCGGTGCTTGTACGATAGCATTCACCTTGTCTTGTGTTGGCCTAACCCCAGTGCTGTCAATTAGAAACCCAAGAAATTGTACTTGTTCAAGGTCAAATTGGCATTTTGATCTTTGCAAGCGCAGCCCCTTAGAGTCAATCCGCTTCAAGACTTCCCTCAACCGCTCGTCGTGTTCTTCTTGCGTTTTCCCCGATACCAGGATATCGTCGAGAAATACCGCCACACCTGGTATGCCTGCTAACAATTTTTCCATTTCGCGTTGAAAAATCGCAGGCGCGCTCGATACCCTGTACGGTAACCTCTTCATTTTAAATAACCCCTTTCAGGTGTTGATTGTCAGTACTAGGCCTGCTGTCTCGTTTACAGACATTTGTTGATATGCTTGTGCAAGGTCCAGCTTGGAGAATTCACACCACCGGCAATCGTAGCCAGGATTATTGCTCGTTGTGGGCAATGGATAAATGTCTGTTACTAGCGCTGGATTTACTGTGCTTCGGTAGTCACAACAAATCCTTAAAGTTTTGTCTTTTTTCAAAACTGCCACAATCGGTGATGCCCATTCCGAATGGATCACCGGTTCTATAACCCCGATTTCAGTCAACCTGTCCAGTTCCTTATTAACCTTGTTTTGCAGTGGAAAAGGTACTGGTCGTGCTCGTAAGAATTTAGGCGTAGTATTTTCCTTCAATGGTACAGCGATTTCGGGACCAGTGTAGGAGCTAGTTCGTCGTTGAACACGGAGCTGAATTCTTCTTCCCATTTAGGTCTAGGCCTCTGTGGTGTCAACTTTGTTTATGCCACTGATGGAGATTCCCAGGGCATTAAACCAGTTGCGGCCTATGAGACTGCTTCCCGCCCCTTTTACAACCACCAGTGGTAATTTATGACTTTTCCCTTGATGCACTACATCTATTATGGCTTCACCAACCACCGACAGCATTTCTTGTGACCATGTTTTTAGTCCTATGCCTGTCTGTTTTAATGCTTGGTGTAGGCATAACTGACTGTGACAATAACTGGTTAAAAGTTATGTCATTGATTATTGAACATGCAGATCCAGAGTCTACTTCCATTTTATGCATGCAACCATTTAATTTTAGTGCTAGGCTAGGCTTGTCTATAGATGATGTTACCTTAAAACATTGGCCTACCTGGTTGATTTCGTACAGCTGTTCTGACTGTTGTAGTTCAATTGCATGTGTACTTTGAATCCCCTTCCCTGCGTTTTGTTTGGAAGTCTTGCCGACTTGGTTTTTGTTTTTTTTGACTGTTTGTCTTGATTCTGTTTTGTTAAACAAACTCGCTCAAGGTGCCCACCCTTTTGCAAAAATGACAAGTTTCGTTAGCAAACTTGCATGATTGTCCTTGATGATCATAACCGCACCGATAGCACGTTCCCTTCTGTGGTACCTTGTTGTGATGGACATCCTTGCCCTTCTTGTATGAAAGGGTGTTGATCTCCTTGCTAACTCCATTGTTGGCTGGAGCTCTCATTGCCGTCATGTTGTTGTCTGCTGCCTCCGCTGCTACAGCCATTTGTAGGGCTTTTTCAAATGTTAGATCACTCATTTCCAATAGCCTACGTTGTAAGGCTTCGTTGCAAATGCCTACAACTAACTGATCTCGTAGTCTAGTGTTCAAATCTGCTGTAATGTTACAGTTTTCTGTTTGTTTTCTGCGTTCTGACACATACTGCGCGATTGTTTCCCTCTCTTCTGGGTTCTGCGATGGAAGTTAAATCTCATCACTATTTCGGAGGGTTTTGGGTGAAGATGGGTTCTTTATTGCCGTCGATAATAGTGCCAATGTCAATTCGTTAGTGCTTCTAGGCGCCACGACCGACCTGATTAGTGTATAGGCGCGTTGTCCTACAACACTCAGAAGCACTGCCAGCTTCCTGGACTCTTCTTCAATGTTGTTGGCAATGAAGTAGAATTCCACCCTCTCCATATATTCCTCCCAGTTGTCGATTTCTGGGTTGAATTCGTCGATTTTCCCGACGGACGCCATGCTTGGCGCGTTTTTGCCTAGCCTAGGCCTACTGTTTGCGTTGGCCTAGGGCCTTCAGATTTCCGAGATGGTATGGTACTTACTTTGCATTTCCCGTTCGTCGCCAGTGTTATGTATATGTTATGAGGGCGCCATATGAATCATCACTCGATATTTAGATATAAGATTAACAGTACTTTATTAGAAATAGATACAATTACAATCACTAGGATGCTAGGCTACATGACATTGCTCCTTGCAAGTCAAGACGGGGAAGACAGCAACTACTAACCCACCGCCCCTCAGATCCCACGACACAGAGCTCCACTACACTGCAGTGCTCTAGGCGGGTAGTTCAAATGTTCATACATCAAAACCCCCTATTTTCAATGTTGAGCATAGGCATTTTGAAAAGCTTTTCTGCATCTGTCACCAAGTTCAAGCGAATTATCAACAGGTAGCCGCGCACAGCGCTAGCCCTGTGCTAGTGTAGGATTCTAAATATAGAATCGTAACTAACGCTATTGTAGGTCTAGCTTATCAAAGCATTACGTAGGCCTACATGTTGAATGGGCCAGTCGTATGGCAGGCTGTGCACACACAGCCCGGTCCGGACTCCAAGCATTCATTGTTACCTTAGGCCAAATATTAGAAGGGTTGCCGCCAATAATTGATGAATAATTAAACCTATATTGACATTGTATCAATCCAGCAGTGCGATTCTGTCAAATAGTCGCTATGATAGCGATAGCGATCACGGTTGATATGAAATATCAATCGTTATTAATTATCGTTATCGACCTGATTCTGTAAAATAGTCGCTACGGCCGCCATTTATCGTATCTTGATAGCATAGCATAAAGACTCCTTTTTCATTCTCGTTATCATAGCGATCGCTACCGTAACGATATCGTTATATCATTTTTACAGAATCAGTCGACACGCAAAATTGTCGCTAAAGTGCCGGATAACGATCGTTATCTTCCATAACGATCTTATAGAATCGCACTGCAGACTAGTCTCAAATGAGATTGTGTGTGGCAGTGCTTTTAAATAGGCCTAATCGATAAGCAATTTTGGAGTTTTAATTATTTTGATCATATTCAATCATCGGTCGATCATAATCATAGGCTTCCGCCTAATCATCAATTATTAATCGAATGAAAATATTGCTCGTCGATATCAAAATTAAGTATCGAACAGCAACCCTTTGGTACTCTGAGGATAATGGTATAGTTTATTTATTATTTATTGAAAATCAATATAGGCCTATCTAGGAACACAACAAATTTATCTGAATAGCATATTTTATTGACCCAATCATATTGTAGAAAATATATCCCACATGTTTTATGAGCCAGGAGTTAGACTAGGCCTATCCCTGGAGATAAACAATGTTTATAATTATTAACAATTCATTCTTTTTATTTCAGCAAAGAAACATAATGCTCATAATTCATCATACTGGTTTACTCTATACACAACTTCAAAAGGTAATTTCACTACTGATTGATGAGTAGTAGGTAGGGTCTAGGTATCGTTATCTAGGCCCTACCTAGGCCTTCAATAAAATACCTCATGATTCTAAGATTTTGTTATTTTATATTTTACAGTTCGATCTGTGACGGCGATAACTAGATTCATGCTAGCAGAAGGTGCACAATTTATTCTCACAAATAAATTTAATCAAGATCCATTGGAAATGGAATTCTCTAAACAGAGGGGTGCAGCTGGTGCAAACACAAACCCTAATGTTGCCAGGTAAAAATCCACTTTTAAAGTTAACCTATTTGTTTACATATCAACATTTACTAATCTTTAATAAAATGCCAAGGCCTATTTAGGTATCAAACAAACAAATCATAATTCATTTTAATTTTGTTGCTTCTAGGTATGGGGACAATGTTGGCAAGCTCAAATGCTTAAAAGAGTATGCATACTTTGGAAAAGGCAACATTTCACACTGAAGATGCAGGATTGACACCAAGGCTACTATAACTACCCAACCAACCAGCCTACACATGCAATAAAATGACATGAATAGACAAAGTGATAGACAAATAGACAAAGACAAAGTTGAAAATTAATAGTACGAGTGACGTTCAGGTGCAAGAAATATACTAATTTGATCCATTTCCGACAAGCTTTTTAACTAAAAACATACAATTCTGCAATATTCTAATGAAAGTTTGCCTGTTGATTATTACTAAGTTAGGCGTACTTCATCAAACTTGTTTATTAGGTCTAATTATCGAGTGCATCCCTAACTTTCTTTAGATTGCAGTGCTGCAAGCTGTTTGCGCAGTGGTTTTTTACCGCGGGCGATACGATTTTTGTTTTTATGGTTATCTTTTACAAATTTGACAAATGCTCGTGAACGACCACCAACGTGCAAGCGTATTGCCTCTTTAAATGAATCTTCTTTAAGTCTTGCATTAACACCAGCATTACCTCCATGCCACGGCATAGCCTCCCACTTCTGCCTAATACTAGTGTTTGATATAATTAGGTCCATAAGATTCTTTGTGTTTTTATTGTTTTCTAGAAAATAATTGTCTTCAATAGAAAGAACACTTTGAAACAATTTATAAAATTCTTCTGTGCACAGCACTAATCCTCCTCTGTTTATACTAGATGTCCACCACAAGCTGTCATTTGCTGTGGGAGAGCACATTGTTGGATTAGTTATACGGAAGTTTTTGAAAGAGGTTGCGCCAAATTTTTTACAAAGTTGGAGGAGGATAAAGCCTAAATAATATCTGTGAGCAGCATCTGTTGTTGATGTATGCTGTTCACGATGATTCGGTGTGGGCTCCTTCCACTCGGCTTGAAGGTTTGTAGTTATTAGAAGAATGTTTTCGAAGACCTTCCTTAGGATGCATTGAACTGCATAGTGAATCTCCCTGTCTTGAGATTCAGCTGGCTGAAAGAAAAAAACAAAGATTTTTGTAGGCCTAGATGAATTACAATAAGCAATACAACTCTTGTATGGTCTTACTTAATAACAAAGTCCAAGGAAGATGCCCAACAAGCACCTTGGCCCAAATGAAAAGTAGGCCTAGCATGTAAAGACCACACATTGTGTTTGTTATTCAATATGTTTAACTTAAAAGTTGAATAATTGTTCACATTGAAGTTATTTTCTAGAAATTTTGAATTAATTAGGTTGCCCATACATTAATCATGGGATGATAAAAAAAAAGTGCCGGGTATCAGGTAGGCCTAGGTCTAAAGGCTAACGTACTCGGCTGTGTTTCAGCGAGAGTGGGATACGTGGATAGGTCTGTATGAAATCGAACAGTCTAGAGTACCGGGTAGGCCTACAAAGCATAGCATATCATATGCATATCATTGATAAAACTTTGCTGTCGGGATACGCCGTATCGATTGTCGTGAATAAAATTCTGACGTTTCGAGCTGATTGCACAGCTCATCTTCAGAGATGTGAAGAGGAAATCACTGGGCAGAACCTACTCGATCCAGCAAACGTCAGAATTTTAATAATGACAATCGACACAGCGTATCCCGACAGCCAAGTTTTATCATTGACTCGGGCCGTGAAAGCCTACGACAGGTTTTATATGCATATCATGTTTTTCAATTGTGCCGAGAGTCGCATTAAAATATTTTGTTTTACCAACAAATATGCTCTGTCATTATTGGTCGGCTTTGTTCAGTGCGAACAAACCCGCTTAAAAATTCAACCTAGCAAGGACCTAGGCTAGGGTTACCATAGCCGGACATGTCCTCTTTTTTGATGTCTGTCCGGGCCGGGGGTTTTTTCAAAATAATGCAAATGTCCGGTTATTTCACCCAATTCTATGCAGAGGCGCATGCGCACCCTTCCGCCCCCTCACTTACCATCCACCGACTCCGGTTTAGTAGTTGTAAATCTTCCGTAGGCCTATAGGCCTAAAGTCTACGGCTAAACTCTACCGCCGTTTCCGTAGCTACAGTTAAAATATTATGCTTAAATTTACCGTAGTCCATACAGTCTACGGTTAAAATGTATAACGCAATTTTTCCGTTGCTACCTACGGTTAAATAGCCACAGCGTATATTTATAGCATAGGCCTACTGACTAAAGTTGCGGACTACAGTTCTGCATCTGCAGCATGCATGTCCAAACTGTTTCCAGCCGCAGTGTGTAACCCTTGTGTTCAGACCCTGTGGCTGACCGCATAACTTCAAACCAATTGGAAATACTATGCGAGAGGACTGAGACGACATGCAGGATTGATAATTTTCATGATTTAGGATTAGTTAAATTTAATTTTAAATGTTGCTATTTAGTATGCCTAATATTAGGGCTATTAGGCCTATAAGGCCTAAATTTTATTATCTGTGTAGATTGGTTACCAACCAAACCACATAGGGTAGGCCCCTGCTAAATCTGATGGAAGGTTATGATGGAGTGTGATTGGCTTTTGGCAGTTGTGCTGCAAATAACTTACCATCAGTGCTAATGCAAATCTTTTGACTGGATGCACAAATTCATTTTTTAACCGCAACTTGTGGCATGTAGACCAGAATTCTTCTATAGTTTTGGTTTTCAGCAGAGATGTTGCCTGAACACACCAATCATCCAGGGGTGATGAATCTTTAAAAGCAGCAGAGTCTTGGCCTACTTTTAAGTGAAGAGATGTCACTTCCAATAAAATAGCTTTTATTTCCAATTCCATGCTGTCCTGCTGAAATATAAATTGAGATGATTAATGTATGTGTGGACCTTATCAACAAGTTGCTCTTGTAGCATGAAAATGATTGTGTAGGCCCTACTGTGTATATTGATTAGTTTTGTCAAATAAAACTGTGCAATTTAAAAATGTGTATGACCTAAGTCTACAAATTATTTAAAACCAAATTGTCCAATTGACATAGTTTTTGTTGTATTTTCCCTGTCCCATGACGGGACAGGTCGGCCAGTGTAGGGTTATCATGGTGAATTTTTAAAGAGGCTAATAATTATATTCATGCCCATACCCTCGTTAGCAGTTAGCCTACAGAACATGTGAATTGTGAATATGTCTAGGCCTATATTTAAAACACACATAACAAAAACTTGTAGAAATACAGCCAAACCTTACACACTCAAAAGGAATGAGATCTAAAAAAAGGGCCAAGCTCATCTACCCTTCCACATTTGCGCATTCTTAATTCATAAACGTACAGTGTCCCATAACAGCATCCTCGAAAAGCTTGGCAAAATAGAATTTGCGATTATTAATTTAACGTACCTAATAGTTTATCCAAGTTCTTTTTTTCTAATTAATTTAAACGTAATAACATGCAAATTCTATTTTGCCAAGCTTTTCGAGGATACTGTTATGGGACACTGTACGTTTATGAATTAAGAATGCGCAAATGTGGAAGGGTAGATGAGCTTGGCCCTTTTTTGAGATCTCATTCCTTTTGAGTGTGTAAGGTTTGGCTGTATTTCTACAAGTTTTTGTTATGTGTGTTCTCATTACTTTTTCAAGTTCCATTATAAAATTATTTGTTAAAATATAATATTTTTATCAAAGTTGATTTTATTTCTATGGTATTAGCAGTAACAATATAGGATGTAAAATATCTAGACCCGGATTCATGTACATCCTGGGTATAGGTGGTATAAACCATGGTATAACGACGGTATAAGGACTGGACCCCAATTCTTGAGTTCGTGGGAGATGAGTTGAAAACGCATTTTGAAAACGAAGTCGTTTTCGTTTTCGAAGGAATTGGTATTCTTGAACGGTATCGTGGAAAACGTCATGGGTTGTGAGTTGAAAGAGTATCACGAAATCCAAACACTTTAAAAAGATTTGCGTATAGCAAAGAGCTCGAAAAAGAGCTATATTTATTCTAGATGGCAGTGCCTTCATAAACGCGGGCCAATCAAAAGACGAGTTGTATGAAATGATTTGATTGTTGCAATTATGTAAACAAACAGATGAGCAAGCTCATATTATTCGACACCTTGTGTATTGTGTGGCAGAACCACCGGGCAGAACAATGTTGTGCTGGCATAGGGTTGGCTAGGCTTGTCAAACATGTAATGTAAGTATGAATTTTACTAGGCCTATAGCCAAATGGAACTTTAGACCTACACTTTTACCTGTTACTTTCTTACTTATTGGATTAATTAAATTAATTAATAAATTAACCAAAACATACATTGAATTAAGAGACTACACTGTCGATATTGGTATCAAATAAAGCCCATTGAACAAGAATAAATATCCGAAAATGTATTTGAGCTAGCTTATTGATTAATTTCCCAATTAATTACACTTAAAAAAAATTCTTCTTAAGTCCTATGTGTAATTGTGTATACCTAAATGTCTACCGATTGGCCTAAGATGTTCTTACTTTAATAACATCATGCCAATAATTTCGAAATGTTATTTGCCTAAGCGAAATTATTGCAACTGATAGATTAATAGATTAATGAAGTTGAATAACAATATGCCTGCAAAAGTTTTTTAATAACTAGGAGAATGGTGTGAAATCATTTAAAGAAAATAATAAATAGTTTGGAATTTTCCGCTCTTTCACTAAAACATAAATTAGAAAAAATCGGACTGTTACTTTGGATCCCTGTTAAGTTCCACTGCATTGTTAAAAAAGAGTTATCTTGTAAAAGAAGTTTAAGTTTTCTTGCTGTTTCCTAGCAGCAATACAACGATGGGAAAATGTTACTATTATTATTAAATAAATAACGAAAATAAATATATATTATTTACTGTCTATTCTAATTAATAATAATTAATAATTATAAATAAATAAAATAAATAACGAAAATAAATAAATTGTATTAAGAGTCTACCCATTCTGTTATATAACTGCAATTTTCAGTGGGGGACAGTAAATCAAAGCGACCAAGCCAACCTGGTAGACCCCGACGCAATCGACGATCAATTATTATTATTATTATTACTAGTATTATTTTTATTATTATTATTATTATTATTATTATTATTATTATTATTATTATTATTATCATTATTATTATTATTTTTATTATTTTTATATATTTTTTTTATTAATAATCGATCGTCGATTGCGTCGGGGCCTACCAGGTTGGCTTCGTCGCTTTGATTTACTGTCCCCCACTGAAAATTGCAGTTATGTAACTGAGTGGGTAGACTCTAAATACAATTTATTTATTTTATTTATTTATTTAATAATAATAGTAACATTTTCCCATCGTTGTATTGCTGCTAGGAAACGGCAAGAAAACTTAAACTTCTTATACAAGATAACTCTTTTTTAACAATGCAGTGGAACTTAACAGGGATCCAAAGTAACAGTCCGATTTTTTCTAATTTATGTTTTAGTGAAAGAGCGGAAAATTCCAAACTATTTATTATTTTCTTTAAATGATTTCACACCATTCCCCTAGTTATTTAACAAACTTTTGCAGGCATATTGTTATTCAACTTCACTAATCTATTAATCTATCAGTTGCAATAATTTCGCTAAGGCACATAACATTTCGAAATTATTGGCATGATGTTATTAAAGTAAGAACATCTAAGGCCAATCGGTAGACATTTAGGTATACACAATTACACATAGGACTTAAGAAGATTTTTTTTTAAAGTGTAATTAATTGGGAAATTAATCAATAAGCTAGCTCAAATACATTTTCGGATATTTATTCTTGTTCAATGGGCTTTATTTGATACCAATATCGACAGTGTAGTCTCTTAATTCAATGTATGTTTTGGTTAATTTATTAATTAATTTAATTAATCCAATAAGTAAGAAAGTAACAGGATCGCAACTTGGGGCCATCTATTTCTTCTATCTAATTCTTATGCTTTCTTCTAGATTTGCGCGATTGTTAGGCTTAAAGCCGCCTCTATCCTTGAAACAACGGTTCCAATTGGCCAAACAATGGAACATTTTTGCGAGATAATCATACAATACTATCATAGTCAAACCACTTTAAAGTACAATATATAAATATTACAACATGACAGGTTATTTATTGCAAAACAAGTAAAGATGTGTCATCAAATATCAATTTTAAGATATTTTTCTATTATTTGTACACTTTATAGTTCGTTTTTCGCTTTCCAGGACAAACGACTGCTACGAATTGGATGAAATTTTCAGAGAACCTTTAAAATCTCTAATATAAGACTTTCAAAGAATTTAAGTGCAACCAAATAAATTTATCACGCGAAAAGGGCACTTTTCCACTTTTTCCACTTTTGAAACTGAAAATCCTGTAAAATTCACCATTACGAAAAATATCTTCGAAATACATTGTTAGTATCATTATATTTTACCATTTTATTGTATTGTTGGTTAAAATTACTTTCAAAATATAATTCTATGCTAACAATGACGAAATGAAGTTGGATTAAAAACCTAGTTAAATAGCGCTCAATCCACTGAAAATGCTCATCCTTCAACTCGTATCATCTAAAACTCCAAAATATCTACACATTTTATTAGTTTAGTTCATGAATATATTTTTTAAATCATAATTAAGTATAAAAACAACTTGCTAGCAACCAAAAAAATGTGTCGAATCTATGCTTGAATCACATTTTAGTGAAATTATTTACACTATTTTTGCCGTGTCTGCACTTTTTAACAGTGAAATCATATGTTTATTAAAAATTGATTGTATATAATAGGGAAAGAATACAGTTACCTACAAATCGGTGTTTTAAAAAATAAAATCGGTTAACCGAGTCCCGAGTTATGTACTTTTTAAGACAGTAGAGAGTAAGCTTTTCAATGATTGCACATTCAAAAACAAAATGGCCTCTAAAAAAAACGTATACCACAATTCGAAGTGACGAACTACCTGGGGCTGTTTCATAAGGTGCATACTAACACGTGGTCAAGTCAGATTTGAGATGTTAAGTGGGGTGAACGAAAAAAAAATCCACAGGGTCTGGCTCCTGGTCTACTAAGTATTATACTATAATGCATATACTACCTTGTCTTAGGTACAAGTAAGGTTTAAAAATGATTTTAAATCTAATATGAACTATTTACTTCTGTCAGACTCAAATAAAACTTCAATTGTTTATGTTATTTTTTTACGTGTTGGAGAAGCCCCGACATGGATGTTTCTGCATAAATAAATAAATAAATCAGTTTTTAGAGTAAATTAACTCAGTTATATATAACTGATTTTCAGTGGGGAGCAGAAAACCAAAGCGACCACCCCGACGCAATCGACGAATGGATGATAACCAACCAAAGTTCTATGTTTTTTAATAGGAAATATAGCAATCAGTGGTATGGACAGTGCGAACACCCGCGGATCAAAGCCAGAATCAACAAGGCCAATTCAGAAAACTTTAAATTTATTATGTGGCGCGTTGCTAGGACGTCATCAAAGTCACCGTTTACAAATTCCTAATACAAGAACTGATGGATTTAAGTCCAAATCAGTAGTTATAAAATTTCTGACTGTAACGGGAATCGAACCCTGGACCTTCTGCATTGGAAGCAGAGATGCTAACCACAATACCAACGAGCCACACACAATTGATTAATTTAATTAGTGATTTTGAAAAGGGGGTACGTCACTAAAACGTACTTCGGAGATAAACGAGAAAAACGTTCATTCGAACGGTTCCGAGGTAGAAGATAGGAAGCAATACGCAGCCTTTTGTGTTATGATTGCTACAAGTGTCTGACGACAGCGATCGACAGGTAAAAGTACTCCACGTGTAGTCCAAGGGACGGCTATCTACCAATCACAGCACGAAAGTGAATTTCAACTAATAGGAAGCAAGAAATCAATGTTTAGCCAAATATACAAAGAGACCGAGTTGACCCCTCCTTCCACAGGGTGTCTACGCAACTAACACTAAGAACTGCTCTCTCGCGCTTCTGAAAGTACACTGACTATTGACCCCACATACTACTTCTAGGTTTTACCATCCTGTACATACCTACAAGCTCAGCCTGACTCAAGACGCGAGCCATCATACAATAGGAGACATAATTTGAAAATTTCTCCATCTTATCTCGTACCTCGGAACCGTTCGAATGACAAACCTTAAAACTGTACATATTTTAAACACGTACAAAGTTGTAAATTAAAACATGCAATACTATTTTATATATAAAAGTTTGTGTCTCTGACTTATCCCCTTTTCAAAATATATGGTTTTACCTTCATGTGAATGGGACTGTGATTGAATATTTTCATTTATACATGGCAATCAATGTTATTTTATACAATTTTTTTTATCTTTTAAATTTTTCATCTATAGTTAAGCTACTAAAAAAAAATTGTCTCTGGCTTATTCCCTTGTCAAAACAAATGGTTTTGTTTTCATGTGAATGGGATTGTGGATTAATATTTTTGCTAAAACGCTTTGTCATGTTGGAACTCTAGAGACGTAACTAATCTCTAACAAACGTCAAATAATTAAACACAACTTATTTGATCAACAATGATGAACTCTAAAATCAAACGCACACTGTGCTGAACTTAACTGACCTTCAGGATCTTCACGCGAGTTTGTGCTGACCTCGTAATGTGTTTGTTTGGATGCAATTATGAATAAATCATTAATTTCGTACATCCAAGCACACTATGAGTGCAGTACACTTAATACGAGATTCAACAGAATTTCTCATCGCAGACGAGCTACATCACCACTGCGAGATAAATAGAAGCAAAGAAACTGCTGAGACTAAAAGAAAGGTAAACATGAAAACTGTATCTTGCCCAATTGTTAGCTTGTGTAGAGTAAAAGAATGTGAAATTACACTTACAAAGTACAGTAAAAGTTACAGGAAGAGTAACTAGAGTCACGGAAAGTGGTAAAAACTTGTGTAACCCTTCTCGGTCATGTATCGGGGGAGCCACGGTTTTTCTGCACACTTTAATACGCCGCCCACAATAGTTTATGTTAAATACACTTAACTACTCGCGACCTTAATTTCATAAGGTTCTACTTCTAAGTACCACTTTTATCATTAGTGAGTTGTTGATATGGTAAGGTTCCATGTTTCAAGCACTTTATTATAAAGTAACGTCCAGCGCAATTCTGATGAAAATTGTATGAACTAGTCCCAGTTGAACAAGGTTCTAAGTCCAAAAAAAAATGTTAATTGCATAAGGTTCTATGTCCAGACAAATTTATGTAACGCTTCGTGTTATTGGCTGGTAATCATTACACCAACCAATAGCATTCATTGAAAGATAAAACACATAACAAAAACTTGTAGAAATACAGCCAAACCTTACACACTCAAAAGAAATGAGATCTAAAAAAGGGCCAAGCTCATCTTCCCTTCCACATTTGCGCATTCTTAATTCATAAACGTACAGTGTCCCATAACAGCATCCTCGAAAAGCTTGGCAAAATAGAATTTGCGATTATTAATTTAAACGTAATAGTTCATCCAAATTCTTTTTTCTAATTAATTTAAACGTAATAATATGCAAATTCTATTTTGTCAAGCTTTTCGAGGATGCTGTTATGGGACACTGTACGTTTATGAATTAAGAATGCGCAAATGTGGAAGGGTAGATGAGCTTGGCCCTTTTTTAGATCTCATTTATTTTGAGTGTGTAAGGTTTGGCTGTATTTCTACAAGTTTTTGTTATGTGTGTGATCTCATTACTTTTTCAAGTTCCATTGCAAAATTATTTGTTAAAATATAATGATTTTATCAAAGTTGATTTATTTAATTTCTATGGTATTAGCAATAACAATAGGATGTAAAATATCCAGACCCGGATTCATGTACATCCTGGGTAAAGGTGGTATAACCATGGTATAACGACGGTATAAGGGCTGGATAAGTCTAG
Source organism: Sweltsa coloradensis (assembly GCA_024449915.1). NCBI lineage: Eukaryota > Metazoa > Arthropoda > Insecta > Plecoptera > Chloroperlidae > Sweltsa > Sweltsa coloradensis. The sequence goes on along the minus strand of JAMZAV010000405.1, from coordinate 1,003,006 downwards.
GCAACTCACATCCAATTAAAACCTTCCCATGCTACAACAAGCGCACAACTAATGTTATTTTACACCTTTCACTGCATCCACAGCCATGTAAATCAACAGATTATAAAAAGAACATTGAAAATTAGCACAGTTTTTGTTTTCGTTTTTATATAGTGACAGGAGTTTTGCGTGGGATCATTGAAAGAAAAGAATAGGTGTATTATTTCCGTACATTTTTGTACAGCCTAGGTGGACAATCATACTATTGTTTATCTGCATTAGGCTTTTAGTAATCAAAACTAGTTATTTGTGCGGTAAGTGTGTCAGAACAAGGTTGTGCTGGCCTAGGGTTGGCTAGGCTTGTCAAACATGTAATGTAAGTATTAATCTAGGGCGACGGTCGTCGCCCGGCAGACAAGCGATGCGATGCTTAGGCGACACCGAACTCCGGCCCTATATACACCTACAAGAGTTGGGGGGTTTTCAGCTATCTGCACACGCCGCCCCGAAAGAGTTACAATCTTGAAACTCGGTATATGACCTGGTATGTGGTCCATGACTTACCAAAAAAAAAATCAACCCGATCCGACAACTCGTTCTGTGTTAAAAAAGGCTCTCAACATCGTCAAATTCCTTAAGGCTGGCTGGTGGCTGGTGGCTGGTGGTTGGGTGGGTGGGTGGGTGGGTGTGGGTGGGTGGGTGGGTGGGGGCAGTTCTCCGCGGAGAGTTCTTTAGCCTACAGGGGAAAGGGTAAATCTTAGAACTATGAAACTTGGACCACACTTAGGTGTATTTCAGACGCAGTGCCTTTTGCTTTCAAAACCAAAATCGGGTAACAGGGACCGGAGAAAATCAAAATTTGGATGATAATCAAAACGCGTAATTACCAAGGCGTGGTAATTTGTACAAACTTGAAATTTAACATGCTATTAACCATTATAAATATCTTGCGTCCAAAACACAAGGGGCTAAATTTGGGATGACCATGGGCCCAAAATGACAAAAAAACATATCTGAACTTTAAGAAATGAATCATTCAAAGAAAACGCTACAACTGAGATGTTTCAAACGTGGAATACATTTGGATATCTCTCATTCTTTATCACTTTTGAATATGGAAAGAAAAATTGGTTAACGGGTACCGGAAAAAAACCAAAATTATAAAAAGTAGGTAATTCCGTACTCTTATGAATAATACGCTATACCGAGAAAACGGTTCATCTTAGAACTTTGAAACTTGGGCCACACTCAGATGTACCTCATATAACAAAAACCGGGCAATTGGGACCGGGGAAAATCAAAATCAAAATCAAAATCAAAACGCGTAATTACTCAGGCGTAGTAATTTGTACAAGCTTGAAATTAAACATGCTCTTAACCATTATAAATATAAAATGCTTATGCTAGTGCGTTGGTCTTGTTGTTAGCGTATCTGCTTCCAATGCAGAAGGGCCAGGGTTCGATTCCCGCTAAAGTCAGAAGTTTTTTAACTTCTGATTTGGACTTAAGTCTATCAGTTCTTGTCTTAGGAGTTTGTAAACGGTGACTTTGGAGCCGTCCTAGCAAAATCAAAACGCGTAATTACTCAGGCGTAGTAATTTGTATACAAGCTTGAAATTAGACACGCTCTTAACCATTATAAATATCTAGTGCTTATGCTAGTGCGTTGGTCTTGTTGTTAGCGTATCTGCTTCCAATGCAGAAGGGCCAGGGTTCGATTCCCGCTAAAGTCAGAAGTTTTTTAACTTCTGATTTGGACTTAAGTCTATCAGTTCTTGTCTTAGGAGTTTGTAAACGGTGACTTTGGAGCCGTCCTAGCAAAATTAAAACGCGTAATTACTCAGACGTAGTAATTTGTACAAGCTTGAAATTAAACATGCTCTTAACCATTATAAATATCTAGTGCTTATGCTAGTGCGTTGGTCTTGTTGTTAGCGTATCTGCTTCCAATGCAGAAGGGCCAGGGTTCGATTCCCGCTAAAGCCAGAAGTTTTTTAACTTCTGATTTGGACTGAAGTCTATCCGTTCTTGTCTTAGGAGTGTGTAAACGGTGACTTTGGAGCCGTCCTAGCAACGAAGCACATAATAAATTTCAGAGTTGTTCTGAATCGGCCTTGTTGATTCTGGCGTTGATCCGCGGGTGTTCGCACTGTCCATACCACAGATTGATATATTTCCTATTAAAAATATCGATCTTTGGTTGGTTATCGCTCACTCGTCGATTGCGTCGGGGCCTGCAGGGTTGGCTTGGTCGCTTTGATTTAAAGTCCCCCACTGAAAATCAGTTATATAACTGAGTGGGTAGACTCTAAATAAAATATTTATTTATTTATTATTTATTTATTTATTTATTTATTTATTTATTTATTTATTTATTTATTTATTTATTTATTTATTTATTTATTTATTTATTTATTTATTTATTTATTTATTTATTTATTTATTTATTTATTTATTTATTTATTTATTTATTTAAGGGGTATCTTTGGGGGGACCGTGGGCCCAAAAATGTAAAAAAAAACAACTTTGAACTTAACAAATTTAATCATTCACACCTTGATAGCAAACGAACAACAAAAAGATGTAATATCCAACCAAATACAAAAATTTGTAAAAAAAAAACGGCAGCCAAGCTCTCCTTCAAAAGTATTCGGCTGTGAATGCTGTGAGATATAAAAGTTGAGCCAAGCTTTTTATTCTTTCTCCCTAGTTTCGCTTTGAAAATAAGTAAGATCATTTCGCCTGTTGACGAGCGCCAAGCCAACGATTTTTGTGGTAAAAAAAGTAAAATTTTTAAACTCGAAATCATAAAAAAAATTGCCTTGGCCATTGAATTTGGTTCATGGCCAAGAATTTTTTTTTATGATTTCGAGTTTAAAAATTTTACTTTTTTACCACAAAAATCGTTGGCTTGGCGCTCGTCAACAGGCGAAATGATCTTACTTATTTTCAAAGCGAAACTAGGGAGAAAGAATAAAAAGCTTGGCTCAACTTTTATATCTCACAGCATTCACAGCCGAATACTTTTGAAGGAGAGCTTGGCTGCCGTTTTTTTTACAAATTTTTGTATTTGGTTGGATTTTATCTAGTCCTATAGTCTAATGAAACTTTAGACCTACACTGTTGTATTATAAATAATTATCTAGATATGGGCCTAGGCCAGGGACGGTTTCTGATTTGTTTTATGAGAGTATAATGACAACTTTTCTCGTTTCACACAAAGAAGCAGAATTTAAAATGTCCGCCATTTGTTTACGTATCGCACTTTCCCGCCTAACTCTGCTTATACCGTCAACAAGTGTCAAGTAACTTTAGTTACTTGTTGATTGTATGTCTAGTGTATAAGGCTTATTTTAAAACCTTTATTTGGAAGCCTTCCAGCAAACTTTTTCAACTTTTCCTTTCAAAAGAGACTTTATTACTATAACCTTAATGTCCATGTAAAATATGAACATTGTAGCCCCACCCGTCTGGTCAGAATCGCGGGCCGATTGAAACTGACGAATTAGATAGAAGTAGTAGCAGTAGTAGCAGTAGTAGCTAACATCCTTAAAGTGATTTTGAGCATGTTTCAAGCCATTTTTTCACCAAGAAGGAATGGTCGTACTCCAATAAAATTTGGCATGTGTAGTCAGGTAACTAAATCCTCTCAAATTTGATAGTTTTCAAGTCCACATCACGTTACATGACGGCTGGGTAACACCTCGAAATCACCTCAACTCTGCTTGCTGTATAAGGTGCTTGAGTGTGTAGAGCGCCACGGCTTGGCTGCGGCGCCCTAACGGGCACCTAGATATGTAATCATTAAAGATTCTGTTCAGTTATAAAAAGTTATTTACAAAGGAGGACAACTAAATAAAACGAATAACATAAGAGGAATGCATTATTAGTAGTGGTGGTACACCGGGCACACGACTATTCAAAATTTTTGGTGGGCTAGCCAAGCCCTCGCACCGAAACCCCAAGGTCACCAAAATCAACCTGTGCCATTCTTGTTGAAGGGCAATGACAAGAAAAATACGGTTGTCCATCGGACTTATTTAATTTGTTGGATGAGCGTAGCGAGCGAAGCGAAGATTCCATTCTACTACACTAATGAAAATAATCCGGATTGTTTTTTTTTTCGTTTTTTCTGTATTTTTGTGTGTTTGTTAACACGATTCCGGATAAACCGATACTCCAATTGCGATGAAATTTTCTGGAGCCCTTCGAAATCTCTGAACTTATAACTGCCACGTTTTTGAGCGCAATCAAAAAATTATTTCTTATGAAAATCGCAATTTTACGACTTTTTTTATTTTTAAAACATTTCTTGGGCTTATAACACCTACGTGCTTTATCCGATTGTAATGATTTTTTCACATAACCATTGTTTTATGAATTAATATATTCGTGTGAAATTTGAGCGTAATCAAAAAATTATTTCTCATGAAAATCGCAATTTTACTTTTTTAAATTTTAACATTTCTTCGACTTATAACACCTATATTATGCTGTATCCGATTGTTATGATTTTTTCACAGCACCTTAATTTTATGAAAGAATATATTCGTGTGAAATTTGAGCGCAATCAAAATATTATTTCTTATGGTAATTGCAGTTTTACGTTTTGTTTTTTGTTTTTTTTTTATTTGCCTTATTACACTACATGCTTTATCCGATTGTAATGAATTTTTCACAGAACCTTAATTTAATGAATATACTCGTGTAAAATTTGAGCGTGATCGAAAAATTATTTCTTATGAAAATCGCAATTTTACGCTTATTTTTCGTTTTTATAAAATTACGCCTCATCCAACAACGCGCCTGAAAAAGCGTTTGCGAAGCTTCCTAGTTTCTATATCGTGAAACGTGACACACAATATACGCAAGAACGGACAGAAACGCGATGTTTATCGGAGAGCTACTCTCCCTAATGAGAGAAGCGCAACAGTGTAAAGGTACAGATAATGAATGTAATGATTTAAAATATATTTTTCATATCCCTTATTCGAGCTCGGGCCAACTTGTTACAATTTTTAATATTCATTTAAAAACTCGCTTGATCACCAAATCCAGTTTACCGGTACTTCACATAGTCTGGACCGAAGATGACGCATGAGCGCTGCTGCACCTATTGCTAATTTGCGGCCGGCCTGCGGCCATTGTGTGGGCAAAGCAAAATGTCTAATGTTTTTTACCTTGTTTAAAGTCACCTTTTGTTTGGAATATTTAAACATTATTAGGTCATGTCGTGAATTCATCTTCACATATAGCATTTTGAAAGGACTAAATTGTCATTTTTCAGCTGTGTTCTCGGAGTATTTTCCCAGTAAGTCTAAAAAATACAAGTTTTATATTAGGTTATTCTGCCTCAATTTTTTTTTTTTTTTTAAATACATTGATATTGGACGAATAATTAGGCGAGTGAGCGCAGCGAAACGAAGTCTATAACGCTACTCGATCGGATCTTCCCATACGACCGAGCGACCAAATAGATTGAGCTGAAATTTTAAACGGACATCCGTGACCATGTAACTGAGAACTGCTAACAAAATGAGCGCAATCCATTTTAGATCTAAACCTACAAGAAATAAAAATGTTAAAAATTTGAACCTAGATTGCAAATGTTTACATTAATTTGACATACCTATGTAGATGGCCACAGCCATGGTTATAAAAATGAAAAAACATTTATGATTTCGGTGACGTATATAAAATCATCAAGTCAGTGGTTATCCCTACGTCATAGGCGCTAGGAAGTCTAGATAGGTAGGCCTGTTAGGACATTTGGCCAAGAGCATGGCTCGCGCCTAAACGAACTCTATTTCACAAAACGTCAGCTGGTAACTAGAGGAGTATAATACTCCTCGAAACTAGAGGCGAGCTCTAGTAGTCGTCGTTGGGGACCTCTCCCCCTTCCCTGACGACCTCCACTACGACAACGACCATAACAACACGAACGATGACAAAGACGATGACGATGACGACGTGAGAACCCCCCTTTTCATTTTACCTAACCGAAGCTGATTCTGACCTGCATGGAATTTCCCTCCCTATATCCCCTAGGCTAGAGTGGTGTATTATGAGCGGTTGACGGGCCTTTAATCCAAATCAACTTAACCTTAACTAGGTCAAAGCCTCTTTACAGTACGAAGACGGCGACAACGACAACACGATTGGCATATAACAATATATCCCTTCAATGCACGGAAATAAGAGAAGAAATTTTGTAAAATAATGAACTCGTATTATGTGCTTATTTACGCAATAAATGAAGATGATATTCATTCGACACAAATTTTTAAATTCACGATTAAATTAATGCCAACGTACTAGAAGGAAAATCCAGGACATTAAGACATCCCAGGTGGTGTCTCTGACGTGATAGAAAGCCGGGACTCCCTCCTGATGACATGGTTACCCTAGGCTGAACTGAACACTCGCTGTCTCACTAGGAGAATGATAAGAATCGGTTCATATCAATACATATCCCACCTGTCACGTTTTGAGATGCTTCTAAATGAATTTGTGTTTAATTCGTCGGTGGAAATTCCGCGTCTAAGTCGAATTCTCAAGTACACAAGTTTAAAGCATCGCGTTGTCATGGCAATCGCACATTCAAACGCGGTACACAGTCCAATGATAGAACCTGGATGTCCTGTCTGTTTGTTTTCAGTGGAGTGGCTTAGTTCTTGAACGAGCTTCAATATTGATTATTTAATTCCATAGCGACCGAGTGGGCAGATCGTTGCGTGGCAACCATGCATCCGGGACTTCAGAACAATACCGGGAAAACATGCCAGACAGTGCAGGGCAGGGTTCACTTGCACATAGTCAGGGGCGTAAGAACAGGAGGTGCAAGCGGTGCAGTGCAACCATGCTGCCGGGACTGCAGAGCAATACAGGTGAACAAGCCAGACAGTGCCAAGCAGGTTCACTTGCACATAGTCAGGGGCGTAATAACCGGAGGTGCAAGCGGTGCAGTGGCAACCATGCAGCCGGGACTGCAGAGCAATACAGGTGAACAAGCCAGACAGTGCCAAGCAGGGTTCACTTGCACATAGTCAGGCACTCAGGGAACTCTAGTGGGCTAACAGAAAGAGGGGGCCAAGTGGATAATGAAGCCCATTGATCAGCCTCGCACCCAGGCCTTTGAATTGCTAGCTACGCCACTGTAAGTAGTATTATTAAACTAGTGTTATAATGACCTCAAACTCGATATCAACGAATACTATGTAGGCCTAAGCTATAAAGTTTCTCACTGAATTTACATTGAATGTTTAAATTGAGTGAACCATTTCCAGCTTTGAAGTCGTGATGGGGGTGTAATGGTCCCACCTCATTCTTGGCCACCGGGGCTCATCGATGCCGCTATAGCCATGCCTGACGCTTCCCCCACAAAGTATTTTTCTTCCTCTGCATCATCTACTTCACTTTCTTCCTCATACACCTCCACCCAACATCTCTCCTGGTGTACTCTTTCCCACGCTGCATTTCTCCTTTTTAAAATCCATCGCTATAACCTGTTCTTATCTCAGTCTGGGCCTCCCTCTTTTTCTCTGTTTATTTCCTGACTCTGAATAAAACTGTCTAAATTGCAAAGTTCTTGAAATAAAATTTCGATTCTTCCCTTACTTTGAACCATTCCCACCCCTTTTGCGCCAGTTTGGCAAGAGAGGTAGTAAAGAACGGGTGACTGGCTCGAGGGGTTGAATAAATACGATAGTCAGCGAATGTTGAGCGAAAGCTGTCGTCTGACGCGCCCGTCTTACTCCCGAGCAGAGACTACCTGTTGCGTAATTCTGTTGTGTCTGCATACGTGTGGTCCATTCCCTTACGATTATCCGCTTATTTTTTTTTTTTTTATATATATACGTACAAATTTATTTATTGTCATAGAACATAGAATATACATGACTCATACAACATAGCAAAATTGTACAAATAAATAATTAATGTTACATAAGCCTACAGCAATAAATCTTACAAGAATATAATCAAACAACCCCCAAAGCCTGAAAAAGGCTTAACTGTTGCGAAGCAAGGACTTCAATTTCACTGACGCCCCAAAAAATTTAGCTCGGGTGTTTTTTTTTGTTATTTTGTTGTTTGTTTGTTTGTTTGTTTTTCTGACTGTTTGTTTGCTCTCTACCGGGCAAACGGCGATGCGATCTTGATGAAAGTTGGAGGGGACCTTAAAAATCTCTGAACTTAGTCGTGCCACTTTTTTGGGTACAATCAAAGAAATATTTCTCATGAATATCGTACTTTTACGATTTTTTTCGATTTTTAATGCGATATTTTCGTGACATTTGGGCCGGATATGACCAAACCTGGGGGGGGGGGGCTACAACGTTCCTATTTTACATGGATATTAAGGTTATGGTGATGTATAGTACCTTTTGAAAGAAAAGGTTGAAAAAGTTAGACAGAATCTATAGAAATAAAGTTTTTAATATGATTTTTTTGAGGTAAGTAGCAATATAAACTTGACAACAATTACCTACAATGCGTTCAAAAAGCACTTGCAAAAATAAAGAGATCCCACGCAAACTAAAAACTTACAAAAAAGCTCATCCATCAAAGCGAATATAAAAACCGTTCGCAAAGCGGCCTAGTTATATGAAATTTGTTTTAGTGGTGTGCGTGTACGCCGGACTCTTTGTGTTTTTTATACCACTCGTTTCGAGTCGAGAAGTGAGTCAAGTCGCTGTGACTTGGGGTAAACGATAATCGGTAGTCTTGGGACCATTTTCACGGCTTGAGGCTCCGCCCCCAACAGTCCCATAGTGACCAATAGAAAACTTTGTTACAAAATAAAATCGATCAAAATCACAGCTAGTTAGATTGAAATAATCGATCTCTTTATTATGAAAGCTGTGCTATTTTGTTTTTGTATTGTTGTTTTGTTGTTGTTTTTGAAAGGTAGGCCTAGATATCCAATGTCAGATATTTTTTTAAATGTACATATTTAATTTAAACTTGGTGTTTGATCAATTTGGAAATGGGTGGTGCATGTCTTAATACGGGTACGTTAATTTGCCGGTTGCTAGCTCACCGTGTTACATCTATAATTGCATTTACAACGTTCAACTAGATTGATATGTCACAATTTATAACTACCAAATCAATAACAAACTGTTTTGATCGTCTCAAGTCGACAAAGTTCACAAGTCACCAACAAATACCTCGTGGTTTGAAACGTGAAAAAACATTCGTTCCAAGTCACCGTGCGACTCGTGAACTTGTCCCCAAGACTACCGATTTGGCAATTTTGAGCGACTTGGAGGAATTTCTGGACTCAGAACGTGTGTGAGTTAAAACGAGTGGTTTCAAGACTTGGCTTCCAGACCTTAGCTTACAGGATATATAGTTGGGTACAGGGAACATGGCCTTGGCAGCTGAGGGCGGTCACGTAGCTTAGGTCAAGAAGCTATCTCGCCGTCTATATTGCTATTAGAAAACCATAGCAAAGCTTGATTACGTACCGGTGTAATGGAATATCTTTACCCCCGGCGGGACATTACTACTGTACGAGTTCGCTCGAGGCTCCTACCCTAACCTAACCGGTTTCCCCGCAAAGTGCGGGACGTAGTAATGACCGGCTATGGGTAAGAATATACTATCACACCGGGTAAAAACCCGGCGATCACTCAAAAGTCTAATAAAATCCTATATTTTGTATGTTGCCAGACATTTTTATAAATGCTAAAATAATCTTTGGTAGTATTTTTAATAGTATTATTAATACAATAATACCTCAATTACCAAAATTGGCGTTGCTAACTAAAATTAAAATTTTAATGTGAGCCAAATTTAGGGAAAAAAACGATTGGACTTGGATATAGGCGCTCCACGCTAAGAAAGCAGATGCACGCGCTTTCGACAGGCCAATCAGCGATTGTTATTTTAAATTGGAGCCTGCTGAATGGCTACAATTCACCCGTTAAAAGCGCGCGCAACTCCTTTCTTAGCGTGGAGCGCCTATACCAGATTAATAGCAACACTCGAAAAATTCTAAATGAATTTTTTTAAGTGAACAAAATAACATAGCTATTTTTGGATGTCTTATTTATATGTCTCATGTTTTAATTCCATTTTAGAAGTATGAACGAATCCACAATAAAGAAGGTCATGCTCGGAACGTGTAACGTTGTTTTGTTCTTGTGCCGTGAGAACTGACCTGGAAGGAGTTAAGATACTATACCCGCTGCAGACACTGCAGTGATTTGGAAACCCTCTTCTACAAGTGGTACACGACGCATTGACCAAATCGCCATTAACCCAATTAACCGTGATAAAAAAGAAGGCCTATTTATTTTAGACCCAACAGTAAGGGACAAACAGAGGAAGTTGATCTCTAGAAAAGAGGCATCTATGAATCGACGGTGAACTATTCCAAAGACCATTATGACTTAAACACAAAGTGTAACAGGGCTAATGATGAGCAAGGGGGACAATTCCGGTATAATTTTTTTAACTTTTAGGGAAAAAATATATTACAAGTAGTTTAACAAATGAGATTGTAATATTGTGTTCTGCGATGGTCCATTCGTATTTTTATAAACCACTTGTATAGATAGTAAACAATATTTAAGATGTTTGTTAAATGTTAATTTTTAATTTCAATGTGTTTTTATCAATTGATTGTTACCAGTAAACGTTCATTATATAGAGGTTCGACGAGGATTGCCATAGTGTGCCCCGTTAGAAAACATCCGTATGTATTGTCATCCGTAGCCGCTTGCTCAGAATAATGTTTATAACACGTTCTGGAAAAATAAGAAATGTTTTAAAATTTCTCAAATGTATGACGTCCGTTGAATAAGTATCGGAGGACCAAAAACATGAGCTTCTCCAGTGTGTGGTAAGAGGGTTCTATACATTGCGCTTACGTCGACGGATGCTGGCTGTTCTCTTACAACGCCACCATTCTTTTCCGCACTACAGTCAACTGATTGGATACTGATTGGATATTGCTTTACGTCTCATATTTATGCAACTAGGCTAATCGAGACGAATGGAGGGACGTAAGGGATGACGTGGGGGGACCAGGGGTGGACAGGCCTGTGCTGGTCAGAACCAGCCACAAGCATATGGGGAGGGCAGAGGTTCCCCCACGTCTTGGTCGTCTCCGTCTGTGTCATCCGTCAGTGTTGTCATTGTCGTCGCCGTCGGGGAGGTAGTCAAAGGGAAGGGGAAAGTTCCCCGACGACGACCCAGAGCTCGCACATTTGTTTCAGGGCGATAAACACCCCTAATCACGGGCCAAACCACGAGAAGGTTGCGAGTTGGAATTAATTGCTTATTGCCAGTAAAAGAAATTGTTGTAGGTTAGCCATCGGCACTTTTCCTACCGCACTTCGCGCACGCCCTTTTGGCATTTCAAAAGTTAGCGAAGTCAACAATGTCAAAAATAACGTAAAAAAAAGAATTGAGGCCGTTTAGGGGGCCCGTTATAAAAAAAACTCAGTTAAAAAACAGTATTTCATTCTGTTTGGTAAATTTGTATTTGTTTTCGTTGCTAAACTGACCGTTTTGTGAATTTAGCGGTTTGAAGGTGAAATCTAGTGGATATTTAGGAACTTTTAGCGTCCACAACACAAAAACTACATTATTTTGGTATTGCATTCAGCCCACAACTTTTTTTCTAAAACGCACCAAACGCACTCTAAAACCTGATTTTCCAAATTTTCGCCTGCGCCGCTTTGTTGGGGCTTTGCCCCCAAACCCCCCCGTACTTGGTCTCTATATATACCCCCAAGATATTATATATCCCGCCCGGGATGAAAAGCCTGAATTCAACACTGAGCCTATGCATGTATGTATCTGTTAGGGGGACCCTCCATAGAAATTTTGCGGGCGGGCCCGTAAAACGAAGAAAACGAAGTTCCGCCACTGGCATAAATATGTGTCAAATTACTTTTGTAAGAAAATAATTCATTGACTATTATACATTATTAAAAACAAGATGACAACAAAGTCGTGAAATAATTAAATACCCCATTGGAAATAGCTGGTATCCAACTGCTTTCCAACTCGTATCTTAGGCCAAAAACTGCTATCCAAATCGTGTCCATCGTATCCATCTACTATCCAACTGATATCATCTGGTATCCATCTCGTATCCATCAACCATATAACTGATATCCAACTGCAATCCAATTGCTATCCATCTCGTATCAATCTCGTATCCATCTACCATCCAACTGCTATCCAACTCGTTTCTGCTATCCATTGTGTATCAATCTCGTATCCATCCATCATCCACTTGCAAATAAAAAGTGGTCCTACGCAAACAATTAACTTAGAAGAAAAGCTCATCCATCAACGCGGCGGGACTTTAGCGTTTTCCTAGTACTAATTAACAAGTAACAATAGAAACTTGACAACAATCACCTACAATGCGTTCACAAATCACTTGTAAAGGAAAAGTAGTCCCACGCAAACTAAAAGCTTTAAAAAAGCTCATCCATCAACGCGGCGGGACTTTAGCGTTTTCCTAGTTATTATTATTATTGGATGAGCGAAGCGAAGACTTCAATTTCACTGACCCCCCCCCCCCCCCCCAAAGAAATTTAGCTCGGTTGTTTTGTTGTTTGTTTGTTTTTATGTTTTTTTGTCTGTTTGTTCGCACGATTCCGGGCAAACGGCATAAACGATCTTGATGAAAATTGAAGGGGACCTTCAAAATCTCTGGACTTAGACGGGCCACGATTTTGGGTACAATCGAAGAAATATTTCTCATGAATATCGCACTTTTACGATTTTTTTTTTCGATTTTTAGTGCGATATTTTCGTGAAAGAAAGAAAAAAAATTTGAAAGAAAAATTTGAAAAAGTTAGCCAGAATCCATAGAATAAAGGTTAGGTTTATAATAACAAGTAACAAGTAACAATAGAAATTGACAACAATGACCTACAATGCGTTCAAAAAGCACTTGATAAGTAAAGAAATCCCACGCAAACAAAAAACTTACAAAAAAGCTCATCCATCAACGCGGCGGGACTTAAGCGTTATCCTAGTTATTATACATGCATACATACCATTATATTATTCAGGCAATATGCAAACAATTTGTTAATATAGTTACATTCCTGAGCTTGACTGCGACGGGGCAGAAATTATCTGGGTAGAATTTGAGTCATCTGGAGAGAAATACTTGCTGGCTTCTGCTTATCGGTCACCAAAAGCGTCTCAAAACGTGAACGATAAATTATTACAATCACTTGTTAAGGCTCAATCCATTCAAGCAAACTACAAGGGAGTATTTGTGTGCGGGGATTTCAATCTGGATGTAACCTGGAATTCTGAGGTACCTTTAGCTAAAAACACAATATCTGAATCTTTTCTCGCCTGTTTTTACGATCTTCTTCTCACTCAACTAACAACGGAAGCAACCAGAATCACTCCCTCCTCAAGATCGATATTGGATCTATTTCTATGCAATGATCCTTCTCTATGTTCGTCTATCAACGTTGTTCCTGGAGTCAGCGATCACCTTGCTATACTTGTTAAAATTGAGAGCAAACAGAAAGTTTACAAATTCATAAACTCGGAAGTATTTTGCTACAGCAGGGCAAACTGGGAGAACCTTTCTAGATATCTTTCCCTCCGACTTCCTGTAATATTTTTAGATATGAACATTAATGAAGCTTGGATACAATGGAAATCTGAATTTTGGCAGTGTGTGAACGAGTGTATTCCAAAAGTGACAATTAAACATAACAGACGGTCCCCATGGATAACTAATGAGATAGTCATTCTTATACATGCGAGAGATAAAGTTTACAAAAAGTGGAAGAAATCGCCGACGGATGCTCGCTGGGAAGAGTACAAAGTTATTCGTAATCGTGTTAAAACTGTCGTGCGGAAGGCGCATAGTGAATACCTGTGGAATATTGGAAATGACAACAAACGCTTGTGGAAATACATTCACAGCCGTAAGGGCAGTACGGCTCCAAAGAATTTCTCAGCAAATGGACAGGAACTTAATGGATAACTAATGAGATAGTCATTCTTATACATGCGAGAGATAAAGTTTACAAAAAGTGGAAGAAATCGCCGACGGATGCTCGCTGGGAAGAGTACAAAGTTATTCGTAATCGTGTTAAAACTGTCGTGCGGAAGGCGCATAGTGAATACCTGTGGAATATTGGAAATGACAACAAACGCTTGTGGAAATACATTCACAGCCGTAAGGGCAGTACGGCTCCAAAGAATTTCTCAGCAAATGGACAGGAACTTAAAGATTCTAAGGACATTGCTTGCGCATTCAATCAATCTTTCTCAAAGAATTTCACAAAAGCTGACAGTTCCAGCAACCCTTTCCATCCCAATATTGCAGACATTCCGTTTCCGCTCTCAAATCTGTTTTTTTCTGTAAACGAAGTTTTGACTCTCCTCAGCCATATGCGACCTAGTACTGCCACAGGTCCTGACGATCTTCCCGGAAGAATTCTAAAAGAGTGTGCGTTAGCTATTTCACCGTCATTATGTTCAATTTTTAACTTATCGATCTCCACTGGCGCTGTTCCCGATGACTGGGAAAAAGCAAACGTCGTTCCAGTTTTTAAAAAGGGTGACCCAAGAGACGTTGGTAATTACCGCCCAATATCGCTCACCTCGATAGCGTCCAAATTAATGGAGAAGCTCGTGTCACGCCGCATTCTAGAACATCTGCAAAACAATGATCTAATAAACGATAATCAACATGGCTTTCTACCTCGGCGATCATGCGTTACAATGCTGACTCGAGCTAATGACGACTGGCTTCACGCACTTGAGGACAAAGATGTAAAACAAGTTGATTGTATAGCACTTGACTGGCAAAAGGCATTTGATCAGGTTCCTCACGAAAGACTTCTCTTAAAATTGCATGGCTACAAAATTAGAGGTAATCTCTACCAGTGGATTAAATCTTTCCTGACTGATCGGACTCAGTGTGTCATATTTAGTGGTTCTTCTTCTCCTTCCGTTAAAGTGACATCTGGAGTTCCCCAAGGTTCAGTAATTGGCCCCCTGCTTTTTGATATTTACATGCTTGATCTACCTCAATGTGTTTCTTCAACCTTACTACAGTTTGCTGATGATTCAACCGTTTATGCTCCCATTAGATCAATTCTTGATTTTGAAATTTTGCAAAACGATCTCAACAGCATACATACCTGGTCCACAATAAACAAAATGTCCTTAAACTCTCTAAAATCTCAATACTTTACATTAACTAGATCAAAAATTTATTTCAAAAATGTCTACTCACTTCAAGGCAAAATTATCCCAAAATGTGATTCAATTAAATTGCTTGGAATTACATTAACAAATGATCTAAAGTGGAATTTGCACACTGAATTAGTAAGAAATCGTGCCTCAAAATTACTTGGATTTGTAACAAGAAACTTAAACGGCTCGAAGCCTCGTACAATTCGGACTGCATATCTAACTCTGATTCGGCCTATCATCACTTATGGTATCCCTGCTTGGAATCCGACTACTAGGGGCCGTCCATAAATGATGTCACACAATTTTTGACCAAATTAGACCCCCCCCCTCCCCCCTTGTCACATTTATTCACAACAGGTGTGACCCCCCCCCTTTAATGATGTCACAAAAAAAATTACTGACCCCCCCCCCCCGACATGCCGACATACAAAAAAAAACTGGGACAAAATCAGTCACATCGAGATCAAATATTTGTATTTTCTTTATTTTTTACATTTCCACAGCTGCTAGTTATTGGTCATTTGTCCATGGCGAAACTGACCACTGGGACACTTCTCCCACCAATTGCAACGGCATGTTGCTATCCTCAACAGGAAGCACGGGCACATCAGTTAAATCAACGTCGTTTTCATCCAGCCACTCAGCATCTTCAGCTCCATTTAGTTGCTCTCGAATGATGCACATGAGCTCTCGCTGCCTGCGTGCTGCCAACCTAACCGGACGGATTTTTTGGTTCACAGCTGGCGGATCAACTGCGTGAGCATGCTTCTTGTGGTTAATGGCAGATTTTTTAGAAGCATGGTATAATCCACAAAGTATACACACGCGGTCACCTAACTGGGAATTTACAGAAGGACAGTACAAATCATATGGCACTTGTTTGTGCATACACTCTGGTTGTAGATCAAGTGCTAGACGCACTAGCAGTTGGGCAAATTTTAAGTCATCAGTGTGTGTTCCCATGTCAGCGGGTACTGTTAATCTTGCATCTTGTTTTACTGGTATCGGCGGAGGCAAAAATCCATCTTTCAAAATCGATCGCATGCTGCTTCGCATTCGGCTACAGCAATCTGAATCTAAGCATTTCACAACTTGCAACATGTATTGTGATTCTCTTACATGGTTGCTATACCATTTCGGATCATTGTCTGTCGGTACAGGTGGCTCTCCTATAACCAAAATAATCAGGTTATTATTTAAAAAAACAAAAAACTCTGGCATGCTTAGTCATTGTTTGTGTTTTTATTTTTAAGGCCAGTAAAATAATGCAACGATTCAATTTTTAATTACTACAAACAGCACCTACCTGGTGGAATGTATTCTGCAACCACATTATGTCCATCGATGACTGTGGTACACCAAACCTCGGCCAATGTCTTCCCTGCGTGATCGAAGTTTGTCCTCTCTAAGGCATCGTCAACTGTAATACCTTGGGAGTTCAGATGACTCCCGAAATGGTCGTGTGGGAGAATAAGACCTGCCAACTCGTGACTTAACGGTGCCATTCTCCTTTCTACTCTATTAAATGCACTTCTGCCTGGAGCATTTGTAAACACATAGATGGCATCCAAATTATTGTCTTTGAACGTTTTGATTGCAAACGCAATGACCTTGCAATACCGGGGATTTTCATCTGGCCCTCCATCTGCAGAGATCATTACAATCGGTTTTACTAAACCCTCTGGAGTTTTCGTTATTACTTGAAAGTCATCGAGTTCTAGCAACCTCTCGAAATCCATTGCATGCGTGTTTGCTGATGAAGAGGAGTGTTTTCCACTTCTAATTGCAATGTAAGTAGGACCGGAGTATGATACAGCTTCAGGCTTGCCCAGTTGGTTAGGCTCGATTACAATTCCGGCATATACTGACGGTATTAACTTGTGCCTTGCTGCCACAACCCAATCATGATCAGGAAGCGTAACTCGATATTCAACATGCATTAGCAGTGGTGCTTGCTTATTGGCAGCAGTTAACCCTATTGGAACACGAGCCTTATCATCTTGCGATATGAAACATACCGCTTTTGGTCCAAGCAAAGATGCAAGGGTCTCAAGAGCATGGATTGATGCTGTGCAAAAAGCACCATCTGGATGCTTGCAATGACGCTCATTCTGTGCCCGACAGAGGCGCACAGGTACCGTTGTTACATGGCGTTTGCCTTCCAGTGTTCTAGAGGATTTTGGTAGTAGTCGTAGGTAAGTTGCACTACGACTTATGATGAATCCTTGATTTTTTAGTTCGTCAGACAGTTCGTCAAGCGTCTTGCAACTGCGAATCAAATCAGACCTACGTTTGTCCTCTGCAGCACCACCAAAAATTGCAATATCTGCAATTGCTTTTAGTAAGCCAGGTTGATCTTCTTGCAGAGACGGTCGTCCTGGTGCAGATCTTATTTTCAAACGTTTAGCAATTTCGGGATTCTCATCAAAAATCTCTTTTAATTTCGTTTTCCGTTCAAGTCGAGCTTTTCGTTGCCGCTCCATGTCACTTTTTTTTTTCAAGTCTGCTTTATGCTGTTCCAAATCTTTTTTTAATGTCTTGATCTCTTTGATATTCTCATCCGAGATTAAGCCCGAGTCTCTTACTAAATATAAGTTGTTGAGCGTTGCCTGCTTCAATATTATCATTTTTTCAATTTTTTCTTGCGATGGCTTACTCTTCATCTCATTTGTTTCACTACATCTAGCCTTGCCGGTCTCATGTAGGCCTACTGTTTCACTACCAGACGTGCTTGCAAGAACTGGATTTGTAAGCAAATGATGACTGGGGCCGGCGGTAGTACCCTTATTGTGTGATGAGGCTGTCACTGCAGAAGTTGGTCTATTAATGTCTGCTGTTTTTGTCGATGCCTAAAAATAATAACAGGTATAGGCCTACTTGAAATATTGGGTAGTAGGCCACATATAAAGGAATAAAGATTCTAAGCCAAAGCCTACAGTTCAATGCACAAAATGTAAAATACAGTGGCGTTGAAGCAATTAAAGTCATACTAATCGTAGTATGAACGCTTTATTTGGAGAAAGTCCCTCGAAGATGAGAGATAATCCATTCCCTTCATTGTTGTTGATCTTCTCATTAAACGTGTCTGTACATATTTTAACATACCGTTTTGGCAGGAATACAAAGATATTTTTCCCACCCGTCTCCTGTAAATACATTTTAATGCGTTCCCCGTACAGTGACTGAGTTTTTTCTACCTTCTGGACTGGGTAGTGTTTAAATGGAACTAGTTGTACAATCTTCCTATATTCACTGTTATTGACGTTGAATGCGATGACGATGTCCTCCATTGTTCTAAAAAGAAGAAAAATAAAGATGTAATACATTTAAATTTCTAATCACACATACAATTCAGTGTAAAGTCAGTACACAAGTAGTGTAAAATGTGTATAAAACAAAAAACATATATTTTTTTGTTTTGTTTTTATTGTGAATTTAGTTTTAACTACAGATAAAATTCCTAGTTTAACTTTATTTGGTAAAAATATTTTTTGAATGTTTTAATAACAGTTGATGAGATGAATATTAAAATGTGAAATAATGATAATGTAAACGATTTCGTCTCACCTAATTGTTGATTCTTATAACAAACAAGTAAAAATGATTTGTGTAAAAGGTTGTAGTACTTAAGTGTTTCAAAATGTAAAGAGTACCTCGCTTCACAACCATATTACAACCGTATATACAAACAACAGTTGATTTCTTCAATGTCGAATGTATTTGACATAACACTCGCGTTGTTTATTTGGCTTCGTTGTTTCCATAACGGTGGAGAAAGAACGGTTGTATTACTAACTGACGTGAACAAATTAAACTATTTTATAATATTATTATAATGATATTATTAATTGAGATTTGGTTAATAGATTCACCTATCAAATCTCGAACTTGAAGTTGTTGAAATCAACTCTGAGATTTCCTCTCAAAAAGCACTGTATCTTAAAGATTCTAAAGGTTTAATAATTTTTTTTTTAAATAAACGAATTGTTTTGTTTACCACTTCGAATCGAAAACACTCCTCATTGTTTAATCTACACTGTAAAAAATTGCATTGTTTCGATGTTAGCGCTTACGACATTCTCCTAAAGTAGTATGTATCTTCAATATTCTCAAGATTGTATAAACTATCCGGATCCCCCACAAATACAAAAATTAGGAAAAAAAAAAAAAAAACGGCAGCCTAGCTCACCTTCAGGTCTTCGGCTGTGCATGCTGTGAGATATAGCAGTTGTGCCGAAGCATTTCATTCTTTCTCCCTAGTTTCGCATTGCAAAGAAGTAAGATCATTTCGCCTGTTGACGAGCGCCCAGCCCACTATTTTCGTGATTAAAAAGTTAAAATTTTAAACACAAAACCACAAAAAAAATTGCTTGGCCATTGAATTTGGTAAATGATGAGAACTCTTAAATCACACACAGTCTATAGAAAACCCACCCACACCAACCGGTATCTGAATGCTGCTTCCCACCACCGTCCTTCACAGTTATTTTCAGTATTTAACACTCTAGTCACCCGGTCCAGGAACCTTACTGACAAATCTCACTCAAGAGAGGAATTTGACAAGCTCCGTGAAGCTCTATCACTCAATGGTTACTTGGACCGAGACATAACCAGAGCGTTTAAACGTGAACTGAAGAAATCTGAGGATGATACTGAGGACAAGGAGAAACCACGGTCAAAAGCTTTTCTTCCATATGTGAAGGGTACCACAGACGTCATAGGTAGAATCCTCAATCGTAAGAACATCGAAACCATTTTCTCCACTGACAGAAAAATCAGCTCCTTTTTGAGAAGTGCAAAGGACTCTGTTCATCTGGAAGAAAGAGGGGTTTATGAGGTTCCCTGTGGCGACTGCGATCAAACGTACATAGGCCAAACAGGCAGACGCATAGCAGTGAGGATAAATGAACACTCTAATGTCGTGAAAGCAGGTGACAAGAAATCAGCCCTGGCTCAACATGCTAAAGCTTACTCGCATGTGATAGATTTTGACAAAACAAAAACTATTTGCCCTGTACAACAGCTCAAGCCACGTATTATCCGTGAATCTGTGGAAATTGAGAAACGGCCGAATAACATGAACAAAAGAGATGATAGCCAGAGCCTTCCTCTTGCTTGGAAACCTGCACTCATGCCTCGAAATGTAGTCCGTAGACCTATTCTGCCAAATCCCTCAGAGGTGGTGCAAATTTCAGATTCCATAATTCTAAGCACGAATAACATTTCAAAAGACAACCAATCAGGCCCTATGACAAGAAGCCGGACTAAAAAGGTTTCACTACAGTAAGCTGTGCTATTTTATTTCTCAATTTCCACCATCCGTATATTTTTTCGATATGTCATCGCCGCCCCGCAGCTTTTCACGATATGACCTCGCCTCCCCGCACCTATTTTCTGTATAACCTCGCCGCTTCGCACCTTCAGCCGAGGCTATATAAGGCGGGCGTTGCGTGCTTGCCAACCACTGTGACTCCAACCTCCGTAGAGTCACAGTCAACCTTGAAAATGTCTGACGTAGTACAGACGAAACGTCGGTGGACGCCCAGACGCGGTTTTACCCAAGATCCTTGTTTTTATCATATATATATATAAATATATGTTAGTACTTTAGATAGAAATTAAAAAAGTGACTACACCGGGGTTTGAACCCGGGACCTTAGCTTACCGGGCTATGCTCTTACCAACTGAGCTATGCGGCCACCAATTTAAAACTATCTAATTTTTGGTCTGTTTTGTACATAGCATAGCCCGGTAAGCTAAGGTCCCAGGTTCAAACCCCGGTGTAGTCACTTTTTTTATTTCTATCTAAAGTACTAACATAACAGCGTCATAGTCGCCTACTATAAAGCCAAGGTAAAACATATATATATATATTGATTCATAGCAGTTGTCGAAAAAGTTTGCCCCGACTGGGGTTCGAACCCAGAATGTCATGTAAATCAACAGTCACAACAAATAGCAGTTTCCTAAAGGTTTGTTCTGTGGTCCCGGTAGCTTAATTGGTAGAGCTATGGCACGTTAAGCCGGAGGTTCTGGGTTCGAACCCCAGTCGGGGCAAACTTTTTCGACAACTGCTATGAATCAATAACTATGTCCTTAAAGCGGGCTTATGCTTAAAAACCATATATTCATATATATATATATATATGTTTTTGGATATTTTCGTGGCCGATATGAATTAATGAACTAGGTTTTTCGGTTATAATGCCACGTTTATTCACATTAGGCCAACGTTTCGATGAAATTTCACTCATCTTCTTCAGGGCCAATACAAATTAATATATAAAAAACGAAAACTACATTACATTGATAAATTCAGAACAAAACTGGGAAAACAAAATACAACAAAATATAAACAATAGAAATCACTGCACATATGGCAAATTAAAACAACTCAAAGAATCACTGCAAAGCTTGACGTTGCAAAGAAAGAAGAAAGTCACTACATGTCATTCATATTGCTTTTCGTCATGGATCTTGTCACTCTGACTGTCGATGTATTTACTTGCAACATATCATCTGCAGGAACTAACTGGGGCGTTGGTTGTTGGTCCATTGGTTTCACAGCCAGCCTATGTGGCTGTACATGTATCCCTGAAATTGCAGGTTTCCACGTTACAGATAAACGTTGGCTATCTTGCTGTTTATTTAGACTGTGAGATCGTTTATTAATCTCAATGGCTTCCCGTAACATTCTAGGAAGAAACTCCTCAACGGTGGCAATGGGTTTCATGCCAGCAAAGTCGATAACATGACCACTTTCTTTAGAATGTTGAGCAAGGACTGATGTTTTATCCATGTGCTCAACAGCTAGCCTGTGTTCCTGTTTTCGTTGAAACATGTTTCTTCCTGTTTGACCCACATAGCATTTGTCACAATTACCACATAACCCATTGCCACCGTTGAGGAGTTTCTTCCTAGAATGTTACGGGAAGCCATTGAGATTAATAAACGATCTCACAGTCTAAATAAACAGCAAGATAGCCAACGTTTATCTGTAACGTGGAAACCTGCAATTTCAGGGATACATGTACAGCCACATAGGCTGGCTGTGAAACCAATGGACCAACAACCAACGCCCCAGTTAGTTCCTGCAGATGATATGTTGCAAGTAAATACATCGACAGTCAGAGTGACAAGATCCATGACGAAAAGCAATATGAATGACATGTAGTGACTTTCTTCTTTCTTTGCAACGTCAAGCTTTGCAGTGATTCTTTGAGTTGTTTTAATTTGCCATATGTGCAGTGATTTCTATTGTTTATATTTTGTTGTATTTTGTTTTCCCAGTTTTGTTCTGAATTTATCAATGTAATGTAGTTTTCGTTTTTTATATATTAATTTGTATTGGCCCTGAAGAAGATGAGTGAAATTTCATCGAAACGTTGGCCTAATGTGAATAAACGTGGCATTATAACCGAAAAACCTAGTTCATTAATATATATATATATATATATATATATAATATATGTTTAAACTTGGCTTTATAGTAGGCGACTATGACGCTGTTATGTTAGTACTTTAGACAGAAATTAAAAAAGTGTATTGTGTGTGAAAGCACTAACATAACAGCGTCATAGTCGCCTACTATAAAGCCAAGGTTAAACATCATATTTCCCAACTCTAGGGTTACAGAGATGGTTTGTATTTCTCCAAGTTAATTTCATGTGTAGTCTAATAGGCAGTGCAATCTGCTCTACACACGTTATTAACAATGTACAAAACAGACTAAAAATTAGACAGTTTTAAATTGGTGGCCGCATAGCTCAGTTGGTAAGAGCATAGCCCGGTAAGCTAAGGTCCCGGGTTCAAACCCCGGTGTAGTCACTTTTTTAATTTCTGTCGAAAGCACTGACATATATATATAACTACTGTTTTAAAAACAAAAGAAATCTCTGTTTTACAGAAACAATTGTCACAAGGTCACATAAATAATATCATCCATTGATTCATTGATTAACAAAACTGTAAAAAAGGATATACAAAAACATGTATACATACAATTTTTTTAAAATGATCCGTTTCAACCTCCGCAGCCCCCAAACTTTCAAGGAAATGTTTATTCGATATTCTATCACTTCTACCCCCCAAAAATTACTAAAATTAATCATGTTCAACGCATGAAGTACATATATTTTTTTGTTTTCTTTGTTATCACAATAATATAAACTTTCGCCGATCACAGTACGCTACGCTTTGTCAGCAAAAATCGATTTCAAGGCTTGCAAGTCGTCGTATAATGCAATCGATGTAATGTTCCTCTGCGTTCTCCTTCATAACTTCATCGACTCGGCCCTGCTTTAAAACATAAATTTTCTCACCCCTTCAAGATTGACAATAAATCAAATTCCCTTCAAAATTTCATTAAGGTGCTCGTATTGATGATTCTAAAATATTCTCCCATCTAACAAATTCAAGACACCAGTAAAATTATTAAACTTGACTCATTTAATATATAGCTGTTTATGCCAGTATTACAATATTATTCTTTAATACTTAACACCCGTATCACCTTTTAACAGGATTATAACCACTCGAAGGAACTTATTGTTGGAAATTTACAATCTTGCGGGGTGAAGGACGGGGGAGGGAAAGGCGTGAACATATTTATCCCCAATTCGATTTTTCGGCAAACAAATATGGCACTAGCCGCCAGCCGCGAGAGGGGTAGTGTACAGATAGACAGCTCGAAATGATTAATTAATGTACGACTCGCTACAACGACGAATATTCAGTCAAGGTCAACCTCATACATTGCCACAAACCTGCATAGATGCAAAGATGGATATTCTAGCAAGTGTTCTATCCTCATCCTTATGTTATTTTCTTATTTTTATTGTTGTAAATTGAAATTAATAATATACTTATTAGTCTGAGCTGTTCACAAAATAAAACGGCAAAAAATGGTAGGAAGGTTTCACTTGGCAAAAATGTTCATAAGGTCAAAGAAAAGCGATACAGAAGGGGAGCCACGAAAAATGTCCCTTACGATTCAAAATGGCGGCCATGAAAGAATAGGCCTATTATTTAACTTTTTTGAGTATAAAAATACGGTAAATGATGTTAGGAACGTGCCACTTGGCAAAAATATTCGTAAGATGTTAAAAATGGTTTACAGTGGGGGAGCCATGAAAAGTCAACCTTACGATTCAAAATGGCCGCCATTTTTGAAAAAAAGTATTATTTTCCTTTTTTGAATATAAACATACTGCAAATAATGATAAAAAGGTGCCACTTAGCACTAGGCTCTTCTTAAGATTATCTTAAAAGTTTACAGAGGGGGAGCCAAGAACAACATCTCTTACAATTCAAAATGGCGGCCATGAATGACAAGGTGTATCAATTATCTTCTAATTTTTAATGTAAAAAGACGGCAAATAATGATAGGAAGGTGTCCATTGGCAAAACATTTCTTGAGATGTCAAAGAAGGTTAACAGAGGGAGAGCCAGACAAAATATCCCTTACGATCCAAAATGGCCGCCACGAATAACAATTGCGTACCTTATTAGTCTCCAATTTCGAATGTTAACAGACGGTAAATAATGATAGGAAGCTAGGTGCAACTTAGCAAAAGTACTCTCAAAATATTGTGCATGGTTTACAGTGGGGGAGCCAAGAAAAATCTCACTTACGATTCAAAATGGTCGCCATGATTGAAAATGTGTATTGTTTCCTATTTTGAATGTGAACATACGGCAAATGATAAAAATGGGCCACTTGGCCAAAACATTCTTAAGGTGTTGTATATGGTTTCCAGTGGAGGAGCCAAGAAAAATATCCCTTACAATTCAAAATGGCCGCCGTGATTAAAAATGTGTATTGTTTCCTTTATTCTATGATCACATTCAAAATTTAATTTAACCTACTTCCTTCTCAATAATAAGATATTATAATGAAATAAAACATCTATGTCGATTTCCCAAAGATGTCTTCCTTGATAAGCATCACGCTGAATGTGAAGCTGCAGTGCGTCTTGAATGGGAGGAAGACTGTCAACACTTTTGTTTCTCGACGTGAAAAGGATTTTCCTTGCTTCATTGACTTTTCCTACATCCGTGTGGGCGTCGTACAACATAACGTTCTAAGACGTCTTGAATGGTTTTGGAAACGTTCTGCAACCGACAGGAGATTTCATTCTTGTTTTGTACTTGTTTTTGTTCTTGTTACTTCACCATTACCTGTAAAATGGAACGACTTTCTTCACAATGCCACAAACAAGCAGGAGCTGTTTTCCATTCTCGCAAATCACGCTGCTACACAGTTTGATTTTGCAGAAATTGTGACCAACGTGGGATCAATTATCGTATCATCTCAAAAAGCTGAGGCCGCCATTACTGGTATTTCATGTGAATTTCTTGATGAGGCTGATGGCCGCATCATTGCTCACCTGATTGATGCGGCCAAGTCTGGAGGAAAGAGAGTTCTTATTCACACTATGGATACAGACATAGTCATACTCGCTGGCTCATTCTTCTACAAACTCATGGCTGTGGGGCTGTTATATTTGTGGGTTTGCTTTGGAGTAGGGAAGAAACAAAGATATATATCGGCACACGAAATAGCTCGCGCTCTTGGGGAAGCAAAATCGACAGCATTGAGAGGTTTCCATTTCTTTGCGGGATGCGACACCGTATCCTCCTTCTCCCAAAAGGGAAAGTATGGAAATCTTTCGATGATGTCACACCAGCTTTTCATGAAATTTCCTGTCCGTTGCGGAACGTTTCCAAAACCATTTAAGACGTCTAAGAACGGAATGTTATTCTTTTGTACGGTGGACACACGGATGTAGGAAACGTCAATGCAGCAAGGAAAATCCTTTTCACGTCGAGGAACAAAAGTGTTGACAGTCTTCCTCCCACTCAAGACGCACTGCAGCTTCACATTCAGCGTGCTGCTTATCAAGGAGAACATCTTTGGGGAAGTGCTGATACTTTAACGCCAATTTCTTCATCAGCGAAAGAATGGGGATGGTTCTTGAATGGTTGAGTTTGACATCCAAAATGGTCTAGACTGCCGGAGATATGGGACTGCTGCAGAGAGCTTGTCAAGTGCTCGTGTAAGAAAGGAAGCATCACACGATGCTCATGCAAAGATGCCAGCTTTCCCTGTACATTGCTATGTTCAAACTGCCGAATGAACTGCTGCAACACCAGGTAAACCTAGTTTAAGAAAGTTATTATAGACTTAAAAAAGTTTAAGGATAAATATATAAATCTGTTTAATTTCTGGATGGTTATTCATCTCGTTACAGCTATGTTCAGCACTTTATATATTATTGTCTCCTATTTCAGTATTCCTGAGGATGAAGACATAATAAACAACGTCAATTCAAAATGTAACAAAGAAGTAAGGAAGAAGTGCTCAAATGTCCACGTTATTAGAAATCGACATAGATGTTTTATTTCATTATAATATCTTATTATTAAGAAGGAAGTAGGTTAAATTAAATTTGAATGTGATCATAGGAATAAAGGAAACAATACACATTTTCAATCACGGCGGCCATTTTGAATTGTAAGGGATATTTTTCTTGGCTCCTCCACTGGAAACCATATACAACACCTTAAGAATGTTTTGGCCAAGTGGCCCATTTTTATCATTTGCCGTATGTTCACATTCAAAATAGGAAACAATACACATTGTCAATCATGGCGACCATTTTGAATCGTAAGTGAGATTTTTCTTGGCTCCCTCACTGTAAACCATGCACAATATTTTGAGAGTACTTTTGCCAAGTGGCACCTAGCTTCCTATCATTATTTACAGTCTGTTAACATTCGAAATTGGAGACTAATAAGGTACGCAATTGTTATTCGTGGCGGCCATTTTGGATCGTAAGGGATATTTTGTCTGGCTCTCCCTCTGTTAACCTTCTTTGACATCTCAAGAAATGTTTTGCCAATGGACACCTTCCTATCATTATTTGCCGTCTTTTTACATTAAAAATTAGACGATAATTGATACACCTTGTCATTCATGGCCGCCATTTTGAATTGTAAGAGATGTTGTTCTTGGCTCCCCCTCTGTAAACTTTTAAGATAATATTAAGAAGAGCCTAGTGCTAAGTGGCACCTTTTTATCATTATTTGCAGTATGTTTATATTCAAAAAAGGAAAATAATACATATTTTTCAAAAATGGCGGCCATTTTGAATCGTAAGGTTGACTTTTCATGGCTCCCCCACTGTAAACAATTTTTAACATTTTACGAACATTTTTGCCAAGTGGCACGTTCCTAACATCATTTACCGTATTTTTATACTCAAAAAAGTTAAATAATAGGCCTATTCTTTCATGGCCGCCATTTTGAATTGTAAGGGACATTTTTCGTGGCTCCCCTTCTGTATCGCTTTTCTTTGACCTTATGAACATTTTTGCCAAGTGAAACCTTCCTACCATTTTTTGCCGTTTTATTTGGGATCCGTCGATGAACAACCTGTACTATATTTGATATCATATTTAATTTGATATTGAACATGGTAATTGGTAAGTTATCCAAATTTGTGTCTCTCCAGAAACAACGAAACGCATAATTTATTTGGGCTATCTTGAGCTCGTAGGATGAAAAAGCTCCACATGAATGACGTAGGAATTTGAAAGTGAATTTCCGGTTAGATAACTAAATGAAACTAAAATGCAATTGTTGTTTATAAAAAAAAATACGCATTAATTGGTATTGTGCAATAAGTAGGGCTGCTCAGCATAATAAAATAATATAATTTTTCTGCGAATTACACCACGGCAGGTCTTACAAAGGTGTGTACCCAGCCGGACAAGAGTTCGATACACACACTAAAGCTAGATGTCCTAGCAAGGTAGTAGTGTAATGTAGAAGATTAATGAATCAACCACGTATTGTACCGAATACACTTTAATCAACAGGGGCGCATCTCAAGAATAAATTATGAATCAAGAGTATTTTTGCTAGAAGTTATTATGCAGGACAGATTGTACATAATTACATTTGTCGCAAGTCGCCCGCAATAAATTCCGAAACTGACATTGGTACGTACCGAAGCTTCCCGACGAGCGCCGACGAGGTATAATATTGTACCAACCACATTGCGCGAATGGCAGGTCAAAGCTAGGAGTCAAATGTTAAAACTTAGGTCATTATTACTTATGTTAATTTATAACACAGTCACGCCGTTAGATGTGGCACATACGATAAGAGCGCTGGTCCGAGATGTTCAGCGTTCGAAATCTCAATGAAATTAATTGATTATTATAATAATAATAATATATATATAAAATATAATAATTAATGTTTATCGTAATCAGATATGAAGTGAATTTAATTCTTTAGAGCAAAACACTTACACTCAAATGTGTATTGTGTGGCTCGTTGGTATTGTTAGAATCTCTGCTTCCAATACAGAAGGTCCATGGTTCGATTCCCGTTAAGTCAGAAGGTTTTAACTGCTGATTTAGCAACGGTGCCGTTTCAGCCGTCCTAGCAACGAAGCACATAATAAATTCAAGGTTGTTCTGAATCGGCCTTGTTGATTTTGGCGTTGATCCGCGGGCGCACTGTCCATACCACTGATTACTAGATTTCCTATATTGAAAAAATATCGATCTTTGGTTGGTTATCGCTCACTCGTCGATTACGTCGGGGCCTGCAGGGTTGGATTGATCGCTTTAGTTTACTGTCCCCCACTGAAAATCAGTTATATGACTGAGTGGGTAGACTAAATATGAATTTATTTATTTATTTATTATATGCTACGCTATACGCTCACTTCCATGCAAATATAGCCCTACCTCAGAACGTTATTCCTTGTAAACAAAGTTATTTTTACTCACAACAAAGATAAATAGAACGCATTTTCACATTAGGATTGACACATTCGACAGAAATATTAATTGTAAATAAATTATACCGGATACACAAGATAACAACCAATAAAAAAAGTTAGTGGTCATTTGAGACTCCGGATACACATAAAATACATTGCAAATATCGCAAACAAATACACGAAAAAATCTAAAAAATCTCGTAGTTTATATTATAATGCGTCACACATAGGCATGTGTTACACTGGTGAGTTAGGATTATTACACATTATTTACATAGACTTTGAGAATTTTTATTTACACATGTGCACACATATAGAATGAGGTACATTGAGTTGTACTATGTACATTCACGTACCGTCGTACACTCGCGACGAAATACGTTAGTAATGTTGTGATGTTTGACATACTTTACACGCTCGCCTCTAGTGTCTACTATAACATATAAACGCAGGGAACAATAATTTTATTTAAAACAAAAAAAAACGGGAGAAAACTAAAATGTAAATGTGATCATGTTCACGTTTCATTTGTTTTGTTTCTTGAATTCTTCGGCCACACTTTGCAAGTGGCATTCACACGCAATGAAGAGATGAACTGCATTGCAAAACTACGTTGTAGGTTTTCTACTTAGATGATTTTTTGAACTGCATTGCAAAAATGAAAGTAAAATGAAAATCACATTCGAAGTATAAGGTTTCAAGGTTAATCGAGACGGTTGGTACATTGGCAGAATAACAATCCCCACGGTGCAGGGAATTCAAATTGAATCACTTATTATTGAAAGGGCATAAGTCCAAAAAAATAGTTCTGAGATAATCAAGTAAATGTTCTTTATAATTCACCTTATTATTTTAGGCTCAAATTTACTTTTGTTTCCAGTAAAGGTATGAAATAGCTTTATTACGTTGAAAACCGAAATTTAAAAATCACAACGTGTCGGCTGGAAATAAATTTTAAATGTCGTGGACTTACGCCCTTTCAAAAATAAACAAAATATTCCAATGTTAAAACATGGAGATACACTTCTGCCCTTTCAAACCAAAACGATGCGTCTATTTCTCCGCTACAATAATACCTAGCTAACTCAAACCCCATAATTTTGGACAAACGCCCTTTCATTAATAAGTGATTCAATTATTATTCATTATAATTCATATGTTTAGTAATCATAATATCTCTATTCATTATAACTTACCCAAGCAAATAGAAATGATTTGGGTACTATACCCGGAACATATAAAAACTTTTTTTTTAAAACTTTTTAATGATCTGAACAATTCTTGAAAACATCAAGGTGCATAAGCGATCATGTAATTTTATAATATACCTCCCACGTCCCCACTCGCAGGGAAAATGACCATGTTCGTGAAATAAGAATTAATTATATCAGATAAAACAACAGAATGAATTAAATGTGGATTTTTTGCCCCTAGTTCGTAAAGTACGAAAGAACTGCAATTGAGACGCTCAGAGTGGTGTTTAAATTGCGCCCAAGCCTCTATGCATGATATTATTATTGTTCTGGTAATCAAAACAATTGATGCAATGAGGGTTTAATTAAAAAAATACAAATCATAATTTCAAACATGCATGTTGCATGTAAAAGATGTAATTTCAGTGACGGACTTCAATTAAAGCGATCCGAACCGACGACGCCATCGATTGGCGAAATAATCGGACATTTTTAAATCCTAGTTCACAGATTACCATGATTCATCCGCGGATGAGTCAGCATAGACCTAACTACTTCGGAACAACCATTTACAACTTGTTGTGTGCTTCGTTGCTAAGACGGTTTCAAAGCCACACTCTCAGTGGATGTAATGCGATACCCTTCCCATATAGATTATGGGTTGATGTAAGTCGGGAATCGAACCAGCGACCTTCTGCTATGGAAGCAGGGACGCTATCCTTTGGACCAACAAGCCACAAGCATTATTTGGCAGACTTGCTTGCCCCTGTTCTGTAGTAATAATTCAATCATTACGTAGTGCATGGGTGATGTCTGTCTTATGGATATGACCCCGGGTTCGAATCCCGTCGAGACCGGTAATCCTGAATGAAGGTTTTTTCGAGCTTTTCCTCAGTCGGTAATGCGAATGCAAGGGATTGAATAGCCCTCGGATTATTTTAATTATCCTATCCGCAAACTACCTAGTTAGTCACCAGAAGAGGGTCACACCGGTTAAATCTCATGTGTATATCCTACCGTGGGCATCCTACAAAAATGTATTTATTTATGGGTATGACCGGTCGAAAGGCCCGACTACCGTGCGTTAGCAAACGATGTTATTTTCTTTATCGTGCTGAAAGAACGCAACACGATATCTAAAAAATAGAACTAATGTTCGGTTTGGTACTATATAATATAATTACATAGACAAATCGTAAACAATATTTGCTTAGTTCTTATCAACGCGGGTAATTATGTAGATTGGTTGAATGGGAGCACTACAAACCTTGCATTGCGGAGAATCAAAATTATAATCTACTAATTTTAGAACGCGATATAGGCCTACATATTATTTATGCAGTCTCAAATTCTGATGTCGTCCGCGGTCGTAGTCTCGCACATAGGGACGCTGGCGAATTACACTAACAGGACGCGGATTCGAATCCCGCACAAGGCATAGATTATCTGTAATTGTTCTTCACTCTCGTCTATCACCACTCATAGTCCGAATAGCATGATGTCAATAAAAGTGACGTTGAACAACAATAATCATTATCATTAATTTCTGGTAGCGAATATTATAGAATTCTTACAACGATGTAAAAAGCTGCAAGCAAACCTCAAAATAGCAGATTGTGTTTATGTAATCTGATGACAAGAACATCCGGTGTCCAGATCCCGCCCACATTACCTCCCCTACTTGCTTCGAAGTAGACACGATCGAATTTCACAAGAGAGCGCCACCAATTGGAGCCAAAAGTGTGCTTTGCAAGGCGTTCGTACTTTTCAAACTACGTCTACATTTTTCGTCCGATTTCAATAAAGTTTTTTTTATTTTACTCAGAAATGAACTGTTATTCTACGTACATTGCCTGATTTCGCAAGTTCGCTCCTCTTTGGTCAAACTAGGGCAGTAAACTTTGACCGGCAATGAACATTTTCTATGGACTTTGAGGACTCGTGGGGGAAATGTTTTGACTTAAATGAACAAAAAGGCTATGTACGAGAAATAAGAATTTAGTTATCTATCGGAGGAAAAAAACAGAATGAAAATATAATGATTTCCCTGTCCATAGTTTGAAAAGTACGAAAGTACTGCACATGACACGATCGGAGTGGTATTTAAATCGCACCCAAGCCTCTTAAATGTTTTGTATTTTACAACCTTGGTGTTTTTGTTATTAAAAAAAAAGGTAAATGCGTAAATGCGGGGAAGTATACATACGACGAGCAGGGCCAGGGCGTACAGTAGCAACTCGCATTTGCATCGGCATTGCATGTTACCATGTATCGGTCGAATGAATAAAATTGAAATTGAAAAATTGAAATTGAAATTGAAATCAGAGCACAAACGTCACACTAAATGTGCACAAATAACCAAGTCAGCTATTGCAGAACATGCGGTAACCTAGATCATTGATAATAGCCACGAAATACTTTTCAACAAAACCAAAATTTTGAAACCAGGTCAGATCGCAGGCAGAGGGGGTGGTCCAGGGTGACGTGAGGAGGGGGCGAGATGCGACGAGAAAGAAGACGACAAACAATCAAATCTTCAGTCACCTTGACAATGTGGTCCACAATGGCCACGAAACGGTGGTGTTTCAAGGTAATTTAGTAATAATTTGCCTATATTTACTCGGTCTACCCAAAAAAGTAGGCCTAGTCATGGAAGAGCCCTATCCATTTTTCATTTTTTCATTCAACTCAATTTTCATTTCATTTCAAATTTTCAATTTTGTTACGAAATTTTTACATCTTGTATTTATTACATTCTCGTAACTAACGATTTTGAATTTCTCGATTTGTTTATTGGGGAAACACTCCCGTTCCCGTAGGTGTAATTGTTATTATTTACTACAATTCAGAAATTAAAAAGTCCGCCGCAACCGGGAATCGAACCACGGATCTCCCGCATTCCAGACAGGCGTCTTAACCACTAGACCATCAGGACGGGTACATTTTAAGCTCTGAATTGTAGTTGCATTAAACATCTGAATGGATGGAACAGTACTGCAACGAATATCTGCTGCCTTTGAACTGACCACCAAACATTAATGTCATTACCTTTACGCAGGTATGAGCGATAAATTGTGATAAATGTGTATTTTATTTGCTTTAATTTAGTAACTTAACACTTGCGAGGGTTGTTAGCTACCCTGTTGTCAGAAATAAATAAATATATAATACCTAATAAATATAAACATCCTTTAAATAAATGTTTAATGAACATAACACTGGTTTTTAATCAATTAAAACGTATGAAATGTTAACTTACTTGTTGATTATTGTACGGAAAGAAGGTCGGTCTCAGACGGTAGCTAACTGTGCTGCATCCTCCAGCCTCCTCCAGGATAGAACTACGAAGCGAAACGTTCGCGCAACCACAGTCGCACTCCGGCGCGATGAGGCGCCGTGACACCCACCCACCCACCCACCTACGTCAGAGAAGTAAATCATTATTTTCTAAATAAAAAATTTAAGTTGCCGAATTGGATTTAAACTTTATCTTTCCTCGTGCAAAAAAGGGACTATATATTATAGGTACTTTATATGGACCCCCCAGAAAAGGAAAGTAGGTTAGTGTGGTTAGGGGGGGGGGGGAGCATGAAGTGTTTATCCTAGGTCAACTAGGCCCCTTCCAAGGCGCTTCGCCCCCCCCCCCCCAACCCCCAAAGCTACTTTTCTTTTCGGGGGGGGGGGGGGGGGGTGGGGGGTGCCTAATGAACAAATACATACGTGTATGAACTAGTCGTCATAGTGATATAGAACCATAGAACTAGGAAGCTTCGCAAACGCTTTTTCAGGCGCGTTGTTGGATGAGCGTAATTGGTGCATTGAGCTGCCATGTGTTATGCAGATTTTCTGTTGTTCTGTGAAAAAACAAATAAAGCATTTAGGTGTTATAAGTCGATGACATTTTTTTTAAATCAAAAAAAGCGTAAAATTACGATTTTCATGTGAAATAATTTTTCGATTGCGCTCAAATTTCAGACGTATAAATAAATTCATAAAATTTAAAAACGTAAAATTGCGGATTTTCATGAGAAATAAATTTTTGATTGCACTCAAAAACGTGGCAGTTCTAAGTTCAGAAATTTCCAAGGCCTCCAGAAAATGTAATTGAAATTGGAGTATCGATTTAGGCGGAATCGTGTTAACAAACACACAAAAATACAAACAGAAAAAAAGAAGAAGAAAACACCATCCGGATATTTTTCTCCAGTGTAGAAGAATGGGATCTTCGCTTCGCTCGCTACGTTCATCCAATAATTGTTGTGATTTTATCACGTCACGATCACGTGTTAGAAACATTTAATTTAAATTTTTTCATTAAAATTAATGTAAATGAAAATTTTACTGAAAATACGCAGGTGTCTATGGTGTAGGCGCCTACAGGGTTGGCGTGGTCGGCTTTAAATTTAATGTCCCCTACTGAAAATCAGTTATGTGTGGGTGGACTCTAAATACTTTATTTTGTCGTTTCTTTTACATTATAAAGTAAAAAACTTTTCATAATTTTGTCAATGTACGAAATAAATTAAACACGGAAACAAACATTCTGGCCCGGGACCCGTAGGGCAACTGATAGAACAAGAACACGTGATGATGTCAGCCCTACTCATAGATAGTAGCACACATAGCATAGATAGTAGCACACATAGCATAGATAGTAGCACACATAGCATAGATAGTAGCACACATAGCATAGATAGTAGCATGCATAGCATAGATAGTAGCATACATAGCATAGATAGTAGCATGCATAGCATAGATAGTAGCATACATAGCATAGATAGTAGCATACATAGCATAGATAGTAGCATACATAGCATAGATAGTAGCATACATAGCATAGATAGTAGCATACATAGCATAGATAGTAGCATACATAGCATAGATAGTAGCATACATAGCATAGATAGTAGCATGCATAGTAGTAGCGGCCTAATTCATTTAATGACGGCTGGGCGACACCTCGAAATCACCGGCCCATCTCTGCTTTCTGTATAAGGTGCCAGAGTGTGTAGCGCACAGCAGCTTGGCTGCGGCGCCCTAACGGGCACCTAGATACAAACCAACAACACAAGCCTGTGAGAGTATACTGTACTACATTTTCAAACAATTTCTTTGATGGATTTACCGTATTCTTATAAATATGAGTTTTTCATACTAGGCCGCTTCGCAAACGCTTTAAGACCCATTGCAAAATAATTTTTGTTAAATTTGGATATTTGTTATATTGTAATTTCATTAAATATAATGTAAAATATCTAGAGGCCCGAAGATTTACTTTTTGAACGCAATGTAGATGATTGTTGTCAACTTTCTATAGTTAGTTAGTTAGTTAATGTTGTTTTAGGGCACTCAACAGTAGAGTTATCAGTGCCCATGTCAATTGTATTGGAATCTTCCAAATTTTCTTTTTTCATAATTGTGGATTACCATCATGTTTTCTTCTTTTCAATGGGAGGAACGTAAGGGAAGACGAGGGGGGTTAATGGGAAGGAGTGAGGATGTTGGATAGGATGGGTTAAACTGGGTGGGAACGGAGGAGTGCTCGTTGCAGAGAGGGCCGGCAAGTATGGAGACGAAAAAATTGAAAGAAGAAAATAAATATGAGTAAGGCTTTGTGAATGAAGAAAGGCGTGATAAAAAGTTGCGCGAGAGCTCTCTTTGCAACACGCACCCCAACCGGCCAGAGCTCGCCCTTAGTTTTGGGGAATACACTACTCCCCTACTCACAGGCCAAACCACGGGAAGGTAGCGTGTTAGACTTTGTTTCTTGTTAATTATTAAGTTTACACCTCAAAAAACTCATATTAAAACCTTCATTTCTATGGATTCTGGGTAACTTTTTTTTTATACTACTATTACTTCTACTTTTTTTTTAAATGCAATACATCACCATTACCTAAATGTCCACGTGAAATATGAACGTTGTAGCACCACCCGTTTGGTCAGAATCGGCCCAAATATCACGAAAATATCGCATTTAAAAATCGAAAAAATCGTAAATGTACGATATTCATGAGAAATATTTATTCGATTATATCCAAAAACGTGGCAGGTCTAAGTTCAGAGATTTCGAGGGTCCCCTCCAATTTTCATCAAGATCGCATTTGCCGTTTGCCCGGTAGAGCGTGAAAAAAAAACAGACAAAAAAAACAACACCCGAGCAAATTTTTTTGGGGGGTCAGTGAAATTTGAAGTCTTGTCTCGCTCTTCCACATAGATTTGAACCAGGTCCACTGGATCTCCGCTAGGCTTCGCTGCCACTCCCACAGGCTCCGTCAGGTGTAACCCCAGTGGACCTTTGATTTGGACTGAAAAGACTCAACTGAAATAGTGTATAGGCCAACGTTTGGAGTTTTGGAGCCTATTGTTCGGAAGAGAGTAGAAATACTGAAAAGAAAATATCGAAAATCGTTAACGAGCTTTTTGATTGCACTCATAGTAATGCCATGTCAGTGTCATATTATAACAAAGGGTTTCTGAATGTTTAATATAATAATTGAAGCATCCCATCGCTTCGTAAGAGTGCGAGTAAACTCAAGAAACGTATAAGTAACTAGGAATGCACACCGAGCTTGTTTGGTTAGGGTAGTCATAGATGTCCGCGCTTCACTCACCGACAAAGACAGCATGCGTTCATGTGAGAGCCACATGGTCAGATTCCCACCACCTGCAACCGTGACAAATTTTCTTCAAGGTTCAAGGTTCAAAGCAAGGGATTGCGGATATGTACTTGACCTAACACGCTATCTATATTTACTTGTACTTGTAGAAACTACGCTCGGGTATACCCCCACCATCGGACCTCGGCCCGGCGACAAGGGGGGAATGATCGAGTCTAATAGAACTTGAGAGGGTGGCTTCAATACATAATTCACCTGTAGTAATTAATATCGCTATTGCCCAATACATAATAATGTGACGCTAATTGCTACTTTTACCTACGAAATCGAAAACAAATTGAATACCCAGTGGTGTATTGCTAAAATAAGAAGTGCCGGAACGCACCATGTACGATCACGTGCATATGATAGGCAGATTTGTTTTACATTGTCAAGGAGCCAAGGGCTGCATGGTTGTCAGTAAGAAACTAATAACTAATACAGTTGACGTTAAGTATTGCGTTTATGAATGATAAAAATGTTACTTATGACTTACCCTCAACAATGTTTAGTTCTATTTCCTATGTTTTTGTTTTAGTATCCATGTGCTTCTGAAAACCTTGTTAGTGGCCTCAACTTCGGATTCATTTAAACTGTAATTGTAAAATTTTATCTATTGCTTTGATTGTGCTTTAGCTCCCTCGCTAATGTTTTCAGCGCTAGTGTGTGATTAAGACTTTGAGCGTTCAACGCTTTGAGTGCTCATTTTTTTTACAATTATGTACCATCAATGGATGTACGTTGCGCTGTACGACTAACTGAGTAACGAAGTGCCCCGCCGCGCTAACAGGCTTAGCACCACACATTTCCAAAACGATATAAACATTCCCATTTACCACAAAACACGCATCAAATGACTAAAAGGAAGGAGCAGAGCATAAAATATGATTACAATTTACAATATTTCCTAGCACAAACACTACATTTGGTATATTTTGTGAACACATTTGAACCATTAAAATACTAGAAAAGGAATAGGAACGTCGTTCCGGCGCGTTCCGGCCCCAATGCACCACTGTGAATACCTTGAATGGAATTACGTTGTCAGGGGCGCCGACTCCGTGAGTGCTCAGGGGCTGTAATCTGTACCACCCCTCAGATTGTTTTGAGGGGTGCACAGCACCCCTCAAAATATTCTGAATCTAAATAAAAATTCGGTCTATATATAACAAATATTTTAGCTGTCCTGTGGCGTTTTCTTGTTTTGCGTACAATGGTAGATTTTCCTGTGAATGCCTGAACAGAAAAGGGAATTAAAAAAATACATTTTTAAATGCGATTCCATTCTTTTCGTAAGACTAAACCAACATCAGTGTCAATGTCCACAATCAAATGTAAAGAGGCTACAATGATTAAATAAAATCAGTAACGGATACAGGAGGGAGGTGGGGCGATTGCCCCCACCCCCCTTGGTTTTTTTTGCGCGACCAATTACCATATCTCCTATTGTGCAATTTTCGAATTTTAAACGCGGTTTTAGGGCTTCGAATTTAGTAAATTTTCTCGCCTTCGGCGACATTTACTGCTAAAACTTTCAAACAGACCCTGATTTTGCAAAATCGCACTACCTCCCCCTCCCCATAGATACGTGGATAGGTATAGGCGCTCCACGCTAAGAAAGGAGTTGCGCGCGCTTTTAACGGGTGAATTGTAGCCATTCAGCAGGCTCCAATTTAAAATAACGATCGCTGATTGGCCCGTCGAAAGCGCGCGCATCTCCTTTCTTAGCGTGGAGCGCCTATAGTTTTCGATTTATAATTATATGAAAATCTTGAGAACCCCCCGCCATGAATCAGGACCAGATCCGCTACTGAATAAAATGTATCCAATTCATGACAATTAAAAAGGATAATTTCCTTCGAAGTTACAACGTTATTCCATTCAGGCATTCAATTGGTAAATACGATTCAAATTGGGTGCTTATACAAATCCCATGGGTGTATCCATACCAGTTACGTGACGTCCAGGAAAGAACCAAACAAGCACAATTAAAGTTGCACCCTCAGTACCCTGTAATCGACGTGTAATAAAATGCCATAAAATCAATTAAACGGATTACAGAGTTCTGTTCTTGCGAGGGTACACAAAAACACGGGAATTTAATAACAAATATTGCCATACATTAGCATCGATTTATTTTATAACTTGATTTGGGAAAGTACCAATAAACATCGCTGTATCCAGGGGTTGATTACCCGCTAATCCGAGTAAAACATGTGGAGATATAATTTATTTCGCTATTACGAAAAAATGTGTATAATTCTAAGCAGATGTGTGTTATGTAATAACCGGTGGTTGCGGGGTGGGACAAAACGGAACTGTGGTGTTGACAATAGGTCTGCCATCGATTTGATTGGATATTGCTTTGCGTCTCATATTTATGCAACTTGGCTAATCGAGACGAAGGGAGGGACGTAAGGGATGACGCGGGGGGACAAGGGGTGGACAGGCCTGTGCTGGTCAGAACCAGCCACAAGCATATGGGGAGGTAGAGGTCTGCACGGGCCCGGGGCCTGGCCCGCGGGCCGGGTAGGCCCGGGCTCGGGCCTTGTTGTGCATTTTAAGCCGGGCCCGGGCCGGGCCCGGGCCTGCTTTTCACTGAATGAGACGGGCTTTTTTCGGGCTTTATGATATAATTTGAAATCGGTATTTGCGATTGCGATCATAGAAATGTTCTTCGACCAAAATTTCAAAACGTTTTGTTTCTCGTAATAGAACTTTTCATCCCCACCGTGACGTTCATTCATATCCCATGGTAAAATCTAAAAAAATCCACATGCTGTTGCTTTGAGTTTAACCTCTGAACGGGCTGTAACGGGCCTACTTACACTTATGGCGGGCCCGGGCCGGGCCTGGGCTTTGATAAGCTAGTTTAATACGGGCCCGGGCCTGAAATTCCGGGCCCGGGCCGGGCCGGGCTTCTAGAAGTAGGCCCGTGCAGACCTCTATGGGGAGGGCAGGGGTTCCCCCACGTCGTGGTCGTCTCCGTCTGTGTCATCATCCGTCCGTGTTGTCTTTGTCGTCGCCGTCGGGGAGGTAGTCAAAGGAAAGGGGAAAGTTCCCCGACGACGACCCAGAGCTCGCCATTAGTTTCAGGGAGTGAAACTCCCCTATTCACGGGCCAAACCGCGAGAAGGTGTCGAGTTGGAATCGAGCCATGGCCGCGACGAGTCTCGTGTAACATTAGCATACTGTGGGATTACATGGGAGGCCGTAACAAGTACATGTATCGTAACATAAGCATTGTCAGAACTCAGAATTGTTGGTACATACATTGATTAATTTACCAAAACAAACTTCTATACAAATTATACAAGATAAATTATATAATACTTCTAAATAATAAAAAAATCACTCGTCGAGTGAGCAAGGTGCTGTTTGGCTGAATCAGTTTCGACGTTTTTTCGTCTGTGATGTATTTTATTATTTTTCTCTTATTATATCTACGAGATCCCTGCAGTCACCGACCCGGAAAACTGTTGGGTTTGAAGAAAAAATTAAAAAGCTACTA
This sequence comes from Sweltsa coloradensis, assembly GCA_024449915.1. Taxonomy (NCBI): domain Eukaryota; kingdom Metazoa; phylum Arthropoda; class Insecta; order Plecoptera; family Chloroperlidae; genus Sweltsa; species Sweltsa coloradensis. The sequence goes on along the minus strand of JAMZAV010000405.1, from coordinate 962,661 downwards.
AGGTAAATTTCCACAAGTCAGTAGTACGACGTGATACCTGTGATTAGGCTTCGAATCTATTGAAAATTGGAATCTACTCAAACCTGAAGGTGCTTTCGAATATTTTATGACGATGAGCTCTAAATATATAGGAAGGCTATGATTTTTATTTGTGGTAGGCACAATATATATTAAAGAGATATAGCTTATTTTAATTATAAAATCATTGACTTAGAATAGTTACTCGCCTTGTAAATTCATGATAAAATGATGTATGATATTGTGACGATACGAGTATGAGAAAAGTGGAAAGCACATGTACACTAGTTGTTGTCATTTGGGATGATATTATACCAATGGTGGATTTTTGAAACGGTGATGGTTTGATTGCATTATTGCACAATAAGAGTCGCATCGATTTTACGCTACAGTCACAGGTTTGTAGTAGCCTGCTACTCCCTACTTTACTACACTTTCAAAAGTAGCGCGACCGTCCTCGCTACACAAATAAGTAACATGTAACAAGTTGAAGTAGCGCGCTTCTAGTAGCAATGGTCACAAACGACCACCTCGCCACTAGAACGAATCTCCCGCCTTGCACCATGGGCCAAGAACAGCAACGTTTCATCATCCCACGAGATAGAACCGACTTTATGGCTCAAGCGTAAAGCTCGATACTCTTGATTCGGTTGGTCGCGGATCCGAATCCCAACACCGGCAATCCTGACTGAAAGTTGTTCCGAGATTGAGTCCTCTTAAACAGTCGTCGGACATAACTCCAATATACCAAAAAACGAAAGATTATAAGTTCTCGTTTCCAGATACTCGAATGCACAATTCTGAACTAACCTACAGACAAATATTATTAACTCAACCAGTAAATTGTCTCATAAAACCCAAATCCAAAAGCTACTCATTTTCCCTTATCAAAATGCACATCAAAACCAAATGGCAATTGCATAAGAGAGTTGTAATCTAAAATAATACAGGTGAAGTGAGCTCATACGTATTGCACACAAAATTTGTTTCTTATTTTTTACTAACATCTATACTATTCAGTTATAATCTCAAAAGATAATTCTATACTAAGTTTCATTAAAAAAATCACCATAATCCATATCTGCATAGCAAATATATTGTTTTTTTTTCCTGTGCTAGAGATTTAAATTTGGCGTCCTTATACACACTGACGATGTGATAACCATTGATATTAAACCTCTATAGTAGGCTAGATTAGCAGTGTCCAATACTTCCGCACAGGCGCGAGCGTAACAAACTGAAGCGTCGAAAATCCAGTTCAAGATGGTGATTAAGCGTTTTAATTTATGCTTTTTCAAAGCAATAAAGTATTTTACTGGATTGTGTGATATGGTTTTAGCTTGTGCATCATGATATTGAATAAACAGAAACAATAAGAAGTTATTGCATAAGGGAATTTAGTAATCATTTGATGTTAAAATCTAGTATGCTCAGCTGTCAAACTGGCGGCCATCTTTAAAAATATTCGGTCTTCAAATCGCTCCCATTTGATTAACATGTAAACTGTCATTTCAAGATGGCTTCCAATTGTAACGGAAGTGGACCACCGACTGCTAATCTAGCCTAACAGTAGTTAAATATCAACGGTGATAACATTGTTTGACACCCAATCACTATAAAAAAAAGTAACTCCAAAGGTCAAAAAATAGATAAGCATTCTGCTTGGTCAATTTGAAGGTCGTTTGAGACTTGACAGCAGTAGTATCTTTTGGGCACACGATGATAACACACATATAATCGGTGAAGTGATTGTATTATAGGATTCAGTCAGAAAGCAGGAGGGTCTGTGGTATGTAAAGCTTTCATTACATCTTGTTTAATTGTGAGTTGTGTAACGTGCTAAAATTAGACGCCCTAACTAAACGCCCCGAACTAAACGCCCAAATACGCACTTTGATAATACAAAGAACAATGACAAATACAATCAAAATTGGAAACTACTAGGAAAACGCTAAAGTCCCGGTCGCGTTGTTGAGCGAGCACCGGTACGTTCAACAACGACCCAAGTACGACATTCCCATAATGTTACATACCAATAAGTGTTTAACGTCTTGACCGATTTAGCTGAAAATATGTAAAATAGGAGAGAATGTTGTACTTATTGACCCTACAAAATTTCATAACGATCGGAACATTTTTATTTATTTATTTATTTATTTATTTATTTATTTATTTATTTATTTATTTATTTTATTTATTTATTTGTTTATTTATTTATTTATTTATTTATTTATTTATTTATTATTTTTATAACCAACGATCGGATTTTGTTCAAAAACTATACAGCAACCCGCCTAGGTGGTATGTACTACATGTGTGAAAAATTTCAGGTCGATCAGAGAAACGGTGCGACCTGTATCGAAGCAGTAACAGAAAAAAAAAAAAACAAAACAAACAAACAAACAAACAAACAAACAAACAAACAAAAACAGACATTCGAGCCATAAGAGTCAAGTGGAGACGCTCGCTACGCTCGCTCAATAACTTCGGAGCATTGAGACTTGGCATTTGAAATTAAGAGGATATTGGACACGTTTTTAGCAGATTCCTCTTCGCTTGTTTTTTAAACAATTTTAAAACAAATTATTTTCACCATTTTGTAAAAAAAAAGTATATTTGACTACATTTGTGGTTTTTTCGTGGCTAATTGGTTCAAAATTTTGAAAATCTTGGATTCAAGAATAGATGATGATTAGATATGTAGAATATGTATATGCTTTATTGAAAACTTTGAAAAGTTGTATAATATACTTCGGGTGCTTCTTGGCCGAGCAAATAGCTATTAATGGGATTTCAATTATAATTAGTTATTATCACTGAATATCGATAAATCTTGAAAATCTCCTTATGTTGGGGTGACGGCGAACAGTTTGTATCCATGATAAACATAAAGCATTAACCAAATTTAATTTAGGCCTACATGTAATTCAATTCAATTCAATTGCTTTATTCGCCAAACTGAGCTTGCGCTCTTTACAATGGCTATTAGTTGTAGAATACTTCAATATTGAGTTACATGGATAGTTATTAGATTGAATAAAATAAGACTTTGTGCAAAGAGTGCATCAACATGATACTACAGAATTTAACGTTCATTCAATTCATACAATATCTATTCACTTTAATTATACTTACTTAAATCTAAATTAAATATAATTGCAGTATGATCACTGCCTAAAAAAATAAGTACAACAGTGCCAGTAGCATACTAATACAGAATAATTACAACACACGAATGGTTTATGTTATATAGCATTATTTTACATTGAACCATAATACACAACTTTTTAGTACATCGTACAAATATTACAACTAAGTAGTGTATCAAGATGATAATACAGAATTTAACATTTAGTTGCACTATTCAATTCATTCAATTCATACAATATCCTATACTTACTAAAGTCTGAATTAAATCTAATTGCAGTATGATCACTGCCTAAAATAAGTACAACAGTGCCAGTAGCACAAAAATACAGAATTTGACATACAACAAGTAGGCCTCCGCCAACCATCATTGAAAGTTCCCATCTCATTGAGGAATATAAACAATTTGTGTGATTGAATGATTGAATGATTTATGGCTGCAGCAATAGAAACGTGCCGAACTTAGTCAGTCCACTTCCCGCTAATGTTATTACAAGTCAATATCAAACGCATTATTGATTGTTTCAATGATGGACGCTTTCCCAAACACCCGTATGGGCACTAAATACAAGTTGTATATTGAAGTGTGTGATATTTGTTCGAAATAAAACACCACTTACTCTTATAATTATTTATTTGTGTTTATTGTATTAATTATAAATTATTTTATTTAGTCATTACAGTTAAATTGAGACAATTCAAATATAAGGTATGCTGGTAAACTGAGGTGCGTGAACTTGGCACCCCCCACAAGAGCACTAATTCTAAGAATGACACATTATTTAGTGCTCAATTAGTGCTTTCGAACACCACTAGTCCCACAATTAGTGCTTCAATACTTTAGGTTTTATAGGCAAATTACTGCGAGGGATGCTAACTTCACGCGGCACCCGCTACAAGAGCACTAATTAAGATTTAATTTAAGATTTAATTAATCTTTTTTAATTTAATTAATTAATCCAGAATGTTTTTTTTTTCTTTTTTTTTGTCTGTTTGTTAACACGATTTCGACTAAAACCGATACTCCAATTGCGATGAAATTTTAAGGAGGCCTTCAAAATCTCTGAACTTAGAACTGCCACGTTTTTTAGCGCAATCGGAAAATTATTTCTCATGAAAATCGCAATTTTACGATTTTTTCGAATTTTAAAAAAATTCTTCGACTTATAACACCTACATGCTTTAGCCGATTTTCATGATTTTTTCACAGAACCTTAAGTCCATGAATTAAGATATTCGTGTGAAATTTGAACGCAATCGAAAAAATATTTCTCATGAAAAAATCAATTTTAAGTGTTTTTTCTTTTTTTAAACAATTCTTTGACTTGTTACACCTACAAGCTTTGTCCTATTGTAATGAATTTTTCACATAACCTTAATTTGATGAATTCATATATTCGTGTAAAATTTGTGCGCAATCGAATAATTATTTCTAATGAAAATTTCAATATTACGATTTTTTCCTTTTTTTAAATAACGATTTATTAAAAAAAAAAAAAAAAAGTTAATTTTGTATTTAATTAAATTTAATTTAAAAAAATTTCAACTTAGTAATGATTTTTTCACAGAACAACAGAAAATCCGCATAACACATGGCAGCTCAATGCACCAATTACGCTCATCCAACAACGCGGCGGGACTTAAGGCTCTACTGGACCCTGTATTATTTCGGTGTGTTGCAGTGGTTTCGTACTTCCATCGTATCTAACGACACAATTGAGATATCTTTATAATTTTTTTTTTATTCTACTCAGTAAAGACGTCCAATGAACGTGTGTTGAGTACTTTTTCCAATATTGCCCTTGTTTTTTAAATAAATTTTGTTAACTTTTGGGGAATATTTTAACATTTACCCTTTTTTCGCGAATTTTTTTAGGCGTTACCAAGCACTTTTTGGAAAAAGTACTCAACACACGTGTAAATAGACACCTTTAACTAGCATTCCTAAAAATCTGAGAATTTTTGGACAAGGGGTGTCCGCTGTACAATGGAAGTACGAAAGCATGTTTCGGCGCTATTTTAGGCTTTTTTGACTCCAGCAAGTGGCGCAACCTAGCGACACGAAGCTTTTTCACCACTTTGAGTGACAGGTCATATAATTTTGTTAATAACTTGTTCTGATTGGCTGCATGACTTTGCTCGTGAAGTACTGCAGGACACCATTTGAATCATTATGCATAGATCTGCGCTATAGAATGCTATGCTTGGCGTCAATGTTTATTGCACTCTTACAGACAATTGTTCGATACCGGAACATCCCAAATATCAATTTATTATATGTACAGGGACCAGTATTTTTTTTTTGAGTTCGATCCCCAGTCGTGACAATTTTGTTTATTATATCACAACACAACAGAATGAAACAATTATTAATACATCCAGCCACGGCGCGTTATTACATTTATGCATCTCTGAGTCTTTCAAATTTACTGCACGTGAATTGAAGTAAGATAATTTTTAGTGTATCGCCTATTGAAAGCGTGTGATGTACTAATATGAAGTTGAGGCGGAAGTGAGGGGGGGGGGAGGAGGGTTCATGGCAACAAGTCCATTTGTTTGGGTACGAACATAAACATCTCTAATAGGTGAAAAAAATGGGTTGAAGCACGCGGAAAACCACTTTCCATGATGATAACAAACATAATCTAAATACAGTATTTTATTCGACTTTATTTGGCAATTTCAATTAACATTGTATATATTATAATGGTTTTAAAACAGTGTTACCACCGGGGATTGAACCACGGCTGTCAAATTAAGATGAGATAAGTCGTAACAAAGTGGCTTTATTGTTGGCTATGGCTTGAATATTAAATTTTGGTAGATGAAATTATATTTTTTATTTCAACCACGGCACGGGACCATTTTTATTTGAAGTTAAGAAAATTAATAATAAAATGGGGTGAGAGCATCTGCCCAGACATCAGAGGTTCGGGGTTCAATCCCCGGTGGAGGCACCTTTTTTAATTTATATCTATGATAAGACTACCATCATAACAGCGTCATAGTCGCCAACTATAAATAATATCTGGACATCAAGCAAAAGCAAAGCGCTCTGATGTGAATTCACCTTTGGTTCACTTGCACCCACGATGTTATGAAAAGTTCTCTTACTTACTCTAACTCTAACTCTTCTGGAAGGAAACAGGAATTAACGAGTTATGCCAAAAAGAATTTAAAAAATCAATCTGTGTTCCAAAAATATAGACGAAATTAAAATCGTATTTCCTCATTTTATCTGGATAAGTTATCTGCCTATTATACTACTTATATTTGAAGATTGCACAACTGTAGACCGATGACAGCCACCGATTCGTAAATTACCAGTGTCAAGCGGACACCAGACGTTCATTTCGTTTCGTAACATGCAGTGACCTTGTAACCGACGCAATTCTGTCACATCGAGATATAGGCAAATCTGGTTTATTTTCATTCAATTATTTTTCGTGACTCTGTGCTAGTTATCATACTTAGAAAGTGTGTGATCTCCCATGAAAAATAAGCTATAAGAAGTGTGTGGTGTAGGTGTGTAGGGTTAGTGTTGAAAAAACAATTGGTCACATGCGTGTTTATTATAGAATACGGTAATTGTAAGACATTTCGTGTTGTGTGTGTAATAATATTTGACTTGGGTCGATGGTTTTATTTATATGTTTAACCTTGGCTTCATAGTAGGCGACTATGACGCTGTTATGTTAGTACTTTAGACAGAAATTAAAAAGTGACTACACCGGGGTTTGAACCCGGGCCGGGGCCTTAGCTGTCCGGGCTTGTCTTACCAACTGAGCTATGCAGCCACCAATTTTAAATCTGTCTAATTCTTGGTCTGTTTTGTACATTTGTAGAGCAGCACTGAAAAAAACTAGAGAATACAAACCATCTCTATAACCCTAGAGTTGGGATATACCATGATCTAGGGGATATACGATTAACCTTGGCTTTATAAGTAGGCGACTTTGACTCTGTTATGTTAGTACTTTAGACAAAAATTAAAAAAGTGACTACACCAGGGTTTGAACCCGGGACCTTAGCTGTCCGTACATGTAATGTACAAAATAGACCAAGAATTAGACAGTTTTAAATTGGTGGCTGCATAGCTCAGTTGGTAAGAGCATAGCCCGGACAGCTAAGGTCCCGGGTTCAAACCCCGGTGTAGTCACTTTTTGAATTATATATAAATATATATACTCGTAAATATAATGTATTAGAGTCGACATATATTATTTTCGTTGGAAAACAATGCTAAAACGTAGTCTAACGGTAATGTATTATATGGTCTACTATTAGTATTTTTGTATTAGGCCGTATTTATTTTTTTTTTTTTTTTTTTTTTAATAAAATAAAACATAACTAATAAATTTTCCGCTCGAGATAGGGGGACCATTTCACGCAGTGATTGTGGTTTGTTGTAATGTGCATATAAAAAATATGAGTAGGGCTCAGTTTTGGAATTATTTTGTGTTCGATTCTACATGACCATCCATTATTTCGATGGCGCGTGTTTCAGTAGATCCATTGTATTGACACACGCACACATCCACACGATTGACATGTTCGTATAATTTTGTTTAGCCCTGAGAAGTGCATTGGTGGGTTATCATGAAACAGAAATTAAAAATTGTCTCCACAAGATATATTATAGATCTCAGGATTTTCACTCTCCGGGCGGATTCCAACCAACTTAGCATTATAGAGACGACGTACCTATTTAGTATGTATTTTGCTAATTACAGAATTTGTTAATTGAATATAAGTGAAAACATTGTACGCACTGCACTAGAAATAAAAACTAAAATAGGCTTGCATCCCGGCATTCGCCTAAGGGCTCAAGAATTCCCGGATGAAACTTTCAGCTAGGATTGCTGGTGACGGGATTCAACCGTTTCCTTCCAAATCAGAGTCTCACGCGTTATGCATGAGCTACCTCTAACGGTTATTCGGTCAAAGCAAGCCATGCAGGGTTCGACAAATGCTATGTCAGAGATGCTGGAGACATGTCGCAATATTTGTGGTCTGGAAAATTTGTTCCAAACGGACACAACAGAGAGGCGTGTTTTCGTGTAATATGCATTTGCCGCCTGCCGCCTCGAGTGATCCAATAACACATTGCCAATGCCCGGCGATGAGTCATTCAACACTTTAATAAGACAATTTTATATACAACTTTTACGCACTTCTACCGACCTTCCGAGGATGTTTATAGTATGTCAATGCAAGGCCGAAGGGAATAATGCCAGAGCGTTGATTCCATGTAGTAATAATACAGTGTTTTCTATAATCCAAATGGGCTTGGTTCGAGCTCTCATGCACTCATTGGCTCATTACAGCAAAACGGTCACACCCGGGAATCGAAATCGAAAGCTGAATTGAAGTTGTACTTCAACATTTACACAATGGTTGACACATCAACTGAAGGCAGCAATGTTCATTCTGTATCAATGATGTACTTCGTTACGTATTTTACTTAGCGAGAAAATATGGTGTTGCTTTAAAATTTATTTATGCATTCTTGAATAGAGAAAATAATGTGAAAGGTTATTTCAAATATCCCGAGAAATAATAATATAATAACGCAAGTTAGCAAACATAAAAATATACTTCGAAAGAAATTCATTACCGTTTCATAATTTCAACACACATTACATTGGTGTTCCTTCTCCTTTCACAATTATTTTTTCACTTCATTAATTAACATACGTGCCTTGCCGTCGTTGTAGCTTACGTGCATTACATTGGATGTCATTGGGTACAGCTATTGGGTATAGGTAATAGGTATTGAAGAAATATATTTGAATGAATTTAATGTATAGGTATCGTATATCATGGAAATAGTTTGTACGAATATTAAATATTTATGTTTCTTATTAGGCCGCCACCTACAGAACAAATGTCATAATCAAAAGGCCGGAGAAAAGTTGACTTTTTTCATCTTTCCGTTTAATGCAGTCAGAAAAAAATCGGAAGCATAAACTCAATGATAGGTACTATTGTTGTACACTATACATACTGTACTTTTATGGATACGGACTTGATAGAAGAAAATGTGACGAGTTTCAATCGTAGCAAATGTCAAATGAATAATAAAAAACAGCACTTTCTTCAGAAGCCATTTCAAATTCCCATTCTTATATACCAGTCATCAATGGATCAGTGCATGGTTGCATCAGGAGGTGGCTTTGCACAGCTAGCTAAAATATCATCCTGATTAAATGTATGCACAACCATATTAATATTATGGTATACTTATGTACTTAGCTATAGCGCAATAAACGGCACGTTACACGTACCCACGCATAATAAATTGTAATAATAAGTAGATTAAAATATGTACCAATCATGCCTCAAGTATGTCTTGTGGTCTTAAATCAGCGTTTCGAATATACATATACTTCTTACGGGCGTGTTTCGATTCCACAGTTTTCAGTCGGTAAGATTTATACACTTTTTTTCATTCATCACATACATTAATAACCAATTTGGAATTTCCTGATCATAAAATTTACTCAATCACCCTAGATCTAGCACCCTCTGTTGTAACTCGTCCACGGAGCGAGACTGCGAACGATGTGAAATAATAGTGCTTCGCGCCTCGCGGACCGTAGACCGGACTCACGGCGCCGCACCGTATCGGAGCTTCTGCAGTACATCGTGCAGCCACAGACGTACATTGCAATTGCGGCCGTCTATTGGACGGCTATTTTTCGAATATTCTGAGTGACATTTGCGAAATCCCACCTCCAGTGCCTCTTTCAAGCTCCCATTATCACCAACTTAGGCCTACAGGCCAAACTCCGGTTGACTTTACCTAGTTATTTGGATGATCGTAGCGAGCGAAGCGGAAAAATTCATTTCACATCTCCGGAGAAAAAAATCCGGAATGTTTTTTTTTGTATTTTTGTCTGTTAACACGATTCCGGCTAAACCGATATTCCAATTGCGATGAAATTTTTTGGAGGCCTTCGTTATCTCTGAACTTAGAACTGCCACGTTTTTTAGCGCAATCGAAATTTTTTTTTTATTAAAATCGCAATTTTACGTTTTTTGTTTAATTCTTCGACTTTTAACACCTACATGCTTTATCCGTTTGTAATGATTTTTTCAAAAAACCTAAAATTTATGAATTTCTATATTTGTGTGTAATTTTAGGGCAATCGTTAAATAATTTCTCATGAAAATCGCAATTTTACGCTTTTTTGTTTAAAAAAATTACGCTCATCCAACAACGCGCCTGAAAAAGCGTTTGCGAAGCTTCCTAGTTTACTACAATCCAGAAGTGCTGTTCCATCCATTCAGATGTATAATGCAACTACAATTCAGAGATTAAAATGTACCCGTCCTGATGGTCTAGTGGTTAAGACGCTCACCTGGAATGTGAGAGTCCCGTGGTTCGACTCCCGGTCGGGGCGGACTTTTTTAATTTCTGGATTGTAGTAAATAATATCAATTCCTATAGAATTGAAAAATGATCAGTGATTGAACTGTAACTCCTAAAATACTTTTTTTTTGTTTATTTGGATTAAGGACGCGTCAACCGTTAGGTCATAATGCACCACTCTAACCTAGGGGGGGGGGGGGGGGGGGGGGGGAGGACGGGCCCATGCTTGTCAGAACCAGCCACGAGTAAGGGGAGGAAAGGGGGTTCTCACGTCGCGGTCGTCATTGTCTTCGTCATTGTTGGTGGTGTCATTGTCGTCATCGTCGTCGAGGGGTCGTCAAGGGAAGGGGGCAAGTTCCCCGACGACGGTTGTCTGAGCTCGCCTCTATTTTCGGGGAGTATAATACTACCCCTGATGATTGCGAGGTGGACTTTTTCTCTTGAATCGCCTTTTACGATAAGCAGAGCCATGATCTGGGCCAATTCTACCCCGCGCCCAGACGGGGAAAAAGACTGGGTTTAATTTTATTAGTACTGTTTTTATATCTTACAACCTGTCATGGCCTAAATCACCATGGAATGTTGTATATCGGTGATATGTAAGTACTAAGTTTATGTTGTATGCTTATCCATGTAGATGCAAAAATGTCATGTTTGTTATTTAGTCAGTACCATTTAAAGTGTATCTAATTTGTGTTCTATTTAATTGTAACGTAGAACTGATAGTCCGAATTATGATTTTATTGTAAGGTGGTATTTATCTATGATTAGTAATATCTTATTAGTAGACTGACGACTGAAGATTTAAATCACAAGCACGACAAATAAATTTGCATCTATTTCGTTTTTTCGAGTAATGTTGATGAATAAGTAAAATTTAATTTTTGAAATTCAAAATTCCAATATCGAATTTAATGTCAAAACTTATGCCACGTTAACACAACTTTATACGACTTTTGCACAAGCAAGAGGAAAAAATAATAGATTCTTCATTATGGCCAACAAAATGTAGGGGCTATGCATAATTAATTGGTTAAATACTAGGAAAACGCTTAAGTCCCGCCGCGTTGTTGGATGAGCGTAATTGGTGCATTGAGCTACCATGTGTTATGTGGATTTTCTGTTGTTCTGTGAAAAAATCATAACTAAGATGAAGATTTTTTTTAAATTAATTTAAATAAAATAAAAAAATAAACTTTAATCTCTAATTTTTTGATTAATCGTAATTTTAAAAAAGAAAAAATCATAAATTTTCGATTTTCATAAGAAATAAATATTCGATTGTGCTCAAATTTCACACGAATATATTTATTCATAAAATTAACGTTCTGTGAAAAAATCATTACAATCGGATAAAGCATGTAGGTGTTATAAGTCAAAGAATTGTTTAAAAAAAGAAAAAACCCGTAAAATTTCGATTTTCATAAGAAATAATTTTTCGATTGCGCTCAAATTTTACACGAATATCTTAATTCACAAAATTATGGTTCTGTGAAAAAATCGTTAAATTCGGATAAAGCATGTAGGTGTTATAAGTCGAAGAAATTTTTAAAAAATCGAAAAAAATCGTAAAATTGCGATTTTCATGAGAAATAATTTCCCGATTGTGCTCAAAAACGTGGCAGTTCTAAGTTCAGAGATTTGGAAGGCCTCCATAAAATTTCATCACAATCGGAGTATTAGTTTAGCCGTAATCGTGCTAACAAACAGACAAAAATACCAAAAAAAAGAAAAAAAAACATTCCGGATTTTTTTCTCCAGTGTAGTGAAATGGAATCTTCGCTTCGCTCGCTACGCCCATCCAATTACTAGGCCGCTTCGCGAAGGTTTTTTCCAGTCGCGTTGATGGATGAGCTTTTTTTAATATTTCTGTGTTCTGTCCAATGATTACATTTTTAAGTGGGATCTCATTCTTTTTCTATACGTATTTACTTGATATTACTTGTTAATTATACACCTGCAAAAGGCTTATATTGAAATCTTTATTTTTTCTATTAATTTTGACCAACTTTTTCAACTTTTTCTTTCAAAATGCACTACATCACCATAATCTTTGTCAATGTAAAATATGAAGGTAGTAGCTTCACCCGTTTGGTCAGAATCGGCCTAAGTATCACGTAAATATCGAATTAATAACCGAGGAAAAAATCGTAAAAAAACAGATTTTTATGAAAACTATTTCTTCAAATGTCTCTCAAACTAGGAAAACGCTTAAGTCCCGCCGCGTTGATGGATGAGCGTTTTTGTCTGTTTTTAGTTTGAGTAGGACCACTTTTCCTTTGCAAGTGCTTTTTAAATGCATTGTAGGTGATTGTTGTCAAGTATCTATTGTTACTTGTTAATTGTTATTATAAACCTAAAAAAACTCATAATAAAACCTTTATTCCATGGATTCAAGCTAACTTGATCAAATTTTTCTTTCAGAAAGCAATACATCACCATGTACCATGTGCATGTAAAATATGAAGGTTGTAGCCCCACCCGTCTGGTCAGAATCGGCCCAAATGTCACGAAAATATCGCACAAGTTTTTTTAAAAATCGTACAAGTACGATATTCATGAGAAATATTTCTTCGATTGTACCAAAAAACGTGGCAGGTTTAGGTTCAGAGATTTCGAAGGTCTCCAGAAAATTTCATCGCAAACGGAGTATCGGGTTAGCCGGAATCGTGCTGACGAGTGTAATACTCTTACGCATGAAATCTTAAGAAGCAAAACAGTATACTGCTTACACAACAACATTTCAGTAATTGCGTTACATTTAAATGTATGTAAACACTGACCTTCTGCCAATCCATTTTTTAAGTAGCCACATGTTCCTACTTTTCTTTAGCTTTCTAGCCTTGGTGTTATAATGTGGCCAACCGTTCGTGGTTGAATACGGGTAGTGTATGATTACGGGTAGTGTATGAATACGGGTAGTGTACTCCCCGTCTGGTTCGGGGTAGAATTGGCCCAGAGCATGGCTCTGCTAATCGTAAAAGGCGATTCAAGAGAAAAAGTCTACCCCGCAAACATCAGCTAGAAAGAGCGGAGTATCTTAATCCCCGAAACTAGAAGCGAGCTCTGGCAATCGTCGTCGGGGACCTTGTCCCCTTCCCTTGATGACCCCCCGGCGACGATGACAATGACACAACGAACGATGACAAAGACGATGCCGACCGCGAAGTGAGAAACCCCCCTTCCTCCACTTTCCCGTGGCTGGTTCTGACCAGCATGGGCCCCTCCTCCTCCCCCCCCCCCTTAGGCTAGAGTGGTGCATTATTACCTAACGGTTGACGCGTCCTTAATCCAAATAAACAAACAAACAAACAGGTAGTGTACGGCTTGGATGTGGTTTTAACAAGTTTTTGTATGCGTGCGATCACAATATATCTTTTTTTAACGATTATAGCAAGCGTTCATGTTATAACGAATGAAGATGTATGTAACCCACACAATAACAAAACTTGTAAAAATACAGCCAAACCTTACACACTCAAAAGAAATGAGATCTAAAAAAGGGCCAAGCTCATCTACCCTTCCACATTTGCGCATTCTTAATTCATAAACGTACAGTGTCCCGTAACAACACCCTTGAAAAGCTTGGCAAAATAGAATTTGCAACTATTAATTTAAACGTAATAGTTCATCCAATTTTTTTTTCTAATTAATTTTAACATAATGGTAATGCAAAAATTCTTTTTCAAGTTCCATTGCAAAATTATTTGTTAAAATATAATAAATTTATCAAAGTCGATTTAATTGCTATGGTATTACCAACTAGGAAACGCTCAGTTGGACGCGTTGATAAGCGAGCACGTGCTATAGCTAGACCCACATTGCACATTTTTTTAAATTTGCGACGTTCGCTGTCCACGGGGCCATGTTTCCAAAATTATTTATTTTTGGCAGGGTGGGTAAACCCGTGGGTAAAACTTTACTATGTGGATAAAATCCACCGCCATCTAGAGGACCTTGACATCATTTCTTTGGGAAAACTATTTTAACTCTTTGGTTACAAATAATACCTACACTGCTTCCTCGATAGTATTTTGATTACTTCTAGGTGGCAGTGCATAGAAACTTTGTGCGACTTTTCGTTGCCATGGTAACGTTACTTTTGTTATAATGTAATTTTCCATCTACACTACTTATCGGATCAAAATAAAATTAACATATTCGTGACCGGACGGACATTCTAAATGATTTGGCCACCTCAGATTTTGTCGCCGTTTAGTTTGAAAAAAAAAACTTTCGATTAACTTTAATGTTAATTTTTTTTAACTTTTTGAACGATTTTGCCACAAAACTAATGGCATTCAATCGAGAACGAAGCTTGCGGATGGTCAAAATTTCAACTCGATCCGAGCCTCCGTTCGAACGTTATGGCGAGACATACAAACAAAAAACAAACAAACAAACAAAAAAAAACAGTGACTATTTTTTCCGGCAGAGTCAAATGGAAACGCTCGCTTCGCTCGCTTAATTAACAATAGAATGAAAAAATATAGTGGTCCAAAGACTTGCTTTTTGTAATCAAAGTAGGCGATTATTGTCACGTAACTATAGTTACTTGTTGATTGTACGCCTGTATGAGGCTTATTTTAAAACCTTTATTTGGAAGCCTTCCAGCAATTTTTTTGTAACATTTTACTTTCAAAGTGAATTACATCACTATTACCTTAATGTCCATGTAAAATATGAACGTTGTAGCCCCACCCGTTTGGTCAGAATCGCTGGGCAATTGAAACTGACGAATTAGATAGTAGTATAGCCAGTAGTAGCCAGTAGTAACTAACGTCCTTAAAGTGATTCATTCAACCGCCGCGTTTTTGGATGAGCGTAATTGGTGCATTGAGCTGCCATGTGTTATGCGGATTTTCTGTTGTTCTGTGAAAAAATCATTACTAAGTTGAAATTTTTTTTAATTAAATTTAATTAAATACAAAATTAACTTTTTTTTTTTTTTTTTTAATAAATCGTTATTTAAAAAAAGGAAAAAATCGTAATATTGAAATTTTCATTAGAAATAATTATTCGATTGCGCACAAATTTTACACGAATATATGAATTCATCAAATTAAGGTTATGTGAAAAATTCATTACAATAGGACAAAGCTTGTAGGTGTAACAAGTCAAAGAATTGTTTAAAAAAAAGAAAAAACACTTAAAATTGATTTTTTCATGAGAAATATTTTTTCGATTGCGTTCAAATTTCACACGAATATCTTAATTCATGGACTTAAGGTTCTGTGAAAAAATCATGAAAATCGGCTAAAGCATGTAGGTGTTATAAGTCGAAGAATTTTTTTAAAATTCGAAAAAATCGTAAAATTGCGATTTTCATGAGAAATAATTTTCCGATTGCGCTAAAAAACGTGGCAGTTCTAAGTTCAGAGATTTTGAAGGCCTCCTTAAAATTTCATCGCAATTGGAGTATCGGTTTAGTCGAAATCGTGTTAACAAACAGACAAAAAAAAAAGAAAAAAAAAAACATTCTGGATTAATTAATTAAATTAAAAAAGATTAATTAAATCTTAAATTAAATCTTAATTAGTGCTCTTGTAGCGGGTGCCGCGTGAAGTTAGCATCCCTCGCAGTAATTTGCCTATAAAACCTAAAGTATTGAAGCACTAATTGTGGGACTAGTGGCGTTCGAAAGCACTAATTGAGCACTAAATAATGTGTAATTTTTAGAATTAGTGCTCTTGTGGGGGTGCCAAGTTCACGCACCTGGTAAACTGCACTCAAAAACAAAGGTAGATCGAGAGCAGTTTTCCAGGGGTATCATGTCACTAATGAGCATAGTATATTGCCATTGATATATACTAGGAAAACGCTAAAGTCCCGCCGCGTTGATGGATGAGCTTTTTTTAAGTTTTTAGTTTGCGTGGGATATCTTTACTTTTACAAGTGTTTTGCTTTACTGCCTATGCATTGTAGGTGATTGTTGCCAAGTTTCTATTGTTAGGCCCTAGGCCTACTTGTCAAATGTTATTATTTACCGTAAAAAACTTGCATTAAAATCTTTATTTCAATAGATTCTGGCTAACTTTTCCATTTTTTTCTTTCAAAAGGTACTACATCACCATAACCTTAATGTCCATGTATAATATGAACGTTGTAGCCCCACCCATTTGGTCATAATCGACCCAAATGGAACGAAAATATCGCACTAAACCGTAAAAAACTTATATTAAAAGCTTTATTTTATGGATTCTGGGTAACTTTTCCAACTTTTTCTTTCAAAAGGTACAACATCACCATAACCTTAATGTCCATGTATAATATGAACATTGTAGCCCCACCCGTTTGGTCAGAATCGGCCCAAATGTCACGAAAATATCGCACTAAAAATTGAAAAAAATCGTAAAAGTACGATATTCATGAGAAATATTTCTTCGATTGTACCGAAAAACAATACACCTTTAAGTTCAGAGATTTAGAAGGTCCCCTCAAATTTTCATCAAGATCGCTTGTGTCGTTTGCCCGGAATCCTGCTAACAAACAGACAAAAATACAAAACAAAAAAAAAAAAAAAACTTTGGAGCTAAATTTTTTGGGGGGTCGGTGAAATTGAAGTCTTCGCTTCGCTCATCCAAAAATTAAACACACTCTACTTTGGAATCAATTTCTTAATCTTCCATAACTTTTGTAATAAAATAATGATAAGTAGATGATGATTTGTTTGTTATTCTTTTAGGCTATTCGGGATAGATGACGATAAAGGACAATTACAAATAACTCGAGTCATACGTTATGTGATTTTTGAACCCACTTCCTCGTAGAGCCATACGCATCGGACCAGCGCCCTAATAGGGAACTGTCCTTGGTTTCAAATATATCTTACACTTATTTACTAATTTTTAATATTCAATTTAATAAACATCGCAATTAAAATAAACTATAAAAAATAAAATCTGTGGATTCTATGCATGTTCAAAGTTCCTGGGTTTTGTCTTCCCGCACAAAGACTTAAGTACGCGCTCTTTTGGTTGTGACGTCATCGTGAGGTGAGGAGGGGAAGCTGATTGGCAGAACTGTCAGCTCGCCGCCTCGGCGAACCTCACGATGACGTCACGCCCACCTGCAATGGCGCATGGCCGTTTTCCGGCGCGAAGCCCGGTTCAAATTTTTCCTAGCTCACAGTTAGCGCTCATAAAAGCCGGACGCATAAAAAAACTTTACTGGTCGGTTTTTGAGGTTATTAGTAGGGACTTATTCACATTTGGTAATGAAGGACAGATCCCTATTGTATGTGCCACCGCTGTCGACATTGAAAGCTAGTGATTCAGTTTTAGAGGGCACACTAAAAGTAACAATACTCGGTGCTTATAACGGTTAATTTGACCATATAAATGAGGAATAAAGAGAAAGTATTAACATATCGATGGTGAAGAACCAATACCTTCTATCTGCCATTTTCTGCCAAAATGAGATGTTGGTGTCTATGGATACAGAAAATTATTTAGAATTTTTTGGTGCTAATAGCTCCTATCTAACAATGCTTAAACATCTCCAAAAGAGACATAATTATAGTACTACCTTACATCAATATCTCCTATCTGCCACCGCCAACTAGTTACTTTTTTTAAATCAGTTTTAATGCTCTCCTGAACAATTTGCTTTTTGGCAGATAGAAGGTATTGGTTCTTCACCATCGATATGTTAGTAGATCTGCAGATACTAAGAAAATGACCCAAAACACCACAAAACAAAAAACAAATTGTATTGTCTGAGGCTTAGACAAAACAAGTTGTACTTATTATTTCAACAGTCGATGTAACAATGACATATCGTTTCCGCACAATGTTCTATGAATAGCTGTAAGCTATCGTTGGCATGAACCATCGTGACTATTGCAGGCAGAGTAACATAACGGTGCGTGGTTTGCAATAACCATTCAAGATGAAGGCCAAGGAAAAGGCGAGGCACCAGCTTGAACCTCGGGAGGGTGAACTATTGGATGACAGTCTGAAAGCCAAGGACATCAGGTAGGTTTTTTAAAGAACAATAATAGAACAGGTAAATGTTATTTAACAATTAATTGAACTTAACACTGCTCTTAGGTTGGATAAATATTTTGTTATTGTGTAGCAATATTCCGAAAAATTTTACTTTTCTTCAAACAACTTCTTTGTAATTCTTTGATATTTTTTCATCCACATATAAATGTGGTTGTTATTTTATCAGATGTGTGTACTTTTGTTAGACAAGTGCGCGCAGCGAACATAGTCTACAACGCAAGTCGATCGGGCCTTCTCTTGACAATGTTTGTCTGTCTATCGTCTGTCGTTCGTCTGTCGTCTGTTCGATGCCAAAAAGCCAAATGGCCGAACGGCGAAACAGATTAAGCTGAAATTTTAAAAATACATCCGTGACCAGTTAACTGAGAACTGTAACAAAATGAGAAAAATCCGTCGCGATTTAAACCTAGAAGAATAAATAAATTGAAAAACGGGCTGCAAATGTGTAAAAATTATTTTAACGACAATGGTTTTGTTTTTGAAGAATAATTTTTATTTGTTATTAGTCAGGCTGTGAAAATTGCATGCAGTGACCATGGTGTATCGAATCTTGCACGTTCAAAATGTACCCCCAAAAAGAGCTGGAGGATTGAGTAAAAATTGCAATCTTTACACATAGTTCGTACTGGCTACGTTTTCCATAGTATTGTTTGCATTTCATAACAATTTCTATACTTTTTTAAATACAGTCCAGAAATTACAAAATCTTTCCCGACCGGTGTTTTTTTTTTTTTTTTTGATTAAGGACGCGTCAACCGTTAGGTCATAATGCACCACTCTAGCCTAAGAGTGAGGGGAGGAGGTGCCCATGCTGGTCAGAACCAGCCACGGATAAAGGGAGGAATTAAGGGGGGTTTCTCACGTTGCAGTCGTCATCGTCTTTGTCATCGTTCGTTGTGTCATTGTCATCGTCGCCGGGGGGTCGTCAAGGGAAGGGGGCAAGGTCCCCGACGACAATTGCCAGAGCTCGCCTCTAGGTTCGGGGAGTAATATACTCCCCGCTTACTAGCTGATGTTTGCGAGGTGGACTTTTTCTCTTGAATCGCCTTTTGCGATTAGCAGAGCTATGCTCTGGGGTTTAAATCCATGTCTTCCACATTTCAGGTATTAGGGGCGCCTTAGCTTACTAGACTAGGAAAACGCCAAAGTCGTTTTTGGACGAGTGAGCGAGTTATGTGTAGAGTACCCGCACCCGGGAACATTTGCATTTAAGTTGATTGATATATAGGTAAAATTATAGGGTTTTGTAAGTTTAGTTGGTATATGGGCGCATATGATCGATCCAGTCTTAGGAAGATGGATGAAATGGAATGTTACCCGGTATCTGATCATCACATGACTAACTCACTCTAACGTCTTTGACGTTTTCCTTGTAAATAATTTCAGCCAGTCGAAGAAAAGTGAAACTTTTCGAAATATTGCTGCATAATTAAAAATATTTATCCAACCTAAGAGCAGAGTTAAGTTCAATTAATTGTTAAATGACATCAGGTAGGATTCATTATGTGTGTTTATATTCATTATTGGAGTGTATTATATTTATATTATCGTATGTTGTTGTTCTTGTGGTGTTCGTTCTTCACTCTTCAGATTTAATCCGGTTTATCCCTGTTTCATGTATCCCAGGTAATAAACCGTTTTGAACTCTGGTTCAGAAAACGTTTATTTTATAATAGGGCCTATCTGAGATGGTCTTGAAGCCATTGACATAACATTACTTTTATTGTTGAAATTAGATCTGTGACTAAAAGTGAAGACCATGTACCCTATATGTAATGTTTATGAATTTATTTTGTGATAATTTAACCCACAATCCTGGCTACCAGCTTCTCGTCAGTTGTGTCTAAAAATAGTTTAAGTAGCGAGAGAAGATCATAAGGTTATGTCAAAGGGTTATTTTGTATAAAAGTCTAAAACTTCGGTAATGTTAAAGAAAACATCAAAAGTAGCAGCAGTCAAGATTTTCGATGGCTTGATGGACAAAGCGTTCCGTAGAAAAGTGAAGGGTGCCATCCCGTATTAAAACGTAGTCATAACGTGTATGCCAAGTCATATTTTACATCATCATATAATATACAACTGCAAACCGAACGTCAACAAAATAGGAATAAACATGTAGGCCCTATAACCTCCTACAATTTCTTACTGTTCAACATCTCAAACCAAGTTCTAAAATAAGAAAATAACGTAGCTAATAAATGCACGTGGGTGTTGAAATGGTATCGGTACTGACAGTGGAGGCTCAACTCAAATAGCATCTCGGGTTAGTCTGCAGGTTCGTTCTGAGCCATCGCCGAGTATCCTGACTGAAAGTTTTCATCTCAGTTATATGCGGATTGATTGCGGATTGAGTATTATAAACTTGGCATATTCAATAACTCAACACTTGAAAGTCACTAAGAGATACCGACACAGCTGCTGTGGCTGATGCGCAATGAGCGAGACTGATTCTGGAGGTAGTCTCAATTACACTAACTTTAGCGAATCAAAATAATCTGCAACAATGTTATGCTTCATGACGTTGAAAAATAGATCTTGAAAACATACGTGATTTTTACATTTTTTAGGGATTCTGAGAAAAAAGTAAGACTTCGGGAAAAGGTTTTCGTAGCGCGGGAATCAGTGTTGACGGAGATGTACAAAATCAGCCACATCCAAACTCTCTACAATGTGTTCGTGGTCGTTCTTATCATCCAGGTTATCCACACAGTTGCCCTGGGTCTTGTGACTGGCAGGTAAGATATACCCAACATTTATTTATCTATTTATTTATTTTTTATTTTTTATTTATTTTTAAAGAATTAAAAATTGTTATTATTTATTTAATTATTTATTCGACTCACTGTAAAGGCGCTGTAAAGGTGCGCAAATAACAAAGTTATATAACTCTCAGATCTTTCATTTTTTATCGTTGATTCATCAAACGTGCAAATATTAATACGTCATACGTTATGAAGACTTCAACAATGTTAAAGTTAAGAAATTGAAACTTCCCCGAAGCAATAATATCATTCAGGAAACACTTAAAGCTTAATCAAACTTTTTAATACAATTGTGTTCTACCAGAAAAGTGTTCTATACTCTCTGTTAAATACCCGGTAGATTTGGACTAGAATTACGATTTTTGGTGTGGTACTTGGTCTGGCACATATTGAATCATCAATAATGATTTTCTTTGATAGGCTTTTTGCATGAATTTTAGATTTTATTTATACATATTTATCTCTAAAGAATAAAACGTCCTGAATCCAAATAACGCTTTTATTTTATGTTAAAAAAAGGTTTTGACATTGATATTGTAGCTTAAAGCGTAGTATTTTGGAACATACTGTGAAACGCGCTGTCATTGGTCATTCCATTATGACGAAATCGGCCCTACACGGACGATGATGCCATTCAAATACATGATTTTGACTTGATTTATACGAGATTTCACACAACTACATTGCACTCGCCTGTTTAAATCGATTGAATATGGATTCTTACATTAACTGCAATCGTATTTGAAATGACACGATCAAGAACAAACATTAGATTTTAGCAATAAAACACAAAAACTGAGACCCTGTAAAAGCAAGGCCTCATTGCCTAGAGCGTGGCCAAGAGTTTGTCAAAACTGTGCTACCGCAGCCTGTTGTATTGTTGCCGAGAGATAATCCAAAGCACATGTAATCCTGTCAAATAAGATCTGATATTGACGTTTAGAGGAAAAAATTGCGATGTCGCTGAATTTTTGCAGAGACCTTCCTTAAATGATACCAATGAACATACTAAAACTCCCCTACAATCGGACTGGAGCTTCGGCCGCCATATTGGAAAATGGCGGCCAAAAAGTGTTGGTTATCAAATATCTCCACATTGGTTGGAGATAGACAAAATTTTTCACTGGCAAAAATATTCCCCATTCAATTCCCTACAAAAAAGGTGTCTTCTATAGTTTTGGTAGGGGCAAAGTTTACGTCACAAAATCGTGGTTTAAATGTTGCTCATTGGAGTACCAGCTAATTTCCCAATTTTCACGCCCAGCATCAAACAATGCCCGGTAAATCCGTAAGAAATCGATTGAAATACAAAAGGACTTTTGTACGGGGTTCATAAAAGCTTCCATTAGTATTTTAAAAAATCGGGTCTGCAAAATCGGATTTTGCATTTACCCGGAATTTGGGTTTTTCCATTGTTGGCATTTCCAAAAAAATGCCATATTTGACTGTCTATTATTAAGCACTAAATAGCATTGGAGGAAAAATTATTTCTACGCACATTGAAATGACTTAAATAATGATCCAATTACAACCAAAGTTTAAATCCAATATGGCTGCTAATTACTAATATTCACAATATGAATACTGTTTTCGTGCTATTTTTACACTCTTTTTGTTACATAATTCACTTTCATGTTGAGGATATTAGGAATAAGCAGCCATATTGGATTTAAACTTTGGTTGTAATCGGATCATTATTTAAGTCATTTCAGTGTGCATAGAAAGAATTTTTCCTCCAATGCTATTTAGTGCTTAATAATGGACAGTCAAATACGACTTTTTTGAGGAAATGCCAACAATGGAAAAACCCAAATTCCGGGTAAATGCAAAATCCGATTTCGCTGACCTGATTTTTTTAAAATACTAATGAAAGCTTACATGAACCCCGTACAAAAGTTCTTTTGTATTTCAATCGATTTCTTACGGATTTACCGGGCATTGTTTGATGCTGGGCGTGAAAATTAGGAAATTAGCTGGTACTCCAATGAGCAACATATAAACCACGATTTTGTGACGTAACCTTTGCCCCTACAAAAACTATAGAAGACACTTTTTTTGTAGGGAATTGAATGGGGAATATTTTTGCCACTGAAACATTTTGTCTATCTCCAACCAATGTGGAGATATTTGATAACCAACACTTTTTGGCCACCATTTTCCAATATGGCGGCCGAAGCTCCAGTCCGATTGTAGGGGAGTTTTGGTATAAATTCAACGACATCGCAATTTTTTCCTTCAAAAATTCTTATTTGACAGGATTAATGGCATTCTAAAGATATTGGCTAATAAAGGGCCTCATTACGTCACACGTTTGCGCGGAATTTAAACGTCGTTTTTGAAATGAGATTTTTTTTATAAAACACACCAAGGGCTTCGAATTTTGTTTTGTTTTTACGGCGTGCAAGGTGTGACAATTGCAAACCTGATCAGTCAGGGAAAATAGCCTAACAAACCCAAATGTAATTAGTACTAGGAAAACGCTTAAGTCCCGCCGCGTTGTTGGATGAGCGTAATTGGTGCATTGAGCTGCCATGTGTTATGCGGATTTTCTGTTGTTCTGTGGAAAAAAAAATCATTACTAAGTTGAAGATTTTTTTAAAAATTAAATTAAATTAAATGAAAAATTAACTTAAATTTTTAATTTTTTAATTAATTGTAATTTAAAAAAAGGAAAAAAACGTAATATTGAAATTTTCATAAGAAATAATTATTCGATTGCGCACAAATTTTACACAAATATATGAATTTATAAAATTAAGGTTCTGTGAAAAAATTATTACAATAGGATAAAGCATATAGGTGTTATAAGTCAAAGAATTGTTTTAAAAAAGAAAAAAAACGTAAAATTTCGATTTTCATGAGAAATAATTTTTCGATTAAGCTCAAATTTCGCAAGAATATCTTAATTCATGAAATTAAGGTTCTGGGAAAAAATCATTACAATCGGTTAAAGCATGTAGGTGTTATAAGTCGAAGAAAGTTTTTAAAAATCGAAAAAAATCGTAAAATTGCGTTTTTTATGAGAAAAAATTTCCCGATTGCGCTCAAAAACGTGGCAGTTCTAAGTTCAGAGATTTCGAAGGCCTCCATGAAATTTCATCGCAATCGGAGTATCGGTTTAGCCGGAATCGTGTTAACAGACACACAAAAATACAAAAAGAAAAAAAAAAAAAAAAAAACATTCCGGATTTTTTTCTCCAGTGTAGTGAAATGGAATCTTCGCTTCGCTCGCTACGCTCGCTACGCTCATCCAAAAAGAAAAAAAACGTAAAATTTCGATTTTCATGAGAAATAATTTTTCGATTACGCTCAAATTTCGCAAGAATATCTTAATTCATGAAATTAAGGTTCTGGGAAAAAAATCATTACAATCGGTTAAAGCATGTAGGTGTTATAAGTCGAAGAAAGTTTTTAAAAATCGAAAAAAATCGTAAAATTGCGTTTTTTATGAGAAAAAATTTCCCGATTGCGCTCAAAAACGTGGCAGTTCTAAGTTCAGAGATTTCGAAGGCCTCCATGAAATTTCATCGCAATCGGAGTATCGGTTTAGCCGGAATCGTGTTAACAGACACACAAAAATACAAAAAGAAAAAAAAAACAAAAAAAAAACATTCCGGATTTTTTTCTCCAGTGTAGTGAAATGGAATCTTCGCTTCGCTCGCTACGCTCGCTACGCTCATCCAATAAGTGAAACTTATTTTGAGAAATTGTATGAAGAGCCCACATAATGCGAGTCAATTATTCCAAAGTATGTTCCATAAGTTTTTTTTAACAAGCTCAAATACTTTTGTTACAAGCACGCTTAAGTGTTACTTTGGAGAATTATCGGTAAAGTCTAAAAAAATAATTGTGAAACGAATTCAACCATTTCTCTATTTATCACGCAAGTGACACTGCAGCCTCCATGAATAGCCGACATCTTTGGTGTATTCGGCACCACGATAATAAAAACATAAAATATTCCTTGATAAGAGAAAATATGAAATTATTTCCATAGCGATCTTAAATTGAGCAAAATCGAACTTCATGAACAAAATGAACCCGGAGGTTATTCTCCCAAACCCTCATGATGCGTAGTCTGCTTTTTAACCAACCTATCAATCGCACACATTCAATGGTGTCATCTGAGTATACGGCGTAAACCCAACACGAAATATATATAAATATCCCTCAGTAAACCTAAAACAAATCAGGGTATACGCAGTATACGGTGAACATTATTATACTCTCATAGAACCAAATTAATAAGGAAATCCAATGTCAAGTCAAGGCACATAATCTTTTTTTTATCCAACACCAGAAACATGTTATGAACATTGTTCTCCGCATAGCGGTTAAGGTTGACAATGCAAGATCGTTTCCTATCGGGTGCACACTTTGGCGATCCTGCTTTACCCCCTTTGCCAACAGCATGAAGTGTTCCCTAGGGGTCACCCAATCGAGTACCGACCAAGCTCGATGCTGCTTAACTAAGGTGATCTATCGGGAACCGGTGTATTCTTCATGGCAAGGCCGTTCATCGTTCGTGCAATCACAACAATCATCAGTAATTAGTAGTAATTAGTAGTAATTAGGTGTCCTGTATCATTGCTATGATCAGTTTTTGACTTGAACAATTTTAAATAACTAGGAAAACGCTTAAGTCCCGCCGCGTTGTTGGATGAGCGTAATTGGTGCATTGAGCTGCCATGTGTTATGCGGATTTTCTGTTGTTCTGTGGAAAAAAAAATCATTACTAAGTTTAAGATTTTTTTAAAAATTAAATTAAATTAAATGAAAAATTAACTTAAATTTTTAATTTTTTAATTAATTGTAATTTAAAAAAAGGAAAAAAACGTAATATTGAAATTTTCATAAGAAATAATTATTCGATTGCGCACAAATTTTACACAAATATATGAATTTATAAAATTAAGGTTCTGTGAAAAAATTATTACAATAGGATAAAGCATATAGGTGTTATAAGTCAAAGAATTGTTTTAAAAAAGAAAAAAACGTAAAATTTCGATTTTCATGAGAAATAATTTTTCGATTACGCTCAAATTTCGCAAGAATATCTTAATTCATGAAATTAAGGTTCTTGGAAAAAATCATTACAATCGGTTAAAGCATGTAGGTGTTATAAGTCGAAGAAAGTTTTTAAAAATCGAAAAAAATCGTAAAATTGCGTTTTTTATGAGAAAAAATTTCCCGATTGCGCTCAAAAACGTGGCAGTTCTAAGTTCAGAGATTTCGAAGGCCTCCATGAAATTTCATCGCAATCGGAGTATCGGTTTAGCCGGAATCGTGTTAACAGACACACAAAAATACAAAAAAAAAAAAAAAAAAAAACATTCCGGATTTTTTTCTCCAGTGTAGTGAAATGGAATCTTCGCTTCGCTCGCTACGCTCATCCAAAAAGAAAAAAAACGTAAAATTTCGATTTTCATGAGAAATAATTTTTCGATTACGCTCAAATTTCGCAAGAATATCTTAATTCATGAAATTAAGGTTCTGGGAAAAAATCATTACAATCGGTTAAAGCATGTAGGTGTTATAAGTCGAAGAAAGTTTTAAAAAAAAAATCGTAAAATTGCGTTTTTTATGAGAAAAAATTTCCCGATTGCGCTCAAAAACGTGGCAGTTCTAAGTTCAGAGATTTCGAAGGCCTCCATGAAATTTCATCGCAATCGGAGTATCGGTTTAGCCGGAATCGTGTTAACAGACACACAAAAATACAAAAAGAAAAAAAAAAAAAAAAAAAAAACATTCCGGATTTTTTTCTCCAGTGTAGTGAAATGGAATCTTCGCTTCGCTCGCTACGCTCGCTACGCTCATCCAAATATATATTAATTAGAGTCAAGATCTTTTGCACTAAATTGTTATCAAGATTTGAACACAAGAATGATGGTTGAACACAAGAATGAAGATTCGCGTTCGGTGGTTTCTTCCGCGAAAGATTGATTACTCCCTGATTTGCTGTTCCTGATTTTTGGCAAACCTCATATTCGTTTGAGTGGGATCGTCTTATAAATCAGTTTTTTTCTTTTCGTTTTTCTTTTGTAATGTTTTTTTTTCTTTTTTCTTTCTTTCTTTCTTTTTTTTTCCTTTCATTTTTTCTTTTTTCTTTTGTTTTCTTATTCTTTTCTTTTTTCTTTTCTTTTCATTCCCCACCCCCCTTTTTATATATTATTCGATTCATTCATAAATTGCATTTAATATCCTTTTTATTTGTTATCAAATTTGTTGAGTATTTAATGCATTGTTGTAATATTACTATTTCAAAGTTCATTGTTGTGTCTGCATCTATGTAATTAGATTTATTTAGTTGTCCTCCTTTGTAAATCAGTTTTTATAACTGAATAGGATAGACGTTAAATAAATAAATAAATAAATAAATAAATAAATAAATAACAAAATAAAAACAACCTTAACAAAAACACCACCAACAAAATTATTTTAAAAAATATGCTTAAAACTCTTTAAAAACCTCACACACTAAAGAACGGAAAAATTTCCTGTGCTATGCGCTCCACATCCGCGCTAACTAGCTAAAGGGCCTTCCCCCTAGACCCCCCATTGCACTAAATCATGTTCTTTACTCACGAAAGAGGGTACGCTTATAAATACATTTTTGAAGACACCACTGCACATGATAATGAGTTGAAAAGCCGCCACTGCCAGACCCGTACTAGTTGAAAGGGGTGGGGGAGATTTCCCGATACGATACATAGGTTATGTTTTGTGGTTGAAAAATGCTCATCGTCTCCCAAAAAAACAAGGGGTAGTTTTAGTTACGCCACTGGTAAAATTATTATATTCATATCGTAGTTATGTTTCTTGCAGATTGGATCTTGGCTTTGATTTTATCATGTGGAACTTTGGGAAACCAAAATTGGGACTGATTATTTGGCTTTCAATGGTTGGTGCTACTATTGGGGTCTATTTGTGTTTCCGTTGCTGGGGACTGAGACCCCATCTCTTTAGTCCACCATGTGAGTATTGTGTAATATTTGACTAGGTTATGCCTGGGGAAAAAATGTATTTTTCTGCTATCCAAACTGCAGACTAACCACATTAGTGTAGCTAATAACAATTTAAATGCAATAGCAATAGCATTAAAGGGGCTAATACCACCAATTTTTTTTTTACCACAAAATCTATTGCATAATAATACACTATGACAGTTTTAAAAATTATATCTTGTTACTTTGACTTTATACAAAATTTTTAATTTTTTATCCAGAAGTCTGAGAAAATTTGTGTTTTGGGAAATGCCTTAAATCGGCTAACCTGCTTCTTTTTTGTTCCACATAGACACTAGAGCATCAGACCAATCTTAAGTGGCCCTTCATAACATCGTGTCTTGAAACTGTGCACAAATATTTTCTAAAACACGCAAAAATATGCATTCCAAAATCACACCCCTTCTTAGTAATCAGCATATTTTGACCAAACCACTTGCCTAAATATAACAAAACAAAATATAAAGGATTAACAGAAAAAGATACCGAGTACGACAATAATAACCAATTTTTTGGAGTCAAAATCCTCCAAGGTCACGGGGCATAGAGATCGTCCCCATGTTATTTCTTATGGGAGATTTTGCCGATGGGACGTGGCTCGAAAAATAGCAAGTTTGATAAAAAAAATCGGTCATGGTAAACCCAATAACTTTTTTGTTAATTTCTTAATTCATAACTTTTGACCTGAATGTAATATATGTTTTGAGTTTGGCGGGTGAGTACCCCTTTAAAAGGCGGCAGGCATGCTCATTTTACCGAGTTTCAAATATCTCGGCCAATTGACGACTTGAATTGTATCCGCCTCCTGACGTCACGAGGCAACATGGCGGAATTAGTTGGTATAAATCCTCATTTCGCAAGTTGACGCCTGCTTCACGGCGCAACACTTATCACGCTCTAACTTTTATTCTATTCATTATTTGGACAATATTTAAATGAATAATATTTAGCAAATATATCATTCGTTGTAATAGCGATTATTTCGATTTTTTTGACAGAGTCGTTAGCTTGTTATAACAATATACGCATCATACATGTGAAAATTATCAATGACTAAAGTTTTCTCAATAATTTATTTGACAAAAAACTACTGATTGGATTTTGACAAAACCTCTTTAAAAATATGCATCAGACTGTTTAGACAAGAAATAAACTAACTTTCTAGATAGAAAGTGCACTGAACGAAACTTTGCAGCATAGCGTAATATGCATGGTATGTGTTTTTATCTAAAATACGCACTCTTGACGTGCGGATGAGCCGTGAAAAAGTGCACGCTGCATATTACTCTATGCTGTAAATTTTCGTTCAGTGCACTTTCTATCTAGAAAGTTAGTATATTTCTTGTCTAAACATTCTGATACATTTTTACAAAGAATTCTTGTCGAAATCCGATCAGTAGTTTTTTGTCAAATTAATTAATGAGAAAACTTAAGTCATTGATAATTTTCACTTGTGTGATGCGTACATTGTTATAACAAGCTAACGACTTTGTCAAATTAATCGAAATAATCGCTATTACAAGGAATGATATGTTTGCTAAATATTATTCATTTAAGTTATGTCCAAATAATGAATAGAATAAAAGTTAGAGCGTGATAAGTGATGCGCCGTTCAGCAGGCGCCAACTTGCGAAATGAGGATTTATACCCAATACTTGTCACGTGACCTATCGATCGTTTTAAGCTCCACCCATTTCGAGTCGTCAATTTCAGTCCCATATGTTTGCAATTTTACAGAATTGTGTATAAGAGAATTTTGAATGCACCTATCATAGCACATTTCCGCGCGCGACTCTGATTCTGGAGGTCCCGAGTTCAAATCTCGTCGAGACTTGAGTCCTTTTTAAACCCCTTTTGAATAATTAGCCGATTTTCAATCACCTGAAGAAGGCATGCATTGCACCCTGGGCAGGTTTCCCACAAGTAATTTAATACCTTGTATGAAGAAGGGAAATGTATTCCGCTGTCGATATCTAGGAAATATTTATAGAAAATAATTATCTCACTTTGCTTTCAGCATCCCTCTCGAAGTACTGGGACTACGGTTGGTTAAGTTTGCTGGTAGTCTACCAGTTGACCTTCCTTGTTATACCTGCTGTATTGATATTAAGATGGTGGCTTCCGCCGGCCACTGCGATCACGGTACTCTGCGAGCAGGTAAGTATACCCTGGTCCTGTACTTCTTAAGTTTGCATTTGCCGAGAATACGCAACGGCAATAGTTCTATTGTCATGTAGGCCTACGGCCCTACACACAACAAAAAATAATAATATCCGAAGGCAAGAGTTGCATTTTCCATCACAATAATTATCGTAGATAAAACTAAAAGTAATAGAGTAAAGTTAAACAATTGCCATTTGCATTTCCTTTATGAAGCATCCAATTTTGATGGTTTGTGGGGAGGGGGTAGTTTAAAGGGAGGGGGTAGTTGAAAGGTATAGGATGGAGAAGTCTACTCGTATCAATCTAGTTTTTTGGTCTGGTTTAAATAGAGTTCAAAGTGAAATTAAGATCGATTGGAGAGATACATCCACTACCTCCCAATACTGAATGAAAGTAGATGAAGTTATGAATATTTATAAAAAAAATGCTTCAAACAGTGTTGTCTGCGCGTAGGCGAGATTGCGACCTAGAGTTATAGGCGAGAGAGCCCCAAAACTTCACTGGGTAGTGGAGCAATAGCTCGCGAGGGTAGTGGACTGTATATGATGGGAAAAGAGGGTTAGATATAACATAAGGGAGAGTGCCATAAGCAGAGCTATTTCCCCATACCTGGCTTTACGTATTGTCGGACGCATTGTTGAACGAACGTGGACGACGTGGCAGGCAGTAGACGCAGGCGGGCAGGAACAACAGTGGCCGCGTATTCGTCACTTAATTAAAAGTAAAAGCACTACAACTTGCGAGAGAGTACATGAGTTAACCCTCAGAGAGAAGGGTGAGAGCGTAGAGAGAATACACACGTCGAAAGAATGCACACGTACTATATGTAGCGTGGCGAGAGTTGAATGTACTTAGCACTGCACTAGATGGCTGCCGTGGCAATGTCTCAGAGCTGACAAAATAGTGCGGTCAACATTTGCTGCAATAGGTGCTCACGCCACCTAGGTAAGGATAGGTGATAGGAAAGGAGAGGAGGGATATTCGAAAGTGCGCAAACAAGTGTTAATACTTTTAACTACTTTCATGTTCCTTTTGTTTCATTTGGCAATTCTTTAGTGCTCATACCTCTTGTTATAGTTCGTCCGTTTACATTGACGAATTTCGGCTTTTTCGCCGACACAGCGGGAACATGTAAGCCACTTGTTATAACCAATTACGATGGTTGTAATTTGAAATTCAGTCTTCGCTGACCGTCGTCAATGTTGCCCGGCTGTAGTTTCATTGTGCGCCTCTTTGGCAAACCAATAATGGAAACCAAACTAAGTGATTTGGTGATGGGTTTGCGATTCATTATAATAGATATGTCAATCACTGGGGATCTCAGACTATTTTCCGGTGAACTAGAGAAAGATGATCTTGTCAAGAGGTGTGAACAAATCAGGTCTTTTGTCCCTTTGAGGAACTCCAAATTCGTCAACTGTAAACAGACGAACTATACTCATAAACTATCTCAACCACAACGACAGTGTTGGCTCGCTTGACTCTGATTCGGGAGGTCCCGGGTTCAAATCCCGTCGAGAAAATCATGAATGATTTGTTTTTTTCTTACTTCCCTTCACAATTGTCATAATATCCGCATCATATCTAGTTCACCTGAAGAGGGGCATATATTGCACCCTATATAACAGGTTTAACTACAGGGGCGAGGGCCCCCAAGAATCACTCCGCCCCCTGCCGCCACCACACCAGCTAACGCGTAATACTGTTTTTTACTGTGGCAATAAGTATGCAAATGCATTTGCGCAAGTGTAATTCATAAAATATTAAGATTCAGATTCCATTGTACTCGCCCCCCAGCCAACCTTATGTAAGATCCTTTTGTCGCCCCTGTTTAATCTGATCGTCTAAACTAAAACAAAGTAAGTAAGTGGGGTTGGAGAAGGTTGTACTAAAGAACAAGTTTTCGTCCCACCACCAGGTTCGCATGGTGATGAAGATTCACGCGTTCGTACGATCCAACTCGCCGAGGGTGCTCTCGTACAAGACTCACAGTGAGGTATCCATGGGACCGTGCCCTGGAATCTCTCAGTTCCTGTACTTCTTGTTCTGTCCGACCCTAGTCTACAGGGACACCTATCCCAGGTAAAGTTGGTATTCTTGGAGGAGTCCAGAGTATCTCCTTGCATAACGCGTTAGCTATGTATGTCACAAGTTCAATTCCCGCCACCGGCGATCCTGGCTGAAAGATTTCCCAGGGTGTTCTTCAGGTTAGTGCATACGGAAACGCAATTTTCCTGACTCCTTAATTACCTATTTATTCACCTGTTAAGGGAGAAAGTAGGTTTATATTTCAATAGAAATGACATCCACGTCTAGGCCCGGGATAGAATTGGCCTAGAGCATGGCTCTGCTGAACGTAAAAGGAGAGGGAAGAGAGGAAAGAAGAAGTCTATCTCGCAAACACCAGCAAGAAAGTTAATAGTGAGAATGTTACATCATGAAAATAGAGGCGAGCTCTGGCAGTCGTCGTCGTGCACCCCTCCCCCTTTCCTTGGTGATCTCCACGATGACGACGACTACGACAACACGAACGAGGATAAAGAGGATGACGACCACGACGTAACCCCCCCCCCATTTCCTCCTTCTATCCGTGGCTGCTGACCAGCATGGATATTACTCACCATATCCCCTAAGCTAAAGTGGCGCAATATATGTGACCTATACAGGGTTGGCTTGGTCGACTTTAAATTTAATGTTACAACTAAAAATCAGTTATATGTCTGAGTAGATTTTAAATACGATTTTTAAAACTAAACGGTTGACGTGCCCTTTATACAAATAAACTTTTTCTCCCCGTATTATCCCCTAGGCTAAAGTGGCGCATTATGACCTAACGGCTGACGCGCCCTTTATCTAAATAAACTTAAATAAACTAAAAAACTTGGTTACAGAACGAAAGAGATACGTTGGGGCGTAGTTGCCAAACATGTCCTCGAGGTATTGGCTGTCGTGTTCTTACACTGCTTCATCTTGCAACGCTGGATCCAACCAGCCTTCAAGAACTGGGGTCTCTACCCTGCATCGCCTCAACAGAAGATCGAGCTCGTCTTCAGTACAATGTTGCCGGCGATATTGGCAGATGTGAGCGGCATCTACTGTTTCCTACATGCTTGGAGCAACGCCGCAGCCGAGCTATTGCGTTTTGCAGACCGGATGTTCTACCAGGTAAGCCTTAAAATTTGTGGCTTTAAATTTGTTAATCTTAAAGTTGAATTGTTCAGGAGGTTCCATGTATCCATGACTGCGACTTTTCATTCGGATTTATTTGCAATGTTTTTCTTTGTTGATATTCTAGACAACCGTAATGGCTTGTCCTTCATTAAATTAATTCATGCTAAGTGAGGACTTGACTCTACTGAAATTGCTCTCTTATCAACGTGGAGAAATTGTTAGTGACGTGTTTTGCATCTTTGCATATTATATACCTACAATTTAACCATTAGATCTAAGAAAAGAGCCATCATTCTTGGCGGATAAAGTTGTTCACTAGAAAAAGTTTCTTTTTAGGTGTTCTTACAAATATTACGTTATAAACTTTACTATAATTGATATGACATTCTTTAAGGTTGAGGCCGTTCTTGTACATACACCTAACGGACCCATATTATGTTGTCTAATCAACATAATTATCTCTGAAAAAGTTTTTCCTGATCAGCAAGTTCCACTGAATCTCTTAGTGGACACGGCGAGCGAGGAGGTCTAGTAAACCTCGACCTTGAGTTTACAGTGTTTGCATTCGAAAGATGAAGAATGATGCCATTTCAAGTATAGTATCTAATACGTAACTGGTACTTATAGTACGCATCAAATAACTAATTTTAAAGGCAAATTTGCCTCGCATCTTCTGTCCTAGGATTGGTGGAATGCGGCATCATATGGGGTGTACTTCAGAAAGTGGAATGTGATAGTACATGACTGGCTGTATACCTATGTCTACCGAGACATCCACGAAACATTTAAGCCGCAGGGGAAGTTTCTACCGACAATGGCAGTATTCATCACCTCAGCTGCTGTCCACGAGTACATATTCGCATTCGCATTTGGTTTCTTCTATCCTCTCATGTTTTTCATGTTTATTGGAGTAGGAGGTAAGCTGGGGCAAATAAGCCTACATTATCAAAAAAACATTGTGAATACTATATTTCTACCTCAATCTAAATTGATTAATTAATTTTAAGCTTACCCAAAACTTTGTTGTGTTCCAGCTACCCTTGTGTTCCTTCCGACAGACTCTATCAAGGGAGGAAACACCTTCTTCTTGCTGGTTCTCTTGACCGGTACTGGTCTCTTCACCAGCCTGTACTCCATGGAGATCTACGCTCGCATCAACTGCGTGCGCACTCAGGTAATAACGAGCCAGATGCATTATTATGGCATTATTTTAGCTCCAGACTCGTTGTGTACATTTATGAAATCATCATTATCCATCGTCGTTTCCTGCTTCTGGCAGGGTCAGCTTGGGATTAGCAACCAAATTTTTTCACTGATTTCTATCCTTCCACATCACAACCGTATCTCTTCTTCATCTTCCCAGCTCTCTCCTCTTGTCCCCAAGTCTCCTGCTATGATGTCCTTTCATCTCTTCCTTGGCCTACCCCGTCTTCTTCTTCCTTCTTCAATCCTTCTGTCATACATTTTCTTGGGCATCCTATTTGTCGCTATTCGTTTCATATGTCCATACCATCTCAACCGTGTCTTTCCTATCCTGTCACTTAGCTTCCCTACACCCAGCATTTCTCTAATGTCCGTGTTTCTTATTCTATCCCTTCTCGTCTTGCCCACTGTGCCCCTCAGGAATCTCATCTCTGCCGTCTGCATCTGACTCTCTCGATCTCCCATTGTCCTGGTTTCTGCTGCATACGTAAGGATTGGTATGAAATAGGTTTTAAAGTGTCATCTTATACTGAATAGGTATTTCCCTATCCCACACCAGGCCTTCACACACTGGTAGAAGTTACTGGCCTTTTGTATTCTGATGTTAATCTTCTTTTTAATCTTGCCACTTGCCATTACTTCACTTCCTAGATAGCTCTAAAAATATCAACTACTTTCAGGGTTTCTCCTCCAATGTTTATCTGTGCTTGATAATTCCTTGTGTCCCCTTCTCCTGGCACAATTACAACCTCACTCTTTACCACGCTTATTTTCATACCTGCGTCTTCTATTTACTATTCCACCAAGTCATCGGCAAACAATATAACCTCCACATCTTCCATTGCCTCCATCTTTACCTTGTTGAAGATGTCATCAATTACGATTATGAATAACAGTGGTGACAACACACTTCCCTGCCATAGCCCTGTTGTTATTTGGAACCACCCTGACAATCCAAGTGTTTTCACACAGCTTTCACAAACTTCATACATATTTTAACCCTGTATATCAGTCCATTATCCACTCCTTTTCTTTCCAGGCAGTCTCGCATACCACTGTCCTTGGCACACTATCATACGCTTTTACTATGTCTAAGAAGAACAAACTCATTCTTCTTCCAAGCTCTAAACTCTTTCCCATGGCCTGTCTAATTATAATGTCTAATTATGTACTAAAATTGTTTTTAAAAAAATGGCTTCTACAGAGGTTATAATTATGTCAGCTTTTAGATGTTGTAAATAACTGTTATATTAAAGATTCTCATCCCATTCAGCCAACTTTTCAGATATCTTTCTTAGTACGATACAAGAAGCTTGAAGGTAGTGTTTAGCAAAATGATGACTTTACCCTTCATTGATTTCAGGACAATTGGTTGGACTTCGTAACCCCAAGATCCTGGTTCTGTGTTCCTGTGTCCATGAAACCAGCATCATAGCGTGAACTGGAACCACAGTCTTATTTACCGACTTGGTTTATCAGAAAACACTCCCGTAAGTGGAAGGGATCAAATAAAATCCAGAATGTAAAAATTAAAATTAGAATTCACCAACAATGTGGTCCTATTGGTAAAGACATCGGCCCGGCAAGAGTACGACACGGAATCGAACGCCAGTCAAGATGGATTCTTTCTGGATATAGTCTACCTATTCAGTCATATAATTGGTCTTCAGTAGAGGACTTTGTTTTAAAGCAGACGAAGCCAACCTTATCGACGCCAACGACATCGACGAGCGAACAATTTGCCAACAAGAGACGATAATTTAAATAAAGAACACCGACCCATAAATCTTTGGAAATGATTGCTCCGCCAGAATGAACAAGCATATTTCGATTAAAGAATAGATAATTAATTGGGTTGTGTTACATATTGTACAGTGTATACATACAGTGTTTGACGATAATCAATATATATATTGTATTTCCCGTTTTTTTGGCCAGAGAAGTAATTTTTGGCCATAGTCTAAACATTATAAATTAATGTTATGTACAAGATAATACTTTCGGGTGCTTAGTTTATTCTTAGTTCTTGTGTTAGTCTTGTGCTTCAGCAAGGCTTTATTGGGCACGAGATTTGTTCATGCTAGCGTCGATGCGGTTTCTAGTCAAAATACTTTTTACTTCCTTCTTTGTTGAATGAAATGACAAGAATAAACAACAAGTATAATAATATAACAAATTTTCATATACCAGTACCTATGGAGAAAGGGTTAAGGGGTAGATAAAATTATAGGGCAAATAAGAAGGAAATGAAGAGGAAATAATACCTTGGTTTAAATATTTAATTATGCTTAACTTAATTCTCGAGAGATAGTGTTTTTAGTTTAACCGTGCTCATTTGTGTAAGTATTCATTTATGATAATAAACCACAAGGACTTGATAACCGGAGAATGATCATTACACTGATTTCCTGAACAAAACACGGTTAAAATAACAATGCACAGCACTCACCCGCTGCGTAATATTTCGGTTACATCCGTCACCTTCCTCGGACGCGAGGTTACTATAAGGCTTCCCTTGAATTTATGCATGTACGTGTTTGTAACGCGCCACCTTAGAATTATTATGAATGAGCTTCGTTGCTAGAAGCACAGATAATAGAGTACAACTCTGTTATCTGTGCTAGAAGATTTGATGGATCCATAGCAGAAAATAAAATTATTATTGGTATTATTTATTTTTCTGTAATCAACATGATACATTTACACATACAGTTTATACAGAAAGGGAGCAGGAAGCGGACCTTGAGGTCCATACATATAGAATGTCCTGCCCCCGAAAGAGTAGGCCTACTAAAAATAATCTTATGTTAATATGCCAATTGGCGTAATGTTATCCTTACCCTTCCCCAATGTTCTCTCTTCACAAAATATAATTTATTTTTGTAAAAACCTTATTTTTATAAAACATATTCTAAAACAATACTCCACAGCCAAGCCGCGGTGAGCAAGTCCACTCAGACATTTCCGAGCTGTCACCCAGCCTTCACGAAACGTGAAATGAACCGGAAAACTGTGGTTATATCATTATTAGCGAGAGAGCGTGAGAGGAGAGGAAAGATCGAGAACGAATTCGCAAAACAAAAAGGAAAACAAAAACTAATTGCAAACCAAAACGCGTGCTTCAAAAAGTTCTGAAGACAACTAGATATTTGTTACCAATACCAATACATAATCTTTGTCTTTCTTTTTTTAAACCCTTTTTGATTTCCAATTCCAATTATTTTATTTATTTTTTACTAACAATTTGTCATAGGCCTACATATTATTTCGTTGTACATTTTTTTTAAAAAACTATGTCACAGGTTTCATCGTTAAAAATACAACTCATTGAACTATTCACTGTTCGAAAAAAAACTGTTAAAACGTATGTGTTTAACAGTAAATAGTCTAATGATTTGTATCATTGTACATTATTGTTTTATTATAATTGTTTCCAAATATATGTGTAGTTACAGTTTATAATGTGTGCATTTGATAATATGCACTATTGTTTTATTTTTGTTCTTCTTTGCAAATAGTTTTTCAGAACTAATTAATGGGATAAGCTTAATCAATAAATGATGAAAATATAATGAATGCGAACGTGGGCGAAAACGAGGACGCGTCCAAAAGTTTTCAAATAATACGCGAGTGCATTTTATTAGCCTAGGGTTGGTGGTAGAAAAAATAATTTCAGTACCATGCCTGTAAAAAGTTTGTTTTCTTTCTTGGATTATTTTCCAAAATGTTATACTTTGTTATAGGACCTACATTTCCATGGAGATTTATTTGTCATATTCAGCATTATACCACAGGGAGGCAAGTATTAATCTACCGATTAGTTGCAGTTGTTCATACTATTATCGATACATAGAGACTATGTCTGACCATAGCACAAAGCTGACTTAGTTTTTTCAGTCTATACCCCTCAATAGGAAACGCCAAGGTCACATTGCCTTGTTTTTTAGAAAATGTATTTTTTTAACCAGTCTTATCGTTTTCGGTCGGCTGGTTTCGGTCGATGCAACATACTAAAGTTGCTTCCGGTACTTTCTTTGTAAATACCCTAGCTAAAATTATATGACGTCAAGATATTTAGCTAATTGTTACGCGTATCCTGTTACACTATACAATTTATTGAATAGCTTTTAATATGACAGATCTCTCAAACGTCAAGTATTGTGATCATTAATTTTATCACCGATGATGTGGTAAAATGTTATTGCACTATTTTGATGTTGGTAGACTGAGATCATCTAATAAGCTTCATTACCACATACTCCGGACCTAGCCGTGCAGTACGATGGCAGCTAACGCGGTTTTCTCCGTATTCTGCTTGGCTCTCGCTCTTGTAAGTTTAATAAGCTGCGTATAAATAATTATTCATAAGAAGAACTCCAAGTTTGTAATCCATGTTAGTTAGGCTAGTTAGTTAGGCTAAACTAAAAAAATATATTTCATTCAGGCTAAATAGGTATGAATGTAGAAATTAACAGAAAAATTATTGTGTCCACGATGACCGGGAGAAAAAAAATGTCATACTTGGAATTTTTCGTGCTAGGTCCCATCGGCAAAAATCTCCTATAAGAAATAACATGTGGACGATTTTTATGCCCTGTGACTTTGGAGGATTTCGATCTCAAAATATATTGGCCATTATTGACGTACTCTACAACCTTGCCTGTAAATCCTCTGTATATTGTTTTGTAATTTCGGTAAGTAGTTCGGTCAAATAATATGCTGATTACCAACAAAGGGTGTGATTTTGGAATGCATATTTTTGCGTGTTTGAGTGTTAATTTGGGCACAGTTTCAAGACACGATGTTATAAAGGGCCATTTTAGATCAATCTGATGCTCTCGCAAAAACACAAAAAAATAGAAGCATATTATTAAAGCCGATTTAAGAAATTTACCAAAACGCCAAATTTCGAAAATTTCTGGATCATTTTTTTTTTAATTCTTGTAAAATCACGGTTACAATACATAATTTTTAAACTATTTTAGTGTAGTATTATGCTCTAGATTACGTAGTAAAAAATAATTTTTTGGGGTAATAGCCCCTTTAAGACGATTGTTTGAGCTTGGGCCTACTTTTTTAAATGCTAAAATGTATATTAAAAATTCTATTGATCGGAAAATCTAGCTAATTTCACATAAATTCTAGATCGCTTTTCGACCTCTAATTTTCACCCCAAAAATATTTTTATAAAGATTTAATGTGAGATCAGAGCACAGTTTTGGTTTAATCCGTGCATTTCCAATATTTCACAATCCACCAACGTTCCGGGCAGTTCTCCTTGCTGCCCATTTTCAAGGTTTGAATTTAAAACACCGCACTCTGCATTTGAAGAGTTTGGTATGAACCAACTCAAGCATTTGACATCATCTTCGGGTCCTGGTGATGCGCACTTAGAATTGCGTCCACAAGTTATAAGAACAGTGCACGCTTTGTGGAGGGGATGGTGCACTAGTTATAAGAGAGCACTGTTCTCCATCCTCACTCCTCAGGGCTTGGATCCACAAAGCAGAATTAACTAAAAACTGAGTTCATTTTGGGGGTAAGCCGTACATAACATGCATAGATACTTCTATACATAGTAGTATCAAATTCTATTTTGCCAAGCTTTTCAAGGATGGTGTTACGGGACACTGTACGTTTATGAATTAAGAATGCGCAAATGTGGAAGGGTAGATGAGCTTGGCCCTTTTTTTAGATCTCATTTCTTTTGAGTGTGTAAGGTTTGGCTATATTTTTTCAAGTTTTTGTTATGTGTGTGTTGCTACTACTGCTACTACTGCTACTACTGTCTTATTCGTCTGTTTCAATCGGCCCGCGATTCCGACCAAACGGGTGGGGCTACAACGTTCATATTTTACATGGACATTAAGGTAATATAGGGTCTTTTGAAAGAAAAAGTTGGAAAAGTTTGCTGGAAGGCTTCCAAATAAAGGTTTTAATATAAGCCTTTCACAAGAATATAATCAACAAGTAACTTTACAATGATCGCCTACATTGTTTACAAAAATCAAGTCTTTTGACCACTAGATATTTTAAATTATATTGTTAATTGGTAATACCATATCCATTAAATTGACTTTGATAAAATTATTGTATTTTAACAAATAATTTTGTAATGGAACTTGAAAAAGTAATGAGATCCCACTATAATGTAAAACTTGTAAAAAAACAGCCAAACCTTACACAATCAAAAGCAATGAGATCTAAAAGAAATGCCAAGCGAATGTACCCTTAGCTTAAAACATAAAATCACTTTGCCCTGTTACTGTATCCTTGCAAAGCTTGGCAAAATAAATTTGCACAAACTTTTAAATTTAAAACAATAGTTACAAATAACTTTTTGCCACGCTTTGCAAGGATAAAGTCACATGGCAAAGTAAATTTATGTATTAAGATTGCGAAAATGAAAAAGGGTACATAAGCTTGGCATTTCTTTTGGATCTCATTGCTTTTGATTGTGTAAGGTTTGGCTGTTTTTACAAGTTTTTTGTTTTCATATGTATAGTCTTAAAAACTCGGCATGCCAATTTAAATATCATTAAAATTCTCAGCCCCCGCTGCTCATTTTACTTCCGTAGACTAGATCACATCCTTGTTTCAAAAGGAAACATAAAATTTAGAAACTATTATTGGATGAGCGAAGCGAAGACTTCAATTTCACTGACCCCCAAAAAATTTAGCTCGGGTGTTTTTTTTTTGTTTGTTTTTTTGTCTGTTTGCTAGCAGGATTCCGGGCAAACGGCATAAGCGATCTTAATGAAAATTGGAGGGGACCTTCGAAATCTCTAAACTTGGAGGTGTATTGTTTTTGGGTAAAATCGAAGAAATATTTTTTGTTTATCGTACTTTTACGATTTTTTTCGATTTTTAATGCAATATTTTCGTGTCATTTGGGCCGATTCTGACCAAATGGGTGGGGCTTCAACGTTCATTAAGCGAGCGAAGCGAGCGTTTCCATTTGACTCTGCCGGAAAAATTAGTCACTGGTTTTGTTTTTTTTTATTTTATTTTATTTTTTTTTGTTTGTTTTTTTGTTTGTATGTCTCGCCATAACGTTCGAACGGAGGCTCGGATCGAGTTGAAATTTTGACCATCCGCAAGCTTCGTTCTCGATTGAATGCCATTAGTTTTGTGGCAAAATCGTTCAAAAAGTTAAAAAGTTACATTAAAGTTAATCAAAAGTTTTTTTTTCAAACTAAACGGCGACAAAATCTGAGATAGCCAAATCATTTAGAATGTCCGTCCGGTCACGAATATGTTAATTTTATTTTGATCCGATAAGTAGTGTATATGGAAATTACATTATAACAAAAGTAACGTTGCCATGGCAACGAAAAGACGCGCGAAGTTTCTAATGCACTGCCGCCTAGAAGTAATCAAAATACTTTCGAGGAAGCAGTCTATTATTTGTCACCAAAGAGTTTAAATAGTTTTCCCAAGGAGTCAAGGTCCTCTAGATGGCGGTGGATTTTAACCACAAAGTAAAGGTTTACACACGGGTTTACCCAAATACCTTGGCAATAATAAAGAATGTTGGAAACATGGCCCTGTGGACAGCGAACGTCGCAAATTTTAAAATTTAAAAAAATGTGCAATGTGGGTGTAGCTATAGCACGTGCTCGCTTATCAACGCGTCCAACTGAGCGTTTCCTAGTATTATACATGGACATTAAGGTAATGGTGATGTAGTACCTTTTGAAAGAAAAAGTTGGAAAAATTAAACAGAATCCATAGAAATAGAACTTTTAATAAAAGTTTTTTACGGTTTAGTGCGATATTTTCGTGCCATTTGGGCCGATTATGACCAAAAGGGGGGGGCTACAACGTTCATATTAGACATGGGCATTAAGGTTATGGTGATGTAGTTACTTTTGAAAGAAAAAGTTGAAAAAGTTAGCCAGAATCCATTGAAATAAAGCTTTTAATATAAGTTGTTTACGGTAAATAATAACATTTGACAAGTAACAATAGAAACTTGACAACAATCACCTACAATGCATAGACAGCAAAGCAAAACACTTGCAAAAGTAAAGATATCCCACGCAAACTAAAAACTTAAAAAAGCACATCCATCAACGCGGCGGGACTTTAGCGTGTTCCTAGAAATATTTAAAATTGTTATAACAATCTGAATAGAATATTTTTTTAGTATCCTGGCTGACAGGTCTCCGGAGTCTGGCCTTTTACATATATGTTTTAAAATATACGTTATGTTTTTGTATTTTTTAAATCCATTAAACTATTTTCATTATTTTCACATAATCCAAATATTTCAATAGTGAAAAGAAGCCCACATAGGGCCGAAACCCACAAAAAATAAATTTTAAAACACAAAATTTCAAGAGTACCCAACATATAACAAGAAAATTTAAGTGAAGATAGAAAAAAAATACAATAACACATCCACATAATTATTTATTTTATTTATTTTTTCGCGGGAAGCCTGCCCAGGGTGCAATTTATCCTCCTCTCCAGACTAGATATGTTTCGGATAGGACAGTTGTGAAGAAATGTCCGAGGGCAGTCAGTCTCTTCAGTCAGGATTTCCGGTCTCGACGGGATTTGAACCCGACACTTGCCGAGTCAGAGTCGCGCGCTTAACGCTCGAGCCAAAACTGACGGTCACATATGATAAATGATAAAAGATGACGTATCAAAAATAAAGTAGAATAGAAGAATGTTATATGAACTAGGTTTCGAACTCAATTCAATTTCAATTTCAATGAATTGTATTCTTTTTTTAAATACTCTAAACCATTTACCTTGCAATATAACAAATAACAAGAGTAAGACATACATCACTGCACATTAACATTCTCGAGAGAAAAAAAGAAGCCCACATAGGGTAACACCCTGTGTGTAGGCAGCGCAGTAGAAAATTAAATTTAAATTCCAATCAAGGAGACATTATGCATAAAAAAGGTTTAGAGTTCTCCAATTCTAGTTTAAAACTCCTAAATTTACATTATATAATAAATCTCTTTAAAAGCTTGAATCATATCAATGTCTCATTGAGTCTGATAGAGAGAGAGGGGGGGGGGGGAGTGGGAAGATTCTATGAGCATCGTCTACCATGACGACAGATTGGATAATACAGTTTGGAAATTGGTCTGGATGAAAAGGTCACAATATATTAATCGTTATCGTTATTTCCTGTTGTACACAATACTGCTCAACGTACGCTTTCAAACTTCGACAGAAGTTTTAAAGACTCGCTTCACATAATATTATAAACGCGTGTTTATCTCTCGACCCTTATCAGATAGTTCTTTGGGTCCGCTGATCAACTTTACAAAACGTACACGAACCTTGAAGTATGTCACAACTTATATGATCTTGTTTTTGCTATCCTCCATCAAATTGAATTCATTGTGTGGGATATTTAATAAATAAACGCTAAGGTATGACATCAATCGTTCTGCATCACGTGCAAATGAAAACCTTTCAAAGGAAGCTACTCTTTTTATAAACTAAAAGTTATATTGCATTGATCGGTACTAGATTTGAAACACATTATTCATTACGTTGATAGACTGTCGCTTCGCTCCCTTGTCTAACAAAATCATTTTCTTCTAATCTGCCCCCATTTCCAAACTAATGCTCAGGTTGGGGAGAGTGTTAGCTCCATTTACTCAAGCTAATTTTGTCGTTTTTAGCTGCCGGTTACCCAGACCGGACACAACTTCTTCAGTCTCCTCTTCATCCGGCAACTCTTCCAAATCCTGCTGATTTTTACCAACTCTCTCCATTGCTTCCGATCCTAATTCTACCTCCTCACAAGACACGTCTCTCTCTTCCATGATTTGTTTAATGTGG
The DNA here is from genome assembly GCA_024449915.1 of Sweltsa coloradensis. Classification (NCBI taxonomy): domain Eukaryota; kingdom Metazoa; phylum Arthropoda; class Insecta; order Plecoptera; family Chloroperlidae; genus Sweltsa; species Sweltsa coloradensis. The sequence goes on along the minus strand of JAMZAV010000405.1, from coordinate 917,993 downwards.
CCAATCCACCTATCTCTAGAGGTGCGTGAACTTGGCACCCCCACTTTGCGCACTAATTCTGTCACTAGTCAGACTATTTAGTGCTCAATTAGTGCTTTCTAACGCACTCGGCCCCAGAATTAGTGCACGGTTAGTTTAGGAATGAATTACTAATTAGTGTTGGGGGTGCCAACTTCACGCTGCACCCCCACTTCGAACACTAATTTCTAAACATGTTCCTCGAATTAGTGCTTAATTAGTGCTTTCGATCCCACCGAATCCCATAATTAGTGCACTTCCGGTTTGGTCCCTGCGACGCGGCGTCTGTTGGGGGTGCAGCATTCTTACTTTGTTTTAAAAAAAATTACATATAATTTGTGCTTAATTAGTGCTCTTGATCTCACTGTTTCACATAATTGGTGCACTTCCGGTTTGGTCACAGGGATCGACGTCTGTTTGTTTTCCTCCCAAACAGGTTACTTTTTGTATGGATGCTCTGTATCCCCAATGACAGCCCAAGTCTCATGACTTATGTGTGCACCAAAATGTAAACATTTACTCTTGACTACTATTGCAATACATTTCAAACTATTTTATGTACCACACATTGATACTTAAAAAACGCATTAACTAAGCTCTATTTTTAATATCAATACTGAATACCGAATACTGTTCATGTGCTGTCATATGTGATGGAAGATGGAGAGTTGTTTGAATTAATTTTATATTTTGTGCTATACAAATATTTTTTTGAATGCATCTAAACCAGAAAAACCATAAAATACCATTAACGTGTACGTATTTGTGTCTACATGGTAGTATGTAAAAAGCCATTAAATAAATATAATTAAATACTACTTTAAGGCCACATAGCCGTCAGAGTTTTAAAAAAACTTTTTTTAGTAATTTATTTATGTGTTATTCTATATTTTTTTTTTAAATTTCAAAAATATTTTTTGTAAACTGTAAGTTGTGAAACTTTGACGTTGATTTTCTCAGAATCTCATTTTTTAATACAAAGGTACATTTATCTCAGGAACTAGATGCAAATGTCTTGAAAATTAAGTCATTTAGATATATTGAGTCTCAAAATTTTGCCCCTTTCAATAATACGGTTTTTGTATTACTTCTAACTATAATAATTCAAACAAGTGTTACTATAATTGTTTTTAAATACACTCAACACACAGTTTAATTAAAAGCAATTAAATATAGTTTCCAGCTACAGACTCTGTGTAATGAAAAGGGGAAAGTGTAAAGGATTAAATTCTGGAGCTAGAAAATAATAGAGATCTATGTATGGATATTTAAAAAAAATGTACCGTAGTAAATGGATAATTTAACATGCGTAGGATACAAACTGCCGTGTTCCCCCCCCCCCCCCTTAAGAAACACCATAATTCGTAATAACTTAATCAACCCTTAGTGACTTCTGACTTGGGTATACTATATTTAAAAAAAAAACTCAAAATGCCAAATTCGTGCATTTGAAATATACCAGAATCAAGAGAAAAGTGTTTCAACCATGTAATGAATTTTTGTGAGATGGGAACAGAGGAGAAATATAAAAAGGTTTGTGTTCAAATTAACATACACTCTAATGCTTATTAAATACATTTAATTGTTATTTGGAGCACCTTGACTGATGAACAACATGCGCAACAAAATGGAATCTTCGGATCTATCTGCGACATCTTGTCTTTCACTGTCATTGGAGAGTAGATACCAAGTAGATACTCTCATACCACTTAAGGTCATTAAGGTACACTTGATAAAAAGATGGATAGAAATTATGTTTAGTGCTGTAAGTTAGGTCTTCGCGAATCGAGTTAAATCGTTATTTTTTTCCAAACGTGCCTGCGTCGAAACTGCGAACGACCTTGCATGAGTGATATACTGGATGTCAGTTTAGAATACCAACGGAAGTGGAAATGCAATTGTATGCATGCCAACATTGACAACACAACACGACATTCCGGTTGCGATATTTTTCTCTGGTTTCAAGTAATTTTTCTGGTATTGAAATGCACAAATTATGCATAATAGTTTTTTAAACCGATTGTCCACCAAAATGTCAAGTTAGAACGTGTGTATGATGCAATATTTCTCAAATATTGCTAAGTTTGTTAAGGGGAGGGTTCCATAAAAATATTATCTCCTAGAAATTAACAGCAAATAGCTTCAAAATTTTACACAATGTAGTATTTTAAAAATAAAAAGTTTTTTGTAAAAATTTTTTTCAAAATTTGTATTTTTTTTTTTAAAGTTATTCACATAATTGCTTAAATTGTCGACGATTGCATGCAAGTGCATTAATTATGGGATTCGGTGAGATGGAAATCACTAATTAAGCACTAAATACATGTAAAAGAAAATTTGTAAATAAACAATGTGAGGGTGCATCACCCCCAACAGACGCCGCGTCGCAGGGACCAAACCGGAAGTGCACTAATTATGGGATTCGGTGGGATCGAAAGCACTAATTAAGCACTAATTCGAGGAACATGTTAAGAAATTAGTGCTCGAAGTGGGGGTGCAGCGTGAAGTTGGCACCCCCAACACTAATTAGTAATTCATTCCTAAACTAACCGTGCACTAATTCTGGGGCCGAGTGCGTTAGAAAACACTAATTGAGCACTAAATGGTCTGACTAGTGACAGAATTAGTGCGCAAAGTGGGGTTGCCAAGTTCACGCACCTTATCTCTAGGTCTTTCAACTTTTCTCTTATTCCCTGCAACCTAGCAAACTCTCTTCTTTATATTATCTATGTTTCCATTCTTTTCATGTGTCCAAACCATCTCAGCCGCTCTCTTCCAATAGGAGACTAAGGCATTAGGAACCACTTAATTATAAAAATCATAATTATATCATGTATTTTTTATTTATTATAATTATAACAAGGTTGTTAATACAAGTGATGAGACTAATTATCAATTGCATTGTTGAAACTGTTGTTACTGATGGTATAATAACATACTGCATTTGATTCCTTATGCCCAGACCTGGGCATAACGAACTGTCATCTGGACAACTGGTACCACCATTATGGCCGATCGGCAACAAAAACCATTAGGCATATTATTAAAGTATTTAGTTTTATTTTAGAACCAACAACATCTGATTTGTAAAAATCACAAATGAAATATTCACTGTTCAAAAAAATCGTCAAATTACTGCAAATGTTTATTAGTAAATTTACTGCACGTATTCAGTTTTTTTAATTTACTGGAAATGTTGTAGTAAACTACAAATTAGACGACAAATGCAGTAAAAAAACTAATCAAATTAGCTTAAGTTGAATGCACCATCAAGGAAAATTAAGACAACGACTTCTTAAAATAAATGTTATCACAGTCTGGAACTTCGACGAAACTAATTTCAAATATATTCCTAGACAAATAGTTAATCAAACGAGTTAATTGTTGCAAATAAATACCGATTTTCTGTAAATTTACGGCAAATGATCACTTTATTCTACGGACATGGTAATCAGTGTTCTTACTGCATATAGTAAGAATATCATCAATTGTCAGTTGTTAGTAAACTAAACTATTTCACCAATCAAATCATTAACTTTCTGTAAATATACGGCAAATGTTGACTTAAATAAAATAAATAATAATAAATAATAATAAATAAAAATATAATTTTTCAGCTTGAAATAAAATGCGGGCCGAACCAATAATTCCTCAAACAGTGGATCATAAATTGATCGGTATGGTTCTAATATTCAACTTTTTAGGTCGTTAAATGTACGTCTATTGGAATAATATTCACTTAAAAATGGACAGTTAGCAGACTTTAAAAGGACGAGAATTCGATCCTGAAGGGTAGATAAATATCACTTGGCAGACCGAAACAATTATCCCTATGAAATTCTAGCAATCGACCAATATGGTTCCAATCTTCACCATTTAAGAGTTGTCAAAGTAATAATGTAATCATATTTTCATAATATTCTCTTACTAGTGACCAGTTAACAGCGTTTAAAAGAACGGTTATTTGACACAGAAGAGTAGATTAATATCTTATATCACCATGCATGGCGGATTTCCGAAAGGACGAAATTTCGACCCCGAGGAGTACATTAATAATTAATATTAATTATATTATAGGCCTATCGTTATATTGTTATATAATATGACCAGGAATCCGAAACCCTACTTTTCGTATTGAATTTCTGATTCACTACAGACGCGCTTCAGGTATACGGTGTCTTGGTGTATTGGGTTTATCGACTAGGACAGTGTATACTCTTTCTCCAGGTGTACCAGGTTCGAGCCTCGCTGACTTCCGAGATTTTAATACCATGAAATTTATATGTAATATTAATCTTCGTACTAGCTATCAAATGATGCTTGTCTCTCTTACAGGAACGTTCGTTATCATAGTTTAATTGTTAAATTAAATAATTGTAATGCTCTATTAATCCCACTACAGGAGGAGAAATTTCAACCTGACGAATACTAAAATAATTCGTACGGGTCGAAATTTTTTGCTGGATCATGTAGACAAATAACTAAACATTTGTCGTAAAATTACGGCATGTTGACTAGATTTAAAATTGCCGATACGAGTTCAAAAACGAAATAAAATGCTTTTATCAAACTGTTTCATGTAGTCGAATAACAAAACATTTGCCGTAAAATTACGGCATGTGGACTAGATTTTTAATTGCCAATATTGAGTTTAAAAACGGAACAAAATGCCGTATTAATACTGGATCATGTAGTAAGAAAAATAAACATTTGCCGTAAAACTTCGACAACTCAAACTCAGTAAAATAACAAATAGAATGATTTAAATTGCCAATCTTGTTCGAAAATTTACTACACTTTTTCAAGTCGTAAAACACAACATTTGCAGTAAAATAAAGAAATCGGACTTGCAGTAGAAAAACTGGAATAAGTTAGTAAGCAGTACTTCCAACGACATTTGCAGTAATTTGACGAAAATATTTTGAACAGTGTTCAATAACTACTGTGGTCGGTGCTAGCTTCATGTGGCCAATTTATTTAATTTACATTATTTTGGGATGTAAATTCGAGGACCTTGTACGACTTATGGGATTCTAGGTTATCGAGAAAAAGAATACATTATCTTTCAGGTGTCGGCACACGCACACGCACACGCACATTACATTACATAAAAACGGTTCAAGTCCCATTTTCGTTGAAAATCTTAGCTTCTGTCCCTTGCCAAATTAGTACTGATTAAGAAACGATTCAATGAAATGTTACTAGAATATTATTTCACAAAATAACGGTGTAAAAACCGACCGTGATGTCCGTTTTTGTTTGTTAAAAAAAAAAAGTAAAATGTATTGATTATCTTACTACTTTAAATTACATTTTAATGTTGTATATTTTGCATTGTAGAGTAGGCCTATGGCATAAGCAGACACACAAAGGGGAGTGCTTGTTTATTCTCAAAATTTGTAATGTAGAGGCTGGCAGACACGAGACACATTGTGCCTGGGTCATACTGTAACTGCCCACTTTCTTCTTAGTCTAACAGTGGGAAAATAAATAACAATTACAGTAATCACCATCATTAACACCATCTGAAACACGAGCGTACGCGATCTAGCCTCATCAGCGAATCATCCTTCTTATTTCACAGCTCTCTGGTACCAAATGTGCTGCGAGCGGACAGATTCGGAAAGATAATTCGCCCTCTGCCGCAATGAAAATGGAAGGCGCTCTTCAGGTAACGTACACAAACAATATTTCATTGTCCATCGTATTTTCACAAATGGCAATTTAGTATGAAATAGCGAACTATTACCAACATTTTTGGTTCATTTGGTTAAAGGCGCGTCAACCGGAATATCTTAATAGTTCATAGTTCATAGTTTATTTATTGTAAATAGATCACATACATTTAAATACAATTTTATGCAGTGATATTTTACGTGATCAGTATTATAAAAACTAGGTGTAACAACAACATGATATAGGAAATTTAAAGAAACAATAAAATATATATATCCATAAATCATTGTTGGCACAACAGCAGCTAGGAATGCAGATTTAAACATTCTTAGCGATCATATAAACATTCACTTATTAAAAATATCTTATTTTAAAACAAAATGTTTTAGTATCAGAAACATTACATATACTGGGCGATGATTTTTTTTTTTAAATCTCAAATAATTCACACCTTTTTCGAACAAATCTTGTAAGCAGGAATTGCAGCTTGTTATGAAACCTTGTTGATCGTTCATGTGTGTGGTTCTCTAGATTGGTGGTGAACCTATTTTTATTTTTTTTAATGTCCATCACACATTCTTGGATAAAAATACTACATATCGTTAAAATACGTTCTTCCTTAAATAATTGACGGCAACTGGTCCTTGGACCGACCCCCATCAAGTTTCTTAAACAACTATTTTGCAATTTGAAAACATAACAGAGTCTTCCATCCCCACGTCACAATTCCATAGTCAGATTGGAAACATGCAAAATAGATTGCCTTCAAAATACTATGGCTAACTAGCGGTTTCATACAGTATATTGCATAACACTCTGAACATAATTTCTTCAAGAATTCCCTGCAATACACTCACCAGTTCAGGTGTCTAGTGGGAGGAAATTCCCATAGGTCCGAAACAGCCACGGGAAGGAGAGGATTCTCACATCGCGGTTGTCATCGTTCGTGTTGTCATGGTCGTCGTCGTCGTCGTCGGGGATGTCATCAAGGGAAGGGGGAGGGTTCCCCGACGACGACTGCCAGAGCTCGCCACTAATTTCAGGATGTACTCCCCTTTTTAACTCGCCTTTTACGATTAGCAGAGCCAAGGTCTGGGTAAATTCTACCCCGGTCCCAGACGGGAACATTACCTAGAGTTTTTACTGTGTATGGTTGTCGTTTTAACTTTTAAGCCATGACGTGCATTTATTTTCTTTGCCATTCAATCTAACGTGTGTACACACAAAATTCGTCAAATATAAATAAACACATTTTAAGTGAAGCTATTAATTTATTATTTATTATTTATTTAATGTCTATCCTATTCAGTTATAAAAACTGATTTACAAAGGAGGACAACTAAATAAATCTAATTACATAGATGCAGAAACTACAATATATTACATTTAAGTACATATTTGAAATATTAGCATTACAACAACAATGCATTTTAAACACAACAATTTTGCTAACAATTTTTTTTTAATTTATTTGCATCGCCTTCTAAACGATATTTTAAAATCGAAGGAAGATGACTGCAATCTAAGTTAAATGAGTGATGGTCTTGAATATAACAGGAAAAAATATTTCTTATTTTTTGGGGCTGGACGTAACGCCCCTGTCAGGTAATATAATATTAAAATTTGCATATTATGCAAATTGTGGGACAAAGTGGAAACACTGAGCCACGTACTACACTTAATTTGAGCGACAGTTTGTGAAATATTATGTCTACACATCATTGCCTTCCACCTCCGCATGAGGAGAAAAGACTTAGTGAAATATCGTTCGATGTATAAAATTTTTTTGTCAGACGGTATAAATAAGAGTTTTGTACCAGAGTACGAAAAAAATCGTACATCGAAGGATATTTCAGAAATCCATTTTTCCTTATAAGCGTCCAGATAGCGCTTTTGCGATTGTTTCAGTTTCCGATCGAGTCGCAAGCAGCACTGTAGATATTCATAGCCACAATGATCGTAAAGGCAAGCTACATATAAAGTATGCCTTGTCTAGGTGCCCGTTAGGGCGCCGCAGCCAAGCCGCGGTGCGCTACACACTCAGGCACCTTATACAGCAAGCAAAGTTGGTGTGATTTCGAGGTGTTACCCAGCCGTCATGAAACGTGATGTGAACTTGAAAACTATCAATATCGAGTGGATTTAGGTACCCGACAACACATGCCAAATTTGGTTGGGGTACGAGCATTCCTTCTTGGTGAAAAAATGACTTGAAACATGCTCAAAATCACTTTAGAGATGTTAGTTACTACTTACTACTATTGGCTCCTGGCTACTGGCTACTGGCTACTTCTGTCTAATTCGTCAGTTTTAATTGACCAGCGATTCTGACCAAACGGGTGGGGCTTGTAATGGGGCTATTGATAGCTGGGATTCGAAGGTCTTGTCGGGAAGGGGGAAGCACATATATAACACAAATTGATAAGAGAGTAAAATATAATAAAGAGAAATAAGAGAACAACCAGTGTAAACAAATGAACAATCTACAAGTTTAGGTCTAAGGAAAAGAAGTATTGTTTAGTTTATCAAGTTCTTCCCCGGAGGGGTACTACTCAACACTGTGGTGTGAAGCGATGAGATCCAGGATGCGCTGTACGGTCCCTCGCTGGATGGGCTCGTCGAACCAGATGTGGAGGTCGTGGTTGGTAGTCGTAGGGATTCCAGAGTAGAGACTCAGTCCTGGTACGATAACAAGTTACTCGCGAACACAGTCCGAGAGAGGACACAGTCCTGGTACGATTACGAGCTACTCGCGAACACAGTTCGAGAGAGGACACAGTCCTGGTACGATAACAAACTACTCGCGGACACAGTTCGAGAGAGGACACAGTCCTGGTACGTTAACGAGCTACTCACTCGCGAACACAGTTCGCGAGAGGACACAGTCCTGGTTACAAGAGAAAATTGTACGAAGTCCACGGCACGTGGGCGCACTTCGACGTAGCGGCCACCTCTGTCGGCCGTACTCCTCACACTGCCCGCGTCAGGCGTGTCTTGCCCTGGCGTACGCCGCCAAGAAGCAAGAGTAGTCTTGAACCCAAAGTTAGTGTCGACAAGTGAAATTAGTTAAAATAAGAATAAAATGAGACCTCTAACATGGTTGACAAACTAAAGGTTAAATACATTATTCTACAATTACAATAATAATGTGAAAGATCTAAACAAACTACTGTGGTCAAGAAGGTGGGGGAAAGTGGCGGGAAAGGGTTGGCCAATCAGATGGCCGGTCTTTGTAAGAGCGGGAACCGCGAACCCATCACAGGCTACAACTTTCATATTTTACATGGACATTAAGATAATAGTGATGTAGTTCCTTTTGAAAGAAAAAGTTGAAAAAGTTTGCTGGAAGGCTTCCAAATAAAGGTTTTAATATAAGCCTTATCAGGCATGCAATCAACAAGTAACTATATAGTTACTTGACAATGATCGCCCACATTGTCAACAAAAAGCATGTCTTTGGGCCACGAGATCTTTTACATTCTATTGTTAATTGTTAATTTCATAGCAATTAATTATTAAATCGACTTTCATAAAATTATTATATTTTAACAAAAAATTTTGCAATGGAACATGAAAAAGTAATGAGATTCCACACATAACAAAATCTTGTAAAAATACAGCCAAACCTTACACACTCAAAAGAAATGAGATCAAAAAAAGGGCCAAGCTCATCTACCCTTCCACAATTGCGCATTCTTAATTCATAAACGTACAGTGTCCCGTAACAGCATCCTTGAAAAGCTTGACAAAATAGAATTTGCATGATATTATGTTTAAATTAATTAGAAAAAAAGAACTTGGATGAACTATCACGTTTAAATTAATAATTGCAAATTCTATTTTGTTAAGCTTTTCAAGGATGCTGTTACGCGACACTGTACGTTTATGAATTAAGAATGCGCAATTGTGGAAGGGTAGATGAGCTTGGCCCTTTTTTAAATCTCATTTCTTTTGAGTGTGTATGGTTTGGCTGTATTTTTACAAGATTTTGTTATTGTGTGGTATAATCTACATGGTTTGATGTGCAGTGCAAACTAGGCAAGGCAACAAGCTGCTAGACTTTGTAGAAAGGACTTTATTTGGTATTTGTTTGTGTTTTCTTTCAGTTATTTATTTTCATTTATTTTTTACAACATTCTACACAAATTGTTATTGGATGAGCGTAGCGATCGAAGCGAAGATTACATTTCAATACACTGGATAAAAAAATCCGAAAGGCTTTTTTTTATTTTTTTATTTTATTATTATTATTTTAGGCTGTTAGTTAACACGATTCCGGCTAAACCGATACTCCAATTGCGATGAAATTTTCTGGAGGCCTTCGAAATCTTTGAACTTAGAACTACCACTTTTCTGAGCGCAATTGAAAAATCATTTCTCATAAAAATCGCATTTTTACGATTTTTTTTCGATTTTAAAAACATTTCTTCAACTAATAACACCTACATGCTTCATCCGATTGTAATGATTTTTTCACAGAATCTTAATTTTACAAATAACTATATTGGTGTGAAATTTGAGCGCAATCAAAAAATATTTTTTTATGAAAATCGCAATTATTCGTTTTTTTGTATTGTTTTTTTTTACATTTCTTCGATTTATAACACCTACATGCTTTATCCGATTGTAATGATTTTTTCACAGAACCTTAATTTTATTAAATTATAAATTGGTGTGAAATTTGAGTGCAATCGAAAATTAAATTCTCACAAAAATCGTAATTTTTCGCTTTTTTTTAATTTTTTCGACTTATAACACCTACATGCTTTATCCGATTGTAACGATTTTTTTTACAGAATGTTAATTTTATGAATTAATATATTGGTGTGAAATTTAATTTCTTATGAAAATCGTAATTTTACGCTTTTTTCGTTTAAAAAATATTACGCTCATCCAACAACGCGCCAGAAAAGGCGTTTGCGAAGCTTCCTAGTCTATCCACAGTGCTGCTTGCGAATCTGACGGCAACTAAAATTAGAAGCTGCCCTTTTTATCTACCAGGTCGCATTGGTGTTCCTTTGCGTTACGGATACTCGTCTTCAACATTATGTTTAAAAAGCAGGTGTTCGAAACAATCAATAATTCATGTCATTGTGTTGTTGCTAAGAAACAATGAGGAAAGTAAGACTTTTTTATATGAGATAATTATTTTTAACACAATCCAGTGGAACTTACGAAAAATGGGACTTGGGGCCCAAAGGTACCATTTGATTTTCTTCAAATGCGTTTTCTATGGAAGAAGTGGAAAATTTTTATCAATCACAATCTCACTTTGCACCATTTTCAACTAATCCTAAATATCCGCTTTTTCAAAAACTTTTCGCTCTCGAAGGAAAAAATTCCTTGTCCGAATTTAGACCTTGCTCATTAGTAACAATTTGTTTTTTTCACACTTTTGTGTCAACTCTTTTGTGTAAAGAAGCAGATTTTTCAATATTTCCACGAAAGGAAACACTCTTTTTCTGCGTATATGCAAAATTTTGGCTTTTCCCACTTTAAATAGCCCATGGGGCCCAAAGTTACTGCCCAATTATTTCAAATGTATGTTTTTTGTATGCTTATTTACAAACATCTGATACAAATTAGAATTAATTGAGATTTGTCTCATTCTATGTCACACCGTATGACAATTGGTACAGTATTAGGGTGTTAGGTAGATAGGCCCTATACTTATATTTATGTCAAAAGTGGTACTAATTTTACAAAAATGTAATTAATTCTAAGATTAATTAATTAATAAAAATATTTTTCTCATATTAATTACTCTTCAAATAAGCTTTCATTTGATACCAAAGTAGACTATGTCGTGTTTATTTTGTACATAGAATTTAGATTTATGTGATTAATAATTGTCGTTAATTGAATTGATTGAATTTACGGGAAAGTGAAAGGAACCCGACTTTTGGAGCCATTTCTTTCCTCTTTCATTGTGCTTGTTATGTTTGAATTAAATACCTCAGTTGACTATGGTTCGTGAATGTCAAACATTTAACTGAGATTAAACTAATAAATTCATTAATCTGTTAATATGTTAGTTGCAGGAATAACGTTTGAAGCCATTAAAATTTGGATTTATTGGCATTATGTTATAGTAAGGTGGTAAAGTTATATGATAATCGGTAAAGTTTTAGGTATTCCTGATTGTTAAGTTAAAAGTGGAAAATTTTTACTAAAATTCATTTAGTTAGATAACTTATTATTTAATTCTCAATTTTTTTCATATATTTTTTATTCTCCACAAAAAAAGCTTTTTATACCAATGTCGACTGTGTTAAGTCTCTTTTTGGAATTTATTTTTTGAAAACTAAATAATTAATTTAATTAATAAGAAAGTTACACGAACTCAACTTGGAGCCATCAATTTTCGGATTCCTTGTGATCATATCAGTAAATTTACTTATTTTCGTGCTTTCTTCGCTATTTGAACGACAGTTATAAAATGTACTGGAGCTTATGGTCTGCACTATGAGTATTGCTTAAATTCAGTATCAGCAATCAGAGAATAATCAAACTTTTGTGGAAAAATACACCAAAACGAATCGTCATATATCTGCTAATTCTGTTCATTGACGGTAATATAATTACATGAAATATGAAATAAAATCACACACAACATAATATGAAGATAATTTTCATTTTGTTCTGTACAGCATGTTGCAACAATTTTCACTGGTTGCGCTCCGCTGGTTTCATCCGATGTGTTGATCAACTGCACAATAACTGCGAAGAAGGTTACTAAAGTGGTGGACTGTGGGAAGAAAGTCCCAAAGACAACTAAAGCGACCTTCAAGTGTAAACCTGACTTTGTCCCGAACGAGAAACACAAGTTTGCAACCTGCTCAAGTGGACGAAAGTGGTCTAAGAAAGTGATCACTTGTAAGTTAGCGCGTAAGTACAAATTACCACGTACATCAAGTACACGTGAAGATTTCAAAAAGCTATGATTCAAATTTGACATCCGTTTAAAAATGGTTTAAAAACTTTAAGGGTTTTTTTGTTTTTTTGTGAATTACAAAAAAAAAGCCTGCGGGGGAATCAAACCCACGTTAGAGCAACGTTCGGACCATCGCCCTAACCTATCCCCAAACCCCAATATTCCCCCAAAAGTTAACATCATTTCTCCCACTTTATAAAAAAACCATTTTGAAAATTTAAGCATTGTTTTAAAATAATAAAGATTACACAACGGATTTGCTTGGAGCCAACCTCAGTCCGAGCAATAAGCGAGCGCAACAAAAACATCAAGCGAAAGTTCAAACAACGGCAAAAGTCAAATGCATCTCCAGTGTTTCCCTTTTTCCCCGGCAATCTTTCCCGGGGCGTCCACAGTTCACCCTTCCACCGTTTTTTTCACCTGGTCTAAAATGGGGCCCATTACATTTTTCTGGATTGAATGTGTTCCTGGACTTTCTACGTTTCCTCTTAACCACAGTTGACGGACTGTAACCCACTTCCGGGCGGTTTTCTAAGTCCCGGGAGCTTTAACTGTTTGGGCCTCTCACCGCCCCAAACCCCCTTACTCCCCCCCCCCTTTCACAACCTCTGAAAACCCCTGCCCAGTTAAAAAAATTTCCCACAATTTTTTAGCATCCCCTCTTAAAGCAAATGTTCTATCTTGCTTCCTTTAGTTTGTTCCCCTTCCCTGTCCCGTTCCTTGCCTACTGTTGCCTTTATTTTTCTGTGTTGTCACTCTTTTTCTACTGTCTGTGTTTTTTTTTTACCCCCTTCCTTCCCGTCCTCTTAGGCCACGCTCCCTATCGTGTTCTGGCTTTTACTTACTTCCTGTCTTTGCTGTCCTATCTGTCTGTGCTTTTTCTCTTTACTTTGGGCCGCTGCTGTGCCGTCTCTTTAGGCTACGTTGCCTATCTGTGTTTGTGTCTGTTCCACTTACTGTCTGTCGTTATCGTCTGGCTTGTCTCTCTTAGTCTGTGTCTGTCGTGCTGTCTCCTTAGGTACGTCGCTATCGGGTTTCTTTTCTGTCTATTTACGTTGCCTGTCTTCTGTGCCCGTCTCTTTTAGGCTATGTTGCCTATCTGTGTTCTGTGTCTGTTCACTTATGTCTGTCTGTTTGGCGGCGTTTTTTAATTTTCCCCCGTTTCTGGCCTTCTTTTTTGGCCACGCCGCAAAGGGGCGCCCCTTTGTTCCCTGTCTGTCTGTGCCTGTTCTTTGGGCCACTGTCTCCCTATCGTGTTCTGTGTTGTCCACACTGTCTTTTGTTATCTGTCTGTGCTTGTCTCTCTTACTGTCTGCCTGTCTGTCTGTCCCTGTCTTCTTAGGCCTACGGTCTGCCTATCTGTTTTTTGTGTCTGTCTCACTTACTGTCTGTCTGTCTGTCTATCTGCTGGGTTGGGTCCTTTACTGTTGCGTTGTCTGTGCCGTCTCTTTTGGGCCTACTGTTGCCTATCTGTTTTCTGTTGTTTTCCACTTACTGTCTGTCGTTGTCATCTGTCTGTGTCTGTCTCACTTACTGTCTGGCTGTCTGTCTATCTGTCTGTGCTTGTCTCGTCTCTTACTGTCTGCCTGTCTGTCTTTTTTGTTGTCTCTCGACTGTTCCCCTTTTGTCGGGCCCTTCTCTTTTACCCCTACTCCCTGTTTCGTTTTCTGTGTCTGTCTCATTTACTTTTGGGCCCGTCTGTCACTGTTGTGTTGCCCTGTCTTTACTGTCTGTCTATCTGTCTGTGCTTGTCTCACTGACTGTCTGCCTGTCTGTCTGGCCGTCTCTCTTGGGCCCCTACTTTTGCCTATTGTCTGGCTTGTCCTTTACTGTCTGCCTTCTGACTGTCCCTGTCTCTTTTAGGCCCTACTGCCTGCCATTGTGTTCTGGTCTGTCCAGTTACTGTCTGTCTGTCTGTTTATCTGTTGGGGTTTGGCTTTGATGTTGCCTGTCTGTCTGTGCCTGTCTCTCTTACTGTCTGTCTGTCTGTCTGTGCCTGTCTCTCTTAGGCCTACTTGCCATTGGGGGGTTTCTGTGATGTTCACTTATTTGCCTGTCTGTTATCGTCGTGCCAGTCTCTCTTAGGCCTCTGTCCCCTATCTTGCCTGTTTTTCTTGGGCCCCACTGTCTAATTAAACGTTTTCGTGTTGTTCCATTTACTGTTTCCTGTCTTCTGTGCCTGTCCTTTTAGGCCTATGTCGCCTTCTGTGTTTGTGCTGTTCACTACTTTTTCCCCCGTTTGTTTCTGTCGGTTGTCTCCTTATGTCTGCCCTGTCGTGCCTGTTCTCTTGGCCTAATGTCTGCCATCTTTTTTCTGGTCTTTTAACTTACTGTCTGTCTGTCTGCTATCGTCTGTGCTTGTCTTCTTACTGTCGCCTGTCGTTGTCCCCGCTTCTTGGGCCCTACTGCCGCCTTCTGTGTTCGTGTTGTCTCATTTTACTTTTTTCGTCTGTCTGTCCCCGTCTCTTTAGGTTCTGTTCCCTATCCGTGTTCTGTGTCTGTCTCATTTACGCTGCCTTTTGTCTGTCCCTGTCTCTCTTGGGCCCCTATGTCTCCCTACTTGTTCGTGTCTTCTCATTACAGTCGTCGCTGTTATCGTCTGTTTCTCTCTTACTGTCTGCGCTGTTGGCCGTCTATTTTTGGGCCCTACTGTTCCCTATTGTGTTCGTTCGTTCACTTATGCTGTGGGTCTGTCATCTGTTGTCCCTTGTCTCTCTTACGTCGGGCCTGTCTGTCGTGCCTGTCTTCTTAGGCCACGTCTGCCTATCTGTGTTCTGTGTCTTTTTCCATTTTACTGTTGTCGTCCCGTTCTTTGGGGCCTATGTCTGCCTACGTGTTTGGTCTGTTCATTTATTTTTTTGTTGTTGTTATCTGTTGTGCTTGTCTTCCCTTTACTGTGCCTGTCTGTCTGTGCCTGTCTTTCTTAGGCCTACTGTCTAATTAACTGTGTTCTGTGTCTGTCTCACTTACTGTCTGTTGTCTAGGTCTGTGCTTTTCCTTTACGGCTGCCTGTTGTCTGTGCCGTCTCTTTGGCCCTCTCTTGCATCCGTGTTCTGTGCGCTATTTACTGTTGCCTGTCTGTTTTTGCCTGTCTTCTTGGGCCTACTGTCTGCCTATTGTGTTCTGTGTCTGCTCCTTACAGTCTGTCGTTGTCTATCTGTCGTGCTGTCTCTCTACTTTCCCTTGGTCGTCCCTGTCTCTTTGGGCCACTTTTTCTCCATCTGTGTTTTTTTCTGTTCACTAACTGTCTCCCTGTCGCTCTTTTGTGCTTTTCTCTTACTGTCGCCTGTCTGTCGTGCATGTCTTTTAGGCCTAATGTCTGCCTATCTTTTTTCTGTGTAGTCTACTTACTGTTTTCCCTGTCTGTCTGTGCCTTCTCCTGGGCCTACGTCTGCTATCGTTTTTGTGTCGTTCACTTACGTTGCTTCTGTTTCTGTCTGGTTGTCTCTTTAGTCTCCCTGTTGTCGTCCCTGTCTCCTTAGGCCCCAAACTGTCTGCCATCTGTGTTCTGTGTCGCCACTTATGTTTTGCCTGTCTGTTTTTGTCGGTGCTTGTTCTTTGTTCTGTTTGCCTGTCGGGCCTGTCTTCTTGGGCCCTACGTTCCTATCTTGCTTGTCTTTTCCCCTTCTGTCGTCTGTCATCTGTCTGTGTTTGCTCTTTTACTGTTGCCTGTTGTCTGGCCCTGTCTCTCTTAGGCCTATGTTTGCCTATCTGTTTTCTGGCGTCCATTTACTGTTGTTGTTGTCTGTCTGTCTGTGCCTGTCTTCTTAGCCTACTGTCGTTCTGTGTTTGTGGGCTGTCTCATTATTTGGGTCGTCGTTGTCTGTGGCCCCGTCTCTCTTAGGCCTACTGTCTGCCTATCTGTGTTCTGTGTTGTCTCATTACTGTCTGCTGTCTGTCGGGGGCCGTTTTTCTTGGGCCCTATGTCTCCCATCTAGTTCTGGTTGTCTACTAACTGTCTCCCCTGTCTGTCTATCTGTCTGTGCTTGTCTCTCTTACTGTCTGCCTGTCTGTCTGTGCCTGTTCTTTGGGGCCCTAGTCTGCCTATCTTGTTCTGTGTCGGTTATTTACTGTCTGTCGTTGTCACGTCGTGCCGTCCTTTACTGCTCTGTCGCCCATCTGTCTGTGTTGCTCCGTCCCTGTCTGCCTGTCTGTCTGTGCCTGTCTCTCTTAGGCCTACTGTCTGTCTATCTGTCTGTGCCTGTCTCTCTTAGGCCTACTGCCTGCCTATCTGTGTTCTGTGTCTGTCTCACTTACTGTCTGCCTGTCTGTCTATCGTCGTGTTGTCTCTTACTGCTGCCTCCCGTCTGGCCTGTTCTCTTAGGCCCTACTGTCTGCCTATTGGTTCTGGTCGTTATTTCTGCTGTCTGTCTGTCTATCGCTGGCTTTCTTTTTACTGTCTCCCCCTGTCGTCTGTGCCTGTCTCCTTGGGCCTACTGCTGCCTATCTGGTTCTGTGCGTTAAATTACGTCTGTCTGTCTGTTGTGCCTGTCTCTCTTAGCTGTTGCCTACCCCTGTCTGTGTCGTCTCATTTACTGTCTCCCTGTCGTCTGTGCCTGTCTCTTTAGGCTACGTTGCCTATCTGGTCGTGTCGTCTCACACAGTCTGTCGTCTGTCTATTGGGTCTGTGCTTGTCTCTTTTATTTTGCCTTTTGTCTGTGCCTGTCTTTTAGGCCCTACTGTCTCCATCTGTGTTCTTTCTGTCCCCTTTTACTGCTGTCAGTCTGTTATCTGTCGGTTGTCTCTTTATGTCGTGCCGTCTTTTTAGGCCTACTGTTGCCTATCTGTTTTCTGTGTTGTCTCATTACTGTTGTTGTCTGCTATCTGTCTGTGTTGTCTCTCTTACTGTCTGCCGGGGGTCTGTCTGTCCCTGTTCTCTTAGCCTATGTCTCCCCATCTGTGTCTGTGTCTGTTCATTTACTGTCGTCGTCTATCTGTCTGGCTTGCTCTTCGTTGCCTGTCGTTTTTCCCGTCTCTTTGGGCCTACTGCTGCCATCCGTGTTCTGGTGTTCTCACTTACTGTTCCTGTTGTCTGGCCGTCTTCTTACCCCTTGTCTGTACTGTGTTGTGTCGTCTCCTTTCAGTTGTCTGTCTGTCTATCTTTGGTTTGTCTCCTTACTTTTCCCCTTTGTCTGGCCTGTCTCTCTTGGGCCCTAATGTTGACTATCTGTTTCGTGCTGTCTCATTACTGTCTGTCGTTGTCTATCTGTCTGTGTTTGTTTTTTTATGGCGGGGTTGTCGTCCCTGTCTCTTTTGGGCCTACGTCTCCCCTATCTGTGTTCTTGTCGTCTCCTTACTCTCTGTCTGTCTTTATCTTGCGTCCTTTACTGTCTGCTGTCGTCTGTGCTGCTCTCTTGGGCCATGTTGCCTATCGTGTTTTTGTGTTTGTCTCTCTTACTGTCTGCCTGTCTGTCGTGCCGTCTCTTTTGGGCCCTAGTCGCATATCTGGTTCTGTGTCTTTTCCCATTACTGTCTGTCTGTCTGTCTTCGTCTTTTGGGCCCTGCTCTCTTAGCCTACGTCTCCCTATCTGGTTCGTTTTTTCCACTTATGTTTTCCCTGTCGTCTGTCCCGTCCCCTTGGGCCCTATGTTGCATCTGTGTTCGTGTCTTTTCCATTTATGTCTTCTGTTTCTGTCTTGCTGCTTCTTACGTCTGCCGTCTGTCTGTGCTTTTTTTCTTTTGGGCCCTACTGTCTGTATTGTGTTCTGTGTCGTCTCACTTACTGTTCCCTGTCTGTCTGGCCTGTCTTCTTGGGCCCTACGTTTTCCCCCTTCTGTGTTCTGTGTCTGTCTCACTTACGTCTGTTGTTATCGTCTGTGCTTGTCTCTCTACTGTGCCTGTCTGTTGTCCCTGTCTCGGGCCTACTTTTGCCTTCTGTGTTCTTGTCGTTCATTTACGTTGTCTGTCTATTGTTGCCCCTTTTCCCCTTTATGTCTGCCGTCTGTCGTGCCTGTCTCTCTTAACCTACTGTTGCTATCTTGTTCGTGCTGTCTCACTTACTGTCTGTCTGTCTGTCTATCTGTCTGTGCTTGTCTCTCTTACTGTCTGCCTGTCTGTCTTGCTGTTCTCTTAGGCCTACTGTCTGCCTATCTGTGTTCTGTGTCTTTTCCACTTACTGTTGTCTTTTATCTGTCTGTGTTGTCTCTCTTACTTTTCCCTGCTGTCGGGCCCTGTCTCTCTAGGCCTACTGTCTCCCTATCGTGTTTGTGTCGTTCACTTACTGTCTTCTGTCTGTCATCTGTCGTGCCTGTCTTCTTTTCTGTCTGTCGTCTTCGTCTGTTTGTTGTCCTCGTACGTTCCCTGTCGTCGTCCCTGTCTCTTAGGCCTACTCCCTGTTTATCTGTGTCTGTTCTTTTTCTCATTTACGTTGGCTGTCTGTCTTTTGTCGTGTGTCTCGTTCTCTGTTGCCTGTCTTCGGCCTGTCTCTCTTAGGCCTACTGTCTGCCTATCTGTGTTCTGTGTCTGTCTCACTTACTGTCTGTCTGTCTGTCTATCTGTCTGTGCCGCTCTTTACTGTCTGTCTATCGTCGTGCTTGTCTCTCGTACTGTCGCCGTTTTTCTGTGCTGTCTCTTTGGGCACCCCGTTTATCGTGTTCTGTGTCTGTCTCATTCTGTCTGGGTCTGTTATCGTCTGTGCTTGTTCGTCTCTTACTGTTGCCTATCTGTCGGTTTGTTTCTTTACGTCTCCCTGTCGTCTGTGCCTGCTCTTTGGGCCATGTCTGCCATCTGTTGTGGCCCTTTTTTACTGTTGCCTGTCGACGTCCCTGTCTCTTTACCCTACTGTGCTATCTGTTTTTCTGTGTCTGTCTCAGTTACTGTCTGTCTGTCTGTCTATCTGTCTGTGCTTGTCTCTCTTACTGTCTGCCTGTCTGTCTGTGCCTGTCTCTCTTACTGTCTGTCTGTCTGTCTGTGCCTGTCTCTTGGGCCACTGTCTCCCTACGGGTTTTCTGGACTGTCTACTTACGTCTACCTGTCTTTTTATCTGTCTGTGCTGTCTTCTTGGGCCTATGCTGCCTATCTGTCCCGTCTTTTTAGGCTACTGTTAATTAATTGTTCGGTTTCTGTCTCACTTACTGTCTGCCTGCCTGTCGTGCCGTCTCTCTTAGGTAGGTTCTGTATCGGTTCTTGTCTGCTCACTTACGTCGTCGTCTGTCTATCTGTCGTGTTTGTTCTCTTTACGGGTTGCCGTCTGTCTGTCCCGTTCTCTTAGGCCTACTGCCTGCTATCTGTTTTTCTGGTGTCTCACTTACTGTCTGCCTGTCTGTCTGTGCCCCGTCTCTTTGGGCCTACGTTGCCTATCTTGTTCTGTGTTTCCATTTACAGTCGTTGTCTGTTACGTCTGTGTTGTCTTCTTACTGTTGCCGTCTGTCTGTCCCTGTCACTTAGGCCACGTCGCCTATCTGTGTCTGTTCTGTCTCACTACGTCTGTCGGTTGTCTATCTGTCTGTGTTGTCTCTCTTATGTCTCCCTTCGCTGTGCCTGTCTTCTTAGGCCCTACTGTCTGTTTTCTTGTTTGTGTCTGTCCACTACTGTCTGTCTGTGCGTCTTTTTAGGCTACTGTTGCCTACTGTTTTCGGTCGTCTCACTTACGCTGTTGTCTGTCATCTGTCTGGCTTGTCCTCTTACTGCTGCCTGTCTGTCGTCCCTGTCTTCTTGGGCCTATGTTCCCTATCTGTGCTGTGTCTGTTAACTATGCTGCTGTCTATTGTCTGTGTTGTCTTTTATGGTGCCTGTCTTTTGTGCCTGTCCCCTTTTACCCACGTCTGCCACCCGTGTTCTGTGTCGTCTCACTATGTCTGCCGTCTGTGTGCTGTCTCTCTTGCCTATGTCTGCCTATCTGGTTTTCGTTCTGTCTCATTTACAGTCGTTGCTGTCATCGTTGGTTTGTCTCTTACTGTTGCCTGTCTGTCTGTGCCTTCTTCTTAGGAATGTTTTGCTATCGGGTTTTCGTGTAGTCTCACTTACTGTCTGCCTGTCTGTCGTGCCTGCTTCTTAGCCTACTGTCGCCTATCTGTTCTGGTCGTTCACTTACTGTCTGTCGTCGTCTATCTGTCTTGTTTGGGCTCTTTACTGTCTGCTGCCTGTCTGGCCTGTCTCCTTGGGCCTTGTCTCCCTTTTCTGGTTCGTGTCTGTCTACTTACTGTTGTCTGTCTGTCTATTGTCTGGCTTGTCTCTTTACTGTCGCCTGTCTGTCGGGCCTTTTTTTAGGCCTACTGTTGCTATTGTTTTCTGTGTCTGTCTCCTTACTGTCGTCTGTCTGTCTGTGCCGTCTCTTTAGGCCACTGTTGCCTATCTGGTTCTGTGTCGTCTCATTTACTGTGTCGTTGCATCTGTTGTGCTTTTTTCTCTTATGTCGCCTGTTGCTGTCCCTTTTCTCTTTGGCCCTACTGTCTGCCATCTGTGTTCTGTGTCTGTCTCACTTACTGTCTGCCTGTCTGTCTGTGCCTGTCTCTCTTGGGCCTACTGTCTGCCTACGTTCTGTTCGTTTTATTACGTCGTCTGTCCTTCTATCTGTTGTGCTTGTCCTTTTATGTCTGCCTGTCTTTGGCCTGTTTCTTAGATACTGTCAGCCTATCTGTGTTTTGTCTGTCCACTACTGTCTGCCTGTCTGTCGTCCCGTTCTCTGGGCCAACGTTCCCTTCTGTGTTCTGGTCGTCTCACTTACTGTTGCCTGTCGTCGTCCCGGGCTCTTAGGCTATGTCTGCCTATTTTAGTTCTGGTCTGTCTCACTTACGTTGCCGCTGTTATCTTTGGTTGTATTTACGTCCCTGCTGTCTTGCCGTCCTTTTAGGCTACTGTCTGTATCTGTGTTTTGGTTTTCCATATGCTGTCTGTCTGTCTATTGTCTGTGTTGCCTTTTAAATGTCGCCTGTTGTCTGTGCCTGTCTCTCTTGGGTATGTCCCCTATTTTTTTCTGTGTCGGTCTACTTACTTCTGCTGCTGTCTATCTGTCGTCCCCTGTCCTTTTACTGTCTTCTGCTGTCCATCGTCTGGTTGTCTCTCGTATTTTGCCTGTCTGTCGGGCCGCTCTTGGGCCCAAACCCCTGCTTATCTGTGTTCGTGTCTGTCTATTTTACTGTTGGTGTCTGTCTATCTGCTGGGCGGGGTCTGTCTCTTACTTTGTGTCTGTCTGTCCGTCTTTTTAGGCCTACGCCCGCCTATCGTCGGCTTGTTTTTTTACTGTTGCCGTCTGTCTGTTCCTGTCTCTTTTAGGCCTACTGTCGCCTGCTGTGTTCTGGTCTTCTCATGACGTCTGCCTGTTGTCGGGGCCGTCTCTCTTGGGCCTACTGTTCCCTATTGTCTGTGCTTGCTCTCTACTGTCTGCCCTTTGACGGCCTGTCTCTTTTGGGGCCTACGCCTGCCATCTGGGTTCTGGTCGTCTAGTTATGTCTGTCTTTTGTTATTGTTGAGCTTGTCCTCGACTGTCGCCTGTCTGTCGTGCCTGTCTCTCTTACTGTCTTCGTCGCTGTCCCTGTCCTCTAGGCCTACTGCGCCTATCTTGTTCGTGATGTCCATTACTGTCTCCCTTTTGTCATCTGTCTGTCCCTGTCTCTCTTGGGCCCTCTGTCTGCCATCTGTGCCTTTTCTGGCCTATGTCTCCCAAACGGTTTTCGGTCGTCTCTCTTACTGTCTGCCTGCCTGTCTGTGCCTGTCCTCTTGGGCCCTACGTCTGCCTATCTTGTTCGGGTCGCCCACTACTGTTGTCTGTCTGTCTATCTGTCGGTTTGTCTCTCTTATTTCTCCCTGTCTGTCTGTGCCTGTCTCCTTGGGCTATTGCCTGCCTACTGTGTTTGGTTTCTCATTTAGTCGTTGTCTTTTGGGCCCTGTCTCTCTTAGGTTCGTCTCCCTACCCCGTGTTCGGCGTCTCATTACTGTCTGCCGTTGTCTGTCCTGTCTCTCTTGGGCCTACTGTTGCCTATCTGTTTCTGTGTCTTCTCATTTACAGTCGTTGTCGTCTTCTGTCTTGCTGTCTCTCTTACGTCTGCCTGTCTGTTGTGCCGTCTCTCTTGGGCTACTGTCCCCATCTGTGTTCTGGTCTGTTCACTCGTCTGCGTCTGTCTATCTGTCTGTGCCTGTCTCTCTTGGGGGCCTACTGTCTGCCATCGTGTTCGTGTCGCTCACTTACTGTTGTCTGTCTGCTTTTGTCTGTGCTTGTCCTCTTCTGTTGCCTGTCTGTCTGTGCTGTCCCCTTTTAGGCCTAGTTGCCTATCTGGTCTGTGTCTGTTCATTATGTCTGCTGCTATCTGTCTGGTTTGCTCTCTCACGTCTGCCGTCTGTCGTGCCTGTCTCTCTTAGGCCTACTGTTGCCTATCGTTTTCTGGTCTGCCCACTTACGTCTCCCGCTGTTGTGCCGTCTTCTTAGGCCTATGTCGCCTACGGGTTTGTGTCTGCTCACTTACAGCTGTCGTTGTCTATCTGTCGGTTGTCTCTTTTACGTCTGCCTGTTTGTCGTGCCTGTCTCTCTAGGCCTACTTTTGCCTACTGGTTCTGTGTCGTTCATTAACGTCTGTCGTCTGTCTATCTGTCGTTTGTCTTTTACTGTTGCCTGGCTGTCTGTTTCCCTTCTTGGGCCTACTGTCTCCCTATCTGTTCTGTGCTGTCTCATTACTGTCTGTTGTTGTCTATCTGTGCTTTCCCCTTTACTGTCTGCCTGTTGTCTTGCCTGCTCCTGGCCTACTGTCTGCCACGGGTTTTCTGTGTCGTCCACTTATGTCTGCCTTAGTCTGGCCCCTGTCTTTTAAGCCTACTGTCTCCCTATCTGTGTTTGTGTCTGTTGTGCCTGTCTCTTTTAGGCACTGTCGCCTCTTGTGTTCGGGGTCTGTTCACTTACGTTGCCGTTGCTGTCCCGTCCCCTTTAGGCTACTGTTTCCCTATCTGTGTTCGTGCCCGTTCATTTACTGTCGCCTGTCTGTCTGGTGTCTTCTTAGGCCTATGTCTCCCTTTCTGTGTCTGTGTCTGTCTCACTTACTGTCTGTCTGTCTATCTGTCTGTGCTTGTCTCTCTTACTGTCTGCCTGTCTGTCTGTGCCGCTCTTGGGCCACTGTCGCCTATCTGTGTTTGTGTTGTCTCATTTACTGTCGCCGGTCTCCCTGGCCTGTCTCTTTTAGGCACTGTCTGCCTTTTGGGTGCGTGCTGTCCCACTTACGTCTGCTGTCTGTTATTGTCTGGCTTGTCTCTTTACGTCGCCTGTCTGTTGGCCGCTCCCTTGGGCCTATGCGCCTATCTGTGTCGTGTCTGTATTATTTGCCTCTCAGTCTGGCCGTCTCTCTTAAGCCTACTGTGTATCTGTTTCTGTGTGTCGTCCCTGTTCTTGGGCCCTACGTTGCCTCCTGTGTTCGTGTCTTCTCACTTACGTCGCCTGTCGTCTGTGCCTGTCTCTCTTAGGCTTCTGTCTGCCTATCCGTGTTCTGTGTCCGTTCATTTCTGTCTGCCGCGTCTGGCGCTTCTTAGGCCTACTGCTGCCTTTTGTGTTCTGGTCGTTCATTACTGTTGTCTTCTGTCGCCCGTCATCGTCTGTGCTTGTCTTTTTTACGTCTGCCGCTGTCGTGCCTGTTCTCTTAGCCTACTTTTGCCTAAGTGTTCTGGTTTTCCACTTACTTCTGTCTGCGTCATTGTCTGTGTTTGTCTCTTTTACTGTCTGCCTGTTGTCTTTGCCGTTTTTTAGGCCTACTGTTGCCTATTTGGTTCTTGTCTGTTCATTTCCGTCTGTCTGTCTGTCTTTCTCCCTTGCTTGTCTCTTTTACTGTCTGTTGCCTGCGTCGTGGTACGAGATGCTTTGTCGAGGGGGGGCCCGGGAGGGTTCCGATGAGGGACGCCAGAGCTCCCCTTAGTTTCGGAGAGAAAATACTACCTTAAAAATAGCAGTTTGGAAAGGGACTTTCCCACCTTCTCGCCTTGTACGATCGGCCCCCGTCGTAGAATTTGGCTCAAAGCATTGTTCTGCTAATTGTAAAAGGCGAGGAAAGAGGAAAAGTTCGTCTCGCAAATATCATGTTCGGGAGTATTTTACTCCCTGAAACAAGAGGCGAGCTCTGGCAAACGTCGTCGGGTACCTAGACCCATCCCCTTGAAGACTTCCCACGACGACGACGCCCTGAAAACCGAACGATGACAAAGCGGGACGACCGCGAGTGAGAACCCCCCTTTCCCCCTCTCCCCGAGCTGCAGGGTTCGCCCAGCAGGGGTTTCCCTTTCCCCACACCCTTATAGGAGAGGGCGCTTTACGACCTAACGGTTCAGTGGCGGCTTTTACGGTGTGCAAGGTGTGCATTTGACCTGATCAATCGGGAAATTTTAAAAAAAAAAACCTTTAAAAAACCCAAAAAATTGGGAGTAAGCGGGGAAATAATTTAGAGTTTTTAATACGCGAATCGATGAAAATCCCGCCATGAGCATTGCTAACGATTTTCTTAGAAAAAACGAGTATCTTTTGTAGAAATTATCGATCACAGCCTTTCAGGATTGAACACTCGTTTTGCTCAAGAAATAGAAAAAGTTCTGTCGAATTTCGCGACTGTTCTACTGAAGTCTCCATCACGAAAAGAAGTTGAATCAATAGCAGAGTTCTGCAATGTGAACTATTTCGATCTGAAGAGTGATCTTGATTTAATTAAAAGGGACCGCAAATTCAAAGAGAAAATGATCAAACCAACAATCACCCAACTAATAGAAAGTGTAAATCACTTGACTGCCAGTACAACGCACTCATGGATGTTCTACGCGTGTTTCTTACTCTACCCGTAACTTCGGCAGGGGTAGAAAGAACATTTTCAAAATTAAATCTGGTCAAGAGCAAATTTAGAACCACAATGTGCCAGGATCGTCTAGAAGCACTGCTGTCAATGAATGTGAAAAAACGTCTCTACCGTACAGTTGATATTGACAAAGTTATCTATCGATTACTTCTAAACAATGGTAGAGGGCAATCAGAATCTTCGTCTGTAACTCAACATACCGGTAAATACAATGTGTAGCAAAAAAATGTATCTAGTTATTAAATATATAAAATCGTACAAAACTACAAAAAAAACTTTTATTTTGCTCTAGAAATGACCCGAATCCACATCCGGTTAAAGTAAAGTGAGAACTTACCTTGTGCATTAATAAAATTAGGCTGTTTTAGCTGCATATTTCACCGTTATTTAGAATACAACTTCACCTTAGAACTCGTTTTAGGCCATTAAAATTAACAGACCCCCCAAAAAAATCCGCCTTCGGCGAATTTGCCTCCGCCGGCAGCCCCAGACCCCAGCTATCCCACGCAACCTACCTTATGGAAATTGCACACCTGATATTGGAGTCAAAAGCCGCCACTGTAACGGTTGACGCGTCCTTAAACTAAAAATTGTACGATCGGCCGAGGAATACCCCTAGGCTAATTCTAAGTCAAGAACTGCAGACGGGGGCACCAATTATAAACTGACCGAGAGAAGACCGAGAACCATACACGCCTCGTCGAGCCAGCTGTGGAGAAGGTGCGGGGCAGCGAGGTCATATTGACCAATCGTTGCCGTAAAAGAGAAATATTTCTTTGATTGTACCCAAAACTGAAACATATCTAAGTTCGGTGATTTCAGTTTCATTAAAATCGGTGAAACCGTTTGTCCAGATAGCCAAAACTCACGGAAAATCAAACTAAGGATCGAACAAAATCGTAAAAGTTCGATTTTCATGAGAAATATTTTTCCATTGTACAGAAAAACCTGGCAGGTCCAAATTCAGAGATTTCGAAGGTCCCGTCAAAATTTCATCGGGATCGGAGTGGCCGTATGTACAGTAGAACGCGAACAGACAGTCAGAAAAACATACAAACAGGGAAGCGAAATTGAAGGGTTCGCTAAGCTCATCCAACAACGTTATCGTGAGTCGTGACAGGAAGGTGTATATATCTGTCTAATCGTGTTTCTGATTTTATTTTTCAGACGTCTACACAAATGTGGTCGGGTCGTCGTGGTACGCTTTCCTCCCGTCAGCCATGACCTACGCGGCTGCAGAAGCCGTGTGCAAAGAGGGTGGCGCGCGCATCGTGGTTATAGAAACCGACGCCGAGTCGGTAGCGCTAGCCCTGTTCGTTGCAACCTACGCGAACGCCTGTTTTTATATTGGCGCCTCCTTGGACAGCGCTGGGGGAGGCTACACAACTGTTCACGGTAATTTACGGTTAAAGATTAAATTACCACCAATATTAAATCCACACGAGATTAGGCCTACTGTTTTATCATGATATCTCGAGAACGGTGCGAAATATCTAAAAACTTGCAGACAGCTATGTGGTAGGCCTATTGCTAGAACAATTTATTGCAAACAAAGAAAATCAAACATATTAATCGGTGTGGTTTGTATGTCAAATATACATTTAATTCATTAAATATCAAAAAACAAAACTTGATTACCATCACTTTTTTTTTCGTGCACGCTATAGTTCTCACAAAAGCACATAGCTGTCTGCAAACAGTTTTGCGACATTTTGCAGCGTATAATAATTATTTTTTTTATATAATACTACAGCCAAACCTTACACACTCCATAAACGTAGTATCCCGTAACAGCATCCTTGAAAAGCTTGGCAAAAAAGAATTTGCAATTATTGGTTGAGCGAAGCGAAGACTTCAATTTCACTGCCCCCCCCCCCCCCAAAAAAAAAAAAAAAAAAAATGCTCGCGTGTATTTTTTTTTTTTTTTTTGTTTTTGTTTTGTTTTGTTTTGTTTTGTTTTTTTGTTTTTTTTTTGTTTTTTTTTTGTTTTTTTTTGGTTTTTTTTTTTTTTTGGTTTTTGATTTGTTTTTTTCTGTCTGTTCGCTCTCTACCGGGCAAACGGCATATGCGATCTTGATGAAAATTGGAGGGGACCTTTGAAATCTCTAAACTTAGACCTGCTACGTTTTTGGGTATAATCAAAGAAATATTTCTAATGAATATCGTACTTTTACGATTTTTTTTTATTTTTGGTGCGATATTTTCGTGCCATTTGGGCCGTTTCTGATCAAAGGGGTGGGGCTACAACGTTCATATTATACATGGACATTAAGGTTATGGTGATGGAGAACCTTTTGAAAGAAAAAATTGAAAAAGTTATCCAGAATCCATAGAAATAAAGCTTTTAATATAAGTTTTTTACGGTGAATAATAACAATTGACAAGTAACAATAGAAACTTGACAACAGGCAGAAAAGGAAAGCACTTGCAAAAATAAAGATATCCCTCGCAAACTTAAAACTTAAAAAGAGCTCATCCATCAAC
The DNA here is from genome assembly GCA_024449915.1 of Sweltsa coloradensis. Taxonomy (NCBI): domain Eukaryota; kingdom Metazoa; phylum Arthropoda; class Insecta; order Plecoptera; family Chloroperlidae; genus Sweltsa; species Sweltsa coloradensis. The sequence goes on along the minus strand of JAMZAV010000405.1, from coordinate 890,126 downwards.
GCGACTAAAAAAAGCGTTTGCGAAGCTTACTAGTATTGATTCATTTGACTTTATCAACTTTCTATTTAAATATTTCATTCTGGTTTTGGAAGAGCAAAGCGAAGACTTCAATTTCACTGACCCTCAAAAAATTTAGCTCGGGTGTTTGTTTTTGTTTTTTTTCTTTTTTTTCTGTTTGTTCGCTTAACAGGCCTTAATCCCGCCATCAATAAAGACGACAATCAAATCAAATCAAATCAAATATTCGGCAAACGGCATGTCCTATCTTGATGAAAATTGGAGGGGACCTTCGAAATCTCTGAACTTAGAGGTGTATGTTTTTGGGTACAATCGAAGAAATATTTCTCATGAATATCGTACTTTTACGATTTTTTTTCAATTTTTGGTGTGATATTTTCGTGCCCATTTGGGCCGATTCTGACCAAATGGGTGGGGCTACAACGTTCATATTATACATAAACATTAAGGTTATGGTGATGTAGTACCTTTTGAAATAAAAAGTTGACATAGTTAGCCAGAATCCATAGAAATAAAGCTTTAAATATAAGTTTTTTACGGTAAATTATAACAATTGACAAGTAACAATAGAAACTTGACAACAATCACCTACAATGCGTAGGCAGCAAAGCAAAGCACTTGCAAAAGTAAAGATATCCCACGCAAACTAAAAACTTAAAAAAAAAGCTCATCCATCAACGCGACTAAAACAAGCATTTGCGAAGCTTCCTAGTTAATTTGAACGTAATAGTTCATCCAAGTTTGTTTTTTCTTTTTAATTTAAACGTAATATCATGCAAATTCTATTTTGACAAACTTTTCAAGGATGCTGTTACGGGACACTGTACGTTTATGAATTAAGAATGCGCAAATGTGGAAGGGTAGATGAGCTTGGCCCTTTTTAGATCTCATTTCTTTTGAGTGTGTAAGGTTTGCCTGTATTTTTACAAGTTTTGTTATGTGTGTGATCTCATTACTTTTTCAAGTTCCATTGCAAAATTATTTGTTAAAATATTATAATTTAGTTGATTTAATTTCTAAAGTTTTACCAATTAACAATAGGATGTAAAATATCTAGTGGTCCAAAGACTTGCTTTTTGTAAACAATGTAGGCGATCATTGTAAAGTTTACTTGTTGATTATATTCTTGTACAAGGCTTATTATTGAAACCTTTATTTGGAAGTCTTCCAGCAACTTTTTTCCACTTTTTCTTTCACAAGACCCGATATCACTATTACCTTAATGTCCATGTAAAATATGAACGTTGTAGCCTTACCAGTTTGGGCAGAATCGCGGGCCGATTGAAACTGACGAATTAGACCGTAGCAGTGTAGTAGCAGTAGTAGCTAACATCCTTAAAGTGATTTTGAGTATGTTTCAAGCCATATTTTCACCAAGAAGGAATGCTCGTATCCTAACCAAATTGGGCATGTGTTGTTAGGTACTTAAATCCCATCGATTTTGATAGTTTTTAAGTTCACATCACGTTTCATGACGGCTGGGTGACACCTCGAAATCACCCTAACTCTGCTTTACTGTATAAGGTGCTCGAGTGTGTAGCGCACCGCGGCTTGGCTACGGCGCCCTAGCGGGCACCTAGATAAGTTAGTTGTTTAAATGCATGCCTGAGCCAGGAGCAATAAAGTCTACATTTGAAAATATTTCCTTAAAGTTATTAAGTTGAAATTGTTTAATTTGACGGAGGAAATACATAAATTGTAAATGCATGAAAAACGGTCCATTTATTTGTAAATAACACAAAACATAATATAGAACATCATCAAATTGAAACACATTTAAGGATTAAGACACGCAAATGCCATAGAACTTGGCAAATAATGAAAATGTAACTTCTTGTTTTTCATTTTCAGGTACAACATTCGCAATCCCTACTGGTGGCTCAGTATGGGCTAAAGGTCAACCCTCTAAATTGGCAAATGAAAATCGCTTGTGCGTCAATTTAAAATTCAGGGAGTACGGGGACACCCTTCCCACATACGCTCTACCAATTATTTGTGAAAAGTAAACCATGTAAATAATGCCTCACAGACCAATTTACCGGTACTACATTAGACAAAATACACAGCATTAGAAAATTGTAAATCTTTTTAGTAATTTCAATCACTGATTTATAAATAAGTAGCTCAACAATTGAACTATTTACAATCAATTAGCACGTATGCACATCCTCACAATTTATTATAATTTCAAATAGAGCAAATATGTAAATAAATCATAAGTTTTACATAACAAAGGACAGCAAATATTTTGGCTATTTTCTTAATATTTTTTTCTGTTTTAAATAAAGAATCTTTTCACTTTATGACGGTGTTGAAACCCTGAAACTAAGTATAAATAAAACCATAATCAAAACACAAGGAAAGTTCTCGTCCACTCACCTTACACCCTAGAACTTAAGAAGAGATGTGTAATAACAGCATGTCAATTTAGGGCATGTTGTAGCATCCATTTTGTACTTTCCATCAATTCCTAAATATGGCGAGTGTCTTGCACTTCTCATGTGGGGATTATATGTACAATCCAATTTAATATAGCCACAAACAAGGTAAGAATACAATATTAAACAAGTTCTCAGTAGTTATGGGGAAATCTAATTTTTACTAAAATAATAATTTTATAGCTTGTATAAAATATAGTGGCCTTATGGTCACCGTTTAGCATTAAAAAATAAAAACCTAAAATGCATTAAAAAACCTATATCTAGGCCTACTTATAAGTAGTGTCACCTGCAGAGGAAAAAAGTTTCCTTAGACCCAGTAGCCTATATCAATGTCCATAAAGTAGCAAGTAAATTAACTGCCCTGTAATTTATCATTAGAAGGTTAACCAGCAGATACATTAATTTTAACTAGACAATGATATTTTGGAAGTTCGGCAAAAAGGATACAAAACTACATTTTTTTTAAATGTGCAATTTCAATTTTTTGCCAGTCGTAACAAGAAACGCACTCTTTTGCCCTAACGTTGATAGATGGCTTGCTGATTGGTTTTGACTTGTTGGATAGGTTGCTTACATGGATCGAGACGTCAAAATATTGACGCGCGACAAGATGTGTTTGAAAGCAGTTACTTGACAAGGAAAACTAAAATCAATATTTGGGCCAAAATAATTACTGCAGAGGTCCTCAATTTGTTTTGGTCAAAGGGGTTAAGGTGGTCAGTCAAATACTGTATTTATCAAACTTATGCAAACAGCCTATTGTGTCACTTTTCTATCCGTACATCTGTGCTCTGTGCATATGTCACGTCTCACGATAAATACAGAACAATACTTTCAGTTGACATTCAGTTTTTTGGGTTGGCATAGGGATTGCCATTCAACAAGAATGATGATAGAGAATGATACAGGAATGATATAGAACTTATGCACCAGATGACCACAGAAATCTGGGGACGAGCAGGGCTAGATGATTGCAGGTTGTATCACAGTAAGCTTTATTATTATTATTGAGCATTTATTTGCAACAGATAATACAATCCACAAGTGCAAATTTAATAAAACATACATAGTAACAGTTACAAATACAGATAGGTCTACAGTGTGAGGGTATTTGTATGTGTGTATGTGTGTGTATTAGTGTGTGTGTGTGTGTGTGTGTGTGTGTGTGTGTGTGTGTGTGTGTGTTTGTGTTGTGTTTGTTTGTTTTTATATTATACGTGTCTACTGTGCTATTAATAGAGGTAATGAGAAATGGTGATATAAAAAGTAAAAACCCAAATTTCGTTGTAATAAACCCAAATTTTGCGTTTTTCGCAATTTCATTTAAATTGTCAAAAATGTACCTTAAAAAAATTCATCTAACAAAAAAATCATTTTTTTAAAAAAGGATCCCTTTAGTAGGGATGACATCGATTCCAATAAGTTAGAATCGATCATTGTGACCCAAAAATCTATTCAGAATCGACTCACAAGACAAAAATAAATATTTATACGCGCATTATTTTGGTGGACTATTGCCACGGAGTCCGTGATACGCGCCGATATTTTGGCGGTCTATTTCCGTGGAGCCTGTGACGTCACGAAACGATGTATCGCCTGCCGCGCGCGTAATGTTCGGGCTGGACCGGCACCTCCACCATCCCCCCACATTTTGAGCACTCAAATGTTTAATTTCGCGAGTTCATTCGCGTTTTGACCATACAATTTTGTTCGTTATTTCGCGCTACTCACGAGATTTCGTGAAATTCGCGTTTTTTAAATGTGTTTTTTCCATCTCTAAATTATGTAATTCGTCGACAATATTACATTTTAGGCAATAAAATGGATATTAAAAAAAAACGCGAATTTCGTTATCATCATTTTTTCACTATATCTAGCTATTAAGAAGGGATTTGTACGTGGTAAGAGTATTATAGTTTAAGTCAAGATCTTTGTTTAGAGCTGCCATATCATTAAAAGTGATTTGAATTCTGTTTATACATGAGTGTTTACACAGGTCTATTCTGCTTTTCAATACATAAAAAGGTTGCTGGTGTCTTGTAGATCGAGGAGGAAATGGAAATTGAGTTTCTCGATTAGTGGGGAGTCAATACAGCTATTTACAATTTTGTACAGGAAAACCATATCAGCAAGTTTACGTCTAATACAAAGCAGCCTGACCCTATTGTCATCACAGTGCTTTGAGTATCACTCTGTGGAAAACGATGTTGTTCTTTACACATTGCATTTTTATAAATCGTTTCTGCACTTTTTTAAGTCGTCGATCTTGGTTTTGTGGTATGGATTCCATACTACACTGGTGTATTCGTACCCGTGTTTGCTGTTTTAGCATTATTATGTGTGTTTGTTTGTATGTATGCATGTACCCAATATTGCTTGTCTGTTAAAAATTTTTAAAAAATACACAAATATTTTTGACTGTGGCTGTATCACCCCAGATATATTCCAACTGTCATTTTCAGTTCAATATGTGAACTACCATCGAGTAAATGGGTAGCTCGGGTAGAAATCATGATTCATTGCAAAAAATATAAGAGTCTATTGATTTCCTTTATTGTCATCAATATACAATAATATATATTTGTGAAGGCTTCAATATCATTAATATACACAATAATTAAACCACTTTATGCACAAGTAAATTAACAGTAACATACAACTACTATTATGTTCATGGATAAATCACTAATTTGTGTTGACTATTAGGTAAGAACACTACAGGTAGGTAATGAAATACATATAATATTAACAATCACCGTTTTAGAAAGCAGGATCTGAATCACAACGACAATGATGAATAATTCAAAACCGTATTCAATCCATGTTGCTGCTGACAGCAACTTTCTTGTAATACATACTAAAAATAATTGCAAGACCATAGATATAAACTCACTCAATTATTAACAAAAATATATAAATAAGGTACATTCATCTTAAATAACATACATTTTATATAAAATGTATCAGATCAATAACAATTATAATATTACCATCGATCTACAACACGAAGAGTATTATAGTTGAATACCAAGACAATAAGCCTGATCCACTTCAATATACATTTATTAAAATAGTTTATGTAAAATTTACAATAACATTCAATGTTGTAGTTAATTTACTATATAAAGTATACACAATAGTCTCTATACTAGAAAACCCACTAGATTGTCACTAACTGTGTTTTCTTCATTCAATGCCGCCAACAGTAAACAAGTTGAAGTCACGCCACGCACCAGACGAAAGCATCCAAGCCCGATTCACAATTTGGAATATTGAATAGAAAAATAGCTACCACCAGTAGTCTTGATACCTTTATTTCCTCAGAAGAGTGTGATCCAAATGAACATTTTGTTAAGTCCTCTCGGCGCTACGATAGGTTCGTCATAAGATAGGATGAGATGCATAATAAGAAAATGAAAGTGACTATTTTGAATCGTTATGACAAATGTTAGCCACAGCCTTCTTGTTACAGATTTCAATTTGATTTTTCACTACAGCAACTCTTATTTTAATCTGTAAATGGGCTTAAAATATAAAATACACTGACTGCATAGTGGTAGTTTGACCATGAAGGGAAATATTGTTGAATGCCAATTATTAGTTATTAGTTATTACTAGTACTAATAGTAATATTAATTTGCTAGATTACAACACCACTCAAAAACTTAACTATTAGTCACATCAGTTTTGCTCTAAAATGTTACCCAAAATGTATAAAATTATAATTGTAAATAATATATTATGTTTTATGTATTATTTTTTAGAAAAAATGCTAACTTAGGGCTTTCACAGCTAATATTAGCCCATAATAGCACAACGTGTTGATAACAAATTAACATCAATAATGAAAAATAAAACTGTTTGGGTGATTTAACCTATCAAAGGAATTAAATTAACCCCAAATGAACTCCAAACACAATTTGGCCATATTTTGTATTTACAAATAGTTAAAACAGCTAATTTCATGGGGCTTATGAATTCATTATATAGAGGCCTCAAAGGTACAATTTAAGTTTCAAGAAACTGTCTGAAAAATGTAAACACAAAAGTACTAATTTAATTAACACAAAATAATTTTTATTTTAATGATATGATATCATTAAAGGACTATTTTTTCATTATGGAACCACACTAATGAGATTTTCCAATCAAAATCTTTGACAAGTCATTCTGGCTACACTTGCCTTGTATGCACAAATTTGGAATCACAACCAGTCAATGATTTTTAACTGCTCGTGTCAAGAATTTTAAATATAAGTTTACACGTTCACATTATTTTTCTAAAATTTATTATCTAACACTTATTATCTAAAAGCTGGCTGCGTAAATCGATATACTTGCTCCAACGAAAGAATGCAGATGCTTGGTAGTGGTGGGGGTAGAATGAATGCGCGATAAATGGAATGTCGCCTTTGTGTATGAAAGAGAAATATCTTTTACCAATGCAAGCAAAAATTATCTGTGCTAGATCACAGAGTTCCTCCGTGTGCAAGATCCACGCTGAGCTAGCGTGAATAGAATTGACAAAGTTGTTATGTTGGGAAAACAATTTCGAGCCACCTGCATTCTTTCGTTGGGACCACTATAGATTATGTTGTTGGTAGCAACAATATGGCTGCAGCTGCTTTACTTTGCTTCGTGTTGAAGTGTCAGATAGCAACTGGCTTGAAAGAACCGGCAGGAAATTAAGTGAAAAACTTAACATTTGTAGCACATGATTCAACATCATATTATTATTGTGAAATGTAAAAAACTACGACAATCAAAAATGAGAAATGAGGCGAATCACAAGAAACATACTTGGAAGACAAAAACCACACAATTTGGCTAGTTATTATTGAACATAACTGCTCATGCTGTGCCCTCTATATCGCGTGCACAAAGCATTACAGGATAAAGAGTATATACACGCTAGTTGCCATATGCCCGGGTGTGTGGAGTACGGCGTTTCCAACACAGTCAGTGCAGTCCGCCACAATCCCAAGCATATGACATTTAGCATGTAAATTCTCTTTCTCCCTTAATGCTTTGCAACGGAGCGCGCATGCGCGCAGTTAATTCTGAAAATAATCTATTGCTATACACAGGAAATCATCATAAGTTCTCTCAAATGTACTCGGGGAGCTAAAATGAAGAAACTTTGACAAAGTAATACAGCTAGTATTGTAGATACAATTACGATAGTGCAGCGGAATGTTAAGAAGGTACCCAAGTGACGATTCTGAATTATTTTGATATTTGAATTGATTAACTTAATAAGCCAATTATATAAAAATTAACAATCAAATCAAGATACATAAAATATATGTAGGCCTACATAGATATAAACTTAATTGTTGGTTACATTAGTTATGAAAATATTTAATATTATCAATTATTGCATGTATGATGACTTGGAATCAAAACATAGCAATGAGTTTAAAATATACTAGTACCAATTTATTGAATGTTTAAAAATAGCAATAGAGTTTAAAATATACTAGTACAAATTTATTGAATGTTTAAAAAAAAATGATTTTGAAGCCAAATCATATTTGAAACAATCAAAATATCCCAAACCATACTAGTAAGACAACCCTCTTTTATATTGGCAACAGAATCCTCCACGCCTATTTGCGAGCAATCTAGTGGTTCTCGATTGACTCGTCTATAGATATTATCACAAACACTTAACAAAACACCCTGTGACACCGTAAGGGTCGTTCCGTAAAACACGCTCGGCTCGTCGCAGCCGGAGTCCGACATTCCCGCGCGGTGAGGGGCCGATTCCGTTGTATTCCGCTCATAGTAGTTCTCATCTCGGCCATCAGGACGAGCCGCTAACTACGTCTCGTTTAAAATGACCCTCCAATGTGCCTGGAATCTGATAAACAAAAAACAAATAAGAAATAAAATAATCTTTAAAGCAAGTTTTCATAATTAATTAACTGTTAGTAGAATGCAATCTTTGACAAGTTGCACGAGATAAAGAACTTTGTGCAGTTAAATCACATTGAAAAAAGGAAATGAACCAAGTCAAGTTAATATTCCTCTACAAAAATAATAACTTGCAAGTTCCATTCCTTTGTAAATTACTGTTAAACAGGAAAGGTGAATTATTATAAATTCCAACTCCCAACCTTCTCGTGGTTTGGCCCGTGATTAGGGGAGTTTTTCACCCTGAAACTAATGGCGAGCTCTGGGTCTCGTCGGGGACTTTCCCCTTCCCTTTGACTACCTCCCCGATGGCGACGACAATGACAACACGGACGGATGATGACACAGACGGAGACGACCACGACGTGGGGGAACCCCTGCCCTCCCCATACGCTTGTTCACATTCAGAGCATACAGCTAGGTCAAGTGAAGTATCTTCATTTTAGTCATCTAATAGTGTTAGATATTCAATGATGATGATGAAAATGATTTTTGTTGTTGAGGATGAGATGTGATGGATGAAAACGTAGGATGATTATAAAAACATGCCTTATTCAGGATTCAAACCCACGTCCTCGTAGAGCCACATGCTTGGGACCAGCGCCCTAATCCTACGTGCCACCGCCGACTGAATATACCAATTCACAAGCAGGCATATTGAACACTTTAATGACACTCGTCAGATTTGCAGTCGATCCAAATGAGGGGAGATGGGTTGTGGAATGCACATGTTGCTCAGCAGTGGAAGAAAGTAATATTTAATCAGTCAAGAATAAACATTAAGTTTTCAATTCCTACTTATTGCCGCCAAGCATAAATCAGCCTGTACTGATAGCAACAGACGTTATCTGGGTCTTATCCGCTACAGGTCAAAGTTCAAGGCCATTGAATTGACAGGAACAACCAATAGACGTAGATTAGGGTGACAATAATTTAAACACTAGGAAAACGCTTAAGTCCCGCCGCGTTGTTGGATGAGCGTAATTGGTGCATTGAGTTGCCATGTGTTATGCGGATTTTCTGTTGTTTTGTGAAAAAATCGTAACGAAGTTGAAGATTTTTTAAAATTATTTTAAATTAAATAAAAAATAAACTTTAATTTTTAATTTTTTTAATTAATCGTAATTTAAAAAAAGAAAAAAATCGTAAAATTTCGATTTTCATAAGAAATAATTATTCGATTGTGCTCAAATTTCACACGAATATATTAATTCATAAAATTAAGGTTCTGTGAAAAAATCATTACAATCGGATAAAGCATGTAGGTGTTATAAGTCAAAGAATTGTTTAAAAAAAGAAAAAACCTGTAAAATTGCGATTTTCATGAGAAATAATTTTTCGATTGCGCTCAAAAACGTGGCAGTTCTTCGTTCAGAGATTTCGAAGGCCTCCAGAAAATTTCATCGCAATTGGAGTATCGGTTTAGCCAGAATCGTGTTAACAGACACACAAAAATACAGGAAAAAAAAGAAAAAAAAAACATTCCGGATTTTTTTCTCCAGTGTAGTGAAATGGTATCTTCGCTTCGCTCGCTACGCTCATCCAATAAAAACCGGGACATTTTGATACTTCTGATCATAATGGGCTTGCGGGGGTCAGAGCCCCAGCCGCTGGAGATGAATATTTTGGGTGTTTTTGTTTTAAGATTGTTTTAGAGCCATCTAAGCCGATCTTAGCACTCGAAGATAAATGTCATGTCGTGGAAGAGAGGGATTTCTTATTCTAGTGACAAATCCGGTACAAACGGGTGTCCCAAAATAAATGTATACATGTAAACATCATGCCATAATAAGGTAAAAATGTGTATGTAAGTAGAGGCTAAAATATTAGCAATACTCGATCCGCAATCCGCCTAGTAATAAATTAGTTTTAATTATCTTATTCTGTGCATATAACAAATTTTCTTTTACAATACATTCAAATGTTAATTGTGAAATAGATACTTGGTGCTGTAAATGCCTTGTAACAGAGCAAAAGGGCTCAAATCATGATCAATAAATACAACAAACAAAGAGTTTCAAGCCCTAGATATCGGTGTAAAAAATATCACTCAACCCGACATTGTAGAAAATTAGTTTGAGATTATTACTATTTAACTAGTGAACCGTGATGGTGGATGGTCATTTGTAGCATTTTACATTTTAAGATGACAAAAACACAGAGAAGACAAAGGAAGAAGAAAGATTCAACATTATCGTTCATTTTGATAAATCAATACAGATTGGTCAACCAAAGAATGTAAACAGTTTGCAGATACTGCCAACCACAGAAGAATAGAACTTGGAACAAATATTACTTAGGCCCTATATATTGTATATTGAACAAATCACTACAAATATGAAATCTGATAATAATCATTTTCAATTTGTATTGTGTGTGTGTGCGTGTGTGTGTGTGTGTATTAAACTTTGTTTAAATATTTTATTATTATTTATTATATTTATATTAGTATTTATCTTTTAATGTTCAATATATAGTTAATTAGAGAGAATGATATTTTTTAGTCATGTTTAGTCATGTCATCGTTTAGTTGTCTTACATATTGTTTTGCATGGCAGATATTATTATAATTTTACATGTACTAATATGTTTATGGTGTGTATGTTTAACGTTGATCGGTGTTCCTATACACTCTTGTATTTTGCATAGTTGTATTGTCAAAACTCTCGGGAACAAGCAATACTTTCTCTGCTAAGGTCAAGAGCACCCAGTGAAGCCTACAACTCCTCGAGTAGACAGGCTATCCACATGTTCCTGGCTTGGTAATTGAATTTAACAAAAACATTTATATACCTATATACAAATAACAAAATTGCATTTTAATTCTTAATTTAATATTGGATAAGGTACTATATTTCTATACTCCTGTTTTCAACCCAAGTCGGGTCAGGGGGTGGCTAACCACCAGTTTCCTTGGGCACCGGCTTGCCAGGCCTGTCAAAGTAAAATAAATTGAATCTTTATTCACAGCTGGCCAATTAACATGGATGCTCCAGCAAACTAAGCATCACAAAGTACATGTTTACAGGAGGAAAGAAAATTACAAAATATACAACAAAAGTATTAAATTAATGGATAATATGAACATTGTTGGCATTGGCCGAAACGTACGACATTGTGTATCTTGTTTTGTAAATATTTATGTTAACCAGCCAGTCTCACGCAGCTGCCCGTCTCGTTTAAGGTAAGCTGTTGGTTTCCTGTCTTCTTTCCCCAACCACAAACACTAACCTATAGGCATTCTATCACAACCAACAAAAAGACAAGTTGAGGTGAACCAGGAATAGAGCTAAACATGAAGAAACTTTTTAATGTAAACAAATACTGTTTTATGATTATTATTTATTTTTACATAATCAAGTAAATAAATAAATAAACATTTTTTCTTTGGCCAAGTTAATTATGTGTACTGCATGGTGGGCTTCCAGAAGACAATGCACCTTTCACGTTCGTCTTGCATCTCGTAACTACAGCCAGTGCTACCTCTTGGTTTTGGCAACCAAGACTGTCTAGGGTCTTGTTCAAATCCAGGAGCAGACTTGGACTTGAGATTGTACTACCTTTGAGGCTTAGTCAGATAATCAGCATTGTGCAGACATTCTTTGTATGGGTACAAAAGAGCATTTTTAGTAAGATCTGGAAACTAGAGTAAATATTTTGTGACAAATTTTTCAAACGTTTAATTGTAGGGCTAGACTGAAAAGGCAGTGTTTGTGTACTGAAGGATATCAACCATAAAGGTTTTGAGTTTGAGACTCTAAGAGCATGTGGGTAGAAATATTTAAGAATACATTTTGGCTATTCACTGTTCTACGTACTTGTCATTAGCATGTCACTCTTAAAGCGCACATAAGAATTATATTGTTGGAGAAACTTTGTTTTTTCTTTAAAAAAAAAAATCAAAATCAAAGTTAATAAAACAACAACAAAATAACATGTTTCACTTATAAATAAGTTGAGGCACTGGGAAGAAGAAGGGCATTACTCTACTTATGCCCATCTTCCTACCAGTGCCTCAGTTATATTATCTACAACAGTGCACTTGGGTTATCTGACATAGCCTCCTTTGGGTGCAGGATAGGAATACAATTGAAAGCGGACAAGAACGCCAACCAGCAGCATTGTAAACCAATTAACTAAGAAAAAATGCATTTAAAATGAATATGTTCATATAATATATTCAGTATGTATATTATACAGTATTCTGTTCATCACCAACAATAACAACAATTCAACCTTTTAGTCTGAATCCCATTACATTTACCATTAAAAAATTAGCATTTGACAGAAATATTAATTTGTTTGTATAAAAATTTAACAATTTGCTCTGCAACTTTTAAATGTAATTTAAGTTAAAACTAAAAAAGTTGCACCAAAGTAACCTTGCCGATGCTCGCATTTTAGTCAGGGGGCCAATCAGTGGGCCCAATTTAAAATACCAATCTGTAATTGGCCTGATTCACTCGTCGTCTCATGCAGCATCGGCAGAGTTACCCCTAAACCTCATTACAACGCATTACAATCGAATTACATATTATAAATGTTTATTTTTTAAAGGGAAAGTTATGTTTAAAGACTAGAGTCATAGCCAAAATTTATTTAGCCCTGACCGGGTCCTCTAACATAAGTTTATTACAAATTATGATGTATAATTTAATTTTGTCAATTGAACTTACTACTACTCCACAATTACAAAACCTATGTATATATATTATATATTTTACCTTCTCCCTCAACAAATATTATTACACAAAGAAGTTTGACACCTGTGATGTTGAACCATTTCTTAAATGTTAGCACATTATGTCAATGTCAGTTAGTGTATGCACCCACACTGAAAAATCCTGTTACAGGAGGCATACTTAACAACACCTTCCACTTTCCATATACAGTACATGGGTAGAAACTAGAAAGTTGAACTTCTTAATAACTTTTAAATAGTTTGTAATCTTAGTTCTCAATGTGGTATTTTATTAGGTATATGCAAGATAAGCAATAGTAGATTGTGTAAACCTACTGTTCTTGGCCTCTTATTTACTCAGGGTATTATTATATAATATATTTATTATTATTTTTCCCTACATTCAAATTTGGCAAGAAGTGTCTTAAAATTTGGAAGTAGTTAATAGAAAATTATAAAACTACAATAAGTTGCAGATAAACAATGGATACAATGGAAGACATGATGATCAGAAGCTTGCTATTGTGTATAAAGGAATGGTTAACACTTGCAAATAAATTTGACGATATTCCAGAAATTAAGATACTACCATAGCCTTCATATCAAAATTACTACCTATACTTATGTCGTTTAGCAAGTGTGCAAAAGTGGACTCACTGCGGGTGGAACACAGGGAAACAGGTGAAATAGAGAGAGATATAGAGATAGTTTCGAGGAGAACAGAAAGACAAGTCCTTGACCACAACGGATGTACAGATAAAATAAAATAAACCGATTATCGCAAAAGGTGAACAAATTATCAATCGATAATATTGAACGATGCTGTCGGTAAAAATGGGACCACTTTGTGTTACTGGGAACAAATTCGTTTTTTAGGAACTTTTAAACGGATCGCTTTCCTTTTCCTACATCAGGAAGTTGTAACAAATTAAAAGTTTGTAATGCTGTTGTAATCAATCCCGCAATTCAGAAGCAAAGAATAAAATTTAAAACTCAAAACGCTTCTCTACCTTCCACACTCGACATGTCGAAAGACAGTCTGAAACAAGAAACTTGAATTATTCTACTCTTTAGAAATTCATTCTTCTCAAGTAGGCCTATAGTACATTTAGATTTTATTTCTTTGGAAATTCTTTACAATTTAGCATGAAATTTTTAAAGGAACTAAGTATCAATTGCAAAATGGGAACAAGATTGACAAAATCTTTACTTTTCAGTCTTTTTTTTAGCAAGACTTGTTCAAGTCTGAACAGCAAGAGGATGACAACAGTGGTGAAGCATCAGGGTGCGCGGCCGTGGACTATTTCCATGCTTGTGCGCAAGCTCTTGAGACATCTAGGATTCTGTATCCGAGCCTTCCCCTATTACACCTACATCTCTATGGCACAGCACACTTCCCCTCCTTCTTCGTAAGTAGCATAGGCTATTGAGACATGACGTCGCGCTGCAGCACGTGTGTTTCGGCTGCATTTTCGATTGTTGTGCGCAAGGATACTATTACTACCCTTGTTTGGTTGTGCATGAATAAGTGTTACAGCCTTAAAGCTTCAGTTGTTTTGTTATATTTCATATTATTCTCATTCTGACCTGGCTTCAAAATTTTAATAGGGAGGATCGACTAAAATGAACTTTCCACTGTACAAAAACGTTATTTTGGTATTGCTTTCAGATTACTACTACTTTTTTCTATAACGTACCAAACACATTGTAAAACCCAGATTTACAAATATTTTGCCCCCCAAACCCCCACATGTACCCCAAAAACACATTTGTATCTGTGTCTAGCCTATAAAATAATCACGTTTTGCTACTGGATGACAAACTAAATTATAAATAACTTAAGACACCAACATTAACAGTATATTTTAGGTAGACTGAATAACAATGCACTAAACAGAAAGATTATTCGGTGTTGGATAATTGAGATGATGCTCCAAACTAATGGCAGATTTTTAATTTTGCATTTCAGACGATCACAAAGTATTGGGAGTTGAATTGTTCAAATTTAAAAAATCATACGCTACAATAGTAAAGTACAGGCAGATGTGGAGGAGAGAGGAGAGGAGTTGATAGTAGAAGAGAGAGAAAGGTGGTGGGAGGACAGGAAAAAGTGGATAGAGCGTCATCTATCATCTATCAATAGGCCTACGTGAAAATAGCGTTTTGTGAATAGATGCTACAAAGCACTATATTTTCACTTTAAACTAAGGTTTTCAAGTCCTATTTTATTTTATTTTCCAAAGTATTTATAATTTGTTTATACACATCTTTATTCAGTTGATATTAATTCAACCTTGATGACCAAATTTCAAATAAAAAATGTGAAAAAAGTTCATACACAAGGTTTTAAAATTCGCCAAAAAATAGATGTTACAAAACGCTATAAAATGACACTTGAAAATGCTATATGCACGCACCTCTAGACTGATAGACTATCAATCATTAGTTTTACATAATGCAAAGTACTTGGCGCTTATGTTAACGTAATCGAGAGCCAGAACAACAAATGAGGTAGGTAATTACCGGTACATGTGAACTAGATCATATGTACAGAAATGGGCAGAACCATGCATCTCTTAAAAAGTACATATTAGGCCTAATAAATAATAGTATACAATTAGGTGAGATCATTTATGTAAGCCCATAGTTTGTACTGAAGAATATTTTGTATGAGACAAAATGATAAGAATGATAATTTAAAATGTCATGTCTAAAACAAAATACTTTAATTACATTTTTATAATTTTAAGATGACGTGGAGGTGAATTTTATGTGACTTTACCTATTTTATGTTAGATGACACATTTTTCATCACACTTGACATCAACATGGTTGTAAAATAGAAAGATGCAGAAGCTATTTTGTTGGAAAGTTTAAAAATTATCAAATTTTACGAGTTGGATTCTGTCAAAAACTTAAACAACAATAACATTATTGTCATATTTTTTATGATTGTTCTGCAATTACTTTTGAAAAAGTGCTAAATAAGGGGCACACATTTATCAGTTATTATAAACAATGATAATCATGAAGAGTTTTATGCATATGTCATGACTGCAAGGCAATGATACTGTCAAAATGTCAACTGACTCCAAAGCCATCTTAAATACAATACACAATAGGCAAATATAAACATATCAATATTGGAAATACATAATTATAAAAATTTCAAATAAATACAAGAAAAGAAAAAAATATGTGTACCTAATCATTTTCGTGAACATATTACCAATTGGGTATTGAATTTGATGGAGGTTGGCCATGCAAATCCAATCCATGTACAGTGCACACAAAAATGTATTTTAAAAAGTCAGTAGGTCTATTGTTACATTTTGAGATATAAGCAAATTACATTTTGATTTGGAATTTGAAGCACGCTTTCATTAATAAAAGTAAAACTTTACTTTTGACTTTAGAGCATGGTGGATTAAGAGGGCATAAAATTTATACGTACTATACAAGGTAATTAATAAGTATTGTGTACTATGTTAAACCATATGTTTTCCCAACATGCTATTTATTTACACAATCAAGTAGCTAGCCAAACTAAAAGTAAAGTAGTATTGCTTATTATATAAAATTAATTTTAATGCATTTTAAAATCTGTTCTCTGTTAAAACATATTTTGTATTTACTTGATATACTTCCGCCAGGCTTACAATAAATTAACCTCAAGAACAAAATTCCTGATATTTCAGTACTCTGTTGAGCAAATGGAGCTTAGTTTTCAACACAGAAATATAGACAAAATAAAATAATTTAACTTTATTTTTTAAATAAAAATACTTGCTGGCTACTAATGAAGTGGTTCTGAAGCTGCAACCTTACGATGCAACGGGCCCCAATTTAAAATACCAATTGTGAATCGGCCATGATTCACACATCCATGTCGGAAGAATCTGCAAGGTTGCTTCAGAGTGTAAGAAATTGGTATTTATAGATTTGTTCCCGTGTTCATATTTGGTTTAAATTTGAATTTCATTGGAAATAGGTAACTAAGAATTCTTACAAAAATGTTCTAACGCAAGATATGAGAGGGACAAAAACACAACAACCCGTTGATTGTTACACCGAACTTGTTAGTATCTTATACAAAGAGACAGGAATGTACATAATGTACTGGGACAAAAATAGAGAAAATGCACTCTGATGGGTCATTAAAATGCCCAGATTGAATTTTTATCAAGTCAAATAATTTAATAATTTCAGCGTGTGAATGAAGGTGGGCTCACACTCCATTGGGGGGGGGGGGGGAGGAAATTTAAATAAGTTTAAACTTGTTTTAAAGAATCAACCCCTTATCATAAAAATGTACACAATTTAACTACAGTACCTAGTTACTGATGTTATAATAATTATGTACTGTATTTTTGTAAATTTGTATGTTTCCTTGTGAAATGTATTGCAGTCATGGATTTGTTGTGCTTAATTTAAGGCAACTGTAATTTCCATGCCCTTAGCAAGAACGAACACACAGAGCAAGCACACAGAACTGTGTTTATGTAATTTCCTACCCCTCCTTGACTAAAGGACCGATCTGTCAAAATGAGCATAATAAGGATGAACACAAATATAGTTGGATACACTTTCAACTGAGCAATCACCTAGTGAGTGATTCATTATGCACAAGATCAACAATCAAACTCTAAAAAACTAAGAACAACTGGCTTCATGACTCCATCACACACAATACTACGTACATAGAAGGGATGATATTGCGTATTCGGGTACTACCGGTAATAGACTCCACTTGCATCCAAATCACACACAATCCAATTTTACTAATACGTTAATAAACAATCCCACAAAATAAATCAGTTTCCTCATATTACCACAAGCATGTAGCGAATGTTTACAGTCAGAAAGTGTGCAACCGCTCCATTTATGAAGTCAGACAAAACTTGTGCTCTTTTCATAACCTCAGACTCTTTTAATATGCAAATACATCAAAATTCTCCTTCTAACGTTGCTTTATGAAGCAAAGGCTCAATTCCGCTACCGGTTAAACGGCTACTCCGATGTTGATGAAATCTACATGACATATCCAAAATCTCCAAACTTCGACCTGTCACATTTTGTAACGCCATCGGAAAATAAATTATTCTCGTTTCTCAATTTCATTAATCAGGAAACACTCCCATAGGTGTAATAATTGATTTCAGGGAAATCAATCCAAATCAATTTTTATATTTTATTTCTGGATTGATTTCCATAAAATTATTCTCATCAAAAACACATTTTTATGTTGTTTTTTTAATATTTACGAACAGGTTTTTGCTCTCTACCAGCTAAATGGCTACTCTTACCAATTAGTTATATTTTCACTACTATATGTAAGTTTCTTAACCTGTAACCTTAGACATGTAGGAATTTTTAGCAACATTGAAGTAAAACTGTTCATGAAAATCAGACTTGTTATTATTATTAGACATGATTTTCTTAAGAAGGAAATTAAAACAATATTGTCTTCAAAACTTATTGACTTTAGCCTTGTATTGTTGATTGTTACATCCATAGAAATCAATACAATTTAGCACAACTTTCAAATGTAATTCTATGCTAATAACCAATGCACATCAACATGTAATTAAAACAAAATAAATCATTCATACATCAATGCAAATGTAAAAAGTATTCAGAAAGGGGCCAACAACCAACCAAATCAAGAATAGCTAGAGATATATTAATAAGGTAAGCCTACCAGCCGTTACTAATATTTGTACTCGATGTCATCCCTCCTACAAAGTAGTGAGCAATTGATAACCAAATGATGTTTCCCAATTCGTTACGCGCATAATGCACGTTAACTTACCTAATTAAATTCACCTCCCAAAACTTTAAGAAAACATTTTTAAAGCTCTGGCTTAGAATATAAACAAAGATGAATCTTTAAACGTTTTCAATTACGAAAAATCCTTCAATTCATTGCCATTTAAGGAAATCAAATTTCTTATAATTAAATAACAATAAGTTTTAAGTCACAACATACCTAAGAATCGTGACAAAGAACTATATATAATATTATATTCACTACACATGGTAATTTATTTCCAATCATTAGGGGTAACAAAAATTGAAAATTCACTATTTTTAGATAACGATTATCGACCACTACATAGGTCATTAACATTATTATTATTATTATTATTATGCAATGTAGATTACAATGAAATCATAAACTAAATTGAATTAAATGACCCAAAATGCAAATCAACTCTTGATGTTTTATGTTTTAGTAGCCTATGTAATTGTATATATTTTGTATTTAATATTTTTGTAACACATTAGGTTGGTACCAAAAGTTAAATTTGCAGCTTATCAATATTCATTGTTCAAATTAACTGTACTTCTTCATTAATATTTTTAATATAAGGAAAACATTTTTTTTAGCTCAGGCATATAGGCCTAGTATAATAATATTTAGTTCATTTTGCATACATGAAAAATTAGGCTTTTGCAACATTTCAGTTGTAAAACATGACTTTTCACTACCCCTACGAACATAATATATAGTATTGTAAAGGCGAGATTTCTGTTCGGCGTTCCAAGCAACGCGGTAAGATTGTTAGTTTGCAGCAGTAGCCGCGACAATACCAACAATGACAGTCAACTTCAACTCTGTCCAACTTTTCTCTTGTGGTAAGCACATTTGTTGTTTGTTGACAAACTTTGACAAGAAGTGGCGTTGTAAACATAGCCTCATCTGATTCTGACGCTACTGCTGCTCTCTAGTTTAATCATTAGCTATCGAGAAGAAATATGTCGTTTGAATAAACTCTGGGTAAAAATGTGAAAGAAAGAAGTGCTCTGCGGGACTCGAGCCACATCTCGTTTCATCCTTGCTACTTTAACCTCAAAGTCACGGCACCGACGCGACCAACAGCTCTACTATTGACGCGCCACATTAAAACAATCTATAGACACACTCAACGCGCCTACCACGTTGTGCGAAACACCAAACAGTAAACACACCTTTAGATAGATTATTTATTATTACACCCACATGGGCAAAACTTACCGTATATATAGCTAATATTGTGTATGTCTGTGGTAATTACAAAATAAATCACAAATTATGTGAACTACCATAGTTAATTGTCTTTTAATGGCCCTATTGAAAAAGAAAATCCCATATAAGTACCTACAAATTGATCATTGTCAAGACCTAAATGAAAACACTGAAAATGTGTGCTTTAATAAAATATATTGGCATTTGGTTTCAAGGCATATTTCTTCATTATTGATTGATAAAAACATACTATTAAAATTATATATTTACAATTTACATTTTACTATATATATCAATGTTTTTATGTAAATACACTGGCAACATTCCAGTAAGTAGGAACAATAGTGAGCATGTACGTCATCACGGCAACAACCGAAGGTCACTTGGCTCAGAAACTAGGAACCCAAGATGGGTCTTGGTCCCATACTTTTGTGCCCTAACACTAGGTTACCTTACTAGGCTACCCGGCTGAGATGGATTATGCTTTTTTGTTTTTTGGATTGATCTTTATGTAACTATTTTACCATTGCTATTTGGCCTCATATTTTTAACTAGCCTCTAACAGTAACAAGCTAATATTGTATCTTCAACAATTGACAAATGGATTGAGAATTTTTATTCTATGTTGATCTTCTTTGGAAATTAATTTTTAATTAATTTTGAGGAACACACGCAATTACTATTTGGTTTATTGAATAAAATTATTCTGCAATTAGTTAACTGCACTCTTAAGAAACAGTTGTTTGCTAGTTAAGTTTTCAACAAAAATGGAATATTTAAATAGTATTTTAAGGATTTGTTGAATGAATATTGTTTTGTATTAAGTACCTAGTTTATTTATTTATTTATTTATTTATTTATTTAAGTAAGCCTTCTACAGTGTTCACTCATATGCACATCATATAGACATGCGAGTACTTGGTGATGACTTAAAAATATTATTTTTTTAATTTTATCTGATAGTGATAGCAACTCGGGGCAGATGATAATATTTATATTTCACTTTAGATGCCAACCTTAGTTTGTAGTTTGAATGCAACAGTATCATTAATTTGTAAAACCATTAAGGATTACCAAATGAAGGGAAAATAAAAAAATATTTCTTTTGTTATGTCTGTGTCTGTTCACAGTAGAATAGCAGAATATACCACATTCATAATAATCACCAAGTAAGTGAATTTATAAACAGTATAATTTGTTGCAACTTAATAAGTGATGTAGGTATCAAAATGTATGTACATAAGTTGTCAAGAAAATTAATTTAATTTCTTGATTTGGTTATTCGAGAAACACTCTCGGTGGGGTTGGATTTTGTAATTTCTGAATGGTACTACATATTAAATTAATATAAGTTGATGCAGTGATGATTTACATTGCCCACAGCTGTGCCATTTAGCGGTGTCCAAAGGCAAGTTTGTAACGACCTGATCACCTAGCAACCAGGCCATCAATTATTGTTTAGCTTTGTTTTTCTCGGTTCTCTGTGGAGATTTGCGCCTCTCCACTATCCTGAAATGTAAGAAGGCAAATGCTACATTCCAACATTAATTCTGGCATTTACAATGTAGATTTTAAGCAAAGATCATTAAACATATACTGCTTTAATATTGAGTGAATAAGATTTTAGTGAATTTGGTGGTAGGTTACATTGACGGGTTTAGTGAGTTGGATTCAGTCACAGGTTGGCAAGAAACTGACACAAGTTTAAAAAGTGGGAAATATATGTAAACCTAACTATTTGTTTTCCCAACTGTGACCTCTTTGCCGACTAAGTTTTCAGTTAGAAGAATATCACAACCGTATGGATTTAGTGTGTCAGTGAGTTAAGGCTATTCCACCGCGTTTTTCTATTTTCCAAAATATGCTACTAAGTTAAAATATAGTGAATGGCTTTGAAACATGGCTATTTTAGAAAATCAAAAATATTTTTTCCAAATTTTTCTGATCCGGTACACGGCCAATATAGCCACCTCAAAATAATATCAAACTTCAATTCGCCAGGGCACACCATTCAACGTACGGTGTTGCGCTTTTGTGACATTAATTTTTAACTGTTTTTCTATGGACTGACTGAGAGAAAACAGATTTATTTTAACAATTGTCTTTCCAGCGAATTTTTTCGTTTGGCGGTATTTTTTACCGATTTGTACCGCCAAACGAAAAAATTCGCAGGAAAGACAATTGTTAAAATAAATCTGTTTTCTCTCAGTCAGTCCAAAGAAAAACAGTTGAAAATTAATGTCACAAAAGCGCAACACCCTACGTTGAATGGTGTGCCCTGGCGAATTGAAGTTTGAAATTATTTTGAGGTGGCTATATTGGCCGTGTACCGGATCAGAAAAATTTGGAAAAAATATTTTTGATTTTCTAAAATAGCCATGTTTCAAAGCCATTCACTATATTTTGACTTAGTAGCATATTTTGGAAAATAGAAAAACGCGGTGGAATAGCCTTAATGGTGTTGACATTTTATTGGGTCAATTTATTACACAAAGTTAATTTGAAATAAATCAGACAAATGAGTATTATTATTTTTGTCGTGCAATTAAGGAGCTTTTTATTCGTACCAAAAACAAGTTTGTACACATACAATCTTTGTTAAGAATTAATTAATTAAACTAGTTTATGTACTTATAAAATTATTTTAGTTAAGTTCAGGATTACAGTTACAAAGATCAGTGTGGTCCATTGTATCATGTTAACGTTACCGTGTTACGATACGATGAGTAACTTATTTAACAATGGCATCCACCATTCAAAACCTTTGAAATCATATAAACATAGGGTGACCAGACGTCCCGGTTTCTTTCATAGGACTG
Organism: Sweltsa coloradensis; assembly: GCA_024449915.1. NCBI lineage: Eukaryota > Metazoa > Arthropoda > Insecta > Plecoptera > Chloroperlidae > Sweltsa > Sweltsa coloradensis. Next base: position 867,242 of record JAMZAV010000405.1, on the reverse strand, counting down.
TTTTATTAACTCTACTGTCATTTTTCGGTTTTCTAAATACTCTCTTGTTACATTTTGTAACACTGAATATGTGGTATGTACATAGTAATACGTTACGACGCGTCACTTTTAAAGTTTTCAAAAGTTAAAACAACCATTTCAGTTCCATAGTCTTAAAATACGTTCAATTATACGTATTGCCATTTAAGTATTTCGTGCCATCTGTGCTCAGATAGCTCTAAAAGCTTCTTGAGGACAGAAATAGCCCACAGGATTAAGTATTTCGTGCCATCTGTGCTCAGATCGCTCTAAAAGCTTCTTGAGGACAGAAATAAGCCCACAGGATTAAGTATTTCGTGCCGTCTGAGCTCAGATCGCTCTAAAAGCTTCTTGAGGACAGAAATAACCCACGGGATTAAGTATTTCGTGCCATCTGTGCTCAGATCGCTCTAAAAGCTTCTTGAGGACAGAAATAACCCATGGGGTTAACAACAAGGTTAATTTGGAACATTCTTAGAATTTATTTTGTTCCTCATTGCCAGGACAGCTCCAAAGTCACTGTTAACACATTAGTATTTAAAACAAAAAACGATGACGAAAGTTAATATCAGAAGTAAAGAAACTTCTGAACAAACTTCTGAAGTGGGAATCAAATCCTGGACCTTCTGCATTGGAAACAGGTACTCTAACGACAAAACCAAAGAACCACACAAATCAAAATTGATATCACGGGAAAATGAAACCTATTTTTGAAATAATTTTGAATTATTATAATGTAGCTTTAAAAAAACTCAAACAATAAGAGGATGGGATAGTCGCAAAATTAAAACCACACAAAATTACACCTTTTTCGTGATATCTCGAGAACGATGAAAAATATCTAAAAACTGATTCTAGACAGCTATGTGGTTTGGTGAGAACTATAGCCTGTATGAGAAAATATTGTAATGTGATGGTAATTAAGTTTTTTATTTGTAATTTTAATTAATTAAATGCATATCTAAAATACAAACAGCACCGATTATTATATTTAAACATTTTTTCTTGCATTATATTGTTCTAACAAAATCACATAGCTGTCTAGAATCAGTTTCTAGATAGTTTGCATCGTTCTCGAGATATCACGAAAAAATGTAATTTCGCGACTATCCCATCCTCTAAAATATTCCGCCAAGGTGTGCAATACACATTTCTGCAGTTCAATGGAACGCTCCTCCCACTCCACCGCATACTACATTCACCCGCCAGCGTCCTCGTCGAAGAACCAAGTATGCCCGTAATCACTGAGCCAGACATTTGAGCCATTTGCACACAGTTATGAAGCAAAGCCAATGAACGCGCCTTCACCATCCAACCAACTCTAACCTCGCACTCCACTCACTGCGCACAAGACATCAGTTGAGCGGCAAACTCTATAGCGACTACAAAGGCACTAAGCAGGTGGATTTGCATATTTACACAAACTCGAGATCTTTAGGCTGGCAATTTCGATCACATTGGTCTAGCAAAAAATGATATCGCAATATTGATATTATTAATTGCGATATGACATCGTAAAAATGACATATTTAAAAAATATCATGTGGCATCAATCATTAAAATACATGATGAGGAATAATGGATATGACAAACTTTGTAAAAAGGTAGGTACTTTTTTTTAAACTTACCTAGTATGCAGTTAAAAGCACTTAGTAATGATTAATGATGAATTTGTGAAAATATATAGGCCTAAATAGCAAAATAGGTTAAGTATAAACCTAAATGTAGAAATGTGTATTGTATTGTATTGTCTTTATTAGCAGCTGTGGGATTACATGTGGTCCGTAGCAAGTTCTCAAACAAGCTCTATGGTTTTGTTTATATTGTAAATAAACTTGTACTGTACGGTATTAACTATTGATTGATTGATTAACGTCTCATAATATTATTAATAATTAGGGATGGTTAAAAATGGTGTTATTTTTTTTTTAAAATTTTGTTTAAAAAAAAAAAAATATGATGTTTTGTGGTGTTATTTTTTTAGTTGAAAACTGTAACTACTACTACTTCTACTAACATTTTATAAGATATCAATTTTCTATCAAGTGTGTTGTTAAGGCCGAGGCCTGAGGTAGAATAAATAGTGGACTGTAAATTGTAGAAAATGAATCAAAACAAAACTTACCCAGATTGTTGTGTGGGCTTGAGAAAACGTGGCCAGTAAGTGGGCGGCGCAGTGGGCTAAAGTTGGGAGTGCCCACCGCAGGGGATAGAAAAAGGATTAAAGAACTCGAGTGAGAAGAATAAGAAGAAGAATAAATGCCTGCGCAAGAATGAGCCAGGACAGCACAGACGAGAACAACTCGAAGACAGGCGTAGAAGAGCGCAGCGACGGAGAACAACAAGGCTTGTAGCACTGGAGCGTAACACTTTAAAACTTGAATTTGTGAATGAGACTGTTTGCACTGTTCGGAGACTTGAGACTGGAGACTGACAGGGTTTGAGGTGCTCTCTGAGCAGGCGAGAGACGAACTGTGTCCTACGGAGGTAGGCAGCCAACGAACACAGACTGACGCAAAGTCAGGGCAAGAACAGATAACGAAAACTGGTTAAGTAGGGGAAAGAGGGGAAACACAGGGTGAAACAACAAGACAGAATGATGCATAGACAATGAAGCGGAAAATACAAAACTAGAACTAACTAATAAGAACACTGGCGCATACATACCGCCCACCAAAAATGAACGAAAACCATTTTTCTAAAACTAATACGAAAACCCAAAACAAAAAACAAACAAAAGAAACGATACGAGAAGCTCTCTTCGCGGTTAAGCAGAAGGAAGCGTTACCAGTTTATTGACTGGTCTGGTATGAACACCGGACGCCGAACGTATTGAGGCGACGCGGGAAACACCATCACGACCGGGGAAGAGATTTTCCACACGCCCGATCGGCCAAGAAAGAGGACTAGTAGAGGGCGAAAAGAAAAAAACTACGTCTCCTACCTTCAGCGTGGAGCTTCCACGAACCCACTTGCTACGCTGCATTAGCGTATGCAGATATTCGTTCGACCAGCGGTTCCAGAAGGTCTGGTGAAGCTGTCGAACACGATGCCAACGAGCCAAGGGCTTGACGTTGTCGTCCAGGAGACGTTCAGGGGGAGAAAGAAGGGGAGCACCGATAAGAAAGTGACCAGGACTAAGATAATTGATACCTTCAGCAGGGTCACCGGAGTGGGCACATAGAGGACGGCTATTGAGCACGGCCTCAATGCGAGCGAATAAAGTGGCATACTCCTCATGAGTGAGGGAGGTTCCAATGAGCCGGTAGATCAGAGCTTTGGCAGATTTAACTACTGCCTCCCAGAGGCCGCCGAAATTAGGGGCATAAGGGGGGTTAAAATGCCAATGGACTTGACGAGAGGCAAGTGCGCTGGAGACGGGAATTTCGGAGTGCGAAAGAAAATCGTAAAGTTCACGGAGCTGCCTAGCTGCTCCTACGTAGTTACGACCGCAATCAGAATAAATGTCTGAGGGTAGGCCTCTCCGAGAAAGAAATCGGTCAAGACAAGCCAGGAAAGCTTCCGTGGACAGCTCTGAGACCATTTCGAGATGGACTGCTTTCGTGGCCATGCATACGAAAACGCAGAGATACCCTTTGGTGAGAGGTGCGTTCCGACGCATGCTGGATTTTACCATGAAAGGTCCGGCGAAGTCTGTTCCGACATGAGAAAAGACTCGAGAACTTTGCACGCGGGATGCAGGAAGATCAGCCATCTGAGGCTGGAGGGGCTTAATGCGAAACTTGTGGCAAGTGAGACACTGATGTATACGTTTGCGAAGCAACCCACGCAGAGAAACAATCCAAAAGCACTGTTGTATCAAAGCCTGAACTGTTCTAGGACCGGAATGCAACGAGGACTTGTGATAAGAATCACAAATTAGAGCCGACAAGTGGGCCTCCTTAGGAAGGAGGAGAGGATGGCGCGCTTCTTCACTGAGGGAAGAATGACGCAAACGTCCGCCCACCCTGAGAAACCCAGAGGGGTCCAGGAAAGGCTTAAGAGATGCGAGCCTGGCAGATACTTGTTGATCCTGAGCAAGCTGGCGGATCTCTTTAGCATAATAATGCTGCTGAGTGATTTTAACGAAGAGGTCCAGAGAGTCCTTTAATTCCTGGGGTCCCACCGTGCCAGTGGGAGGTGAGACCTTCAAGTGTTTCGCTAAAAGGAGTCGAGAGAAACGAAACACCCAGGCAAACACCCGTTGAGCTTTGAGGAGTGTAGAAAACTTTTGAAAGTTCACTAACAGAGGGTCAGGAGCATCGACATGAGCGATAAGAGTGACTGCCTGCGGTTTCAGCTCGGGCAGCTCATAGCTACAGTCCAACGAGGGCGAGGATCTCCGCCAGTGAACAGGAGCATGGTGTAGGAACTCCGGCCCAGAGAGCCATAACGGATGCTCAAGAAGCTGAGCTGGGGTTAAGCCACGAGAGGCGCAGTCGGCGGGGTTTTCCTCGGAAGGTACATGGGCCCAGTCACTAGGTGAAGTGCTCTCAAGGACTTCCACTACGCGATTCGCGACGAAAGTCTTGAGGCGATGAGGAGGAGTAGAAAGCCACGAGAGGACGATCTGCGAGTCAGTAAAGAGATGTACCGAGGTGAGATTAAGAGGTTCCAGCGAGGGCAGAGTAACGCGGAGCAACCTAGTGAGGAGGAGTGCAGCTGAAAGCTCCAGCTTAGGAATGGTCATGGGTTTGACGGGAGCAACCTTGCTCTTCGCGCGCACGAGACTAACGTGAGAGGTAGAGGGGCTGGTCTGCGTGTGCAGATACAGCACAGCAGCGTAGGCTTTCTCTGAGGCGTCACAGAAGCCGACGATGCAGCGAGAGGTACAATCACGGGGAAAAGCGCGAGGGACCCTGAAGCTTTGAGTACGGAAGGAAGTGATGACACTGGAGAGCTCACGTTGAAGATTTGGTTCGCTCAGGAGAGGCTGATTGAGAGACACGCCCTTCTCGTCAGGAGAGGAGGCGTTGAACACAACTCGCAGTTTCGTACTGGAGCTAGTGAGCTTGGGGACGCAATGAAGAGGAATGATGTAGCTCGAGGGAGTAGAGGCGGGCTGCATATGTTGCAGTTGTTCATACTCTCGCATGAACTTTTGATAAGCTTCATCGTGCTCGGGATCGCGTCGCAAACGTCGCTCCAAACTAAGATAGTTTCGTAGTGCGGCTTCGCGATTGCGCCCGAGAGGAGAACATGATGGCTTGAAAGGGAGAGCTACAGAATAACGTCCACTAGCGTCGCGAGTGTGTGAATCAAGAAAATGCCGCTCACACAGCTGATCCTCGGGATCTACTTCCGGAGGGCGGGGAACTTCTTCCGTCTCCCAAAAGAGGCGCAGGTTGCGCTCAAGAGTTGAGGAGCAAGCGAACAGAGAGACAGGAAAATCGGAAGACGGTTCGACAGAACGACTTGGTCCTAAGACTACCCACCCGAACACGGTGTTGATGGCCGACGGACTACCGCCTCGGACGTGGTCACCTGACCTATTCAGGATCTCTGGGTAGAGGTCGGCACCAATCAAGAAATCGACTTGATCGGGTACATGAAAATTAGTATCAGCAAGGGTCATGCCACGAAAACGTTCGAGAACTTCGCGAGAAATGTGACAGGTCGGGAGGTGATTGGCTATGGTCGGTAAGACGAGAGCTTGAACGTGAAGTCCTTTCTCAGGAACGAGGCGCGATGCAATGGTGCATCGCACATTGCCGCATACCTGTGCGGCTGCGAGACCTATACCCGAGAGTTCGGCACGGCTAGGTTGAACTTTCAGGCCTAGCTTCTGGACCAGGGAACGAGTGATGGCCGAAACCTGCGAGCCAGGGTCCACCACCGCTCGGAAGGGTTGAAAACGTCCATGAGAGTCGCGTATCAACGCGCGTACGGTACCCAACAGCACTGTCTGCTGACTAGGGCGAGTATCACGGAGGTGGCATGAGAGAACTTGGGACGAGACACCAGCGTCTTGAGAGGGGGAATGCACTTCCTGAGAGAGGGAGGTATCGACTTGAGAGTTGCCATGAGAAGAGGAGACTGTCGACGAATGCAACAACGAATGATGGCGATTGCTCCCACATGTAGAGCAAGTGCTCTTTGAAGTGCACTGAGACTTCATGTGCGAGCCCATGCAGTTAAAACAACGCCGCAAGCATTGCAGCGTGTGGTACTTGTCATCGAGGGATTGCTTCCGAAAACTTTCGCACTGATAAAGAGAATGAGCTTGTTTACAAACAGGACAGCAGGACTGCTGCTTAACACAAGAGCGTGAGATATCAGCGCGAACACGCCACGAGGCGGCAGGAGGTGTGGCTTCTTTAGCCGCGAGCAGTGAATTAATCCTCTTGACAGGAGAAGATTTGACAAGACTGGTCGTTTGTTTACTTAGGCCTACTGCACACAGCTCCGTAGTTCGAGACTGTTCCTCGATGAACTCTATGACAGAGCTGTACGTCGGTGTAGCAAGCGATGAGTGCTTATTTTCAAAAGCTTTGCGAGTTGACGGGTCAAGGTTAGACAAAGTCAAAGAGAGCAACAAAAAATCGCCTAAGTCGGGCAAATTCAAAGCTTTTAAAGCATCAACGGAGTTACGATGCACGCTGAGGAAAGTTTGAAGGCTTGCATGAGATGCAGATTTTAGAGGCGTAAATTCTAAAATCTTCTGAACATAGAGGCTAGCTAACAAGCGATTGTTTTGATAGCGAGAGACAAGAGCTTTGAAAGCTAGCGGGTAACTATCGTTCGAGATTTGAAATCCCGATATCGTGGCGAGAGCAGTATCAGACAGCGAGGTTCTTAAATAATGAAACTTTTGAACATTATTTAGAGATTGGTTCTCATCGATGAGAGATGTGAAGAGCGAGTAATATTCTGTCCAATTAGCAATATCACCTGAAAAAGTAGGGATTTCGATCGTAGGCAACGTAATAGGAGCTTTGGCGACCGTAGGTTCAACCCTAGCTTGTTCCTGACTTAATTTTTCTGCAGAGAGATAACGAGACTGAGCGCCGAACAGAATAGTTTCAAAGCTTGCTTGAGCTTGCTCAGTATCTATGGGTGTCGTCGGAGCAATGAGTTTTGCGTTCAGGTCTTGAAGAGCTGATTGATAATCTTGGAAGTTCGTTTCCAGGGTCGATAACTTTTCAAAACGAGGCCTGACAGAATACACATCACCAGGAGATAGATTAGCGAATGAGTCATAGGTACGTTGTACACTGGCGTAGACATTCTGGCGCTTAGATACGAGACGTTTTTGTTCAGCAATTTGAGCTTCCATTGCGGAAAAAATAACAAGTTAATAACAATACGAAGTACAGAAAAATCGAGCGAGAAATGACTAAACAGTATGACACTGTTTATTATACGAACGCGTGAGCGAACGAGAGAGAGAATGTGACATGGAATGTAAACCGAACAGTGCAACAACGACAGGTATAATGCAAAAATACATTTATAAAACCAGCGAGAGTGATTGAGGAAACAATACGAGTGTGCACTCGATCGAAAAGTATCGACAAGTACCAGAGATGGGCATCGAACCCAGATTCCGAATGGTAATAACAGGAGACAAAATACACGAGGTGAAGAGAATACACGAGAGAGACACAAGAGGCAATGAACTGACATACGAGGTGAGAAACACAGTGCAAACGCGAATAACCGAGAGAAATGGTTGAAAATCTTGCTCGAGATGACCGAAATGTCTTCAACTGATAAGAATATATTCGGCTCGGATGGACCAAAATGTTAAGGCCGAGGCCTGAGGTAGAATAAATAGTGGACTGTAAATTGTAGAAAATGAATCAAAACAAAACTTACCCAGATTGTTGTGTGGGCTTGAGAAAACGTGGCCAGTAAGTGGGCGGCGCAGTGGGCTAAAGTTGGGAGTGCCCACCGCAGGGGATAGAAAAAGGATTAAAGAACTCGAGTTAGAAGAATAAGAAGAAGAATAAATGCCTGCGCAAGATGTTGAGCCAGGACAGCACAGACGAGAACAACTCGAAGACGGGCGTAGAAGAGCACAGCGACGGAGAACAACAAGGCTTGTAGCACTGGAGCGTAACACTTTAAAACTTGAATTTGTGAATGAGACTGTTTGCACTGTTCGGAGACTTGAGACTGGAGACTGACAGGGTTTGAGGTGCTCTCTGAGCAGGCGAGAGACGAACTGTGTCCTACGGAGGTAGGCAGCCAACAAACCACAGACTGACGCAAAGTCAGGGCAAGAACAGATAACGAAAACTGGTTAAGTAGGGGAAAGAGGGGAAACACAGGGTGAAACAACAAGACAGAATGATGCATAGACAATGAAGCGGAAAATACAAAACTAGAACTAACTAATAAGAACACTGGCGCATACATGTGTTTTTTCTTAATTTTTCTTTAAAATGCAATGATGACAAATTCATATACAGTACCTACTCTAATATTATGTGTATATAAGCCTAGGCTAAATATTAACTCTGTTTATAAAGATGGGGTGGGGGTGCAGTTTTGTCGAGCTAGGAATGCAGCTCACGATTGGCTCCTCGGGGCGAGCGAGTCTGGTGCTTTGTGTAAGCTGCGTTTAGATGTTTAAACATTGGTGTTGCCGGCACAATGTATATGTCGCATTTTCTCAACTGGGCATTGAATGTCATTTTTACCGTGCTGTAAGCATGTGAATGAAACATTCTTTCACGCCGTGAAGCAAGCAATAGAATTAACGGCAATTTATTTTCGCTTGTTTTTGTTCATTTTGACGGGAATTGGGCTGCATTATCGAAAATTGATCAAATATCGTAAATAATGGTACATTCCTGGCAAGAAGTGCACAATGTGGTGTTATTTCGCGAGTTGAGCCATAATTCGTTTTATTGCCATTTTATGGTGTTATTTCGCGATTTGATTTGAACTCCACACAAGGCCTAACATGGAGAAAACCAAAAAATGCACCTAAAATTTGAAAATGACAGTTTTCGTTTTATCGCTCATCGGGAAAAAATACCATCCCTATTAATAATAGTAATTGATGAATGATGATTGTGTTAGGTTAGTTAAAATTTTAAATTCCATCATAATTGTTAGAATTTGTACATATTAGCAAATTACATTGGTAGAAATAATATGTTGCCCAAAATGTTGAAATAGAGGGGGAAAGGTAAACTTTGGCCTATCGGTAACTAGCACATGATGACCACATCTTCTTTCAATGTAATGACCAACTTGCAAATACGCAATATAAGTAGGTAGTGTCTCAACAGTTCAGACTTTAGCTACATCATACGTATTAATGTAGATTGTCCTCATTAGTATGCATCCAGGGAAGTTTCTCTTTTGTTTGTGAAACTTAGATAAAATTATAGTAGGCTAATTAGTAATTAAAGTAGGCCTAATGCTTTATTTTGCTTAATCCATTTTTGGTATTTTTGATTATCTGAATAGATTGGAATACAACAATTCAGAGTTCCTTTGAACTGACCAACTAAACATTATTATAATAATGGCATTACTTTATTCAGGTATGAGCAACGGTTTATTTACTCACGTAGGCATAGGCATAAATTAATATATTTTTGGAGTAACAAATGAACAAAGTAAAGAAGTAAGAAATAAGAATCCTAACATGTTGCCATGACACTTGGGCTTTGCACTGCCACTTTCTCACACTTTAGCGCCACCTTAGTACAAGCCCAGTCAAGATGATCCACATTGCCATGCCCAAAGAACTACACGGATTGTGTCATTCAGTCGCGGCCTACTACGTATGTTGATAGATCATAGCAATTACAGTTAGGGCCGGTACTACAGTGGCACGGCCTGCAAACTTAATTAGGAACCGTGTTATTATAATATATATGAAAATGGAAATCAATCAGAAATTTAAAAAAAACTATTTCTTTCGTGCATCAAACCCGATTGCCAAACGGATGCTTCACCACCTACCAAGACGGTTAACTTAATAACTTCTGGAATGTTTTATTTTTATTTTTAGAAGAGTTCATGACAATATTTAAAACACCAAACACCACTAGAAGCCACTTGCCAATAACTAAACCTGTAAATGATTTCCAACTGAACAAGGGTTGTGTTTACGAGATTCCTTGCGAATACTGTGATGACGAATACATTGGAGAAACCGGACGTCCCATGCATGTTCGAGTTAACGAGGATAAGAAAAACATTGAGAAGTCAGATGGCTGTTATCTTAAGTCATCGAAACGGGTAGAACATGTGTGCGACAAAGTTCATACATTTGACTTTTGACAATCATGGCATTTGCTATTTGTTGAAAAAAAGAAAACTGAAGGAAGCAGCTCTTATAACATTAAAAGACACTCTTGTATAAATAAGCCAGCCAAGTACTTTTTTTCTTCCTATGTGGATTCCGTTAGTAATACTAGGAAGTAGCCTTTTTGTTATATCACCTTGTTTTTGTCAACTTGTGAGAAAAGTGAAATCTTTTTCTAACCTTGGTTATTGTCTTTGTTTGTTTTGATATTTTTTGTTTCATTAATTTCTGAAATATTGTTTTAATTGTAAAATAAAGAGTTGCTTTTCACTAAAGTGGTGAATAGATTGGAACATAACAATTCAGAGTTCCTTTGAACTGACCAACTAAAACTTATTATAATAATGGCACTACTTTATTCAGGTATGAGCAACGGTTTATTTATTATTAACTCCCGTAGGCATAGGTGTAATTGATTATACATCAAAATCAATCCAGAAATTACAAAGTCCATCTCAGCCGGGCATCGAACCCAGGTCTCCCGACTGCTGGATTGATGCTTTACCCCCAAGATACCAAAACGGTTAACTTAATAACATTAAATTGAATTGTTATTAAAATAGTAAACACAATTATTAATTGAATTGTTGTTATTAAACAACAGAACTTGCTGACTACATCATTCTCTGCAAGTGGCTAGGGCGACAGTATATTAGGATTGATTCCTTGGGGCACATTTTGGCAATCCCTATCACAAAACAAACACTTTTCCTCTTAAAATAATAAATAATACTCAATGAACAGAATGGTGCAATTATTGGGGGTGATTCAGGAGGATTTCTCAATCTTGCCAAGCAGAGGTGAAGCACAAGGGTTTCGCAGCGCAGAATGCTTGCTCATCAATAGGCACCGTGCGTTCGTACAAGCAGCGCTCGCAGTGGCCACTCTTTGCAATTTGGAAGTGCACCGGCTCACGTGCACTAGCTGTCATCATACGGCGTACCACGTTATTGAGGTTCTCTATGCTGTAATGTTTGCTACAATTTGTCTAATATCGTAATGTTTATATGGATAACGGCAACAACAGTAGTAGTTGTATTGTTAAATGCATAAACCTGTACAAGAATATCTCGAAATATGTAATATTATCTCAGTTTTCCGAGCCGGCCGTGGGAGCGATTGGGAAGTGATTGCAGTTTGCTTAGTCATTTAAAATTTCAATATTATAGAAAGTAGGCCTAGATGGGTGGGCTCTTTATGACATTGTTTTCTCACAAAATAATTAATGAACTAGAATGCAATTTGGAACAAGAAATGCAAGGAACTTATATGTTTATGTGTAAGATTAATTTTTTTTAGGTATAACTTATTATAGGCCTACTACTTACGAGACCAATCCCTATGATTCTTACATTGAACATTAGTATCGGCTGTATCGTGTAGTAAAGTACGATGGAACCGACAGTGTCGATTCTGTCAATCCTCTGGCAAGTTTTTTCCAAGGTTTTCCTCGGTAGGGATTGAGTCCTCTTAAACATCCCGTAACAATCCCTTCACAATAATTGTCATTACTAACACCAATATATAGATAGCTATACTCTTGAAGCACCATTGCACCCTGACATGTTAAACACGAGAAATATATGTGTAAAAGTATGGCGAAGAACACTGTCTTCCAAACTCTTGCAGTCAAGGTTTTTCAACAGGTATACACGTTTCTATTGTTTTGTTTTGGCATTATTTTTCCGATGCCGGATTATTCACAATACAGAATTAATATGATAGGTTGATTGTTTGAGATCGAGCATAACTTTCAGATAAGGGATGTGTTTATTTTATGTTGAATATGAACTATATTTGAACGAATAGAAAATGAATACAGTTTATTTTATCTTATTATTGTATGCCATTTAATAGAACGTTAGATCATTTGTCAGTGAAGTATTAGAAAATCTACACTCAAAATTAAATCGTAAATCATCAATGTCCGGATAATACGTGGTGCAATGGATTTGTTTGCAAAATAATTCTTTAGATAAATACATAAATAATTTCAAAAATACAGCAAAATCCATAACTAATAATTATATTATTGTTATTATTGTCTGCCATTCTATGAAGTATGCAAATATACTCCTCTTATTTCAATTTTATTGTATGCCGATGCCATTAAAAACGATATTAAGGTATTTTCGCTGGTTATCAGTATTTGACGTACAACAATGATTGAAACTATTCTGAAGCTAATAATGGTGACTCATGTGTTTGACAGGAAGACTTTTTTCTGAACGTCATCTCTTCGATTCCGAGGTTGAATAACGAATCGACACCTGTTGAATAAATAACTGTTGGACATATTCCCACCATCATCCATTCTCAACCATCCTCGAACTATAAGTAAATAGTTAGTAACTGGAAAGAGAAACCCAATTTTATAATTTTACCAGTTCGAATTTGGCAGGTTATCGCATCATTTTCAAATGTTTTATTTCATTATTTTTGTTTGTTTCTCTTAGTTTTCTATAAAACAATAAACTATTGAAATATTGCGAATGCAGACTGCAACCTTCCTTCAGTAAACAACTGTTTGATATTATTTAGTGGTTAGTCGCACGAATCTAAATTATATTCCTTGTTTATTAAAAACTCATTAATTTTAATTTAATGTCTAGCATATTTATAATTACCTTGCAAGAACGATTCTTAAGTCGCCGTTTGCTTTGCATATTATTATTATATTGTTGAACATTAATTATATTTTAGATGATTAAAATATCTAGACTGAATCGCAATATTTTGAACCAGCGACCTTCTGTATTGGAAGCAGGAATACAAACACAGGACCATTGAGCTACACAAATTATATGCTGCAAGCCTGCAATGCAATGCGTGAAATATAACAATAATGGTAATTTGGTAATATCTGACACATTTAATAATTATTCCGAGAAAACACCAGTGCCCATTTCCAGAGGAGATTCTTCAAATCAAGGGCCATGTGCATAAAATAAATGAGTCCCCCTACCACCTTATCCTTACTCGCATGCTGATTTTCTTAGCTGATAGTTTTTGTTTATTATTATTCCTGGAAATGCAAATTCGAACAAAATATATTTTTGATTGAATGTTTTATTATTATCTATATCTTTGCAAGGAATAAACTATTTTTCGACACCTTAGATTTTTCTATATTTCGAGTAGGCCTAGATTAGGCCCTAAACAACATAGGCCTACCAGGGCAACTAATATTTTCTTATTCAAAAGCAAAAATTATCGTTTCTGTTGAAATATTTTTAGGGTGAGTGACCTTTTTTCTTCTATCACCTCATTTCGAAGTGAGATGGTGTGTGGATATTATATACGAGGAAAACGCTTAAGTCCCGCCGCGTTGATGGATGAGCTTTTTTGAAAGTTTTTAGATTGCGTAGGACCACTTTTTCTTTGCAAGTGATTTTTGAATGCATTGTAGGTGATTGTTGTCAAGTTTCTATTGTTACTTGTTAATTGTTATTATAAACCTAAAAAAACTCATATTACGTAAAACCTTTATTCTATGGATTCTGGCTAATTTTTTCAACTTTTTTCTTTCAGAAAGCAATACATCACCATTACCTTAATGTCCATGTAATTTATGAAGGTTTTAGCCCCACCGGTTTGGTCAGGATCGGCCCAAATGTCACGAAAATATCGCACTAAAAATCGAAAAAAATCGTAAAAGTACGATATTTATGAGAAATATTTCTTCGATTGTACCCAAAAACGTAGCAAGTCTAAATTCAGAGATTTTGAAGGTCCCCTCAAATTTTCATCAAGATCGCATATGCCGTTTGCCCGGTAGAGAGCGAACAAACAGACAAAAATACAAACAAACAAACAAACAAACAAACAAACAAAAAATACCCGAGCTAATTTTTTTCAGGGGTCAGTGAAATTGAAGTCTTCGCTTCGCTCTACCAATTAATCAATTATGAATAGTTACCCTGGCCCTTTACTCGACGATTATAGGAATCATTCACTGCATTAACATTTTAAAATTCGCATTGAATAATGAATTCGTACGAGCCGACAATAGATGAGTTTCCCACTGACAGAGCGCCCGCGAATCTCAAGCTACACTCGACAGTTGCGCGGCTTTGCCATGTGAGCGCTTCACTCGATCTCACTAGCGCGCTCAGTGGCCAAACACGGTGCCCATACTCAACTCGCTACACAGTTTACACATTTGTACGTGCACATTACGATTACGTAATAACTGACAAATTGGGAAAATATCACAGGCATCAAATCATTATGAGAGGGTCTCTTTCGTAAGGCTCTGCCTCAGTTGCCTCACCAGTCGAGCCGCCACTGCTTACAAAGTGTGCTTTTACTTTTCTGGGAAGTAAATCCAGTACTGTGCCCAACAAGTAGCCAACAACTATTTAACTTTTTAACACCTAGCTGGAGGAGCAAGCAGGTATGAAAATAAGCGTTATAAAGAGTGAGGTTGTAACTATGACAGGAGAAGGGGACACAGGGAATTATCAAGCACAGATAAACATTGGAGGAGAAACCCTGAAAGTGGTGGATAGTTTTAGTTATCTAGGAAGTGAAGTAATGGAAAGTGGAAAGATTAAAAAGAAGATTAATATCAGAATAAAAAAGGCCAGTAACTTTTACCAGTGTGTGAAAGGCCTGGTGTGGGATAGGGAAATACCCATTCAGTGTAAGATGACACTATAAAACTTATTTCATACCGATCCTTACATATGCAGCAGAAACCTGGACAATGGGAGATCGAGAGGAGAGTCAGATACAGGCGGCAGAGATGAGATTCCTGAGGAGCACAGTGGGCAAGACGAGAAGAGATAGAATAAGAAACACGGACATTAGAGAAATGCTAGGTGTAGAAAAGTTAGAAACTAAAACATTAGAATATTGTGTAGGGCTAGGCCTAGCCCAGGGCAAGCCACCTGGCAGAGTCTGCAGATCCTTTGTCTGCTAGAAGTGAGTAAAAATCCCAAGTGTAGTCGAGTTTAATCCATTAAAATTAGTAGAGGAACGCCTTGCAAACGCATCGTCTTCAGAATCACAGTATTTCATGACTTTTTAATATCATTATTATAGCAGGTAAAATGCGACCATCAAAACACTGAAATGCGGAACCGGAAATGGTTCATGCAGTGTGTTAGTTATAGTCACCACGAAAGTCGAAGAAATGTTTTATTTGTCACCAGCGTGCTTTGTCGATGAAAATGGAAACTTCTTGCTCTCTTGCGTTGAAAATTCAAACTTCTTGCACTTCTAGCGGGCTTTTTAATAGACGAGCGTTAATAACCGCAAAAATCGCAAAAGTAAAACAGTTTGAATTTTGAATCGAATATAGGTAAAAAAAAAATCGAGAATGTTATTCGAAAGTCGAATTTCGCTTAGCCCTAGTTAAATTGTTTTCCATCTAGGTATTGTATCTGCCACTTGTGGTAAATGTTTACATAAATATTGATTACTTTAAAACTACTACTCGGTACCTACTACTGAAGTGTTTTATTACAGTCCATCGCTTTTTTGTCTGAATTAAAAATAATGTTTTCATTTCATTAGGCCAAGGCCGAATCGGAATTTCAAAGATAAAGTAGCTATTATATAGCTTCTTAAGTGTAAAGAATGCCAAGGGGCTAGATAAGGAGAGTGAATAAAGAGATACACTACGTATACCACAGCAGTCAATCCGAATTGACTGAATTCGGTTTGACTTGAAGTGTATATCACGGACATTCGAAACGACTTCCTCAATCCTATTTCGATTCGAATTGAAGTTGTTGTTGTGGCAGTTTAAATTGATGCTACAAGATTCTATGAATAACACTTAAAAATACTATGTACTTGTATCTCTACCTACAGCTACGTAAATATAAAGCCTAATGTCTTCATTAAAGCCTCCAAGACGCCATTTTATTGTAAACATGTAATAAACACCGCCTGCCTAATAATGGTATTCACTGAAATCTAAATCTCTAAGGCAGTTTTGAATCCGTATTGAATGCGTATTGAACTGTATATCAAGCAATTTACTCATGTCAGTCCACTTTGGAAAGTGGATTGACTTCAATGCGAATCGAGTGTGTATATCAAGAGACTCAAACCGAATTGAACTCGAACCGACTTGAGTCAATTCGGATTGAGTGCTGTGATATACGTAGTGAGTGAGTACCAACAATGAAGTATAATAGGTAGATCCAGCCATAGATATCTTAACACCTATAGTAGGCTAGATACGCAGTCTCCAATACCTCCGCACAGGCGCGAGTGTACCAAATTGAAGCGTCAATCACACCCATTCAAGATGGCGGTTTGGCGTTTTAATTTATGCTTTTTTAATGGAATAAAGTACTTTACTGGATTGTTTGATATGGTTTTAGCTTGTGCAGCATGGTATTGAACAAACAGAAACAATTCAAAGTTATTGCATAAGGAAATTTAGTAATCATTTGGTGTTAAAGTCTGATATGCTCACCTGCCAAACTGGCGGCCACCTTAAAAATATTTTTTCGATTAATCGCTCCCATCTAATTAACATGCAAACTCACCCATTCAAGATGGCTTTCTAATTGTCCCGGAAGTGGACCGCTGACTGCTAGTCTAGCCAATTATATGGGATGTCTATGGACCCAGCCCTTCAGGGTGGGCTTTATGTTCTTTATTTTCCATATGCTTTCCCAACTTGTCAATCCTTCTCCAATCTAAACTAAACTAGCCGGTTGGCCTCTTCCACACTTTATGACGAACAAACACAACAAAAACAACATTAACCCATCACTATCAGCTTACCTTTAAAAATCACGGTGTGCTACCCTTAAAATCCATTTATTTTTGCTTTTGCAAAGGGGGAGTGGAGCGCATTCTAGTTTAAATGTTTACTGCTCCTATAAAAATGAACCGATTTTCCTCAAATAAATTCTCCTGCAAATTTCTCTTGATGTCAAAATAACACACCCCTCAAAATCGTCATAAGCAAGATATTGCACATTGCCGTCGCCGCCATACCGCCCCCGAATGCAAACATATCTTTCCTTCAAGCATAGAAACGCTCAAACTAGACCTAGATACGAGTCAAACATATCGTTGGATGCAGCGAAGTGCGTAGAGAACATCGAGCGCGATCTCTTGGCGATTGGATGAACCATTCTCATATAACGACCGATAATGTGGCCCTGTTCCAGCCCGTCGATCCGACGGCCAGGTAATTCGGCGGGCATTAAAAACAGCCCGTCGGTAAGTTTTTCGGCCTACTAACTCCACTTCAGGTAAGCTGTTGGTTTAATCACTTTCCCTATAGCTTTAACAAGAGTGAAAGTGCGACTCACCTTCGGCTTGGCACGGTGGGTGTCCACGGCATCGACAGGAAGCTTGATGAACTCAACCTTGCAGCCGTACGCGACCGGCGTCAGCTTTATCACCGTGTGGAGGGGGACCTGAAACACAGGGTGTGTGTGTGCTCATTACAGCTCTAACCTTCCCTATTCTTTCTTGTAATAGGCCCAAGTGTTGCTTTGCTTTGTACATGTATGTTTTATTGACTTACATTGTTTGTGGTAAAGCTGTATTTAGACGGTTCAATGTTTCGTTCAAGCCATTGAATTCAAGGGCTTGATTCAAGACCCATTGAAAGGAAACATTGAACAGCAATTTACACGGTTTAATGCATTGAAAGGAAGCACAGCTGTTTAAATATGTCCTAGCCACTTGTGATAAATATCTAGAAGGTTGTGCTTAAACATTTGAAGCGCCAATGTCAATCCATGTGTCAACTGTCAACACGAAACAAGTCCTGATTTTCTTTACTTTACACTGTGAGAGAAGTGAGTTTTAAAGAGAAGTCATTATCCTTTATTCTTCTGTCTTCTGTGATAAGTAGGGATGGTTGTTTTTCGCAATGAGCGATAAAACGAAAACTGTCATTTTCAAATTTTAGGTATATTTTTTTGGTTTTCTCCATGTTACGCCTTGTGTGGAGTTCAAATCAAATCGCGAAATAACACCATAAAATGGCAATAAAACGAATTATGGCTCAACTCGCGAAATAACACCACATTGTGCACTTCTTGCCAGGAATGTACCATTATTTACGATATTTGATCAATTTTCGATAATGCAGCCTAATTCCCGTCAAAATGAACAAAAACAAGCGAAAATAAATTGCCGTTTATTCTAGTGCTTGCTTCACGGCGTGAAAGAATGTTTCATTCACATGCTTACAGCACGGTAAAAATGACATACATAAGCTTTGCTTCGGAAAAGTGGAAAACACAACAACCAAACTTTACTCAACCTAAAAACAGCTGTGAAATGTAAACAATGCCCGGCCTTTTTTTAATATTTTGCAGTACTAACCATGATTGAATTTTATAGGCCTTGCCAAAACCAATACATATTGATGCTGAACATTTACAGTAAATCCCATAACTGATGAATGATTAGGCCACTGTATTGAGTGCTAATCAATACGTGTACTATAATCAATCAATCGATTATCGATTGTAATCAATCAATCGATTATCGATTTTAATCAATCAATCGATTATTGATTATTATTGATTATTGATGGAAATCAATCAATCGATTATTGATTGATTCCAAACCACATCACAATTGGGCCAGTGACGTCATTACCAAGTGACTCCTGATTGGCCGGTTTCATCAAACCTTTGACAAAAAATAGGACATGCTCTAAACTGAATGGGTTGAATCAAACCCTTTGATCAAGGCCTTGGACAAACTTATTTGACCATCTAAACAGTACCATTGGAGGAAAAATCATTGAAGGAAAAATCATTGAATCAAACCCTTGAATTCAATGGCTTGATCGAAACATTGAACCGTCTAAATACAGCTTAAAACCTAGCCTAGGTGGATTTGACCAATTTTGCAGTCGCTCAGGAAGGCATGACCTACATGTATTAGTCAAAAGTCTTTAGCCTACAACAAACACTAAGGGACCCGCTTATTTTTGGTTAAATAATCAATCCTCAGTGTCCCTATTATTCAAAAAATCTGCTGCAAGTGCCGTAATGCCCATTCTCAACAGATAGTCAATAGTAAAATGAAGAATGTTTCTACCCCCCACCCTCTGCTGACAGTGACGAGTGCTACTAGAGCAATCTAGCAGTTCCCAGTGAACCACACATGGACTGTACCTCGCCCTATTTGATGATACCGGCACTAAAGTCTGAATTAGACGGTTTAATGTTTCCTTCAAACCTTAATTCAAGGGTTGAATTAAAGACCCATTGAAGATGGTTCCTAGCTGTATGAGTTTAAACACTGACAGTTTCAGAAGGTTGTTTACTCGATCTAGAATCAGCTGGTTGGAACACACACTGACTTTGTCAATTACCAACTGTTCACCAAATTTGCGCCCGGTGACTTTTCCACAAATCTGGAAGGCCGTGGCTGAGTATTTGTCAGGTTGGCGACATTGCAGTAACCCCGCCAATCCCGGCGGATAGTGGTTCAATTGCATGGGGCACGCAATAGATTTTCAAATTGGTTGTTTGGTAATAAATAAAAATTTATAACAATTATAAAAATAACAAAACTTCAGATTTAGCTGAAATTAGTAAACAGAGTAGGCGCGCGCGTTGTTATTTGAAACTCAGTAATCTATACTGATTTTAACTGTAAAAACTTGTGCTTATTGGATATAAATCCAATACAGGGAACTCATTTAGGTATAGAATTAAGATATAATATTGATTCAAGAATACAGCTCTTTAATGTTTCTTGCTACCAGTCATAAGTAATAAAAATGAATTTATTACTCTGAACTGATGAATAATTATGCCACTAATTTTTCAAAAGTAAAAGAAAGAATATTTCAAATATATAGTTTCTTTTCAATTGGGGGAAGCTGTGATGTGGTTCGGAATCAATCAATAATCGATTGATTGATTTCCATCAATAATCAATAATAATCATTAATTGATTGATTGATTAAAATCGATAATCGATTGATTGATTACAATCAATAATCGATTGATTGATTATAGTACACGTATTGATTAGCACTCAATACAGTGGCCTAATCATTCATCAGTTATGGGATTTACTGTATATGTTCAGCATCAATATGTATTGGTTTTGGCAAGGCCTATAAAATACAAAATATAGTACCTGTCCAAGGACAAAAGCATTTCTAATGTTAAAATGTACCTAGTCTTAAAGTGTGCATCTCAGTGAAGCTCACAGCTCTGTTATCTTGAGAAGCCCTTAGTCAGCAGTCTGACGACAAAACAGACGAGGCTAGAGGTGCCAATTTAATGCACTAGCCTCTAGTCCAGGTCACCACTATAGACAATAGTGATGGCCAATAACCAATCCCAGCCATTGATGCAAGGACATGACCATATATGGAAGTGAGCAGGAGAATAACTCCTGATCACTTCCCCTCATTAGTCAACCATCTTGATCTCTCTCTTAATCTGAATTCCATCGAGTACAGAGGTGATAAGCAGGAGCTGGAAATGTTAGGGCTTGTGTTTTGTAAGTAACTTAGTTATTGTATAATAAAACTGTTTATTGAGAATCAGTGTTAAATAATTCTACAGTAACCCGCATTTCCATTCAACTCCTTCTACATTACAGTCAGGCAAGAAGTTTCCCCAAAAGGTGTTAGAAATCAATTGGTTGATTTGATTGATTATTGATCTACAAATCATCCTCTCCTCATCACTCGGGCGGGCTTCGTCTTCGACAGACTGTTCTTCTTCAATCAAGTCTTCACTTGAGCCACTTTCCGAGCCGCTGGTTGAACTCTTGCTGGAGCTGCTGGTTGAGTTGCTGCTCGAGTCGGCGGTTGAGCTGTCGGTATCGCTTTCACTTGAGCTTGTCGATGGCTCCTGGAGGTCAGTGACTGCAGTTTTTCTGAGCGGCATTGGCATCGTTGCCTGACCGCTACCCAGTCCTCCATTCTCGCATTCCGGAACAGGGCCTTTTATTTTTCTGGGCCGTCCACGTGGTCTCTTTACTTTGTTTTCAACCACTGGCTGGGGGTTGACGTTCAATTTCCGAGGACGTCCCCTCCGCCTTTTAGATGCGATGACCTCATCAGCCTGACGTATCGGTTCTTCCTCCGGTTTATCCTCGATACGTGGCCTACCTCTCGGTCGTTTTGTGGTTGTAGTATCCGCGGCATCTTGGTTATTTGCCACTTGCGTTTCCACGTTCTTTGGCCGTCCTCTGGTTTTGGGAACATTAACCTCCCCTTTACACGGTTTTATTCTATTCGCGTGTACAACCGTTTCTTTTCCTTTATTGAGCTTCAACTTGTAGTTTTCTTCGCTGATCTTTTCTAAAATCTCATACGGGCCATTCCAACGATAGGACAGTTTATTACATACTCCAGGCTTGACTGCGGTGTTACGCAGATACACGAAATCCCCTACGCCATACGATTGAGGCTTTGCTTTGCGATCATAATACTTTTTCCGCGTTTCGCGTGCCTTTTTGTTGTTCTGTCTGACCAATTCGTATGCGTCGTTTAGTCGGTCAGCGAGCGCTTGCTGCTGCGGGGATTCATGTCCTACTAGCTTAGGAGCTATATTATCATTGAAAGGCAATGACATTTCCGCTCCGTGTAGTAGATAGTGAGGAGAGAAACCGGTTACGTCGTTTTTCGAGCTCCTATAGGCCATCATAGCGAAGGGTACGAATCTATCCCAAGTTTTCTGGTCTTTTACAGCGTACTGGGCTATCATGTCTCCTATAGTAGCATGTAATCTCTCTAAACAACCATTTGATTCGGGATGGAAGGCTGTTGTTTGAATGGTCCTAATGCCCAGTAACCAGCAGGTTTCTTTCATTAGGGCTGACACAAACTGTCGGCCTTGATCGGTTAACAACCGACGGGGTGTCCCGTGCCGTGTAATGATATTCTCCACAAACGCACGTGCTATCGTTTCCGCGGTCTGGTCTTTAATAGGAATAGCCTCGCAGTATCTTGTGTGATGATCTATGAACGTGAGCATGTACTTATTTCCAAGGTAAGTCTCAGGTAGGGGTCCGACGATATCAAGGGCCACCATATCCCAAGGTCAGCTTGTTTCCTCGTGCGTACCTAGCGGTATAACCTTCCGTTTGCCCGGTTTCCGTCGCGCACATGCATCGCATTCCTGTACATACTTCTCCACGTCCTTCCTGAGAGTTTTCCAGTAGTATCGTGCTTTTATTATATCCGTGGTACGTCGAATACCCTGGTGCATACTGAACACCGTGTCGTGATGGTTAGAGATTATCCGTTGAACGAGGGCTACCGGTACAACAAGTCGCCAGATATCGCCATTGACATTATAGAGCAGGCCTTCCTGATCGAGTTGGAATTGTTCCTCAAATTCTGGTTCGTTTAGCTTCTCGACGACATTTTGGCAAAATTCGTCGGTTAGCTGTTTCTCCAGAATGAGATCCCTACTTATAATTGGCAGATATTCACGCTTGCCTATGGTACGGACTGCGCTCACTGGTCGCGTAGCTGCTTCGCAGCAATGCTTCCAAATGAGGTCCCTATTGGTGCCTGGTAGGATGACGCGCTTGCATTTCGTATTTACTGCGTTAACTTGTCGCGACAGCGCGTCAGCGTTTGTGTTACTTTTACCCGGTTTATATATCACCTCGTATTGAAATTCAGATAATCGGACCATCCAGCGAGTCATTCGGGAGGATTTCGGCTCTTTTAATTTGAGCATCCATTTTAATGGAGCGTGATCGGTATATATGACGAAGGGCCTGCCAAATATATAGCATCGGAAGTATGCACACGACCATACTACCGCGAGTAATTCACGATCGGTCGTACTGTAGTTACGTTCCGCGCTATTAAGCTGGCGTGAGGCGTACGCGATTGGCCGTTCTTCGCCATTAATTTTCTGCGAAAGTACTGCTCCAATTGCCACTCCGCTTGCATCGGTTGTCAGTATGAATGGTTCGGAAAACACTGGGTATCGCAGAATATTGTTACCACACAACTCTCGCTTTAGTGCCTCAAAAGCGCTTTGCTGCCTCGGCCCCCAAACAAATGGCACATCTTGTTTAGTGAGCTCAGTCAGCGGTTGTGCTATGTCTGCAAAATTCTGGATATAGCGTCTGTAGTACGAAGTTAGGCCAATGTAGGATCGTATTTCCTTGACCGTCTCTGGCCGCTTGTACTCCTTGATGGCTTTGGTCAGCCTGGGATCGGGTAGGATACCTTCGCTTGAGACAATGTGCCCTAGATAGTTCACTTGGCTCTGCGCGAATACACATTTGTCTAGCTGGATGTATAAATTAGCTTCTCTGAGCCTCTCTAATACCCTAGCTAGCGCTTCCATGTGTTCCTCCAGTGTGGCACTGTACAGGATTATATCATCCAAGTACACCATGCACTCAATGCCCTTTAAACCAGCTAACACACAGTCCATCAGACGCTGAAATGTTGCAGGAGCTCCAGACAGCCCCATGGCCATTCGGCGGTACTGGAAATGCCCCATGAATGGTAAGGAAAATCCGTTTTTTTCCTTATCTTTTTCATCTATCTGGCATTGGTAGTAACTAGACCGTAAATCGAGCGTGGTAAAGAATTTAGAGTTTCCCAG
Organism: Sweltsa coloradensis; assembly: GCA_024449915.1. Classification (NCBI taxonomy): domain Eukaryota; kingdom Metazoa; phylum Arthropoda; class Insecta; order Plecoptera; family Chloroperlidae; genus Sweltsa; species Sweltsa coloradensis. The sequence continues at coordinate 843,413 of JAMZAV010000405.1, read as the reverse complement.
ACTGTCCAGAGTCTCAGTCACATTTGGAAGGGGGTACGCATTACCCTTGGTTACCTGGTTTAATGCCCTGAAGTCTGTAACTAGTCGGTACTTGGTCTTACCATCCTCTCCGGCCATTTTCTTGGGCACCATTATCACTGGCGCGTTCCACGGCGAGGTGCTGGGTTCAATGATCCCTTTCCTTAGCAAATCTCTCACATGCTCCTCCGCGACCTCTTTTAGTGCCTGTGGCATTCTGTAGGGAGACTTGTGTATCGGTTTCGCGCTCCCTGTATCGATTTTATGTTTCACCATGCTCGTACAACCTAACGCATCTTCGGAGTCAATAAACAATTCCGTGTACTGGCCTAGTACACTTCCCATCTTGGCCCTATCGTTGGGCCCTAAGTGGGTCAACTTCTCCTCTAGAAGAGCGTTCACTTTTGCTAACTGCTGCTGTTTATTATTCACCATGGCTTTTCCCTTTTTCCCTCCGGGGATTACAGCACGCACCTGTTTTCGGTTGTCGAGCACACGCGGAACTATTTCCTCCGCGTCACCTAGTAGGATGTTCTTTTGAATCTGAATTGCGTTTGATCCTACATTCATGACCTTGAGAGGAACAAGATTGCTGGTGATTTTGGCAGCAACTCTGGCTACCAGTACACCATGTAGTTGTACCTTCGTAGGTTCGACAACTACTTCGGTAGGCAATTCGTTACCTCTCGGTTCTAGTCTACCGTAGACTATTACTTCGCTGCGCGGCGGCAGCCAAGTAGACTCTTGCGCATATACTTGCCAGCTAGTAGGTATCGCGTTTACAGACTGCGCAATGCTATCTTGTTTATGTGCCTGTCCTAAGTGTTCCGTAGGTGCCATCGCACTCTTTCGGGCTTCGGACGAGACCTGGGTGGCCGGGTTTACTACTCCCTTCCCCCCATTAGGCGATTCCTGACAGGCCGGGTTAGTAACTCCCTTCCCATCAGTTACGACTCTTGTAGAACAAGATGTGCATTTAACACATTTCTGCGCATCTGCAATTGTGCTGGTAAATGGTATTTGGCGATTACCTATGTGAAGTTGTTGCGCTGCAAAATCGAGTAAAACTTTTTTTCGCGTAAGAAAATCTACTCCGATTATGCCGTCATACGGTAGGTCTAGTTCGGCTACACGAAATTGGTGGATGTAACTCACACCATGTAGGTTGAACGTAACAGATTGCAGCCCTACTATGTTTAGTTCATTTCTCGTTACGCCCCTAGCCTTTAATCGATTAGTCCGTAGTGTAGCTTTGCTAACTCCTGGTTGCAGTAAAGAGATTGTAGCACCTGTGTCTACTAAAAGCTGTCTAGTCTGTCCCTCTATACTAACCTCTATGAGGACTTCGCTGTCCTCTGTTACGGGAGTAGCTACACTAGGTATGACTAACGATCTAGCTAGTCCGTGTTCGACGACGGGGCTCGCGTCGAACTGTTGGCGTTTGGGGAAGGTTTTGGTTTCCCCTGACGCCGCCTGGGCTTACATTGAGCAGCCAAATGCCCAGATTTCTTACATTTGGTACAGGTCGGGGTTTCTGTAGGCGTATCGCGAGATTTAGAACCACTCGCGACCTGCTGCCGCGACTTGTACGGCTGCTTTCCGCCATATCGACTACAGTTCCGTTTGTAATGGCCGGGTTGCCCACAACCATAGCAGTGGAATTCCGTAGCATCTACCGCAAACACTGTACCCCCTGGCTTGCTCTGTCGGTCAATCGCGCTGACCGTGACCGCGTGATTGAGTGCCTCTGCGAACGAGGTAGGCATTCTATATCGAACCTGTACCCCCACGTTGCCGTGGAGCCCACTCGTAAACGCAGCGATGAGCCTCCGCTCAGCCTCCTCATGGATGATCTTTTGTGCTTGCGGGTCAGCGACCCTCCTAATTGTTCCTAGGTTAAGCTTTTTGCAGCGATCAGCGAAGGCTTCGACTGATTCGGACCTTCCTTCGCTAGCGGTTTGTAATTGCGCGTAGTAGAAACTGATCGGGCTGTCGCGAGCGAAATCGTTCAACAAACCCCCCTTTAAAATCAGTATAGGTCATGGACGGTGATCGGAGAGAATCACTGCTGCTCAGAAAGGCTGCAGCTGCCCCCTCCAATTTGAGACTAATAATTTTTATTTTGTCACTATCTGTCCAACATCCGAGTTCCGCAGCTTGATCAACATGGGTAAAAAAATTCCTCAATAGGTATATCTGAGGCTTCCCCCCTCCATGGTTTGATCAAGTTCCCTGGGCTAAGATCTTTAGGCCTAGGGACTGCCCCTAAGTTTCCCCCATTTGTTGAAACCGCTTGAGTAACTTCTTGTTTAATAGTAGCATTCTCTGTTTTAATATTAATTAGTTCAGCTTTAAGAGCATTGAACTGTTGCAACAGGTTATTAAATGCTTCCTGTGTGACTGCCATGTGGTCGGTTAAAGAATGCTATTTTAAAGTCAAAATTACTCAATTTCAACAGGGTAAAACCCTAGGTATGTGAACTCACTGTATTACTACACATGCAATGTAATTACAATGGTTTGGACTCACCTATGGTCTTGATGTTATGCACTCGTTTTTTCAACTACCCAATACAAAACTATCAAGCAATTAGTTTCCACCCGGGTTCTTTTATTTTTACAAATAAAAACTCCACTATGCTGCCACCAGTTGTTGTGTCGCGAATTCACTTAATTGATTTGTAGATCAATAATCAATCAAATCAACCAATTGATTTCTAACACCTTTTGTGGAAACTTCTTGCCTGACTGTTATGTAGAAGGAGTTGAATGGAAATGCGGGTTACTGTAGAATCATTTAACACTGATTCTCAATAAACAGTTTTATTATAAATTAACTACTTGCTACTTACAAAACACAAGCCCTAACATTTCCAGCTCCTGCTTATCACCTCTGTACTCGATGGAATTCAGATTAAGAGAGAGATCAAGATGGTTGACTAATGAGGGGAAGTGATCAGGAGTTATTCTCCTCCTCACTTCCATATATGGTCATGTCCTTGCATCAATGGCTGGGATTGGTTATTGGCCATCACTATTGTCTATTAGTGGTGACCTGGACTAGAGGCTAGTGCATTAAATTGGCACCTCTAGCCTCGTCTGTTTTGTCGTCAGACTGCTGACTACGGGCTTCTCAAGATAACAGAGCTGTGAGCTTCACTGAGATGCACACTTTAAGACTAGGTACATTTTAACATTAGAAATGCTTTTGTCCTTGGACAGGTACTATATTTTGTATTTTATAGGCCTTGCCAAAACCAATACATATTGATGCTGAACATTTACAGTAAATCCCATAACTGATGAATGATTAGGCCACTGTATTGAGTGCTAATCAATACGTGTACTATAATCAATCAATCGATTATCGATTGTAATCAATCAATCGATTATCGATTGTAATCAATCAATCGATTATCGATTTTAATCAATCAATCGATTTATTGATTGATTCCAAACCACATCACAATTGGGCCAGTGACGTCATTACCAAGTGACTCCTGATTGGCCGGTTTCATCAAACCTTTGACAAAAAATAGGACATGCTCTAAACTGAATGGGTTGAATCAAACCCTTTGATCAAGGCCTTGGACAAACTTATTTGACCATCTAAACAGTACCATTGGAGGAAAAATCATTGAAGGAAAAATCATTGAATCAAACCCTTGAATTCAATGGCTTGATCGAAACATTGAACCGTCTAAATACAGCTTAAAACCTAGCCTAGGTGGATTTGACCAATTTTGCAGTCGCTCAGGAAGGCATGACCTACATGTATTAGTCAAAAGTCTTTAGCCTACAACAAACACTAAGGGACCCGCTTATTTTTGGTTAAATAATCAATCCTCAGTGTCCCTATTATTCAAAAAATCTGCTGCAAGTGCCGTAATGCCCATTCTCAACAGATAGTCAATAGTAAAATGAAGAATGTTTCTACCCCCCACCCTCTGCTGACAGTGACGAGTGCTACTAGAGCAATCTAGCAGTTCCCAGTGAACCACACATGGACTGTACCTCGCCCTATTTGATGATACCGGCACTAAAGTCTGAATTAGACGGTTTAATGTTTCCTTCAAACCTTAATTCAAGGGTTGAATTAAAGACCCATTGAAGGAAACATTTACAGATATTTACACGGTTCAATGTTTTGGAAGACAATGACTCTACAGTACCGCCCATTGCTGGAGCAGTGACGTCATGATAACAATTTCACTTTCAATTTTCAATCTATTTTGGACAACATCAAATAACAATAGTAACAGTTTTCACCCTGTAGTCCATTTTAGTTTTACACAAGTATTTACATAAAATAAGTATTGAACATAATGTATTTTACAAAATAGTATATGTATTAATACTAGAGATGTTCAACGATATTGATCATTTGATACTTTATCGTTATCGCGGAAAAATTGAGCCTATTTTCGATACCGATACCCTGCCGTCATATCGGAAATATCGCGATATCGTAACTTTATTATTCTCGATGTTAAATGTCCCGCCGCGGTCTGCACTACAGATTTCTGCAGTTCAACGGAAAGCTCCTCCCACTTCTCCGCTACGATCCCCGCCCTCCCCGCCAGCGCCTAGCCAATGCGAGCACACCTCCCTCCAACCTCGCTCTCGATTCACGTAGCACGCTGCATGGGACTTCAGTCACGTTGCTCCCGTCCTAGTGACAACATCGACGACGCGACTCGTGATTTTTACAGGCTCGGAGTTCAAGCATTATTTATTATAAATTATTATTAATAAAAATTAAAAAAAATTATTATTAAATTATTATAAATCTGAAAACCGGAAAATTGTGATCCTATCCGACTCCAAGACTGCCATTGCAGCCATTGCAAATAGGGAGGAAACAGAACCCGAAATTAGACAATGTAAACTACAGATTCTACGACTCATGAATGATGGGAACAAAATTGTGCTACAATGGATACCGGCCCACTGTGGCATATATGGTAATGAGAAGGCCGACTACCTAGCCAAACAAGGAAGCAAAAAGCAACAAGAAAGTAAAAAACTGTCACATAAATCTCTCAGATCTCACCTGCATGCGTCGACAGACAAAGCAGTCCGTAAGGAATGGCAAGAGAGGGGGCAGAATAAACTGTGGGAAGATTACACTAGAATGAGGCCGACTGGTAAACGTAAGTGCTACAGTAGAAAAATAGAGACAGCTCAATTCCGGCTTCAAACAGGACACGACCTACTCGAAAAGCACCTCCATAGATTTGGAATTTTTGAATCTAGTGTCTGTCGGATGTGTGGAGCTGGGGAACAAGACAGGAAACATCTTTTTCAATGTACATAATATATTAATTAATATTATATAAAGCTTGAACCCGACAAAATGCCAAATGGCATGGATCGGAGCGAACAGGAGTCCTATCTCTACTGGCTAACTAGAAAACACATGATGACATGAATAATGTCAATTGTTGGCATATGAAAAGAAGATTATGAGGTATAAGAAACATGTTTCAAGTAGATTCACTTGAATATCTCGATGACTTAACTGATATCCCATCAATATCAAGCACACAAGACTAGCATTTACGATCACATATGAAAAATCGTCATTTTCGCGGTCGAAAAAAAATTCAATATCGCGATATCGATATTGCTTTTGAAATTTCGATATCGCGATACGATATCGGCAAAATTGCACCGATATCGATACTGAAAAAAATATCGTTGAACATCTCTAATTAATACTGTACACACAGTACATACTAATAATAAAATACCATCATAACCATGTCACTAACAAATAATCATCTTTCATCACGTTGTCTCTTGTATTAATTTAATACATAGGCCTACTGCCAAAAGTCAATGATACAGTACGAGTTTAAAATTATTACATTATTAGGTAACGTGGATAAAAAGAAATGAATAAGAAGAACATTCATTTCCAAATTTCAAATATTGTACCATTAACAATAAACTGATTTAGGCCTATAAGTCAGGGTTGCCGTTTTCACGGATTTGATCCGTTTCTCCGGATTTTTAGGGTATTTCAAGGATGACAGGATATTTGGGGAAATTCGCGGATATTTTGTTAATCTTACTTTCCAAGCTTATTTTCGTAAATTTGAATTTGCGCGGGCAAATTTGCATTGAATATGTTGAAGGCGGTGAGGTATGTGCACAGTGAAGTATCTACAACGGCTGGAAATCGCTGGATATGAACTCCCATTGGCCGAGGCAACCGACCAATCAAAGATGTGTCCCAGTCATTGTAGATACTGCTAGAGTAGCAATAAGTGAAAAAGATGGGAAAATAGTGTCTGGGAATTTATTTTGCTACGTATTTGTTGTTGAAGTTTGGATTAATGATATTGTTACTTGTGAACATGATTGAACATTGAGAAAATTCAAATTTTATGATTAAAAAGTTAATAGGAAGTTCTACAATGTTATCTATGCACATAAAGGGTGGGCCTAGGTCAAAATCTTAGTGCATCATTCATCAGGCATGCCCTGCCTAGGCCTAGGCTAGGCTAGGCCTAGGCCTCGGCCTCTTTTAACTAGGGCCTAGAGCAGAAATGATGATTTCATGTTTAAAAAATGAATTTTTCTTTAGAAGATACACATTTGTATGCATTTTAGTAACATGTGAAGCAGTCACAGGCGTTTTTGGTCCATATATTCAAGTCTGCAAGGTAGGCCTAGGCTATTTTGTAGGTTATGATCTGGTAAAAACGGAAATATCGTCATTTTAGCCTTGCATCAAAGAAATTACCGTTTTTTGTTCTTTTCACGGATATTTGCGGATATTTCACGTCCTCTTACAGGATTTGAAAAAAAAGTCGGTGGCAACCCTGCTATAAGTGTTTGAAAGGATTGCCAAAAGGCTGGATCATGTGAATGACATAAAGAGACAAGGCGCCAACAGCCCACCCCGAATGGAGCAGGCTTCTGTTTTTTGACTGAATTTTGATAACAATGAAATGAATTCTGATAGGCTTTTTTGCTTCAACCTTGAATGAGAAATAGGTCATGCTCTAAAACAAAATGAGTAGCATTACGTTAAAGACCTTGAACCATCTAATGGACAAAAAACCAAAAGTCCTTGAACTCTTGAAATTAAGGGATTAAGGAAATATTGAACCGCCCAAATCAGGTTTAAGGAACACACTACGTAAACCTCCAGCAGGAGCCACGTACCTGCAGGTAGGGCAGTTCCTCAGCCGTCTTGTCCAGGAAGTACGCAAGCAGGCAGCGCAGCACTGCCTGGTGAGAGACCACCAACACGTTGCCCTGCCTCTCCAACTCCATGATGACCGGCTCTAGCCTCGCGACAAGGTCCTCGTAAGACTCGCCGCGAGGGTAACGGTAAGTGAACTTGCTCTGGTCGCGGGCCGCAAAGTCTTCAGGGAACTTGGAAGCAATCTCTTCGTACGTCATTTCCTCACATATGCCCTGTGCCGGAGAGTAGGGGGTAATTCAATCAATACAGGGGTACACACATTTCACAACTTTAATAATTAGACTTCCCACTGATGGGGGTATAATGCAGAATAGTAATAGCACTGAGCAAAGTGAAGTGGAAAGAATGGATGGAGGAAAGATAGAACTCATGGTGGGTACAGACTATGGTGGAGTGGAAATAAAGAAGCAAGGAGGAATGGAGTGGGGATCATAGTAAGCCCAAAATGGAAGGAGGAAGTAATAGAAGTATGGATAGAAGTAAAGATAAGGATGAAAGTCAAACATGAGAAATGGGACATATGTCAAATATATGTCACACAAGTAGGATGTTACCTGGAAGCTGAAGAAGAGTTTGAGGAAAAGCTTTTGGTTTAGTTTTTTTTTTTGTTTATTTGGATTAAGGACACGTCAACCGTTAGGACATAATGCACCACTCTAGCCTAGGGGATGTGGGGAGGAGGGGCCCATGCTGGTCAGAACCAGCCACGGGGAAAGGGAGGAAGGGGGGGGGGGTTTCTCACGTTACAGTCGTCATCGTCTTTGTCATCGTTCGTTACGTCATTGTCATCGTCGTCAAAGAGGTCGTCAAGGGAAGGGGGAGGTGTCCCCGACGACAATTGCCAGAGCTCGCCTCTATAGTTTTTTTTTTTTTTTTTTTAAAAAAAAAGCTGACCCCTTGCACAGCGTGTTTGGGGTATTTTACATGTCAGTAACTTAACATTAAATTAAAAATTTACATTTACATTCATATCACACACATAATAATTGATTCAGTCCACAAATACACATTTTCATATCACTATGCACTTAACTTAAAATCATCAATCACAGGATATAGTAGAAAGTTAGGGGTGGGCGAACGTTCGAAAACTCGAGCCCGAGCCGAGCTTTTTATGAAGTTCGGCTCGGCTCGGGCTCGACTTTTTAAGCTCGAGTTCGGTTTTTATCAAAACTTCGAACTTTAAACGAACTTTGTCTTGAAATTACGCCAAAAACACGCCAAAAACTGATTGAATACATCGTTCGCGTAATAAAACAACAAAGCAGTGATCGCCATACTGGATTTTTCTAACAGCTGATTTTCCAAGTTCCAGCGCCTTGAAAAGTTCTCGTTTTGTCACGCCATGACGTCACGACGAAGCTATCTGTTAGAAGGCGGTGCGCATCTGTGATTGGCTCGATCGTCACAATTCACACTCGTCGTGCAGGGTCGGCAACATAACAAACACAAACTAAAAATTTTGCTTCTTGATCTACGAAGTACCAACATTATTGAAAGTTAACGGCGGGAAATTTGAAAATACGCAAAATTTGAAAAAATAGTTTGAATTAATTTAATTTTTTATGACGAAATGGAGCCTTTATTTTGAACTTTTATATTTAAATTAAAGATTTTTTTATAACTTTTTTTTTTAAATTTTATAAATGTTTATTCGTTACAGAATAATAATGGATTTTCAAAAGTTCGGCTCGAGTTCGAAGTTCGAAAATTTTTGGTTCAAAAGTTCGAGTTCGGCTCGAAAGTCAAAAACCTAGGTTCGCCCACCCCTATAGAAAGTAGATACACAAAACTCTGCATGGTAACTGCGATTTACTATCCTACATGATAAAACCTGTTGTCTGATAAAATGTAAATTATACATCTAAAATAAATATCCTATCACATACTATTGCTTGACTATCATTTTACTTTTTTCTAGTGAACCTGATTTATCCTACTATGCCCCACTAGTATCTTTGACTGTTTCCCCCTTTTGAAAATCAGAAATTGAGTAGAAAGCATTTTTCTTCAGGTACTGTTGAGTTATTCGGAGGAATTTGTCTACGTTTTCTTTTTCTGCTCGAATATTCTCGGGTAAGCAATTAAAAAATGTTAGGGCTCTCCTGTGAGACCCTTTTTGGCTCCTTGTCAAGTTGCATCTTTCTACATAATATTTTTCTTTATTCCTAGTCTCATGTCCATGCATGTTTTTATTTACTGAAGCTTCTATCCGATGTTTAGCAATGAGTTTTAGCAATTCATATACATAAATACAAGGTACTGTAAGTATTTCTAATTTTTTGAAGTAATTTACACAGGATTCTCTGATACCTAATCCCGCAATTACACGGACAGCCTTCTTTTGGATTTTAAATATATCTCCTAAATGTGTCGTACTACCCCAAACTGGTATGCCATACCTCACAATGGATTCAAAATATGCATGGTAAGCTACTTTAGCCGTTTCTGCTCCAACAGATTCATAAATTATTCTCAATGCAAAACATGCAGACCCTAATCTTGAGGTAAGTTTATTTAAATGAGCTTCCCAATTTAAGTTTTCATCAATGGTTAAACCAAGAAAGGGAATATCTATAACTCGTTCTACTTCAACATTATTTATCTCTATTTTGGGATGGTTTTTTATTTGTTTTTGAGGTAGCCGGAATTGAATGTAGTTTGTTTTAGCTATATTCATTGACAAAGTATTTGCACATAACCACAAATTAATTTGTTCGAAGTTTACTTGTGCCTCTAATCCTAGCTTCATAAGGCAGTCTTGTACAATTAATGCTGTGATGTCATCAGCAAACATTGTTATTTTAATCAATTTCATGTACATTTGTAAGTCATTTATATAGATTAAAAACGCTATTGGCCCCAGAACGGAGCCTTGTGGTACCCCCCTTTTAACTTCCATCCAATCAGAAAAATACTCTATACACATTCCCATGTTATTTTCATGTTTAATTTTAACCTTTTGTTTCCTATTTGTCAAGTAAGATTCAAACCATTTTAATGTAAGTCCTCTTATTCCATAGAATTCGAGTTTGTTTAGGAGGATCTTGTGGTCAACACAATCAAAGGCTTTGCTCAAGTCGCAAAAAAGTCCAATGATATAATTGCCATTGTCAAGGTTTTGTAGTACATGATTTTCAAATTCTGTTAGTGCCGTTATTGTTAACTTGTTTTTTTTGGTACCCATGTTGAGAGCTAGCTATTACTTCATTTTTATCAAGAAAATCAATCAATCTGTTTTTAACCACTGTTTCAAATATTTTTGAGAAAATGGGTAGGAGTGACACTGGTCTATAATTACTTATTTCTTTTGCATCTTTTTTTTTTGTGCAGTAGCTCTTACTAGCTGATGTTTGCGAGGTGGACTTTTTCTCTTGAATCGCCTTTTACGATTAGCAGAGGCAGAGCCATGCTCTGGGCCTATTCTACCCTGGGCCAAGAAGGAGCTGGAAGGGCTAATTGGAAGAAGGGAGAAATCCTTCTCGGAGACTTTAATGTGCAAGTTGGAAATGAAAGAAATGGATATGAGTAAGTAATTGGAAAATATGGGTACGGAAAAAGAAATGTCGAGGGAGAAAGGCTGTAGGACTTGTGTAATAGGAACGGGCTTGTTATTGGAAATACATGGTTCCAGAAAAGGGATAGCCATAGGATTACAAAGTATAGCTGGAACGGAGAGCAGAAAACGCAAATAGATTACGTGGTTTTGAGCAAAGAAAAGCAGAAGCAGCTGATGGATGTAAAGGTCATTCCGAGTGTGGGATTAGATGGAGATCATACGTTGTTAGTAGCAGATATACAAATTGATAGAAGTATACAGAAAAGAAAGGAGTCACTGGAAGAAGTTGAAAGTATGGAGACTAAGTGAGCTATCAGTAAGAGAAAAGAGTACCAGCAGCTGATAAGAAAGGATATTCCGAAGGGAGATATTCAAAGAGTGGAGGAAGAATGAGGAGCATTTAAGAAAACATTGGTGCAGGCAACAGAGAAAACCTGTGGGAGAACGAGTGGGGTGAGAAAAGAGATGGTAACAAGCTGGTGGAATGATAAAGTAAAGGAGAAAGTACAAGTGAAAAATAGAACATAAGGGTAGTACATGAAAGATATAACATGAGAAGAAAGAATTGTACAAAAATGCAAAGAGGGAAGCACAAAAAATGGTCAAAGAAGAGAAGGCAGAAGACTGGAGGAAGTTTGCAAAGATACAAACTATAGATAAGCCTACTAAGGAAAATAAAATAAAATAGGACTGGAAAACCTTAGTAATCAGTGAAAAACAGCACTTTCTAGCATCTATTCACAGAACGCTATTTTCACGTACCTCTAATTATATTTTTATAGACTGTCATCAAGTTTTAAAACACAAGAAGCGAGCACTCACCGCGTCTATCTCGTTGAGTGCCTTCCAGCGTTCCTGCGGCGCTGGCACCGTCTGCACCGTCTGTATAGTGCGCTTGAGCCACGAGGTCCACACGCGCAAGCCAGGTATGTCTTGCGCTTGGATGTACGTGGCCAGCGCAGTCGCGTACTGTTTCCCGCGGCGAGACAAACTTGAGTCTCCTCCAATACGGCCGTCAAGGTTCTGCTCAGACTCGCCGTGCTGTCACAAGGTAGAGAAACTCACTGTATTATTCAGGCAATTATAAATAGTACCGTATTTTCTTGATTGTAGATCGCACATAGAATTGAAAATTGAAAGGCATAAAACTGGGGTGTGACCTACATTTGCATGCAAACAAATTTTATGTCCTACTCCTACTTTAAGTCCACCTTGGTGCCGGGTCTCGGGGCGTATAAAAAGGATTGCGCGACCGCGACGCACTACACAATAGTAGAGTGATAACATTTAGTATGCAATACTAAGAATTTACTGATATTGAATTCCAAGTTGTGATAATTTATAAAATTACATACCGCTGCACAAGCCTTACCAACTAAGTAATATTTTGACAGCATCATAGGACTTCATTGGATATCAGGTTGATGTGACGTTGAAGGGTTACTTGGCCTACCTTATTATTTTTTTAACTTGATATTTATTTGAACTTTTAAAGAAGGTTAATGCAGGATACTTGTCTACCCATATCCACAATCCCACATATTACAATAGTGCGATCTATTGGCATGCAACCTACAATCGAGTAAATACAGTATTATTACGTCTGTGCAAAAAATCAAAGTTTGAATAATATTTGCAAATATTAGTCGACTAATATGTATTTGAATCAAAATTTTAATACCAACTACCTTATTTACTCGATTAAAGGTCGCACAAAGAATTGAAAATTAAAAGGCTTACCATTGCATGCAGATGTTTAATTTTAAATTTGTTTTTATAATTGATTTTGATAGAAAACATTTTACACAAACTTTTTACTTCATGTAAGCTCACAACACGATTTCTCCACCCCCAACCTTGTAATTAAATTTGAGGCATGGGACATTTTGAAAGTTGTCGTTCTATACGCATCTTTCCCACGAGTGGCATCCAACTGCAGTTGCTTGGGGGGCCCTCAACAACACAGACTTACTACAACAGCTAACACAATTTGTTTACCCCTGTCTTCCCCAGAATAATGTTCATTTCGTGGAGTAAAACCATTTGCACATATTTCAGATTGCTACACACAAATTGCACAGGTCTATAAAATAGCAGCTCCTGGGACTGTAAACAATATTTGGCTACACACAGTTGTTTAATCATTGATACAGACTAATCTTATCTATGCAGACTCACCCTTGTGAGGTAGATGGTGCGAGGGGTGATGTGTATGTTCATCAGGTAGTAGACGATGCGGCTCTGGATGTGACCTTCGTGTTTGTGGACTACCACCTTCTCACCTACAGCAAGAAACAACAGCAATGAACAATCACAACTTTCTATTATGGATGACATTGGGTAGTGTAAAATTGTTCACTGTTTCACCCTCTGGGTCCCGGATAAAGTTTCTCCATAACAAGGTCTTAGATGGTTTGCCGCATATGTGTACAAGGGGGGGGGGGGGAGCATTTGTAGCTGGTAGTCACCATGCGCTTCTCATCGCTCTGCAGTAATCACGTCAAATTAAAAATTGTTGCTCAATCATCGACTCATCGTAATTGGGCCAATAAGATACGGTATTTGAACTAGATATGAAAGTGGATATAGGCCTAGCTTTCACTGTATTGAGCCGAATAAAGGCCAACCCTGAATAAAAGCCGACCTCCTTAACTTTTCTTGTTGAAATATAACGAACATTATACGCATATAAGCATATGCATTCCCCCGGTGGAGGCACTTTTTTAATTTCTGTCTATAATACCACAGCGTATATATATATATTTTACCTTGGCTTTATAGTAGGCGACTATGACGCTGTTATGTTAGTACTTTAGACAGAAATTAAAAAAGTGACTACACCGGGGTATATATATATATATGATAAAAACAAGGATCTTGGGTAAAACCGCGTCGAAAATAAGATGAACCAGGGCAGAACCTGGGCGTCCACCGACGTTTCGTCTGTACTACGTCAGACATTTTCAAGGTTGACTGTGACTACGGAGGTTGGAGTCACAGTGGTTGGCAAGCACGCAGCGCCCGCCTTATATAGGCTCGGCTGAAGGTGCGGGTCGGCGAGGTTATAAAGAAAATAGGTGCGGGGCGGCGAGGTCATATCGTGAAAAGGTGCGGGGCGGCGATGTCATATCGAAAAAATATACGGATGGTGGCAATAGGGAATATTCCACTTCCGCCAAATACTGTACGAATAGATTTTTTAGAAGAAGTATTTCGTCCCGATTACAAATATGTACTTTGTTTTTCCGTGAAATAATAATCCAGTGATTTATAGCCGTTTTAAAAGCAGCAGTTTTTTAAAGCGGCAAAAACGACTGTGACGTCAGAACTGTGTTGATCCAACGCCGTCTGGATAAACATACATCCAGACCAAAGATGTTGGAATAGTATTATAGTAGGATCGAGATATACATCAAGACGGCGGTGTTTTAAACAAAGCAGCGCCTAGCGTAGCCTACAGTAATGTAAACAGATGGCGGACATTTTACATTTAACGCCTAGTCAGAAAACGAGAAAAGTTGACATTGCAATCAAAAAACAAAACTGAAACAGTCCTAGGTCTAGGCCTAGACGTAGAAAATTATTTATAATACAACAGTCTAGGCCAATCGTTCCTGTAGGATATAGGCATTGGTATGTGAATACTAAAATTTCTCACTTGACAAGCCCTAGGCTTAACTTGCCGACCCTAACCTGCACTTTCGTGTTCTGACACACACCCCGCTCATAAAACTTACTTTGATGACTAATTAAAGCCTATTGTAGATAAAGAATACCATGATAGTCCTAGGCTATGCAAAAATTCAATACCAAATGCTCGTTATTCTTTATCACAATGATCTCGCGAAATCTCCTGTCACATACAAAAAAAGAAAAACAAAAGACGGTGAAAATGTACATCCTTGTGGAGTTGTTTGTGTTGAGGGGATGGGCGAGCACCGCCGTCTGTATGTAAATATGTACAAATATACGTACATTTAGTTTCCAATTGGCCTTGACTCAGCACAGTTATGACGTAGTACCGTCCAAAGATGGCGCACGCTCGTTTTTGGCGCGCAAACTGGGGGTCCAATTTACTTCTCGTTTAAATTACACAAAAAACATTTTTTTTAAATAAAAAAAAGTGCAGTGACTATTAAGACATGAATAAGAATTAAAATAAAATATAAAATATTAACTGGAATATTCCCTATTGAGAAACAAAATAGCACAGCTTACTGTAGTGAAACCTTTTTAGTCCGGCTTCTTGTCATAGGGCCTGATTGGTTGTCTTTTGAAATGTTATTTCTGCTTAGAATTATGGAATCTGAAATTTGCACCACCTCTGAGGGATTTGGCTGAATAGGTCTACGGACTACATTTCGAGGCATGAGTGCAGGTTTCCAAGCAAGAGGGAGGCTCTGGCTATCATCTCTTTTGTTCATGTTGTTATATTGGATAAAATCAGACCATTTCAGCTAATATTTAAAAACTATTTTTATCTAAACAAAATGATTTTTTTTTAAACACTGGCTGCAGAGCTAGATAATAATATCTTGACTCTTGAGATACCATGACATCAAGCAGGTTATTATTTTCGAAGAACATGTGAAATTCTCACAATGTCTCAGCCGGCTGTGTTCAACACATTAAAACCAACAATAAGCCCGATATCTGGATGATCCTTGGGCTGTTGCGTCGTGCCTCATCATCGATCATCCTGAACTCATCTATGGGCCATGAAAGTGTACAATAATATCTCAAACAATAAGCTTGCCTACCTGTGTTGTATATCTTCATGAAGCTGAGATCAGCCTCTTGTTTCTCGTCCAGAGGTTGGTACTTCTCCTGGTAGTGCTCGATGCGCTGCAGAAAGTCTCGTAGAGCCATCTCGGTGTTCATGTTCTTGTAGTCGGGACTGTTCACCTTCACTTCCTGTCAGAAACATTACATAAGTTACGTAAATAACTGTACACCCAACATTTGAGTTGAAATTGATTAAATGATTATCGTTTTCAGTTAGTTAAACAGACTCACAACGGACAATAAATCAAATACAAGTAACTACACAATGAATCAAATATAATACATAGACAAAATTATAACTCAAACTAGGTAGCTATCTATGTAGTATGTAGGGCCAACAAATACAAATATATTTGATTAGTACTTTCAAATAACGGACCCACATACAAATGAGTTTTATAAACTACATTCAAATTCGTACAAAGTTTGTATTAATTAATCATAGATTTAGAGAATAACATATAAAAATAAAACACACATAAATAGTACAAATTGAAAAACATAATAGGGTAATAAAAATAAAGTAAAAGAAAATAATAGTTTATAAAAACGAAAATTTAAAAAGATTAATAAAAAGAACAAGAAACAAAATAGAAAATAATGAATTTAGATAATGTAACAAACAATAACACAGATCTATCCCACCTCCAAATAATGTGAGGGTTACAAAATAATCAGTATTGATTAAGGAATTAAATCAATTAATCATAAGAGTTCAGAATACATAATAATATAATACTGTATTGATGCAAATATAGTCATTCGATGTCAAATAAACCAAGCCGTGCAGGAAAGAAGCATTTTAGTGAAACTTGGCAAATCTACTCTTAATAATAGTATGTAGATTGATTGTGTAAAATTTTGTATTCCTGACGCGCTTAGTTTTTGAGTAACGCCCAGCTCAAAAACTCAAATTTGGCGACGCCGAGCGGCGTATCTTAATTGGTAACTTTTAAACAGTTGGATGTAAAAGGCTATTTTTTTTTAAATTTTACTAAAGAGTTTTTTACTGACACGTTAATTTTTATTTATTTGAATGCATTCCTGATTGTTAAACCATATAGAAAATCTAAATTTGTTTTTAAACCTACCCTACAGGAAAAAGTTTTTTTTAAAAGTGTTTTTGTATAGTAGTTGTTTTTTACATGTAGGCCTACAAAAAATTTGGGATGGGATGGCATTGGGATCATGATAATAGGTATCACAGAGTCATGCACCAAATGTGTTTTATAATGTCAGTTGATCACAACTTGTAACAATAATCATTAATAGGCTTCCTAGTAGAGGCTGATTTTTCAGGTAAAAACTTACATATAACACACACTTGGTGCATGACCCTGTGATATATCATGATTCATGAATCATGATCCCAGTGCCATCCTATCCCAATTTTGGTTTTATATGTTAAAAACATCTATACAAAAACATGTTTTTTTGTTTGTGTTTTTAAATACTTTTTCTTATAGGGTAGGTTTAAAAACAAATTTAGATTTTTTTACATGGTTTCACAATCAGGAAATCATTCAAATAAATTTAATAATAAATTAAATGATTAAATTTTTAAAAAAATAGCATTTTACATACAACGGTTAAAAAGTTACCAATTAAGGTACACCGCTCGGCGTCGCCAAATATGAGTTACTCGAAAACTAAGCGCGTCAGGAATACAAAATTTTCCACAATCAATCTCTCAATCTCAAAAAGTTTGATCAAAATCCTAGATGGTCATGGAAATGGCCTAGTTGATTTGACATGGAATTACCATAGGCCTCGGGTTTATTTTAAAATATCAAGTTTAAAAATGGCCATTACGTGAAGCCATTTGTCAATAGCGTTTAACATAAGACTAGTATTTAAGGCTTGGTGGTGAAAAAGGGGGTGAGGCTTTTTCCTTGAGGGCAGCTTATAATCAAGTAAATACAGTACTAGTGTTACAAGAAAATACTAAAATAGAAATTGAAAAAGTAGACAAACAAACACTGGGAAATTCATTGGCTTCAGACTCGGAGCAATGGGTAAACATTTCTCAGAGTAATGGGTTAACATTTCTTAAGTTTTGTCGTATTCATCATAAAAATTACGTTACTTAATTCTGGACAGACTTCCCAAGAACTTTTAGACAGCAGTGCAATGGGCGGCTGTCTGAAATTCTTAATTTCGAGGAATGCTTTTAACCATTAAATGACATTTATAATAGTTATAGGCTGTTAACAGCTCTATCTCAGTATTAAATTCTTCAAATAACAACCATTCAAAGTAGCTCAGTCAGAACACTATCAGCTCTAATGTATTAGTATTAGACATCAACAGCTGAAATTAGCACTAATCTAAACCAGAATGTATGTATGCTTGTCAAATTATTTAAACCAAAATAGAAACATATCAAAGACTTGATCACTAACAGGTATTTATGGGACGAGTTGATCAAAACAACTGCCTAGGTAGGTAATTAATGTTGTTGCTAGACCTACCTATACACAACATGTTTTATATTTACCAGAAATAGAATCTAGTCACATTTATAACGGAATAGTGTCCCCACGAAAGTTTAATTTATTTAAACCTTGATGGAGGAATTATTTTTATGATGTTTTTGTTTTCTGTTTCTACTTGATTGCATATTATAGGCCAAGCAACGAAGGACCATATGAGAGGATTTAGAACAAAAATTCCGGACAAACTGAATTTTTGCACCCTTCCAGAAACTGTCTTTAATAAAGGGAAAAAAGTTCTCAAACAACCACTTTTGTGCAGACATTTTCCAAGATGGCAGCCAACGCTCCAGCCCGATTTTTGAGGACTTTTTTCCCTTTATTAAGACACTTTCTGAAAGGTCTGTGCAAAAATTCAGCTTGCCGGGAATTTTTGCAGAAAAAATCCCTCGTTGCTTGGCCTATTAATGTAAATTGCATTGTTGAATGCAATACTTATTCCAAAAATGAGTTTGTACAATATTACTACAAATCGTTGTGGATACTGCCGGGTCCTATACCAGCCTTTACAAATACATACACAACATGGCCTACATGTTATTATAGATTAGAAAGGCCGAAACATACAGTTACAAGCTACCACATATTAGTAGCAAGATTACGGTTGATGAAAGTTTGTAGGATGGAGTAGGCCTACAGTAGTGTAAATTAAATGTTTTCTACATACAACAATGCTCTGGATAGCCATGTACCTACACAGAGGAATATCAAGTAGGAACTAGGAAATCTTCAAGAATTGTGTGGATGTGTTACAGACAATATACAGAAACACTCAAATCATTTGTCAGTTTCAAACTAAAATGAACAGAAAACCAGGGTGAATTGCAAAGCTACAGTTTGTCACCTGTTGGCGTGTTTCGTGTCCCTGGCTTCGCAAACACTCGGTTGACGTTACCATATCCGCAGCGAGAGTAATTAATTGTGAATCGTGAGCTCCAATTGTGTGCAATCAGAGGTAGGCATTTTGAATATTTATGTAAGAAAAATATTTTTCTAGCGGAATTGACCACATGCAGAGAGTGTGCCCAGTATGAAACAAGGATGAATGGAAGGAAGAAGATGAAGGGTAAGATAAAGGAAGATATGGAAGGATACGTAAGAAAAGAAATATAGAAAGAAGTGGAAGGACGTGGTAACAAAACCCAATTTGGTAAAGGATAACTATATTGATGATGTGTTAAGGAGCCATTTACCAATCCAAATTGAACTGAAGTAATGAATATTTTGTTTAATTAAACAATAGGCCTGTTAATTTAATATAATTTGTTTCAACACTAAGACATTTAGCTTGAAAGTTTATAAATTACAAAAATTTTATTTTCATTATTCTTAGTTTAGAATAAGGGCCTAGATAGAATAATTTACAATATAGCACTTTTGTGCATGTGAATTAAGGTTAAAAATACCCCAACTGGTACTAGAACCCAGAACCTAACCAGAAAAAAAAAGAATGTTAGTTGTGGCTTCAATGTGATAAAGCTCAAGTGTTATGCGGCTAGCCCCGAGGATCACGATTCACGACCGACTGATCGTAAATGATTAGGTGTCAGTGTCTATTCACCTGGTCACTATGTGGTATCTCTCCCAAGCAAAGGTTCTGGTAGTCAGGACTGTTGAGTTTGACTTCCTGAAGCAAGCAAACGAGACTAGTGTGAAGAACAAGGTCCAAGCCCATCGACAACAAGATAAAACAACCCTCCAGCAGCACTGGAAAACATTCGGCATAAAGGCAAGGGAGAAGCTTGGAATACAAAAGTTTCAGATGACGGAACACCAACTGTCATGGCCGACTTGTGAACAAGAATTACCGTGAGTGCCATATAAACACATGTTAATTGGGAGCATTTTATTGAAGATTCCTGAAAGCTGCATAGTATTCGGCAGTGCATATCAATTGAATATAGATTCTTATATTAGTAGGCCTAATTAACGTTTAAGCAAAGAAACGTTGGACAATAAAGTGTTTTTTACAATCAAAAGCTAGCAACTTGTAAAAGCAGGTCTAAGGGCTATGGCAGGTGGCCACTTTCAACGCTCTAATGGTAGACCTCCGTTTTGTGGCTTACAAAAAGTATTTTAATTTTTTCTTGAAGAATCTTAGCTTTCCGATATATTGACATCTAATCAAATATTTTATCAGTGTAGGCGATGAAAAATATGTGATATCTTATTCTCCGCCTATCGTAGCCATGTTTTTTTTTAAATTGCATTCGTTGCCCAACAGTCGGTCAAAGTTATAGATACTGAGCCGACAAAGCCTTCCTGAAACTCTCGGGTAAGGTCCAAGCAAGTCGGCAACAAATTAAAACAAACCACCAATAGCACTGCTAAACATTCTGTGGAGAAGTAAGTTATCTGGAATAAGGTCCAAGGAAATTGAACAGCAAAAACTCTTCTACCATACAACTTCCACTAGACTATTATTAACCTGCTGCATAAATCACCAGTAAATTGATAACAGAAATATTTTTGGTACATCATTCAGAACAGTAGCAGAGACATTATCTATTCAAAGGAAGGATGACTATGAAACTAATGAATAAAGACGATTGACATTATAGATAAGGTCTGCAGTGAAATCGGTGAAGAACTATTTACAACATATATATTGTATATACCGTACATTAGTATTCTACCCACACACTTACAGAACTGACTTTCAGTGAAAATGGTCCAAACCAACCCTGTTGGTGTAAACGTCGTCAAGTCCCAATAATGCTCAACTAGCAGTCAATTTTTAATTTGCATAACGTACATTATCTAAATCTGAAACTGTCTTTTGAAAGTTCCTTCTATGGAATACTACATATTACAGTCTGTTAAATTGTTGCACATGATAGTATTCTGCATCAGTCACCTGCAAAACACAGTCCAACCTTATAAGACAAGTTCTCTACCTCATCACGGAATCCTTCATTGAAGGAAAGGCGTTATCAGTTACGGGAGGGAGGGAGACGACCCATCAGTTATGGCAATTTGAGCCGGCATGCTTACACAGTGCACTCGGCATTCCCTCGTCAACTCGTTGCCTCTTAGTGGTCAATAAGCAGAGAGCATTTGGTTGAGCATTTCTCTCATATGATATCCGTGTCATTTGTGTCGAGTTCTACCACTAAACCAAACCTGCTGCAACAAAATCTCTCGTAAATATAAAGAAATCTACTTGTTCTTTTCATACATTTTTGGCTTTAGGCAATAATCACTGTACGTCTTTGTAACTTCTGTTTGTTGTGTTCACTTTCTTTCTCTAGAACACGTTCACTTTTAAATTTTAATACAATATAGGGCATTCAACATAGCCACATTGATTAGCAGCTACATGCGGCCCACAGTAAACTAAGAAAATTTGTACGTGATTACACTGTTATTAATGAGGCACAATGACACGAAAACAGTTTATTATGATCATCTACTAAATTTCAAATTTGAAAATAAACATTTCCTTACAAGTGATGGTAGTGCATGAGTCTTGCCATTCATCTAGGCTACATCGTGATGTTACCAATTAAACGTGACCGTCTTATTTTCTAAATAACCCACAATTTGAATGCCATATCAAACAATCAAACACAAACTGACCCTGCCAGGAGCGGGAAACAGTGACGGATAACGATGACGAAACACTTTTTGGTTGATATTGCTGAAAACCAAAAATTTAATATTGCGACACGATATAGGTCTAAACAAAATCGTGCCGATATCTTTAAGGAAAAAATATCGTTGAATAGATCTAAAATTTTTAGGAAACTGCTTATTTCAAGCCATTAAAAAAACATACATTTAAAAAAAGCTTGGTTGATGAAAGATGCTGAGTGGAATAAATGTAAGTTATAGGTCTTTGTGTAGGTAGTCATTTTGGACCTAGGTATACCTAGCATAAGTCCACGAGGGATATACAGGTAGATTAAAACTGGTCAACAAAGCTCCCATCTATGCCGAGTCTATTCCCGCGAAGCCCTAGATGACCCGCCTACCAAACGTCACGAAACGATGTATAGCGCAACGTTGTGTTGTCTTTTGGTGGTACCGCCTTCCGTTGTGTGCGATCGGCATCTGGCAGAGAGATGGAGAGACAGTAGACAGTAATCGCTATTCTGCCATGCCAAAATACATGATACGCGGACATTTAAACTGTCGAGTATTAGTAACGAATCAATTACTACATTTGTTTTCGATTCAAACAGGAATCGATTCAACCATGTCACTCATTTCCAATAATAATCACTCAGTACTGGTAATTAAGATTTAAGAAGAGCAAATAAAAACTAGGTACAATAGAGTTAGACCCTACTCTACAATGGGACATTCAAGACCATAATTTGTCCATGAAACTGGCAAATAAATATTCTACAGTCGACCATAGGCTCTTGAAAAACAACACTACTAACACGGATATGTTAGCTGTATGCCCAAATGATGTAAAGAAACCACAGTGATGAATAAACTAAGGTTTTTATTAGGTGTAGTACCTTCTTTTCTTTCACCAAGACACTTTTCAGCAAAATAGAATTTACTTAGGTTGTTCTGGGAGAGGAAATGGGGTGCTCCAAACGATAATTCTAGTGCCATGCGGACATGTGCTATTCCTTTACCCGAACAAATATCAGGCCTAACTTAGTTATAACAGTACTAGTCTCTCTCCAGCACCTAAAGTACCCTGCCACACTTCCATCCAGGAATGGTTTCTTGATACTAGTAGTTAGCAGAACATACGCTAATCTATGTATTTAAAAAACGTTACTGTTGGCTAAGCTCGAGAAAACCAGGCTTTGATGCAGAACGCAGAGGTAAAGTCAGGATCACTTGGAAGCTCTATCATTTGTGCTATCGGGTTGTGGTTTGCACCAAAATGTTAAGTAAGAATGTGTAATAGTTGGTATCAAGGCACATTTTCCAAATAATGCTCACTTTTCTTATTAACTGATCGTAAATATGACACCAAACAGCTAATTTGTAGTAATTTCCCAATTTTGTGTAAGAGACAATTATTTGAAATTTCAAAATCGGCTTTGACAGAGACCCGCACTCATTCTTTGTGAACATCCTCCCAAAAATGCAGATTTTTTGGATGAAAATTAAAAGTCAAAAAGCGGTACGTTCTGTATGTGAAATTAGCTGGATTTGACGATCGAGTGTTTTTAAATGGGCATTTAACGTTGTAAAAAAAGTTGGCCCGAGCTTGGCAAACAGTCTTAAGTCATCATCATCATAATCATATGTATAGAGCCTATACCTTAAATAGGATAGTCGGCAGATTCCTGTTAATGAGGCCTTAACGTATCTGTTCAAGTAGGCTTTCTGTAAATTAAACCACCAAATTGTAAATTAGGAATGCATTAGGGCTGCCCAACGATAAAAAAAAATCACATCGATATTGAAAGGGGATAATATATCGATATCGTGATTCGATATCGAACTTTTCAAGACGAGTATCGCTATTGTTTTTTTGTTTTTTATTTTACGTGTTATTAGTTATTACGTTCTTTGGGCGTATCCAAGGCCGCCCGCCGGCAATGCAGACATGCCACTGTCCATTTCATGAAGAACTCACAACAATACTTGTGGCGGCCCTGCGAAGAGATAGAAGCGAACTGATTTCGCTGTCTCTTCTACCCCCCTCTCTCTCTCTCTCTCTCTCTCTCTCTCCCTCTCTTATTATATTATATTAGGTTGGATGGAAGATAAGGCTTCACTAGCCTTAATCCCGCCTTAAAATAAAGACCTTTATCTCTCTCTCTCTCTCTCTCTCTCTCTCTCTCTCTCTCTCTCTCTCTCTCTCTCCCTCCCTCCCTCCCTCCCTCCCTCCCTCCCTCCCTGACTCTGTCTGGACACTACTGTAGTGTAACAACTTGAGCTGCCTCTTATGCTTTGCTGATATGAATGAGATTACACATGTGGTCTTGTTATAAAAATTTAAAAAAAAAAAAAAACGATATACATTTCCATATCGATATTGAATTATCGATATCATTGGGCAGCCCTAGGATGCATAGCATATAAATTAAAACAAAAATTATCAACAATATAGTATAAAAATGGTGAGTGCATTTAAGCTATCAATAGGCTAATGTCAAAAAAATGGCGGGCCATTTTTACCGACCAATGGTGGGTCCGTGGGTGCAATCGAAATTGATTGTCTCACAAAGTCAACACCATATTTTAAGTGTGTAATCAGCAAAGCTCCGTAATCGAGAAGTGTATAATTTTTATAATTTTCACACACAAGACAAGAATTGAATAGAGGTAGCACAGCAGACCACCAATAAGCATAGGCCTATTAATTTAGCAGCCATAAGCGTGGCACGGTAAATATGGTATGACAAGTTGTGGACAAGCCTTTAAAACGAGACATTCAATAATATTTTCATTACGTATCGATTTATCAAAATGTTATTGATTTGGGCCAAATGAATATCAACTACTTCTTACTATTGATTAACATTATTAATTGTAGTATTTTTACCTTTTAGTTCTTACCGTATCGGACCGAATATAGCGCGATGTTTTTTTCCGAAAATACTATCTCTAAAACAGCACTCGCGTTATTTTCGCGCGCTTGCATTTGAAATAGCGCCTAAACATAGGCCACCCGCAATACAACTCTCGCGCATCGGCTGCTGCGCATCGCCTCGCCCACCCACTCGACGCTAGCTGATCCCGTGAGGCGGTCGGGTGACGTCATCATGGGTTCCGCGGCAAAAGGCCGCGGGAATATTGCCGCCTATCACGGTTCACGGGTTCCGCAAAAAAATGACCACCAAAATAACTGTGGTAGAATTAAAAAGTTTTTTCTTGGGAATCGATCCCGAATCGATTCTAGGTCACAATGATCGATTTGTAGTCCCTTAATCAGACTGGTGAACTGTGGTTGGCCTATGTGAGCTTGTGCTTGGCCCTACCCTGTTAAAAAACATAGGACTAGGCCCTACATTGTTCAAAATGTTTTGTTGTTAGAATGAAAATTTAGTCTATTCATTCATTGTACGTATTGTAAATAAAAAATGTTTCTTGTACATTTTAATTTTCTCTGATTTTTCTTTTTTCTTGAAATGATTCTGAAAAATTGGGGGTCGTGTTATATTCGAGATCGTGCTATATTCGGTCCAATACGGTATTTAAATTAAACCATCAAATTATGTCTACTATAGGCCTATCCCTAAGGCCTCTGCCTACTGATGATCAGCCAACAAAGCAATGAATTTGTTTACTTCTTAATCTACCCAGTTCATGTAAATAATGAATAGATACAAATCTGTAATGAGATAATCATTAATCACTATATCCTAAGAGAATGTATTTACAGTGCAAATGGAGGGTGATAAAATTAACTAGCCTAGCCCTAGAGTTTCCAGATCAAAAGCTAGGATTGGTTTAAGCAGCCCCGCTATGCGGACAGTTTAGACCGGTGGCGGTGTAAAGGTGGCATCGTCTCACCATTATGTTCTGCTCGATGATGAGTGGGTCGTCGCACACAGACTCGACGAAGAACAACTTGAAGCCCATCTTGTTCACCACAAAGTCATGGATCATCCGCCGACGGTCCCACGTCGAGTTGGTGGCGTCAAACACCTGGAATTAAAAGATGGTCGATTAGGTTAATTAAAATCAACAAGGTGAATTTGAATTTATTTGGATTAAGGGCACAGGTCATAATGCACCACTCTAGCCTATAATAGGAGACATGAGGAGGGAAACCCCATAAAGGTCAGAACCACCCTGGTGAAAATTCTTGTCAAGATCTTGCAAGATGACAAGAACTTGTGTTAAGTAAGATCTTGCCAAGATCTTGCCAAGATTCTTGACAAGAATATTCTTGGCAAGATCTTGGCATACAAAAATATATACCATAAACAAGATATAAACAAGATCTTGTCAAAATCTGCCACCTGGTGTTAGCATATTGAACCTCATCACTAACAGTTACATCAAATAAGCCATGCAAGTCTGTATACATTTTTGTGCTGTCTCATTGTTTCAGTTTATTTAGAACTAGAGTAGACAGTTGATAAATAGACCTGGTCTACATGGTAGGCAAAGGCCACATACACATTTAAATAGCTACAGATAGTTGCCATGTCTTTTACAGGCCTCAGACTATGTGAGTATTTACAACCACTACTTGTAGTAGGCTTAGATGACAGTTGACTAAAAGTCTTATGCCTTGCACTATAGGCCTAGGCTTGTGTTTGCCGTAGCCTGCAGGCAAGCCTACTTGCTTTATGTTCTTGTTCACAGGCCCTAGATTAACAAGCCACAGATAAACATCTAATAAGGTGGCATAAAGTGTATCGAAATTGCATCAAGTAGGCCTACCGCATAAATAGACCAACCACAATCTTGCCAAGATTATACAAAATCTTGCCAAGATTTTACAAGATCTTGGCAAGTTCTTACAAGATCTTGGCAAGAATA
Organism: Sweltsa coloradensis; assembly: GCA_024449915.1. Classification (NCBI taxonomy): domain Eukaryota; kingdom Metazoa; phylum Arthropoda; class Insecta; order Plecoptera; family Chloroperlidae; genus Sweltsa; species Sweltsa coloradensis. The sequence continues at coordinate 816,928 of JAMZAV010000405.1, read as the reverse complement.
ATACAAGATCTTACAGTACAATCTTGCCAATATCTTGTCAAGATTTTTCAGCAGGGCAGGTAGGGGCATAGAGGGGATTCTAATGTCATGGTCGTCGTCGGGGAGGTCGTCAAGGGTAGGGGGAGGTCCCCGACACAACCTTTAGAGCTCGCCTCTAGTTTCGGGGAGTAATAATTATTAATTATACTCCTCTACTTACTAGATGATTGGATGAGCGAAGCAAAGACTTCAATTTCATTCACTTTTATTTTCACTTTCGTTACCCCAAGAAAAATAGCTCGGGCGTTTTGTTTTAGTTTGTTAATTTTTTGTCTGTTTATTCGCGCTCTAACGGGCAAACGGCATATGTGATCTTAATAAAAATTGGAGGGGACCTTTGAAATCTCTGAACTTAGACCTGCCACGTTTTTGGGTACAATCGAAGAAATATTTCTGATGAATATTGTACTTACGATTTTTTTCCGATTTTTAGTGCAATATTTTCGTGACATTTGGGCCGATTCTGACCAAACGGGTGGGGCTACAACATTCATATTTTACATGGACATTTAGATGATGGTGATGAAGTACCTTTTGAAAGAAAAATTTGAAAAAGTTAGCCAGAATCCATAGAAATAAAGGTTTTAATATAAGTGTTTTTAAATTAATAAATAACAATTAGGCCTAACTATAGAAACTTGACAACAATCTCCTACAATGCGTACTAAAAGCAAGTCGTCGGGCCTCCAGTATTTTACATTCTAATTACCATAGCAATAAGTACTAGGCCTACTATATAAAATTAAAAATTATCCTAATTTAACAAAAATGGTTTTGCAATGAAACTTGAAAAAAGTAAATAGATCCCACGCAAACTAAAAACTTAACAAAAAGGCTCATCCATCAACACGACTAAAAAAAGCATTTGCAAAGCAGCCTAGTGTTTACAAGATGGGACTTTATCTCTTATCTCGCCTTTTACGACTATTAGAGCCATGCTCCTAGCAGTCCCCTTCCCTCCACAACAATTGCTTGTAACGTGACACTTGAATGACTGGATACACTTGATCGTTCCCCACCCGCCGTAAAGGAGGTTATTTTTTTAACGGCCTTATGATTCAATAATATCAATCTTCAATGCAGTCAGCCTTGCAATTATTAATCATTTACTTTTTATTGATGTGCATTTCTCGCAGCAATGTGTAGCCTACAGCAGAACACCATGTAAGTACATGTCATGTTGACTGTAACTATATGATAATAATTCGATATCAATTTTTTTTGCAGATATGATAAGATAAGAGAAGACCATATCATAGACATCAAAATTACCTTGATTTTCATGCGATATCGATATTGTAACAAATAGTCTTTATTTTCGTTGTACAAATGGATCACAGATGAAACACAAGGACAAAGATAAAAAGTGTTGGTTAAATAAATAAATAAATAAATCCGTATTTATATTTAGAGTCTATCCACTTAAGTCACATAACTGATTTTCAGTGGGGGGACAGTACACCAAAGCGACCAAGCCAACCCTGTAGGCCCCGACCTAATCGACAAGTGAGCGATAACCAACCAAAGATAGATTTTTTTAATAGGAAATTAGCAATCAGTGGTATGGACAGTGCGAACACCCGCGGATTAACGCCAGAGTCAACAAGACCGATTCAGAACAACGTTCAATTTATTATGTGCCTCGTTGCTAGGACGGCTCAAAAGTCACCGTTTACAAATTCCTAAGACAAGAACTGATGGATTTAAGTCCAAATCAGAAGTTAAAAAATTCTGACTTTAGCGGGAATCGTACCCTGGACCTTCTGCGAGTGCATGCCTTTTGTTCCTTATGCAGGCTCAAAACAGGTTTTTTCCTACATCTTTCACAAAAGCGCAAGACTCCCCCCCCCCCACGCGTGGCTGGCCTGCCAGACGAGAGCACGCTGCGTAGTATAAACAGATGCTACCCGGCTCGTGTGTTATCTTTGTGAAGGTCGTGCTTTTCGGAAATATTAGTTCTCTGAAGTTTCATTTCAGCTTTTGTTGTGATTGTCATTCATTCATTTATGACATATTGTCAGTAACTATTCAATGTAAATATGAAACTAGTAGAAGAGGTAAATTGATTATTAAAATGTAATTATTGGACATACCTACACTGTTCTTATAAGAAATACTTTTTAATAGTTAATATTTTGACACTCTTTCTCAAACTGTAACTGAGGTTGAACAAAGAAATATTTTAACAATACTAATAATTTAATAAATACTAGGAAAATGCTTAAGTCCCGTCGCGTTGATGGATGAGCTTTTTTCAAGTTTTTAGTGTGCGTGGGATCGCTGTACTTCTTCAAGTTCCATTGAAAAATCATTTTTGTTAAATTAGAATAATTTTTATAAAGTAGTGCTAATTGCTATGGTAATTAGAATGTCAAATATCTGTAGGCCCGAATATTACTTTATGAACGCATTGTAGGTGATTGTTGTCAAGTTTCTATAGTTACTTGTTAATTATTGTTATAGCCTACACTTAAAAAAACTCATATTAAAACCTTTATTTCTGTGGATTCTGGATAACGTTTTCAACTTTTTCTTTCAAAAGGTATTACAGCACCATAACCTTTATGTCCATGTATAATATGAACGTTGTAGCCCCACCCGTTTGGTCTGAATCGGCCCAAATGGCACGAAAATGTCGCACTAAAAATCGAAAAAATTGTAAAAGTACGATATTCATGAGAAATATTTCTTTGATTGTGCCCAAAAACAATACACCTCTAGGTTCAGAGATTTCGAAGGTACCCTCCAATTTCCATCAAGATCAGATATGCCGTTTGCCTGTTAGTTAGCTAAAAAACTAAAAAACAGACAGGAAAAAAAAAAAAAACACCCGAGCTAAATTTTTTGGGGATCAGTGAAATTGAAGTCTTCGCTTTGCTCATCCAATTAAAAATAACAAAAACGACCATGAAACATGCATTATGATTAACATAAAATTAAACATTGCAGAAATGTACAAATAATAGGTGAGGGCAAGAACATAAACACCAAACCGTCAAAACATCAAGTTTAAGACAGCAATGTACTAGTCCTTACTTTAGAACAAAATATGTTCCATATTGAAGGACAATGGGTGCTAGGAGTACTCATGACATTAGATGTATATAGATGTAGGCCTATATAACAAGCTTATTTGAATTTCCTTTTATTCCAATTGGATTCTTGGCATATTGCATTGAAGATTGCATTGATATTGATAGAAGTTTTTTTATGGGGATTGGTAGTAGTTTTCTGAAACGAAAGGTACCGAATATATAGAATATGCCTCGATCAAGCTAAAATCAGCTACCAGTATGGAAAATCAGCAATAATACATAGTCACATTTTGACAAATTAGCATAAACTAGCATTTTTAGCATAAATGAAAAGTCCAGCATTAGCATACGTTAATAATTAGCAAAAATAAAAATAATCTAAGACATCTAAAACTTATCAAAAGTTGGTGAAATAAGCTTTAATTGCTATGTTTAGTTTTTAGCATTTTGGCCTAGGCCTACAGTTAGGTATTTATCTAAAAGGTATGTGATGGGAGCCTAGCGATAGATGACACATACCGCCACCTCCCCGCCGCACTCCAGCCACGAGCACATGTCGTGCATCGCCTCAACGGCGCACTGCGTTCGTATCGCCATGGCCTCCATGTTGTCTTGTCGGAAGAACTCGTGGCTCTTGTAAGCAGACGTCACCTGGCGGCGATATTCCCCGAGGTTGAATACCTGCAACAGCGGTGATTGTTGTTGAAACAGTACCAGCATGAAGAAACACAAGACCACATAAGAACAAAACTCCTCGCTTCCAAGAGGCCAATAAATTTTATTCTCCCAAACACACAGTCGGGATACCATACCTGAACACACCAGGGAAAGCATTTTAAAGTGGTTAAACCTACAAAAGGTTGTGAGTTTGCTTCTTTGATAGACCTTGAGCCGACTGTAACCCCCGTTCCCCGGGTTGGCAGGTAAGAGGGTGGTTTTAGGTTCTTAAATATAATTATTGACTTTTGATCTCCGCTTGTTAGCCATAACGGTTTCGGCAAGTGGACCCACCAGGGGTGAACAAATTACCCACTGGAAAAATAATAAATTTTGATCGTAAAGGCGCCTTCAAATCCTCCCCCTATGCAGGGCGGAAGGTCTACTTGATGGTTTAGAGTTAAGGTACTTGAATATATTGAATTTTAAACAAAAGAGCAGGGAAGTGTGTTGTCACCTGCACTGTTATTCATAACCGTGATGGATGACATCCACAACAAGGTAAAGATGGAGGCAATGGAAGATGTGGAGGTTATGTTGTTTGCCGATGACTTGGTGGCATGGTCCGAGTATGAGGAGGTACTCCAGAGATATACGGACTTGTGGAATAGGAACATCGAAGAAGCAGGTATGAAAATAAGCGTGGTAAAGAGTGAGGTTGTAACTTGTAACTATGCCAGAAGAAGGGGACACACGGAAGTATCAAGCACATAACTAGGGAAACGCCAAAGTCGTTGATAGACGAGTGACTGAGCCATGTGTTGAGTACCCGGGAACATCCCTTTTCCTCCCCTATACCTTAGACTAAATAGCCCAGTATGGGGAATGATACTAAGTATTCAACACATGGCTTACTCACTCGTCTATCAACGACTTTGGCGTTTCCCTAGTCTAGTTGGCTAAGGCGCCCTTACACCCGGACCGTAATGTAGGAGACCTGGGTTCAATCCCCTGGTCGGATAAGATTTTGTAGTTTATGGATTGTATTTAAAAAAAATATTAAACATGTTTTGAAATGTATATAAGGCAGTTTAGTCTACATCAACTGTGACAATACTATGGAAAACATAGCCAGCACAAAATACGAGTAGAGATTGCAAGGTTTACTCAATCTCCCAGGGGAATTTGGGGGTACCTTGAACATGCAAGTTTTGATAGACCTAGTTTGTCACTGCATAACTGCATTACAAATATTTTTTCCACTGCCTCCATCGCAACAACCGAGTAACATCTAAGAAGCAGTGATTTTTTCAAAAGTAGTGAAACCATTGTCGTTAAAAGAATTCCTACACAATGTTAGGCCTATTTTTCAGTTTATTATTTCTTGTAGGTTTAAATCGAAATGGATTGTGCTCATTTTGTTAGCAGTTCTAAGTTACCTGGTCACGGATGTCTGTTAAAAATCTCAGCTCAATCTATTTGGCCGTTCGGCCGTATGAGTCCGGACAAACAGACAGACATTTAACATACAGACAATGGTCACGGCCAAGGCCCGATCAAGTAGCGTTATAAAATCCTCATTCGCTTCGCTCACTCGTCTAATGAACATTAGAGGAGAAACCCTGAAAGTGGTGGTGTCATGTACAGAGACCTAGGGACTTGGGGTTTGTTAGGTTGGCTGCACTGCTGATGTGTAATGACGTCATGGTTTTACGTCGTTGGAGCTTTGTACCTTCCCGACGGCCAACGCCCTGGTCCACAGTCTTACTTTGTAAGTCATGTAACTTGTATCATCTTTATACCTAATAAATAATTATACGTGTGTACCTACCAGTGTTTTCTATAATACACTACAGTGGCGACGATGGAGAACGAGAAAAACAACTTTCGAACAGTAATTGTCAATGAAATTCAAAAGTGAAATAGGTGCTTCAGGTAGGGAGGCCTAGGCTAGGCTAGGACCTATATGCTTAGGTACGATTTCAAGCATGGCGGCGATAGGCCAAATTGGTGCTTCGATATCGCGGAAGAGTCATGGCACTCTTATATTGAAAGGTTTGAGAACTTTTACAAATGCAATGTTTTGGACGAAAGTCTACGGACATGCACATTGCTGGCAGTAATAGGTGCAAAGACATATAACCTATTAAAGGGGCTGTGCGAGCCGGTACTCCAGTCGGCAAAGATGTTAGATGACTTAGTTAAGATAGTAGGGGAACATTTGCATCCCAAACCTTCTCGCATTGCCAAGAGATACAAATTTCATAGGTGTGTGCAGTCCGAAAACGAATCAATTGCCGATTTCGTGGTTAAATTAAAAAGTCTCACAACACATTGTGAATTCGGTGCTAATCTACAGGAAACATTAAGGGATAGACTAGTATGCGGATTAAGTAATGATGGCATCAGGGAACGCCTGTTGGAAAAATCCAACCCTACATTTGAGCAGGTAGTGACGATTGCCTCTTCATTGGAGGCGGCCAGAAAGAATGCTTCCGATTTGGGGCGCGAACGATCGCTTGCAACATATGCATCTGTTCAACATATGCAGAGAGGAAATCAAGGCAGTTCCAAGCCTAGGCCTAGGCCTAGCAGCTTTTCACAACCGGATAGACCTACCACTTCAGGGCAAAGCAGTGATGATAGGCCTACTAACTATGCATGTTATGCTATGGTAGTGCTTCACACCTAGGAAACAAGTGTGTGACACTTGTGGTAAAAAGGGTCATCTTCATAAGGTTTGTGGGCGTTTCAATACTAATGCCGGTACAAGGAGAGGCTCAGAAAAAAAAGTTCAACATTCTCAGGCTAGGGGCTCTCACAAATTCATGGCTGCGGCAAATGATAACGTGGAACTAGGGTCTGGAAGTGATTCAGACAGTCAGGCTGAAAGAAATAACATTTATCATTTAGGTTTAGATTTGAATACCAAACAGGTTCAATGCAACCAAATAACAGGAATAAATAGCAAACCATTGATGGTTAATGTCACGATAGAAAACAGTGACCTTGAAATGGAGCTAGATACTGGTTCGGTAGTTTCAGCTATTTCTAGTGTGACATTTAAGAGGCACTTCAAGGCACTAAAGCTACACAGTACCGATTTGATTTTACGTTCTTATGACGGGGGAGACACACACAAGCAAAATCAGCAAAATCAAAAGGAGTCCAATTAGTCTCAGCCAAACAAGATGCCAACCAACTTAAAGCTAAAGGAAATACCAATACTAGGAATCAAATATACTCCTGATACTTAATAAATTCAACTAAACAATACCCCTCTACTAAAAAAACAAAAGATAGTAAAATTAAAGCCAGGGGAAGGGGTACTGCACGTAAATGTACAGGCTAAAGGTAGGGCCTAATACAGATACAAAATTGTAAGATCTGTAGCCTATGTGATACCCGGGGGAGGACCACCTTTAATGGGGAGGGAATGGATGGTACAGTTCCAGGTACGTACCAGTTCAACTTCCATTTAAATTTGTTAAAGAAGAACCTCAACTGGCAGCCTTAATGTCAGAATTTCCAGAGGTGTTCTCAGGGGGCCTAGGTACTTATACCAAGGGTACAGGCAAACTATACTTGAAAGAAAATGTCAAGCCTAAGTTCTGCAAGGCGAGACATCTTCCATTCTCATTGAAACCTAAAGTGGAAGAGAAATTAAGTTGTCTTGAAAAATTGGGCGTAATTTCTCCGGTAGATCATTCGGAATGGGCAACGCCTATTGTACCGGTTCCAAAAACAGGAGGCGGAGTAAGAATTTGTGGGGATTACAAGACCACATTGAATCCTTACTTGGACGTAGACAGGTGTCCAGTACAAAAAATTGAAGAGTTATTTGCTACGCTTTCGGGAGGGAAACATTTTAGCAAGATAGATCTTTCTTCAGCATATTTACAAATTGAGCTAGATGAGGCATCCAAGAAGTATGTTACCATTAATACACATTAGGGTTTATTTACCTACAATCGCGTCCCTTATGGGGTAGCTTCATCTCCAGGTTTATTTCAACGTAAGATGGAGCAAACATTACAAGGATTGAAGGGGGTACTTATTTTTCTCGATGACTAACTACCATTTTTGGACCCAAAAGAGGAATTCCAATTATGGCAGCTAGTAGACTACAAAGATATGCTGCATTCTTGGCAGGTTTTCAATATGACATAAAATTTGTAAAATCTGCTAAGAACCTAGCAGATGCCTTTTCAAGAATTCCAAATTAGCCGATTCTCCCAAAAGGTCCAGAGGCAAGGACGATGGTCCGGTTTCGTATTTGCATTATGTAGAAACCAGTTGCTTACCAGTTCATAGCAAGGAGATTTCCAAGGAAACACAGAAGGATACAGTGTTTTAGGTTGTAAGTAGATATGTTATGGATGGGTGGCCTACAAACTGAAAATCACAATTTTATGTTTTTTTTTTCGATTTTTAAATAATTTCTTCGACTTATAACACTACATGCTGAAACCGATTGTAATGATTTTTTCACAGACCCTCGATTTTACAAATTCATATATTCGTGTGAAATTTGAGCGCAATCGAAATATTATTTCTCATGAAAATCGCAATTTTACAATTTTTTCAATTTTTAAACAATTTCTTTGACTTATAACACCTAGCCTTACATGCTTTATCCAATTGTAACTTGATTATTTCACAGAACCTTAATTTTATGAATTAATATATTGGTGTAAAATTTGAGCGCAATCGAAAAATTATTTCTCGTGAAAATCACAATTTTGCGATTTTTTTTCATTTTTTAAAATTACAATATTTTTTGTTTCTAAAAAATGTTTTCGACTTAGTGATTTTTTCAAAGAACAACAGAAAATCTGCATCACACATGGCAGCTCAATGCACCAATTACGATCATCCAACAACGCGCCTGAAAAAGCGTTTAGGAAGTTTAGTTTTAACTCTTTGCTTTCTAGAAGTCAAGTATGATGTAAATCACTTAAGAGTCGGAAGCAGGGCCGAGCGCTTTCAAATTTTGCGGCGACTGCCTAAGATAAATCGTCCGCTATCGGTAGCTCTGTCAATACAGTTGCGTCTTCTCCCCTTGGGTCCTAAGCTACCCGCATTACCAGCCACGTTTCAAACCACGAGATATTATTTGGTGGCGAGTTGGATGATTTCATGCGACTGACTGCCACATCCGAAGTTTTTAATGACAAAATAAATAATTATAATGCACATCTTGTGAAAAGAGACGTAAATTACACTCTAGAAATATCGACAGAACGTTTTATAACTATTAAAAGTGTGACAATTTTTTACGCTTATCGCAAGTTATCGTGCATCTGTATAAATATCGCTCTAGACCGCACGCTTACCGTGGTCATTGTTGGCCGAGTGGTTAGAGCTCTTGTTTTGCATGCGAGAGGACGTCGGTTCGAGCCCCGTCTAGGAAAACTTTTTTACTTTTTGTTACTCATTCCATTATTGTTGTTCACTTATAATTTGTGACGGAAACAATTTTTATAACATTCCAGTGCAAATTACTCTAATGGCGAAGGCTTTCTCGCATCCGTGCAGCGGCAATCGGCAAGTTATGAAAGTTGGACCCCTACCGGCGGTAGAACAAGATGACATTATACTTTTTAGAAAGCCTAATTCAAAATACATACCATAAACCGTATACGAAAAGAATCCGCCTTGTTCTACATGCCGTTTTGGCGATTTGAGCGCGCCGCGACGCTTCCGCATGACGTTTCACCCTTTTGATCCTTGTTCTAAATCAATAACTTTGTACGATTATTTAGAAGACGAATCGACCGTTCCAGTGAATACCCACATTTACCCATTAAAAATAGTTTAGAGTATTTAAATTGGCCTAAAACGCAAAAATGTGACTTATTATCAATTTTACTTTGATATTCAATGCCAATTTACGAAAACGTTTGAAAACATATTGTTGGTTTATCAGTCTTAAAAACATGCTGTCACATGTATTATAATACTACAATGCACAGGTAGTTATACGAAGTCGCTGAGATAGTGCATGACATGCGTTTGTTCGGCCGCGCGTCTTATTTACTTCCGCTGTCGCGCAGAGTACTACTATTCACTGTGAGGTCCGGGGGCCAAACCGAACACATGTAACAGACAAATTGGCAATAAAACTTCTAACATCATTTAAATATGTAATAATTTGAATCAATTACTTAAATTTTCTGACACATGTCACGTCAAATATTAATTTATTATGTAGCACGTAGGCATGTTAAAGTGTGCATGACATTCTTGTATGGCTTCTACCGGAACGTAATCTAGGGCGACGGTCGTTCGCCCGCAGCCAAGCTAGGCGATGGATAACTCGACCCTGTTTACTCCCACCCGAGTTGGGGGGTTTTCAGCTATCTGCACACGCCGCCCCGAAAAATTTACAGTCTTGAAACTCGGTGTATGACCTGATATGTGGTTCATGATCTACAAAAAAAATCAGCCCGATCCGATAACCAGTTCTGTGTTAAAATATTGCGTAAAATCGACGAAAAACTTCCGGCTTGCTGGGTGGGTGGCTAACTAAAGTTTATCTATCCTTGAGATACAAAGTGACCATCGGCGGACGAGACCGGGATCGGTCGTCCCGTCTATTGTCTGCATTTTTCCCTTTCCACCTTTTTTGGCGTGACCGAACTTGGGAGCGAACATGGGTTTTTTCTACCTGCCTCCACACATTTCAAATCTATTGTGATGAAAATAATGTATTCAGCGAAATATTTTTTTAAAATTGCATGTATTTAATAACGTGGTTCAAATGTATAGCTTGAGTTATGAAATGCGTTTTTTTCCCTAGTGTCTACGATCAAAACTGACTGAAATATATAAATATTATTATATTACTAAATGATACTATCAAAATATATTATAGAAGCATTATCCGTAACTCAAGTCAGTTTTTATCGTAGAATTTCGTCCCAAAAATGAAATTCAAGACTCACGCTTAATATTTTATCAACGTTATTAGATATTTGTAATTGAACAAAAAATATCAATAAATAAATAGAACAATAGAACAGGAAGAGAATACAGCAGGTAAAAACCCTCAGCTTCTAGGATGGTCTATTTTACGACTACACGCGACAACCCTTAGCAGCTGCCTCATACCCATACCCGACGCGTCCGTCGATGGTCTCTTTGTAACTCAAGGATTGATAAACTTAAATATGATGGTAAATGGTTGGCTTAGCGCTTGTCAACAGGCGAAATGATCTTACTTCTTTTCTATGCGAAACTAGGGAGAAAGAATGAAATGCTTGGCTCAACTTCTATATCCCACAGCATTCACAGCCGAAAACTTTTGAACGAGAGCTTGGCTACCGTTTTTTTTTTTTACAATTTTTTTTATTTGGGGGGTATTAAACTACCAAAAATATTTGTGATGTTACCAAAACACGTGAAATATTAAAATTTTAATTGAAAGGGTAATTTTATTAATACTATGTTGGCCTATACCTGATTGTTATTATCAATTAGTTAGTTTTGTTCATTAGTTTTGCTCATTGCTATTAGGTTTAAACCTCACAATAATGAATATAGTATAGCAGCTTGGTGCAAAAACATTCTCTCGGAAGGTTTGATGTCCACGTACATGGTTCTTCGTCATTATTGTTTTCTTGAACAGTCTCTTCGACCTTAGACACTTTTTATAAAGTTTCACCGACACTTACCAGCTCTTGTAGACTATATCGGTTTTACTGGGGGTTTTACTACTGGGTGTATTTTGTTTTTTCAATAGCACAAGATAATTGATCAACAGCCCAACGGCAAGAATAGTGGAATTTCACATTAAGTTTTCAATATGTATCTTCATACGGTAACAGATACGAGTAAAAAAACACGTCTTTTTGGTACAGGTCGATAACTGACTCAATGTCTAACAATTTGCCGTCACAAAATAGACAGTGTCTGATCGATTACTTTCTTGAGTTTAGGACACTTCCTTTTTGGTTCGTCATCCATAGCTACAATTCGTATAAACATAGATCTTGAAACACAGTTTACCCATTTTGGTAATGCATTAAGAAAGTTATATCATCTACTCCATGAAATTAATGTTCGATCATGTTATAACAATAATATGGAATCGAATTTGGTGAATACTATTAGGGGTATATAATACGATCCAGTCATAGTGCTATAAAAAGAATATTATCTTGAATCATATCTAGGTGCCAGTTAGGGCGCCGCAGCCAAGCCGCGGTGCGCTATACACTCAGGCACCTTATATACAGCAAGCAGATTTGAGGTGATTTTTTTAGATCTCATTTCTTTTGAGTGTGTAAGGTTTGGCTGTATTTTACAAGTTTTTGTTATGTGTGGGATAACAAACACGCAAATTATCTCTAAGCACGGAACAAACAACAATAAACGTTGTGTACTGCTACAGTAGCATACAACCAGACGGACTTTAAATTCCAAATTGTATTTACAGTGTTGGCCACACTATTCAGTTTTAAAAATTCCATCAATGAAGCCGCTCTGTTTTAAAGAAATTATTATATTTGTGATGCAAGACTGCGATGCAGCTTTGTTCCTGCATTTGCTGTCGATTGACAAAAGCTGTAACGAAATGTTCAATTGACCTGAAATATAACATAGCATTTATATAAACTTACACAGCTAAATCACCAAGACATTTGTTGATACCTACATGGCCGAATGGTAAAGTATGAGCGGTTTGGCGCTTATATATCTCACAATGTGCTCGTCGCGACAGCGGAAGTAAATAAGACGCGCAGCCGAACAAACGCATGTCATGCACTATCTCGGCGACTTCGTATAATTATCTGTGCATTGAAGTATTATAACACATGTGACAGCATGTTTTTAAGACTGATAAACCAACAATATGTTTTCAAACGTTCTCGTAAATTGGCATTGAATATCAAAGTAAAATTGATAAAAAGTCACATTTTTGCGTTTGTGCACAAACACTATAGTGACATATTTTTATTATATTTTGTTCCCCGAAAAAGTTCAAAACTTCCTAAATGAATATAAATTTGTATCATAAGACTTATATTATTTCTATTATGGTAAGTTATCAGCATTTGTAAGGTAGCGTCAAAAATGTATAGGCCTAACGATTTTTACGTTTTCACACACGTGCGCGACCCGGCACCTCCACCAAAATCATTAATAATACTCGCAAACCCCTAGAGAAAATGAATTATCTTCTTGGAAGTGGAAGAACTATTTCATTGTTTTTACCAGTGGCGGCTCGTGGACATTAGAACACGTGGTGCTAATATACAGCAAACGTAAATCATGCATAGGGCCTATGGGTTATGTGTGACAGGGAAGGAGGGGTGTGTGAGGTTGTCACAATACCCACCTCCGCCACACAAATAAACATAATTGAATAACAATTAAACTGCAATCAATAATTACCTACAGCGACTGCTGTAGGGTTGAAGACTGACGACTGACGAGTGTAGTGATTGCAAGGGTGCGAGGCTAGCGGGCGAACCTATACAGAGCCCGAGTGCGCGAGTCCCGATAGCACCAGAAGACCGGTTTGCGTTTCGTTTTACCCGTGTTATTCCCTGTCGTTGCGTGCTAAAAGGGCTTAAAAGTCGTCGAATTCGGTGCGGAGCACATCGCAGGTTTCTACATATGCTTGGTTCAAAACCATCACCACCATGTACTACGCGGTATGAAAAAGTTGACCATCCGCACGGCCGCGGATACTTTTGAATACTTAATTTTTCAATACCTACACATTGAACTTATCAAAAATCAGTTTAATGGAGATGGATGATTTATGGTGGTGGTGCTACAGCACCAGCGCACAATAGCACGAGTCGCCACTGGTTTTTACTATAAGTATTATCAGAGGAGCATATTTTTATACTAGGAAAACGCTTAAGTCCCGCCGCGTTGTTGGATGAGCGTAATTGGTGCATTGAGCTGCCATGTGTTATGCTGATTTTCTGTTGTTCTGTGAAAAAATTATTGCTTAGTCGAAGATTTTTTTAAATTAAATTAAATAAAATAAAAAATTAACTTAATTTTTTTAACAAATCGTAATTAAAAAAAAAAAAATCGTAAAATTGCAATTTTCATAAGAAATAATTATTCGATTGCGCTCAAATTTAACACGAGTATATAAATTGATGAAATTAAAGTTCTGTGAAAAAATCATTACTATAGGATAAAGCATGTAGGTGTAATAAGTCAAAGAATCGTTTTAAAAAAGAAAAAACCCGTAAAATTTCGATTTTCATGAGAAAATAGTTTTTCGATTACGCTCAAATTTCACACGAATATCTTAATTCATAAAATTAAGGTTATGTGAAAAAATCATTACAATCGGATAAAGCGTGTAGGTGTTATAAGTCAAAGAAATTTTAAAAAAATCGAAAAAAATCGTAAAATTGCGTTTTTTATAAGAAAAAATTTCCCGATTGCGCTCAAAAACGTGGCAGTTCTAAGTTCAGAGATTTCGAAGGTCTCCATAAAATTTCATCGCAATCGGAGTATCGGTTTAGCCGGAATCGTGCTAACAAACAGACAAAAATACAAAAAAAAAAAAAAAAAAAAAAAAAGAAAAAAAAACATTCCGGATTTTTTTCTCCAGTGTAGTAGAATGGAATCTTCGCTTCGCTCGCTACGCTCGCTACGCTCATCCAATAACATAATCTTTCCATGCACGGTATAGTTAAGAAAATACCAGGTCACTTTCTCACTAAAATTGCAAACCGGTACAAAAACGTAATTTTTATTAGTTTCTTGGGACACCGGTACAAGTGTTATGAAAACGGTACTGTACCGGTCAAACCGGTGGTCACCTTATTTATTCTTCACTACATAATATCATGCGATAATAAAATAATGTCAACATAATTACTTATAGTTAATTTCTCATGATACATCAAGCAAGCGGTGGATGCAGTGCTTTTCAAAACAGATTTTCTAGAAACAAAAGCTACCTTCTTTTGTTTATTTTGTTTACAATCTGTACCTAGTTCCCAAGATACAATGCTTTTTATTAAATTTGCTATGGTTACTGTCGTCATGTTACGAAAATTATATGAACATAAAAACAAAGTAAGTTTCACTGGTAAGGGTCACTGGTAGGGCTCGACATTTGCGTTTGACGGGGTAGGCCCTACCTCACGATGGCGATATCAGACTGTGATGACGTCAAAGCTGCCGTTATCGGCTTTCGTACATGCGATCCTAACGCACAGACGCGGAACTCTGTGCAGCCATCAAATCCCATTTTGGGCCTACTTCTGAGCCGTTTTGTGTAACTTTTACTGATGTAATTTAACGATTATGACCATAGTTATGGTTCAAACAATATCAAATTTCACCACAGTGTTTAGAATAGTAAAATTAATACCGCGCTGTCATGAAAAATGGATATTACTTATTTCAATGCAGTAAAGTTCATCATCAAGTTCCAAAGTTATCATTTTTTTCCGAAGCAATAACCGACCAAAGAAAAAAATGGACAAATCCGATGTGTTCAAAATTTATTTTTGAGTATGGTTGAATTTTTTCATAATTATTTGATCATAACTGTAGAGCTTGTTATTTAATTTCTAACACTCTGCAGCCGCCCCTGTAACCTGTCTATGCATTAGGCTCTTAAGAAGTGTTCCTTTGATGCCATGAATTTCAAGTTTTTGTAGCAATATTTTATGACTAGGGAAACGCCAAAGTCGTTGTTAGACGAGTGAGTGAGCCATGTGTTGAGTACCCGGTAACATTCCTTTTCTTCCCCCTACCGTAGGCCTCCCTAGCCTATCATAGGCTACAGTGGAGCATTGGCCTAAAGTTAAACTATGGCCTAAGGGTCATTCTCCACTAACTGGCAGGTTGCGGACGGGACATTTAGAAACTTATAATATTCATTAAAGTGTGACAAATATCCTAAACATAAGTGTCAATATACTTGTTTTAATGTTCAGACACCCCTAAAGCTGAAAATTAGGATGATAATTAGGAGAAAAAAACATTGATGGATTAAAAAAAATTATTTACATGGGATGCGGACGGGACGCACAAAGTTCATGTTTTTAAATCAACACTATTCCAGATCAAAATTCTCTGAAATGTTAAATCTTTTTTTAGTCTGTTTGGATATTTGCTAAATATAACTCTTCACAAACAACATACTGAAGATTGGAAATTAAATCAATAAGTTTAAAACCTATACGGAATTAATCAAATTTTGTTGTGAGATGCGGACGGGACAATGCGGACGGGACAGTTTTTATCTCCATACTAAATGTAATGTCAATTATTTACTTAATTAATAAATATGGTCCAAAACCAAATTCTGTACTATAACTTCACATTTTATTGATAACCCACTGTATTTTTGATACAATCTCTTTGCTGTAGCCAAAGTATCGTGCTTGACGATCAATCGGTGGAGGATCTCCTGGCAGTGTAGCGAGATATGCTGTATTATTAATCTTTTCAAATTGTGGGTTGTCCATTGCATCTAATTTATTTTTTGTCATTGACGCTGGCTTGAACATGTATTTAACCATAATGCTATCTACCACAATTTCAATGACTTGGCCTGGCCACCATTGGTCGTCGTAAAGTAGGCCTACGGCAATCCAGGTTCCTTCAGAAAGTTCTCCGTATACCTTATGTGGGGGGTGTCTACCCAAACGTCTTCCCATCTGATTCTTCATCTCCCTGTGATTGAAGAAGCTGATGCTGATTTTTGGTCTGGGGACCAGAAAATGGAGAGTTATTTGAGCATTGGATTGAGAAAGGACCGATTGGTTGACCTTTTTTAAACATTGCAAAAATAGGATCTATCCAGCAGGTTTGGGTCTTTTTCTTCTTCAATTTCTTCTTTGAAGCCATGGCCACTGTAGGCCTACTAATTTAATTTCCATCTAGCCTGGCCAGTAGGCCTACCTACAATATATAGTAGCCTAGCCTAGTAGGCCTACATAATAAGTAACATGATGTTTAATCCTAATCTCGCTGGTAATTTGTTGCCGTCAAAGCACATTTCTTACAAAAAAGACTTTTCTTGGGATTTCAATTTTTTCAACTTAATATTTGTTTTTAAGAATGGTTTACCCTAACATTAAAGCAACAAAACGGAAATATCATGCATCCCTACATTCTTGTATCAAAATCTAAGTCCAAACATTTATTCCGTCAGCACTCGTTCAAGCCTAGATGCGGACGGGACACAATTGATAAATTCCATATAAAAATAATTTACCAACGAAATTTGTTTAAACTTTGTGTACTTCATTACTAATATGCAAATAAAGAGAATACAAAAAATCAAAATTCTAGCTTTAGTTGTTGGAGTTGTACAAAAGATTAGCTGGTAATCTGGTTCTCGAACTTAGCAAATTATTTTTAAAAATATATATTTTCATGGGAATGTAATATTTTTTCAAAATTTTTGTGTTTTAAGTATATACACACACACACAATAATAATTAAAAAAGAAATCATCAAAAAAATACACTCACTGTTATCAAAATCAAAATCTGAAAGTTTGTCCCGTCCGCACCCATTTTCCGATAAAATGTACACATATTATCATGACTTTGTTGCTTGGTGTACCAAAAACACGTTATATCTTTGTAATACTAAGATTCTTCAGACTTTCTTCTTTAAAATGATATATAACATGAAGTAGTGAGGTACAAAAAATATTTTGCAATTTCAGTTTCACATTACTACCCTCAACTTAAATACCCTATTATTTATACGAATATAATTATCAAACTTAAATGCAAATGTTCCCGGGTACTCAACACATGACTCGCTCACTCGTCTCACAACGACTTTGGCGTTTCCCTAGTCTAGTTGGCTAAAGCGCCCCTATAGCCGAAATGTGGGAGACATAGGTTCAATCCCCTGGTCGGGAAAAATTTTGTAATTTATGGACTGCATTTAAAAAATTATTAAACATGTTTTGAAATGCATATAACGCAGTGTAGTCCATCATCTGTGGCAATAGGGCTACTATGGTAAACATAGCCAGTACAAAATACGTGAAAATATTGCAAGGTTTACTCAATCTACGAGCGGAATTTGGGGGTACCTTGACATGCAACATTTGATAGACCTTGCATGGGCACGGCATTTCACGGCCAGGCGAAAAACAAACAAAAAATTATCTTTTCAAAATCTAAACCATTGTCGTTAAAATAATTTCTAAACATTGAAAGCCTATTTTTCAATTTATTATTTCTTGTAGGTTTAAATCGCAATGGATCTAGCTGATTTTGTTAGCAGTTCTCAGTAAACTCGTAACGGATGTATGTTTAAAATTTCAGCGCAATCTGTTCAGCGATTCGGCTGATTTTCAACGTACACACACGCACGCAGACTAACAGAATAAGGGCCGTTTAAGTTGAATGGAGATCACTCCATTCGCTGCGCTCACTCGTTTAATCAACATTCAACACAGTCAAAACCCTTGCTTAGGTGGCAGAATATTCCTAGTACATGTTTTCGGTTATCGAGTGCATTTAGAACATAATTTTCGAAATCAGCTAATGCTGTTAGGGTGGATCTAGCTTTTTGGAAACCGTGTTGTGATGTAGTAAGTATATTGTGTTTTTCAAGGAATTCCACTAACCAGACAAATGTAATTAGGTAGGCCCTACTTCATGTTACTTAAACTTTCCCTTAATCTGATTGGAGAATTGTGAATTTTGAATGGGCTATGTTGTTAGCTTTTCAAAAAAAATAAATAAAAATACCGGGAGCAGGGATAAAGGTCTATAGTTAGTTGCCTCATACTTGCTCCCATTTTTAAATAGTGGAACAATATTGGATACCTAGTTTAAAAATGCCATTTTCATAAGAAGAATTGAAAATGTTCATTAAAGGTTTCTTAATACTATTTATACATTTTTTAATTAAAGTAGTAGGGATTTCATCCCACCCACATGATGTAGCATTTCCAAGATCTCTCACTATTTCGACGATTTCTGACTCAGTTACTTGTGTAAGTATGAAAGTATCAGTTACTTCCCAACTTTTGTTAGCACATAGTGTTATTGGATCTACGTTATTGTTTGTGGGGCCTATATCTACCAATTTGTAGATTTCTCTAAATGAACGGTTAAATGTGTTTGCTACAGTTTCGGGTTTTATTATGGTAGGAGTGAAAATATCATGACCGCCCAAGGTTAATGTGATATTTGTAACAATAGGTTTTTGTTGGTGTAAGTTTCATTTTTAACCACTTGCCATATGGTGTTACCCTTATTTTTTGGCATTTTTAATAAACTTGTAGGTAGGTGTAATAATTGGAAGATTTTTTAGCTTCTTTCAGTTTGATCATGTATTGCTTTTTATTTAGTTTATAAACTTGTTTTAACTCCTCATTAGTCATTATTACTAAGTTTATGCCTAACTTATCCTATATTGTTCCTTTTTTTGTAGAGATGTGCAAAAATGGTTTTTTAAAGTTTGAAAATTCGTGCCTTAAAAATAAAAATTCGCGATTTGTCGCGATTTACCAAAAAACACTATTTTCTCATGCACAACTAAAAAAAAAAATTACAAGTTTCAGGATAATTTGATTGATTTAAAAGAAAAACAAGCACATGAGAGTGAAGTTCAGAATCAGTTTTTATTTTAAGCTCAATTTCAGCCTTCAGTTTTCAAAGTTTCAGACAGTTTTTACCAAAATTAATTTCGACTACCCGGCACCTCCACCAAAATTACGAAATTATGAATTTTATGTAGGGGGGGGGGGCCTAATGTCTTTTGATATGGATTTGAAGTATTTTGAGCTTACTCGCGTTCAAACGATTATTACGATCTCACAATCGTGTTGTATGACCCGGCACCTCCACCATATGTACCAGCCAGGATTAATTTAATTTCGACTACGTACCCGGTACCTCCACCAGGACTTTGATATATATATATTTTAATTTCGTGACCTAATTCGCGTTTAAACTTTAAAGACATAATTGCTAATTTCGCCACTAGTTCGCGGTATTTACTAAAATTTCGCAAAAATTCGCAAATTGGAAATTGATACCATTCAATCACAATTCAGGAGATTCATGTGCAAACTGAATTTGAAGGGATTATTGCAACTTTAAAAAAATTCGAGAATTTCGTTGTCACCATTTTTGCACATCTCTACTTATTTGTATACTCATTATTTTTATTTCTTCTGTTATCAAACTTTTGTTTGCATTCTTTATTTTTACTTGTTTCAGGGGGAAAATAGTTTTGAATTGTGTTTTTAATATGTGCAGGAAAGTGCTATATTTTTCATTTGTATCGGTAGGCCTACTTGTGAAAATATCCTCCCAAGTTTGGTTGTGCATGCACTCATTGAATGTGCATATAGCTTCTTGATCGAAAGATCTCTTTTTAATTACTTTACCTTTGACTGTATTTAGGCTTTTCAAGTATTTCTGCTTTGAATGTTATTACTTAAGCATTATGATTTGATAGAGCTAAGTCAAAATTGTATAGTACAGTAAGATCTCTCTTATCCGAGTTGGATGAGACCGGGGGCACCTTGGATTTGCGAAAAACTCGGATGGCGCGGATCAATTGTTTATTTGCTCTCGTAGCATAGCCTGATGTGGTAAAATGATATATGACACATGTAATGGATAAAGGAACATAAAATACACACGATACACTTCATACAGGGTATACTAAATGATTTAATAGCTTGTAATTCAAGCTCACGAACACACGTACACAATTAGGCCTACATGTCGTAATAAAAACGTATGTCTAGGCCTAGGCCTAGGCCTAAACTCGACGCAGTAGGCCTAGGCCTACAATGCAAACATAGGCCTAGGCCTAGCTCTCTTTCTCATGTGGGAAAACCTCTCACTACTATGCCCGCGCTGAAGCTCACGACGCAAGATAAGTCTGGGAAAGAAATAAGATAAGCCCAGGAATAACAATTCAATGCGTCGTGATTACGAATTTCGTGAATCGGTTGAAACATGATTGCATCTAGTTCCACAACGACCATCTTTGAACAGCTGTGTGTGAGATGGCTGGATCGTATGCGCACGCGCAGGCGCGCGACGCACACTGACCTCTATATGCTCAGTGGGTGGCACTGACGCTTACCGGCGATGCGCCCGACGCACACTGACCACTGAACTCTATATGCTCAGTACACTGATGCACACTGCTCGAAAGTCGAGATATATCGCCGATCTATCTTCTTTGCACTCACTCGTAAGGCATGCCTACAAATGTATGCGAGTACATTTAAAAAAGTGCGGCGCGGCGTCTGTAATTATTTTTATGTTTTATTTACGTATTTAAAACTTTAATTTATTTTTTTATTTATTTATTATTTTTTTTGCGGCTCGGTTAACACGGAACATCGGATAAGAGGAGATCGGATAAGAGAGATCTTACTGTATATCATAAAATTGAGGGTTTATATTAACCCGAGAGTAGTCGCGTGTGGTCTTTTAGACCGACTTTTTTTTTCAACAGTTGGTATTTGTACAGCGCGCATGCGTGGCTTGTCTAGTTCCTCCTACCTTCCCAAAATAGATTTGTGAAGCCAGTGTGCAATACGCGATTCAGTGTTCTGCAGAACTTCATCTAAAATAAGAGGTCCTGTTTGGTTGCTTGGTCTTTTCGACCGCTGCGCGACTACTAAGGGAGGCAAAAATATGCATACTCAATCACTATTATGAGACATGTATTTTGTTATTGGGGTTGATTATTCTTCAACATACAGTTTTGGCATAATATTACTGTCTTGGTTTACTAATAATTCGAACTACATGGTGTTTCAAAACATATTTTTATACCTTTTTGTAGGTTTGCAACATTCTGTGTTTGATTGATTATTGATTGATTATGTATTGATTGTTTATTGATAATTGATTAATATAACCATGTATGCTGTCACATATATGATACATTATCTTATATTAGTAATCAAAACGTAATCCTAACGTTATTAGCCCATAATAAATAATGCGGTCTAAAGGACCGGGCGCGACTACTAACGTTACAAACAGGGGCGCGACTACTCTCGGGTTAAAGTAATTATAATATGATCTATGCATGTATTACTATTTACTAAGAGCTCTTGTTACTAATTGGATGAGCGTAGCGAGCGAAGCGAAGATTCCATTTCACCACACTGGAGAAAAAAATCCGTAATGTTTTTTTTTCCATTTTTTTTTGTATTTTTGTGTTTGTCCACACGATTCCGGCTCAACCGATACTCCAATTGCGATGAAATTTTATGGAGGCCTTCAAAATCTCTGAACTTAGAACTGCCACGTTTTTGAGCGCAATCGAAAAATTATTTCTCATTAAAATCGCAATTTAATGATTTTTTTTTATTAAAAAAAATTCTTTGACTTATAACACCTATGCTTTATCCGATTGTTATGATTTTTTCACAAAGCCTTAATTTTATGAATTAATATATTCCTGTGAAATTTGAGCGCAATCGAAAAATTATTTCTTATGAAAATCGCAATTTTACAATTTATTTTTATTTTTAAAACATTCTTCGACTTATAATACCTACATGCTTTATTCGATTGTAATGATTTTTTAACAGAACCATAATTTTATAAATTAATATACTGGTGTGGTGTGAAATTTAAGCACAATCAAAAAATAATTTCTTATGAAAATTGCAATTTTACGCATTTTTTGTTTAAAAAAAAATTTCTTCGACTTATAACATGCTTTATCCGATTGTACCGGTAATGATATTTTCACAGAACCTCAATTTTATGAATTTATTATTTGTGTAAAATTTGAGCGCAACCGAAAAATTATTTTTCATGAAAATCGCAATTTTACACTTTTTTTGTTTTAAAAAAAATACGCTCATCCAACAACGCGCCTGAAAAAGCGTTTGCGAAGCTTCCTAGTTAACTGTGGCATGTAGGTTGAATGAACTAATAATATTTTCAAAATTTATTGTAGGCCTATCTTGTGAGTTTTCCAGTATGTTTATACTAAAATCACCACATAATAGAATGTTCTTATTTTCTTTGTGTAATATCTCAAGAAGTTTCAAAAGTTCATTTTGAAATACTTCTAGACTGCTAGTTGGGGTTCTGTAGGCCTATACTGATCACAATTAAATACCCTTTTACCCTAATTGTTTGTTCGTTATTATAATTTCTAGAGCTGAAAATTCGAAGTGAGTCTCTATATACCGTACCTACTTATTAAGGTAACTATTTCCCGTACTTCTACCTGTGTCATTCGTGTTCTTACAAAAATGCATGTTCCTCCATATCCATAGGCCTATGGTCTACATAAGGGTTGTTAATGTAGAAGATGTACCTAGTGGGGTTGTTGTGTGGCTCGTTGGTCTTGTGGTTAGCGTATCTGCTTCCAATGCAGAAGGTCCGGGGTTCGATTCCCGCTTAAGTCAGAAGTTTTATAACTTCTGATTTGGACTTAAGTCCATCAGTTCTTGTCTTAGGAGTTTGTAAACGGTGACTTTGGAGCCGTCCTAGCAACGAAGCACATAATAAATTTCAGAGTTGTTCTGAATCGGCCTTGTTGATTCTGGCGTTGATTCGCGGGTGTTCGCACTATCCATACCACTGATTGCTATATTTCCTATTAAAAATATCGATCTTTGGTTGGTTATCGCTCACTCGTCGATTGCGCCGGGGCCTGCAGGGTTGGCTTAGTCGCTTTGATTTAAAGTCCCCCACTGAAAATCAGTTATATAACTGAGTGGGTAGACTCTAAATAAGATTTATTTATTTATTTATTTTATTGCATAATTGCATTCCATTGTTTTTTTTTGCAGAAATTGCCTGACAAAGAGGACAAAGGAGAGAGGACAAAGGTCTGTAGTTACTATAGGCCCTAGCTTTAATTCAATTTTGGCACCCTCGTTGCAAAAGCTTGAGGACACCTGATGTAGATGATAATATTTTCCTTATGTTAGGCCTAATAGACCCAGAAAAACAAAGCCGGTGCCGTATGCTAGGCCTCGGAGATGACGATGATTCGATGAATTGGGCCTAATTTGGCAAGAACTTCACCAATTTTTACTATCTGTGCTTGTTGACTACCTATACGTACATTAAGTTTCCCAACTTACCTTGGTGTTTATTCCGATCCAGTTCAGGTAGCGCGAGAGTTTCTTCGATATATACGTCTTGCCCCGCGCAGGCAAGCCCACCATCGCAATCACATGTGGACTGTTGACATAGTTAACACGTTCGCCTGCACACAAAAAAATCACGAAGTTAATACTAGCAGCAATGCAATGCAGGCTCTGTTTTAACTAGACCGGTATAAAATTGCAATTTGTGCAATTAGTTCCTTAATAACTTTTTATTTTTTCATCCTTCCACACTGCTAACATAGGCCTAAAGGTTTTGTAAACTCAAAGTCAGCCTTGATTGAACGACCTTCAAAATGGTCACGTGAACAACTCAGCACAACCAATGCAGAAAACTAAAAATGCTATCATGCAATGGCTGCCTGATTTTGCAGCACTGGAAGTACCTTGACAGCTGAATTATTAGGTCATATTACTGACAGTTGTTCAAATTAAAGTGGTATTTTAGATGCCTACGCTTTAACTTTCATAACAGTGGCGTGCAGAGGTTCGATAGGGACTGGCGCGAGCACAATCATATTAATGGGTACACCCACCCCGTGAATGTACTTGCGTTGGCCATACGGGGTCTGGGGCAAAGCCCCAGCCGGCGGAGGCGGAAAATTTTTGGGTCCTTTTTTCCCTCAAGATAGTTTGTAGTGCGATCTGAGACATGGAGGGTACTAAATTACTAATTGCAAATTTGCAATAATTTATAACAAACTTTCCAAGGATTTGCTATAGTATTTGCTATATTTTTTATTTATTTCAAATTTAATATTAAATTAACCATTTACCATTTTCAATTTGTGGATATGTTTTTAATATAGGTACGTACTGATAAAATTATAATGTGGATATATACAATTTCTAAATATGGTCTGTTTGATCGTAAGGTAATTAGCACACAGAATGTAACATTAATCACAGGTTTTTAACTAGGAAAAAGTAGATGTCTATTGAGCAAATTGTAAAATATTACTTACAATACTTCCTATATGCATATGGTTCTGACAACAACAAGAGTGACAGTGTCTATCTAATGGTAGACTAGGTGACGTTTGTATACTTCTGAAGAAGCAGCCAGGAGCGGATCCAGGTGCTCTCAAAGGAAGGGGCGACTCACGGGGGGCTGGAGGGCACAGCCCCCCAGCTTAGCCCCGCATGGAAAAAAAAGAGGTTTTGAATGTAGAGAAGGTTCAACATAGGGCGTCAAGAAGGTTTACGGGGAAGGTCTAGGCCAGGGGTCGGCAACAGGCGGCCCGCGGGCCGTCACGGCCCGCAGGTCTAATTTTTGTGGCCCCCAGTAATATATGACTTACACAAAAATTACTATTTATTTCTCCTACTTTTAATTTTAAATTAAAATTGTGAATTTAAAACTTCAATATATTTTGTAAATATTATATTGAGTCGTTCTCAATTTGATTTGATTGTCCACTTGAACTGCTGCTGCTATTCACCACTCTGTACTTTGTGCAAAGCTTAGTGTGCTGAAGGTAACTACGGATAAGTTGATAAAATTAATTAATTTTTTAATAGCACGTTCGTCTCTACAACACAGAGAGTTCAAAGAGTTCTTGGATGAAGTTCAGGCGCAGTACAATGATTTGCTGCTGCATAGCAACGTACGTTGGCTAAGTAAGGGTAACGTATTACAGAGATTCTGGGCACTCAGAAAAGAAATTTCGACATTTTTGGAAAATTTAAATTCCCCGGTTGCCAATGACTTTCATGCATTTCTTCAAAACGAATTTGAAATGCTAGCGTTGGCTTTCTTAAACGACATTTTGGGCCACCTGAACACGCTTCAAGGCAAATCTACAAGGTAGAGACAAGTTAATTTGTGACCTGATTCAGAATGTTAAATCGTTCAAGCGCAAATTAACCATCTTTGAAATGTATTACACAGGTGAACTTCTTCATTTTCCAACATTGTCCGAGTACAAACTTGACTGCGAGTCAGATGCAGATGTATCTGAATTCTGTGATTTTATTGCAAAACTAAAAAGTTAATTAGAAACAAGA
Organism: Sweltsa coloradensis; assembly: GCA_024449915.1. Lineage (NCBI taxonomy): Eukaryota > Metazoa > Arthropoda > Insecta > Plecoptera > Chloroperlidae > Sweltsa > Sweltsa coloradensis. The sequence goes on along the minus strand of JAMZAV010000405.1, from coordinate 791,110 downwards.
TTTCGCCAATTTTGATTTAATTGAGCAATTGGCTCACATCTTGAAACATCCCCTTTCTTTGAGTCCAACAGGAGAGTGGAGCAAGGTAGCTGCAAGTTTATTCCACGTATCACAAGCAAAACTTCAGCTAGAAATTAATTTACTTCCAAGAGGACACGTCACTTAAATCTTTACTGCCCAACACGCCCACACAAGTATTCTGGGCAAAATACGTTTTGAACTGCGAAAGATTGCGATATACACATGTACGTAATGTTCCGATCAACATACATCTGCAAAGCATCGTTTTCAAGAATGAACAGTGTAAAAAATAAACTAAGGTCCAAAATCACTGACAAGCACCTGGAAGACCTATTACGGATTTCCTTTACCAATCGTGAGCCGAATTTTAAGAAACTAGCTCAAGAGAGAAGGTGTTATTTCTCGCACTAACAAAATCACCGGACCCAAGATGACCTATGGCCCCTCACATGTCAAGCAGTACTGGTAAGTGGCCCCATACACAATCTAGTTGCCGACCCCTGGTCTAGGCGGTGGCGGTGGGAGGAGGATGATAAGAGGAATGTAGAGACGGTAGGGCCTATGACAATGTCACTGCAATGTTAGGGGAGTTGGGTTGGGAAGAGGGAAGAAAAAGGGAGGTTAGGTTGTGCAATATGTACACTGTACAGGGGGTGGGGACATGAGAGGCTTTACAGGGGTGGGGGATCATTCATGGAAGTTCCAGCGGAAAGTAGCCCTAGTAAGAACGGATATGGGTCGGTATGGTTTCTTGGAAGGGACTGTTAGGGAGCGGAATGACTTGTCTAGGGATGTTGTAGCTAGTGGGTCTTTGAGGGAATTTAGATTGTGTTTTGGGGAGGGCAGTACTAATTAGGTCTGGGGGGAGTGAGTGGTTGCCACCGGGTGGAAAGGCACATTTGTAACCAAAAATAATTAGCCTAGGCCTATGTTATGTTTCACATAAATGGAAGTGCTAAGAACATGTAAAGAATCAGACCTCCATAGGCTGTAGTGTAGCCCCTAGGCAAAGTCAATAGAGAAACCAAGATAGGTAGAGCTAAGAGAGACATAGGCCTAGGCCACATGTACACACGGTTCTGTGCACTTAGCCTAGTAATAGTGACGCATTCCAGCGGTGGCGGTCATACTGCGTGCAATAAGCGACCGCAAAAGTTACATCTATGAAATCACCTAAAATATGTAGCACCATGGTCCATGCACTAGTTTCTAGGTTGATGCACTAGCCTAGGCAGGCACGGTTCTAGCCCCAAAAACTTGGGGAGGCCCAACTAGTCCTGCCATGGGGGGGCCTGGGGGCGAACGACCCCAGAATTGTCCCGCAGGGCGTTTTTTTATTTTCGTGTACTTTAGAAGGTGTATTTTTGACTGTACGGAAATTCTGGAGATTTCAATAAGGGGTATTTATGAGTATATTTACTGGGCACAATATATAAATTCAGAGTTTTAATTATAATTTTGATCTCGCAAACAAGAAATATGTGGCTCAAAGCTAAGAAATTCTTACAGCTTGCAAATTGGTTTAGAAAATTTAAAAAAAAAAATTGTCGAACGGTATTAGCAACATGTCAATAGATGAATAGAATTTACAAGGTGAACTGTAAACGCCGATTTATTGATGAAAACTTATTGGGCTACTTGCTAAGCTCGTACTCGCAGGAGATTACGAGCACGTCGGCTACGTCACCACCGATAAGAAACTCACGCCAGCACCTCCAGGTCTGGATATAGTTTGAGACTTTTGTCAGTCAAAGGGAGGTATTATAGCGGCATCTCGTGTAACACATTGATGATACATGATAAAATATAATTTTTAAGTTGACAGATAAACAATGAGACGTTCAACGCTTTCCATCAGACGTATTTAAAAGAATTAATATGAATTTGGAAATAATTATGAGAGAAATCGCCCGGGCCTAATCGGGCCGCCCCGTAAAACCGCGCCTGAGCCTAGGTAGCCTAGCTCATGCCTAAGGGTCTTTCCCGACTAGGGCCTAAGATAGGCCCTACTTAGCCTAGGCCTAGTAGGTTCTAGGGTCTAGGTCTAAAGCTAGGCATACTCCAAAGAAGCTAAGGGCTAGGCCAAGGAAGGGTAGGTAGGTAGGGCCTAACCTAGCCTAGCCAAGGAATATTCCAGGCAGACTGTGCTAGGTGGAGTCTTGGCCAGCGGCCTTCGCTATCGTGCAATAGGCATACAAACATTTGGAGTGACTCGACACTCGGCAGTCCACAAAGTCCAAAGGCTAGGAGGGCCCACTAAGCCCCTACGGTCAGGTCCCCCTAGGTCTAGGCACCTAATAAACATGCAGAATTTACCAAGCTTTCATAGCATAACGCCAACCGAAGAAGGATTATTAAGCATGCGTATATATCTAAATATAATTCATACTTGATTTTACGATATCACTCATTTTCGTATGGTAAGGCTAGCTAGGCCCTAGTATGACGCCGTTTGTCAGGTCGGGTTGGTTGGGTGGTTGACCTTTTGAGGTTATGTTCAAGGTTGGCAGATTATTGATAGAACCAGCGCTGCATTTATCGGCTTGGTTCCGATTCAGTGTCGCCAACAGTTGAAAGATGATGGTGCTTTAAAAGCTGCTGGCGGGTAAATCATTATTTCTCTATGGGTAAATCATTGATATATTTTAACGGTGATTTTAACCCCTATAGTATGGGGTAAATCGATCTGACCGAAATCAAATACCAGGAACTACGTGGTCAGTGAGTGGAATTATTAATTTCTAGGAAAACGCTTAAGTCCCGCCGCGTTGTTGGATGAGCGTAATTGGTGCATTGAGCTGCCATGACATCCATAACATTGTGTTACGCGGATTTTCTGTTTTCTGTGAAAAAAACATTACTTAGTCGAAGATTTTTTTTTAATTAAATTTTAAAAAATAAAAAATTTACGTAATTTTTTTAATAATTCGTAATTTTTTTAAAAAGAAAAAAACCCGTAAAATTTCGATTTTCATAAGAAATAATTTTTCGATTACGCTCAAATTTCACACGAATATCTTAATTCATAAAATTAAGCTTCTGTGAAAAAATCATTACAAACGGATAAAGCATGTAGGTGTTTAAGTCGAAGAAATTTTTTTTAAATCGAAAAAAATCGTAAAATTGCGTTTTTTAGAGAAAAAATTTCGATTGCGCTCAAAAACGTGGCAGTTCTAAGTTCAAAGATTTCGAAGGCCTCCATAAAATTTCATCGCAATCGGAGTATCGGTTTAGCCGGAATCGTGTTAACAGACACACAAAAATACAAAAAAAAAAAAAAAACATTCCGGATTTTTTTCTTCAGTGTAGTGAAATGGAATCTTCGCTTCGCTCGCTACGCTCATCCAATTATACCAAAGGATACTAGGCCTAATACTATTATACACTTATACCGTTCTCTTTGGACTCTTGTCACCTTCTGTCACTGTCACTGTCAAGTGTCACTGTAACAAACTCCAAAATACCCGTTGTAAAAGGCCAATTTAGCCAAACGATAATTCCCGTTTCCCAGATATAGGCCCTAGCTAGTTATGCTTTCAAGCGAGCCTACACAAAGTTTGTAGTAATTTACACTAATTTCAAAATATCTTCTTTGGATAAAAAAAACACATGGCTGCTCAAGTAGTGACTGGGTGCTGGGAATACCCTGTGTACTACCCCTAGGTCGTGCCCTAGGTAGGTACTACCGCACCGCAACACCATAGAAAATATAATTGGATGAGCGTAACGAGCGAAGCGAAGATTCCATTTCACTTCACTGGAGAAAAAAAATCCGGAATGTTTTTTTTTCTTTTTTTTCTGTTTTTTCTGTTTGTTACTGTTAACACGATTCCGGCTAAACCAATACTAAAAAACCACCAAAAAATTTTTGTAGAGGCCTTTGAAATCTCTGAACTTAGAACTGCCACGTTTATGAGCACAACCAAAAAATTATTTCTCATGAAAATCGTAATTTTACGATTTTTTTCGATTTTAAAAAAATTCTTCGACTATAACACCTAGGCCCTACATGTTTTATCCGATTGTAATAATTTTTTCACAGAACCTTTATTTTATGAATTCATATATTCGTGTGAAATTTGAGCGTAATCGAAAAATTATTTCTCATGAAAATCGCAATTTTACGATTTTTTAAATTTCTTCGACTTTAACACTACATGCTTTATCCGAAAGTAATGATTTTTCACAGAACCTTAATTTTACGAATTAATATATTCCTGTGAAATTTGAGCGTAATCGAAAAATTATTTCTCATAAAAATCGCAATTTTACGCTTTTTTTGTTTTTAAAAAATTACACTCATCCAACAACGCGCCTGAAAAAGCGTTTACGTTATCTGTGGCTATGGCTGCTATGCAAGGCCGTCTAGATATACCATCACGAGGGCCTCGTGCTATGGCACCACCGCACCACCCTACGAGAACTGGGAAGAGGGTGCTCCTATAGTTCTGCTCAACAAATAATGTTTTACTTTGTTCATCGTAGAACATTTTTTGTAAAAGTTTTTAGGCTCAATATTTTGTAGATGTTGGCTTGCTCGATTGATATGTTAAATGATACTCGTTAATATTTACAATATTCCAGTGGTGGGGACTGGGGAGTACCTAGACACATGTATCTAGGTACATTGTGTGTACCTTTACCTATACCTAGATACAAATACACTAGGAAAACGCTTAAGTCCCGCCGCGTTGTTGGATGAGCGTAATATTGGTGCATTGAGCTGCCATTGTGTTATGCGGATTTTCTGTTGTTCTGTGAAAAAATTATTACTAAGTGGAAGATTTTTTTTAAATTAAATTAAATAAAATTAAAAATTTACTTAATTTTTTTATTAATCGTAATTTTAAAAAAATAAAAAAATCGTAAAATTGCGATTTTCATAAGAAATAATTATTCGATTGCGCTCAAATTTTACACGAATATATAAATTCATAAAATTAAGGTTCTGTGAAAAAATCATTACAATAGGATAAAGCATGTAGTTGTTATAAGTCAAAGAATTGTTTTAAAAAGAAAAAAAACTGTAAAATTTCGATTTTCATGAGAAATAGTTTTTCGATTGCGCTCAAATTTCACAAGAATATCTTAATTCATGAAATTAAGGTTCTGTGAAAAAATCGTTAAAATCGGATTAAGCATGTAGGTGTTATAAGTCGAAGAATTTTTTTAAAAATCGAAAAAAATCGTAAAATTGCGATTTTTATGAGAAAAAATTCTCGATTGTGCTCAAAAACGTGGCAGTTTTAAGTTCAGAGATTTCGAAGGCCTCCATAAAATTTCATCACAATTGGAGTATCGGTTTAGCCGGAATCGTGTTAACAAACACACAATAATACAAACAGAAAAAAAAGAAAAAAAGAAAGAAAAACATTCCGGATTTTTTTCTCCAGTGTAGTGAAATGGAATCTTCGCTTCGCTCGCTTCGCTCGCTACGCTCATCCAAAAATTGTACCTGTACCTGTATCTAGATACTATTTTTTGTGTAACTTTGGCAAATTTAGATACAAAGATACAAGATACTTTCTCTCAAATTAAATTTTAGATCATAATGTTCCACACTAGCCTAGAGGATATGGGGGAGGTTTTTAATGTCGCTGGCCAGAGCTCGCCTCTAGTTTCGGGAAGTAAAATACTTCCCTACATACTAGCTGATGATCCCGAGATGGATATTTTTTATCTTTCCACGCCTTTTACGATCTCTAGTCCAAATTCTCTTCCTGACCCAGAGAAATAAATTCTTATGCATAAATCTTAAATTTAATCAATTTCTTGAGTACCGTTTATATACCATCGTTTTGCAATCCTCTGCTCCAGTATATAGGCCTAGGGCATTCAGTCCGGGGGGGGGGGAGGAGGAGGGAATATTTATACCGTTTTAAAAACAGGCTAATTAAAAGCATGTTTGAAACTTCGTTGCTATTAAATTAAATAAAGTCAATATTGATTCTCTAAATTGACGGGCAAATAATGATTGAAACAAATTATACTGATCTTAAATCTAAAATTTTGTATGTAAGATTATAATAGTGCTATAATATATTTTTCCATTTGGGCACAAAATGACTTCTGTGTCAAAGGTAAATAAATAATTAATATTGAAAACATTTAAACTCGTCTAGGTTTACAATCACAAGAAAGTATCACAGTGCACGTGTTAAAATATTTTCATTAACTTATTTTCCCTTCATTGTTCTAATATACTTGCCATCTTATCATTTTCATAATCATATATATAATAATTATACTTATAATTTGTTATCAGCATTTATTTTTAAAAGTACCAATGTATCCATCAGGTACTTTACTAAGTATCTTGTATCTTTATCTGTATCTACATCCATTTGAGCCAAAGTATCTTTACCTATACCTGCAACACACTGCAATATTCTTGAATTTAAAATCTATAATCTGGAATAATTAGGGGGTTTGGGGTTATGGCTTGCCACATGAACTTTTTCTAAATTGAAGGTCATTTTGATAGAAATGTATGCATTTTAATGAAGAATAATGATCATAATAATATTATGGTATGCATAATATGCAATTCATATCACAAAGTGTCATTCGGTGGACAATGGGTTGTTTTGGTAATTACCCCCGTTTCCCCTTCGTTTTCGTTACACATAGTTGGTTGGTTACAAGTACAACAATATTTATTTTTGACTAGGTCAGTGAAATGAAGTTTGGTGTGTGTCTTGAAGGAAGTCATCAAAGTATTACTTTACATAAATAAAATCCTAAAAAAATAACCAAAGCAATCAACGACTTTGGCGTTTTTCTAAAGTTCGTCCAGTATCAGTTGACGAATTTCGTTTTCCTCAAAGGGACAATTAAAAGACCAGATTTGTCTACATCTCTTGGCAAGATCATCTATCTGTCAAAGAGGCGCACAAAGAAATTACAGACGGGCAACACTGACGACGGTCATCGAAGACTGAATTTCAGTAGTCGGCGAAAAAGCCGAAATTCGTAAACGAAACTATATGCCGGTGATAGATGATGATGACGGACGATTACAAAAAACATGCCTCATTTGGGATTCGAACCCACGTCCACGTAGAGCCATACGCTTCGGACCAGCGTCCTAATCGCATGTGCCACCGCGGACGACAACGAATCCACGTCCTCGTAGAGCCATACGCTTCGGACCAGCGTCCTAATCGCATGTGCCACCGCGGAAGACATCGAACCCACGTCCTCGTAGAGCCATACGCTTCGGACCAGCGCCCTAATCGCGTGTGCCACCGCGGACGACATCGAACCCACGTCCTCGTAGAGCCATACGCTTCGGACCAGAGTCCTAATTGCATGTGCCACCGTAGACGACAACGAACCCACGTCCTCGTAGAGCCATACGCTTCGGACCAGAGTCCTAATTGCATGTGCCACCGTAGACGACAATGAACCCACGTCCTCGTAGAGCCATACGCTTCGGACAGCGTCCTAATCGCATGTGCCACCGCGGACGACATCGAACCCACGTCCTCGTAGAGCCATACGCTTCGGATCAGCGCTCTAATCGCATATGTCACCGCGGACGGCTTGTACAGTTACTGGGGAGACTACAATACCTTGGTCCTTGTACAGCGTCCCACGCGTAGCACGATACAAATAAGATTAGATAACAAATAAGCAAATCGTCTTCCGGTTTTGATCACGAGTGCTGATACACTCAGATACAGTGATCTTGAATGCGGCGAACCTATGCACGAGCGCACGGTGCCACTGACACTTGGTTAACAACGTCCGCCCTTGACAAATACTTAACCTTCCATCCAATCTATTATCTATTCAACTCTATCATGCGATACTTATCACCAAACCAGGGGCAGGAGTGGCGTAGTAGCGGAGCGGCGCTACAAAGGGGGCCTGTGAGGGGCACTTGCCTCCCCCAAAAATGCCTTATGCCCTTCCCCCGAGAGGTCCCCGATGTCAAATGCCTGCCGCACGCGTAATATTCCATCTAATAACGAATAAATTTTTGTAATTTTTTATGATAACGTCCATATTATGTAGGCCTACAGGCTGTGCTAATATAGGCGCAAATATAAGAGCGGTCATTTTTATTGTAATATGTCCTGTCAAGTTCCAATGTTTTAGATCTGGAAGGGGGGTAGGTTACGGTGAATTTTGAGGTCTAAATGTCTTGCCCCTCAGTTTATTACTTTGCCCCTGCTCTGCCCCCCAATGATTTTAGTGTGCAGGGCGCCGCCACTAGGCCTAGCAATTAGCTCGCCGGCATTTGCACTTGACAAACTAAAAGTCATATTATTGAAGTTTGTTGAATAGTTGAAGATTATTTGGAGATATTATTCTCATGTTTTGACAATAACGTTTTGCAATCTTGGACACGTTTTCGAAAATTAGGCACTTTAATTATTAAATTGCAAAAAAATATATAGGCCTAGGCCTATAGAATTTTTTTGAAAAAGTAATTAAAAAAAGGGTAACAGGTTTTGCGGGCACTAAAATATGTTTTCCGAAATAAGCATAAAACAGCAGTTATGGAGTTAGAACATATTAAATATAGTCATCAGAGAAGGCCAAAATTATTATTTTCGAACATTTTTACGTTCATGTGTGTAAGTACTTCCAATATTGTGGCTTTTTAAAGCATTTTTGTGGATCATTTTATCACAAAGTATACGAGTTGAATGGCTGATATTTTTACCATATTTACACTTACCCGTGAGTGTGGACATGACGTGTGATATTTTGAAAGATGTTATCTTTAAAATCGTAAAACGTGCGTTGTACGAAGTTTTTTTTTCGGTACCAATTGCCCTCAGCGCACCGGAAAACGCAAAACAATAGAGTAAGCAAGATATGAGAGACATACATTTCTATAAATATCACATGTCCTGAGTTACAAATTTAAACTATGGTAAAAATATCATCCATCCTACTCGTAATCGTATACTTTTTGATAAAACGGATCAACAAAAATGCTTTAATTAGAAAAGACGAAAAAATGTTCAAACATAGTTTAGGTCTTCTCAAAAGACTATCATGATGTTATTAGTTACTCCAAAACTGCTGTTTTATGGTTATTTAGGTAAACATATTTTCGTGCCCGTACATTCTTAACGTTTTATAGAGATTTTCCTTTTTTTCTCTCCCTCAATTTCATTAGTCGGGAAACACTCCCGTAGGTGTATTTGATTTTATAGAAATCAATCCAGAAATTACAAAATCCATCCCAGTGGGGTATCGAACCCCCGGTCTCCCGATTGCCGGTCGAGTGCTTTACCCCTAAGCTACCGGGATGTAAAAAAGAAAGTTTTATAGAGTAATTGCAAAGGAAATAAAAGCCTAAACTTTATAATGAGCTCAGAATAGGCGATATTTTTGTGTCATTGGTCACAATGGCCGAGAAAACCTCAACGCATCGACAATACAAAGGTTGTCCTCCGCAGTCTACATGCATTGCCCCTGAACTTGCTGGCTACTGTTACATCATACATGGCCATGGCCTTGAATCGAAAAAGTCTGCGAAATAATTGCTTCCTACGATTATAATAAATTATACAGCACGTTGGTGAAGAGTATGTTGCCTTGTCTTTCCAGTCATCTTGAATTCTTCGGGTCTTTCATAATACAGTGTTGAATTCACTTTCAGGCATGCTCAAGGGGGGGCGTGTTGGGACTGCCGCCCCCCCGGCCCCCCTTGAATTATGTCACGATAAGAAATTAAATTGGGTATTACTTGGTGGAAATAACAAAAACTATTATTTGCAAACCACATTGAGTTTTTACATGCTCACATTCACAGCTCAATTCCCCTGCTTCATCATCATTGTCAAGCACAACCGCTGCGGTGAATAAAGGGATCGAAGCCAATAAGTTGTAACATGGGCTGCCGGGCGTTTGGCTGTATGAATGTATAGCATGCACATAGGATCCCTCGTGCAATCAACACCGCTGCTGCTTTAGATGAGAGAAGAGGCTGAAGGTGGGGTGAGGTTGGGCAAAATAATGTCTATGAGCTTATAAGAAGACTAGAAGTGACCATACACTACGGCTCATTATTGTACACAGTAAGTAAAGGAAGGCATGCCCCTGTTTGATGAACCAAAATGGCAAAGCAGTTCGTTTTTGGTCTTCGTCCGAAGTGTTAATTTCTACCGAGCGATTTGGCCCCAGTATTCAGTACACTTCTAGTTATTTGTGTAGTTTAATACATATTTCATTGTATTCCATCATTGGTGGCATTCGGTGTCATGTGCTTGCTGAGAAGTGGCTAGACAAAAAGATTTGTGTCGAAGTGACAATGCTGGAATATGAACCTCGTTCTAAGTTAGCTTTAAATGTCTAAAACTAGATTAAGTTTGACGTTGTTTTTCTTTTCGTAAAACCACAAAAAAAACAGTAAACCGTCGTTAGTTCGTCTGCAGAATAAATTGTCAGTGGGCCAATTTGTCATCAAACGGAAAATAGTTGGGCGTTTAGACACGTATACAAATATTATAATTTATAGACCCCTTGTCTCCTGCGCAAATTCTAAGAAAACGTCATTTTTACTAACTCCCTCCAATGCCTCTCTCAGACCCCTTTCAGATAGTAATGTTAACCTTACCCCCTTACTTTGTAAACGCCCCCCTTGTAAAAAGTCCTGAATTCAACACTGTTCAAAAACGAACCGAAAAGAGCATATTTTGAGGGACTGGTCGAATCTCTCTCTGGTATGCTATATGCTCTAACAAAATTATATTGTCACTTGTCACAAATTAATTAGTAGGAAAAATTCATCCAATTTTAAATCGAAAGTATCTTGTAGACTTATGTCCGAATGGATTGTCCATTAGAAATTCATCGAACGGTATAGGCCTACTGCTAATTTGATTTGACGGAACACGCAAGTGTTATTTTGCATTAAATTTATGATTTTCCTTTTTGTAACAGAATATTATCATGTATTTGCTTGGTTTTGGCCGCGGAAAGTATAGTTTCTGAACTTATTAAATCACTTTCAGTTTGCATGAATCGGTCGTTTTTACTTTCATCTTCTGGTCGACATTTTTAAACTAGCGTGATAATTATTGTTAATTTAATTTGTTGGTTAAGTTTTACCTACTTGTCACTGATTTGTTTTGTTCTTTGTTTGGTAATAAATAATTCTATTATGTCAGATATCTGGATTTTGAGTTGATTGTTGGGTTCGTTGGAAGACTAACTTCACGCAGTATGGGCGTTTGGCTGGTGTGTTGTTAGTTGTTACGTAGGCCTAGCGGTTTTTGGTTTTGGTTTTTGGTTCCGTGCATTTATTTTTAATTTACTATGAAACATCAGTGTTTTGGCATTTTTTTTTTTAAATGTCGATTTCGTCATACGGATGCCAATCATAGATAAGGCGTATCTGCTACTTTCCTAGCTCACGTCACTATTATATTGCTGTATATTGCTGTATGTTATATTTAAAGTTAGCCCTATGACAACAAAATTATACCATAGTACAAAGCTAAGAAAAAAAATCACAGTCAAAACCGATGTATGGTATGGGCCCGGAATAGAATTGGCCCAGAGCATGGCACTGCTAATCGTAAAAGGCGATTCAAGAGAAAAAGTCCACCTCGCAAACATCAGCTAGTAAGCGAGGAGTATATTACTCCCCGAACCTAGAGGCGAGCTCTAACAATCGTCGTCGGGGACCTTGGACCCTTCCCTTGACGACTCCCCGGCGACGATGACAATGACACAACGAACGATGACACAGACGATGAAGACCGCGATGTGCATGGGCCTCCTCCTCCCCCCCCCCCCCCCCCTTAGGCTAGAGTGGTGCATTATGACCTAACGGTTGACGCGTCCTTAATCCAAATAAACCAAAATACTAACATGCCATTGTTATGCTCATGTCACCTTCGGTTCGGCGGATACAAGGCCAGGCATCTCCCTTGATGATCACCTCATTTTGTACCACTCGACACCCCCCCCCCTCCCCACCCCACCTAGAGCTACCTTTCAAGTAGGCTATAGATAAACCACAAAACAAATTGTCAAGTTTACACTAAAAGCAGCACTCTATTTTCTGTGCAACCAATGAAAATAAAAAGTAACACTCCTTAGAAAGTTTAGATGGCTAAGAAATACAATAGTTAAGGATCAGTTGAAAAATCTATTTTATTGGATGTGCGTAACAAAAACCCCTAGAAAAATGATCGCATAACTTATAGCGGTCATCTCATTTACCTAGTATGAGCCAGAAATTGTTCTATAAGTTAGGTATAAGTCTCAATTTGTTTTTCATAAAATAAACTAGGAAGCTTCGCAAACGCTTTTTTTTCGCGTTGATGGATGAGCTTTTAAATAAGTTTTTACTTTGCGTGGGATCTCTACTTTTGCAAGTATTTTTGAACGCATTGTAGGTGATTATTGTCAAGTTTCTATTGTTACTTCTTGCTTGTTATTTTATACCTAAAAAAACTCATATTAAAACCAATATTCTATGAATTCTGGCTAACTTTTCAACTTTTTCTTTCAAAAGGTTCTACATCACCGGCATAATCTTAATTTCCATGTTTTTATATGAACTTTGTAGCTCCACCCGTTTGGTCAGAATCGGCCCAAATGTCACGAAAACATTGCACTAAAAATCGAAAAAAATCGTAAAAGTACGATATTCATGAGAAATGTTTCTTCGATTGTACCCAAAAACGTAGCAGGTCTAAGTTCAGAGATTTCGAAGGTCCCCTCCAATTTTCATCAAGATCGCATATGCCGTTTTCCCGTTAGAGAGCGAACAAACAGACAAAAATAATAAAAATAAAAAAACAATCTAATTTTTTGGGGGGTCAGTGAAATTGAAGTCTTCGCTTCGCTCATCCAATTAATAACAAAAAAAATCTTGAATTTAATAGTTTAGGAACTAGCAATATGAAACATTGTGATAGCAATAGCATGAATATGAGGATTATGCTATAGTGTCATCAGAATCATTGGACGAAGTTATGTAGTCTTGTGGATGTGTATTTACTATAATGTTACTTAGAATTTAGGAATAAAGTAGGCTTATAAGTTTTACATAGATTGTAATATTTTACATAGGCCTGACATTTTATTATTGTGTATTTATTATTGTAGACATAGACGTTCATGTTGATGTAATAAATAGTAGAATGCTAAAGATACCACTACTGTGTTTTAGCTTCTTAGGGTGGGGGGACATTCCTCTGTGTATGGCTTTTAAAGTTTGGTGACATTTTCATAGAACCTTCGCAATCTTAAAAGTTATGTTTCATTGGATGGAATCAAATAAACTTTACCCATGGAATGGAAATCGCACCGAGCTATACTTTTCTCGAAGAAAATAGGCTTCATAAACCATTACAAGTTTCACACTCATCCGTCCACGCGACTACAAACCTCAATCGCGGTCTTTTGACAAAAACGGTGTCGCTGACGACCGTTGACAGTGAGAAGGTTTAACTCTTCAAGTTTTACATTCTTACGATACGATTATCGACTGTTACTTTATAATAATACTATTAGTGTTTTATGTAAATCAATCTAGAAATTAAAAATCCATCCCAGCGGGGTATTGAACCCCGGTCTCCCGATTGCGGGTCGAGTGCTTTACCGGTTTACTCGAAAGCTACCGGGACGGTTACCATCATCGCAGGCAGTACAATGCACCAACAATCATAAGATTGAAGTAGCAGACCTATGATTTGATTGTAAATTACTTGAAGTCAGAAAGCTGTAAACATTTGTTGCAAACATAGCCTATACAAACTAGGCCTATACTATTTTATGAAAATAAATCATTCTATCATTCATGGTTTCAAGTAATTGCATTTTTCCCTCGTTGAAATAGTGTTTAACTCATATATAAAAATACGTAATTGCAAAAAGTAGCCTAATTGAAACCTTTGAGAGTTTTAGTCGAAAATACTATCCATTAGTTTTACAACAGGAACGAAACTGTGTAACTCGTCGTTGCCATGGAGAGGCCATGATGGAATGACGTCACGCTCCCTCCCAAGTAAACGTCCACGCCGCTACGCCACTGGCGCGCACTCATGCCACGTGCGTCCTTGGCAATCATTCAACTCCGGTCTCGCAACCAGCAACTCGGCGCATCGTGCAAGGACCACGCCGCTACGCCACTGGTGCGCACTCATGCCACGTGCGTCCTTGGCAATCATTCACTCCTTGCTCGCAACCAGCAACTCGGCGCATCGTGCAAGGAATGCATCTCTTATCGGTGACGTAGCGAGTGTAAATTGCACCGCGGTTCAGTTTCATTAGCACCAGGGAAGTGATAAGGAGAGAACGCTTCCGCCAGCAGCCTAGCACTGCACTAACGATTCTAAATACGCAGCAGTGGCGTAACTTGAGAGAAAACTAAACAATTGCCCATGAAACAATTATTGTTTTGGGAAAAGTATGTATTCTGATACAATTAAGCGCATAGCCCCAGAACATGTTTGGATTTTAAAATTGCAAATGGTATGTGATTTCATAGATTATTTATTAAAAGCTGTTTGTTTCGCAGTCAGTTAACAAAATCTTGAAACAAAGTGGTGCCGTCCCTTACCCCTTCCCCCCGTAGTTAAAACCATAAAAAAAAGGTTCCGCGAACTGGATTCTTCTTGTATAGTGGTGGTATAATCTAATGGCAAATGCCTTTGGTATCGCGATATAATACTTATGAATTTAAACATATTTAGATTTGTGTTAACGTCTTCATCATTGTGTACCTTGACGACAAGCTTTAGGCTTAAATACTCATTAAATAATTATATTTATTTAGTAATTTTTGAGTTCGTTGACATTAAAATCCTTCCCTTATTTTGAAGTATCATTGTGAAGCCAAATTTGTATCATAAAGTATTTTTTTATGAAGTAAACATTTAAAAAAGGATTTGACTTTTGATTTTCTGTCAAAAAATCAATTGGAACGTTCGCTTGTTATATAAACAAACTTCAAAATATTATTGTTTTCTTTTCTGACAGCAGAATTAGGCCTTTAGGGAATTTGATTTATATTCTTTCGATTATAACATTACAATTTCTTTCATTCATAATGGCTAAACAAGTAGTTAAACGTTGTACCGTATGTAATTTGAAAAAGAACAATAAAACTAAACGCCTAGAGTGCTCGGTATGTGAAGATATTTTCCATCGGGTATGTATAAATATGACAAATGAAATATTCGATTCAATACTTGGACCATGGGAATGTAATAAGTGTATAATCAGTTATAATAGCAGCAAGTGCCTTCAATGTGGCGTTCAAGATGTCTATGAACTGAAGAATCGAACAAGAAGAGTTTCGCCGAGATGGTATTGTATGAATTGTTTATTTCCCCCTCTAAGTGTACATGAAATTTACATGACAAATCTTGTTAATCATAATGTCGATAAAGAGCCTCAAAGTATGAATGATGATGTTGCTAAAGGTTTAGCTATATTGCCAAAAGGAATGAAGCTTGGACATCTCAATATACGTAAGTTGGATAAGTATATAGATCAGTTGAGAGTTATTCTTGACACGTATAATTTTGATATATTTGCTTGCTGTGAAACATATCTAGATGAGTCTGTTCAAGACGGTTTTATTTCTGTTGACAATTATAAAATGCTAAGATTTGATCGTGAAAGGATAGGGGGAGGGTTGGTTATTTATATTGCTGAGAAGTTCATGTCTAGTGTAATTGAGTGTAAAGTTAAATTTCCGATAGATGTTGAGTTGCAGTCAGTTAAATTCTGGCTTCCGAATGTAAAGCCAATGATTTTTACAGCAGTTTATAAAGCTCCACACGTAAAGTTAGAAGAATTTTCAGATTGTTTTGATAGTTTAGTAAATAGTTTAAAATTGGAAGCTAATGAATTGTTTTTTCTAGGTGATTTCAACATTGATTTGAGTAAGAAGACATTACCAGTAAATAATTTCAAATTTCTCACAAGATCACATGGATTGGTACAATTGATAAAGTCTGTTACTAGGGTTAATAATAGGTCAGCTACTTTAATTGATCATGTTTATGCAAATCACAATGAAAATATTATTCAGTCAGAGTCAGGTATTATAAGTGTAGGATTAAGTGATCATGAATTAATTTATTGTGTTCGTAAGATTAATAAGCAAAAGTTTCTTCCTAAATTTGTAAATACTAGAAATTATAAGAATGTTGATTGGAAGCAGGTAAATGAAGATATATCAAGTGGTCCCATTGACCAAATTGGTATGGCGGTAAGTTCAGATGATAAATTAGAAATGTTTGTTAAAGTAACCGTGGAAACTCTAAATGAGCAAGCACCCCCCTTGAAATTAAGAGTTAAAGGAAAACCAGCCCCATGGTTAACAGCAGAGATTAGGAAATCCATGCATAGGAGAGACCACTTGCGCAAAGAATTCAGAATTTTTAGAAGGCCATCAACGTGGGAGGAATACAAGAAAGTTAGAAATAAGGTAAATAATCAGATTCGTTTTTCTAAGCGTGAGCATTTTAAGTCTTCTTTTGATAATGATATTTCTTCAAAATCTTTATGGTCAGTTTATAATAAGTTGACAGGTAACAAAGTGAAAAAAGAGTGTAGCATAGCCTCATTGACAGAGAATGGGTATCCTACACGTCTAATCCTGACATTTGCTGTTTGTTACAGAAAAGTTTTGTTGTGAACGATGTAGATTTTTCCAGTGAAATTGGTAAGTTTAAAGATTTAAATAGAAAAGAAGCAGATGATCTCCCGCATGTAAAGGTAACTAATGAAGAAGTCATTTCAGCAATCAAACGCCTTAAAATTAAAAGCTCGACAACACTTCAAGAGATTCCATTCGTAGTATTCAAGAAATGCGCATCAATAGTCGGTTTATTGGCAGTTCTAATTTCACATTTTCTTTCTTGTAAGTAAATTCCCTACGCAGTTCAAATTGGCAAGGGTAACACCTATTAATAAGGGTAACGGTAAAAAGTGACAGATATTTGTATCGACCTATATCAACTCTTCCAATTGTAGGGAAAATTATTGAAAATATTTTGCACAAGAGGTTATTACATGAGGTGGATGCATCTGAAGGTTTAAGTGAAAACCAACATGGTTTTAGGAAAGGTAGATCAACGCAAAGTGCCCTTCTAGCATTTACAGATTTTATCTATAAAGGGATTGACAAGCGGAATGGTAAGGTTGGAGCTGTTTTTGTTGATCTTAGGAAAGCATTTGATTCAGTACCTTTTTTACCTCTTTTAATAAAACTAAAAACCAGGTATAACATAAGTCCTTATTTGTTATCAATATTGGCGGATTACTTTTTAAAAAGAAAAATGTTTATCAATCTTGCAAAATATAGTTCAAAAGTATTCAATATATTTTGTGGAGTACCACAAGGATCAATATTAGGACCCCTTTTATTTATTCTTTACATAGATGATATATCTACTATAATGGGAGGAATCAATTATATCTTATAATATGCTGATGACTTGGTCTTTTATTTAGAAGGTGTGGATGTTGAAGAGATCGTAAGACGTCTTCAAGAAGTTTTAAAGAGGATGGATGATTGGTTTAAAACTCAGGAACTTGATATTAATTATAGTAAAACAAATTTTATGATTTTTCATAAGGCTAATGATAGAAGCATGAATGATATTCATTTGACGTTGAATTGTAATGGTAAGCTAATTTCTAGAGTATATGAATTTAAATATCTTGGAGTTTTCTTAGATTGTAATTTAAATTTTAAGAAACATTATGAATATGTATGTAATAAAGTATCATCAGCAATAGGAATTATAAGTAGAATGAAGAGGTTTGTAACAGAGAGAATGTTGAGGTTACTTGTAGATTCTTATATTCACTCTATTATTGATTATTGTTTAGTGGTTTGGGCAGTAAGACCTTCTACCGAATATGTTGTACTTCAGAAGAGAATTGACCATCTGTTTGATTCAATTCCTATGAGCCAAGATTTACAATCTGATTGCTTCACGATTGAGGAAAGAATGAAGTATAGCGTACTGGTAAATACAAACAAAATATTGAAAGGTATGTATTCAGGTATTTTACCCAATATTTTTCAATTTTTTGATCGTGATAGAAATTCTATTCTAATAAACTCTTTGAAAGTTCCTAAATTAATTTCTGAATCATTAAGAAAGTCATTCTTGTACAGAGGAGTATCCTTTTGGAATTCAATTTCTTATGATATTAGAAGCCAGTTTACTGAGCTAGGAATAGTACAATTTAAAAGTAAAATTGAAGCAATGATAATGAATCGAAGAACAAAGAAGAATTGATTTTTACTATTTATTTGTGGGCATTGTCTCTGTGTTTATGTAATGTTAATTTATCTTCATAAGTTCTTATTTATGATTTTGCTGTTCTCTTTGTTTGTTCATTATTGCTTTGATTTTGATGTATTCAATGTATTTTCAATTGATATTTTTCTGCCTAGATTGTCTGGTTGCCGCCCACTGGTGGAACTTGCAACTTGAGTTAGGTGTCCTGTATCATTGCTGTGATCAGTTTTTGACATGAACAATTTTAAATAATTATATATCTGATATAATTATATATTAGAGTCAAGATCTTTTGCACTAAATTGTTATCAAGATTTGAACACAAGAATGATGGTTGAACACAAGAATGAAGATTCGCGTTCGGTGGTTTCTTCCGCGAAAGATTGCATGATTACTCCCTGATTTGCTGTTCCTGATTTTTGGCAAACCTCATATTCGTTTGAGTGGGATCGTCTAATAAATCAGTTTTTTTCTTTTCGTTTTTCTTTTTTAATGTTTTTTTTTTTCTTTTTCTTTTTCTTTTTTTTTCTTTTTTTTTCTTTCTTTCTTTCTTTCTTTCTTTCTTTCTTTTCTCTTTCTTTTCTTTTTTACTTTTTTTTTTCTTTTTCTTTGTCTTTTTCTTTCTTTTTTCCTTTTCCCCCCTTTCTTTTCTTTTCTTTTCATTCTACACCCTTTTTTATATTTGATTCATTCATTAAATGCATATAATATATATTTTTTTTTTATTTGTTACCAAAATTGTTGTGTTTAAATGCATTGTTGTTGTAATGTTACTATTTCAAATATCTACGAAAATGTAGTTTATTGTTGTTTCTGCATCTATGTAATTAGATTTATTTAGTTGTCCTCCTTTGTAAATCAGTTTTTATAACTGAATAGGATAGACGTTAAATAAATAAATAAATAAATAAATAAATAAATAAATAAATAAATAAATGCTCCTCTATTCACTATTGAAACGTTAAACTGCACCTCCGCATGGGGATTCCCCCCCCCCCCTCTTGGATACGCCACCTCAAGGACAGCCCATGGTTCTCATGTCAATTCGTACAGTGTCACTCTTATCTAGGTAAAATACATTGTGGAGTCCCTCCAGGTCCAGCTAATGCGAGTCTGCGAGTGCACAGACAATTTGACAATTTTCCGGTTTGGTTGTGATTGTAAAATTATATTTTGCTCTTTGACTTGACAATTGAAATTGGATTTCCTCTTATATACAACGTACACGGCGTATACCTTGGAATACTGAGGAGTAGGGCTACCCCCAGGCGCGTCGGAACGTTTTGAAAGTTGGGGGGGGGGGGGCAAATCCATTAATTGATTTTGTAGGGTACACTGTTGGGGTCTGGTGCTAAGTCCCAGCCGCCGGAGGCCCTTTTCGCCGAAGGCGAAATTTATTTTACTATACTACAGTTATTTCATCATGTTTTAACTGCACTCTGACTTTGTAAACGATTTTTTACATCAATTATCTGCGAACTAAAAACTCAAAAAATTAACGTGAAGTGGCCCGTTTTAATAAATTACATCATATTTTTTTTGTTATGACGAAGCATACTGGCAAAAATATTTTTGTTTTACCCTCTTCTTAAAAAAAAAAAATACAAACTAAAGGCTGTTTGGTACGTTTAAAATTTAAAATTGAGATATCAATTTTATCCTTAACATCAACATCATTAAACACGAAACACTACCCACACACACTTTACACTTCACACTACACTACTTACACTCTAATAGGAATAATCTTCCCACTTGCCACTTCGCTATAATCACAGTCACTACACCACTACAAAGATGACTGAACAGTGAACGCATAACGATGTGACACGAGCGAACCAAATCCCAACTTGCGTCTGCCAATAACTCTAGCAAATCATTCAATTCAAAGGATGTTTGGATTGGGGTATTACGTCAGCCTACCTAACATTCCTGTTATTGTTGGGTTGTTTCTTCCTGGAAATTAATTGTTGACAGGATCATCCGACGTTGCTTTCTCAAAAAGTAGAGTAGAAATCTTGATTTTTCAACTCTAAAATCTGCCCCCCTTTGCCCCCATGGCATGAAAGTTAGGGGGGGGGGAAATGCCCCCCTTGCCCCCCCTGTTCCGACGCCACTGGCTACCCCCCATGAAACAAACTGGCAACGTGACATTTGAATACATATTCATATTCACGATTTCTGGCAGAGGTTAACACCCCTTTATCATAAATATTGATCTTGAGCGAGAGCGGGTGAACAGGACCCGCGGCTAGGGGGCAGGGGGGGGGGAGGGGAGCAGACACCCACGTGGGTTGAAGATTCATTCATTCGTTCGTATATGACGACACCACCGTGAGCGAATATTTCCATTCCAAGCGACACTCGACTTTTGTATGCGAGTTATCTATGTATTTATTTATTAATTTACTAATTAATATTGGGACATTTGTATTGTATTTATTGTTATTTTCCCGCCCGATATAGGGAAACAATTTTGCCCTCTGGAGCTGCAGCCTATACATACTGTACAAAGAAACAGAACAGAAACGTAAACACAAGGAGGACAAATTATAGGACAAAATAATGATACCATGCAATGCAACATTGAATGTCATGGTGGCTACTGGCTACTGGCACTGCGACTGCGAGCCGCAATATAATGGCAAAAATTAAAAACAAAAAAAGTAAAGACAAATCAATATCAAATACAAATTTGGGGATAAAACGTAAACACCCGCAAACAATAACAGGAAAAACACAAATGAAACATCGTTTACAGAGTCCGAGTGCGGTTAAAACATGGCGAAATAGCTGCACTGTAGATGGTGAAAAAAATTCAAAAAAAAAAGTTCAACGAAAGCTGGGGCTTTGCCCCAGACCCCAGACATGCATGCCGCCCACTGAATCTACTAATTACTACTAATTAATTCCCCCCCCCCCCCAACTTTCAAAACGATCCTACGCGCCTGCATAAGTAGGCTATAGCCGATCGATGTACAGGCAAGTTTTTGAGGTTATGCCGTCCTAAAACTACGGGGGATAGAGCGAGGATCCTGAAGAGAAGAGGTACAATCCTCCTGGAATGTCTGAAAACCAGGCACTTCCCAGTTCAGCTCGTCGCCGCGCACAGCAAGACAGACAGACACGTCACACGAGAATATTCGCCGTCGCGACGCCGACGCCACGGATGAAAACACGACGCAGTGGGCAGACAGCCAGATGGTTCAAGGTCACGTGGCATGGGCTCCGACCGACCGCACGTTTCCCCACTGCATTCAGCCAGGAGTTATGCATGAAGCATCCCCATGAGACAGGAGGATGTGGATCTCTCACGTGGATGGAGTTTTCAAAATTCATCTGAATACGAGAGTATCAGATGACGTCACACTGACTGTCATGGCCGACTGGTGGGCAAAAATTACATTGGCGCCATCTAAACACCGTGTTAAAAGAGACTATATAGTGAATTTTATTGAAGATTCCTCAAAGCTACGTAACATTTCGTTGTTTTTCCTTGTTGGATGAGCGTAGCGAGCGAAGCGAAGATTCCATTCTACTACACTGGAGAAAAAAATCCGGAATGTTTTTTTTCTTTCTTTCTTTCTTTTTTTTTGTATTTTTGTGTGTCTGTGAACACGATTCCGGCTAAACCGATACTCCGATTGCGATGAAATTTTATGGAGACCTTCGAAATCTCTGAACTTAGAACTGCATTGTAGGAAAAATCGCTCAAAAAATTATTTCTCTTGAAAATCGCAATTTTACGATTTTTTTCGATTTTCTTTTTTGTTTTTGTTTGTATTTTTGTGTGTTTGTTAACACGATTCCGGCTAAACCGATACTCCAATTGCGATGAAATTTTCTGGAGACCTTTGAAATCTTTGAACTTAGAACTGCCACCTTTTTGAGCGCAATCGAAAAATTATTTCTCATGAAAATCGCAATTTTACGATTTTTTTTTGTTTTTCTTGTTTTTTCTGTTTGTATTTTTGTGTGTTTGTTAACACGATTCCAGCTAAACCGATACTCCAATTGCGATGAAATTTTCTGGAGACCTTCGAAATCTTTGAACTTAGACCTGCCACGTTTTTGGGTACAATCGAAGAAATATTTCTCATGAATATCGTACTTTTACGATTTTTTTCGATTTTTAGTGCGATATTTTCGTGACATTTGGGCCGATTCTGACCAAACGGGTGGGGCTACAACGTTCATATTTCACATGGACATTAAGGTAATGGTGATGTATTGCTTTTTGAAAGAAAACGTTGAAAAAGTTAGCCAGAATCCATATAAATAAAGGTTTTAATATGAGTTTTTTTAGGTTTATAATGACAATTAACAACAATAACAACTTGACGACAATTACCTACAATGCATTCAAAAAGCACTTGCAAAGGAAAAGTGGTCCTAAACAAACTAAAAACTTACAAAAACGCTCATCCATCAACGCGGCGGGACTTAAGCGTTTTCCTAGTTATTATAATTATTAACGTTAACGTGCGGAGATAATATTGTACTTAAAAAATTACGACTTGAAGATTGAGAAGTTCAAGTTTAAAATCAGTGTTTCGAAGAATTTGAAGAAAAAGCAAGTTGACGTCGGATTGAACCAAAACATGCAGTGCAGTGTAACCAGAGTCTCACTGGCTGAGGGCACTTCTCGGCCAGATTGAGCACAAACATTGCAGCTCACAAAAGATCTATGATCCTATATGCTATTCAATTTTCAGTACATTTGAATCTGTGTTCATGCGGAATTTTACAATATTAGTTCATTTTTGTCCATATTTTACGTATGATATCGGTGTATGGTTTTATTAACTAGGCCGCTTCGCTAACGCTTTTTCCAGTCGCGTTGATGGATGAGCTTTTATGGTTGATTATCGACCCAAATATCACGAAAATAATATTGTATTAAAAATAAGGAAAAAATGGTAAAAGTACGACTTCTATGGGAAATATTTCTTCAAATGTCTCTAAAATCATCACATATATAATTTCAGTGATTTTAAACGTTCCCATAAAGTTTTATCAAGATCGGAGTAGCCGTTTGCACTTCAAGAAACACTTGACTGACTTCTCTGTTTAACCAGCTGATCCACAACCCAAGTGTGATCACCCCCCCCCCCCCCCCCCCACTTCAAGAAACACTTGACTGACTTCTCTGTTTAACCACCTGATCCACAACCCAAGTGTGATCACCAAAATCACGAAAATATCTCATTAAAAATCGAAAAAATTGTTAAAGTACGATAATCATAAGAAATATTTGATCGATTATCCAAAAATGTGGCAAGTCTAAGTTCAGAGATTTTTTAGTCTCCTCAAATTTTTTTCAAGATCGCATATTATGCCGTTTGCCCGGTAGAGCGCAAACAGATACAAATCGGAAAAAAATAAATCCAAAACACCCGAGCTATTTTTTTATTTTTTTGGGGGGGTCAGTGAAATTGAAGTCTTCGCTTCGCTTATCCAATTTATTGTTTATATAATCTTGCATGCAAGCACTCGTGCATAATATCAATAATCGTGCGTCAGTCAGATCTTTCTTGCCGGAGTATGTTTTCAGTCAAATAACATGGGCCATGGGCGAACCTGCAGCGGGAGGCAATCTTGAGTAGGCCTCTGCTGCTTGCCAGTGACATCAAACATCAGGGTCCCTCTATTTATATTATGTCAGCGACGGCCAATTGTACGGGGGCCGGGGTTATGCACACACAAGTGCGTAAATCATTCCTCCTTCCTCCCATTTATATTTGGCGCGTGGTCAGTAGGAATTTATACCGTGACGAGAACTTGGCACCATACGACCACACGCACGTAGCCTGCGCCGGTTGAAACACACCATGGAGGTTCACATGGGTAGGACGAGCAATTAGGTACACACAATCTTATAATTTTGTACACCGTACCTACAATGAGATAAATGCAGAACATGAATCGAATAGATATGCAAATTTCACACAGTTGCATAGCATAGATACATCAAATGTAAATGCATATAAATCCGGTCTCTAGTCACAATTAACTCATATAAAATCGTTATTTTAAAGCAATGTATTTAATATTTAATACAATTCAGGTAGGTAATGACATAATAAATAATGTTTGTTTGGTCAGTTCAAAGGCAACAGATATTCGTTGCAGTACTGTTCCATCCATTCAGATCTATTATGCAACTACAATTCAGAAGTTAAATAGTTACCGTCTCGGTGGTCTAGTTGGCTAAGGCGCCTACCTGGAATGTGAGAGATTCGGGTTCGAACCCCGATCGGGATGGATTTTTTAACTTCTGAATTGTATTAAATCTTAACAATTCCACCTACGGGAGTGTTTCCCGACAAATGAGTAAAGTATGTAATATGTTGTAAATGATAATAAATTGATGACAACGACAACGACGAAATGACGGTGACAGTGCGGAACTTATTTTCTAATCAAGATCTTCAGTTCAAGTCAAGATCCAGGCATGTGAGCAGTGGCGGCTCGTGAACATTATAACAGGTGGTGCTAATATACAGCAAACGTAAATCATGCATATGGGTTATGTGTGACAGGAAAGGAGGGGTGTGTGAGGTTGTCACAATATCCACCTCCTCCACTCAAATACAAATAATTGAATAACAATTAAACTGCAATCAATTTAAATTAAACAACAATTACCTACAGCGACTGCTATAGGGTTGAAGACTGACTCATGACGAGTGAAGTGATTGCAAGGGTGCGCGGCTAGCGGGCGAACCTATACAGAGCCCGAGTGCGCGAGTCCCGATAGCACCAGAAGACCGGTTTGCGTTTCGTTTTACCCGTGTTATTCCCTGTCGTTGCGTGCTAAAAGGGCTTAAAAGTCGTCGAATTCGGTGCGGAGCACATCGCAGGTTTCTACATATGCTTGGTTAAAAACCATCACCACCATGTACTACGCGGTATGAACAAGTTGACCATCAGCGTCATCTCTGCAGCACGGCCGCGGATACTTTTGAATACTTAATTTTACAATACATAAACATTGAACTTATAAAAAAATCAGTTTAATGGAGATGGATGATTTATGGTGGTGGTGCTACAGCACCAGCGCACAATAGCACGAGTCGCCACTGCATGTGAGACATTATTGGATGAGCGAGCGAAGACTTCAATTTCACCGACCCCCCAAAAAATTTAGCTCGGGTGTTTTTTTCTTTTTTTTTTCTCGTCTGTTTGTTCGCTCTCTACCGGGCAAACGGCATATGCGATCTTGATGAAAATTTGACACGACCTTCGTTTTCTCTGAACTTAGACTTGCTACATTTTTGGGTACAATCAAAGAAATATTTCTCATGAATATCGTACTTTTACGATTTTTTTCGATTTTTAGTGCGATATTTTAGTGACATTTGGGCCGATTTTGACCAAACGGGTGGGGCTACAACGTTCATATTTCACATGGACATTATGTATTGCTTTCTGAAAGAAAAAGTTGAAAAAGTTAGCCAGAATCTATAGAAATAAAGCTTTTAATATAAGTTTTTTTATTTTGTGTGATATTTTCGTGCCATTTGGGCCAATTCTGACCAAACGGGTGGGGCTACAACGTTCATATTATACATGGACATTAAGGTTATGGTGATGTAGTACCTTTTGAAAGAAAAAGTTGAAAAAGTTAGCCAGAATCCATAGAAATAAAGTTTTTAATATAAGTTTTTTACGATAAATAATACCAATTGACAAGAAACAATAGAAACTTGACAACAATCACCTACAATGCGTAGGCAACAAAACAAAGCACTTGCAAAAGTAAAGATATCCCACGCAAACTAAAAACTTTAAAAAGCTCATCCATCAACGCGGCGGGACTTAAGCGTTTTCCTAGTTACTTGTAAGTTGCCTGTGGTGTTGTGGATCGATACGCCTAGTGCTGTCCTGTAGTGTTGCCTCGTGTTTTGTTTGCTGAATGTGTTAGTGTCTCGTCTCGGCTGTTTATTACCAACCAAGCGCCCACTAGGTTAAGGTCGACCAAACAATGTTAGGGTTTCAGCCTGAAATAGATACCAGTCGCACACTTTCGATGGTCACGCCGAGGTGTAGACACTAGCAAGCACCTGTGGAGCCGCCGGAAGTGCATGTTGGTATGGGGCGCATATTATAAACTCAAGGAAAGTGTGTATCCTGGCACAAACCAGCTATTACAGATCTGGGGGCTGGGGCGCATAGTACCAGTAAACTTTCAATTTCTTATATATTGCAAATGGTGCAATTTTACTATATTTTAGCGTGTTTTCGTTGATATTATTTATAAAATTGTGAAGATCCACATATCGCCAGTTTACAAAACTTGCCACTTCAAAATTAAACGATGCTCATGTTTGATATTGAAGAGGGCAAAACAAAAGTCTTGTCCCTACCCCCCCACCCCCACATGATTTCGCAGAAGGGGCAATTGCCCCCTGGCTCCGGCACCACTGTTGATATATATTATTTATTTTCTTATATTTTAAATTATATATGTATTTTATATTGTTATATTTTATTTTATTTTTGTTGGTGTGTTTGTTTTTGCTATTGTTTCTTATTTCAGTTTGTAATTCAATCTCTTGATAAAGGAACTCCAATCTGAGTTCCGAAACGTTCAGTAAATTAAACCCAAGGAGTGGCTTAAACCGTAAAAACATTTATTTCTAAAATAAGTTAACACTTATATAGAATGCAGATTCAGAAGCATGGCACTTGTAAATTATCTTCACTAGTCACCATATAGAATAAAATCGTATGTCGTCAACGAAATCGTAAAAGTACGATATTCATGAGAAAAATTTCTTCGATTGTACCCAAAAACGTGGCAAGTCTAAGTTCAGAGATTTCGAAGGTCCCCTCCATTTTTATCAAGATCGCATATGCCGTTTGCTCGGTAGCATGCGAACAAACAGACAGAAAAAAAAACTTTGGAACTAAATTTTTTGAGGGGTCAGTGAAATTGAATCGAAGTCTTCGCTTCGCTCATCCAACAAGTCAAATGATGCATTTTGATACGTCACACAACATGTTTATGTAACTTTTGAATTTTAGAATTCGTTAATTTGTGTTGAAAATATTGTTACGAAGTCCTCGGGCCTACCGTAATATATTATTGAAAAATTTTTAAATGGTTTGTGTAATTATAGTTGGTCAGCTCTTTTGTAAACAATGTGATATCATCGGCAAGAAGCAATTTAAATTAAAGTTGATATTTTGGTTAAAAACTAAAAAATTACCTAATGTCTAATCAATATAGTTACCTACCTAGGCTATAACACATAATATATCTTTCCCGTAATTGTAGGTGAAAAACGTTTTCAACTGATACCAAACATGTCAAATTTATACTCTCTTTGAAATTCGTGTTTACTCTCTAATTAATCAACTAAAAGTAGTTAAATACTCAGAACTTAGCATGGAGCCAGTTATTTTCGAAACGATTATTATAAAATATTTGAGACTGCTAAATCTTGAAGTCAATATCACATAGTGACCAACCCTTTTGTGAACACCGTGTTATCATTGGTAAAAATATATTTTAATTTAAAGTTGATCTTTTGGTTCAAAAAACAGAAAATCACCAAGTTAGCTACTTATAAACATTTTAACATTTTTCAATATTTTTTTTTATTTTAATTTTCAATATATGTTCAATATATGTGTAGGCCCTTATGTCTATGAGAAATGCTTTCGATTGGTACTAAACATGACAAATTTAACCTCACTTTTAAATTTGTTGACATAATTAACTAATTAAGTTATATTAATAAGAACTCATCGTGGAGCCAGTTATTTTCGAAATTATCATTACAAAATTTACATAATTGCAAATTTTTATGCTGTATCACATTATGCACTATAGTTATAACTAGGGAAACGCCAAAGTCGTTGTTAGACGAGTGAGCGAATCATGTGTTGAGTACCCGTAACATTCCCTTTCCCCTCCTTGCCTAAAGGCTTGGATCCAGCATGAGTCTTTCCTCCCTAGGCTAGGGCTAGCCTATCATAGGTTATAGTTATAGCAGCCAATAAGTATAGAACATATAGCTATATGTTTTACTTATTATTATGACGCGTCCTTAAATATACCAACTAAACTCAAAACACTATCATTTATACCTTATAGGCCAATATCAATTAACTTGCTTAACGTGCTTTGGAAACTTTTTTCGTGTCAGCTCGTGATCATTGAACTTGATCAATGAAATAATTTGAACTGTAGACTTATATGAACACTAGTAAAGAGCAAATATTATATTACCTTCTCTCAACTTATCAACTGATAAAAGTTGTATTGATAATTGCCTAGCTGTAGATGAATCAACAACAACATTGAACCAGAGACAATGGCAATGGACTCTATATAATACTTCACAAACCGACAAACAATTTTATGATCAGCTCCAAAAGAATAAGTCTTTATTGGTCTGCAAAGTCCATCAGTAGATTGAAATAAAATAAAACGCACCTCAAAGCTCATATAATAATAGTATAAAACATAATACTTCACAAACCGACAAACAATTTTATGATGAGCTCCAAAAGAATGTCTTTATTGCCATTGGTCTGCAAAGTCCATCAGTAGATTGAAATAAAATAAAACGCACCTCAAAGCTCATATAATAATAGTATAGTGCTTTATGATCGAATTAGCTTTTATGAGATCGAGGGCTTAGCCTAGGGCTATGTTGATGACTTCGAGGGCTTAGCCTAGGCCTACATCTTCCAACCTAATCTATTTTAGAGTAGGAATCAATGGGTCAAGGCCATTCGAGTTGCCTCACTATCTGTTGAGTGTTTGTGCGATATAATTAGCATTGGCGATAATGACGTATTCAAACTGTACAAGTGCTGACATGTTCACTGTTCAGGGCTAATGTGAAGCCTTGCTAGGGATGATGTGATGTGACACCCATTCCGATAGCAATCCTTCCTTGGCCTCGTTTCATTGACCGATACTAATTTTAGTTTTACGTCTAAAATGTTGTTGTTTCAGATAAATTGGTAAATATTCGAATTCGTTATTTTATTTCAAATGTTCGAAAATGGGTAGAGGCTACTATTTTTAGAATCGTCTGAATCTGTAGAGTAGATTTCACTACCAAAAGTATTTGATATTATAGGAAGCGGAGCTCCCCTATTATAAATATATGCATTGAGCGGTTGAGCCAGTGAGCCTCCGATTGATACGCGTTTTTGGTGTGTTGACGTTGCCTTTCAACAAGGATGATACAGAATAGGTTTCAAATAAAAATCATTGGACTTTTCACTGTTATTACATAATATATTTTTATTTAAAAGTTGATATTTCGACTTTTTTAAAGAAGATTTTTAAATAAAAATATATTATATAAATAACAGTGAAAAGCCCAATGATTTGTATTTGTATCGTTACTACCCGTTGTATAGTTTCATTTTTTATATTACTAGGAAACGCTCAGTTGGACGCGTTGATAAGCGAGCACGTGCTATAGCTAGACCCACATTGCACATAAAATTTATGGCGTTTGCGTTTCCAATATTATTTATTATTGTCAAGGTATTTGTTTAACCCGTGTGTGAAAACCTTTACTTTGTGGATAAAATCCACCGCCATCTAGAGGACCTTGACTCCTTGGGAAAACTATTTAAACTCTTTGGTGACATAAATAATAGACTGCTTTCTCGAAAGTATTTTGATTACTTCTAGGTGGCAGTGTATTAGATAGAAACTTCGCGCGTCTTTTCGTTGCCATGGCAACGTTACTTTTGTTATAATGTAATTTCCATCTACACTACTTATCGGATCAAAATGAAATTTACATATTCTTGGCCGGACGGACATTCTAAATGATTTGGCTATCTCAGATTTTGTCGCCGGTTAGTTTGAAAAAAAAACTTTCGATTAACTTTAATGTAACTTTTTAACTTTTTGAACGATTTTGCCACAAAACTAATGGCATTCAATCGAGAACAAAGCTTGCGGATGGTCAAAATTTCAACTCGATCCGAGCCTCCGTTCGAACGTTATCGCGAGACAAACAAACAAAAAAAAACAAACAAACAAACAAACAAACAAACAAACAAACAAACAAACAAACAAAAAAACAAAACCAGTGACTAATTTTTCCGGCAGAGTCAAATGGAAACGCTCGCTTCGCTCGCTTAATAACCGAATAGGTTTGTTTGGTTTACCTGCACGAATCTACACTTTAGACTATTGTATAGGTTCACGAAATCTGCAATTCGAATTAAATGTAGTGTAGCCGTTAATTGTTTGACTTAGTGTAGTGTAAAGTGTAGCATTTCTACACAAGCTCTAGGAGGTGGCAGGTGATAGGTGTAGAAATTTAGGAATTTAGGAAAATGGCGACGCAAAATTTTGTGTGAAAGAAGAGAAACATTTCAATTTTAAAACTTGATGAATGACACATTCTTGGAATGGCATGCCGATATAACTCCTGAATTCATATCAATTACTATATATGTCTGTATCCGCCACTGTTTCGACGGTCGCTCCTTCTGTCGAGTTTACCCGTTTCGGCGTACATACCCTTGCTTGTTTTATGTTATGCATATTATGTAATATGGAAACTCTTAACGCGAATTTTTGGCCGTGACGGGACCCAAAATTTTGCTTTGTAAGCCTACATTAACAATTTGAAATTTGAGATTTTTAAATGAATCTTAGATTTTTTAAATATTTTTTCCTTGATCTTTTAGTAAAAATATGCTGATTTTGGATTCCAAATTGACATCAAAGTTGGGGAAAAATCATTATTTGAGTTTATGTTCAAAAAATTGATTTTTGGGGGCAATTTTTCATGTTTTTTTTTTCTTTTTTAATTTTTTTTTTAAATTGAACCTGCTATAGGCGAACAAAATATCCGGGACATCCCGGAAATGTGTGTATTTTTGTGTTTTCATACACAATTTGATTTTTAAACCATAACAAAAATCGTTCTAGTCAAAAGAATTTAGTGGGGAAAACTTCTACCCATTCCGAACAAAATAAAGCAGCTTTTTACCCGGGTTAAAAGTATGAAGAACTGGCAGATCTATAACTGTGTATAGCTTTTGAAAAGTGGTGGGAAATATTTATATACCACTGTCCTATAAAGGGTTAAACCACCCCATGCACATGCAAGAGTATAGTTGAGCAACTTCAACGTACTTCAGCTTGCCACAATGCTGCAAATATAATTGGGTGAGTGAATTCCATCGAAGCTGGTGGCCTGCCAATAAGACGAGAATACTTCCGAGAAATAACATCCGATGCTATAGAATAGATTGTCGACACTAAACCTGTTCAAATCACTTTCATTCGCGCCCGCGATATTGCTGGCACTCAAGTATTATTAATTAGCATCACTTCGTCACTGTTTAAATTTAATGTAGTTCACAAAATGTGATGTTGATGAAAAAACGTGCCGAAACCACTTGGTGCCATACATGCAACATGCATGCAAGTGCAGCACTGCCCGCTTGACAAGATTCCAAACAAATGGTATTATCCATAGTTTCTTTAGTTTAAAGTGAAATTGGACTAAGGTCGCGTCAACGGTTAGGTCAAAAGGCGCCACTCTAGCCTAGGGGATAGGAAGGAAAGGGGGTTCTCACGTCGCGGTTGGCATCGTTTTTGTCATGGTCGACGTCGTTGGGAAGGTCGTCAATGGGACGGGGAGAGGTTCCCGACAACGACTGCCAGAGCTCGCCTCTAGTTTCAGGAAGTAGCCTACTCCTCTAAATTGCTAGCTGATGTTTGCGAGATGGAATGGACTATATCTCTTTCCTCGCCTTTTACGATTAGCAGAGCCATGCTCTGGGCAAAGTTCTACCCCGGGCCCAGACGGGTATAAGAATTATCCATAAATACTGACTGCTACCAATTTTGCAGTTGTAGACGATGTTTCACACAGGAAAGAAGTGGGGGGGATTACCCCCTCCCCTTCCTACGCGCCTAGTTTTATCTATTTCAGGGTGATTTTCTATTTGATAAGATTACCTCGAGGCAATCACCTCTTCGAAGTAATTAGTTCATGTACCGCCTGTCTCTGTGTACTTTGAGCTCGAGCTGTAAACTGTAGTAGCCAATTTATATACAGTTAACCCTTTGTACTTTGATGTAGGCCTATAGACTACACCTTACATCAATAGGCAGTGGCGGAACTAGGCACCCGCAGGGCCCGCAACTGCGGGCGGGCCCAGCTAGTTTAAGGGGCCCCGTTAAAAAAAAGTAAAAAACAGTATTTTACCCTGTTTGGAAAATAATAGTTGTTTTCGTCGCTAAAATGACCGTTTTGTGAATCTAGCAGTTTGAAGGTGAAATCTAGCAGATATTTAAAAACTTTTGGCGTCCACAACACAACAACAACACACAAAAACTGCATTATTTTGGTACTGCATTCAGCCCAAAACTTTTTTCTAAAACGCACCAAACGCTCTCTAAAAACGTGATTTTCCAAATTTTCGCCTACGGCGCTATTGTTGAGGGGCAGATCCCCCCATACTTAGTCCCTATATAACACCTCCGGGTTATGAACCACCTGAGGATTCATCCCCAGGATGAAAAACCTGAATTCAACGCTGAGCCCATGTATGTGTGTATCTGTTAGCCCCCCCCCCCATAAATTTTGCGGGCAGGACCATGAAACGAAGTTCCGCCACTGTCAATAGACTGAAAGAACGCGTTTCTATACGATTAGTATCTATACTAGGAAAACGCTTAAGTCCCGCCGCGTTGTTGGATGAGCGTAATTGGTGCATTGAGCTGCCATGTGTTATGCGAATTTTCTGTTGTTCTGTGAAAAAATCATTACCTAAGTTGAAGATATTTTTAAAATTAATTTAAATTAAAAAAAAATTTAACTCAATTTTTTTTTTTTTTCAATTAATCGTAATTTTAAAAAAGAAAAAAATCGTAATATTGAAATTTTCATAAGAAATAATTATTCGATTGCGCACAAATTTTACACGAATATATTAATTCATAAAATTAAGGTTCTGAAAAAATCATTACAATCGGATAAAGCATGTAGGTGTTATTGCTGGAGAAATTTTAAAAATCGAAAAAAGTCGTAAAATTGCGATTTTCGTAAAAAAAATAGTTTTTTGATAACGCTCAAATTTCACATGAATATATCAATTCATGAAATTAAGGTTCTGTGAAAAAATCATTACAATCGGACAAAGCATAAGGTGTTGTAAGTCGAAGAAATTTTAAAAAAATCGAAAAAAATCGTAAAATTGCGATTTTCATGAGAAATAATTTTCCGATTGTGCTCAAAAACGTGGCAGTTCTAAGTTCAGAGATTTCGAAGACCTCCATAAAATTTGATCGCAATCGGAGTATCGGTTTAGCCGGAATCGTGCTAACAAACAGACAAAAATACAAAAAAAAGAAAAAAAAAAACATTCCGGATTTTTTTCTCCAGTGTAGTGAAATGGAATCTTCGCTTCGCTCGCTACGCTCGCTACGCTCATCCAATTATAAGAAAAAGGGATACACGACCTCAAAAAATAATATTATTTCTGTAAATGTGCATTCCGAGTGTAGGCCTAGACAAGGACACATTTTTAAACTAGGAAAACGCTCAGTTGGACGCGTTGTTGAGCGAGCACCGGTACGTGCAACATGACCCGAGTACGACATTCCCATAAGTCCCACCACACAGTGTAGGCCTAACTGGATATTGACATTGTACACTATATACAATTCCAACATCTTTGCATTGTACTAATTCACGTCATGCCTTCTAAAGTGTATCTTTGTATCTTCACTGCCTCCTTCATTTTTTAACATCATTTTTCGAATTATGATAACCAATAAGTCTTTAAGTTCTTGACCGATTTAGCTGAAAATTTGGAAAATAGGAGAGAATGTTGAACTTATTGACCCTACAAAATTTCATAACGATCGGTACATTTTTATTTTTTTTTTTATTTTTTATTTTTTATAACCAACGATCGGATTTTGTTCAAAAACTATACAGCAACCCGCCTAGGTGGTATGTACATGTGTGCAAAATTTCAGGTCGATCAGAGAAACGGTGCGACCTGTATCGAAGCAGTAACAGAGAGAGAGAGAAAAAAAAAACAGACATTCGAGCCATAAGAGTCAAGTGGAGACGCTCGCTTCGCTCGCTGAAAAAACACAGGTTCTTTTTGACGTTTCAGTAGAATTAGATCGTTATCTATTGTTATGTTCTCTTGTTTTAATATTTCGTAAAGTGTCTACAAGCGCAATAAACAAAATTACAAAAAAAGTCAATACCCAGTGGCACGTGCATAACTTCCAGTGGCGTAGGAACCTGGTACAGGGGGGCAGGGGGGGGGGGGCAAACTAAAGTGAGTTAATTATTAATCTCAGAATTTCCGTAGTAAATAATATGCACTTACACTTACACAATTCGACAGTCACCTTGGTAAAACGAATATGTTTGCCAGTATGCTTCGTCATTACATAAAAAATTAGGTTAGAATTATGTGACTAAAATGGGCCACTTCACTTTCATTTTTTGAGTTTTTAGATCGCAGATAGTTGCAGTAAAACATCGTTTACAGAGTTCGAGTGCAGTTAAAACATGACGAAATAACTGAAAAATGGTGAAAATTTTAAAAAGCCTCCGGCAGCTGGGGCTTCGCCCCAGACCCCATGCACCTGCCAACCACAAAATCTGCCAATGGATTTGCCCCCCTCCCCCCAACTTTCAAAACGTTCCTACGCGCCTGATACCGCGTGATGCACGACGACCAACCACACGCCTGCCTAGTGCCTAGAGCATGACACTTGGCACTTGCGTGCATGGTGTGTGAGTGCGGTGCGAGTGTGAGTGTGAATCGGACGGTATCTCCTGACAAGCTTGTTCGGTGTCGGTGACAGCAGCTGTTATCTCATTTACAATTCACACGGTCTACCTAGAGGCTGCACGAGCTAGACGCGTGCTCGTTTAAACCACTGTGCCAAGAGGGAAAAATGTCTGGAACTTAGAGCTTAGAGCTAAGGTCTGGAACACTTCGGAGTTTCGGACACAGCGGAAACGTATCGTTGAAAGGGGCGTAGGAATAGGGGGTGAAAGGGGTGCGGTCGCGCCTGGGTCCTGAGCATTGAGGGCCCCGAAGGGCGCGAGGGTGTCCTAAATGTGTTATAACAAATTATTTTAAAATTTTAAAATAACCAGACGTCCCCGTTTTACCGAGATCGTCCCGTTTTTGTGTGATCTGTCCCGGTATTCCAAAAATTAGTGGTCGGGACGGTTCCTGTCTCAGATCGCTCTACAGGCTATCTTGAGCAAAAAAGGTCCCAAAAAATTTCCGCCTCCGGGGTCTGGGGCTTGACCCCGTATAACCCACGCGCCTACAGGGGCCCATCAGAGAACCTTGCACCCAGGCCTTTGAGTTACTTTACTAGCCACGCCACTGATCGTTGTATGTGAAGTTCGGGATTTGGAGTGGATAAAAACATATTCTGAACTTCAGAAATGAACGCTTATCTGCAAAACTGACGGTTTGAGATGGTAGGCCCTACCATATTACCACAAATACCTATTTTGCGTATAATTCATGGCTGATGATGGTTAAATTAGCAAAATAACAGTTTTATGGATCTTCAGAAATTTTTTCGAACAACGCACTTCACATAACCTTATTTTTATCCAACTCCAAGATAAATCAAATTCCCGACGTATACTCAACTCTTTCTCTACTCCAGATCCTTTCTAGTCTGGACTGTTTGAATATGTTCGGCCTGTTCTAAAACAATAAGAACAATGGAGAGAGGTAAACACCATCCGAACACATATTTTTTGTTTTTGTTTACAACTGAACGACCATTTTCATGTTCGTCTTCAGGCAGTTCCTAGCAGTTCCCGACACTCTACACTCCAAAAAACCGGTGATCAGGTTTGGAGTTCGACAACCCTGATAAGTTTTCCTCGGGTTTTCTTCGGGGATAACAGGCTGTGCTACTAAAAGTCTCCTTCCGTCCGTCCGTGTTGTTGTATGTCTTCCTTACTGAATTTTGAACGATAGAACGTTTATGTATTTAAATTAGGACCACAGATAATAGAGTTGTGCTAGGACCATGGGTGGTAGGCATACCAATTCAACGAAGCCTAGCAAAATCAGAAGTAAAGAAATATATCGATAAATAACACCAACAAACAAATTTAGCATGTCAACTATAAGTTGACAAGCTTTTGTTCTAAGCTCAAAATAGGTTTTGTAGCGTTTATTTGAAATAAGGGTGAGTCAACACTCAACCGTTAGGTCATAATGCGCCACTCTATAGCCTGGGAGGAAAACCAGAATTATAGTCAGAACCAGCCACGGGCAAGGGGGAACAAAGTAGAGGGTTCTCACGTCTTGGTCGTCATCGTCCTTGTCATCGTTCGTGTTGTCATCGTCGTCCTCGAGGGGAGGGGAAGGAGGTGGTTCCTCGACGACGACTGCTCGCCTCTAGATTTGGGGAGTTATGGCCTACTCCCTTATACCTATACATACCAACAAGCAGGACTTTACCTCTTTCATCGCCTTTTAGGAATAACAAAGCTAAGCTCTGGGTGGGTTAAATTCTACCCCGGGCCCAGACGGGGGGTCCTTAGGGAGATAAATGTTATCCCAACCATTGAACAGAATGTACAAGCCAGAATAAGAAATAGGGGATGAACATAAAAATACAAGTAGCACCAAAATTAATAAGTGATGTACGGATAGGATAGCGTTACGAAGAAGAAGAAAGGAAGAACAACAACGAAACGCAGGGAGTACACAATATGGAGAGTATGTCTAACTTCTGATGGTTAGGCCTACATCACTTTTGGGCTTGGGAATGGCCTATGTACTAACTTACGTAAAAAGGAGCCGTCCTAGCAAACAATTAAATTATAAGGTTGTTCCGAATTAGCCTTGTTGAATAAGGCGTTGACCAAGGGTGAAATCGTGTCCAACTTGTTCGTTCGGCGTTTCCTATAAAAACCGGTCTGTAGCAAAGTCATTGTTTGCTGGACAATGTCGACGTCGCCGACAGGTTTGGCTTAGTCTGCTGACTGAGTAGGGGGGAATAGCCCCTCTCCAACATCCACACCGTGCACATGCCAAGTACATTTTGGCATTTCGGCGAGTGGCGAATGTTAGTCGACCAAACAAGGACATGACCTTGTGCAAAAGATCGCCTTGTCTCGTCTATGTTATTAGGACGTCTCTTCCAAGAAAATAATAATAACAACACTCAACACATCAATCAGTAGCCTACTTGTAATGTGATTATAATGGTGAGAATATTATCTTTGTGGCGGTTTTTTGTTATCTCTAAGTGGTTTCTTTGCTAAAACATGTGATTCTTACACTGATTTACACTTGAATATGGGCTTATCGTTAGGCCTTCACGAGGTTTTGATCCACACAGATTGCTGCTTTAGAATAATTATAAGGTGTTCATGAAAAATGTTAACGTAAAACTAAATTCCCGGAGTTGAACTTCAAACCAATAAGTGAAATTTTGTCCGTTAGTGAGGACGAACTACTATTTGAATAGATATACCAAATTATCAATACTTAATATAATAAGCACGGGCGGACCCAGGACATTTTTAGAGGGGGGAGGGGGCAATGGAGGTGGCGCAACAAAGGGTCTCGAAGAGCAAAGGCCATCAGGGATTTTTTTTAAATGAGTTTTGTTAAAAAAGTATTTAAATGGCTGATGAGAGAGAGAGAGAATTTCAACTTTTTTAACTTATAATACAGTTTGGTATGTTTACATCACGTCACGCTGCAGGACTGTTATAATCATTATAGAAAACAATTTCCCTTTGAGAATCAATGGGGGCGATCGCCCCCACCGTCCGCCTACCCCCCCCCCCCCCCCCCCCCGGATCCACCACTAAGAATAAGTACCCTAGTAGCCCTACATATTAATAATTTTAAAGTAGCTTTTTAGCTTTTTCACACATTACATTTTAGTAGCATTGAAAACAATGTGCTTACCTCCGTAAACCACACACAACATAAGGGTGTAGATGTAGCCCCTTCGTTGGCATCGCAACAGAATCGATCATCTTCACAGAACCATCACCGTGCCTGGCCAAAGCCGGCTCTATGTATCGCTTCGCTTTGCCTGGTCTGGTTTGTAATTAGAGGGAAGAAAATAAAAGACAGGCGAGAAACAAGAAAATATGGAGCAAGAACTCAACCAACCCCTAATCACCAATTATACATTCCCACGGCGAGGAAAATGTAAAATGAGAAAGATTATACTTCATTAAAATTAACTATAGGTGTTTGTAATAGATGACGTCATAGAGTCGACGTACAGTCGGGGGCAAAAGTAAATCAATGAGGACGGAACCCTGGAATACTCAAACTTTTTTACAGTGTGAAATACCCATTTAAAAATTCGCTTGGTCGGCAAATCCGGCTCTAATTCCACATACAGTCTGGACTCCTTTCCGACCTCCAATTTTTACCTTTTTTTTTGAACGATGTTTACAATTACGGGATGAGCGCATGTCGCTATCAGAGCACATTTTAAGTTTTCAAATATGTTTCACCTATAGGCTACGCAAGCTTGCGAAATTACTAAAAATTACCTATTTGGTGGCATTTTACGGTAATTTAACAACAAAAAAGAGCAAAGTTAGGAAAATGTGCTCTGATCATGGAGTTTAAATGATACTGTGACAAGCCGAAAGGACATACGATGCAGCTTCTAAGTGATCCAGACTAAACCTATGCGTTCTGCGTAAAAACTTAACTTTCTCGAGCTCAAACAACAGTGTAGTGCAAACTTCGTTCATACTGAAAAGTGTTTTCAAAAGTAGCCGAATACCTCTCTCGTGTACAAAAGTTCATACATTCCCAATCCCAGTATGAATTCTCAGGTTTACCGCATAAGTGCGAGTTTTATTATGTTACCAATCTCAATCAAATAATGCTTTAAAATGCTGCAAGCGCACACAGTAATTTATAATCAACTTGCAAGTAAAATGAAGTATGAATATGAACTTCTTTCCAATAACAGTTATGCAAAATATGGCGTAATGTAATAATATGGCTGATAGTTCATTTATTTATTTCAGTCCATCTGACATGTGCATAGCACACCTATACTAACTAACATCTACGAATGTAAGCCATTGATAACTAGTAAAACTAGGCCTATAAAACAAAATAAAAACAGTCCACATTTTTTCCATCTAAAGGTGTACGGTGTACGATAAGAAGTATGGTGTGAAGATTTCAATAGAACGACTGATCAGAATTAGAACGACATTTTATAGCCAATCAATTTCTAGAATTGATTTTCTTTCATGGTCATGCCTGCACAAATCAGTCACACTACATTGATTAGTTCGTTTGGTGATATCTGCCCATTAGCTGCCTTAAGTGATTGACTGATTAAGAATATCAAACAATATTTATGTTTTCTTAATGCATTGGATATAACAGCCTAGGTATAATAAAACACGCAAGCTAACCCCCACCCCCACCCCCCTTTCCCTTAAACCTACAAGAAATAATTGAGCGAGCGTAGCGAGCGTCTCCACTTGACTCTTATGGCTCGGATGTCTGTTTTTTTTTCTGTTACTGCTTCGGTACAGGTCGCACCGTTTCTCTGATCGACCTGAAATTTTGCACACATGTACATACCATCTATGCGGGTTGCTGTATAGGTTTTGAACAAAATCCGATCGTTGGTTATACAAAATAAAAAATAAAATAAAAAATAAAAATGTTCCGATCGTTATGAAATTTTGCAGGGTCAATAAGTACCTACAACATTCTCTCCTATTTTACAAATTTTCAGCTAAATCGGTCAAGACCTTAAAGACATTGGTATGTAACATTATGGGAATATCGTACTCGGGTCGTGTTGCACGTACCGGTGCTCGCTCAACAACGCGACGGGACTTTAGCGTTTTCTTAGGGAGTAAATTGAAAAATAGACTGCGAATGTGTATTGCGTAGGAATTATTTTAACGGCAATGGTTTTGTTTTTGAAAAAAAAAATGTTTGTTATTTGTCAGGCTGTGAAAATGCAGTGCCCAAGGTGTAACGAATCTGGCACGCTCAAGGTATCCCCAAATTCCGCTCGGAGATTGAGTAAACCTTGCAATATTTATTTACACGTAGTTCGTACTGGCTATGACGTTTCCCATAGTATTGTCACAGATGATAGACTATACTGCGTTATATGCATTTCAAAACATGTTTAATAATTTTTAAAATACAATCCAGAAATAACGAAATCTTTCCC
This sequence comes from Sweltsa coloradensis, assembly GCA_024449915.1. NCBI lineage: Eukaryota > Metazoa > Arthropoda > Insecta > Plecoptera > Chloroperlidae > Sweltsa > Sweltsa coloradensis. The sequence continues at coordinate 750,634 of JAMZAV010000405.1, read as the reverse complement.
GACCTGGAGATTGAACCCATGGGTCTCCCACATTTCGGGTATAAAGGGCGCCTTAACCAACTAGACAAGGAAAACGCCAAAGTCGTTGTTAGACTAGTGAGCGAGTCATGTGTTGAGTACCCGGGAACATTTGAAGCCTTGAAGTCTGAAGCCACCACATGGGAAAGAAGGGAATGTTACCGGGTACTCAACCCCCCGTCTGGGCCCGGGGAAGAATTGGCCCAGAGCATGGCTGCTAATCGTACAAGGCGATTCAAGAGAAAAAGTCCACCTCGCAAAAAACATCAGCTAGTATAAGAGGGTAGTATATTACTCCCCGAAACTAGAGGCGAGCTCTGGCAATCGCCGTAGGAGACACCTCCACCGTTTCTTGACGACCTCCCCGACGACGATGACAATGACACAACGACAACGAACGATGACAAAGACGATGACCGCGACGTGAGAAACCCCCCTTTCCTCCCCTTACCCGTGGCTGGTTCTGACCAGCATGGGCCCTTCCTCTCCATATCCCCTATGCTAGAGTGGTGTATTATGACCCAACGGTTGACGCGTCCTTAATCCAAATAAACAAAAAACAAATAAAAACGGGTACTCAACACATGGCTCGCTCGCTCACTCGTCTAGCAACGACTGACGTTTTCCTAGTTATAACTGAATAGGATAAACGTTAAATAAACAAGGAAAACGTATACAAGTCAAAATTGTTAGACGAGTGAGCGAGTCATGTATTGAATAGCCTACGCGGGAACATCTGCATATAAGTTGATTGATAATATTTAATACAATTCAGAAGTTAAAAAATCCATCCCGATCGGGTTTCGAGCCTGAGTCTCCCACATTCCAGGCAGCCGACTTAGCCATGAAATTTTCTCCCCGATTGAAAATAATATACAATACACACATCTATTTCATTTGGTCATTTCGAAGATGTGACAATTGACTGAGATTCATTTGTTCATATTTGGCCGACTTCACTGCCAAGTGAATCATACCCAGATCATACCTGTCGACCACTACCAACCACAGCCGAATCGATTACCGTCGAAAACGTACGAATCCGATCACTCTCAGGTCAAGTATTCGTACACGTCTGCGTGTGGATGGATGATGAGATCAGGTTTTCGCAAGCGCTCCCGTTCAACCCCCAAAATCAATAAACCGGATCCGGGAGGGGTTGCTGTTCTGTGTACACATTGGGAGCGAAGCCGAAGAGGGATGTTAACTGCTGGCAAGGGACGATATATATTTGAGATACCATAATTTCACTTATAGTAACTTTATTGTATTGAATAGGTACTATAATAATATTATGATATAAAATCAAAGGTTGAAAACCGCGCCCTGGTGGGTTGTCGACGTTTTCAGAATCGCCGATAGAATGCGCTGCGCTCCCTCCTATGACTGCCATCTAGCATGGGAAATATAAACAAAAAAGTAGTGAAGGAAAACGTCTGTCTCCTGGAGAACCATTTTTTTCTGATTGGCTACCAAGTAAATCTGCAACGACCAATTAAACAATTCGATTGGAAGGGCGCGGTGACTTGAATTTTCCCAGTTAAAGATCCTTCAAGCGCCGTAAAAACTGTCTATGCATGAAAGAATAAAATTACATTTCTAGGACTAGGAAAACGCTTAAGTCCCGCCGCGTTGATGGATGAGCTTTTTTGTAAGTTTTTAGTTGGCGTAGGACCACTTTCCCTTTGCAAGTGCTTTGTAAATGCAATGTAGGTGATTGTTGTCAAGTTTCTATTGTTACTTGATAATTGTTATTATAAACCTCAAAAAACTCATAATAAAACATTTATTTCTATAGATTCTGGCTAACTTTTTCAACTTTTTCTTTCAAAAGGTACTACATCACCATAATTTTAATGTTCATGTGAAATATGAACGTTGTAGCCTTACCCGTTTGGTCAGAATCGGCCCAAATGAGTCGAAAATATCGCACTAAAAATCGAAAAAAATCGTAAAAGTACGATATTCGTTAGAAATATTTCTTCGATTGTACCCAAAAACGTGGCACGTCTAAGTTCAGAGATTTCGAAGGTCCCCTCCAATTTTCATCAAGATCGCTTATGCCGTTTGCCCGGAATCGTGCGAACAGACAAAAAAAAACATTGGAGCTAAATTTTTGAGGGGTCAGTGAAATTGAAGTCTTCGCTTCGCTCTTTACGCTCGCTACGCTCATCCAACGAGTGAGTGAGTTGTGTTGAGTAGCCGGAACCCGGTAACATTTCCTTTCTTTGCTTTCTTCCCCCTACATGGGTCTTTCCTCTGTAGCCTATCATATTCACTAAGAAAACGCTAAAGTCCCGCCGCGTTGATGGATGAGCTTTTTAAAGTTTTTAGTTTGCGTGGGATATCTTTACTTTTGCAAGTGCTTTGTTTTGTTGCCTACGCATTATAGGTGATTGATGTCAAGTTTCTATTGTTTCTTGTCAATTGGTATTATTTACCGTAAAAAACTTATATTAAAAGCTTTATTTCTATGGGTTCTGGCTAACTTTTTCAACTTTTTCTTTCCAAAGTTACTACATCACCATAACCTTAATGTCCATATGTAATATGAACGTTGTAGCCCCACCCGTTTGGTCAGAATTGGCCCAAATGGCACGAAAATATCGCACAAAAAATCAAAAAACTTATATTAAAAGCTTTATTTCTAGGCCATAGATTCTGGCTAACTTTTTCAACTTTTTCTCTCAAAATGTATTACACAACCATAACCTTAATGTCCATACTAGGAAAACGCTAAAGTCCCGCCGCGTTGATGGATGAGCTTTTTATAGTTTTAAGTTTGCGTGGGATATCTTTACTTTTGCAAGTGCTTTGTTTTGTTGCCTACGCATTGTAGGTGATTGTTGTCAAGTTTCTATTGTTTCTTGTCATTGGTATTATTTACCGTAAAAAACTTATATTAAAAGCTTTATTTCTAAGGATTCTGGCCAATTTTTTGAACTTTTTTTTTCAAAAGGTACTACATCACCATAACCTTAATGTCCATGTATAATAAACGTTGTAGCCCCACCCGTTTGGTCAGAATTGGCCCAAATGGCACGAAAATATCGCACAAAAAATCAAAAAACTTATATTAAAAGCTTTATTTCTATAGATTCTGGCTAACTTTTTCAACTTTTTCTTTAAAAATGTACTACATCACCATAACCTTAATCTCCATGTATTATATGAACGTTGTAACCCCACCCGTTTGGTCAGAATTGGCCCAACTGGCACGAAAATATCGCGAAAAAAATCGAAAAAAATCGTAAAAGTACGATATCCATGAGAAATATTTCTTCGATTGTACCCAAAAACGTAGCAAGTCTAAGTTCAGAGATTTCGAAGGTCCTGTCAAATTTTCATCAAGATCGCATATGCCGTTTGCCCGGTAGAGAGCGAACAAACAGACAAAAATACAAACAAAAAAAAACAAACAAACAAACAAACAAAAACACCCGAGCTAAATGTTTTGGGGGGGTCAGTGAAATTGAAGTCTTCGCTTCACTCGCTACGCTCATCCAATAAACTTATGGCCTTTCAGTTCACTCGCTCTTAAACCAATTTTACTCAAAACCCTATGATTTCTATGATTGAAGCGAAGACTTCAATTTCACCGACCCCCCAAAAAATGTAGCTCCGTTGTTTTTGTTTTGTTTGTTTGTTTGTTTGTTTTGTTTTTTTGTTTTTTTCCGTCTGTTTGTTCGCTCTCTACCGGGCAAACGGCATATGCGATCTTGATGAAAATTTGACACGACCTTCGTTTTCTCTGAACTTAGACTTGCCACGTTTTTGGGTACAATCGAAGAAATATTTCTCATGAATATCGTACTTTTACGATTTTTTTCGATTTTTAGTGCGATATTTTCGTGCCATTTGGGCCAATTCTGACCAAACGGGTGGGGCTACAACGTTCATATTTCACATGGAGATTAAGGTAATGGTGATGTATTGCTTTCTGAAAGAAAAAGTTGAAAAAGTTAGCCAGAATCGAGAGAAATAAAGCTTTTAATATACGTTTTTTGACTTTTTGTGCGATATTTTCGTGCCATTTGGGCCAATTCTGACCAAACGGGTGGGGCTACAACGTTCATATTATACATGGACATTAAGGTTATGGTTATGTAGTACCTTTTGAAAGAAAAAGTGGAAAAATTTAGCCAGAATCCATAGAAATAAAGCTTTTAATACAAGTTTTTTACGGTAAATAATACCAATTGACAAGAAACAAAAGAAACTTGACAATAACATTCACCTACAATGCGTTGGCAGCAAAACAAAGCACTTGCAAAAGTAAAGATATCCCACGCAAACTAAAACCTTTAAAAAGCTCATCCATCAACGCGGCGGGACTTTAGCGTTTTCCTCGTACTATCAAATGTTACCGGGTACCTACTCAACACATGAGTCGCTCACTCGTCTAACAACGACTTTGACGCCATAGACCCGAATGTTTAGACCCGAGTTCAAACAATAGTCCTAGATTTTTTTATTTCTGGATTGTATTAAACTAGGAAAACGCTTAAGTCCCGCCGCGTTGATGGATGAGCTTTTTAAAGTTTTTAGTTTGCGTGGGATATCTTTACTTTTGCAAGTGCTTTGTCTTGCTGCCTACGCATTGTAGGTGATTGTTGTCAAGTTTCTATTGTTACCTGTCAATTGGTATTATTTACCGTAAACAACGTATATTAAAAGCTTTATTTCTATGGATTCTGGCTAACCTTTTTCAACTTTTACTTTCAAAAGGTACTACATCACCATAACCTTAATGTACATGAATAATATGAACGTTGTAGCCCCACCCGTTTGGTCAGAATTGGCCCAAATGTCACGAAAATATCGCACTAAAAATCAAAAAACTTATATTAAAAGCTTTATTTCTATTGATTCTGGCTCACTTTTTCAACTTTTTCTTTCAGAAAGCAATACATCACCATAACCTTAATGTCCATGTGAAATATGAACGTTGTAGCCCCACCCGTTTGGTCAGAATTGGCCCAAATGTCACGAAAATATCGCACTAAAAATCGAAAAAAATCGTAAAAGTACGATATTCATGAGAAATATTTCTTCGATTGTACCCAAAAACGTAGCAAGTCTAAGTTCAGAGATTTCGAAGGTCCTGTAAAATTTTCATCAAGATCGGATATGCCGTTTGCCCGGTAGAGAGCGAACAGACAAAAAAAAAAAAAAAAAAAAAAACACCCGAGCTAAATTTTTTGGGGGGTCAGTGAAATTGAAGTCTTCGCTTCGCTCGCTACGCTCATCCAATTAATTTAAATTCTTCTCATTCAGATTTTTTAAACACAACATTACTAAAACTGAATTGATGAAGACAAAAAAAACATTTATTTGGTGCAGCAGAGACCTATTTTCATGTTGTGGTCACCTAAGAGTCACGACACGTGCCAGCCGGCAGCAATGAGGAGTGCATCGGGTTGGCGGCTGGCGGTCTTGGCCTTGGGCTGCGGGCCGCGGCGCGAGCGAAACAAGAGTCATTCCGGAAACAAAAGTGTCTCTTCAGTGTCAGGACACCGGGACAGGTAGGCCTACCTGAAAACCAGGACCGTTGAGTGAATAATATATAGGCTATTATTCACTCAACGCCAGGACTGTCCTGGGAAAACCGGGACGTCTGGTCACCCTCGCTGACTGCAAGTTGCAGCCGATGTCGCATAGGGGGTCACAGGAAAATAGTGGGGGGGGGGCTTAAAAATATACTTTTTGTTTCACCCAAATATAAATTGCTGTAACCATCTACCCAAAGAGAAACACGGAAATTAGTATACTAATTACCACTCGGTCGTAGCTACATGTGCCACGGTTTCAAAAATAATCAATCATAAATGCAGATGATACATAGTGTAGGATTAGGAGTACAGCAGGTACAGGAGCACATAAGAAGGCTGTAATAATATAGGCCTATGCTCTAAAGCGCGAATAATCTTTGCTGTTAAAGCGCTTTAAAACTACTAATTACTAATATGCTCTAAAATTCAGATTTAGATTGCAACCATGATCTTAAAATATTAAAAGTTTCGGTGGTAGGGCCTATAAGCCCTCCAAACCAAACCCATACCACTTTGAAATGTGGGCAGTGGCGTAGGAACCAGAGGGGGGAGGGACAAAACTAACGTCAAAATTTCCGTAGTAAATATGCACTTACACTTACAAAATTCGACAGTCACCTTTGTAAAACGAATATGTTTGCCTACATAAAAAAAATTAGGTTGAACTTTACTACAATGGGCTCACGTTCACTAACTAATAACTAACACTAATAACTTCACGTTCATTTATTGAGTTTTTAGATAGCAGATAGTTGCAGTAAAACATCGTTTACAGAACTCTCCGAGTGCAGGTAAAATAACTGTAGGCCCTATATGGTGAAATTTGTTTCGACTTTGGCGAAAGGGCCTCCGGCAGCTGGGGCTTTAGCCAGACCCCCAGTTGCCAACAACAAAATCTGCCAGTGGATTTGCCCCCCCCCCCCAACTTTCAGAACGTTTCTACGCGCCTGAATGTGGGGTAGGCCCTACAACTATTATCCCAAACCACCACGTCATACATGTACAATCTTCCCCGTATTGTTGTCAATAAAAAAAATTATATCGGAGAACGAGAGCATTATTTAACATTATGGTAAAGTTGAAAAGTGAATATTCAAACATCTTCTAAGAGTCTCTCACAAACTCCTTATTTCTATACCATGAACATGAACAAAATAAAAGCAACTGATTAACAGAAGTTACCTAGTTCAGTTTTCCCTCGGCTCGGGCGTGGAAGAAATATAAAATCATTCAGTAGGAAGAAGGTAGGCTACAGAAGCGACAACAATTTTGTCCATCCCTCGCAGCAGCCACGTGCTAGTCGCGAGTGAATGCAATGGCGGGGGTGTTGCGGGGTGGGGGAGGGGGGGAAACAGATGCACGAGCAAGCAAGCCGCAATCGATTCGGTCGAGATGACGTCACGTAAGAATCTCCTACAGCGGCAGACCCTTCGTCGGGTATCGGCAGTGGCTGGGGATCGAAACCCAGGACCTTGGCAACGAGCTCATGCAACCACCCACCCACGCAAGGGCAATTGCATTCTTTCACGGCCGACACGGCCATACCGCTTCTACTTTTGACACTAGACTCAACTGTGATGCAACAACAGTAGATTGCAAGATCAATGCATTCGTTAATATAAAACATGGAAATTCGCCCAGTTCAATCGTAGTTAGTTAGGCCTACGATCTTTGGTTCAATCGGTCCATGGTATTAAATTAATACCTACATTTGTTTGTGTCTTGTGTCCTAGCTTGATAGTGTAAACTAGGCCCTACACATACTATACTATGCTCTCAATGAGTCCCGAGTATTATAGGCCTATGCAGTCACACACCGGCATGTTGCCCACAGCCCACGTGCGTGATGATTATTTTTTTTTTTTTTAATTAGGTGTAATGGCCTTTGAAATCTAGGTTCATTTCGGCCAGTTAAGATGCTATAATTGCGATTTTCATATTCGAGAGATGAGTGGTGATAGATGATGGGTGAAGGACAATTACAAAAAACCCATGCCTTATGCGGGACTCGAACCCACGTCCCCTTGGTGTCGTATTCCTCGGACCTACGCCCTAACCGAATACGCCACCACGGACGGCTGATTAGGTTTTAATAGCTCGTTTCGTGAAATATATGATTTCGTTGACTGTTCTTATAGTTTGTTGCTCTGTCAACAGCACAATGACAGTGACAGCAAGCAGACGAGCGAGCTAGATCAGCTGTTCGTGGAATTTCGGCAGAATGTCACGCGAACCGCGTACGTCATACCTCGCCCAGCTGAATGCTAAAACGTGCACACTGAAGCGTAACCTATCATCAGGCATGCGATGACGATTGCATTCACAACATTCCAGCAAGCATTTTTTGCCCCTCGTCGAAATTACTGAATCTGATAATATCTGAACATTCTGTCAGCAGCAACTCGACAAGAATCTGATAATAATATCTGAACATTCTGTCAGCAGCAACTCGACAAGGAAAAATAAAAAAATCTTCCAAAATACGATCTCTTGTGCTAATTTTGACAGATGGTACCTAGGGCTACGACCGGCTTCAGGTGTTGAATAAATTAATTAGCTAGTTTACCTCGAATCGGGAATGGTTTCGTCTGAATTGTCTCGGTCGGCGGGGGGATGCTCCTCTTGTTTTCTGGTGACATTTTCTAGGTCGTTTCTTATTCACCTCCTAAACACGTGAAACAGTTTAAAACCCTCGCGAGATTTTGATTCACTGGAAAAAGATTAGAGAATGTGTACACTTCAACATAAATAACGACTCACACCACCGCCGACTCGCGAATCACTGACGTCGATGAGAAAAGTAGGCGGTAATAATCAAATAGACGTCAGCTAATCAAATTGAGTAACTTTTCCACCAATCAAAACCAAGGCAACGAAATTACAGAAAACCAACGTAACAATAATTTACGATTAAAATATCCTTACCGATTGAGCTACCGGAAATGTAGTATTAGTTTTGCATTTTGCCCACAGAGCATGCAGTAGTAGATAAAGAAGTTGATCTACCAGAACGATGTTATCCAATTTTTATTATTTCAAATGTTTGGCATACGAATACGATACCAAAGATCCCTGCCGTGGATGGGCTAACAAGTCTCATTCTGGAATACATTTTTAGATATTTACTTGCTCTTAACGATTTTTTTTATATAATTAATGCAATATTTCGAGAATTTTGAACTTGAATGGCAACAATTAAAATTATGTATTGCATTGCATTCTTACTCTCAAATACGTTTTATAAGCCCACCCCCAAAAAGTTTACCCCAAAAAATGTTCGACTCCGGCGGCTAGGGCTATGCCCCAGACGGCCAGGGGCGTCCCTCCTCCGTGCAACGCCATTCCCCCATAGGTATCGCCCCCCCACTCCACACATGATTCTTTAAAAATATTATTCCATTAAAATAGTTTATTTTTTTATCGTACAAACTTCTTAAATTATAACCACATGGCGACAAATTAAGTTGACGCACACAAACTACATTGTTTCGGTATTGCATTCTGCCCACCAATTTTTTTCTAAAACGCACCAAATGCACTCGAAAAACTAAAAAAATTCGCCTGCGGCGCTATATTTGTGAGGGGCTGTTCCCCCCAAACCCCCCGTGCTTGGTCCCTACTCCACGGATATATACATGCAGACACGAATCCCCCCCCCCATGATTAAATCCTAGATCTGCCACTGTTCCCCCCATAAGAAAATCTCTGCGCACGCCTTTATTTGTCAGAACAAACCAGTCAACCAGCATAATTTTACTATCTTAGAACACATGTCTTAGTTGTAATTGACAAATTTTCATTAAAAAATATGATTACCGGTATATGTAAAAAATATTTAAGAAGATGGAAATTTTCTGAAAAAAATTGTCCGACTCGCATCCCGGGGGATTGGGCACACTACGAAAAGTCGAAAACGTCACCCTTGTAGATAGAAGAGAGAGAGAGAAACATCAAGCCATGTTTCAGGGTCCATTGGGCTTGATTTATCTTTAAATTAAATTTTAGAATTAAATTTAAATAACATTCAATTAAAGTCATATTTTATTCATGAAACACAATCATAATTTCTCAATTTCATTAGTCGGGAGACACTCCCGTAGGTGAAATAGATTTTATGTAAATCAATTCAGAAATTAAAAAATCCATACCAGCAGGGTATCGAACCCCGGTCTTCTGAATAGATTGGAACGTATACTGCAACGATTCTGCTCCCTAAAATCTATTATACCTATACGGGAGTGTTAGCCGATTATATGAAATTGAGAAATAAACCTCGCTCATACCTGCGTTAGGTAGTGACATTCTAAATCGAGTTTAGATAGTCAGTTCAAAGGCAGCAGAATCGTTGCAGTACTGTTCCAATCTATTTAGATCTACAATACACACCAACAATCCAGATGTTATGAAGTTAACCGTCCCGGTAGCTTAGGGGTAAAGCACTCGACCGGCAATCGGGAGACCGGGGTTCAATACCCCGCTGGGATGGCTTTTGTGATTTCTGGATTGATTTACATAAAACAATCATAATTTTGATTTTCTTTTTAAACGACTAAAAAAGTATGGAAAATAGCCCTCACAAAGTATGAGGTAAGACTAAAGAGACATTCTAGGTAAGATTTAGATACGCAGAACTTTGGAGAACCTTGCTCGTGTAGATTCGGTAAGCCTACACCTTGTGTCATCAAACATGATTTTGATAACTAGGAAGCTTCGCAAACGCTTTTTCAGGCGCGTTGTTGGATGAGCGTATGTTTTTTTAAACGAAAAAAGTGTAAAATTGTGATTTTCATGAGAAATTATTTTTCGATTGCGCTCAAATTTCACACCAATATATAAATTCATAAAATTGAGGTTCTGTGAAACAATCATTACAATCGGATAAAGCATGTAGGTATTGTAAGTCGAAGAATGTTTTAAAAATAAAAAAAAACGTAAAATTGTGATTTTCATACGAAATAATTTTTCGATTGCGCTCAAATTTCATACGAATAATATATTGATTCATAAAATTAAGATTTTGTGAAAAAATCATAACAAATAGGATAAAGCATGTAGGTGTTATAAGTCGAAGAAATTTGTTAAAAATAAAAAAAAATCGTAAAATTGCAATTTTAACGAGAAATAAGTTTTTGATTGCGCTCAAAAACGTGGTAGTTCTAAGTTCAGAGATTTAGAAGGCCTCCATAAAATTTCATCGCAATTGGAGTATCGGTTTAGCCGGAATCGTGTGGACAAACACACAAAAATACAAACAAAAAAACATTCCAGATTTTTTTCTCCAGTGTAGTGGAAATGAAATCTTCGCTTTGCTCGCTACGCTCGTCCAAAAATGAATTACTCAAGAATGTGAGCAATATCACCTTCCACTGCAAGCACACACTGGATGAAAACGAGAGCTCAAACCATGGGCAACATAGCAGGGGCGGATCCAGGACCTCTTAAAGAGGGGGGGGGCGACTCAGCTCACACCACACGGGGGGTCAGCTTAGCCCCGCAGCTAAACATTTTTAGAGGCCTTTTTTAAAACGAGATTTAATGGCTTTAGAGAGTGTATATTTCAATATATTTTATATGCAGTTGCTCACTATAAAGGAAACCTAAGGTAAAACCGAAAAAAAAAAAGGCCCATAGCCCAACAACAAACTGAATTAAGTCCCTTTATAATCGCTATCGCTCATGTGTTTCTATACCCTCACATTTTCAAAATCAGTGTTAAAATTAATGTTATTGGATGAGAGTAGTTAAGACTTTAATTTTGCTCCCCTGAGAAAAATAGCTGGTGTTTTTTTCTGTCTGCTCAATAAAAGAATAAAATTTAGCTTTTCAAGGATCAAGGGGGGAGGGCGATCGCCCCTACCGCCTCCCCCCCTGGATCCGTCACTGCAACATAGGCATCTATTCTCTTCAGAGTCTTTAAACAATGCTTCTCACCTTAGGCTGCAAAACTTCAAGCGACTAATTCAAATTGGTACAATGTACTGAAAACCGTATTAAATAATAACTAGGAAAACGCTTAAGTCCCGCCGCGTTGTTGGATGAGCGTATTGGTGCATTGAGCTGCCATGTGTTATGCGGATTTTCTGTTGTTCTGTGAAAAATTATTACTAAGTTCAAATTTTTTTTAAATTAAATTAAATTTAATAAAAAATAAACATAAATTTTAATTTTTTAAATTAATTGTAATTTTAAAAAAAGAAAAAAAGAAAAAAATTGGGATTTTTATAAGAAATAATTATTCGATTGCGCTCAAATTTCACACGAATATATAAATTAATAAAATTAAGGTTCTGTGAAAAACTTATTACAATAGGATCAAGCATGTAGGTGTAATAAGTAAAAAAAATTGTTTTAAAAAAGAAAAAACCCACAAAGTTTCTATTTTCATTAGAAATAATTTTTTGATTGTGCTCAAATTTCACACGAATATCTTAATTCATAAAATTAAGGTTCTGTGAAAAAATCATTAAAATCGGATAAAGCATGTAGATGATATAAGTAAAATAAATTTTCAAAAAATCGAAAAAAATCGTAAAATTGCGATTGTTATAAATAATAATTTTTCGATGGCGCTCAAAAACGTGGCAGTTCTAAGTTCAGAGATTTCGAAGGCCTCAATAAAATTTCATCGCAATTGGAGTATCGGTTTAGCCGGAACCGTGTTAACAAACACACCAAAATACAGAATGAAAGAAAAAATCAGTTATATAACTGAGTGGGTAGACTCTAAATAAAATTTATTTATTTATTTATTTAAAAAAAAAAAAAAACATTCCGGATTTTTTTCTCCAGTGTGGTAGAAATGGAATCTTCGCTTCGCTCGCTTCGCTAATCCGATAAAGCTGTTATCATTAAATTAAATGCTATACCCTACAGTTTCAGCATGGTTTACAGGATTTTTGGATGAGCGTAGCGAACGTAGCGAGCGAAGCGAAGATTCCATTCTACTACACTGGAGAAAAAATTCCGGAATGTTTTTTTTTTCCTTTTTGTATTTTTGTCTGTTTGTCCACACGATTCCGGCTAAACCAATACTCCGATTGCGATGAAATTTTATGGAGGCCTTCGAAATCTCTGAACTTAGAACTGCCACGTTTTTGAGCGCAATCGAAAAATTATTTCTCATGAAAATCGCAATTTTACGATTTTTTTCGATTTTTTAAAAATTTCTTCGATTTATAACACCTACATGCTTTATCCGATTTTAATGATTTTTTCACAGAACCTTAATTTTGTGAATTAATATATTCGTTTGAAATTTGAGTACAATCGAATAATTATTTCTTATGAAAATCGAAATTTTACGATTTTTTTCTTTTTAGAAAATTACGATTAATTAAAAAAATTAAAAATTAAAGTTTATTTTTAATTTAATTTAAATAAATTTTAAAAAAATCTTCAACTTAGTAATGATTTTTTCACAGAACAACAGAAAATCCGCATAACACTTGGCTACTCAATGCACCAATTACGCTCATCCAACAACGCGGCGGGACTTAAGCGTTTTCCTAGTATGTCTTCTAATGACACATTGAAAGTTCTTAGATTAATTTCTGAATCATTTAGAAAGTCATTTTTGTACAGAGGCGTATCCTTTTGGAATTCAATTTATGATATTAGAAGCAAGTTTACTGAGCTAGGAATCCTACCACGAATAATCTTTGCCGTTGAAGCGCCCTAAAACTACTAATAGGAATTGTACAATTTAAAAGTAAAATTTGAATTGCAATGATAATGAATCAGGGCAAAGAATTGATTTTTAGTATTTATCTGTGGTTCATTGTCTTTGTGTTTGTGTAATGTTAATTTCTCTTCATAAGTTCTTATTTACGATTTTGCTATTTCTTTTTGGTTGTTCATCATTGCTTTGGTTATGATAAAATCAACACACACATAACAAAAACTTGTAAAAATACAGCCAAACCTTCCACACTCAAAAGAAATGAGATCTAAAAAAGGGCCAAGCTCATTCTACCCTTCCACATTTGCGCATTCTTAATTCACAAACGTACAGTGTCCCATAACAGCATTCTTGAAAAGCTTGGCAAAATAGAATTTGCAATATTAATTTAAACGTAACAGTTCATCCAAGTTCTTTTTTTCTAATTAATTTAAACGTAATGTCATGAAAATTCTATTTTGCTAAGCTTTTCAAGGATGATGTATGTAAATTAATATTTTAAAATTCAACATAAGATTTGTGTAGATGGCATGTATTTTAGTTGTTTTGTCAAATTTTTAAATATCGTAGGCAATAAAACTCAAACTTATGTTAAATTGACCCCAAAATAACACTTGCCAGCTCAATCTATGTATATGACCCGAAATTCAATAAAATCGGAGTAAGTTATAAACAGCAAAAGTAACATTCTAGTCCTCCATCTTGTTTTTTGGTAAGTCTGTATAATTATTATAACCAGGGACGACGCTAGGGGGAGGCCTGGGGGGGCCATGGCCCCCCCCAAATTTAACTCGGCCCCCCTAGTGGCCCCCCAAGACATAATGCATTTTTATTAACCTTATCTTATTTTTAATAAATCTCAACATTCAGTATCGAGATTCCAATTCCCCATGTTTTTGTAACTTGGAAGTGTGGGCCCTAGATCTTCATCCCTATAAGGTAGAGTATTGCACTTTTTCGATACTTCCCTCTCTTTCTTTACTCAGCCTCCAAAGCCGCTATTCATTGAAGCAGAATAATTGGAATTAGTTTACCTTGCACATCCTTCCCACGTACAAACATGGCGTTATTTTTTTATACAAGTTTTACCTTCCCCTTGTCTGTGTTGAATTTAAGTCTGGCATTTTTTGACAAAGCGGAAAAATCTCCGAACTCAAGTGATACAAAACCAATTCTTGTATTATAAACATATGAAACGTAATTATGTCTTACTGGGAATCATGTTATTTATTTCCAGAAATTATTCGACGAGGGTCCGGTGATAGACTTGCCCCTTATACCGATAGGGAAGCTTCAGACTAGTTTCACTTTCTGTGCGAGTTGGATGGATGTGCACGTGCGTATATGTAGTTCTCAATCAGGCATTCTGCACTTATTCAAAATAAATGAACTTTCAAATTTCTGATTAGGCTACTTTAAAAAACAAAAAAGTGAACCGTGAGTAACAAGTGAAATAAGTTTTGCCCGTGGTATAGTGTTGATAGTGATGGCGATTGTCGTGGGAGTACCCGTCGACTCCAGAATCAACAGTCACTGTATTAGGCCTTGTTCTAGACATGGACTGCGTAGTTCAAAGATTTGGAGGAGTGCAGCACAAAAAGATTAGGATTAGGGCCTATTGTTCAATAAAGGTAAGAATTTGTACGTACCGACAAATACCTAAAAATTCAAATAGATCCACCAATGATTGAGACACTAATTATTATGACTGTTCAATTGTTCATGCTCCCGCCCCCCCCCCCCATTAAAAATAAAGTAATCCGCTCATGCTTCCCCTAGAAAATGCACAGCCCTACCATGGCCCCCCCACTCAAAGAATCCTAGCGTCGTCCCTGATTATAAATTGCAAATGTGTACAGTGTTTTCTTATTGAGCGTCTGCAACGTACATGCATAAAGTAAAAAATAAATAAAATAAGACTAAATTTAAAATAAAATGGATGCCATCTTGGATTTAGTTTTTGAAAAATGTAGGATATCAGATAAAACAATGTTTTCAATTAATTTTTACTTCGAATTTACACTAAGTAGCTCAATATACGCGTAGAAACCGAATTTTAATTATATCCAGGAATAAAATTAACAAACTTTAAACTTTAGGCCTCCATCTTAGATTTTATTGGCTTCCGAATACAACTTTAAACCTCAAATATCTATTCAGCCCATGAAATAACACTCACCAAATGAAAACCAGTCAAATCAGACCATTTTAAAAAAAGTTTAATTTTTTTGGCCGCCATCTTGATTTTAAGGTTTTACGGGTACATTTTTGAGTGGGGTAATATCATTAAATCACCTTTAGGTTATGCCCAGTCAACATTCATGCTTTTATAAATACGTAAAGCAAAGTTTTCCTTGGCTATCTCCGACTATGCCCCAGGTCTATGAATAATAGGCCGCCATGTTGGATTTTGATAACTTTTGTATATTATTTCCTATATTAATTAGCAATATTTAATATAGTTTAAGAGTGTTCTTATTCTTATTTTTAGCCGTAAATCCCATTTAATTGAGTTATAGCACCATTTATGTTGAATAAGTAAAATGTCACTGGTGGTCATAATATGGGGACGCCATTTTGGGGCCGCCCCTGAAGCTGATTGTTATCGTCATGTACATCACTGTGTAAAATATTTTGCCTGTATCTATAATAGCTCGTCTTAAAATCACCGCCAAAGTATTGATGTCTTAAAATTCAACTGGCCGCCATTTTGTTTTTTGTTTATTTAAATAAATAAATAAATTAATTAATTGTATTTAGAGTCTACCCACTCAGTTATATAACTGATTTTCAGTGGGGGACTTTAAATCAAAGCGACCAAGCCAACCCTGTAGGCCCCGACGCAATCGGCGAGTGAGCGATAACCAACCAAAGATCGTTATTTTTGGATGAGCGTAGCGAGCGTAGCGAAGATTCCATTTCACTACACTGGAGAAAAAAATCCGGAATGTTTTTTTTTTTCTTTCCTTCTTTCTTTTTTTTCTGTATTTTTGTGTGTTTGTCAGCACGATTCCGGCTAAACCGATACTCCGTTTGCGATGAAATTTTATGGAGGCCTTCGAAATCTCTGAACTTAGAACTGCCACGTTTTTGAGCGCAATCAAAAAATTATTTCTCATGAAAATCGCAATTTTACGATTTTTTTCAATTTTTTGAAAATTTATTTTCCTTGTAACACCTACATGCTTAATCCGATTTTCATGATTTTTTCACAGAACCTTAATTTTATAAATTTATATATTCGTGTGAAATTTGAGCGCAATCAAATAATTATTTCTTATAAAAATCGCAATTTTTTGTTTTTTCAATTTTTTAAAATTCATACGATTAATTAAAAAAATTAAAAATTAAAGTTTATATTTTATCTAATTTAATTTAATTTAAAAAAAATCTTCAACTTAGTAGTTTTGACTTCTAGCAGAGCAGATTGAAAACATAAGTGATGTTGTGGTAATTATTTACGCGGTATAATCTCTGGAAGATCGCAGGAGTGTTTAGGCAGGAGGGGGTGGGGGTGGGGGGCATACTCAGCACACTGCCACAAGTCTGCGGCATGAACAAAGGACATTATAATTCAAAAGAAAAACGCCGCTAAGTACAAAAGATATGAGAAAGCGCATGTTTACATTAGCCTTCCGCCTACAATGTGATACCTCAATTCAGGAACCGGGTTTTACGGGTAAACGGGTAGTGGAAACACAGACCCGTATAATAGGAATTAATAGGAAATATAGCAATCAGTGGTATGGACAGTGCGAACACCCGCGAATCAACGCCAGAATCAACAAGGCCGATTCAGCACAACTCTGAATTTATTATGTGCTTCGTTGCTAGGACGGCTCCAAAGTCACCGTTTACAAACTCCTAAGACAAGAACTGATGGACGTAAGTCCAAATCAGAAGTTAAAAAACTTCTGACTATGGCGGGAATCGAACCCTGGACCTTCTGCATTGGAAGCAGATACGCTAACAACAAGACCAACGAAAAAAAAAAAAATTTAGACTTTTATTTTAAGTATGTAAAACAGTATCCCTACCAATATGTATATTAGTATTAGTCATAAATCGCCCAGAAATTTTGTAAAAAAATATTGAAAAGTCAAAATTCAGATCTCACTGGAGGACACTCTATGGGGACCAAAATTTGGGACCGCCCCAAAAACTGATCGTTATACTCATACCCATCACATTGTAAAGTTTGTAGCCTGTATCATGTTTTGTCTAATTTTACTATAATATGCCGCTTATTCCCCCGACTTAAGTTTACAGGCCTACATATTTAAATATTAACGCTATTGAACTTTCAGAAAGTTCATGTTCATCTCAAACAATACAAACTAGGCCTAAGCTCGTATTAAGTTCTTTCAAAATTTCATATAAAAAATATGTTTTTTCCTGAACTAGTTTGAGTGTGCCAAGCTGAACAAAGTTAGCAATAATTGATAGTGATTCTGATTTTGTTGTTGTGATGTTAAGAAACAGACACTAGATAATGGCACAACACTGATTGACAGCAACAAATAAATTTACCAAAAAGGGTCAAAACCCAAAATTAATCTTGAGATCAAAATTGCCTACTCAGCTAATGAATTCATTGGCAACCAATAAGATAGGAGAGGCCAAATGGCACCCAACAGCGCACTGGCGTGTTTTGTAAATAACTGTATAATATTAACAAACCTAGAAGATAAATCTCAGCACTCGTCAAAGGGCAGGCCCTGTTTGGACGAAGTTTCGACGTTTTTCGTGTGGCTCCTTAGTCTTGTGGTTAGTGTCTCTGCTTCCAATGCAGAAGGAAGGTCCAGGGTTTGATTCCCGCTCTAAGCAGAAGTTTTTAAACTTAAGTCTTATCAGTTCTTGTCTTAGAAATTAGTAAACGGTGACTTTGGAGCCGTCCTACAAAGAGGCACATAATAAATTCAAAGTTGTTCTGAATCGGCATTGTTGTTTCTGGCGTTGATCCGCGGTTGATTGCTATAATTTCCTATTAAAAAATATTGATCTTTGGTTGGTTATTCCTCACTCGTCAATTGCGTTGGGGCCTACGGGGTTGGCTTGGTCGCTTTGGTTTAATGTCCCCCACCAAAAATCAGTTAAAAGCCTGAGTGAGTAGACTCGGTAAATACAAATTTATTTATTTTATTTGATAGCCTGAAGCTATTAAGAGTCCCCGCACCAGACATCAGGGCATCAAGGTATATTTGATATCATTAGCAGACTAACAAAAGAACGGGCCACTTTTTACCTCCTCAAAAATAACTATGCGTTCCAACTCTGAGAAACACACTACCAACGAACGAATGCAGATAGCTTCAAAATTGTTCACCCAACATAACTGTCTCAATTCTCGCGCTGGATAATTCTATAGCACATAGGAGGAATTCAGTGATCTAGATTCTAGCAGATGATTCTTGCTTGTGTTGGCTGCACCAAATTCTCTTTTGTACACAAAGATGACATTCCTTTTACCGTGCATTCATACTACATCCACCACCACTTGTGAAAAGAGCATCTGCATTCTTCGGTTGGAGCTAGTATAGGCTACCGCTACTGTCGTATTCAATAGCAGCCAGCTACTGTAGGGCAATAGTCAAACTAATCTCCCAGCAGAGCGCAGAACGATCGAGGTTTGGTCACAGTTGTCTGGACGTTGATAAAATAGGAATTTTCTAACATTTTGACGGCAGTGCATTATTGTTGTGGTGAGCGACAGATTTCCCACCAGAGTGCAGAACGATTGACGTTTGATCACCACCATGTGTAAGTTCCACGGAAACCACAATGTAAAGAGTCCTGTGACCAAACCCCGATCATGTGAACCTGGCGGAGAATCCGGGCGAACTATGTATCTTGTGATTGCCCTATTGGGGAAGAGAAGGTAGATAGAAACACAACATACTCCTCTCTCTTAACCTTTATTTCACTGTTTCATAAATAAAATAGTGTTGCTAATTCGCAATAAAAAATAATTAATACTAATTAAGAATAATGCCTAATTACACGGGAATTGTCATTGGTATATAATGTTCAGATTGTAACAACATATTTTTGTTTTGTATGGTACTAGTCACAAGCCAAATCTTGGCTTATGAGTAACGCATAAATAAACAACCACAAATTCCCAGGAGAACACAATAAAAATGCACCTCCAAATCACCAGTGTGAACAAGTTACGAATATCTAAGATTATCTAGGATTCTGTTTTACCGAACTTTGCCCCTTTGAGAATAAAATACCAGGGAGACAGTCAACACTTTCGCTTCATTGGATCTAATGGACGGATATGTAATTAAAGTATTGAAGAAAGCAAACAGGTAACATGTTAAGTTTTCAGGAAGAAAGTGATGTTATAACTGCTATACCTATTTCACTTGTAGATATGAATACAACAGTACAGGCCAACCTACTACACCAAAACTGGACAAGTTTTGGCAACCTAAAAGAATGGAGAGTAACGGACCAAGTTTTGAAAATTAATTATTGTTTCGAGTTCAACAACATTGTAATTCTAATGTGAAGAAAGACTGACATTACTTAATACTTTTGCTTATCAATGTGATTACATGAGTAAGTTTTTCGGATGAGCTTCCAAAAAGTTCAAGATTAAAAACTACATAGAACTTTAATTATTAGACACAACACAATCTCCATTTTAAATCACCAGGTTCAAATGAGTAAGATCTATTCAAAAAATGCTTCTACCTAATAAATATAAACGTCCAGATCCAAGTAAGCGGAAAGTTTCAAACTCTCCCAAGCTCTAGACGTAGTAGTAGTAGTAAAATCTTTTGGTTTACGTATTCAATCATCCGTATCTTACTCGTTAAAACAGTCTTCTAGCCATCTGTCATAGAACAGACTTGTTGGTAATTGTGCAAAAAGCTGAAAGTGTGACAGTTGGTAATCTGCGTAGTGTCTCGGTGAGTCACCTCTTTTGATCGCCAGGTTGTCACACTGAAACAAGAAGACATACTGTTAGAATAGAAGCGTTACCAACTTAAAGGAAAATAAATGTAAAAAAGTGTAATTTTAAGGTAGTTTTTAGAAAATTCCGTGGGGATTGTAACCTCAATGAAACAGTACTCAGAAAATTTGATTATTAATGTCTTTTTTCTTTTTTTCTCTCTCTCTATATTGTGATATTCATACCAGGTATAGTAGATAACGAAATAAATTTGGTGATATCGACATTGTATCACATCGTATCAATACTTTTTACCATCAAACAAGTTAACGGTGAATTAATCCAGTTTCCTTTTTAATTAAAAATCTTAAATGATTTTTAGTAAGGCTGTGCGAGCAGGGATTTTTTTGGTCGAGCTAGTATTTGGTCTTTTACTTGATTTTCGAGCGAGATTTGAGCGAGCAGGCCAAAATGTAAGTATTACTTTACTAATTTTGTAGTCACAAATGGTATACGTTTCAGTCACAATGTTATTATCAAAAAATTGAATATGTTACCCGAAATTACGAATTTTAAAGATTTTTTTACGATTACAAAGAAAGCAAAAAAAAGTTTTTGTGAAGTTAGTCAATTATTTACTTTATATTGACAGGTCGTCACTTTTAACACACATGTTCTCATGAACGTGAACATGTCGACGGTCTCAGGCGCCAGAGATGCTCGTTTCTAATGCCAAGCTGTTAAAAACGCTCTTTGAAGGAACTGATATTGACGGAATGCATAAATATCTCCGC
Organism: Sweltsa coloradensis; assembly: GCA_024449915.1. Classification (NCBI taxonomy): domain Eukaryota; kingdom Metazoa; phylum Arthropoda; class Insecta; order Plecoptera; family Chloroperlidae; genus Sweltsa; species Sweltsa coloradensis. The sequence continues at coordinate 729,688 of JAMZAV010000405.1, read as the reverse complement.
CAGTCACTTATCGGCCAAATACAATAAATAGTGGTGCGCGCGCAGCGTGTTCGTGACGTAACACACTCGAGCTCGACACGGACAAAATTCGAGCGCTTATTAATGATGAATCACTTATTGCCGCCGCTGTGCGCTGACGAGTGATAGACTGCCGGCGGCGGTGTTAATTGAGCGGAATTTGAGACGAAAAACAGTCAAACAACTACCCGATGATTCATTTCATTACCCGGGTAATTATCAACGGGCGGTTACCCGTTCACAGCCAAAAGGAATGATATAAGCTTAACAACTTGCAGCCTAGACGTAAAAATCGATAGTCAATTTCGAGCCGAGGTTGAACACGTTTCCGCTACTTATCGATATTAGATCAAATAAGAAGTAGGCAGATCTTTATCCGAGTTCTTTGGAGACATGCGCAGTGCCGGTGTGCACGGGCACGGCCTCAGAGCAAGAGCATCAAGTTCACCTGCGCATGCGCATTACTAGTCAGCTGTTCGCTGTCGGCAAGGAGACTGCTGAGGAGCGCGTCATAATATGGAATATTACGCCTGCTGCGACCGACTTTTCATATGTTCTCGAAACATCTTGAGACGAGACCCAATTTTCCGAGCAGATGTTTTTTCGACATCGAGCGAGATTCGAGCAGAACTTTGTGCTTGATCTCTTGTCGAAATCTCAAGTCTCGCACAGCCCTAATTTTTAGCCACACTCTTTTCCTGGTCCCTTAAACCCCAATAATGTGTTGATTTAATCAATGTTATTGTATTGTTTTGACAGATGTAGTACCTACTAATAAGGCCACATTATGTTGAAATGTAAGCTTGAAAGTAGTAACTTTTGTTAAGACGAACTTTACCAAGGTAACTGTGCTAATACATAATTAATAAAAGATATAGTTGAATGCATGGCAATAATATTGTATTTACTAGATTAAATGCCGTCTTTGAGTAATAGCCACACCCCTATTTTGAACACTAAACTTTAACCAGTATGATATAAACTCTATAGAAAAATTACCTCACATAATGGCCACACCCCACTTTTTAAACTTGACATTTTAATAAATAAAAATGCTCAAGTCATCACTCCGTCAGTACTGCAAGCCTACCGAATGTAATCAACCACTGGACAGATAAAACCGTAGAAGTTTCATTACTTTTTATCATGTGATTTTGTGTTGTAAGCCATCCACCAATTAAAAGTTCACCCAACACAATGTGTATCATGTAAATAGAAATAACCTGAAGTTTGATTTTTAATACAAAATATTAATTAACAATAGGGAATATTCCACTTCCGCCAAATACTGTACGAATAGATTTTTTAGAAGAAGTATTTCGTCCCGATTACAAATATGTACTTTGTTTTTCCGTGAAATAATAATCCAGTGATTTATAGCCGTTTTAAAAGCAGCACTATTTTAAAGCGGCAAAAACGACTGTGACTTCAGAACTGTGTTGATCCAACGCCGTCTGGATAAACATACATCCAGACCAAAGATGTTGGAATAGTATTATAGTAGGATCGAGATATACATCAAGACGGCGGTGTTTTAAACAAAGCAGCGCCTAGCGTAGCCTACAGTAATGTAAACAGATGGCGGACATTTTACATTTAACGCCTAGCCAGAAAACGAGAAAAGTTGACATTGCAATCAAAAAACAAAACTGAAACAGTCCTAGGTCTAGGCCTAGACGTAGAAAATTATTTATAATACAACAGTCTAGGCCAATTGTTCCTGTAGGATATAGGCATTGGTATGTGAATACTAAAATTACTCACTTGACAAGCCCTAGGCTTAACTTGCCAACCCTAGGCCTGCACGTTCATGTTCTGACACACATCCCGCACAAAAACCTTACTTTGATGACTAATTAAAGCCTATTGTAGATAAAGAATACCATGATAGTCCTAGGCTATGCAAAAACTCAAGACAAAATGCTCGTTATTCTTTATCACAATGATCTCGCGAAATCTCCTGTCACACACGAAGAAAGAAAAACAAAAGACGGTGAAAATGTACATCCCTGTGGAGTTGTTTGTGTTGAGCGGATGGGCGAGCACCGCCGTCTGTATGTAAATATGTACAAATATACGTACATTTAGTTTCCAATTGGCCTTGACTCAACACAGTTATGACGTAGTACCGTCCAAAGATGGCGCACGCTCGTTTTTGGCGCGCAAACTGGGGGACCCATTTAATTCTTGTTTAAATTACACAAAAAACATTTTTTTTAAATAAAAAAAAGTGCAGTGACTATTAAGACATGAATAAGAATTAAAATAAAATATAAAATATTAAGTGGAATATTCCCTATTCAACCTACGGGAGTGTTGGCCGACTAACCAAATTGAGAGATAAACTCGTAAGTTTGTTGTCAATTCCAAACCGAGGTGCCTCTTTGCAGTGCAAAAGTGTCAAAACAGGTCGGCTTGCAATCATGTTTATGACTAAATAGGGAAATACAGTATACAATACTTAAAATAAGCTTTTTAATCTTAGTTATGACTTATGAATGAGTTAATGGTAGGCTTGCTTTCAGGCAAATACTGTAGGCCTCCGCCTACATATTTTTGAATAAGCTCTTTAATCTTAGATATGACTTAGGGCCTACATAATATGTTATTTATTTTAAGTAGAGATGCACATCGATACTTTTTTCATTAACGATTATCGAAATGGTAATGTCATTATCGAATCGATAATATCCATAAAAAAATTCAAGCCCGTTCCGACATAGATGGAATCTCAAACGTGGTAGGCATAAATGAAATTCAAAACAATACAATCTCATGCCACTCGCTGCCTCGTCCAGTCTGTGTTTTTGCCTCCCATTATCGTCTAAGTTCGCTCTCAAACATAAATCTTGATTAAGACACATTGTGACCTACCTCAGTCTGTCCAAGCGGGAAACACAAATCAAGTGTTTTCGGCCGTTTTCAACCTATATTATTGATGTATCGACTATCAAGATTTTATTCAATTTTGATTATCGATCGATAATACCGGTATCTATTATCGTGTGCATCTCTAATTTTAAGAAACTAAAACATAAATGGATTCACTTTATAATGTGGAAACATTTACCCTGTGAACTTGGTGTCACGCCCCAATAAGAATGCAAGCATATCGAATGGAAACATCGAAGCAACAAGCAAAATAATATACACAGGCAGTCTAAACAATCAATTTAATAATTTATTACAGCACAATGTTGATAAGATAAATAAATGCACGTAAACAATCCAGCGACAGGCAAAGTGAATTAATGCTTGGCAGGCACTTACAATCAAAATCAAAAGCCCGAATTAAAGGGCAACAGAATGTGAAATACTCAACTTAAGGAGAAGAGGTAGAGGTTTTAATACCCACAATTTAAGCTGACAAGAGATAAAGTATCCAGGCCTAAAGGTATTGTATCAGACTTAAATGAGATTACCATATTTACTCAATTGCATAGGCCATTAATCTTTTAAAGTCAATGTTATAAACGCTATTGACAATGGCATGACTGCACACCACTTTTAGAACATGATATTCTTAAATATACCTGAGACTTACACCGTACTTAAATAAATACAGCAGGCTATATTTTATTATTAAAAAACTCACAGTGAACACTGAAGAGTAAGCTACTGGAATAAAATACGTAACACACAATGGGCAATATGAAAATACAATATACACAATATTTTATAGACAAATACAATACATATTTGATATTTCTAATGCTTGACCTCTTCTCCCCATGTATAGTAATAATACCTAGCCAAATGGCCCGCATACTTACAATTAAAATAAAAAAATACAATTTATTTTAACAGAAGTAAAGAAAACATTAAGAAAATAAGGTTTCACGAAAAGGTATGCTGCAGCGCTACAGGCAATGCGCTGCGTACTGTAAACATAAATAAATTTCATCTTTACGAACGGAAGTAAATAAAACATTACGGAAACAAGGTTACACGTAAAGGCAGTTGCAGCGCTACAGGCAACGCGCGTGAGGCAGAGTCTATAGGTTGTTCAAACCTGTCCGTTCTGTGTGACCCTAGTACTGTACGTTCTACCAAGACTCTCGCCAACTGCCCTCATGGTACAGAGGGACACGCGAGACGTCGATGTCGGGTGAAGGTTCTGCAACCAACCACCTCAATCACACAATTGCAAAACAATACACAATTCAAAGAGCTTATAAGATTCACGGTTATTAACATTTACACATAGTACTGTACAGGGTCGCAGTGATCGTCACCCAAATAAATGATTGAACACATCACCTGTCATGATCATATCACGGCATAAAGACCTTTAGCAATACTCACATCATCAAAGAGCAAACCTGGATACAAACATATTATACATAATATTATCTAGGGCTGGGATTCGATTATAAATTTGTAATCGATGTCAAACCAATACTTTTGACATCAAATCGGCACATTAAGTCTAAGCAGGAAAATTAAAAATATTCTTCAGAAATCTCATTTGAAAATTAACACAATCACAAAACTGTTTTGCCTGAAAATCCAGCTTAAACAGTTCCTTGCAAGGGACCTTGCTGATGATAACAACATGCATGCAGAAGTTACTTCTTGCGTGGCCGTACTATAGGTTTGGTTATGTTTTGTTTGTATGGTAGTTAGCTTATTTTTAGTGGCCTCCATCCGTATGTCAAAGAAGGACGAAACGTGTCGAGGATTAAGATAAAAAATAACTTTAAATTAGCTGCAGTCATCGTCAGCAGGTGAAGTGTCGTCGCCCTCAACCTTTCAGGCTGGACTTTATATTCTATATTCCTTCCCAACCTATCAACCCTTCACCAATCTAAACCAAAACATTCTATAGAAACTGAGTGGAAGGCCAAATATCACTTTACATCGCGCGAGTTAATGCCCTCGCGCGTCACTTTACAACGCGCGAGTTAATGCCCTCGCGTGCGACTCACCTGGGAATCCTTGCGTGGGTTGTCCGGGCACGGAATACTGGGGCCTAAAACTGGCAAAGTTAGCGGGGGTGAACCCGGCCGGTAGCTGGCCGCTCTGGAAGTTAGACGGGAACTGTCCAGAGAGGAGCCCTTGGAAAAACAGATCTAACATTAACAAGGTATTAAAATATGATTCAAATAAAACAAAGTCGTTCTGAAATAAAAGCATGCACAAAGATATAACCTGTTCACAAAAAGAATGACAAAAAACACACCACATTTCAGTATGTTATTGATGCACGTGACCTTCTTTAGCGAGTGGAGAGACCGAGTCTCTCTTTCCACTTCTTAAGGAAGAGCACGTGGCACGTAACTTAAGGTACCATATTTAATTTCAACAATATTACAATGGTTCCTTGAAAAACCAAAATCGGAACAGCCGAAAGGTAAAAAGCAAGGTAAAATAAAAATTAAGTAAGATTTTCTTGAGAAGTTATTCTTCGATTGGATTCAAATTCACTCCACAAGAGGTTGGTGAGGCAGTCCGGAGTCGGAGGCGAAATCCCAGCCACCTGGGTCAATTTTGCCAAAGGCACAACAAGTGCCCATCTGTCCGCTGGCATGTAATAAAAATAATCATATTGAGTGCCGTTCAAGGTTTTTGGTTTCGGTTCGGGATAGTAAAGTATCTGAATTTTCGGTTCTGGAAAGTTAGTTTTGGAATAAATTTCCGCTAGGCTAGCCTTATTCCTACTACCTTAGTTCTAAAACATTGTTTGTGTTGACCATATCAAAATAATTTGAATAATAAAGCAAAGCATATCTTGAATTTGAGTGTGTTGCAACTAGGGAAGACGACGGGTACCCGGGTATCGGGTACCCGCCCGACGAAGTCGGGTACGGGTCTGTGTTTCCACTACCCGTTTACCCGTAAAACCCGGTTCCTGAATTGAGGTATCACATTAGCTTTGTTTGTTTGTCCTGTACCAGGTTCACATATTTACTCCTGGAATCGTCGGATGTACGTCATAAAACCGGAAATAGGAGTAATAAGTACACGTTACGCCCAGTTGGACAAAAAAACATATTTGCACCCAGTTTTGACATTTGACGAGGCAACGAAGGGCTAGAGCCTATATACCACACGATGATAGGCTATAGGCTTAGGGCCTAACTATATTTTCAATATTTTGGCCTAGATAATAGGTTTCTAGTACATTGTTGTGCATAATATTGCTAAACGTCTTTCAAGCAGACCTATCCTTGTTTTAGGTTATGTCGGCCCTATGGGCTAAGGTTTTTGCTTAACGGTTGATTAATTGGCATTGTCCCTTTTAAGAAAGGCCGTGAAGATTCATATAATCATTGGGAAAGATATTGCACGGCCCGGCTTTTTCCATTTTAACTTCTAGCTTCTTTCTTAGCTTCTCACTACACCAACCAAGCCACTACAAACTTTAAAAATGGCGCAATATTTTGTCGTTTTACACCCACTCCTGCTAAAGAAGCAGGTGTAAAATTCTTACTCCAGTCGCAGTTGTGGTAACTTACAACAGGACAAAAAAACGTTTCTGAGTTGTGACAGGTACATTTACACCAGGACAGAAAAACGGGTTTTCGTGAAAAACTTGTACCTGGTGTAGTTGAAACAGGACAAACAAACAAAGCTATTGTAGGCGGAAGGCTAATGTAAACATGCGCTTTCTCATATCTTTTGTGCTTAGCGGGGTTTTTCTTTTGAATTATAATGTCCTTTGTTCATGCCGCCGACTTGTGGCAGTGTGCTGAGTATGCCCCCCCACCCCCACCCCCTCCTGCCTAAACACTCGTGCGATCTTCCAGAGATTATACCGCGTAAATAATTACCACAACATCACTTATGTTTTCAATCTGCTCTGCTAGAAGTCAAAACTTAAAAGCTATCACCCATGGTGATAAATCTTTCCTTATCTTGTTTACTCTCGTTCGGGCTCCAGTCCCCCCCCTTCCCGCGCCCCGAGCCAACGCATCGTGAGTCGTGACCTTGACTTGACTGTGACAATTTAAAGCAGATGCAACGAAACAGTGAGTGTTATCTTAATGGCCCGCTGCTGTTCCTCTTTCGTGATTATGAAATACTACTTCATCGGCACGTCATTGTTTATAGAACAGCATTACGAGATATTACGATAATTGATGAGCGCGTTTCTTCAGAGTTCATTAGACACCCCACACGATTTTTTTGTGTTACTACCCGGGTAACCCGCGGGTAATGTGGACGGGTACCCGGGTCGTAAAAAAGTCGGGTTTCGTCATCCCTAGTTGCAACTTCCAAGGGCCTAGTCTAGGCTCCTCATCGAGGCCCTAATAGAAAACTAAGGAGGATCTAAGGATCTTTGTTACGTTGATCAATTTCGAATAGTACAACACATTTTCTAAATCAATGCAGATTGATAAGGCCTAGGCCCAAGTTGCAGTCAATAGCAGTTCCTGTAGGCCTAGGCCCTAGTTTAGGCTCTGAGGCTAGACCTAGGGACAGCAACATAAGACTAAGAGCCTCCATCATTTTGTAATCTTTATTCTTTACCGCTCCGAGTCACTTCCCACCATAAATTGAGTAATAACTTAACATAACAAAACATAGGCCTAGGCCAGATTAAAAATATGACTGTTCACAGCAGATGTAGGGTTAAATCAGTCATCTTCATAACGGTTTGTAGTTAACGTCGTATTTCGATTGTCCCGCACCTGCAAACAATATTACCGTAGTTACACGTAAATAAGCCATACCCTAGTTTTAAGGGTGCCATTATTAACCCATTTTAACTCTTTGTCAATGCATGTAAGCCGCAGCCCAAAATGTTGGAATAGATGCATAAATAGTGAAGAATAATGACATTATATTATTTATATCACACATTGTTAGCCAATTCAAACAGAGGCAATACAATGCGTAGTTTTATCATTTTTAATGGCTTGCCATGATGTATTTCTCTTCCCTCTCTTGCAAACAAGCGCGATCAGTTGAAAGAGTGGTCTGCAGGGTTGTCTTCCAAGAAGGCGGCAATCTTTAGTCAGCCAAAACAGTGGCCTGAACAATTGATCATACCAACCAAAACGTTGCAACTTGCACTGTTCATTGATTTATTTTCGTGTAACTTTGGGATCGTAATTTGAAGTTTAAAATGCAGTACGTTACGCAAAGTGACAATTACAAGTGAGCGCAGAAACTCCACCCGCCTACATGACGACCTAACCTTGAAAGCGAGACAAGGCGAGATGAGTCCGGTAGCCTGTGATTCGGAGGGGGGGGGGGAGAGACTGAGTGCGCGCATCGCCTGGCTTCGCGTCAAATGCTGCACTATAGTATCGTCGTGTAAAATGCCTCTAGTAGCCGGTAGCATTGTATCGACCTGAGACACTGATGCGCGGACAATGCTGCAGTATGGCCTAGAGTATGGCGGAGTCCACGTAGCAACCTTTCGAAGAGCGCGCTGTTCAAATATACTCATATTGACGTAAAATTGATGATTTTAATCCACACATGGAGATAAGCCGTAGTCGGTTTTTGAGGGGATCAAATTTGGAAAAAAGTGCGGCTTATGCTTATATGCGTGTGTATTTAGTTTACACATGCAAATACGTACGTGTACAACGCGTATTAGGCATACTAATTGTCTCAAATAATACCGAAAGTGAGAAACTAAAGGCTCCTAGCCCAATTATATTACAAAATAGCGTAACTTTAGTGTGAACAAAAACATTAAACATCGCTTCAGTGTCAAGGTCGTGTGAAGTGTTTTATATCGATAGTCAAACAGTGGTTGCCAAACTCGGGAGAAATGATCAACATAGCGGTGTCGACACAAGCAAAGCCTCCTAGAGACATGCACAGTCTCTGGTGCGCACGGACGTATACTCTCCGTACGCGCCCGATTCAAACTATCCGATGCCGAACCGAAGTCGGTTCCAAATTGTGCGCTTCGGTTCGGATACTAACCAAAATTTTGGGTACTTTCACACCCCTATTTATGAGTTGAGTTTTCGACCTGTTGAGTGTAGGTTACTTGCTTACTTTCTACCGGTGTCGACAATTTCATTGTCTTGGTTCGATAAGGAGAGAAGACTGCTGCTGCTCGGATGTTAGTTTAAAAAACTGTCTTGCAGTGTTGATTTGCATTTACAGTGTTAACATGGTTTTGATTTTAAGTTTTAACAACTCAATAGGATTTTTGATTGGATATTGATTGCTTAACGTCTCATATTTATGCAACTTGGCTAATCGAGACGAAGGGAGGGACGTAAGGTGTGACGCGGGGGGACAAGGGGTGGACAGGCCTGTGCTGGTCAGAACCAGCCACAAGCGTAAGGGAAGGGCAGGGGTTCCCCCACGTCGTGTTCGTCTCCGTCTGTGTCATCATCCGTCCGTGATGTCATTGTCGCCGCCGTCAGAAGGTAGTCAAAGGGTAGGGGAAAGTTCCCCGACGACGACCCAGAGCTCGCCATTTGTTTCAGGGAGAAAAACTCCCCTAATCACGGGCCAAACCACGAGAAGGTTGCGAGTTGGAATTTGATGGCCCAACTCAATAGGAAACTTTTGTAACTCGCCAGTGGCGAGTGGATTTTTTGAGGGCTGCCTGGGCCTCTATTCAATAACTTCTACTGGATTGGATTCCTACGATAATCGCAACAGCCGAGGTTGAAAGTGACAAGTCACAACTTAAGTCTTTTTATGATAACATCATCATACCCTTGTGCCTCATGCTTTTGATACAACTAGAATCCAGTAACGTTCTAGAATAGGAGCCATGGCGGGAGACAGAGTAGTGCCTACCTGCGGAGGTGGTGGGGGTGGTGGGTGCGCCTCCGCTCGGGGTGGTGGCGGCGAGGCGCGACAGGATCGATCGCTCGGACATCTGCAGCCTCTGAGCGACAGGTGGGATACGAGCGAGCGTAGCCGGGAGACGCGACACGTCGGATTTCATGTCCGAAAGAAGCTCCTCCAGCTGGTTCAGAACCTGCGGGAACAAACAAAAAAATAGTTAATGGGAGACTGAGCAGTGTTGACTGTTGAGTAGTTACTTAAAATAAGAAACGAGTTAATTTTTTTTGTAACTTAGAAAAAAATTCACTGAAAAAATGTAACTTTTATTTCATGATACCTACCTGAGTATCTTCAAAGTTCCTTTTTGTAGTTAGTTAGAGTTAGTTAACGATTTAACATTAACAAGTCAATGTGATTCACGAAAAAAAAGGTTTTTAAATTCATAATTTGATTAATTTCCTTCCATCAAAATAAATTTTGAATTTGGCAAAACTATCAACTCGGGAAAAAAGTAACTTGGGAAGAGCTTTGCTTTACATATTTCAGTAACCTTTTTGAGAATGTAACTTTCAACTTTTAACTACCTAGTTAATCCTACATAATTTTAGCAAGTAAAGTCAACTATAAATTGAAATTCCTATATTTAAAACAAACTAACTTAACAGTGTTCATGTGTGCAGTGTGCGTGCAATGCGCGTTTAACAAATGCTCGTTATCAAATAGGGATGAGACGATTACAAATTCAAACAATTCCAGACACCCAAGCTCGGTGTATCTCACTGACCTTGTGAAGCACAGCGTTTGCCGGCTTGTTGCCCGCCAGGCTCTCCTTGCTAAGATGCTGATGACTCTCGGCTAGACATTCGACCTCCGCAAACCTCGCATTCAGCGACATCGCTGGGTGGTTGGGATCTTGAGTGAGATTCAGGTACGCTGCCCGGCGAAGTTGTTCCTCGATCACCAGGGCCTAGAAGTAAGAAACATATTTATTTTATTTATTTATTTGATGTACCGTAGTAGCAGCATGCTAAATATAACAAGGGATGCACTCGATTTTTTGTTATGCAAGATTTTGATGACAGCGTATGAAAGGTGTAGCCTTAGGCCACACTCTAACCTCAAAATGTAGGTACTGCTTGTACCTATGATGATTTATTTCACTGATTTTTCTAAAATTCAGTTTGAGGTTCAGTTCAAAATAAAATGAAAGGTTCGCACAATGCAAGTATTTCAAGCCAGTTTTTCGTACCTGTTCGAGCAGTTTGAAGCGTCTAGCGAGGAACTTGTTCTTGATCTCAAGGAAGTTCCCCTTGCCGACGTCCATCTTGAATGGCTCGTTGATGATGGAGAAACGGATATCGTTTTGGATATCCTGCCAGCGACCGTATCTGCAACAAACATTTGCAGATCAAGAAAAGCTTTTGGAGAGTTTAATAGTGAAGTAGTTTCTTAAACAAGTTATGATAAGCCTGAAATGTATTGTCACACAAATACAGTTGAACCTTCATAAAACGTTTCCGAATGCAACGTTTTCCCCGAATTCACACAGTTTTTAATAATTCCCAGCCAAAATCCCCATGTTTCAATGTGATTTAATACTTGCATTACTTTGTTAAACGTTTTCCGCTATAACAACATCTTATTTTACTCCCTTTAATAAATAATAAATAAATTGTATTTAGAGTCTACCCACTCAATTATATAACTGATTTTCAGTGGGGGACTTTAAATCAAAGCGACTAAGCCAACCCTGTAGGCCCCGACGTAATCGGCGAGTGAGCGATAACCAACCAAAGATCGTTATTTGTAATGGGAAATATAGCAATCAGTGGTATGGACAGTGCGAACACCCGCGAATCAACGCCAGAATCAACAAGGCCGATTCAGCACAACTCTGAATTTATTATGTGCTTCGTTGCTAGGACGGCTCCAAAGTCACCGTTTACAAACTCCTAAGACAAGAACTGATGGAGAGTCCAAATCAGAAGTTAAAAAACTTCTGACTATGGCGGGAATCGAACTCTGGACCTTCTGCATTGGAAGCAGATATGCAAAAAACAAGACCAACGAGCCATACAGCCACACAATTATATTTCCAATATAATTCACGTTACGTTTTAACATGTAAATGTGCATTCATTTCATTTTGGAAAGCAATAGTAAGTATTTTTGCTGCGCCACTGATACCACTGGACTTGCCGCTCGTAGCTCCGACACTGACACTCGGGCGACAGGCAGGGGGCTGGCCACCTACTAAGCTTCAAAACAAAAACGTCGAGACACTGCTCGATCAAACTTCTCAAGTGTATGGTTAGTTGTTTAAACTTCATTCGAGTGGAACCGTCCAAAGAAAAATCACCGATTTCTTCCGAAAATAATTAAGTGACAAATTTCCGTACTGGTAGCGTGATTAAAGTGTTATTTATTTCATTAGTCGTAAGTTGTCACCAGTTGCGCGCAGCAGGGCGGTCGACTCACACACACTTGTTTGGGTGGAGTCAAGCTGAAAGGATGGTATAAAAACGCAATTTCGTCAGCTGCATGGCTGGTACAAACTACAAATGCGTGATTTCGTCGGACGGAAAAGCCAAATACGCGACCACATCAGTTTTTCTTGGTGTTTTCGTATCAGAAATATTAAATAACAATCGTTACAATCGTATTTCTGAGAATAACAAACAATTGATGCAGGAAAATGATAAAAGCGTGAACATTGGATGCAGTATTTTTTAACACTGTTCTTATGGGTAGAGGTAGTGAAAAATGGTGATAACGAAATTCGTGAATTTTTTTAAATATCCATTTTATTGCCTAAAATGTAATATTGTCGACGAATTACATCATTTAGAGATGGAAAAAACACATTTTGAAAACGCGAATTTCGCGAAATCTTGTGTATATCGCGAAATAACGAACGAAATTGTATAAAACTGGTCAAAACGCAAATTAACTCGCGAAATTAAGCATTTTAGAGCTCAAAATGTGGGGGGATGGTGGAGGTGCCGGTCCAGAATTTTTGTGAATTTTGGTGGAGGTGCCGGTCCAGACCGAATATTACGCGCGCAGCGGGTGGTACATCGTTTCGTGACGTCACGGGCTCCACGGAAATAGACCGCAAAAATAACGACGTTTATCACAGACTCCGCGGCAATAGTCCACCAAAATAATGGTGCGTACAAATATTTATTTTTGCTTGGGAATCGATTCTGAATAGATTTATGGGTCACAATAATCGATTCTAACTTTTTGGAATTAATGTCATCCCTACTTAAAAGGCTTAAAGGGATTTTTTTTCATTTTTTTAGATATAGGCCTATGTTTTTGCCCATTTAAATGAAATCGCAAAAAAAGCGAAATTTGGGTTTTATAAAACAAAATTTGGATTTTTATATCACCATTTCTCATTACCTCTACTTATGGGGATTCTGCAGGACCATAAAAAAAATGATAGCAAGAAAACGATGATAATGGGTATGATGGATAGGTTTTGCTGAAACTATAAAATATACCAAATGTTTGAAAAACATAAACAGTAAGAAAACATAACAGCTTTCACAGAGCTTATTTGGTGCTAGCAATCGATTATGGAGACGACAGGATAACAATCAACACTGAGCGTATGGACAGGCAGGGAAAGAGGAAACTACTGTATCGGACCGAATATAGCGCTAGGTTTTTTCCTGAAAATACAATCTCAAAGCAGCACTCGCATTATTTCTGCGCTCTTGCATTTGAAATAGCGCCTGAACATAGGCCACCCGCAATACAACTCTCGCGCATCGCCCCGCCCACCCACTTGATGCCAGCCAAACTTGGCTTGACGCGAGGTGGGGGGGTGATGTCATCATGGGCTACACGGAAATCCCGCAGGAATATTTCCGCATATCACGGGTTCCGCGGAAAATGACCACCAAAATAACTGTGCGTACAATTAAAAAGTTTTTTCTTGGGTATCAATTCCGAATCGATTCTGAGGTCAAAATGATCGATTCCAATTTTTTGGAATCGATGTCATCCCTAAATCAGACTGGTGAACTATGCTTTGCCCTACATGGTTAAAAACATAAGAAAATGCCCTAACATTGGTCAAATGTTAAAGGCATATTGTCACATAAAACGAAGTAACTATTATCTTCAAGAAGACCTACAAAAAATAAGAATTCCGTCATATTTGGCATCTATGGGTGATGCCCGCTCCCTCTACAATGGGTTGTTTTGACGCGAGCCCGGGGGCTTGTGACGGTCGTGGTGGTCAACGGATCGAGCGGCGAGGCGAGGCTCGCTGCTCTAGCACGCGCAGTTATGGGTTGACAGTGTCTGCATAGAGTCTTTGTCACTAGTTTTGAGTAGGGCTACTGCTTTTATTTTTCAGTGTAATGTATTGAATATGATATGAGTGGTTACATTCATCATTGTAGTATTATGGGTAATGCAAGTGACTGCAGGCTACAAACTATGTAAAAGTTTCCTAAGCAGGAGTATGTATAATGTATGTGTTCGACCGTGTAATTCACGTGTACATATTGTTGTAAATAGACTATAGTGTCAATGTCGCACAAGAAAATAAACATGGTGCCACAAGATAACATGGCACTGTGTATGTATATGGATGCAGTTAAATATTTGCTAGTACAGTGTATATATTTTCACCGTTTTCCAAAGAAGTACAAATCTCCTAGTCTTGTGAGATACAAATCCTGGCTAGCGAATATTAAACGGGATAAATTAGTATGGACATACCCGAGTATGTTCCGAAAATTTAGTTGAATACAATGAAATTGCCAACAGTCTGAAAAAAAAGGGAAATGTAACATCAAAACGTGAATCGAAGAACACTAACACTTCCTTCTGTCGAATTGAGAGGTAAATTAGAAGTGCATGTAAAGAAGGAATAAAATATGTCTATGTATTATTTCTCTGGCTAGAAACAAACGTGATCTTATTGAAAACATAACGTTTCCACCAATCAACAAAAAGCTGAAAATTGTAAGTATCGTGATCACACCGACTATTCAGCTCAACTATGTAACTGGTCTTGTCTGCGCGCCCATTGCAGCGCTCGCTCGCGCGCGGTCGCCAGTCTTCTCTCGGAACCAGGCGAGGAAGACCACCATCTACGTCACGCCGCGTGACGTCACCAACCAACAAAATTGCTCACCAGTCGAGTAAATTGGGGCCGAATTCTTTTTTTTTTTTCCAAATTCTTCAAATAATTAGAGGTTTAACATATGCCCCCAACAATGCTATATGATCCTATGCCTTTAAGTTGCAAGAGTGAAACTTTTGGCTATTCATTCATTATATTGTAAATAAAAAATGTTTCTTGTACATTTTAATGTCATTGAATTTTTCTTGAAATGATTCCGAAAAATTGGGGGTCATGTTATATTATAGATTTTGCTTTATTCGGTCCAATACAGTAGCTGAAGTATCTAGGAGTGAGTGTAAAAGTGGAATGATCCTGAAGGTCGCCACTCACCCGTGCGTTACGATGCCAGCTAGCAGCCAGTAGTCGTGACGGCGATGCCAGATCTCGTACTCGCGACCGGGCGCTGCGGCCTTCTCCTCGTTGAGCCAGAGCGTGTGAAGCTCCGTGAAACCACCGTCAGCTATGTTGAACATGAACTTTCGCTTGGGCTTGTCCTCTTCGTCCTCTTTCTTTACATCCTTGTCCTTGCCGTCCTTATCCTTTTCCTTGAAAATAAAACAAGGATGTTGTTTATATGATTACGAGAGATTGCAAATTTCTATTTTTTTTTTTTTTAGGTGAACACCCAATTGGAATTTTTAAGTGGAACAAGACTAGATGGATTACAAAAAGGAAAAAAAGGAAAGTAGGCTATAGTAGGTTACTAAGTAGGCCTAAGTAGGCAGTTTCAAACTCTGGGTGGAGGATTTAATCAACCTTACAAAGTGGCTAAGCCTAGATGGACTCACCTCTTTGACATCGTCGTCGTCTTTAACAACCACGACATCCTCGTCCTCCGCCTTGGCTTTCTCCTTCTCTTCCTCTTTGGGCTTCACCACCTCCACCTCTTCCTCGGCTTCCTTCTTCACCTCCGCTTCCATCACCGTCTCCTTCTCTTTCACCTCCACTTCTTTCTTTACCTCTTTTTCCGCACCAACCTCCTCTTTAACAATAGTCATCTCTTCTTCAACATCCATCTTCTCTTCTTCTTTCTCTTCCGGTTCCTCCTGCTTCACAGCCACCTCTGCTGCCTTCTCTGGTTCACTTTCTTCAGGTTTGTCCACCTCCTCTTTTTCAACTTCTTTCTTCACAACCTTTTCCTCCCCTTCTTCGTCTACTTCCATTGCCTTCTCTTGTTTCACATCTTCTTTAAGTGGGTCTGTTTCTTTTTCTTTGTCCACTTCCTCTGAATCTTTTGTCTTTTCTTCTTTCTCATCATCTTTGTCCTTATCCATTTCCATTTCCTTTACCTTCTCTTTCTCATCCTTGTCTTTATCTACTTCTTTCAGAGTTTCCTTGTCTTCTTTAGACGCTGATTCTTCACCCTGTAAAACACAGATTAACGATGAAAATAGAAAAGCAACGGTTTCCTAGTTCCTACCATGATAAACAAACCAACAATCATTAAATAATCGGAATGCGCAAATATTGATTTGGAAAGTGAATTCAAAGTGATGCCAAAGAGGGAAGTGAAGTTTATGACAGCAGGAATGTGAAGTTTTCTAGTATGTTAGGAGGAAGACCTACTAAAAGCCAATTCTTTTAATTGTCGGGGAAATCAACGATATGTTCATAAAACAAATGTTGTCTAGGAGTTGTGCCTAGGTCTAAACTAAAGCTGAATCCCGAAAGTTTTGGCAATTTACTGATAAAACTGCTGCCCAGGATAAGCAACTTGCCTCTTTCTCCTTGTCATCGCTCGGCATGGGGCTGGCGGCAGCCGACGCCGACGCGCTGGTTGTTGCAGACTTGGACTCGCCAGACAGGTCGACTATAGCTTTGATCGCGTCCACAGGCTTGCGGATCAGCTCCGGCATGCTGTAGTAGCCGTTGATGTGCTCAAACTCTTGCACCTGCGTCAGAACAGTTCGTTATCACCAGGGACGCGCAAGACTCTCGGCTTAGAATAGTGGTGTGCAACCACATGGTTTTCGTTCTTTATTAATAGTAATCAAATAAATAAAATTAGTCTAATGAAATATTTCGGGTACTTTCAGCAACCTTCCAACGGCAACAGTGAAAAGGTTGCTGAAAGTGTCTGAAATAATCCATTAATTTAATTTTGTATTATTAAAAAAGAACGTGTTTAATCTAGGGGTGGCAATCCGGTCAATTGACCAAGTTACATTCGACTGGTCAAGTAGTTGGTCAAAGTAATATTTTTACTTATTTAGTTGGTAACACTCATTCATCAAAGGTAACTCGACTTAAGTTGCATTCCCTTAAAAGTTTTAAATACACCCTATTAGGTTTGTTTATTTGTCCGTCCAGAACTGTTTGGAACTGTCAGAACATGAAAATGGTCGTTGAGCTGTAAAAAAAAACAAGTGTTCGAGTGGTGTTCATCTCTCTCCAGACACATGTTCTAGACAGACCTAACATGTTCGAAAACGGTTCTGACGGGAAAGGAGGAGTGGATCAAACAGAGTGGAATGTACGGCAGGAATTCGAATTACCATGGCTGAAAGTAAGGTTATGGAGATAGTTTATTGGTTGAAATGTGTACAGAAGATTCACTTGGTAATTATATCATTGTTAGCCATAAATTCTACACAAAATAAAATACGCTTTTTATGTCAAACATAGTATTCAATGTAAATAAGGTGACATCTCAAACCGACCATTTTGCAGATAGTGTTCATTTCTGAAAGGTCAGAACTAGGGGTCTGCGGGTACCCGAAATTTCGGGTAATTTTGGGTTTTTGAAGCATACCCAAAATTCGGGCTTTTATAAATGTAAATCGGGTTTTTTTGGGTAGGCTTAGGCCTAAATTGCTAACCTCTTAGGACCCTTAAATTGTCAAAAAACGATTGCAAAATGGAGCAAAATAAGACTGGTTTTATTTTTAAGGCAAAATACAGCCAGTTCTATTGTTTTTCACAAAATTTGGTCGAAATCGGCAGTTTTTTCCCCATTTTCCAAGTATGTACTATATTCTCGCGAGAAAATAGGCCACTACAATAATAGGCCACACAAGTACAACAGCTGTTGCGCTGCTGCTGGTGACGTCACCATAGATAATTATCTTAACACCTATAGTAGGCTAGATGCGCAGTCTCCAATACCTCCGCACAGGCGCGAGTGTACCAAATTGAAGCGTCAATCACACCCATTCAAGATGGCGGTTTGGCGTTTTAATTTATGCTTTTTTAATGCAATAAAGTACTTTACTGGATTGTTTGATATGGTTTTAGCTTGTGCAGCATGGTATTGAACAAACAGAAACAATTCAAAGTTATTGCATAAGGAAATTTAGTAATCATTTGGTGTTAAAGTCTGATATGCTCACCTGCCAAACTGGCGGCCATCTTTAAAAATATTTTTTTGATTTATCGCTCCCATCTAATTAACATGCAAACTCACCCATTCAAGATGGCTTCCAATTGTTCCGGAAGTGGACCTCTGACTGCTAGTCTAGCCAATTATATGGGATGTCTATGGACGTCACACCTCACAGGGTCGGCAACATAACAAATACAAACTATAGAAACTTTGTTTCTTGATCTACGAAGTACCAACATTTGAAACTTAACGTCGGGAAAAACGTCGGGAAGTTTGAAAATACGCGGAATTTGAAAAAATAGTTTGAAATAAATGAGTTTTGTATGCGAAATGTATCCTTTATTTTGGGTTTTTATACTGAAATTAAAGATTTTTATAACGAAATGAAGACTTTTTATTTGCTTTTTTTCAGGGTCCCTAAAATGAATTTAAATATTTAATCGTTAATTCTTTTTTAATTAATTTTTTTTTTTTAAAGATTGGCATTGCCCTATTGAAATTGCAGTTATTTTCTTTACCCAAACCCGACCCGAAACCCGAAGTTATTATGATTACCCGAACCCGACCCGAACTTAAAAAGTACTACCTGCAGACACCTAGTCAGAACACATGTTTTTATCCGTTCAAAATCCTGAACTTTCTGTACTAAGCCTAACCAGTCCATAACCAGTCTCGGACAGGACAAATAAACAAACCTATTATCTTGTTCATAATATTGATTAACTGCCGCAATATACAAGCAAAATAGGTTATACCTATTACGGTAATAAAGCCAAGTCGGTCAAATATGAAAAAGGTATAAGTTCGACTTTTGGTCAATTCACCTATATTAATTTGACCAGTTGGCCTTCCCAAGTTTAGTCCAAAAATTTTAGGTCTACTGTTCTAATTAGGGATGACAACAATTAAGGTTTTAGATAGCCGATTAACTGATTGTAAAAACGGATTTTAATCGGTTAATAAAAAAAATCACTTAAAAATTAAAATCATTAATTACGAGCAAGCGTGCTCTAGCGGGCCAACTACTGAGAGCACTGCAGTAGAATTTTGGTCACGCTTAGCTCTGCCCATGGCAGGCGTCACCGGCGCATCAGCCGACATCGTCATCATGTCCAAACAGCTGGGTTAGGCTCTCGCAATAAACCCTAGGCCTAGCGCGTAGACAAAGAAACTATATAAGATAACGTTATATAGTGAGTACATGGAAACTCCAGGACGGATGTTAGTTTGAGCACTTTGTCATAAAACAAAATGATGTAAACAATAAACAAACAATTGAATTTACGAATTATATGCTCCAGAATGAACGAGTACAAGTGTTACCTTACCTACCAACAACTTTCATGAAGACATGAACTACAAACACAATAATGAATTCTAAGTGACAATAACATTTTCATATACGTACAGTCAAACCTATAAAAAAATGTTCCTTTTCATTACGTTTTCCCGCTGGTTACGTTAAAAAATATGTAGGACCCAAAAATACACCCACAAGTGTAATGTTAAAATTAAAAGATAATACTTCGCAGATTCGCGCAGCTGACTGGATGAAGTGTTTTTGATTGGCTGAAGATGTCTCGGGAGTCTCGAAAACTTAGTAAAAACAATGAAAAACACTTTATTATGCTCCCGACTGTCGCCTGAGAGATAGTGAGTGGTGTGTGCTCGAGGCCCCGCCTACCACGTCTGGTGTACTTTTGTGATCACACGGGACGCCCATTGCACTGTAAGGTTCTAGAGGAAGGGCCCCTTGCTTTTTCAAAATATTGTTTTATTAAGACTTCCCGCCAAAACATTTAAAACTAGAGCCTACTTTGAAAACGTATTAGGCGGGTTTGACTGTATAATAATCGTAAATAGTGCTGATTGGTGTGACAGCACTAAAACATTCCAGCGGAGCGAGAGAGACAGAGCGTGACGCGCTTTGCTGCGCACATGCATGCTCTCCTCCACTCCAGGCAGCTAAGTGGCAACTGATGCGACGTTGTTGCCAGCTGAGAAACAGCTGCCACCCTTACCGCCCTCCACTCTCGTGCAACGTAGCGGCGACTCGTGGCCCGACCGGCAGGATGGGAGACAAAGCGCGGCAAATATAAATGATTACAATATATATATATACACATAAGATCGCGGTTTAACTAATCGGTTACAGTGGAACTTTGAATTTACGAATTTAACTAGAGGCAAAAAAAATACATAAAGTCAAGGAATTCGTAAATTCAAAAAACCTTCAAAATTGCCGCCTACTGTACCAAAAAAGTGACAACATCAACTTGAGTGCTTCAAACTACTCCTAGGTAGCGTCTATGCTAGATTTTGAGCATGGAAGGCTGCAGGAAGTGAGTTTGTTTGCTTATAGGTGGCATCGGATGGTAAGACATCGTTAACTCGGTGCTCGCTTCGTGTTGTGTAATCGCAAGCAGGAGTAACATCAAGCACCGATTACGAAATTGTTTATGTGACACATCTGCGTAGTGTAATTGATATCGGATCGTAGGCAGCTCAAGGTCAATTGCCTCGTCGCTATCTCAGTGCCTCCCACCTACCCCCATGCCGAACTTACGTAATCAGTTCATTCATTGGTGCTCGCGCCTGCCCGCTATGTATTTTATCTCCGAATGCTGTCAGTGTCACGTAATAAATATTGGACACTTAAATAACGCCGCTGAATCTTTAAAACACGCTGAAATCGAACTTCACAGAGACAAGACTTCCGCGAAGAACGACCTTCACCTTCACAAAGACGAGTGTAGTGTAGCCAGCATTGTTTACGCGACATCACGGTGGCCGGCCTCGCGCGGGAAGGGGAGGGGTTATTATGCTGTGTATTATTCTGTTCCGTGAAATAAATCGCACGAGCGGAAAAAAACATAGAGAGCAGCTGGAAATTCCATAAAATCTTCAAAACGTAAAAATAAACTACAAACAACATTTTAATAACTTATCTCAATTCAATGTGCACACGCCAAGTTTATTATGAAGTAAATAAAATGCAGTAAAACCCCTATGGATTGTTCCCGCATCGTCCGTTTTCTCGCCATGATCGCTATATTTGAAAAGATTTTGCAAAAGTCCCATTTACACAATGTTACAAATTCCCGCATCCACGGTTCTATTTCCTTCCAGCAAGCGCGATCTTTTGTGAAGCTGTGTGTCAGGTTCACTTCCCCACCCCACCCCGCCAGCCGGCAGCTGCCGCCTACGAGACCGGTTACCCCTCCCCTCGCACTCGCGCTGCCGAGGCTCTCACTCTCCTCTCTCGGCCGGCCAGCCAGCTCAGACACAGTAACACTTCACATTCTCTCTCAGCAGTGCCGTGTTTTTCTTACGCGATAATAATTGCAGAATCATTGTTTTTAATCAATGAATGATGCTGTCAATACTACACTAAACACTTGTTAAACTGAGGCTGGCTACTCAAGACTTCTGTCGATTTTTTTTTTTTTTTTTTCTTGTGCAAAGTTGGCCTCTTCAGCCATTCTTCTGTCTTGCTATCCAATATAAGACTGCCTCCTTTTCCATCCTGCTCAGGTCATCGGGCACGGAGTCAATGTCATTCTTGAGGGCGGCGCATCTGAAGAGATGCGCTCTGTCTTGATCTTCTAAATTACAAAGTTTGCAGGTGGCCGGTTCGTTGGTAATGTTGAAGCGGTGCAGGTGGTGCTGCAAGACGTCGTGACCGGTTACAAGCCGGAAATTGGCGGTGGCCGTCTTCCTCGACCAGTCTTTGTCTGGCCCTTTTTTGATCTCGGTCCACCAGTTCTTTAGTCGTGAAGTCTCATCTGTGGTGTTTCTGAAGATCCTTTTTGTGGTTGACTTGATCTTAGTTTTGACATTTTGGTAGGAGAGAGGCGCTGCTGGTGGTTGCGGTGCTTTTGTGGCACTTTTGGCCAAGAAGTCTGCCTTTTCATTCTTCATGATCTTGCAGTGGCTGGGGATCCATTGAGTCTCTAATAGTTTGTTTTGCTGTCGGATGCCGACAAGGGAGTTTTTGAAAAGCAGCGATTTAGGATGGAGGTTCGCTGCTTGAGAGACAAATTGGATGGCTGAGACGCTGTCGCTTAGGATCACAAATTTTGTCTTGTTGAGGGGGAAGGCGGGGGTCTCGGCGATTTTTTCGGCCGCCCTGGCAATGGCTGCGACCTCAGCGTCGAAGTATGTTTCGCCAGCTCCCATTGGAGTGGCTTCTTCAAAGAAGATGCAGTGGATGCCGTAACCTGTTCTGTTTGTAGCCGAGTCATAGGAGCCGTCTGTGAAGATATGCACCCACTCTTGAAGAGGAAAGTGCTTCTTCAGGTGCTTCTCGGCAAGCTCTTTCAGTTCTTTATGGTCATGGTCATCTTTCTTCTCGATGCCGTCAATTTTGGTCCCCGGGGCAAGCTGATTGGACTTGTCCGGCAGAAGCTCTGGGAGTGGTACGTCAAGTGGTGCACGTGGTGCTTCTAGGAGGATAGGACAGTTTTTACTCTTCAGTTGGTGGACTGTTTCAGCAAAGTTAGTGTGCGCCTTGACTTTTGAGGTTGGGTAGTTGAGCCATTTGTCGGGGTTTAGGCGCGCCAGTTTTTCGTGCAGTTGGACAGCGCGCTGCTCTCTTCTTAGCTGTAGAGGCTCAATTTGGCTGAACCACTCCATGGCGATAATTGGGGTGGTTTTCACTGCTCCCGTTATGAGGCGAAGGGCTCGATTTTGGACTCTGTCGACATGGCTGGCGTGCGTTGCGGCGGCGGCAGGAAAGACTTCGGTGCCGTACTCAATGGCTGGTCTGATGTACGTTTTGTAGGTCAGCGCCAGAGTGTCTAGTTTTGCGCTCCAGGACACACCGTCACGTCACATACAATAAAATGCACATGCACATGTCATAGAATCATGTGCTTGATTCCTCAATCAATTGATTCATATGCTCACTCATTCAAGCTCGTCGGGAAAAAAGGCCGGTAGTGGAGTGGGTAAGCCAGGTCAAGTATCGGGTTGCGTTTGTCGGCAGTGCTGTAATACTACGATTGTATGGGTGGGAGGGGGAGGGGGGAGCGAACGGTGATCCACTCGACCTTCTCACATTGCCAGACTGCTGCTAATGAGGGGGGAGGAAAGGGACTGCATTATTACCCATGCGGTCGGCGGCATGTGTTGAGCTGTCAAAGCGGGCGGCACTTGGACCAATAAATAACAACCTCCCTCGTTCCCCACAGCGTTCGGCAGCATAGATACGTAAATTCGAGGCCATATATTATGACTCGGGACTTGAAATACGATACGTAAAGTCACGTAATACGTAGGTACAAGGTACGTTAGTTCAAGGAAAATTTAACATGGTCCTTATGGGAAAATTTTTGGGACCAACAAAAAACTTTACACAATCAAGGAATTCGGTGATTCAAGGTACGTAAATTTAAAGTTCCACTGTATTGCCCGCATAAGGTTACAAAAATTAACCGGTTAACAATAAATTGTCGTCGACAGCGTTGTGCAACGAATGTAGTTGGCTAAAAATAACTTCCGCGTTTCCAAATTTAATAAAAACATTTCATTTCATATTAGTCTCTTACTGACAAAACATTTTTTTTTGCTCTCTCCTGGAACAAATTAGGCCTGATAGTGATAGGTGGGTGTAACATTGGTCAAGGTCAACCGCTTTCACTTTATCTTTCTTTATTGCCAATCGAGGAGTCGACTCCTACTGGATTCCAAAGGCTCCAGAGACGGCTCCAATATTTATTATCCGATGTCATCACTAGTTGTTAGTATTCCGTGTTTTCTATTGTGGCCCGCCGCCCGCCCACCTACCAGGTAAGCTGATGGGTTCCCTATCCATACCCCTATGTAAGCACTACTTCACTTCGGTGAGCTGTTATCTTACACCCAGGGTGTATCTCTGTACAAAATTCTCATGATCCAGTTTTTTTATACTATTTTCCACCAAAAATAAATATTCAACATCAGAAAATGCCTGTGATGACACCATACCAAAACACAACAAATTGACGACAAAAGAAATACTAATAGTAATTAATACCGTCAAACCCGCGTAATACGTTTTCGAAGTAGGCTCTAGTTTTAAAAGTTTTTGGTGGGAAAACGTAATAAAAATAATAATTCAAAAAAGCGAGGGGCCCTTCCGTGTGAACCTTACACTGTAAGGAAATTCGCCGCGTGATCTACCATTATATATTTGGCAAGACCTGCTGCCAAGTATATAATTGTCGATCTACGCCAAACGTCTATGAGTGAACTACCCTCACATAATTGTAAATCGTTCGTCCCGTTTTAGTAAACGTGACATATAACTCGTGCGCAACCCACCCCTTCATAATTGTAGCTCGCTTGTTTCGTTATGGTCAAACTTATACTTTTCTTGTGAGCGAACGACACTCAAATAATTGTAAATCGTTCGTTACGTTTTAGTAAAACTGTTAGTTTATTATGAGTATACTACCATGAGATGATGATAGATCGTTGGCTACGTTTTCGTAAATCTTTCACGTATATTATTTATAAACTACTCTTATCACAATGACAGATTATCTGGTTTGCTTTAGTTTATTGTTCATTTCAATTATGAGCAAACTACCATCACATATTGACATATCGTCTGGTTTGTTTTAGTAAACTTTTCACTCTTAGTGTGAGCAAACTACTATCAAATAATGATGGATCGTTAGGGTTCTTTTTGTAAAATGTTATTTTTATTTTGAGAAAACATCCCTTGCATAATAGGGGATTGTTGGGGTTATTGTAGGAAATGTTTCATTTATAGTGTGAGCGATCTACTCTCACACATAACTGGTGGATTCAATTTGGCATAGTAATAAGTTGTTTTCCATCTAAAACAAAGTTGAAGTAATGAAGTTAAAATTATTCAACTAATATGTTTAGCAGTCACCCATCGATGTTGCTTGAATAAACTGGAGAGAACTGGTGGATTCAATTTAGAATAGTAATGCGCGATGTGTTGTATATCTGAAACGAAGACGTAATTATCTAGTAATAATATCAACGAAGAAGCTCAGCCATCATCACCAATCCAAAACCTGCCCACCCGATGATGATGAATATTCGAACGAGTTAACGGATCAGGTGTATTCGTCCAGCAGCTCCAGGTATCCGGTTTCGAGTTGTCCTGCAAGAAAAATAATTTTCATAATTATTGATTATCAATTATCATGTAACTTCATGAGATGTCAATAGATCTCTGATTATCTGCTAGAGATGAGATGAGAAAAATATCCGCAGCATTAAATAAGCAGCACAAAGTGAGTAAAACGTCTGTCCTGTTAAAAGTTGCCGAGTGAAATGAACGTTCTCGATGAAACCTGCCAAGCAAACCCACCCTCGCGCGATCTCTCTCTTTGTGTGTAACGGTTTACGGACGGCTTGCAGAATGCAGATGTTTCGGCTCAGGCATTGGTATTTATTACCTTGGAGGAGCGGGGTAGGCTAGATGTGTCCAGCCAGTGTACTGCGTTTCCTCGAAACTAGGAATAAATAGTTAGGTTGTTGAAAACGATGTGTTATTCCATTTCATGAAATCTGAGCTTATATCACATTACAATATTTACATGAACATATGCAATTTGTGGCAATGTGCACATGTGGCAAATCAGTTTTTATAACTGAATAGGATAGACGTTAAATAAATAAATAAATAAATAAATAAATAAATTCATTGTTTATCACACCCTGAAAAATAATATAAACATTAACCAAATTGCCATTGCATTGTTTTAGAAATTAAACCACGAATATATAATACGGTAACTATAGTCTGAGTCTTGAAATATTAATTCTCTTTGGTAAATTCACTTCATATTCTAAGAGTAAAATTTAACTTTATCGGAAGTGACGACCAGAAGTAGTAGTTGTGATTACGGATTAAATAAAAAAGTCACGTGTTTTACTCCACCTTTAATGGCGAAACAATAAAATACTTACGAAATTGAGTGAGCAGTTTATTTACACAGTTATTATATCCCAATATATTTTTTGCTTCAAATATTTTTCAACGTTTGGAGTTCTATTTCATCTTTTTTCGATAAACATGTAAACCCTTATATTTGAAGTTATTTCTCGTACGTAGCCCCCTTTTCCATTTAAATAACTTTTTTACTATGAGTCCTCCTAGACCATAAAAAATCTTCATATATTGTGTGATCAAATGGGACCAAAATTTGGAAAAATATGTGTAAATATAAAAAATATAAAAGTAGTTCGATATGTACGACTGCACATTTTTGGCTTGTATCGTGGAAGCTCGTTCTAGTTTGATTATGACTTCAAACTTCGTCCAGTCTAACAAAAACATATTTGAAATATATGTAATGGATATTAAGCAGAAACCTCCATACGTACGTAATTAAAAAATGAAAATGTATGTCCTTCATTAAGGACGTTGGTATGGAGGCATTTTAGTTTTATTAAGTTAGTCGAGTTAATATTTACAACATTATTTTTATTTCTCATTTGTTTAATACGTACTGAAAGAATAACCTTTTTTTGATTGTACTGTATACAAGTAGAATGTTATTCTCAACTGATACTGAATTTGGTGGCAGAAGGCAGTATGTCCCTCAAATCAAATCCAATCCAATAACCTTTTCGCCCTTCACCCCACCTTATTTCTGGAATCACAGCCACAGGTATAGCCCCCGTCTACTGAGGCAGCTTGCAGGATAAGTATGCGTTGCAGGATGCATTTCATGAAAGAACGCAGAAGGAAATGTAATGATTATAGTTCAATGATTTAATGCGATGCAATGATAAAAAAGAAATGGACCTTGGAACACACGTATTTTTTCTCGTTATCGCGATTGACGTTGGTTCTTCAAATAACGAATCGCAATACAACACACATAAGTTATAAATAG
The DNA here is from genome assembly GCA_024449915.1 of Sweltsa coloradensis. Taxonomy (NCBI): domain Eukaryota; kingdom Metazoa; phylum Arthropoda; class Insecta; order Plecoptera; family Chloroperlidae; genus Sweltsa; species Sweltsa coloradensis. Next base: position 702,624 of record JAMZAV010000405.1, on the reverse strand, counting down.
AAAATTAATTTTCTGTTCATGTTTTTTGTATGCAGTGAGAAAATGTAGGTTTGTGCAGTGTATGTGTGAGTGCGAGAGGGTTACAGGAAGAAATGAGAATGGAAATGGAAAATTAAAAGAGGATGCATTTAGAAATTATAAACAGTATTAAAAGTTTCCGTTTTATACTCAAACTGCATTGTGACACACAGGGCAAGTTTCAATGAAATGAAGTACAATTCATATTGGAAAGAACTTCATAATAATAATAATCCTTCGATTTCCTGAGATGCAAGATTATAAAATCATGTTGTATGATTAAACCTAGAACATGTTTTTATTCCAATTACGGGGTTTTATCAAACATAGTATCTATCTTATTTAATTTGTAATAACAAGCCGTCACATTGATTAACGATGACACTTTTTGAACAGGTAGGTAATTTATGTACAATTTTAGTACAGTAAAGTGTCAGTGTTCTTTATTGGACAAATTAAGGTTAAAACTTTAAAACTATTATATTTTGGGTAATATTAGAAAACATCGACTGCAAGGGTAAGAAAACATTAACACACATTGTCCACCAAAAAACATCGATACCACCTAGTAAGAATGAGCATCATTTAAAAAAATGTTTTTACGAAAACAAACTGGTTTACTGCAGGTCAGAGACAAAAACGTATCTCATAGCTTGGATCCCAATGCTGGGACTATCATAAAGGTAGTCCTCTTTTCAAGGAGAATGATGAATGAGTTTTTCCAATCGCACAGTATTGTGGAATCAATTTTTAGGGTTATTTTAACATCATAGAAAACCTATATGCATAACAATTTTGAAAGGTAAGATGTTTTCACTTGCACTAAGAATGATCTTAACGAGAAGAGTAATGCGAACCTACACTGTCCAACGCAAGGAAAAATATAGGAGTTATTGTTTTTGTGTGTTTGTTATAGTACGATTCAAAAGGCAGCAGGGCTACTTCGATTCTGATCGGGTTGGACTCATTGAAAATGTCTGAAGTTATACCTGCCACGTTTAAATAAAATAATATACTAATAACATAATAACATAATAATTTATCATGAATCTTCTACGTTTTTCGTTATTTTTTATTTACTCTAATCGTAATTAAATTCCCGGGAGCCCTAAAAACTATAACCTTGTATCTGCAGCGTTTTTAATTTAAATATCGAAGAAATGCATCTCATGATAAACGCGATATTGAGTATGGTTTTTAAGTCATACGTTTTCGTCGCTTAGCGAACACAAAATATATCATAGAAATATCGTTTCTTTATGTGTGTGAATTTATTCCGTAAAATGGGAGATTTTATTCTCCGTCCGCGATTAACTGTATTTTGAAGAACACACTATAGTGCATAAGCCATTTACATATGTGTGACTTTCTCATAGAAATATCGTGTTTAAACATTATGCTGCACACGAATTTTGTCGGAACATAATTGGAGATTATCCGTACGCGATAAATAGTAGTTTGAAGGACATACTATAATGCATCACCATTTACATATAGGTTATTTCTCATAAATACATAATGTTTTAACAATACGCTGGCTATGAATTTATTACATAAAATGGGAGATTCTCCGTCCGCGATAAACAGTATTTTGAAGGACACACTAAAGTACATAAGCTATTCACATATGTGTGACTTTCTCACATAAATATCGTGTTTTAACATTATTGTGCAAACGAATTTGTCGTAACAGAATTGGAGATTATCCATACGCGATAAATAGTGGTTTGAAGGACACACTATAGTGAATCAGCCATTTAAATATACGTTATTTATCATAAAAATATGATGTTTTGATAATACACTTCCTGCGAATTTACAATCACATAATTGGAGATTCACCGGCCGCGATAAATAGTAGTTTGAACGACACGCTATAGTACCACAGCCGTTCACATGTAGATGATTCCTCATAAGAAATGCCGTGTTGTACAATACGCTGCCTGCGAATTTACCCTCACAAAATGGGAGATCACCGGCCGCGATAAATAGTAGTTTGACGGTAATATTTAGGAATATGAGCCATTCTCTAATAGTTGAGTTCTCGGAACTATAAATGCATTTGAACCATATGCTGCGAGTGAATGTTTCCTTACATAATAGTAAATTCGCCGGCTTCTTAAATAGGTAGTTGCTTTTTAAGCAATGTAGAATCTCGGCTCAATTATTGTTAAATCATTTATAATTATCGTTGTGTGCGTGTATTTATAATATCGGTAAACTGTATTCGTGAATATATAATGGTATTTCTGCCGTTTATGAGTCTCTGGAGTCGACTTTACCATTCCATAATAGTAGATTGCGGCCCTCACATAATGGTAGATCACCCAAGATTTGTTACAGTGTACAGTGCAATAGGCATCCCGCGCGAACACCAGATGTGGTAGGCGGGGTCTCGAGCGAGCACTCGCTATCTTGCAGGCGACAGTCGGGAGTATTATTAAGTGTTTTTCATCGTTTTTACCAAGTTTTCTAGACACCATGACATCTTCAGCCAATCAAAAACACTTCATCCATCCAGCCGTGCGAATCCGCGAAGTACTTATCTCGCGCGGAAGGCCAACCTTATCTTTTGGCATTGATCTACTTTTCAAGATAGCATCGCGAGGAAACTTCTTGCTTGTCAATTAAGAGCATGATAGTAGGCCCAAACATAACATATTGTATCCTCTGGTCTTTTCATAGACCCGCACTCATTACGTACGAGTTCAGAGATGGACATCATTCACGTAGCCTAATGCATACGCCTCTCTATGTGAAGCAAGACCGAGCACTTAACACTGACGTAAACACGGCGCCTGTCTGTCTTCCTAGTTCCGAGTTGGCGTGAGTGAGAGAGCCACATGGATGCGCCACGCTTGTAGACAGCTACGTGCGGGAAAAACATCGCGTTTGCACATTGCAAGGCTTGTACGAATGTTGTATTTTGTGACGTCGCTTCAAATGTGTATCGGGAACTATCTCACGTGCCAGAAATTGGTGGAAAAACGTTTCTCACGGGCGAGCAGGACATTAAATGACCAGTTATTATCTCGTATTAGGCGGGAAAACGTATTGTATAGGAATGTTTTGCGTGGGTAATTTTAATATTACACTTATGGATGTATTTTTGGACGTAACCAGTGGGAAAACGTAATGAAAGGGAACGTTTTTGACAGGTTTGACTGTACTACACTGCAGAAGTAGTGGTATAGTTGTTCCGCAACAAGTATGCCGATGCACACAGTTTCGGCGAGCCAATGAGCGATCAGTATTTTAAATTGGGAACCACTGATGGGCGGCAATCCACCCGCCAGTGACGTCATCATCTGCTTACTTGCTTCGGAACAAATATAGTTGGGACTTGGGAGTAACAAAGGTAGTAGGCCTAACAGGTATAGTTGCTGTGTCACTAGCATGGAAGCTTCATACTACTGGAATCCGGGCAGGAGAAACAAGGTTGTACGTATAGGTATTGTTGCTGTGTCACTAACATGTACCTTCTTCCTGATGAGCGACATGACCCCGATGCGTGTCAGGATGTGCTGACGACTGAGGCCTTCTCGAGGGACGCCGTCAGCAAACATCTCGGCGTTGTCAGCACCCGGTTCACACAAGTGGCGCATGAAGAGGGAGACGTAAGCCTTGAAGTTACGTTCAGACTTTCCACGTAGATCTCGCACCAGCCTGCCAGCACAAAACATCAAACATGTACACACAGTGGTGACAATAGGAATTATAGCTAGATAGGGGTGGTCTAAAAATATCACCGGGTTATTAAACTTCTTTTAAGTTTTCACAATGCAAAGTTCGTCAATTTGGCTGAAAACAAAACTGAAAATCATGGGTAAAGATGATCTTTTTGTAGTTACAACTAGCAATCTCTTGATTGGATGAGCGTAGCGAGTGAAGCAAAGACTTCAATTTCACTGACCCCTCAGAAAATTTAGCTCCAATGTTTTTTTTTTCTTTTTTTTTTCTTGTCTGTTTGTTCGCACGATTCCGGGCCAACGGCATATGCGATCTTAATGAAAATTGGAGGGGACCTTCGAAATCTCTGAACTTAGACATGCCACGTTTTTGGGTACAATCGAAGAAATATTTCTAACGAATATCGTACTTTTACGATTTTTTTCCCGATTTTTAGTGCGATATTTTCGACTCATTTGGGCCGATTCTGACCAAACGGATAAGGCTACAACATTCATATTTCACATGGACATTAAGATTATGGTGATGTAGTACCTTTTGAAAGAAAAAGTTGAAAAAGTTAGCCAGAAACCATAGAAATAAAGGTTTTAACTTTTAATATGTGTTTTTCGATTTTAAGGCTCTACTGGACCCTGTATTATTTCGGTGCGTTGCAGTGGTTCCGTACTTCCATCGTATCTAACGACACAATTGGCTTGTTCACTGCGACTTTTACTCACCACGCTGCGCTATTGTACTAACCCCCCACCGCCGTCTGGATGCCTGTAAAGGCGGATGTAGACGGCGGTGATAGCCCAACTTGCGGGTGTCATGGCTGCTCATAGCTGTCAGCAGCCTACTGTTTTTACTGTCAGTTTGCATAGTTTTATGTTGAAAGCAAAATGCCCAATTGCTGTGTGTATTCGTGTAAGGAGAGAGTAGGGCATACTGTCGTGTTTATTACTACAAATAAATACAATCACACATAATATACTGACAATTGTGTCTTTATTCGGCCTCCTGCCTACGTAACCTCTCTCATGTCAACAAATCAACACTGGCTAGGACTAAGCCCTAGGCTTTGCTGAGGCGTATGCAAGTAGGGCCTAGGCCTATACTTGCTAATTTATAATACCATGATATTGATATCTTTTAGCCTTATTCCAAGTAGGCCTAGGTTTAATCTCAATAACAGTGCTAGGCCCCAGGTTTAGACTTCAACGGCGCCATGTGCTTTCAGCTCTTATTTTAATTTTCCTATCGTTCACGTTTTCATTGTTTAAAAGTTTAAACAAACAAAATATGCTATTGAATAAAATAAATTGAAATAGGCCGTACGACTACTTACGTAAAACCATTGATTAAAGAAGGAATGGTAAAACAATACGTAAACAAACAATCGAGGAAGCATACAGATTTGACAATGCAGAGCCTGCTATACATAGTTTATTTCAAACACCGCCACGGTCTTAGGGCAGGGTCCACTAGATACCTAACAAGCAGCTCGGAATAAGTATCTAGTGGACCTTGGTTTTGGGGGTTAGTGCAGTGGCGCGATCTGCGTGGAGCTTTGCGTGAACAAACCAATTGAGATATCGGTATAATTTTTTTTTTAATTCTACTCAGTAAAAACGTTCAATAAACGTGTGTTGTGTACTTTTTCCAAAATTGTACCTTGTTTTTTAAATAACATTTGTTAACTTTTGGGGAATATTTTAACTTTTACCCTTTTTTTGCGAATTTTTTTAGGCGTTACCAAGCACTTTTTGGAAAATATACTCAACACACGTGTAAATATACACATTCATCTAGCATTCCTAAAAATCTGAGAATTTTTGGACAAGAGGTGTCTGCTGTACAATGGAAGTACGAAAGCATGTTTCGGCGCTATTTTAGGCTTTTTTTACTCCAGCAAGTGGCGCAACAGGCGATACAAAGCTTTTTCACCCCTTTGAGTGACAGGTCATGTGATTTTGTTAAAAACTTGTTCTGATTGGCTGCATGACTTTGCTCGTGAACTACTGCAGGACACCATTTGAATCATTATGCATAGATCTGCGCTATATAGAATGCTATGCTTGGCGTCAATGTTTATTGCACTCACGGCGCCGCACCGTATCGGAGCTTCTGCAGTACATCGTGCAGCCACAGACGTACATTGCAACTGCGGCCGTCTATTGGACGGCTATTTTTAGAATATTCTGAGTGACATTTGCGAAATCCCACCTCCAGTGCCTCTTTCAAGCTCCCATTATCACCAACTTAGGCCTACAGGCCAAACTCCGGTAGACTCTTAAGTGCAATATTTTCGTCACATTTGGGCCGAGTCTGACCAAACAGGTGAGGCTACAACGATCATATTTCACATGGACATTAAGGTTATGGTAATGCAGGGTTGCCGTTTTCACGGAAATTGTCCGTTTTTACGGATTTTTAGGGGTTGTCACGGATACTAGGATTTTTGTCCAAATTTGCGGATTTTCTACTGTTATTCAAAATTACGTGAAATTCCCGTATTATTCGAAAATTGCGCCAAATTTCAATGCAGGGATAACAAAAAATATAAAGTTTGGTAAGTTACACATTCACCGCTAGTGGAGATATAATGCGTGAAAACGAGGTGCAAACTTCGTAGACTGCAGGGGATATTGAAAGTTGTCGTACTCTACTAGCGAACAGTAGGCGGTCCTTCAGCGGCAGACAGCCAATACGGCGCAGTAAGCATTGTGATTGGTTCCCGTCCGACCCCGCCACAGCCAATGACTGTGATTAGGATACACAGCGCATTCTGTGTTCTATTCTTGAAACTTGAGACGCGTCATTTCTAGCAGCAGCTAGCGCCTACTGAAAAGTGAAAACGTTTTCAAAACGTTGACTTACAATTTACATCGCCGGCGGTCGCCGTGTTTTTTTGTTTTCTTTTCGTGTGCATCAAAAGCAGGCCTAGCCTAGGCCTAGGCATAGCCTACTTGAAAACGATGGACTATTTAAAAAAGCCATACCTACTGAAGTTTAAAACCGAGTGGCTAAAAGATTTTAAATGGCTTCAAAAGGGAAAAACCGAAACAACAGCGTTTTGCAAGTAGTCTAATATTTTTTGTGTGGCTCGTTGGTCTTGTTGTTAGCGTATCTGCTTCCAATGAGAAGGTCCAGGGTTCGATTCCCGCCATAGTCAGAAGTTTTTTAACTTCTGATTTCAATTCAATTTCAATCTGATTATATTGAACAGTTATATAACTGAGTGGGTAGACTCTAAATACAATTTATTTATTTATTTATCTTTGAAGGCCTTGTCTTCATATTTAATTCAATTGCCAACTGCAATGACTGGCCTAATCCTACTCTGAACTTTTATGACAATTTTTAAGGATCATATCTACATCTAGCTGGCATGGTAGTTTCTGTCTACTTTCTGTTTAGTTTTTTGTTACTTCTCAAGTTTGTTTTCGTTATTATGATCATCCTAACCTTCATAATATATAATTTCCGACATTCTTAAATTGTATTTATGGCCTAATCCTAAGTACAAACCTAATTTTGATTAAATTCTCATAAATACCATCTGGCTGACTATCCTTATTTTGTAACCAAAACCTGAAATTTTGTTTTCCCTTCGTAACTGTGTAAATTACGCTAACGGCAAAATAAATAGCGATTTCTCAGGATTTTTTAGGTATCTGTCAAGGATTTTTAAATTTACTTGGTGGCAACCCTGTGGTAATGAAGTACCTTTTGAAAGAAAAAGTTGAAAAAGTTAGCCAGAATCCATAGAAATAAATGTTTTAATATGAGTTTTTTTAGGTTTATAATAACAAATTAACAAGTAACAATAGAAACTTGACAACAATCACCTACAATACATTCACAAAGCACTTGCAAAGGAAAAGTGGTCCCACACAAACTAAAAACTTACGCTCATACATCAAAGCGGCGGGACTTTAGCGTTTTCCTAGTGTTAGCAACTAGGTACCTACAAGATACCGTAATTACTAATTATAATCAAGAAAATCATTATAATACTTATATTTGGGCACGGAGCCGGTTTTACGGATTTTATCAGTTTTACTTTTAAGGTCAGGTTTGTTGACTGACAGGTTGAGAAAGAATCAAAGCAAAATCAATACCGTATTGTTCCGAATATAGCACGACCTCGAATATAACACGACCCCCAATTTTTCAGAATCATTTCAAGAAAAAAGAAAAAAAGAAAAGAAAATTAAAATGTACATGAAACACTTACAACAAAACATTTTGAACAATGTTAGGACCTAGGCCTATGGTTTTTAACAGGGTAGGGCCAAGCACAAGCTCACATGTCAACCACAGTTCACCAGTCTGATTCCTGGTCTTCAATGTTTACGTCGTAGGCCTAGGCCTAGCTCCTTCGCAATCCCTTGCTGATTTGTAAGGCAGAGGAACCTTTCTTTTCCACGTGATCAGCAGTCTTCATTTGTTCATCTTGAGCCATTTCATCTTCTCCTTCATCACTCATTATTACGTTACGTAGACTCTTAGCAACGTAGATAGACAACCCCGACGAACAAAATCTATGTAGGTCAAGCTAGGTCACGATGTGATCACGGCCAAGGATTCTGACGACTAGCAGACAGTTTCGCCCAAGGTTCAGCCGAGTTCAGTGGCATCGAGTGGGTGGGCGGGGCGAAGCGCAGCAGACGATGCGCGGGAGATGTATAGAGGCGTGGCCTATGTTCAGGCGCTATTTCAAATGCAAGCGCGCGGAAATAACGCGAGTGCTGTTTTTGAGATTGTATTTTCGGAAAAAAACATCGCGCTATATTCGGAACAATACGGTAATTTAATTTTTATTTACACAATTACTAACTAATTAACAAAAAACATCGATTTCCACACAAAAAATCTGTATTGAAATATACACTCCCGACATCGATAAAACATTGATTAGGTAATCAATGTCGATGCCCATCAGGCGGATGGTGGCCACTAAAAATCAGCTATCTACATACAAACAAAACTCACAACACATAGCCACGCAAGAAGTAGTCCTAGTTTTGGGATTAAACCAAGCAATACAGAAACTTGTTTTAAGCCTTAAGGGAACCGAAAATACTCAAATTATGACACCACTTTTACACACCTACAAATATGAAACTGTGGTGATCAACGAAAAAGTGATTTTAATTTTGACGAGATGGCCAAAACATCTTGACGTTTCACATTCAAAGTGTCGCCGAGCACAGCGGAATCAGTCGTATCACTTACCACTGTGAGTTGAAGGCGTCCTGCGGCGGCATGCCATAGCGCATGATTGCATTGAGGAAGGCCTTACGCTGCCTTGCGTTGAAGCCGAGAACCTCAATGTTGCCGCCCACTCGCGCAAGTAGGGGCGGTAGTGGGCGGTCCTTCTCGTCCTTGCGCTCCAGGCGTCGCCGGTTCTTACGCGAGCCGTCAGCACCCGCTGGAAGATAAATAATATTATTAGTAGAAGTAGTAGTAGTAGAAGTAGTTTTAGGGAGCTTTAATAGCGGAGATTATTTGTGCCTCGTAAAGTCTGTTTACAAAAAATTAAACGTAAAGCACAAATTAGGCACTAGGCCACCGCCTAGGCTTTATTATTCAAATTATTTTGATATGGTCAACACAAACAATGTTTAATGTTTTAGAACTTAAAGGCATAGGCCTAGCCAGCGGAAATTTATTCCAAAACAAACTATCCAGAAACGGAACCAAAATCCTGGAACCGCACACCCCTATTTTATAGGTTGAAATAACTGGGGGGGTTTACACTAACACTCAATACACCAGCTGATTGGTACTATCAACATAACCCACTTTAGGCATGTAAAGAGCGAGCAATTAATGGTATTTTAAAAGGGATTGGATTAGGGATGTGCGAACGTTCGAACTCAAACTTTTTTCAAGTTCGAGTTTCGAAGTTCGATTTTTTTTTTTTTTTTTTTTACTAATTTGTAATAATGTGCGGTTACATATTATTTAACAAGTCAAAAAATAGTTCCCAGTTCACAGGTACAAATTTAAAAACAAAAAAAGGATGGTGGAGGTGCCGGTCCAGACTTATCACTATTTTACCTATTATGACGGTTTGATATACCTTTAAGTTGGGTTCGAGTTCGATACAGTTCAAAATTTTTGTTAAGTTCGAAGTTCGTTTTTTTTTAACTGGGAAAGTTCGAGTTCGAAGTAAAAATAGTGGGTTCGTACATCCCTAGATTGGATCTATCAGATGTGAACAATGAACATTGATTCATGATATTATTCCAGATAGAGAAAGTGTGGACCGTCTTGTCTTGTTCCTTCGGTTGTCTCTTTGAAAGAGGCATATTTAAGTTTTTTGGTACACATACTAGAATAATGTCTACGAGTTCAAAAACATTAGGATACAAATATATTTCTTCATACCGGTACCATCCGCCTTCTCATCGAAATCATCGTCTTCCTTGTCATCGTCCGAAGGCGACGAGAAGTCCGAGTTGTAGTCCGAGAGTTCCCCTTGCCAGGGTGTGTCCTCGCGACCTTCTATCGTCACCTGGTCGTTGTAGTTGACCTGCTTGCGCACTCGCTTGCCCTTGCCTGGAACACAGTCGGACAGGAGTGAGCTCGGATATCACCACCACGTTGCCGAGAAACACAAGAGACAAAGTAGGCCCTACTTCGTATACGTCATACTCATACTTCATTGCACGATGTTAAGATCAACAAAACTGCGGCCCCACCAGGCAACTATGGCATTTTCCATTGGCATGCACCGAGTGCCGCTAAGTTCAAACTGTGATGCCATTGCACTCGCAGACTATTGCACTCATGCAATCTTATTCAATCCCCAACGGAACACGACTACGATAGCTTTGTTCGCCTGTCCACCACTAGTGCTACACTGTTTTACACGTGCACTGAGCATTGTACGGCGGAAGTACTTCTTTTTAAAGGAAACAGTATGTCAGTGTAGCACGAGTGTTGCCCACAAAAAAACACACTTTACACTTTTAGTGTAGTTTCCTCCTACACGACCAAAATAGCCAGTGTAATCTAGTGTAGCACTGGCAGCACTAGTGCTACACTGAAGGTACAGAAAAACGACCACATACTAACTACACTGACTTACACTGACACAAAGAAACAGCCATTCGTCTACACTGACTTACACTAGTGTAAAGTGTTGGACAGGCGAACAAAGCTAAAAAATCATGCAAACATGGCATCAAATCATATGACGCACGTCAAGGGCCGCCATATTTCACCAACTCCGTCGCACTGCCCTAGGACCCAGTGCAGCACTCGTTCCTAATGCACCGCCAATGGTGTCTGTGCACTGGCACCGAGTTCACACTCAAAGGATGATGATTCTGACGTTAGTTGACATTCAGTGCCCACAAGTACGGCCAATGGATACTATAAGTTTCACCTGATCAAACCAGTGTAAGTGGACGAGCGTTGCAAGAGAGGACATTGCACTTACCAAGTGTTCTACTGAGGTCCTCCTGCTGTTGTTCGTAGTGGTGCCTAAGAAGCTTCACCCAGTACGCCGGGTCGGTGTTCTCAGCTTCTTGCTTGATGATCTCCGTTGGTTCCTCTTCCTATCAGACAGAAACACATTAACCTTGAAGAGAGCATGCGACTAGTTCAAGAGCAGCCAGCACAATAAAGTGCTGAAATGCTCACTTGTAGTGCTGCAGTAGGAACAGATGCTGTAGGTACAAATACCAAACAGTTTTAACATTTATTTGACAGACTGGGAAAGAATAGACAATATAAATCCCAACCTGAAGGGCTAGGGGCAACAACACTTTTCACCTGCTGATGACAACTGCAGCTAATTTTAAGTTGTTTGTTACTTAATCCACGACAAGTTACGTCCTTCTGAGACTCGTCAGGCAGATGGCGGCCACTAAAAATCAGTTACACTACATACAAACAACACTCACAACACATAGCCACGCAAGAAGTACAGTGAATTCTGCATGCATGTTGTCTTCATCAGAAAGGTTACCGTACTTCACACACCATTCATACTTAGCCACACCGTCAGCACAGCTAGTAAGAGGGCTTTCCTCACAACTCTAGTGCTCGGGAGACAGAACATCTATGACTCGCCCTGGATTCGAACCAGGACCCTTTGCAACAAGAGAAAAGCTGCCCCAGGCCGACAACTCACCTCCTCTCCCTCCTTGGTGACGTAGCTGGCGACCTTGAACGAAGACAGATATTCATTGGCCCAGTTCTCCTTCTGCTCGATGCCCTGCTTGGAGCGATCTAGCAGCTCGTCTATTGCCTTGTCGTCGTAGTGTATCGCTTCGTCCTCCTTGCCTTGCTCCTCCTTGAACAATTCCTCAGTCCCTGGACACACGTAATTAAAAGTTTAAAAACATCACCAATCAACCAAATTATCCCACCCCTAAACAGAACACAAAAACACTTACGTTCCGAGTTCCGACAAAAGGTCTTCAACCAGAAAAAAGGAAAGAAAGAAACATCTCGAAGACCGAAACTTGTTGAAAACACTTTTGGGATTGTTACGAAATTCTAATCTCAAGCATTGCCAGCATGCTCAAGATGTACAAGGTTTTTGGTGTCTGGTCAGTTATTATGGAGGAGTTTTCAAAATAAGTTTAAGGCACTTGATGATGCTTTGGCATGCTGGAGAAAGCTAGGTCGAGACATATCACTATTTTGCCTACTAAAACTATTTAATATCCCTTAAAGTTCAATTCAAGTTTGTCGCAGGTTCGACAACCTCGAGGTCTGAAGGTCCATGTTCGCACAACTCTTCACTACTCACCAAACCGAAGGATGTCATCGAGCTCCTGTTTCGAGAAGGTCGTCCCTCGACCGCCCATCCCAGGTCGCACCACCAGATGGGTCAGCATCATCTTCCGCTTGGCAACCTGAGTCACTCGCTCCTCAACAGAGTTGCGCGTCACGAAGCGGTAGATCATCACCTAGACGAGAATAATAGCAATTATAGTATTGTCCCGAATATAGCACATTCTCGAATATAACACGACACACAATTATTCGAAATCAAAAAAAAAAAAATTGAAATGTACGATTGGCGACCAGAAGTAAATGAAGGTTAATCTTTAAAATAATTTTAGCTTAAGGAAATACGAAGCAGGCCATTGTAGTTCTAATGCATCAATATTTCAACTAACTAAAGACTAAAGCAAAAGGGAATCATTAGAAAATGACTACAATTGCATTATACAAAAATTCCATAAAATATTAAATATAGGTACCGTATCGAACCGAATATAGCGGGATGTTTTTTTCCCGAAAATACTATCTCTAAAACTGCACTCGCGTTATTTTCGCGCTCTTGCATTTGAAATAGCGCCTGAACATAGGCCACCCACAATACAACTCCCGCGCATCGGCTGCTGCGCATCGCCCCGCCCACTCACTCGACGCCAGCTGATCCCGTGAGGCGGGCGGGTGACGTCATCACGGGCTCCGCGGCAATATCGCCGCGTATCACGGTTCACGGGTTCCGCGGAAAATGACCACCAAAATAACTGTGCGTACAATTAAAAAGTTTTTCTTGGGAATCGATCCCGAGTCGATTCTAGGTCATAATGATCGATTTGTAGTCCCTTAATCAGACTGGTGAACTGTGGTTGGCCTATGTGAGCTTGTGCTTGGCCCTACCCTGTTAAAAAACATAGGACTAGGCCCTAACATTAGGGGTGGGCGAACGTTCGAAAACTCGAGCCCGAGCCGAGCTTTTTTTGAAGTTCGGCTCGGCTCGGGCTCGACTTTTTAAGCTCGAGTTCGGTTTTTATCAAAACTTCGAACTTTAAACGAACTTTGTCTTGAAATTACGCCAAAAACACGCCAAAAACTGATTGAATACATCGTTCGCGTAATAAAACAACAAAGCAGCAATCGCCGTACTGGATTTTTCTAACAGCTGATTTTCCAAGTTCCAGCGCCTTGAAAAGTTCTCGTTTTGTCACGCCATGACGTCACAACGAAGCTATCTGTTAGAAGGCGGTGCGCATCTGTGATTGGCTCGATCGTCACAATTCACACTCGTCGTGCAGGGTCGGCAACATAACAAACACAAACTAGAAATTTTGCTTCTTGATCTACGAAGTACCAACATTATTGAATCTTAACGGCGGGAAATTTGAAAATACGTAAAATTTGAAAAAATAGTTTAAATGAATTGAATTTTTATGACGAAATGGAGCCTTTATTTTGAGCTTTTATATTTAAATTAAATTTTTTTATAACTTTTTTTTTTAAATTTGAGCTTTTATATTCAAATTAAAAAATTTTATAACTTTTTAAAAAAAAATTATAAATTTCTATTCGTTACAGAATGATAATGGATTTTCAAAAGTTCGGCTCGAGTTCGAAGTTCGAAAATTTTTGGTTCAAAAGTTCGAGTTCGGCTCGAAAGTCAAAAACCTGGGTTCGCCCACCCCTACCTAACATTGTTAAAAATGTTTTGTTGTAAGAATGAAACTTGAGTATATTCATTCATTGCATTGTAAATAAAAAATGTTTCTTGTACATTTTAATTTTCTTTAATTTTTCTTTTTTCCTGAAATGATTCTGAAAAATTGGGGGTCGTGTTATATTTGAGATCGTGCTATATTTGGTCCAATACGGTAATTAAAAATTACTGAATTAGGCTTTACGTTATTTCCCTGACTCTTTCAGGCTTGTAGTCATACCTTGTTGGCCTGTCCGATCCGATGCGCTCGGGAGAAAGCCTGGATGTCGTTGTGAGGATTCCAGTCGGAGTCGTAGATGATGACGGTGTCAGCAGTCGCCAAGTTGATTCCTAGACCACCGGCTCGGGTCGACAGCAAGAACACAAACTGCTGAGCCCCAGGGGCGTTAAACCTGATGACATGGGTACAATGAGATAAGCAATAGTTTAGCTAAGCCTGAGCTCTTTGCCTTATATTCTTCTTCTGGCAAGTAAACACTAGTCAATTCGACAGTGAAGGAACAAGAAGCCACATCAAAATTTAAAATAATCAAAATACTAACATAGTTCATAATTTTAGTAAGGCCCTACTTATTCATTGATTTTGGGCACAATAAACAAAAATTTCATGCTATTTTCACCACAAGTACGAAGTACACAGAAGGCTTACCTGTCAATGGCCTCCTGCCTCAAAGCGCCCGTGATGTTTCCGTCAATCCGCTCGTACTTGTAACCTTCTCCGTCCAGATAGTCTTCCATGAGATCCAGCATCTTGGTCATCTGAGAGAAGATGAGAATCCTACAGAGCACAGATTACAATCACATTCAAGAGGAATGGATTGCTACATTTAGATACGTAGATGGGCTAAGGATGAGGGAGGTTCATTAAAACAAAGGGAAATGGAGCAATCTACAAGATGAGCCGCGAGCCCCACAAACTGCACAACACAAATATTGTAGGGTACTGTACTGTGTGAAAGAAACAATCTTTTGCTATGTTAAAGGCTGAAACCATTTAAAGGAAAGAAACAATTTTGTCACATAACTTTTTAAATTTTGTCACGTGTTTAATTATTTACGCCATTACAGCCATAATAAAATAATGGCTGCACCCCCATTTTGCCTTGAAAAATTAGGAGTGAAAAAGAGACAAAGTCACCTGCCACGCAGAACAAAAAAATAAAATTGAAGACCTGTGGACATGGTACAATATGATTTATGATTGGTAGTGATCTTTTTTTTAGCAAGTTAGGTTTTTGATGCTAAATTGGTGAACAATGAACATACAAAATACTAATTTGCAATGTATTCTAACATTTTATGTGGCTAAATTGAATTGAAATGTTCCTATAATTCATCATTTACCATTAGAAGTACAAGAAACACCCCACAATTAGGATTTTAATAAAATGGAATAAATAGATGGTACAAAATGCTAAATTTGAGGAAATTAATGCTAAATATTCAAAATCTAAATGCAAAGAAACCACATCTCCAAGACGTTCTAATCTCACCTATGGCCTTGTTCCTTCAACCGGCTCAACATCTTTGAGAGTAGTGCTAGCTTTCCGGCGGCCTTGGTCAGTGCCTGGCACTCGTACTGTCCGCTGTGCGTGACGGGCGCTTCTTGTGCGGCCGCCGGGAACAAGTACGGGTGGTTGCAGCACTTCTTCAGATCCATCATGATGTTCAATAGGGACACCTGCCGGACAAGCTTGTGTCAGAGCCAATCACAGAGGAAAGGGACAGTAAAACATAGCACACGTTAAGTATTAGCACTGCATTGACAAGCAATTAGAAAACACTGGTTACAAACTATTATTAGCACAGGCAGAATTCAATCACAATCGAGACGTTCAATAGAAACAGCTCAATTCCGACTTTAAACAGGACATGGCTTGCTTGGAAAACACTTCCATAGATTTAGAATTTTTTAATCTGGTGTCTTGTCGGATGTGTGGAGCTGGCGAACAGGACACGAAACATATTTTTGAATGTACTATATCAAGGTTGAACGGGACAAAATGCCAAATGGCATGGATTGCAGTGAACAGGAGTCCTATCTCTACTGGATAACTAGAAAACCATGATGACATGAATAATGTAAATTGTCGGCATATGAAAAGAATAAGGAACCTTGTGTGTACATAGGAAATACAATTGTGGGGTTGTATGTACCATGTAGATGATATTTTTGTCATTGGAGAAGAGCAGAAGTAATAATTGTAAAGTCAGAATTGTCCGTTGAACTAAAAAATAAGGATTTGGGAAATGCCTCTAATTTGCTGTCAATTCAAATGGAACATTTTGATGATTGTATTGCATTATATCAGAGTAGATTCATTGATAAGATATTGGATGATTTCTCTATTCAAACTTGTAAAACAAGTAAGACAATTATGCCTAGTGCATATGTTGAAGCTAGTGATGATGAAGTGAATTTTGATTCAACAACGTATAGGAGAGCTATTGTACGTCTGCTATATCTGTCTAACAATTAGGGATGTGCGAGTACGGTACTCGAAAATTCGAGTCGAGTCGAGTAGTTGCAACTCGACTCGAGTGGTTCGAGTACTTTACGAAAATCGAGTCGAGTCGAGTAGTTTTTTGTTGACTGAGTCGCCGACTACAAATTGTTCAGATTTATCCAACAGGTAGCGCTTCCATCAAAATCGCGTAAGAATCGATTGTTCGACAGGACAGGTCGAATTTTGCTATGATGACGTCATGATGACGAGCTAGTAGCGACGCCATTTTCAATACTTGCTTTGCTTGTTTTTACGATTTTCACGCTGTTGTCACGGCGTCACTTCACAGTTTAATCGTCGTAATTGCATAAATGCATCATTTTTTTATAGTGATAGAACCAAGTGAACAACTTATCACGGAGAATATAGACAATGTTGACGGTCCAAGTCCAAGTGTAGCATCCCGCAAGCCTAGGCTCCCCTAGGCTAGGGCCTAAGGCCTAGGGCGACCTAACCAAGACGCGTATTTTTTAAACAGTTTTACGATCATAAGAAACCATTATTAATGTTGATTTTGATGTGTTGTCTTCAGGTTTGGCTATGAAAGTTGCATTGCCGCTTAATTTGATCGATCTTATTATGATTTTTCGTCGGGAAGTTGCTTGTTGGTTGGTTACAAGGCTAGATTAGGCCATAGATCTAGGCCTTGGCCCTACCCCTAAAACGTTTTCCCCACATGATTAAAAATAGCCTACATCAGAAGAATCCCTGGACATTTATGACAAGAATGCACTATATTTACTACTTGCAATGTTATTATTGTGCGAGATAAGCCAGGGAACCTAGGCCTAGGCCACTGAGCTCTGTGGCCTAGCTAGGCCTAGGGCCTAGGCCTACTTCTGGAGATGCTTTTCCAAAATGCCTTGTTTTTGGGCTTTCAGGTAGGGCCTAGGCCCTAGGCCTAATGAGGTGATTTTTAAAACATTTTACTTAATATTATTATGTTGATCTCAATCTCGATATTAGTTTGATCTCGCTCGAGTCTTGCTCGATCTCGAATTTTGCTCAATCTCGCTCGAAATTCAAGCAGGAATTCTCATTTCTGCTTGATCTTGCTCAAATTTTAAAATTGCTGCTTGCACAGCCCTAGCAATCAGTATTCTACATCACCTTTTCTCTTCTAGATATGCCCGAATATGTTCCGAAAAGAAAAGACGATTCCGAAATCGAGAATATCTTGGGCATGCATTATCAAATTTTTATGTCATGTCTGTGACTGTCATTTTGTTTGAAAATTACAGATGACTTAATTGCTGAAATCATTAAATGAGTACTATTTTATTTTACCTACAAACCCACTGATATTTACTAAGTAGCACCGAATGAAACTTGGCCTAGGCTATGCCAAATCGCTTTACTTACTGCGTACTGTTGTGTGGTACGTGCTAGAGGGACAGAGGTAGTTTTGTCCTTTTTTTTCTTTGCATACTAAAATAGTACCTTCATAATTATTTTAAAAGGTGATGTGGAGTTTCATTCAGCGCTATTTAGACCTGTTTTTCCGCTACTGGTCCATGTACAGTATTTTAAAAAAAAATGCACTACTCGAAACTCGACTCGAGATCGTTGGTTTTTTACTACTCGAACTCGACTCGACTTGAAAAAGTGCTACTCGCACACCCCTACTAACAATACAAGACCAGATCTAGCATTTGCAGTAAGTCATGTTGGTCAAATACGTCAAAACCCAAAAGTCAAAGACTGGAAATTTGTTAAACACAAATGAGATATGTTAACCCATTGGCTTTCCCGAGCGTCGATTTGACGGGAGGCATGTAGTGCCCGCTGAATTACCAGTCCGTCGATACATTATCGGTCGTTGTACGAGAATGATTCGTCTTATCACCAAGAGATCGCGCTCGATGTACTCTACGCACTTCGCTGCATCCAACGATATGTGTGGCTCATATTATCTAGGTTAAGTTTTAGCGTGTATATGCTTGAAGGAAAGATATGTTGGCATTCGTAGGCGGTATGGTGACGCGCGAGCTATTGACGGTGATGGCAGTGTACAATATTTTGCTTATGACGAAGATGAGGGGTGTGATAATTTGACACCAATACAAATTTCATAACCTTTAGAAATTTATTTAGGCTATATTTCAGATGAATTGATTTGATATAATTAGGGTCATTTTTGTAGGAACAGCAAACATTTCAACTGAATGCACTCTGCACCCCCTTTTGCAAAAATTATAAAATTATTGGATGTTAAGGGTAGTGCGGTGCAATTTTAATAAGAAAGCTGATGGGTTAAGGGAACAAAGGATTTAAAAGTAAAAACTCGTTTAAAATGAATGAGAACAATTTTGCCATAGCCAATAATAGAGGGCGCTAGAGAGTATACGCGTGGTGTGCTCCGTCGGCCATCGTGGGAACTTGTTCTATTCAAGATGTAGGGCGTGTTGAAATAGCATTGGAAATGTCTAGTCCGCATATATAATACGAGTGCGAATTTGGAGGAAATTTTTTCGGATAAAAACCCGTAGGCCTACTATATTTGGGTCAATATGGTATTATTTAGCGTGAAAAAATTTGAACATTGGGTTAACGTTCATACCATCCTACCTACTACCCTACAACAGAAACTGATACGGAATCTTGTCAAGTGAAACGATTGTGCCCACAACAAATTTTTGACAATATGAGAGGGTGTTCTTTAAAAAAGCGATTTCCCCAATTTCCCAAGAACAATGCAGTTATGTAATTGATCGCATTAACTTCGCCGCCTTCATTAATACCTGTTGTCCGCCACCCTTGGGGTTGAGCGCCTCAAAGTTGCGCGTCAGGATGAACTTGTAATACTTCTTCTGCATCGGAGACAGCTCCACTCGCACGATGAACTCCGACTTGGAAGGCATGCTCTGTAAACACAAATAATAACAATCTTTACAAATCATCCAATTACTAGAGCCCCGTAAAATTCGCGATCGCGAAATCGCATTTTTTAAATAAACATTGCTTTATTGGATCAATTGTCGGCGTTTCATAGCGAGAGGAGTCCAAAAATATAATAATTAAAACGCGAAATTCGCGAAATTGGCATTATAACACCGCCAATCGCGAAATCCTCGGTTTGACGCGAAATAACCACGAAATCTCGCAAAATTGCAGTTTTTATCGAAAAATGAGCAATTTGCAAACAAAAAAACAACCAAAAATAAAAAATATCGTGTTATTTTAGAGTTGAAAATTTCCATTGAAATTAATCAAAGTTTTGCCTATTTTTCCATACATCTGGAATGCGTATTTTTTTCGTCTAGGCGGAGGCCTACTGACTGCCTGCCGCCTGGCCTGCCCATCTAGATTGTCACGGCGATCGCTAGGCCGGCCGTGACTGCCGGCTGGCCAGCAGGCGCCTGGGCCTGCCTCCCGCCCGTCTTTGTCACGGCAATCGCTAGGCCGGCCGCTCACTCCCGAGCCCCATGCTCTCGCTGCCGCATTCCATCTCGACACACCCACGCGCCGACCGATGAACGGCTTGTATTGTAGTTCACTCGTCAACTCCAGAGTCCGTCTGCTCTGTTCTTGTCAGTGTCTGCAGAAGTGTTCGTTGTTACTTGTTGGTGTTTGTCGGGTTGTGCTTTGGTTAGGCCTATCTTTATTTGCGTTGTTGCTTTTCGTGGTGAAATTTAAAAATGCCTAAAGCAGCTCCAACTGCTGCTTGTAGGGCAACTCAATTTAAAAATGAGAGTTTACAAGTTTAAATGCTATGTCCTAAAAGCATGTAGGCTACTGAAGAAGAAAAAAAAATAAAAAATCCGAGTACATTCTATTATTCTACACAGCTGAAAATAATAACACCGCTTTTACACCGAAATCAATGATTTTTAAAACGAAATTTGGAAAAAAATAAACCCACTTTCACGGGGCTCTACCAATTACATACATTTGTTGGTTCTAAATTGCAAGGGTTGATAATTATGGTTTTCCATAATTCAAAAGCTATATCTAAATAGTTGCAAAAGTTCCTGCATCCTCCAATCCTAATTTGATCGCTTTGCTCTTGTATAGTTGAAAATATTGGGGAACTTTCAATGTAAATTTATGAATCGTTTTCTACCAAACACCGGCCAACAGACGCATCCAGACCATGGAAAAAAAAGTTCTCGGGTTGAGTGAAATGGATGGTTGTAGTAAAAGAATGCTGCGTCCCCCCCCCCCCATCTTATGAGGCTTTGTCCGGAATTCCATTCCTGTTAAGTTGGTAACCCTATGCATTTATGTAATAATCAGATTTATTTAGTTGTTCTTAGAAAATCAGTGTTTTAACTGAATAGGATAAGACGTTAAATAAATAAATAAAATAAAGTAGAAAACGCACCTTGAGCACGTCTGCCTTAAGTCGTCGCAACATGTGAGGTCCGAGCATCTCGTGAAGCTTCTTCACCTGATCCTCCTTCCCGATGTCGGCAAACTCGCTCTGGAACCGGTTGAGGTCGTTGAACTTGTCGCTCGATAGGAAGTTCAACAGGTGGAACAACTCCTCCAGGTTGTTCTGGAGAGGTGTTCCCGTCAGGAGCAGTTTGTACGCGATGTTGTAGCCGGCCAGGAGGCGGAAGAACTGCACCAAACAAGACACGGACATTAAACTCATCAAGTCTAGGCTTACCGCTTGAGAAGACATAGCACGTTTAAAATATTAAATGCATTTAATTCAACCATTTACATTACAAAGTACCGTAATATTTAGCGCAATGTTTTCCCCGAAAATACAATCTTAAAACCAGCACTCGCGTTATTTTCACTGTCTTGCATTTGAAATAGCGCCTGAACATAGGCCACTCGCAATAAAACTCCCGCGCATCGGATGCTGAGCATCGCCTCCCCCCCCCCACTCGACGTGAGGCGGATGGGTGACGTCATCACGGGCTCTGTGGAAAAAGACCGCGGGAATATCGCCGCGTATCACGGGTGCCACGGAAAATGACCACCAAAATAACTGCGAATACAAGTAAAGTTTTTTTTTGGGAATCGATTCTTGTTGGCCTATGTGAGCTTGTGCCTGGCATTACACTGTTAAAAAACATAGGTAGCCCTAGGCCCTAACATCGTTTAAAATGTTTTGTTGTAAGTAAGAGTGAATTTTTAGGCTATTCATTCATTGTATTGTAAATAAAAATGCTGGATGTACATTTTTTCTAATTTATTTTTCTTGAAAGGATTTTGAAAAATTGGGGGTCGTGTTATATTCGGGATCGTGCTATATTCGGGCCAATAAAGTATTTAAACACCCAGCCACAAATGATATTTAGGCGCTAATTCCAATCAAATAAAATTTTGTAAATTTTGCTAAACAATATCAGGTAATATGCATCATGTAAAAAATAGGAGGGATGCTGCACATCTCTCTCCCTGATGTAAAAAACCTGGAAGAGATTTGAGTTACACCTTTTACCCTTTGAAAAGTGAGTTTTTTAGACTCATAGGGAAAAATTTCTTAATGAGATTAATAACCAATATTTTCTTGTGAAGTAAATGTTTATTTACACACAATGTTCATAATAAATTCCGAGATTTTGTCTACATTCACACGTCTCGCAATAACTACCAATATCACTTGTTACTGCCTACTAGCACGCACCAGGCCTGCCGTCACGCGCACCGGCAACGCACGTATTCACAAAAACATGCTAAAAATTAGGGCTGTGCGAGTTCTCGAATTTTCGAGTACGAGTCGAGTTCACGGCGAGTTCGAACAAATCCGAGGTTTCATTTATTTTGAACTCGAATATTCGAGTGTCGGTAAAAATAGCATTTTCATTTACCGACCCGTCAAGAGTTACGTGTTTCCTCCGTTAGATAGCAGCACACGCGGCAAAGTTCGTGATACACGATAGTCGAACTCCTTCTGACGTGAAACTCGTTACGATTGGCCGGCTGAACTTTGTGAGATCCAATTGGAGCTAGTCATATGTCACATGCGAGCATTGATTAGCTGTTTTTGTGAAATCATTCACGTCTACCGTGTATCACCACTTTTATGTCCGAGATGTATGTTGTTGACAAAAAAAGACCACGATTCAAGAAGCGAGAGCAGAGGAACCAGATGATTCATATAAATATGCGGGGGACTAGGCTTGGGCGTAATTTCTTCTTTAAAGCATAGGCCTAGCATAAAATACAATTTCAAAATATTCATGAGATGGAACACTTGTCACAATGCAGGTAAACATTCAAACAACACACGGCGTGACAGTACCAGTGACAACAGGTAGACTAGGCCTAGCCTAACCTAGTTGCCAGAATTTCTTCTGGCCAAAATTAGGCCTAGGGACTAATATATTTTACCGCTAGGTTTACAAACTCACATCGCCATACCACAATGCACCCATCACTGTACAGTGTACAATAGGCCTTGACCTAGGCCTAGCCTATGGCACCCTCCAAAACCAAGGTTAGTTGTAGGCCTAGGCCCTTGGTTTCCATAACCAAAAATATTTGACCCAGGAGATAAGCCTAGCCCTAGGCTTTAAAACTGAAGAATTTGTTTGATAGGCCTAGTAGAAAGTCTGAAATGGAGAATAGAGAATACATTTTCTCAATTTGGAAATAAACTCGATTTGAACTCGAAAACCGAACATTTGACTGAACTCGAACTCGTACTCGACTCCCGGAAAAATCCCGGGAAATCTCCCGTTCACACAGCCCTACTAAAAATAGATCGAATCTCATCCAAAAGTTCCACCATGAAGTTCAAGAAATGTTACTGCATGGCTGAGCTCCAGCTCGATGCACCCATGCCTTGAATTACTGTGCAACCCAAAAACATCGAAACGTTTTTAAACGGGCATACTTTTCAAAAGGTTAAAGCTGTTTTTTCTTTCTTTTCATTCTTCTTTTTTTCCACCACTTTTTTATATTTGATTCATTAATTAATAATTATTTAATATCCTTTTTGAATTTGTTACCAAAATTGTTGTTTTAATGCATTGTTGCTGTAATATTAGTCTATTTCAAATATTTACTTTTCCTAACTGTAGTTCATTGTTGTGTCTGCATTTATGTAATTAGATTTATTTAGTTGTCCTCTTTTGTAAATCAGTTTTGTAACTGAATAGGAACAAAGAAATAAACAAAGAAACAAACAAATAAATATATAAATAAACAAATAAATAAATAAATCAATATAAATAAAGCCTAATGGAATTTTGAATGACTCATCAAATGGAGTAAAGAAATACTTAACTGTGACATCATGTTTTAAGTAGGGCCTATGGTAGGGCAAACGTAATTTTTCCCCTCATTACACAATAGTTAGGGGTCCAGGGAATTAGCGTTTTGCCATAAAACTACATTTAATAGAAATAAATAAAACATATTGCTTAGTGTTTTAGATGAAGTTTGACACCAATTTTATCAAATTCTGAAGTGCTATTTTAGGCTACATAAAACTATTTTCCTGATTTCCCGTCATAAAGCAATATAACACTATTTCTGTTCTTTTCAAGCCAATTTCATGAAATTAATCTATTTCCACTATATTTTATTACGTTTGCGTTCGACAAAGTTTAAAAAAATCCAGAAAACAAGCCAAATTTCTATGTGCATTTGTATATGAAGGGTTAAAATAGCCATAAAACTATTTTGGCATTTCATAAAACTAATTTACAATTTTTATAAAACTATTTTCTTGGACCCCTAACAATAGTACAAACTACAAAACCAAACCAAGGATTTTGCAAAAATGAAATGTCTTAAATATACGTACCTGAAACATGTTTTACATGGGCCAAGTCGCCAAGATATAAAAGATTGCAATTTGACTGCACCAAAATGCAAAATTTTCCATTTTTGCATGAAAACATTAAATAAAATGCTTTTTATCATTTTTACTTTTTATCACTCAAATCAGCAAAATTAACCATTTTAATGGTAGTAGTAGTAGTAGTATGATTTATTTATTTAGCTTTCGCTAGTTTGTTACATGTTTCAATCATAACATACAATATAAAATACAAATACAAATAATATAACATAATATACAATTATGCGCTTCACATAAGTAGAAAACAGAGTCTATACATAATACAAAATTTTAAACTATTCCAACAATTTCAGTCACATTCCTTCATATGGAAATTCAGATTTTAAAAAATTAATACATTCAGTTTTATATATATTGAATCTACTTTCTTTGATAGCGTTTGGTAGACTATTATATAATTTGATTCCATTAATAAAAATTGATTTTTGGTTAACAGTCATATTTTGTATGTTTAAATGAAATTGATTGGCCTGCCTAGTTTGATGATCATGAACTTCATTATTTTTGTTAATGAACTCATCAAAGTTGTCATTGAATTTTCCATCCACAACATTGCGGATGAAAATTAGTACCTTCAGGCCCAATCTTTGCTCAACCGTCATCCATTCAAGAACATCCAACATATCTCTTACATGTGTTCTTTTGTTAACCCTCAATATAATTCTCATTCCTTTATTTTCCAATATTTGTAACTTTCTTATGTTATCAGTACCAGATTTCCAGAGTAAAGAAGTGCAGTATTCAAAATGAGGTCTGATTATTGTTTTATATATCATCAATCTTGACCATTGACTTAAGTGTTTGCTAATTCTGTACATATAATCAATTTTCTTGCTAATCTTTTTTGATATATGTTGAACATAATCATGAAAATTTAAAAGTTGGTCTATAATAACCCCCAAATACTTTACATTACTTTGAAAATCTAGTTCAGACCCTTCCAGTACAATTTTACAATTTGGATTAATGCGTAGTGTATTATTGATTTTAACTAATGAATTTGAAATAAGAATACATTGAGTTTTGGTTACATTAAGCTAGCATAGCATAGCATATTACCGTATCGTTCCGAATATAGTGCGGCTGCGAAAATAGTGCGAGTAGTGATTTTGAGAACAGAAAATGAAGAAAAAGAAAAAAATGAAAAAATCATGAAAATTGATAAATTGAAAATAAACTGGCAAGCATTTTTCTTATTTTATTGATAGGGGCCTAATTAGACCGAGTCCCTACTAGGCCTAGGCCCTAGGCCTATACGACTTTGCCTTGGCCTAGGCCTAGGCCTAGCCCTAGTGTTGCAAGGAGGTGATTCCAATGTTTTAAACATTTGATAGACCTTGTACTTTGGTGGGTGATACCTACTTTGTTTGAGAAACCTTGATTGTTGTTATGTTTTGGATGTGTTTTGGTTGTCGTTGGTAACCCCCAAGATGTCTGGCTTGAAATAGCAAATAAACTGACTTGCTATTGTAAAAGTGTTTTATGTTTGATTTATCGACTGTAGTTATTATATTCAAAGGGTTTTTACAATTTTGGCGACCGTGACAGGACCCGTGAATATAATAAGATGGATAAATTACTACGTTTACGAGCGCCAGTTCGTTCTGCAGTGACGCGATCTTCGAGATTGATTGAAGCCGAGCTGCAAGGTGGACGTGATCATTTTACTTTGGGTAAGCTTATGTATCTGTTGGAAGACAAAGTTTTGACCCTAAAAGCAATGGACGTGCAGATATTAGATCTTCTTCAAGAAGATGAAGCGTTAAGTGGCGACTTTGAAAAAGAATTCGAAGATGTGGAGGCACGCCGAGATAAATACCTCGAGTTGAAGTATGAGGTTGAGGCATGTAATAGGCCTACTGTGGTGAACCAATCCTCAGCGGGTCCTAGTCAGGATAAACCTGAATACTGGAATCATTATCGGAAGCTGTGCGAGAAGATTCAAACTGCCCTCTATTCAGCTCAAGAAATTCAATGGTGAGTTAAAAGACTGGTTGGGTTTTTGGGGACAATTTAGAAAGGTTCACGAAGATGTTAGTAGGCCCTATGCCTGCAGAAGACAAGTTTTACTATTTGCTTGACGCAATGGCGGAAAATTCCAGGCCTAGGAGTTTGGTTGATAGCTTCCCAGCAACGGCAGAGAACTATCCTAAGGCTGTAGACGCATTGGTGTCGCGATTTGGGCGTGATGATGCCATCATTGAGTATTACGTTCGAGAGCTAATACGTCTTGTAACTTCGAGTAGTATCAAGAAAGACTTGACACAGTTGTATGACCAACTGGAGTCTCATCTGAGAGCCCTCGAGTCGTTGAAAGTAACGTGTGACAAGTATGCATCTGTGTTGTATCCTTTGGTCGAATCTTGTCTACCAGAAGAGACACTCCGGGCGTGGATCAGAAGTAGAGCCATGTCAACTGCAGATCCAGTGGGGAATTCAGAGGAGCAAGATACGCTGCAGAAGTTGATGAGATTTCTGAAGAGTGAAGTTGAGGGCGAGGAACGAGTCAAGATGGCTAAGACAAATGTGGTTAAACGATCGACTCCTGAGGCACCTCGCCATTCTGATGTGCCAACTGCTTCTGGATTAGTTAACGGCGCACGTGAGTATAACCACATGTTAAAATGTGTATTTTGTGACAAGTGTCACAAATCAACTGAATGTCTTGTAGTCAAATCATTAAGTTTGGACGAAAGAAGGAATTGTGTAAGAAAAGCTAGAGTTTGTTTCAACTGCTTGAGACGAGGTCATATTTCTAAACATTGCAAAGTATCCAAGTTGTGTTCGATTTGTAAACACAAACATAACACTCTGTTGTGTTCGAACACTTGTACCAGCTTTGAAACTGATGGTGGGAACAAGGAAAAGGTTTCTACAATGAATAATGTTTCGGAACTTATTTGGTTGGGGGGGGTCCACATTAAAAGTCACTTTTTTTTGTCAAAAACACCCAAAAACGTCATTTTTATTTTACAAAAATGTTCTTTACAATTTACACTATGATAATAATATCAACTCACTCGGTTTTCATACGTTTTTACTATAAATATAGGTTAATCCATGAAGCTCTGCGAAACGTCAATAATAGGCCTTCTCTGCTTGGACTCGACCGACATGTAGTTGATTCTGCGTAAATATTGCTTTGTCAAATTAAAGCCCCGCCTACATACCACGACTAGTCATGGAGTTGTTACTGCGCGTAGTTATTTATTATTTGTTCCCCTTCACAACGAGGGAAACAGGCAATTGTTTCAAAATGAATCCCGACGATTTACGCGATTTCAATTCAAGAGATCTTTATCGTTTGTGCGATAAAGACGATGGTGATTTTGCTGTGGATTTTTGGATTGCTACATTCAAAGAGAACCTGCGAATGTGGGTTTCTTATGAGGCTGGAGAAACCGGGAGCTGGAAGGTTATACGGAAATTTCAAATGCAATCACAGGGTTGGAGGCAAGAAATGCGGTAAGAAGATTGGATTTTTGTCTGGGACATGGTTTGAGGGAACGCATTTAGCACTGAAGGAACACTTCCAATTATTTTATTTTTGGTGTCGCCAGACACATTCACAGTCCGAGACACAGTTCGACCTAAAAAGGGACGATGGGTCCACCATTGGTACACAGGCAATAGTACAACACAATAACTGGATACGTGAAGTGTGCACGAGATATGTCAACGACAACGCGAAGAAGATTGGTGGTCCTGGGTTAGTGGTTGAGATTGACGAGACTGCGATCACAAGACGCAAGTACGAGCGCGGACGGCTAGTTTCGAAACAACAGTGGCTGTTCACTGGCGTCGAACGTGGGTCTAATATGACCCGCGTCTTTATCAAGTTTGTGGATCGTCGAGATGCTGCCACACTATTACCTTTGCTGCAAGCCCTTGTCGAACCGGGAACAACGGTGATGTCGGACAGTTGGGCGGCGTATCTGAACATTGGCAATCTTCCAGAGGGTTACCATCACCACATGATTAACCACAGCGAGAACTTTGTGTCGCCCAACGATAGGGAGGTTCACACACAAACGGTCGAATCGTTACACCAGAAAATGAAATCTCGACACAAGGAAGAATTCGGCACTGCCCGAGAGCACCTTCCTTCTTACATGGACACCTTTGTTTGGAGAAGGCTCTTTGCCGGCGACGATGTGATGTACCATCTGTGCACACAAATGAGGGACATGTACCCAGTTGAATCCATCTATTGATGTGTCTCTGCCTATCTTCTCCTGTATACGTGGTGGGTTGGGTGACTGGCTGGTCGCGTCGCCTTCAGCCCCACGAAAAACTAAAACGTTTTTTAGGCGACCAGGGTCGGGCGTGAATTTGTCTAGACATTTATCTCGTCACTCAATGTATCTGTCTAGGCATTTTTGCGTCTGCCTGAGAACCAATTTGTACGTACTTCCACGCAGTGGTTCTCGGACAAAATTTACATCCGGTGCGTGTCGTGAAGACGCTTGCTTGGCGTAAATTTTGACTAAATTGTGCATGCATTTCCTCTATTATTATACATTTTTAAATTTGTTTACAAATAAAATATAAACAGAATCATTTAACATACCAAACAAAAAAAATATCCGCAAACCCGTTTTAACGTTGCCATTTTAAAGATAAAGGAATTTCGGCGGCCGAAATTCCTTTATCTTCTAAAATGGCAACGTTAAAACGGGTTTGGTGATATTTTTTTTTGTTTGGTTTGCTAATAAAATAGAAAAAAAATATTTAACAAACCAAACAAAAAAAAATATCCCCAAAGCCGTTTTTACGTTGTCATTTTAGAGATAAAGGAATTTCGGCGGCCGAAATTCCTTTATCTTTAAAATGGCAACGTTAAAACGGGTTTGGGTATTTGTTTTTGTTTGGTTTGCTAGTAAAATACAAAAATAGAAATAAGAAATTATTAAACAAACCAAATTGTAAAACAAATCATCATTTGGGTATGAAATACAAAAAAAAAAACATAACCTTTAACGTTACTATTTTAAACAAAGGTCCTTATCGGTTGAAAGAACTTTATCTTGAAAAGTAGGTTAGTGGGGGGGGGGGTTGGGGGGGGGGAAACATCGATTGCTTTGTTGTGTGTTTCTCGCCTACACTTGACCTCTCTCCCCCCCCCCTAACATACTTTTCTCAACAAAAATATTTTTAATATAAAGTACTTTACAATGAAAAGTAGGTTAGGGGGGCGGGGGTTGGGGGTGGACGCGAAGCGCCGTCGGGGGAAACATCGATTGCTTTTTTAAAACAAATAAAAGTTAAAGAAAACAACATTCATAACAAAAGTACTTTGCAATAAATAGTAGGTTAGTGGGGGTTGGGGGTGGACGCAAAGCGCCGTGGGGAGGAACAACAACAAAAAATGGTATTTTAATAACCGCCGTCTGGATGTATGCACAGGTACAAATTTTACATTCGTCCAGACGGCGGTGATTTTAGTAAACAAATAAGCGCAGTTTCAACTCTTGTTAGCAGAGGGCGGAGCTTCATTTTGACAAATCTAAATAATAACCTGACTTGACGCATTTTTAAAGATGGTAGTCTTCGCCTACTCGTCATATTTGCGCACCTCGTCAATAATATACCTTTAATTTAGGTGAAAATACATCAAAACCGAGTGAGTTGATATTATTATCATAGTGTAAATTGTAAAGAACATTTTTGTAAAATAAAAATGACGTTTTTGGGTGTTTTTGACAAAAAAAAGTGACTTTTAATGTGGACCCCCCCAACCAAATAAGTTCCAATGTTTCCACATCAGTAGATGTAATATTGCAGACCTTGAGGGTGAGAATTCACCAGGATGGCCAAATAAGGATGGTTAGAGCGCTTTTAGACACCGGATCACAAAAGTCCTACATTCTTACTAAGGTAGCTCAAAGTATGGCTCTCAAAGTTGATGGAAAGGTTACACTGCATCATAATTTGTTTGGTGGCACTGAGACTGGTGCTCAAATTCATAATGTTTATGAACTTGACCTTTTAAGTGTTGACGGACAGAGTCCTGACAGAAAGATACAAGTTTAGAGTCAACCTTCAATTTGTGGAATGGTGGACACTGTGCCAAAGGGGCCATGGTTGGACGAACTAAGAGATAGGCCTATGGATATTCAGTTGTCTGATGTTGGTACAGCTGGTCCGATTGAGTTGCTGTTGGGAGCAGATGTTATCGGATTGTTGTTAACTGGAGTAAGTCATGGTTTGTCTTCTGGTTTAATGGCAATACAGACATGCATTGGCTGGACTTTGATGGGTTCAATACGTAAAATATGTCCTTCTGAATTAGATGAAGACAGTGTGAACATGACTGTTATATCAATGTTCGTCAATGAACCACAGATTAGTGACTTATGGACCCTTGACGTCATAGGTATACGAGATGAAGCCTACAACCGAGAAAAGGAGGAACTCCAAGAAGCGGCTAATAGTTTATTTAAGGACACAATACGCGTTGATGAAAGGGACGATATGAAGTTTGCCTCACTTGGATTCGTGACCACCCTCTATTACCAACGAATAAATTGATAGCCATGAAGAGATTTCACAATAATGAAAATAAGTTAAGGTTGGTGGGATTACTTGATGATTATAAAAAGGTGTTCGATGAATGGCAACAGGAAGGTATTATTGAAGAAGTACCCTCAAATGAAGTTAAATCTCCAGGACACTACCTACCGCATCGAGCAGTTGTGAAAGAGAACAGCAATACGACAAAAATTAGACCCGTGTTTGATGCGTCTTGTAAAGAGAAGCCTGGAGTTCCGTCAATTAATGACTGCTTGGTAAATGGCCCAAATTTGATTGAACTTATTACTGATATTTTGTTAAAGTTTCGTGAGAAACGATATGGAGTTATGGCAGACATTCGAAAAGCGTTCTTGCAAGTGTCAATAAACAAAACCGATCGAGATTTTCTTCGTTTTTTCGGCTGGGACCAAGATGGTATAATCAAGGAATATCGACATCGAAGAGTGGTTTTTGGATTGACTTCAAGTCCATTCCTGCTTGCTGCCACCATCAACCATCATTTGGAATCAGCGCCGACAAATCTACAAGACACTGCCAAGCAGCTAATTGAGTCATTTTATGTAGATAATTGTGTTACAAGTGTCAATGGTAAAGAGGAGGTAGACAAGTTCATGGTTGAATCCACCATTCTGATGGACACAGCAAAAATGGACCTTCGCGGGTGGGAGCACTCATTCGATCATGTGGACATGGGCAAAACACCTAGTGACAAGAGTTTTGTTTTAGGATTGAAATGGTGTAAAGTTCAAGATCATCTTTCCTTGGATATAAAGGATCTTCCAGCTAGAGGAGAGAAGCCTTTGACAAAGAGGTTAGTGTTAACTGTTGCTAACAGAATTTTTGATCCCATTGGTATTGCATGTCCAGTTACGGTTATCCCAAAGATTCTACTGCAGGAGATTTGGAGTCTTAAGGTGGGATGGGACGATCAACTACCCGATTCTATTTGTTTGAAGTTTGACAAATGGAGCTCGGACTTGGGATTATTAAAAGAATTAGTTATTCCAAGGTGGTTCAACCCTAACGATGCTCCGAGAGAGGGTTGGTCGTTGCATGTGTTCAGTGATGCAAGTCAACATGCATATGCAGCTTGTGTTTTTTTGAGATGTGAAATTGGCCGTGATGTAACTGTGCAATTAATACAGGCGCGAGTGAGAATCTCGCCACTGAAAAAACTGTCTATTCCTAGGTTAGAGCTGCTAGGATGTTTAAATAGGAGCTCGATTGTCTAATGAAGTTAAAACTGTTTTGAGGATACAACAAATTCCATCATTTCATTGGACAGATTC
Organism: Sweltsa coloradensis; assembly: GCA_024449915.1. NCBI lineage: Eukaryota > Metazoa > Arthropoda > Insecta > Plecoptera > Chloroperlidae > Sweltsa > Sweltsa coloradensis. The sequence goes on along the minus strand of JAMZAV010000405.1, from coordinate 670,383 downwards.
AGTTAATGCTCTTCGTTGGATTTGGCGTGAAGACCAATGGGGGGCTTACGTTTGGAATCGTGTCACTGAGATAAGGAAATTAACTCAGGGTTGTCAATGGAAACACATACCTGGAACAAACAATCCCGCAGATCTACCTTCAAGAGGTTGTTCGGTACGAAAATTGATTTCATCCCGATGGTGGGAGGGGCCAGAGTGGTTGTATGAACCTAAGCAAGTATGGCCTTCTTCTCAGTGGGAATCGTACGTGGACGAAGATGAGGTTCTAAAAGAACGCAAGAAAAGCGTAATTGTTAGCATGTCTGCTGTGTCGGAACCATTATCTAATAGAATCTTTGAAAGATTTTCAAAATACAATTCTATTGTGAGGACAGTGGCTTGGATACGTCGATTTGCTCACAATTCTGCAATCCACGAGATAAATTGGAAGGGAGTATTACTGTTGACGAATATGTAGAAGCTGAAAATAATATTGTGTATGTCGTACAGTCTGAGAGTTTTCAGCAAGATGACATAGAGAAGATTAAGACGTTAAACGTTGTTCGTGATCAACAACAGATTTTGAGAGTAAAAAACTAGAATTATCCTGAGGGATGATCATGAAGATTTTAAATACCCTGTTTTGTTGCCCAAATCTCATCGTTTTGTAGAGTTATTGGTATTGAAGGTTCACCTGGAAATGTCACACGCAGGAGTTAACCCTTTAAGCGCCACGCCCGCGTATACGCGGGCTTAGGCGAGGTCGCTGCTAGGCCACTCCCGCGTATACGCGTTTTACTTCTCCAGCTTTTTTTGTAATTAATATAAGACGATATATTGTAGATATCGACGTCTGGTGAATTGCAAACGCTTGCGACATATTATGGCAAACAGGCAAAGTGATGAAGCTTCAAGTGCAACATTTCGATTGTCGGTGTTTTTGAAACGAGCGTGAATGTTTGATGTCGTGTTACCAGTTTCATTGTCAAAGGCGCGCGCCTCGAGTGAGCATGGCTAAACGGAACTTGACTTCGCGCCGAAATAAAATCATTTCAACAGATAGGGTTACCAACTTGGGTCAACTAGAATTCCGGACAAATCTCGAATTTTAGTGGGCACACAAGGGGTCTGGGGCGAAGCCCCAGCCGCCGGAGGCGAACATTTTTTGGACTCTTTTAACCTTCAAAACAGCCGGATACGTAATTTAAAGATTCAATGACTTGGATATATCCAAGTTTTAATTCTTCTTTTTGGGAGGCGAATTGCCTACCAGTTCCATTTCACGATGCAACAATCCGACAGAAAGCACAGGAAAATCGCTCACTGTACGTTAAGTGCCGACACGTCTGGCCACGGTCGCTAAACAAACGGACTAATACTAAACTGACATCTCATGTTGTAGCGCCTGTGCCTCGCCAAGTGCGCATACAATACAAAGGGGTTAGGGAGGGGTAGTGGGACAGGGCAGTCACGATAATAGAGGTCACGAGCACGACTAGCTAGGAGTAGGACTACGAAAAGGCGGCTACATGAAAGAAACTAACTTTTATTCCAAATTACCAAACCAACTGATGTACCAACTTTAGAGAGAAAAAAACACTAATTCACTGCAATACTCTAAAATTCAATAAAATGTAGTACAAATATGACTTTTTCACAAATTCCGGACAAAGTGCCGTCCGGAATGAGGCAATTCCTCTTTCCGGACAAAGGCATCAAAATCAGGACTGTCCGGAGAAATTCCGGACGGTTGGCAACCCTATCAACAGACGATATTGCGGAGATAATTTTGACAGCTGAATCCGATGAAGAACCGTGTGACAGTGATGTGAGCTCTATTTATGATCAAGGAAGTGATAACAGTGACCAAGAACTATCAAGTAATCAGGAAAGTAAGTCTTTACCGAGGCCTACAACAGAACATGTTGCCGTGTGTCGTCCACTCTTGCTTTGCCCTAAGACAACATCTAGGCCTATTCGATCAAACAAGGTAAGAAGATTAATTTTTGATTATGATGAAGACGAGCACGATTTAGAGAACTTTACTTTCGGGGAATCGAGTGAACACAGGACTATTCCGATTGTAAATCATTACATTTTTTTTTTAAAGAACTCGGCCCAGGGCGTGTGACCGATGCCAGAAAACCCGGCGCTTAAAGGGTTAATATTGTCCTTTCGTCACTTCGAGAACACTACTGGATTCTTCGAGGGAGGAAGACAGTTTCAAGTATTTTGTCGAGATGTATCTCGTGTCGACGATTCAACCAGAAAAAGTTAGATACTGTGGAAGCACCGTTACCAAGAGATAGAATCAATGATGCCAGAGCTTTTGAAGTCGTTGGTGTTGATTTAGCAGGCCCTTTGATTTTAAAACAATCGGTGAAAGGTTGGATTGTGTTATACACATGCGCCGTGTATCGTGCCGTTCATTTGGAATTCGTCACGTCTCTGTCAACAGATGCTTTTCTTAAAGCATTTAGGCGGTTTGTCGCTCGGAGAGGCCGGCCCAATGTGATTTATTTTGATAATGGAACTAATTTTTTTGGGGCCTTCAACATGTTCCAAACAATCGATTGGGAGGAGGTTCAATCTGTTATGGTGGTTCAAAAAATTAAATGGAAGTTTAACCCTCCTACAGCAGCGTGGTGGGGTGGCTGGTGGGAGAAACTAATTCGCATGGTGAAAGACCTTTTGCGACGAGTGTTGGGACGTACCTCGTTAGAATATGAAGAAATGATAACAATTTTATGTGATTGCGAAGCAGTAATAAATTCAAGACCCATAACGTACATCACAGAAGATGGTCGAGACGCGATTCCGTTGAAACCTGTCATGTTTCTTCAAGAGCTTGAAAACGTTATGTTACCCGAAGTTGATCAAATGGATCGGTAGAGTTTTAAGAGAAGATTATACTTTTGTCAACGACTCAGGGATAATCTTCGAGAACATTTTCGTCGAGAATATCTTGGTATGTTGAGGCAGAAGACAAGAACGAAATCAACCGATCATGCAATCTCTGTTGGTGATGTTGTTATCATAGGGGATAATGTAACGAAGCGCATTGATTGGCCTATAGCACGAGTATTAGAAGTATTCAAGGGTCAAGATGGGCGGTGCAGAGTGGCTCGTTTAAAGACAGCGACCAGTGAACTGATTCGTCCAATTCAAAAATTATATCTCTTGGAAACTTAAGTTCAAAACTATTATGTATTGTTGTTTGCGTCAAGGACACAAAGGTGGGAGTATGTTGCAAGGAGGTGATTCCAATGTTTTAAACATTTGATAGACCGTGTACTTTGGTGGGTGATACCTACTTTGTTTGTGAAACCTTGATTGTTGTTATGTTTTGGATGTGTTTTGGTTGTCGTTGGTAACCCCCAAGATGTCTGGCTTGAAATAGCAAATAAACTGACTTGCTATTATAAAAGTGTTTTACGTGTAATTTATCGACTGTAGTTATTATATTCAAAGGGTTTTTACACCTAGCGTATGTCCTAGGCTAGGCTAGGCCGCGGCCCGAGCGTCGCATCATTGATTACCTATTCAAATGCTAGGCCTACTACTTTTGTAATGTGACGGCAAAAAGTAGGCCTAGGCACTAGCCTGCGTGTGTATTCAATTCCGAATCTTCGTATGTTGTCAACTGGGTGTCAAAATTATAATGAGAGAGAGGCTTGGATGCGGGAACCAGGGAGCGTGAATTCACGGCGTCAAAAATAAACATCCTTTATTGGTTTTGTTGCGTCTATTTCACTAATATTTCCGATAAACGATCGTGATGAAAGAATGCCGGAGAATATTCCACTTAGCACTTTTTACGTATTTTAAAATCGTAGTTCGCGTAGCTAGACATTTTCCATCTTCCATCTTTGCATTTTGCTTCATTTCACCACACCGAGCGTCGCTATTGGATGAAAACGAGACGACCCTAGCCAAAAATAGAGCTAGAAACCAGTACTACAACACACTCGTGGCGCGCTCTGTTGGCCATTGCTGGAACTCGTTGCGCGGGCGGCGGAATATTCAAACGTGCTCAAAACGAATTGGAAATGCGTAGGCGGCGAATATAGTGCGAGTGCGAATTTGGAGGAAATTTTTTCAGATAAAAACATCGCACTATATTCGGGACAATACGGTATTTGCGGAAAAACACGCCAAAATATTATTATTGAGTGATAGTTTCAGTTCACTGATAATGTAAATTGTGAACATTTTAATGCTTTGAATGATTCAATGTAAATGCCAGAAGCACCCAACCTCGAACCGAACATAAAAATAAGGTAACAACTTAAAATTAGCTGCAGTTGTCATCAGCAGGTGAAAAGTTTTGTCGCCCCCAGCCCTTCAGGCTGGGATTTATGTTCTCTTTGCTTTCCCAACCTGTCAACCCTTCTCCAATCAAACCTAATCAACAATTAGTAAATTACTAGGCTTGGCCTAGGGGCCTAGCCTAGCGTACTCTTTAATTTTTACACAAGCCCTAGGCCTAGGCCCTTCAAGTCTACAATCTAGGCCTAGCTAGGCCTAGAGGCCTTTGTGTAGGTCTAGGGCCTATTCATGCCTGGGCCTAGGCCCTACGCGTGTAAAATTTGGCCTACCTTGGCCTCTAGGCTGCGTGCTAACGGCAAATTTTATTATCCAATTGACCAAAACTTCATAGCTTTTTAACTGATTCTTCTTTTGTGTTGATAAAGCTTTCTACATCATTTATTACGATAAATAGAGGTAATGAAAAATGGTGATATAAAAACGCAAATTTCGTTTTTAAAAACCCAAATTTCGCGTTTTTCGCGATTTCAAAAAAATTGTCAAAAACGTTTCCAAAAAATAAAAAAAAAAAAAAAAAAAAAAACGGAGCCCCTTAAGTTAGGGATTACATCGATTACAAAAAGTTAGAATCGATCATTGTGACCTAAAAATTGATTCAGAGTCGATTCCCAACAAAAAAATAAATATTTGTATGCACTGTTATTTTGGTGGACTATTTCCGTGGAGCCATATACGCGCCGTTATTTCCGCGGTCTATTTCCGTGAAGCCCGTGACGCGCGCGTTGCGTTGACTGTTTGATGACTGTACCGCCTACCGCACGCGTAATATTCAGTCTGGACCGGCACCTCCACCAAAACTGGACCGGCACCTCCACCATCCCTTACATTTTGCACTCTAAACGGTTCAATTTCGCGAGTTAATTCGCGTTTTGACCAGTTTCATACAATTTTGTTCGTTATTTCGCGCTATACACGAGATTTCGCGAATTTCGCGATTTCAAAATGTGTTTTTTCCATCTCTAAATGATGTAATTCGTCGACAATATTACATTTTAGGCACTAAAAAGGACATTTAAAAAAATTCGCGAATTTTGTTATCACCATTTTTCACTACCTCTAACGATAAACAATAACAGGATTTGGATGCGAGGACCGGGAGACGTGAATAGGCCTAGGCTAGCTAGGAAGCCTAGGCCTGGACACGGCGTCGAAAATAAACATCCTTTATTGGTTTGCTTGCGTCTATATCACTAATATTTCCGATCAACTATCCTGAAGAAAGAATGTGCAGAATATTCCATTTGATCACTTTTTTACGTCTTTTAAACTCGTAGTTTGCGTGGTTTGACATTTTTTATGTTCCTTCCATCTTTACTTGCATTTCACTGACTTTGAAGGTCAAATTCACCATCGCCGAGCGTCGCGATTGGAGGAAACTAGTTTGCCATAGAGAGCGCTGGAGAGCATACGCGTGGTGCGCTCTATCGGCCATCGCTGGAACTTGCTATAGGGCGCGGGATATTCAAACGTGCTGAGGTAGCATTTTCACTACTTTCACGGAGAGGTTCGAGTTCGGTTCGAAATTCGAACCGAATTTTGTCGAACTCAAACCTTCACTAAAGTTCGAGTTCGGTTCGAAATTCGAACCGGTTCGCACACCCCTACAATCTGGTCCATTGAGGACTGAATTTAATGAATATGTAAAAGTAAATTGTATAATTATATTATGCTTGTGTATGTGTATGTAAAAATAGTAGGGCTGTGCGAATATTCGACTTTCAAATAATATTGGCGAATAATTTTTTTCCAATATTCGGTTCGAAATTCGAATAGTAACTATTCGAAATTCGAACTATTTTGGCTTCATTGCGAGTCTCGCGGAAACTGTTAAAAAGCCCGCTTAAAGTGCAAGGAGTTTGAATTTTCGCCGCCAGAGCTCGACTTTGGTACAAGTACAAGAAGTTTACGTTTTCGCCGATAGATCGCGCTAGCGTCGACTAAAGAAAAATTTTGTTATGGCAACAAAAATGGCATCAAAACCTTCATAACCTGTCTTTGAACTGCTTCATTGTGATTGTTTTGACGAGTGTTCGTTGTCTTTGCAATTTTTTAATGATTAAATTAATTATTTTGGTGTTGTGCTGAATTAAGTTGTGGAAGATGACGACGCGTTTGCAAGGCATTTGTCTTCAAGTTCAAACCCCATTTGGGACTTGTTGATCTTTTGACAGCCCTACTACTACCTACCTTGGGCATGCCTTGGGCCTAGGCCTAGCCCTAGGTTTAGAAAGCCCTAGCCTAGACTAGCAGCTAGGCCTCGGTTTCACTGAAATTAGTGAGCCTAGACTTAGGCTAGGCCTAGGCCTATCACTAGGGACATACATTTATGGTAAATAAAACCACCAAAAAGCGGTACAAAAATTATTAAAAAGCGGTGCAAAAAGTCGGTGTTAAAATCAAAACTCGACAAAAAGCGGTAAATAAAAGCGGTGAATAAATTTGATAATTTGCATGTCACCGTGTGTCATTCATGCATATTGTTATAATTTATATTTAACAAGAATGTAGTGGAAGACACTAGCCTAATCTAGACTTAGGCTAGGCCTGAGGCCTACGGCAAAATAGCTAGCACTAACAGAACTGCCTAGGCCTAGGGGTACTTTTTCGGTTGGTGTGCTCCCCTATTAATACACTGTTTTTTTGCACTAAAAGCGGACGTGGGTATGGCTAATACTCCACCTACAAAACCTTTAACGTCGCTATTTTAATTATAAAAGACTTTCAACAGAAAAGTACTTTCGCCTAAAATAGCGACGTTAAAGGTTTAGAAGGTACTTTAGATTTTATTAATAGGGGAGCACACCAACCGAAAAAGTACCGGCCTAAGCTACTGTCCCCAGTTAAAAATCTAGACTAGACCCTGATTTCGTGATATAGGCCTAGGCCTAGGAAATGAACTACTAGGCCTACATACCAACGAATGTCATACAAAATTGAAGTGTAAGGTAGGCCTAGGCTAGGGGCTTGAGATGTGTAGGCCTAGGCCTTGGTTGGGGCAAAGGTTCTAAAATATTATCTCAGTGTTAAATTTCTTCCGTGCATTTTTTTGCAGACATAAGTCGACTATGCCTAGCTTAGGCCTAGATGCAACCGTGGGATCATAAAAGTCCAATCCTGTGTTGTTTCCTGAAGATGGCCCTAGGCCTAGGCCCTAAACCTGCTCCATACTAGGCCTAGGTCTAGCTAGGGTCCAGTCGTATTTGAATTGCTTAGGGCTTTGTTTAGTAGGGCTGCCCAACAATATCGATAATTAATACGATATCGATATGAAGAAAAAAATTCGATATCGATATGAAAATGTATATCGTTTGATTAAAAAAAAAAAAAAATTTTTTTTTTTTTTTTTTTTTTTTTTTAAATCAAGAAATGGTTGGTGTGGCAGTGAGTTATGGTTCTGCAGCGCTGTTCCTTCCCCCCCCCCCTCCCACGCCACCAACTACATATTGATAAGTCAGTTTGGCTTCGGGCCAAGACTCTTGCTGCTTTGTTTAGTTTATCTTATCAGATAAGATAACAAGAACACATGTGTAATCTCATTCATATCAGCAAAGCATAAGAGGCAGCTCAAGTTGTTACACTAGAGTAGTGTCCAGACAGAGTCAGGGAAAGAGAGGAAGAGACAGAGAAGTCAGTTAGCTTCTATCTCTTCGCAGGGCCGCCGCAAGTATTGTTGTGATTGTTCTTCATGGGACGGACAGTGGCATGTCTGTATTGCCGGCGGGGCCTTGGTTACGCCCGAAGAACGTAATAACACGTTAAAAAAAAAAAAAAATAAAAAAAAAAAAAAAAAAAAAAAAAACGATATCGATACTCGATTTGAAAAGTTCGATATCGAATCACGATATCGATATATCCCCTCACGATATCGATATGATGTTTTTTATCGTTGGGCAGCCCTAATGTTTAGGGCACTTGTTCTCAAAATTTAGACAAATCAACGACGTTCTTACAGTTAACTGAATGTTAACAGCTTTAACTCAGTGCCTCAGACATCGCGAATTTGAGGTTAGGTAGTCCCAGGCAGCCTGTCAACTCTTTTGTTGTGCTGAAAACACATCTTATGCAAGAAACAATGTGTAGGTCTATTGAAATCAAACAAATAACATGTATTTATCTTTATTTACACGCGCGCGAGATAAAACATCGGTTATTTTCGGCATTTTATCTGCAGTCCCATCACAGGATGACAACAATAATTTTAGGCCACAAAGCATCACAATCAGCTGGTATGAACGACTATCGAACGAAAAATCGATTAGTCGAACTTTTGGCGAAATAATCGATTGCACAGTCAGCCATCTTGATTATGATCGAAACTCGAAATCTAGCGGGATTTTCAAATAATTTTGCACTTTTAGCGATTTTAACACTAAAAATTGGAAAAACACCGCAAAAAGTTGTAAAATCGCGGAAAAATTCGTGAATAACGAGAATAATCATTAAAAATCGCGGAAAACGGTTAAAATGGTAAAAAATCGCGAAAAGTCGCGAACGTTATCTAATAGCCCAAACTGCCATTAAACACACTGTATTGAAAAAAATGCATTATTTCAATATTTGTAGAATTTCGTAAAAACACGCGTCGCGAAAATTTCATGTCCCTACCTATCACTTATCTTTGTGATTAGGACCAGTCTAGGGCCTAGGTACCTTGGGCATGTTATTAAGTCATCACTTGTCTTGATTTTCAGTAGGACCTAGGCCTAGGCTTAAAATATAAGCCTCTATTTTCATCTTTGACCATCTATGGTCTATGGTTTTTTATTTTGCTGCAACATCACCCCTCGTCAGTCACTTTTCACTTCACAGCCTAAGGTAGGCCTACATCCAAATTTTGACATTGATCTCGTGTAAATATCAAACACTTATTAACAAAACTCAACTTTTTGAAAAAATGCTGTTATTTAAATCATTATTCGAAACTATTCGAAAGAAAAAATTATTCGTTATTCAAATTCGATATTCGAACTTTTTGCATATGAATATTGGATATTCGATTCGAACTGAAAATTCACTATTCGCACAGCCCTAAAAAATAGCAAAATGCTAAATAAAGATTTCTACTACTACTAGGGAAACGCCAAAGTCGTTGTTAAACGAGTGAGTGAACCAAGTGTTGAGTACCCGGGAACATCCTCTTTCCTCCCCTATACCTAAGGCTGGATCTAGCTCAGTATGGAGAATTATACCGGGTACTCAACACATGGCTTACTCACTCATTAAACAACGGTTTTGAGTTTTTAGTTTAAATTGAACATTCAAAATGCGAATCGTGTTCAAAACGTATTGGTGTGAAACATTAACAAATTTCCAATATAAAACAAATTCACCTAATTTTTATTTCCCATTTAACACCCCTCAAAAATAATATGTGGGTCTAAAAATATAAAAAAGTTCCACCCAACGGGTATCGAACACCAACCCTCCGTGCGGTAGGCAACATGCTTACCAATAGGCCATGCAAGCCACGTAGTTGTCGTCCCGCTATAGCTGCTACTAAACAAATGCTTTCGATATTTAAAAAATCACATTTTTATTTATTGTGGGATTAAATCGCAATGGATCTAGCTGATTTTGTTAGCAGTTCTCAATAAACTCGTACCGGATGTCTGTTTAAAATTTCAGCCCAATCTGTTCAGCGGTTCGGCTGATTTTCGACGTACAGACAAGACAGACAGACAGAATCACAGAATGAGAACCGTTCGAGTTGAATGGAGACACTCGGTCGCTCCGCTCCCTCGTTTAACTAATACTACCATTTGACAGTGTTTTATAGTATCTATCTGAATCTGACTGAAAAACTAAATGATTTCAACTTATCGACCATCGAGCCAAAATCAATAAACCGAATCGAATTTTCAAACATTTTTGCCATTGGTTCAAATTAACCATGCCTCCATGAATTAAATTTGAATATATCGATGGTGCTTGGTGCCAGAATCAAGTGTTATACTTGGAAATTTTAAACGCTCAGAAAATGCATATTTGGTGACTTATTTTAAAACGAAAAAGTAAAATTAGGTAAAATTTGCATTTCATTGAGCATAATTTTTCAGTTACAAAAAATATCTTTTTCTAGAACCCTACTTATTGTATGAGCTTATTTCAATGCCGCCCACCTTCGACTGATTGCTCTTGAGCCTGTGAGCCTCGTCCACAACGAGCACCGCCCAGTCGATTGAGCCGAGACACGCAGCGTCGATAGAGATCAACTCGTAGCTCGTGAGGAGAACGTTGAACTTGACAGTGTTGGAGCGGATGCGCGACGCTCGCCCCCCTGCAAGGAAATTACAAATTATACGAGTTCATGGTAAAAGAGAAATCAGTAAAAGGAGGAAATGGTAGGCATAAATCCTTGGACTTTGATACGGTTTATCTTTCTGTAGATTCTGGTTCTACTGGGAAAAGAAATGCTCAAGTTTTGATAACAATTCGTAATTTGAAATCAAGTAAGTGTATCCGTGCTTACCTCTGACGGCGCCGTCTTCGAACGAGATCTCGTTCTCGCGGATGACAGATCGCGAGTCCTTGTCACCGACGTACGTCACAACATAGAACTCGGGCGCCCACGTCTCGAACTCTCGCTCCCAATTGATGATCGTCGAGAGAGGTACAGACAGCTAAGAACAAATGCACGCGGGACATTAGGCAATTATTAATTCTACCATCTTCGCGGAAATAGACCGCCATAACAACGGCGCTAGCATGGGCTTGGCAGAAATAGACTGCCGAAGTAACAGCGCATGCAATTAAATTTTTTGGGGAGGGGAATTGATTCTTAGGTCACAAGGTTATGTTGATAGAACGCCAATCGGTAGGGACACTGAAAAATGGTAAATAAAAACAGTTCATTTCGGTATATAAAATAGGCAAAAACGGTGCAAAAACTTGACAATATGGTAAATAACGGTAAATAAAAATCCACTTTTTTTCAATTGCAAACAAATAATAATGTACTTTATTTAAAGTAGGTTGAAGGCTACATTGTAAAATGCAATTTTTCTGACAAGGCCATCCATGGTTGTATGAAATTTAGTAGGCCTAGGGCCTAGCTAAGCCTAAAGGTGCTTACTCTAGCTAGCTACACTAGGGCCTAGGCCTAAAGGAAATTTTAAGCATGCATCTTTAAAAGGTTAGCAACAAGGAATTATCTGGGGTCTAGGCCAAGCCTAGGACCACAATGGATTTTAAGCACATCTAGGCCTAGGGCCTACGTGAACAACGAATTATATTGGGCCTAGGCCTAGGATGGAGGCGTAAAATCCATGTTCTTGAAACTCCGATTCACGGACAAAAATGCTTACAACTTTTGGCATTTTGACTTTAATGTAACGAAAATGCAAGAAAAACGAATTCTGTTACGAAGTGAAGCCAAATGTGGCCTATTCCGAAGTGCGTTGCGCGTATATCGACTAGTCGCGGACGTGCATTCGACCTTGGTCACGTGGTGCGAGTGCGACTCGTGGGTTCGACTAATCGATCTAAATTAGGCAACTCTCGAAGCTCGACACGACCGTTCTAGCTGTGGGCGTGATACGCGAGAAATTGACTGTTTTGATCGTCGAAAATACGCAAATTTGCTTCAAATTATTAAAAAAAGTGAGAATTTCGCGCATAATTTCGTGAATAATCTTCTTTTTGGTCTATTTCGTGTGAAAACATAAAATAGCTAAAATTCGCGAAACTTCGTGAACGCAAAATGCCTCCTCTAACCTCAAAACATGTTCCTATGTTGTCAAAAATACTTAAGAGTTGTGTTTTTTAAAATTTCGTGCAAAAACCATTCACGAAAATTCGGTGTCCCTACCAATCGGCTGGAGTACTATATTGGCGTGAGATAGGATCCAACAGCTTACCTTCAAAAAGTGATGGTGACTGCTCAATTTTTTGATAAATACTAAATAGTAGGGATGACATCGGGTACCCGGGTAGCCCGGGTACCCGGTTCCAGAAATTACCCGGAGCCGATTTTAAGATCCGGGTATATTTCGCGGCCGTTTTTAGGCTAATTCACCAGTTTAAATTACGCGCTACGTGGTTGCGGTCTTTCCCGCGGAGCGTGCCCGCAGCGGGCACTGAAGAGTAACTGGAGTTGACGAAAGAGCGCGTTGTAAGCTATCACGTGCTTCCGTCCGTCTCGGCGAGTCGCGCCCAGTATATACTATTCCAATGTCTTTGGTCGCGCCCATGCCACGAGTGAGTGCAAGAGAGAAAGATGCGGCAATAAATCTTGGACACTGCCGTCTGCGCAGTACGAGATGCACGTACGATCCAACCAACTCACACTCACAGCTGACTGACAAAGATGGTTGGGTGTAGAAGAAGAATTCGCAATGCAATCATCTTTCAACCGATTCACGAAATTTGTTATCACGACGCATAGGATTGTTATTCCTGGGCTTATGTTCTTTCTTTGAGAGATTTTCCCACATTCGATGCGTGTTTGTTTTCCCCTGCTTTCTGCGCGTAGGCCTAGGCCTAACTACAACGAGTTTCACTGCCTGTACAGTGTAATTGGTAAACTAATCTTTGGTATAATGAAGAATGAAGATCATTGCCTGGTTATCAAAGCGGTTCTTTATTTGTGAACGATTATTGCAAAAGTTTCCAGAGACGGAAACGTAGTCAGTCGGTATGACCTTCAAACCAACTAGTAGGCCTAGGAAACAGCGTTTCCACACATCGTGACGTAACGGGACCCGGGTACCCGGGTAATTTGAGTGCTGGAACCGGTTCCGAATTTTACTACCCGATTCATCCCTACTAAATAGAGATAAATATATACAAAACACAGAATTTTTTTGAAATCGATGTCATCCCTAGGACGCTACTACATGGTACATACCAAGAACGGTCCCTTGCAGTGACCCTCCTTGTAGAGCGAGTAGAGGAATACAATGGTCTGGATGGTCTTGCCCAGGCCCATCTCGTCTGCTAGGATGGTGTCGGTGCCTTGACCCCACGAGTATCGCAACCAGTTCAAGCCTAGGAGCAAGCAAAGAACACAAGTCAAAACATGCGAGCAGTCAACCTTTTTCACAGGGTGTTAGTCTAGAAAATTGAACGGGGATTAGGCCTAATTGAGAAATTAATAGAATAGGTGGCTCAGAATTAAACAAATCTAGATTATAATTTTTATGTTAGGTAGGCCTACTCTACTAGTTTACCTAGGGGTGTGCGAATATTCAAAATTCTCGAAAAACTTAAAAAAATAAAAATTGAAACGCGGGCGTTTTGAGGGGCAAACGCCCGTGTAAGATTCTGACTAGGGCTCTTGTTCTCACAGATGACGAAGAAGATGCAAGCCTTGGGCCCGAAACTGAAATGTCCACTAAGTCTATGGCATAGAAAAGTGATATTTGGGAATTTTACATTCCAAAAATGCAATAGACATACCCTTACCTAGACTAAGGGTAAGGGTAGATTGGCCTAATCCACTGAATTAGGGCCTAGGCCACCTATGCCATAAATTAAAGTTGAAAATTGCTAAATATTAATTTTTATTTGTACAACATTCTGCACTGTTTTGGCATTATTATTCGATATTCAACTTTGTGTGTACTATTTGATATTCGTATTCAAACTGAAAAATCACTAAATTCGCACACCCCAAAATTTACCTAATACAATAATATTAATATGATGAGACGATGATAGGCCAGAATGGTATCGTATTATGAATTTGGTCCTTGAGGATTGACTTTTTACATGACCAACTACCAGTAACTACCAATCAGTAGCCTAGGCCTCGGGTATATTTAAAATTATCAAGTTCAAAAAGTGGTGTGCAGGCATTATGTGAAGCCATTTGTAAATAGTATTAATATCCTACTCAAAATAAGGTCAGTCAAAATAAGGGTGCGGCCATTAAGCTACTCGATGTCATTGTCAGCCTATAATTGAGTAAATAAGGTCGGTAGGTACAGTGGAGTGTCTAGGGTCTTGGGTCAACTAGCTCACCCTCCAGCTGGTACGGATGAAGCTGCATCCCGGTGATATCGACGTAATCGGGCTGTTTGTCAAACTTCTTATTCAAGTTTGTCTGGGGCTTGTCGGGGGGCGGTGTGTAACGTCTTGGGAGGCGGTTGCCGTCTTCGTCCATCAGTTCTTGAGTCTTGGTGCGCTTTCCTTTGCCCTTCTTCCCCTTCTTGCCATCCAAGCCGTTGAGAGCTCTCAAGTCCTGGAAGCCGTAATGCCAGTGGTTACTTACAACCAGTGCATTAATAAGTGAAAATAAAAATAAGTATAATGGGGGCACACATTTGTCTGCAGCTGCAGAGACCTCAAGGATTTATGAAACATAAACACTAAAAACATAAGTCAATATTGTTTCGGCCAAATACGGCCTTGTTCACTCAATTGAGTGCAGGAACTGTAGCCAGCGATTTAGCCGCGGTCGTTTAACCAGTTCCCACTCGAACACTGAAGTTAAGCAACATCGGGCGTGGTCAGGGGTTGAGTGGGTCGCCGCTCTGCCCTGAAACACACATATATCGCTGGCTAGAGCAGACTAGGGTACGTAAGCTTGTGTGACAGCTTCGTTCTCCTTGGCACCGTCTGCTCGGCAGTCCGGGTAAGTGGAGGAACCTATATGACTGTCAAAAGTTACACCGTCCTTTCGGATGGGACGTAAAGCCGTTGGTCCCCTTGGTACTTTTCGGTAGGAGTAGGCTATGTGCCGGTACCGGGTTTCCCCTCCTCCCTTCTCTATTAAATTTGCACTAGTGGGCTACATTGCCTGTTGCAAATAGAGACATAAAATAAAATAAAAAAATAAAATAAAATAAAAGTACCTAAATTATGTAACATACTACTTGAAGAAACTAACCTAAGTATATTCAGATATTTACTATATTTTGTATTTACAAGTAGGCCTACATGACTGTTGGGGGATAGTTGAGGAGAAGGGAGGAAGTAGAGGGAAGTATACTCCTTTCATAACTTCCTAAAGGTACATTTTGCTATTTTTTTAAAAATCTCAAAAGAATGATTACATGCAATATAGCGAGGGGTGTGCGAGTACTCGAAATGTCAAGTTTTTTCGAGTTTTTTTTTATACTCGACATCGAGTCGAGTTTGGTTTTAGGCTCGAAGTTTTCGAGTCGAGTTTTAAACATATGAAATCTTATGAAAACTGAAAAGAACCATCATCACAGTAGGGCCAGGCCTACGTACAGAGACCTGGGCCTAGGCTTATTACAACCTAGGCCTACTACGTGTGTACTGTGACGGCAAAAAGTAGGCCTTGGCCCTAGAGACTGCGTGCTTTTAAAAATTATTACGATAAACAACAACGGAGACTTGGATGCGGGAACCGGGAATAGGACTAGGCGTAGGCCTAGGCCTACACGGCGTCGAAAACAAATATCCTTTATTGGTTTTGTTGCGTCTGTATCACTAATATTTCAGATCAACTATCGAGAAGAAAGAATGCTAGTGAACATTCCATTAATGCACTTTTTACGTATTTTAAAATCGTAGTTGGCGTAGTTTGACATGTTTTATGTCTCTTCCTTCAATCTTCCATCTTTGCTTTGATGCCAGTGTTTGACGACGCGAGTGACGCGTGGCGCGCTCCGTCGGCCATCGCTAGAACTAGAGTCGATAAAGAAGGTTAGGTAACTTCTTTATCGACTCTGCTGGAACCATTCAAGGGCGCGGAATATTCAAATGTGCTGAAATAGCATTGGAGACGACTAGACCGCGAATATTATAATGCCAGTGTTCTCCCCAGGCCCGGACCGCCGGGCGGGCCGCCCGGCGATAATTCCCTGCCGCCCGGCAATAAAAATTTTGAAAAAAAAAAATTTTGAAAAAAAAAATTTTGAAAAAAAATTTTTTTTGATTTTTTTTTTTTTTTTAAATTTTATTTTTTGCTAAACGATTTGCGAATTTAATAAACTAACCGTCCACTAAACGTTTAAACGTCCCATCCCTAAACTGCAGCACAGATTGTACACAACATCGTGGAGGCTAATCTCGCTGATCGCTATAGAACCCGACAAGGAATGCATTTGAACGAAACTCATAAGTTGGCAAAATGGCAATCATCGCTATGATCTTGAACATTAACTGCACACAAGGAGCACACACAAGTGAACAATTTTAGCAATTTTCCAAGTTTATTGATTGCTAGGACAAATTTTAAAGTAATAAAAATGAAGTCATCAAATATAACAATGTTTCAAGTTGTAGTAATTGTAAACCTAGCCTACAAATCTTAGATAATAACCACTTAGAAAGAATAACATCATCACCTTTATACGGGCCTATTGTATTAGCAATAGGACTTCAGTTTTCACATAGCCTACATTACAAAGGAGAAAATAGACTTAAACTATGATTTCAATCAAATTTGAAATGTTTATAAGCCTACTTCATACCACTAAACCAAAAAAAGTAAGCTACTTTAAAAGGGCTTCGAAAACCTCTAAAACTCACCAAATCGAATCTAGGATCTCAAATTTTTTCCGGGGGCAAGCCCCCGGACCCCCACTATTTTTGACCCTACCCGCGAGTACCCGGCAATGTTTATGAAATACCCAGTGAACATTTTTTTCTGGGGAGAACACTGATAATGCGAGTGCGAATTTGGAGGATTTTTTTTCGGATTAAAACATCGCAGCAGTATTGTTATGGGGCCAGGAACTATAGATAACATACTGTATAATTATAATTTTATTGAAATTGACCAGCACAAAGGGCAGGAAGGCCTCAATAGCCTGATACAAGTACAATGATGTATTTTTTATATGTTTACAACAGAAAAATCGTTGTGTTCCAAGTGGACCGACTAAATAAAAAAATTAAATTTGGAAATGAATACCTACTCGACTCGACTCGATACTCGAGTATTTAAAGGAATACTCGACTCGAATTCAAAATGTGCTACTCGCACACCCCTAATAGTAAATACAATAGGTTAGGTTAAAAAAAACAAAAACAAAACAGATTCTCCATACTTACATTGTAGAACTCTATAGCCTGCTTAAGACCTAGTATATCATCACTGGCCTCTTCCCATGTCGCCTGATCGTACGAGAGATCTCTCCACTTCACTAAGAACAGTTGGCGCCCATCGCGCATCGCTCTGTGGTTGATGATGCGCTGGACGATCATCCATTCGGGCTTGATACCGTACCTGAACAAGAGAACAGCTGGTTAACTTAGTAACACGTGGAAGCTACACTTCCATAATAATAAAAACCTAAATGCTAGGGAAGTCTGAATAGTGAATTTAATAGTTTGAGTAGTGCCACCAGAGTCTAGGAGGGAAGCCCCCTCACTGGTTGTGCTGTTGTGTGACGTTCCACCCTTTCCTATCTCTGACCCCTTTTTTCTTTATTTTATTTTATTTATTTATTTTTATATATATTTTTTTAAAAGTATGAATGAAGAGGCACCCTGGCCAAGCAACAGAAGGGGCAGCTTTTCTCTTGTTGCCAAGGGTCCTGGTTCGAATCCAGGGTGAGTCATGGATGTTTTGTCTCCCGAGCACTAGAGTTGGGAGGGAAGCCCCCTTACTGGTTGTGCTGACTGTGTGGCTCAGTATGAATGGTGTTTGAAGTAACCTTGCTGATGATGACAACATGCATGCAGAATTTGCTTCTTCGTGGCCCTACCACAGGTTTGGTTATGTGTTGTGAGTTTTGTTTGCATGTAGTTAGCTGATTTTTAGTGGCCACCATCTGCCTGATGAGTCCCAGTAGGACGAAACGCGTCGTGGATTAAGGTAACAACTTTAAATTAGCTGCAGTTGTCATCAGCAGGTGAAAAGTTTTGTTGCCCCCAGCCCTTCAGGCTGGGATTTATGTTCTCTTTGCTTTCCCAACCTGTCAACCCTTCTCCAATCTGAGTAGTGCTCATATGAAATCTTTCCAAGCCATGGCATAATTGTTTGACATTTGAATATTTTGTTCTTGAACCTCAGTGGGGAATTGCCGTGATAACGACAAGGTCAGGCAGGCTTGTGCGGACGATAATCGTAATATCAAAAAACAAAATGACTGGGAGGCAGAAGAAGTGGGTCGGTGATGAGGTGAGGTAGCTTCAAGGTCGTCGGCCGACAGTAAAAAGGTATTGTCATAAAAAGTTGAAAATACAATTTTCAGTGGAACTTTGGTCTAACAAACAGGGATGCAATAATTAACTGTTTCCAAGTCAATTTCAGTCAGCAGGGCTGACACGTGTAAATGCCATATAGTATTTAAACTTTAAACTAGGGTTGCAGTTTGATAATCGATTCAGTCTTCCCGAATCGATAATCGAATAACTCCCGCATCTGAAATTTTGTAATTAACTGCTCGCTCCGCAGAACTCTCTAAAATATTTCCAGTCATGACATCAATAGCCTTATTCCCTGAAAAATTCGTCCACTGTATAACATATATGGTGCAAAGTTTGAAGCGTTAACGCATCGCGCCTGCAGTGTAGGCATCTTGCATGGCGTGCATATGTTGCCAGGCCGATTGCTCAATTTTGTCTCGCCACAACCGATATCGTAGTATGCCACTCAAGGTCAACCAAGCATCTATTGAGATGCATTTCTCCCCATCCAGTGCCAACATTCCGTAGTGCTACGATAATATTATCTTATCAGTTCTCTCGGACCAATATTACGTCGTCTCCAAATGCAATGTTGAATATTATTCATCTCTAGCTCATTGGGGCATTGAATAGTTACTGATAATATCTCGTAAATGAATGAACGACAATCGCAACAAAAGCTGAAATACAACTTCACAGAATTAAGATTTCCTAGAAGCAAGACCAGCCACATGTGGGAGGGGAGGGGGGCGCTCGTAAAAGATGTCGCTATCATGTTAACCCTGTTTAGAGCAAATCGAAGGAACAAAATGATGCACTCGCAAAAGGTCCACGGTCCAAGCCGGTATGCGAGAAAGTATAGGCCTAATTTTTTTTTTTTGATTATCGATATTTATTGATCGATAATCGATTACACATGCACGATAGTCGATATAAAAATTCATATCGAACGACAACCCTAGTTTAAACATTAACTTATTTCTAATTTGTAACTAAAATTAAACACTCACTTTGCCACGGTTAGGGGTGGGTGAACCTAGCATTTTAAAATTCAAACCAAACTCGAGTTTAAAGAAAATCCAAACTTCGAACTCGAACCGAACTTTAAGAGGCTTTACCGCAATAAATAGTACTTTCCGCAATAGATATTTGTGTGTTAATAATTTAAGAAATTCTTTATCAGAGGGGTGTGCGAAGCTTCGAAATTATGGTATCTGAATCGAATCATTTAGTATTCTAGTTTGATTCGTTTGAATTGTAAAAATTTAAAGTATTCGAATCTCGCTCCCAACACCCGAGAAACTTGCAAATATATAGATAGGTCAATTTCAAAGTTTGCAATCTTATCACGTGACAACATGGCCGCCGCGTATATCCCTGAAGAATGTCCGTTCGCGTCTTTTTGAGTTTCCGTCTCGTTGTTCAAGAACACGCGATGTTTTTCCTGCACGTAGCATTCGAAAAACAACAGTGCGCTCTCTTCTCTCTGTCTCTCATGGACGATGCTGGCAGGCTGCCTGCAGGCGGTGCGTAACCGTACGGCGTAGCGCGCTCTGTCTCTCTCACTCACGCGAGCCCTAGCCGTGCCTAGCCGGCTCGGAAGACAGGCGGGCACCGTGTTTATGTCAGTTTTGCTTCACATGGCGAGGCATATACAATGCATACACGAATGATGTCTATCTCCAAACTTGTACGTATAGGACAATAACGGAAGTCAATAATATCGTGTGTGGCGCCATTTCATGTAAACAACTCGCACGAAAAGTAGCGCACAAATTTCAAAACTCGAACTTCTCCTAAGCTCGAATTTGAATGTTCGCCCACCCCTAGCTACGGCCCAAGACACTCCCAAATTAACCTGTGATTTCCCCGTCTACCCAAGATCAAAAGGCGCCAAGAACACTTGACATATAGGGAACCTCAAGTGGGTGTTGTCCGGTTCTCTCCGGTCAGCGTGGTATTGGCGATTAACCCGTGCTAAATGTTTCGTAAGCGATAGCGCGTGAACTCGACCACGGACCGGAATTATATTCATACTGTAAGAAACTATAATCTTTCCTCTTTGCGTGGATATACAGAACTCTGCTCTATCACAAATATTAATGACATTTGTTTTGAATTGAAGTGAACTCTACATTTACACTGTTGCCTAACCTTCCAAACTGATAATGAAAAAGCACGTAAAAACATTTTGTCCGTGGCATCTGCACAACATTTGGTATCCGACTTGCTTTGTGGCTACTGTGAGGTCACTGGGTAGTACTAGATTATACATTCTTATAAAATATCCTTCATGTGCCAACAAAGTCTTGAATGCGAAATACAATTAGCTACCATGGACAGGCGAGTGGTATGCGAGGATGCCACAGCTGCACACAACGTGGCTGCGTCTCGCTTAGGTTGCCACTCAGTCAGAGTACATTTGCGACAGCGCGCAAACATGGGTCCATTTAACTCATAATAATAAAACTGATAAACTGAACAAAACACGGTTAAAAATTAATGCACAGCACTCACCCGCTGCGTAATATTTCGGTGACATCCATCACCTTCCTCGGACGCGAGGATACTCAGCGGGTGAGTGCTGTGCATTAATTTTTAACCGTGTTTTGTTCAGTTTATCAGTTTTATTATCATTCTCCGGTTAACAAGTCCTGGTGGTTTATTAACTCATAATAGTTTGAATTTAGGAAGCGTCATCGAGCAAAGTAGGATGCCATCATCTTCTTCACAAAATTATGCATCTTGTGATGTTATTGGTTTAGATTTCTTTTGCGCGAGTCAAAAGATACAGCGAGTTACATTTTCGTACCATGCTAACTCTTATGGGCGCTGAGACCAGAGAGAACCAATTTCCTTCCCGCCTTCAAAACTTGGGTTCCCTCTATTCATTCACAGTGCGTGTAGCCTCTTTTATGTTCCTTAGTAGACTTTTAATCTCAAGGTCAACTCAATGGGTGCGTGACTCACTTGAAGTATTTCTCCTCCAGCTCCGGGTCGTCAGCCCCCGCCTCACGGATCTTCTTCATCCGGTAATCCATCTCGTCCAGCGGCTCCTCCATCCGAGGAGGTTCGTCCATGTCGTACTTGCGGATGTGGTAGCGGTACATCAACGGGTGGAACACGTCCATCTGTGCAGAATAAACATGTTGGGTTAGATAAAATCTTTGTCACTTTTTTTTGTCAACAATCTTAGTTCACTCTAGTAGTGTGCGTCAATGTCAGCTGAGTGGGTACAAACTTGTAATTTTTCCATTGAGAATGAATGGGTGCTATGGCATTGTTTCTCAATGTTTTACACTTGTTTGAATACTTTTAAGATGTTGGGTTAGATAGAATCTTTGTCACAGGCGGTTAGTTCTCTCTAGTCTCTAGTAGTGTGCACCAATGTCAGCTGAGTGGGTACAAACAATTGTAATTTTTCCATTGAGAATGGGTGCTATGGCATTGTTTCTCAATGTTTTACACTCGTTTGAATATTTTTAAGATCTATAGGGGTGGGCGAACGTTCAAAAACTCGAGCCCGAGCCGAGCTTTTTTTGAAGTTCGGCTCGGCTCGGGCTCGACTTTTTAGGCTCGAGTTCGGTTTTTATCAAAACTTCGAACTTTAAACGAACTTCGTCTTGAAATTACGCCAAAAACACGCCAAAAACTGATTGAATACATCGTTCGCGTAATAAAACAACAAAGCAGCGATCGCCATACTGGATATTTCTAACAGCTGATTTTCCAAGTTCCAGCGCCTTGAAAAGTTCTCGTTTTGTCACGCCATGACGTCACGACGAAGCTATCTGTTACCGCGCGCATCTGTGATTGGCTCGATCGTCACAATTCACACTCGTCGTGCAGGGTCGGCAACATAACAATCACAAACTAGAAATTTTGCTTCTTGATCTACGAAGTACCAACATTATTGAAACTTAACGGCGAGAAATTTGAAAATACGCAAAATTTGAAAAAATAATTTGAAATATTTGAATTTTTTATGACGAAATGGAGCCTTTATTTTGAGCTTTTATATTTAAATTAAAGATCTTTTATAACTTTAAAAAAAAATATATATTTCTGTCTTCGTTACAGAATAATAATGGATTTTCAAAAGTTCGGCTCGAGCTCGAAGTTCGAAAATTTTTGGTTCAAAAGTTTGAGTTCGGCTCGAAAGTCAAAAACCTAGGTTCGCCCACCCCTAAAGATCTATCAACAAAACGTCATCGTTTTGTCATTTGCCACTCGTATTCTAAGTTCACCAACAACGAATACGTGACTAGTGATGACATCGGGTACCCAGATTTATTTTTTATTTTTTATTTACAAAGTGTTTATGTTGGGTTTGTTGTGAGCCCAGAGATAAAGGAAGACATTGTTGAAATAAAAAATTGTAGTGACAGAATGATCAAGATGAAAGTGCTGATAGGAAAGAGAGAGACCGAGATAATTCAGGTATATGCTCCTCAAGTAGGGAAGTCCATGGATGAGAAGGCATCTTTTATGGACTTGATGGAAATGGAAATAACCACCGAGAGAGTTATTATCATGGGAGATATGAATGCCAAGGTGGGGGAAAACCAAAAAGGATATGATGGCGTACTGGGCGCCCACGGGTATGGGAGAAGAGATAAGGAAGGAGAAATGTTGTTGGAGATGTGCAGCCGAAATTCTCTAGTCATATCAAATAGTATCTTTAAGAAGAAAGTGAAACACAAGATCACTAGATATGGATGGGATGGGGAGACTGAGAGTGTGATAGACTATATCATAGTCAGCAAACACAGGACAGGAGTTAGGGACGTTAAGGTTATTCCTAGCATTGCATTGGACGGAGACCACAGACTACTGGTAGCAAAAATAAAAGCAAAAAGACGATGGAAAAGTTCAAAACAAACCAGGAGTAAGAAGCTGAAGATGTGGCAACTAGTACAAGAAGACAAACTAAGGGAGTTGTTCAGGAAGAAAGTACAAGAAAAAATACCTCAAGGAGAGCTGAAAGACGTAGAAGAAGAATGGTGTGCTCTTAGAAACACGCTAGTGGGGATTACAGAAGAACTATGTGGGCGAGTGAGTGGGAAAAGAAAGCTAAAAGAGACACCATGGTGGAATGAAAAGGTAAAAGCTGCAGTAAAACAGAAAAAAAGAAACATGGAAAAAGAAGGAGGAAGACCACTCCATAGCAAATACTTTGAAATATGAACAGAGCAAAAAAGAGGTAAAAGAGATTGTCAAACTGGAAAAACAAAAATCAATGGTGAAGTTGGCTGAAAAGCTGAAAGTTGACTTTGAAGGAAACAAAAAGATGTTGTACGGTATGATAAAAAATAAACGTACAGATAGTGAGCGTCCAAATTACCTTAAAAACGACGACGGTAAACTAACACAAGAATCAAATGAAATACAAGCCTTGTGGAAAAAGCATTTCTACAACCTACTCAATGACCCCAACACTCGTGGCTGTGATGAAGTGATCAACAACCCTACTGTGGAAATATTGAAAGAAGATCATGAAGAAGAGGAGGGAGAAGTAACGATAGAAGAAGTAAGGCATGCTATAGGCTGTATGAAAAATGGAAGAGCAGCAGGGGTGGATGAAGTATATATAGAGATGATCAAAGCAGCAGGACCAGTAGGGTGTGAATGGATGCACCGTGTGGTAAAAGCAGCCTGGCAACAAAAAACAGTTCCCGAGGACTGGCGGAAGGGAGTGATTGTCCCACTTTATAAAAAGGGTGACAGGAAGGAAGTAAAAAACTACAGAGGCATCACCCTAATGAGCCAAGGAGCTAAGATATATGAAAGAATAATACAAGCAAGATTAAATGAAATAATAGAACCACAGCTAAGGGAAGAGCAGTATGGGTTTCGGAGTGGAAGGTCAACCACTGATTTGATATTCGCAGTTAGACAAATCATGGAAACTAGATGGGAGGCAGGACAAACGGTGCACCTAGTATTTTTAGACCTAGAAAAAGCCTATGATCGCATGCCCCAAGGGAAAGTATGGGATTGCCTAAAAAAGAAGGGTGTTAACCACGGCATGATCGAAAGAATAAAAAGTATGTACCAACAATGCACATGTTGTGTTCAAACAAACCATGGAAATACTGAGTGGTTTAACACTAACTCTGGCCTAAGGCAAGGCAGTGTAATATCCCCATTACTATTCTCAATAGTAATGGACAAAATATTAAATAAGGTGGAACCAGAGACGGGAACTGGCACAAGGACAATGATTTATGCGGATGACATCCTAGTGTGGGGAGAGACAGCTGAAGAAGTGCAGACAAAAGTGAAGAAGTGGGATCTTGTAACAGAAGAATTTGGACTAAAGATCAGTGTAGGAAAAAGTAAAACTATTGTGATGGAAAAATCTAGAAAGAAAGGAACAAGTAAAGTAACTAGAGAGAAAATTAAAATTGGAAATGAGGAACTGGAAGAGGCAGAAGAGTTTGCGTACGTAGGTAGCATTATCACAAAGGAGGCAAAGATGGGAAGTGAGATCAGTAAAAGGGTGGCCCAGGCAGAATCCTTTTATCAGCAAGTAAGGAAGTTACTTTGGAACGAGGATTTCCCTAATGAATGCAAGGTGTTATTGTACAAGGTATACTATCTACCCATCCTTACATATGCTTCAGTGACCTGGACACTAGGAGCCGTAGATGCAAGTAGGATTCAAGCAGCTGAAATGAAGTTTGTAAGAAGCATAGCCGGAATATCGAAGTTAGACAAAATTAGAAGCCAAGAAATCAGGACAAAAGTTGGAGTTGAGAAGCTATTATTCAAAATTGGACGAGAAAGGTTGAGATGGTATGGACATGTCAGAAGAATGGGAGAAGAAAGAATTCCAAGGACAGAATTTGAAAGTGGGGACAAAGTTAAAAGACGAGTTGGTAGACCAAGAGAGAAGTGGAAAGATCAAATAAGAAATGATATACAGGAAAGAGGTGAGAAGTGGGAAGAAGTCGAAGCAAGGAAACTGTGGGAAGACAGAAGTGGATGGCGTGAACTGGTGGGAAGAAGTGCGAGTGAACCTGAAGAGGACATGACAGGCCTGGCAAGCCGGTGTTAACTCATAAAATGCCCTAGAAAATTGGTGGCTATAGCCACCCCCTGACCTAACTTAAGTTGGAAACAGGAGTCAGATATATATATATATATTTACAAAGTGATGTTAAAAATTTGCAATAGGTAGGCCTAAGTAATTGATAATATAAATTCAAATTTTTTTATTTCATTTTTGTACGTTACTACGTAACAGCACCTTCTTTTCTCACAGATTGTTAAGTTATTCAGCTATGCTAGGCCCATCCCACTCCAGATTGCACAGTAGGCTATGGGTGGTTCAAGGACGCGCGCATTGTTTGAACCATCCATGGTGGTATATATCTCTAGGTGATTTCACTTGCGTATCCAGCAATGCTATTTTTGTGGTCGCTTAATGCACGCAGTTCAGACAGAATCCGCCAGGATCGCGACGTGTCAGGTGGTAGTCACGTGACGAGAGAGTCGATAAAGAAGTTTTTCCAAACTTCTTTATTGACACTAATACCTCGAGAGATGGCGGTGTGTATACACTTTATTGAAGGCCGTGCATTCAGATCCTAGGCGGAACATTCGAATTTCCGAATTCGAGCCGTCTGATTGGTCCCCAAGGCCGCCATCTTGTAAGTTCTACGTCACGTGACTACCACCTGACACGTCGCGCATTCTGTCGGTGACCGTCTGCACTGCGTGCATTAAGCGACCACAGAATTCTGGCAGTGAAATCACCTAAAGATATATACCACCATGGTTTGAACTTTGAAGAATGCTTTTTAAGGGCATTTTTTGACCTGCTGATTGGAAATTTTAACTTAAAAAAAATGATTTTTTTTTAAATTTGTTTTTTCCTGTTTTTTTTTTTTTTAGAACCGGTTCGGACTTTTTGGACTTGATGTCATCACTATACGTGACATACTATATCGATGGTGAAGAACCAATACCTTCTATCTGCCATTTTCTGCCAAAATGAGATGTTGGTGTCTATGGATAAACTGTAGTTTAACTTTGTATCTTTTCACCAATTTATGTTTGTCATGAAAAATAATACCACCAAAAATGTTGGTCATTCAATCGGCAGATTAGTGGGCCTACTTAGGCCCGGTATTTCAATCTCCAGTTAATGTGGCTACTAACTACTTGGCAGTTAAATTTAACAACCACTTATAACTGCCAGTTAACATTTTTGTGTATTTCAATTACATTTTACTTGGCAGTCAGCTACTGAGGACCTCCCCCGAGCTGTGATTGGTTCAAGTGCTTCAGATCCTATTTTACAGCCGGGTAAATGTGTGGTTTTGAACAGGGTCCACTAGATACTTATGCTGTTAGGTATCTAGTGGACCCTGGTTTTGAATAGAATTGCCATTACAAGGCTGTGAAACGAATATAGGTTATGTTTACCGTGTTTACTTTTCGTCTCGTGACAGTTATCAAGGTCTAGGCTAGGCTACTCCCAAATTACCAATTATTATTAATTACAATGGACAAAGAATCGAAAAGACATCAAGAGTGTTTTTTTCATCCATAAAATTTTCATACAAATCAACTCTTGGAAGAATGAAGTTATTTAGAAAAATAGCCTGCTGTAATAAAAAAACGTATCTAAAACATGTTATGAAGTTTAGACCCTAGAATCAGATCTAAACAGTGAGGTAGGTAGGCCTAGAGTAGGTAAATAAAGAAACCCTGGCAAAGCTTGAAATCTAATTAATTTTACTGTACCTTTGACTGTAGGCTACCCTAGCAAGCCTTATGTGGCATTAGGGCCTAGGCCAAGCTACAAAGTAGGACTGGGGCCTACGCCTAGACCTTATTACTTAATATACTACTTGGACCCAGGGCTAGGCCTTTAGCTACGTGTGAAACTATAGTATAGTCTAGGCCTAGATGTTGGCCTAGGCCTAGGGGATAGACCTAGTAGGCCAACTGGGACTGGGGCCTAGGCCTCATGTGGGACTAGGAAATAGGTTTATGTCAAGTCTAGGTCAATTAATGGGCATGTATGTAGGCCTAGGCCTACCTAGTGATTGAAGCCTGTCTGTTGTTGTCAGAAGGTTACAAGGTACTATTATACACTTCGTTGGGCCACTGTGTTATGATATGCAAAACCCCATACAAAAATCTGTCATCCCAATAGGTAAAATTATCGATTCGTTGGCGAGATCCATTACGCCTTCTTGGCCGTTCAATAAAGTTAATAAAATTTACAGTCTTCTTCTTCATCAGGAAATTTAAAAAGCCTCAACTACATCAACTGAACCAACATAACCTTAAACTCTACCAGCCGCCATCTTTATACACACATTTATCTGTCAGTTAAAGTTTAACCAGCACCTCATCTACCAGTTAGTTTACTTGCCAGTTTAGGACCCAATTTAACTTCCAGATAAGCTAACTGGCAGTGGAAATACACCTAATCCGACTTAACTGGCACATAAATTTACTTGCCACTTTAACTGGACATTGAAATACCGGGCCTTAGTAGTAACCCTCAGCTGTTCGTGTCTCACCTGAACTTCGGACACCCAGTCACAATGCCAGAACGACTTCTCGTGCCACTTGACAAAGAACTCTCTCTGACGTGGCGGTTGACGAGGCGGTTTCTTGGACGTTGACGGCTCCTCAGACATTGGGTCTCTCATTAGTTGCTCCTTGGATGCTTCCGCCCAGCGCCATGTCAGAATCTTCTGAACCTTGCCTGCAGAGATGCAACCATTAGGGTTTAATAAGGGCTAGCATTAAATAAATAATTGAATTTTTTTTTTGTCTAGGGGCACAAAATAACAGAAATTATAATTAGGGCTGAACGAGTACTCGAAATTTTGAGTACGGGTCGAGTTCGAACTAATTTGAGTTTCATTTATTTTGAACTCGAATATTCAAGTGTCGGTAAAAACAGCATTTTCATTTACCGACCCGTCAAAAGTTATGTGTTTCCTCCGTTAGATGGCAGCATACGAAGCAAGTCCGTGATATACGACAGGTCAAACTCCTTCTGACGTGAAACTCGTTATGATTGGCCGGCTGAACTTTGCGAGATCCAATTGGAGCTAGACATGACGTCACATGCGAGCGTTGATTGGCTGTCAGTTTTTGTGAAATCATTCACGTCTACCATGTATCACCACTTTTGTGTCCGCGATGTTGTTGACACTGCTAGTTAGCTAGTTGTGTTTGCTATGAAAGTAAAATGGACAAGAGACGAGAGCAGAGGAGCCAGATGATTCGTAAAAATATGCGGCGGACTAGGCTTAGGAGTAATTTCTTCTCTAAAGCATAGGCCTAGCATGGAATACAATTTCGAAATAATATTCATGAGATGACTTGTCACAATGCAGGTAAACAATCAAACAACACACAGAGTGACAGTGCCAGTGGCAACAGGTAGGCCTAGCTAGTTGCCAGGATCTCTTAGGTCTGAGCCCTGGCCAAGATTAGGCCTAGTATATTTTACAGATCTTAGGCCCTAGCTAGGCCTACAAACTTACATGGTGATGCCAAAATGAACCCAGCACTAGACCTAGGTCTGTAGACCCTACAATAGGCCTAGACCTAGCCTATGGCACCCTCCATAACCAAAAATATTTGACCCACGAGATAGGCCTAGGCCTAGGCTTTAAAACTGAAGAATTTGTTTGATAGCCCTAGGCCTAGAAGAAAGTCTGAAATGGAGAAAACATTTTCTCAATTTGGAAATAAACTCGATTTGAACTCGGTTCGAACTCGAATATTCGAATTAAAATTCTCCGTTCGCACAGCCCTAATTATAATCTTTGGTAGGTTCTTAGTTCAGGAGACTCCAAACCAACCCCGTTGAGGACAATTATGAACAAATAATGACCAAGCTGCGATCAGGATTAGAAATAAGTAGAGATGTTCAACAGTATTTTTTTCAGTATCGATATCGGCGCAATTTTGCCGATATTGTATTGCGATATTGTAATTTCAAAAGTAATATCGATATTGCGTTATTGAATTTTTTCGACCGCGAAAATTACAATTTTTCATACGTGATCGACGATTACTGATCGTAAGTGCTAGTCTTGTGTGCTTGATATTGATGGGATATTAGTAGGGCTGTGCGAATAGTGATTTTTTAGTTCCAATCGAATATCGAATATTCCAATGCAAAAAGTTAGAATATCGAATAACGAATAATTTTTTCTTTCGAATAGTTTTGAATAATGATTAATATAACAGCATTTTTTCATTATGTTGAGTTTTATTAATTAGTGTTTGATATTTACACGAGATCAACGTCAAGATTTGTATGTAGGCCTACCTTAGGCTTGCTGTCTTTTCAAGTGACTGACGAGGGGTGATGTTGCAGCAAAATAAAAAACATAGACCATAGATGGCCTAAGATGAAAATAGGGGCTTATATTTTTAGCCTAGGCCTAGGGCCTACTGAAAATCAAGACAAGTGTGACTTAATAAAATAACATGCCTAGGCCTAGACCCTTGCCTAGCCTAGGCCTAAACCTAGGGCCTAGCCTTTGTGTATCCAATTCCTTTGGCTTAGACCTAGGCCTAGGCCTACCACAAATCAAGACAAGTCTGACTTGATAACATGCCCTAGGTACCAAGGCCCTAGACTGGTCCTAATCACAAAGATAAGTGATGCCTAGCTGCTAGTCTAGGCTAGGGCTTTCTAAACCCAAAGCCTAGGGCTAGGCCTAGACCTAGAATCAATCAACAGAACATATTTTATACAGGGGCTAGGCCTAGGCCTAGGTCCAAGGTAGTACCTATGTCAAAAGATCAAAAAGTCCCAAATGGGGTTTGAACTTGAAGCTAAATGCCTTGCAAACCCGTCGTCATCTTCAACAACTTAATACAGCACAAGAACACCAAAATAATTATTTTAATCATTAAAAAATTGCAAAGACAACGAACACTCGTCAAAACAATCACAATGAAGCAGTTCAAAGACAGGTTATGAAGGTTTTGATGCCATTTTTGTTGCAATCACAAAATTTTTCTTTAGTCGACGCTAGCGCGATCTATCGGCGAAAACGTAAACTTCTTGTACTTGTACCAAAGTCGAGCTCTGGCGGCGAAAATTCAAACTCCTTGCACTTTTAGCGGGCTTTTTAACAGCTACCGCGAGACTCGCAATGAAGACAAAATAGTTCGAATTTCGAATAGTTACCTACTATTCGAATTTGAATTAAATATTGGAAAAAAATTATTCGCGAATATTATTCGAAAGTCGAATATTCGCACAGCCCTAGATATTAGTTAAAGTCATCAAGATTTTCAAGTGAATCTACTTGAAACTAGGGCTGGGCAAAAAAATCGATATTTCGATATGATATCGATAAGTGGAAATATTTTCGATATCGATATTTGATTTCATATCGAAATATCAAAATTTAGACAAAAAATGCTAAATTTTGTAATTTTGGTGGAGGTGCCGGGTAGGTAGTCTAAATTAATTTAACCAAGCTGGTGTATTTTGGTGGAGGTGCCGGGTCATAAAACGTGATTGTGAGGTCGTAAATATAGTTAGGTTTATGGTGATACCTTAACAACCTTGCCCACAAATTATGAAAAATAAACCCACTCTTTTAATAATCTTTTTGATTTTTGAAAAAAAAAAAAAAAAAATACAAACAATTACATTTTGATATATCATATCGAAATTTTTCGTGCGATATCGGTAATTGAATGATACGTCATAGTCCAGTCGTACTTGAAACATGTTTTTTATACATCATAATAAATAATGCTTGAACTCGGAGCATGTACAGATAACGAGTCGCGTCGCCGATGTTGTCACTAGGACGGGAGCAACTTGACTGAAGTCCCATGCAGCTCGCTACGTGAATCGAGACCGAGGTTGGAGGGAGGTGCGCGCGAATTGGCTTCGCTTCAAGACGCCGCATAATGACGCCATGTATGCGTAACTCTTTAGTCAACGTGAGCATAATACTTGGTTCTTTGAAAAAGGCGCTGGCAGGCGATCGTTGCAGAGAAGTGGGAGGAGTGTTCCGTTGAACTGTAGAAATATGTAGTGCAGACCGCGGCGGGACATTTAACATCGAGTATGATAAAGCTACGATATCACGGCATTTGAAATGCCGCATTTCCAATATGACGGCGGGGTATCGATGTTGAAAATAGGCAAAATTTTTCCCCAATATCGATATCGTTAAATAGGCCTATCTCTAGAAATTAGTCCAATGATAGGCCACAATTCACCGAGGATGACAGCGGCATCGACCAGGCTAGTTCAAAACCGAGGTTAACAATTTATTATGTGCATTGATGTTCCAGTCATTGGATTGGTTGGATATTACATTACATCACATATTAATGCACTTTGGCTATTCGAGACAATGAGTGGTGATATTTAAGTTGAAGTATGAACAGAAGGGAGGAGGGGAAACCCGGTACCGGCACGTAGCCTACTCCTTTCGAAAAGTACCAAGGGGACCAACAGCTTAACGTTCCATCCGAAAGGACGGTGTAACCTTGACAGTCATAGGTTGCTCTACTAAACCGGACTGCCGAACAGACGTTGAGGAGAACGAAGCCGTTACACTAGCTCTCAAACCCTCCATCTGCTTTAACCAGCGGTATACGTGAGTTTCAGGGCAGAGCGGTCACCCACTCTTCCCCTGACCATGCCCGAAGGCTGCTTAACTTCGGTGTTTGAGTGGGAACTGGTTAAACGACCTTGGCTAAACCACTGGCTTGCTCCAGTCATGTTTTTTTTATAAAGTCCTATCCTAATTTCAAATTGATAGATCAAAGTCAATAAAAATAAATAAATAACCATTGCATTGGAAGCAGGGACAAAAAACTTGCCTGGCAGTGGTCGACACGAGCATCGCGGACACTTCCAGTCCCCATCAGGTATCTCTGGCAACGGCGGGTTCAGACAGAAGGTGTGATAGGCAGACGTGCACGAGTCGCAGCACAATAGCTCACCGCCATCCTTGCACACCCTGAAAGAATACGATGAGACGTTCAACCGCACGGTACAGCTCATTTTAAATGTCTTGGAAAGAAAATTCTAAGTTTATAAAAAAAGTGAAAAAAAAAAGTGAAAGCTATTCATTATAGGCCTACTTTCTGTAACATTGAGCAAACCAAACAGAAAATGAAATAGAAGTAGGCCTATCACCCCCAGGAAATGTAGGCTATTGAAAGAAATTCAAATTGCGTAGAGTGAAAAAATAATTCACCACATTTTCAGTTTATGTAGGATAAAAAAATGCAATGGAACTTTGAATGGTCTTAACGCAACACTACGACCAACACAGGCTACAAAACAATAGATTTGATCTTGAAAGATCAGTCATGACTCATGAGTCATGCATGACATTCTTAATCTCTAAACTTTAAAAACAAAACTTTAATTTAGGGTCAAGTCCAGTCACTCTATTTCTGTTTAACACAAAATGAATGAAGATGAATTTGAGGTGCTGAATTAGTATCTGATCCAAGTTCTGACCTGCAGAACTCCATGTGCTCGTCGTCCTCTTGTTCCGGGATTCCCTCTCCCTCGCAGTGAGGACACGACCACTTCCCCTCCGGAGTCTCCTCTAGCTCCGGCTCCAGACAAACCAGATGGTACGCGCGCGGACACGTGTCGCACAGGATAATCTCGCCACCTTGCTGACACACCTCGCAGTAGTCCTGGTGGTCCGTCTAGACGGGAGGGAGAAAAACATGCGGCTCTCTACAAACATCCAAGTTTAAATTTAAATTTAAACCTACAGTGGCCAAAAATATTAATAGGCTAGGTAGGTGGCAATAATTCCAAAATTATTGGAATCTTCAACATTCATACAAACTTTTGATACTTGGCTTATCGGGTAGGGCTTATACCTACGACGTTTTTTTTAAATTTTGGAAACATTGTTACATGAATTTGTGACAGCAAACTACAACGAACAGGCTACCCAGTTAAGAATATCTTCTTTCCACTAAATCAAAAGGAAAAGGTACTAGGTCACTCAAAATAGGTTTGAGATAACAAAATGACGAAACAAGTGCAGATGAGCTGTAAAGTGCAAACGTTAAGGGGAGATTGGGCACACAACAATAAACATTGCTCACGGAAAAGCCCGATTGCCAAGCTAATAGAGCCAGAAGATTCAAGTAAACACTGGTTGTAAAGGAAAGCTACGTCTATGCTAGTATAGTATGCTATTCAACTTTCAGCACAGTAGCTAACCTTTAAATGGATTTTCACAAAATAGCAGATTTGACAATAGTATAAATAAACCCCATTTATTTCAAACTTGGATACTTCGAAAAACGCTGTATTTTGAAAGAAAACATCGGTCCTGCCCGACGATCAGTATAGAACTTTAGTATTAGATTTGGTTAATTCGAAATTCGCTTTATTTCGTAATTCGAAAGAATATTGAATTCAAAGACCTTGTGTTTTTATTATCACCATTTCTCATTACCTCCGATTTGTTGCGATTTACCAAAAAACACAATTTTCTCATGCACAACTTAAAAAAAAAAAAAAAAAATAAAAAAATCAAAGTTTCAGGATAATTTGATTGATTTTAATGATTTAAAAAAAAAAAAACTCATGAGAGTTAAGTTCAGAATCTGTTTTATTTTCAAGTTCAATTTTAGCCTTCAGTTTTCAAAGTTTCAGACAGTTTTTACCAGAATCATTTTGTATGCATTTTTTTATGTAATGTCTTTTCCCTTTTGACATAAATATGAAGTATTTTGAGCTTACTCTCGTTCAAACGATTATTACGATCTCACAATCACGTTGTATGACCCGGCACCTCCACCATATGTACCAGACAGTACTAATTTAATTTCGACTTTGACCCGACACCTCCACCAAAACTTTGATTTTTTTTTTTTTTTCGTGACCTAATTCACATTTAAGGACATAATTGCTAATTTCGCCACTAGTTCGCGGTATCAACTAAAATTTTGCGAAAATAAGCGAATTGGAAATTGGTACCATTCAATCACAATTCATGAGATTCATGTGCAAACTGAATTTGAAGAGATTATTGCAACGTTAAAAAAATTCGCGAATTTCGTTGTCACCATTTTTGCACATCTCTAGTAATGACATATTCTTAAGAAAATAATGACATTATTATGTTTAAAAAGATAACTGGTAAGCAGAGAAAATGTCCCTTAGGATTTTGATGGCTGTACAAATTTGTAATTTACCGGTAAATTTTGGTAAATTACCGAGAATTGGTAGCTTACCAGCGGTAATTTACCGCATAAATTACCAACTCACATTACTAAGCAATAAGCAAGCTCGATGTCTATCTGTTGATTTGCACGACCCAATATTTGGATTGAAAGGAAGAGTGTTGTCTCTACACATCTTAAGCAGAACTATAGGCCACCACCCACCTCGTAACCGTCTTCACCCTCGCGGCTTGGGAACTTGGACGTTGTTTTAGTCTTCTTCTTCTTCTTGCTCTTATTCCCGAACTTTGTCTTTGCCTTCCTGGTCGGAACTGGCGTTGCCTAAAAGAGAAACAAACAGATCAGCTCTCGAACAAGGTTTCTGTTCTAGTTTCAAGCAAAAACTTGAAACCTAGGGCAAAGGCGCTGGTGAGCGATCGTAGCGGATAAGTGGGAGGAGCGTTCCATTGAATTGCAGAAAATGAAATGTGTAGTGCAGAAGACTGCAGCGGGACATTTATCCTTGAGAATGATAAAGCTACAATATCGTGATATTTCTGATATGACGCCGGGGTACTGATATTGGATTGTTGAACATCTCTATTAATCTATTAATCTGATTACAGTACACAATAGGACCAAATTGTGGCAATGTTTGTATTGATAGCCGACCCCCTTGCTAGGGAGAGCGTGTCCAACCCACCTGCGTACTGGATGAGGGGGTGTCTCCACTCTCGTCTCCCGCCGCCTCCTCGTCAGACCCTGGGGGCGGAGTCTTAGTCTCCGCCTCCTGAAGCATCTGCTCAAACTCTGCGTCCGAGTCTGCGCCCGATGCTGCACCAGCTTCTTCCTCTTCCTCCTGAGGGCAAACATCATCTTATTAGGTCCGGGATTAGATTGCATGGCAGTTGGACATTTGCAGGGCTTCCACTGCATGTCTTACCTAAATATAGTAGTTGCATTAGTCTCCTTAAATCTAGAAAATAGTCGCATCAAGTCCACAAGTTGCAAATAGTCGGAGCCTGTCTTGTTATGTCATTCTACGCAGGGATGGTCAACTGCAAAGCCATGACACTCTCTGTGCTCCATGTGGTCGTAACGTCACATTTGAAAGGAAGTATATAATATTGAAGTCTGAAATCCGCACGTCAATTCTAGAAATATTGGCACTTACATATCGTCGGTGAAATGGCAATACCGCGTAAAAGTGACGTTTGAGGCATTGTTGAGGAGACGCAAACAACGTAACGATTCAGCCTATACCGCCAACAGAAGAACTTCATCAATTCTATTTTTCTTTTAAACATGCATTGTTGATGGGATTGTGATTAAGTTTACTATTTTAACTTCAAAGTAACAATGCACAGTACGGTACGTATGCGGTGTTACGGCCTACTATATCCTAGATACTAAATTACTTATTCCTATTTGTAGACTCATACCTTTTTATTCGAATCTGTTACTTGGCAGTGTATGGTTAAGTTAAAAAAAAACGATGAGCTTAACTTCGCCAATAAAGACCTATTCTATTCTATTCTATAAGTTACATGCTAACAGTCAGCTGATGGGCGGCCTAGGCTTGCTAGGCTTCCTTCACGGAAACTTTGCTGCTTGCTGGATTGATATGCATACACATCCACTATTCCGTGACTAGCCTGGTCATGCTATCTATGGGGATTTTTGTGAACTTCTAGGCCTTGTTTGCAACGCTGGCTCTGTGAAGAAACTGCCAAAAACGATCCCAAAACATCGGAATTCCCAGCTGTTACTTCTCATTTTATAAAAGTCAATCCATTGATTAAACGTCAACCGTACAGCATTTTCTACTTGGTCTAGGGTAAATAAGTAATGTATTATTATTCGTTAATAACAACTTGGGGTACAAACAAGCCTGTACCTACCAATTCAATTACTAAATCAATACAGAAGTGGCCTAGGCCGTAGGTCAAAGAGGATAGTAGGCCTACCCGAGATTTAATATTAGGGATGCACAGATAACACTTTTTCACCGATGCCGATGCCCGATTTTACCGATGCCGATTCCCAAAGGCAGGTATTTACGGTAAAAACAAAATTTTCACCGCTATAAACCGTAAATGATGAATTATTTTCAACACCATATTCACTGCTTTTGGTCAGAACAAAACCAAAGATGCAAATAAGTTCCACCACAAAAACCTGCCTCTGAAGTCTCATAACTACATTTTTGGATGAGCGTAGCGAGCAAAGCGAAGATTCCATTTCACTACACTGGAGAAAAAAATCCGGAATGTTTTTTTTTTTCCTTTCCTTCTTTTTTTTCTGTATTTTTGTCTGTTTGTTAACACGATTCCGGCTAAACCGATACTCCAATTGCGATGAAATTTTCTCGAGGCCTTCGAAATCTCTGAACTTAGAACTGCCACGTTGTATCAAAAAATTATTTCTCTTAAAAATCGCATTTTACGATTTTTTTTCATTTTTGATAATTTATTTTTCTTATAACGCCTACATGCTTAATCGTATTTTCATGATTTTTTCACAGAACCTTAATTTTATGAATTAAGATATCCCTGTGAAATTTGAGCGCAATCGAAAAATTATTTTTCATGAAAATAGAAATTTTGTTGTTTTTTTCTTTTTTAGTACAATTTTTTTACTTACAACACCTACATGCTTTATTCTATTGTAATAATTTTTTCACAGAACCTTAATTTTATGAATTTATATATTCGTGTGACATTTGAGCGCAATCAAATAATTATTTCTTATAAAAATCGCCACTTTTCTATTTTTTTTTTAAAATTAGTACGATTAATTAAATAAATTTAAAATTTAAGTTTATTTTATTTAATTTAATTAAATAAAAAAATCTTCAACTGAGTAATAATTTTTTCACAGAACAACAGAAAATCCGCATAACACATGGCAGCTCAATGCACCAATTACGCTCATCCAACAACGCGGCGGGACTTAAGCGTTTTCCTAGTATTGTAATCTGCAATTCTTTTACAAGGTACCACAACTAAAAAAAAAAAAAAAAAAAAAAAAAAACGGGGGGAAAGAGATATAGAGCTTTCAACTTAATGTTGAATTATTTTTACCACCTATTCACCACTTTTGGGTACAATAAAAAACAAAAATTGACTTTTATTTTCACCCCAAATACCTGCCTCTGCCGGCGATTCCAATTGATTCTTTTGAAATACATACCTCTAGGCCTACTAAGCTCTGTGCATTTAAAAAAAAATTATTTATTTTTGGATGAGCGTAGCGAAAGATTCCATTTCACTACACTGGAGAAAAAAATCTGGAATGTTTTTCTTTTTGTTTCTGTATTTTTGTGTTTGTCAGCACGATTCCGGCTAAACCGATACTCCCTTTGCGATGAAATTTTATGGAGGCCTTCGAAATCTCTGAACTTAGAACTGCCACGTTTTTGAGCGCAATCAAAAAATTATTTCTCATAAAAATCGCAATTTGATGATTTTTTTTTTCCGATTTTTTGAAAATTCATTTTACTTATAAACACCTACATGCCTCATCCGATTTTAATGATTTCTTCACAGAACCTTAATTTTATGAATTAAGATATCCGTGTGAAATTTGAGCGCAATCGAAAAATTATTTTTCGTGAAAATAGAAATTTTGTGGGGTTTTTCTTTTTTAAGACAATTTTTTTACATAATAACACCTACATGCTTTATCCTATTGTAATAATTTTTTCACAGAACCTTAATTTTATGAATTTATATATTCGTGTGAAATTTGAGCGCAATCGAATAATTATTTCTTATAAAAATCGCAATTTTTTAGGGTGTGTGCGAGTAGCACATTTTGAATTCGAGTCGAGTATTCCTTTAAATACTCGAGTATGGAGTCGAGTCGAGTATTCATTTCAAAATTTAATTTTTTTATTTAGTCGGTCCACTTGGAACAACGATTTTTTTGTTGTAAACATATAAAAAATACATCATTGTACTTGTATCAGGCTATTGAGGCCTTCCTGAATGTTTATCTTTTTGTTTCCTGTATTTTTGTGTTTGTCAGCTGGATTCCGGCTAAACCGATACTCCCTTTGCGATGAAATTTTATGGAGGCCTTCGAAATCTCTGAACTTAGAACTGCCACGTTTTTGAGCGCAATCAAAAAATTATTTCTCATAAAAATCGCAATTTGATGATTTTTTTTTTCCGATTTTTTGAAAATTTATTTTTCTTATAACGCCTACATGCTTAATCGTATTTTAATTATTTTTTCACAGAACCTTAATTTTATGAATTAAGATATCCGTGTGAAATTTGAGCGCAATCGAAAAATTATTTTTCGTGAAAATAGGAATTTTGTGGTTTTTTTCTTTTTAAGACAATTTTTTTACTTATAACACCTACATGCTTTATCCTATTGTAATAATTTTTTCACAGAACCTTAATTTTATGAATTTATATATTCGTGTGAAATTTGAGCGCAATCGAATAATTATTTCTTATAAAAATCGCAATTTTTTAGGGGTGTGCGAGTAGCACATTTTGAATTCGAGTCGAGTATTCCTTTAAATACTCGAGTATGGAGTCGAGTCGAGTATTCATTTCAAAATTTAATTTTTTTATTTAGTCGGTCCACTTGGAACAACGATTTTTTTGTTGTAAACATATAAAAAATACATCATTGTACTTGTATCAGGCTATTGAGGCCTTCCTGCCCTTTGTGCTGGTCAATTTCAATAAAATTATAATTATACAGAATGTTATCTATACTGTTCCTGGCCCCATAACAATACTGCTGCGATGTTTTAATCCGAAAAAAAAAATCCTCCAAATTCGCACTCGCATTATTATAATATTCGCGGTCTAGGCATCTCCAATGCTATTTCAGCATATTTCAATATTCCGCGCCCTTGATTGGTTCCAGCAGAGTCGATAAAGAAGTTACCTAACCTTCTTTATCGACTCCTAGTTCTAGCGATGGCCGACGGAGCGCGCCACGCGTCGCTCGCGTCATCAAACACTGGCATCAAAGCAAAGATGGAAGATTGAAGGAAGAGACATAAAACATGTCAAACTACGCCAACTACGATTTTAAAATACGTAAAAAGTGCAATAATAAAATGTTCACTGGCATTCTTTCTTCTCGATAGTTGATCTGAAATATTAGTGATAAAGATGCAACGAAACCAATAAAGGATATTTGTTTTCGACGCCGTGTAGGCCTAGGTCTATTCCCGGTTCCCGCATCCAAGTCTCCGTTGTTGTTTATCGTAATAATTTTGAAAGCACGCAGTCTCTAGGGCCAAGGCCTACTTTTTGCCGTCACAGTACACACGTAGTAGGCCTAGGTGGTAATAAGCCTAGGCCCAGGTCTCTGTACGTAGGCCTAGCCCTACTGTGATGATGGTTCTTTTCAGTTTTCATAGGATTTCATATGTTTAAAACTCGACTCGAAAACTTCGAGCCTAAAACCAAACTCGACTCGATGTCGAGTACAAAAAAAAAACTCAAAAAAACTCGACATTTCGAGTACTCGCACACCCCTACAATTTTTCGATTTTTTCTTTTTTTTAAATTAGTACGATTAATTAAAAAAAAATTTAAAATTTAAGTTTATTTTTAATTTAATTTAATTTAATTTTTAAAAAAATCTTCAACAAAGTAATAATTTTTTCACAGAACAACAGAAAATCCGCATAACACAATGGCAGCTCAATGCACCAATTACGCTCATTCAACAACGCGGCGGGACTTAAGCGTTTTCCTAGGTTAATAAAATAGTTCTTGGCCCATAAGCTTAGTCTAGAGAGGCTAACACTAGACCTAGGCATATAGTTCTCCGTTGTAACTTAAATATAAACTGTTAATTAACTCGCAGGTACTGTTCAACACGCGCAAACTCAAATCACATGTTTACCAACTGGGTACTAACGATCTAGTGGTAGAAAATTTCAGATCCCTTGTTTTACCTCCAGCACTTTGACAGCACAACTGACAGCTGGGTCTTGACTGGATAGCATGGCTCGAGGATGGAAGATACACAGTATTTCCACAGCTTCCTCAAGCCTCTTTTTCATACGCGGTTTTAATATAAGCTCTTTTAAGCCTTTCTATTGGTCAATTTCAAACGAATACAAATTTACATGCCGCCAAATGAATTCACGATGTTGAAACAACAACAAAGTGAATTTGGTCAAAAAAGTCATTTAGCCTACATTGCCACTTCACCGAAGATATACAATAAATAATGTTCAATGAAACAGCACTGTTAAGAAAAAATAGTTGCATTTTTATTCATTTGACCAAAGAAAGTCGCCTAATAGTCGCATTCTCAGTAATATTGACAAAAATAGTCACCAAAAAGTCACCTTGAAAAAGTCGCCTTACCGGAAGCTTTGCATTTGGAAAGCGTACATAAATAGACTGATACTGACAGCAGAGCCTGTAAATTCAGTAATATTATCAAAAAATGGGGGCTATCACCCCAAACAAACATAATATAGGCTACTACAGAGGAGAAAGTTAGTTTACAAGAGGTAGGAAACAGAAATTGATAGAACTCATGGCATGTTGTTTGCAGGAGCCTTTAGTGAATGCCATGAAAGGCAATCACTCTAAAATCCTGTAGTTTATGTTCTGTCGAGGCTTAAACTTGGCAGTAAATCTTAATACAGCTAAGGTATAATAAGTCTCGACATCAATAATACAGAATAACAACTAAACTAGAAGGGATGTCCAATTTTGTTTCATTCACTTAACAGTACACACTAATGAGAAGGGGTGTATGAATAGTAGGGATGTCATAGGGCAGGGTTGCCGTTTTTACGGATTTTATCCGTTTTAACGGATTTTGAGGGTGCGACGAATTCTAAGTCCAATTTACGGATCAAAAAATAAATAAAATAAAATTGTTTTACGCCGTTTTTAACTAGGGCTGGTCAAAAAATCTATATTTCAATGCGATATTGATAAGTGGGAATATTTTCGATATATAAATATCAAAATTTACACCAAAAATGCAAAATTTCGGAATTTTGGTGGAGGTGCCGGGTAGGTAGTCTAAATTAAATTAACCTGGCTGGTGCATATGGTGGAGGTGCCGGGTCATAAAACGCGGTTGTGAGATCGTAAAAATATGCATTTATGGTGATACCTTATCATTCTATCAACCCTATTTGGCCTCGAATCATTTTTTTCCCCGATTGATTCAGGGCCTACAGGTTGGCTTGGTCGCTTTGATTTACTGTCCCCCACTGAAAATCAGTTATATAACTGAGTGGGTAGACTCTTAATACATTTTTTAAAAATTTATTTATTAAAAATAGGCCTACCTACTCTATAAAAAAATTATATATTCAATTTTTTTACAACAATTACATTATGATATATCGATATCGTATCGAAATTGGTACATTTAGGCATTTTAAGGATTTTTAAGGATTTGGGTGTTTCATTTAAGGATTTCTAAGGATTTTTGATCTGCTCAAACAGGATTTTTATTTTTTCTTGGTGGCAACCCTGTCATAGGGTAGTAAAATTAGGATTCGGTTCCTGACCTTTCAGGAATCGGGTTACCCTGTCGAATTCACCACCTTGAAACCTGTTCAATGCCCGGAAGTGGTAAATCGAAAATATACAATGAAAAATAATGCTAGCTCAAATGTCGGTAGACCACAAAAATCTTTAATTAATAAAATTTTATTAATTAATTAATTATAGATTATAATTAATTAATTAATTAAAAAAGAGAACCTGAAAAACAAACTTAATATTTAAGAGTCAGGATAATATGGATCAATTCTACAATTACAAGAGTTGTAAATGAGTTTCCATTCAGATTATAATTTGAAAAATAAACAAAAAACAATACAATTAATTAAACAACAATGTCTACCTGCCTGTGGATCCGATTCTATTATAATATCCTAATTACCCAGTAGGCTAATCCACCTGCCTATTACATTTCAGTTTTCCCTCCAAAATATTGAAACAAAATTATTTAAATGAAAGTTAAATGAATAAATAATGGTTTATTTGAGTACTCATCGTTTACTGCCTTGTCAGAAGACCGCGTGATCGACTCTCCTTGGTTCGGTTTCTTTAGGGGGGAGTGTCTGTCAGATAGCTTACAGCTGGTCCGGTTCGTAGGGAGATCACGTGGGTGCGCACGGCAGACGCGCAGTAAATCGCTCACAACAGTCTTAGGCACGCAGCTCTTTGGAAGATGCTCGGACGGTAATTTATACGTAGCGTGATTTTATGTTGCAGTTTTATATCACTTGCGCTGGTGACATTAGGCTAGCCACGGCACAGTTCGGTAACGTTGTTTAGTGCGCAATTGATGATTGATAAATTGTAGAACAATTAGCAAATCAAAGACATTTAGCTGGTCACAATAAAGTTCGGCTACGTTATGCGCAGTAGAAAGAACACTCGGAGTTGTAGAATAATTAGCAAACCAATGACATTTAGTTTGTTACAATAAAGTTTCGGCTACGTTATGCACAGTAGAAAGAACACTCGAATTACAATCAGATATAAAATGATATTAATGAATTTCACATCA
This sequence comes from Sweltsa coloradensis, assembly GCA_024449915.1. Lineage (NCBI taxonomy): Eukaryota > Metazoa > Arthropoda > Insecta > Plecoptera > Chloroperlidae > Sweltsa > Sweltsa coloradensis. Next base: position 627,330 of record JAMZAV010000405.1, on the reverse strand, counting down.
TAACAAAATCACACACAAACCACTTCCTTCGAGGCTAAGGAAGCCTATAAAAACACTAAACCGACTCCATACTAAGAGTGGCAGGCTCGCGCCTCCGATCAAGTTACATCTGCTAATTATCACTCCTCGCGGCTCGCGCCGACACGACACGGTGACACCCTCACACCACCACACCGACCTGACTTCTACATGTCGTTCCTGGCCAGGGTTATTATATATCAGTCATCCCCACTCCAAGTGTCGCGTGATACCCTCACCTTGCTTCCATTATTCCTATGGACTTAAGTCGATCTCATCTCATGAAAACCCCTAACTATTGCAGTTTTAACATGGTTCATCCCTACCTTGAACAGTAGTGTTTCCCTGAATTGGAATCCACTTTACTTAGCTACTAGAACCTTCATTGCCTCTGGAGATACGCCGAATTCTTCTACTTGGTCACGTAGGCCCTGGCGTCATGAGTCTGCCTAGCTTATCAGTGAAGCGGACTAATTCCAATGATATTTTTGGGCAATGCTATTCCATATGCCTACACTTTGGTTTGAAACTCTAATTACTCCCTTATTATTCGATGAAATCACTCCAACTAAGCGGTAATCATCTTCATTACCCTGTGTTTACATATTGATCTACTTTGCAGATCGAAAATCAGACATTATATGGCTTAATTGACATAATTAGCAATTATCCAGTTTTATGCTACTTACGGGCTTATATTCCTAGAATTGATACATTGAATTGATTGTTTGTTCAATAATGAAGCATTATTGAACAAAATATTTTTGATTTCATGAATATTAAAGATATTAATTATATTAATTATTTAAATTTGCATTTGGTGGTATAAATATGGTTGATATATTATTGAAATACAGTGGGGAGGCTTAGATACTTGACAATTACCCCCTGTATGGTTTCCAGAAATTGGAACACATTTATTGGAAACATACACTTGATGAAGAAAAACAATTAAAACAATGTTTTGATGGAAACTCATTACCTCTAAATTCTATTTTCAATACCATATAAAATATTTAAAAATATCAATCCTTCACCTATTTGAATTATGTCTCGCCTGCCTAAAAACTACTCCCAGGTTTCAGTTCATCCCCAACATAATCCAAAGAAAAAACATCAAAATAAAAGAACTTAAAATTACACATGGAAAATTATTCACTATTGAATATTAAAACATTCCCTAGTAACGATATCAGTCATTGTTTACATTTCATCAAACAAAAATCAAAGTCAAAATTCAAAGTATAAATTAGTGTAAAGTTGGTTGGTGCAGGTACTATGAAACCAACTATATTTCCGTGTATCTAGAAATATGGTTCGGTTTCCGTGAATTGCCTATACCTCGAGAGCAGATTTTTATCAGCTGTATTTTGTCAACAGCCCTCTAAACTAGAAGTCGTCGACCTTGGCAGACGGCCTTCAAGTCTTGCATCATCTTACCCTGTGCTAGCTGCTTAGCTGCACGCCCACATAAAAACTGGAAATACCACCCCCCTCTACTCTCGCTCTCAATGAATAGCCACTCACATCTAGCTAGCACACAAGATTGATATTGTGCAAGACCAACTTACACTATAAAACCAACAGTTGTTTTATATCAGTGCTCATATTTTACATTATCAATTAAATGATGATTCACACAAAATACATTTCCTAAAGGCAATTAGAGTTAACGTACCCTGTCATTGACATATACAGATTTAAATATTTTTCTTGTTTCCCGGTGTTATGGTATAACTTTTGTCATATAAGCGATTCGGCACAAAACTAATTAACACTCTTTATAATTTAATTCACATTGCTGAGTACTTTAGAAACGACCTGACAATCGCTCTTTGTCCTTAAGACAACAAACAACAAATAAAAAGATCCCTTCCTAATAAGCTAATCCACATTTACTTTACTCATCAGTTGCTATGAAAGGGCACTAGCAAAAACACACAATACAGGTAAGCAACCTTGTCTTCCTGTCACAATTAACTTAGGGCAGTGACCCAATCACATATTGCACCAATGACATTTTATCTAGGATTACTATACTCAAAAAGGATATCACCAATCTTTAATTTACACCGGCTCGTCCCTCTTTCCTCAATGCAAATGTGAACCAGTGACAAAATTAGTATTACGCACTACATCCAGCAGTTACATCACATATCATCATACAATAAATCATACCCTCAATAATTCATAACAAATTGCATAGTTTCCTGACAGTTCCTTGTCTCTAACCCCTTCATTATGAAATCCACCTCTAATTATCCTTATTATTATTAACTCCTTATTATCGGAATTAATTATTAATTAATTCAAATTATATGATAGGAAAACTTCTATAATCTAAATGATTGACAAGTGGGCTGCACTATCTGGCACAAACTCTCAAAACTGTATTTTGATCCCATCTCGATGTATTTTAAACATTTTATACTAGGCCACAACAAATCTCCAAACATCCAGTTAAATATATTCTAGTAGTTGAAACAATGAATATATGAATTTTACAACACCCCAATTAAAATAAAATTAGTCGCTACCTACTTCGAGATAGACACAAATCAATTACCAATCACAACCCTTTTTTCCTATCGCTTTATCATTATCTCATTAGCCATCGCTAACCATTGCACATTGTCTCGTCACTATCCAAATCGCATCAAATCTCCTCATCAAATCGCAAATCACAAATCTACACCAAATCAAATCAAATCCACTCAAATCTCAAATCAAAACAACTCCTAATCATTTTATCATTTCATCATTAGCCATAGTTAACCAACTCACAATTATCTCAAATCTCAATCGTGGATCCATAGACCCTATCTCCTGTTTCATGTCATTCTCACTTCGGTAATGCAGACTGACCTACCCCAATCAAAATGCTGACTAAATTCTAACCAAGGTTCCGCCAAACTACTATAAACTCATCAACAAACATATTTGATATTTGCCCTAGTCTAATTAATCTTGTACACATACAATTCAATCAAAATACAAATAAAAATTACATGCACATTTACATACTAATTAGCCCACTTTCAAATCATTTTACATCTCATTGTTTGTGTTTATTCCTCTCCTACTTTCATTTTGACTTTCTTATATACTTGCTCCTTTCGCTTAGTACCCCCCACTATTCCCGACTTTTTCATTTTTGATTTTATTTGTCCTTGACGACCAGTCACTGTCATTTTCACCCGTCGTCTAGACATCCCATGTTTTTGTCCCAATAGCCTCGTTTTAAACTTAGCCATGATTCCTTTCTCCAGGCTCTCCTTCTTCCTTTTACCCCCCACTACCCTGTAACTCTCTTCAGATAAATCTATCATCCATGTCTCAATTTTCATCAACTCCATGTTTCTTCTCCCTCTCTCTCTTTCCATTTCTATAATTGTCATTTTAAACCCAATTACCTTTTTTTCACTCAAAACATTCCTATCAACATTATTCCAATCAATCCAAAGCCTTTCCTTTATCCTGCCGATATCAAACCACTTATTGTTTTTCACTTTTATCAACACATCATTAATCAATCCATTCTCATTAACTCTTTCACAATCACAACTCTTATCAATCAAACTCTTATTTTTATCCACTTCATCAATTTCCATCTCGACAATTTTCAAACCATCATCCTTATTGTTATCAACCTTATCATCAACTTCAGTAATTGCCATTTCATCATTCGCAATTTCCTGATTAGCTCCTTCTACCTGATTTTCCTTGCTCAGTGCCTGTCCACATTCTTTCATTGCTTGTTTTAATCCCCCTATTTCCTGTGACATTTTATCAATTTTCCCTCCCAATTCCTGTGACAGTTTGTCCGATTTTTCACTCAAGTCCTGTAGTTGTTTATCAAATTTTTCACCCATTGCTATCATTACTCGTATTAATCTTTGAAAAGGTTCTTCATCTTTGTGTTTTTCTGATTTATCTACCATCTCTCCTCCTACCGAACCATCACTTTTTATTCCCTTACTTAATTCCGTGACCTGCTCGGTCTGATTGTCAGTCACCGAACTCCCACTTCCTACCCGCTCATCTGACTCGTTTGAGATTCCTTTCCTAATACATTCAAGCTCTCGGTGTCTGAAATCGTTTCCATCATTGGCATACTTTCGTTTTCTATGTTCACAATACTTGACATGTCAAGGAAATCATCACCTTTCTCAACATCCATCTCTGTTATAGTGGTACTGTTAAACATACCTCCCTGCACTGCTTGATCCATTTTATCACGCTCTTTTTGTAAAATATATGAGTTAATTATGAACTTTTATTGATTAATTTTTATTAATTACTCCCGGTCGATGTCAATTACATGCCACCTCGTTGGCGCGCCAATTGTCGAATTCACCACCTTGAAACCTGTTCAATGCCCGGAAGTGGTAAATCGAAAATATACAATGAAAAATAATGCTAGCTCAAATGTCGGTAGACCACAAAAATCTTTAATTAATAAAATTTTATTAATTAATTAATTATAGATTATAATTAATTAATTAATTAAAAAAGAGAACCTGAAAAACAAACTTAATATTTAAGAGTCAGGATAATATGGATCAATTCTACAATTACAAGAGTTGTAAATGAGTTTCCATTCAGATTATAATTTAAAAAATAAACAAAAAACAATACAATTAATTAAACAACAATGTCTACCTGCCTGTGGATCCGATTCTATTATAATATCCTAATTACCCAGTAGGCTAATCCACCTGCCTATTACATTTCAGTTTTCCCTCCAAAATATTGAAACAAAATTATTTAAATGAAAGTTAAATGAATAAATAATGGTTTATTTGAGTACTCATCGTTTACTGCCTTGTCAGAAGACCGCGTGATCGACTCTCCTTGGTTCGGTTTCTTTAGGGGGGAGTGTCTGTCAGATAGCTTACAGCTGGTCCGGTTCGTAGGGAGATCACGTGGGTGCGCACGGCAGACGCGCAGTAAATCGCTCACAACAGTCTTAGGCACGCAGCTCTTTGGAAGATGCTCGGACGGTAATTTATACGTAGCGTGATTTTATGTTGCAGTTTTATATCACTTGCGCTGGTGACATTAGGCTAGCCACGGCACAGTTCGGTAACGTTGTTTAGTGCGCAATTGATGATTGATAAATTGTAGAACAATTAGTAAAACGGGGACATTTCGCTTATCACAACCAAGTTCGGCTACGTTATGCGCAGTAGAAAGAACACTCGAAGTTGTAGAATAATTAGCAAACCAATGACATTTAGTTTGTTACAATAAAGTTTCGGCTACGTTATGCACAGTAGAAAGAACACTCGAATTACAATCAGATATAAAATGATATTAATGAATTTCACATCATAACAAAATCACACACAAACCACTTCCTTCGAGGCTAAGGAAGCCTATAAAAACACTAAACCGACTCCATACTAAGAGTGGCAGGCTCGCGCCTCCGATCAAGTTACATCTGCTAATTAGCACTCCTCGCGGCTCGCGCCGACACGACACGGTGACACCCTCACACCACCACACCGACCTGACTTCTACATGTCGTTCCTGGCCAGGGTTATTATATATCAGTCATCCCCACTCCAAGTGTCGCGTGATACCCTCACCTTGCTTCCATTATTCCTATGGACTTAAGTCGATCTCATCTCATGAAAACCCCTAACTATTGCAGTTTTAACATGGTTCATCCCTACCTTGAACAGTAGTGTTTCCCTGAATTGGAATCCACTTTACTTAGCTACTAGAACCTTCATTGCCTCTGGAGATACGCCGAATTCTTCTACTTGGTCACGTAGGCCCTGGCGTCATGAGTCTGCCTAGCTTATCAGTGAAGCGGACTAATTCCAATGATATTTTTGGGCAATGCTATTCCATATGCCTACACTTTGGTTTGAAACTCTAATTACTCCCTTATTATTCGATGAAATCACTCCAACTAAGCGGTAATCATCTTCATTACCCTGTGTTTACATATTGATCTACTTTGCAGATCGAAAATCAGACATTATATGGCTTAATTGACATAATTAGCAATTATCCAGTTTTATGCTACTTACGGGCTTATATTCTTAGAATTGATACATTGAATTGATTGTTTGTTCAATAATGAAGCATTATTGAACAAAATATTTTTGATTTCATGAATATTAAAGATATTAATTATATTAATTATTTAAATTTGCATTTGGTGGTATAAATATGGTTGATATATTATTGAAATACAGTGGGGAGGCTTAGATACTTGACAACCCGAATCCTGAAAGCCTAAATTATGTCATTTTATCGTCGTACCGTTTGTTCGTATCGTTCCCCCCCCCCCCCGAGCGGTTGAAGGTCGTTCGGAAGCGTCTACAAGAAGATACCCGGAAGCGGTAAGCTCATAGTCATAATACCAGGTGTAGGGATAATGTACATATAGCTAGGCATAATCTAGCTAGATATGAAAAAGCACCTGTATATGCTGGAACAATTTTAATGAATCTGCTACCAAGCAACATAAAAGAAATTGCAGACATAGATAAATTTAAAAGCTCACTTAAAAATTACCTAATTGGGAAAGCATATTATCAAGTTGATGATTATGTACAGGAACACAAGTTCAAACATGTATATTTTAACCAGTAAGCCAAGCTTGTATTTTAAATTTTAAATTTTAAATTGATTTTGCACTCCATGTATAGCTATGAATTTATGTATTATGTGTGTTGTATGTGTTTGTGTATGTATTTATTATTTGTGTATGTATGTATTAGGAATAGTTCTGTAATAATTTTTAGGCCTAGTTGCCTATATTATGTTCATGACATGTTTCATACATCTGTGATGTTAAAACGAAACTCGAATTAAATAAATAAATAAATAAATAAATAAATAAATAAATAAATAAATCATCTTCTATTGTTGTGAGACAAAACCTAGCGGTTGGCGACCACCCATTCTGTCACGTCCTCTTCCGTGACGTCATCGCAACCGGAAGTTGCTTGAACAATGACGCAAACACAGCAGTGTGATTTATGTAGCATCAATTTCAATTTATTTTGGACAACAACAAATAACAATAGTTACAGTTTTCAACAGTTTTCACCATGTAGTCCATTTTAGTTTTACACAAGTATTAAACTTAATGAAGTTTACAAAATAGTATATGTATACTATACATACAGTACATCTACTAATAATAAAATACCATCATGACCATGTCACTAACAAATAATCGTCTTTCATCACATTGTCTCTCATATTAGGTAATATATAGGCTACTGCCAACAGCCAATGATACAGTGCAAGTTTACAATATTACATTATTAGTTAACTTGGATAAAAAGAAATGAATAAGAACATTAATTTCCAAATTTCAAATATTGTAACATTAACAACCAGCTGATTTAAAATTATGGTAGGTCAGTTGATGTGATAAAGTCATTTACACTGTAGTAAGTAGAAAAATCTTGCCTGGCTCGGCAGCCCAGCTTTCCTCAATAGCGGCGGGTGGCATCCCTAGTGAATAGTGATTTTTCTATTCGAATACAATAGAATAGAACACACACTAGAGCCGAATATTGAAGTCGTATTGCAGGTTAACGAGTTGTAGGCCTACACATATTTTTTTTTTAGTAGTTTCAAGTTTTATTTATGGCACAGGTGGCCTAGGCCCTAATTCAGTGCATTAGGCTGATCAACTCTATGTCTAGGAGTGCCTAGCTAAGAAGATTAGGCTAGGGCTTATGCCCTAGGCTTAAGAAAGGTAGGCCTAGCTACTGCTAAGAATAGCCTGCCAAAGCCTATCCTATGGACTTAGGGCTTGGTCCAGCAAGAAAGTCCCTAGCTAAGAATAGGCCTAGGACGAGGCTTAAAATGCTGATAAGTTATCACTTTGGCTAAGAAAAACAAATTACCTCGTCAAATTTTATTTTATTTTGCAAAGGGACTAAACCAGTTGACGCGCGCTCAAAAGTAAATATTTAATCACAATTAATTATTCACAAACTTAAAAGCACAATCATAAAAGCAACATCGTGATATTATTTGGATAATAGGTCCTGCAATAGACTTATTGAAGCAGAGCTCATTTTTGAGTGAAAAACTTTTAATTTATTAATTTATTTATTAATTTATTGTCTATCCTATTCAGTTATAAAAACTGATTTACAAAGGAGGACAACTAAATAAATCTAATTACATAGATGCAGATACAACAATGAACTACATTTAAGTAAATATTTGAAATAGTAATATAACAACAATGCATTAAAAACTCATACAATAAACAATACAATTAGGCCTCGCATCGGTAGATGACGGTTTAAATGTTTAAAATGTTTAAATAATGCAACTTAAATAAGATACATTTTCAAATTAAATCAATCAAGTTCAAATTATTGTTAAATATAAATACATACAGTTAAATTAAACCCCGTTAATTCGAGCATCCATAATTCGAAAAGTTGTGTAATTCGTAGAATAACTCAGTTCCCGGCCAATAGTATGGGAACATACATGTTAAAGGATGTGTTTAAATCAAAATTTCGATAACGCGTAATTCGAACAAATAATTTTCCCCGTCATTAATATCCTTTATAATTTGACTGATAATTCGAAACAGTTTTAAGTAGGGGTGTGCGAGTACTCGAAATGTCGAGTTTTTTCGAGTTTTTTTTTATACTCGACATCGAGTCGAGTTTGGTTTTAGGCTCGAAGTTTTCGAGTCGAGTTTTGAACACATGAAATCCTATGAAAACTGAGAAGCACCATCATCACAGTAGGGCTAGGCCAGGCCAGGTAAGCCTAGGCTTATAACAACCTAGGCCTACTACGTGTGTACTGTGACTGCAAAAAGTAGGCCTTGGCCCTAGAGACTGCGTGCTTTCAAAATTATTACGATAAACAACAAAGGAGACTAGGGTGCGGGAACCGGGAATAGGCCTAGGCCTAGGCCTAGCCTACATGGTGTCGAAAACAAAACATCCTTTATTGGTTTCGTGTCACTAATATTTCAGATCAACTATTGAGAAGAAAGAATGCCGGTGAATATTCCATTAATGCACTTATTAGGTATAACGTATTTTAAAATCATAGTTGGCGTAGTTTTGACATATTTTATGTTTCTTCCTTCAATCTTCCATCTTTGCTTTCAAGAAGCATGAAGGTCAAACTCGCCGAGAGCAAACTAGCGCGTGGCGCGCTCCGTCGGCCATCGTTAGAACTAGAGTCGATAAAGAAGGTTCTTCTTTATCGACTTCTTTATCGACTGCTGGAACTCGTTCTATTCAAGGGCGCGGAATATTCAAATGTGCTGAAAGAGCATTGGAGATGCCTAGACCGCGAATATTATAATGAGAGTGCGTATTTGGAGGATTTTTTTAAAATTAAAACATCGCAGCAGTATTGTAATGGGGCCAGGAACTATAGATAACATAGGCCTACAGTATAATTATAATTTTATTGAAATTGACCAGCACAAAGGGGAGGAAGGCCTCAATAGCCTAATACCAGTAAAATAATGTATTTTTTAATTTTCTACAATAGAAAAATCGTTGTGTTCCAAGTGGGCCTACTAAGTAAAGAAAATTAAATTTTGAAATGAATACTCGACTCAAATTCAAAATGTGCTACTCGCACACCCCTAGTTTTAAGCAATCGCGAAATCACAAAGACAGCAAACCGCCGTCAAAGCTTTGCCGCCGTGTAGATATTGCCTGCATCGTTCTGTACTGTGTCTAGCTGGAATGCCGCCCGGCCAGCTGACTCCCTGCCCGCCCGCACCTCCCCTCACACTCCCTAGTCTTCTGTGCAGGCCCACTTCCCCACGCCGCTACGAGCTAAGAATAGATTCTACAAGTTGAGCTTTGTTCGCCTGACGTCTGCTACTAGTCTGCTACTGTAAGTCAAGACGTGAACGTGTTGAATGCTCTGTTGCCGGCAAGTGCGTCAGTGTTTGTTTTGCGTGTTGTTTAGCGATGGCTCCGCCAACTAAAAAGTATAAAACTCTGACTATTGCGGAAAAAGTTAAACTTTTAAAAGACATTGACAAAAAGGAGGAGAAGATAGGTGCGTTAGCCTTAAAGTACGGAATTCCTAATTTGACTTTATCTACGATTATAAAAAATAGGGACAAAATAGAAGACGCCTTCATCAAGTGTGGTGGTAGTGGGTGTAAAAGGCAGAGGCTACGTCCGGCGAAACATGAACAGCTGGAATTACAACTCTTCGAGTATTTTACACAGGTGCGTAGTTCTAACATACCACTATCTGGTCCAATGCTAGTGGAACAAGCCCGTGAAATCGCCTTGCAATTAAACATCGATGATTTTGCGGCGTCAAGTGGGTGGCTTGATCGATTTAAAAAGAGATTCAATATCGTCTGCCTTGCCGTTTGCGGCGAGGCTCAAAGGGTGGACCAGAATGAAGTGTCAACATGGAATGAAGACCATCAGCACATATTTGACAAATACAGTGCGCAAAACATATTTAATATGGATGAAAGCGCTGTTTTTTACAACATGATGCCCGGAAGATCCTTGGCTATAAAAGGGGAGAAATGCCATGGAACAAAGAGCAGCAATGAGAGGTTGACCGTAGCACTCTGTGTGAATTTAGACGGCTCAGAGAAAATGAAACCTTCGGATCTAGGCAAGTTTGGTAAGCCGCGCTGTTTCAAAGTCTTGGCACTATCTGATCTGCCTGTCACTTATGACTGGAACAACAAGGCGTGGATGACAGGTAGGGTTTTTCGTGATTGGCTAATTAGGTTACAGAGGCGCATGGCCTGTCAAGACCGGCACGTGTTACTGACGCTCGACAACTGTTCAGCGCACAACATTCCTGAACTGGCAACACCAAATGTTGAGATACTGTTCTTCCCACCGAATACCACCAGCGTACTCCAGCCTTTAGATCAAGGCATCATTCAAAATCTAAAACATCATTTCCGCCGGCAGCTTTTGCGATCATATACCAGACAAATAAAGATTGGCCGCACAGTTGATGAAATTAAAAAGTGGACAGTGCTTGACGCTATTAGAGCCATCGCCATTTCATGGGGAAAAGTAACCCCAAAAACAATTGCTTTTAGGAAGGGGGGCATTGTTCTAGCCCCAATAGCGCCGGAGCCTATCCCAGGCCTAGATGATTCTGTAGACGCCGATCTCGAGGACATTGACATTGGGAACCACAGTGTATGGGAAGTCGATGTCGGGGAGGGCGATGTCTGGGAAGTCGATGATAGGGACGGCGACGTTGGAGACGGCGAAGTTGAGGAAGTTATTTTGGGAACGGCGGTGTTTGGGAAGTCGATGATGGGGACGGCCAAGTTGGGGATGGCGATTTTTCGGATGATGATTCAGAGTTTGATGTTAACGACGCCGATTTTCTTCTCCTGATGAAAGGTGTCAGCTTAGATTACTTCACTAACTTTGATAACGACGTGTTAACTTCGGCTGTTTACGAGCCTACGCCTATCTCCGACGAGCCAAGCTGCAGAGTTGAAGTGGAAAGTAGTGATTCGGATGGCGAAGATGATGATGAAAAAGTGTTGCCTCCTCCTCCGAAAGAAGAGGCTCTAAAAGCTATTCAAACAATCCATCAATTGATTTCGTCGACTGGCAACATACCTATAGACTGCATTGCGTCATTTGAAAAACTTTCCTTGTATGCAGTGGAAAAATACGCCCCCGTTTTTAAGCAATCTAAGATCGGCAACTTTTTTACAAAGTGTTAAAATGTAGCCCGGCCTACACATTGTCCAACAAAATGGTAAACAAGTGACATTTTCAAGTTTCTATTATCAAAGTTGTCATTTTTCCAAATCATATAATATTCCATAAATGATCAACATTTCTCGTAGTTCAGGATGTCTTATAATATTATTGTAAGTTTGTAACTGGTCCAATATTAACATAAATATTTTCTTCTAACCACCTATTAAAAAGTGGAAGTGTAAGTTATAATAACGTCTCGTCTTGTCAGCCTGGCCTCTCCCCCCCACCCTACCCGATCATCACAGCTATCAGCACTGTCCGTGCTCAGCCGCCGCGCCGGTCCGTGCAGAGCCAGACCAGCCTGTCCTCCCACTGGCTCGACATAAGTAATTTATGAATGAATCACTTGAGTGCTCTGTTACAATCTTACGTAATCAAAGCGTTTTTGATGAGGTATTGCAGGTTCAGTCAAGTGTATGGAGTGGAATCAATTGATTGCTTTATTTCCATGTCATAGGAAGGTAAGTATCAGGGCCTTTGTTTACATACTATTTACATAGCAGACAACAAAGACTCAAAGTATAAACAATTTATTTTAATAAGTCTAGTCGCTCACTATTTTTTTTTAAAGCATAAGATGAGGAAAAACATAAAAATTGAATTTAAAATTATTATTATTATTATTATTATTATTATTATTATTATTATTATTTTTTTGAAAATTTGTATGGATAGATAATTCGAATTTGGATAATTCGAATTGGCAATTTTAAGGTCCCTTGATTTTCGAATTAATGAGGTTCTACTGTATACTGTAAAATTTAAAAAGTAGGCAAGGCTGTATTTTATTTACTAATGGGGGAAAATATTTTGGGTTTGGCATTTGAAATGCTTTACTCGTTTTGAACCAAAAACACACCACCGGCCAAAGTCACTTAATCTTACAGTACGGTACTTGAAGTTTAAGTCTACTATCAAGATTTCACCATGGGAAAACTATCTGCATTGCTACTCACCGATGATCCTCTCTTGCGCTTGCCCAGCTTAATCTTCAGCGTGGGCACCTTGCTCGCCTTCTTGCTTGCCTTCTTACTCCGACCTCGCTTCCTCTTCCCCTTCTCTTCACGATCTTCCTCCTCTTCTTCCTCCTCAGGCTCGTAGTTCTGGAACCAATTGTGATCACTCGTCAGTGTACACGCAGAGGACCAACAGGGTTCTACTTAACCGTTGATTTATTGAAAACTCTCCCAGTAGTTACACAGTAGGGATGTGCGAACGATCAAAATTCAAACTCGAACTTAAAAGAAGTTCGAGTTCGAATTGTGAAAACTGGTTCGAGTTCGTAATATTCAAGTTCGTTCTTTACTTCGAACTTCCCGCGCAAAATTTTGATTTCCCTTTTCGCCGCTATGCGCATGCGTGATGATGCTACGAGCAATGCTGCCAACCACAAAACTACAAAAGTCATAATAAAAGACGAGTTTCTGCAACAGAGTATACTCGATTTTCGTTTTCGCTAGTTGGCAGTTATGTTCTACTGCTACATTAACAACCAATCAGCGCTCACTCCCATTTAGGCTAATTTTCTGACATTTTTACGTTCTCGCAACATGCTCACATCATTGTGGAATGAAGCCGTGCGCTTCTGTAATTTTACTAATTTGTTTTCTCTCGCATCATGTTGAGTTCTAGCTAAAACTAACTCCTCCTAACTACTACCAGTTTCCTAACTAAAAGTGCGATTTGAAATATTTTGCTAAGGACGGGAAGAACGGGAAATGTAAATAGGCCTAAATTGTGGAAAATGTCTGAGCCTACACATGTGGGACAACAAGTAGGCCTAGCTATGACAATCCATCCCGAGCATTTTGCATCCTTTAATAAAGATCGATAAACGAAGAAAAAAGCAAATAGGCCTAGACCTGGGTCTAGTTCTAGGCCTACTCAGTCATCTATAACTTCCGTTTTATGTTTTACTAGTATTTTGTATTATGTGATTATCATCTTATTACCTATTCATCCTATTATAAATATTTGATTTGCCTTTAAGTCCTACATGCTAGGGCCTAGGCCTAGTTTGAAGTTTCCATTGACAGATAGGGGCTTTACATACATAGCCAATTCAATGTCAACAATTTGTAATAAAAATCTTTGATTATGGATTGTCATTTGTCAATACAGTAAGATCTCTCTTATCCGAGTTGGATGAGACCGGGGGCACCTCGGATTTGCGAAAAACTCGGATGGCGCGGATCAATTGTTTATTTGCTCTCGTAGCATAGCCTGATGTGGTAAAATGATATATGACACATGTAATGGATAAAGGAACATAAAATACACACGATACATTTCATACAGGGTATACTAAATGATTTAATAGCTTGTAATTCAAGCTCACGAACACACGTACACAATTAGGCCTACATGTCGTAATAAAAACGTATGTCTAGGCCTAGGCCTAGGCCTAAACTCGACGCAGTAGGCCTAGGCCTACAATGCAAACATAGGCCTAGGCCTAGCTCTCTTTCTCATGTGGGAAAACCTCTCACTACTATGCCCGCGCTGAAGCTCACGACGCAAGATAAGTCTGGGAAAGAAATAAGATAAGCCCAGGAATAACAATTCAATGCGTCGTGATTACGAATTTCGTGAATCGGTTGAAACATGATTGCATCTAGTTCCACAACGACCATCTTTGAACAGCTGTGTGTGAGATGGCTGGATCGTATGCGCACGCGCAGGCGCGCGACGCACACTGACCTCTATATGCTCAGTGGGTGGCACTGACGCTTACCGGCGATGCGCCCGACGCACACTGACCACTGAACTCTATACGCTCAGTACACTGATGCACACTGCTCGAAAGTCGAGATATATTGCCGATCTATCTTCTTTGCACTCACTCGTAAGGCATGCCTACAAATGTACGCGAGTACATTTAAAAAAGTGCGGTGCGGCGTCTGTAATTATTTTTATGTTTTATTTACGTATTTAAAACCTTAATTTTTTTTTTTTTTTTTTTTTTTTAGCGGCTCGGTTAACACGGAACATCGGATAAGAGGAGATCGGATAAGAGAGATCTTACTGTAGTTGTTTCCAGTAATTTATTTAGCCTAAGTTCGAGTTCGAGTTCGGTCAGGTTCAAAATTTTTGTGAAGTTCGAAGTTCGATTCTCAAAACTATAAAAGTTCGACTTCGAGTTCGAAGTAAAAATAGTGGGTTCGCACAACACTACTACACAGACATGATTTTAACACTTGTCAATATATAGTGCAAAAGATCATTAGTAATCAATTGGCTCAGTTTCAGCAACAATTTTTGTTTGCCACAATTTGGTTGACCTACTAGTGAAGTGCCGTAAGCGGCCAGATGGCACAACCCTTTTGACTCAGTTTTACAAGGTCCTAAGTTTATGGTTTTATTGTTTAATAGGGATATGCAAACGTTCAAAATTCAAATTTGAAAAAAGTTCGGAAAAAAGTTTTTTATTTTTTATTTTATTTACTAATGTAGAGGTGTGCAGGCACCCATTATGTGACATATCAAAAAATGGTTTTCAGTTTACAGGTGCCGGTCCAAACTTATCACTGAAGAAACGTGAAAATAGCGTTTTGTGAATAGATGCTACAAAGCGCTATTTTTTCAATTAAAACTATGGTTTTCCAGTCCTATTTTATTTTATTTTACATAGTACCTATAACTTGTTTATACACTTTTTTATTCAGATGATATTAATTCAACCTTGATGACACAATTTTCAAATAAAAATATGAAAAAACTTCATACAACAGATTTTGAAAGTGGCCAAAAAATAGATGCTATAAAATGACACTTGAAAATGCTACACGTATCTCTACTTATCACTATTTTACCTATTAGTAGGGATGTGCGAATATTCGAATTTCGAATAGTTATTTCGAATAGTAAACGTTGAATATTCGATTCGAATTTCGAATAGTTACTATTCAAAATTCAAATTATTCGAAGTCACGAAGTTTAAAAATCGCGTCAAATTTATTCTCGTTTTACAGCGTTCTCATCTACATGGCGGTGAAAATAGTCGAAAATTAAATCGATCTCGAAAGTCGAAAAATGTGCGCTCTTGCGGCGATTAGGTGGACTACGCCCTAGAGACAAGACATCGCACGCAGCTGATATCGCCTTTCAGTTTTTAACTCGTAAAAAAAGAAAAAACATAACAAATGCCTGGTAGTGAATCCGAGCATGAAGATGACCCTGAAGAAACCTCTACTGCAGACGGTCGAAATAAACAAAATCCGATATGGGGATATTTTATTTCTGAAGGGAAGGATGCGTGTTGCAAAACTTGCAACCAACTACTAAAAACACCTAGGCTAGGCCTACTGGCCTCCTAGGGCTAGGGCCTAGGCCTAGCTCCACGTTCTTATCTTTCAAAATAAATCATTTCATGATATCTCGACGAAAAATGTAGGCAATCGTAATCCTTGGCCCAGAATGTTTGTGAAGGGCTGCTGGGCCTAGCTAGGCTAAGGTCTAGGCCTAGCCCTAAGCATTGGGCTCAAGCCCAACTGGCAACGAACTTTTCATATTTGATTTACAATTAATTACATTCTGTTTTAGTAGGCCAAGGCCCTAGACCTCATGTTATTTCATGGGCCTTTGCAATATGTAGGCCTAGGCCTAATGAAAATGAACGCGATTAACTAGGCCTAATCTAGCTAGGCACGGGCTAGCCTAGGCTAGGCTAGGCCCTTCACTAGAAAATGCACCTAGCTATACTAGTCCGACACAAATTGCATTTGCATGTTAGGCCTAGGCCTAGCTAGGCTACATGTGAACAAAATCAATAGTACGAAGAAAAATCAATTAAAATGTAATTAAAAGTGCCATTATTAGGCTTTATAACACAAACGACTCATTATTTGAGCTCCTGATGTAAATCATATTCCATTGTACATAGGTGGGGATTTAAAAATGAAACTATTCGCAAATTATTCGCAAAGAAAAAGTATTCGATATTCGTATTAGATATTCAAACTTTTAATCATGTACTATTTGATATTCGATTTGAACCTGAAAATCACTATTCGCACATCCCTACCTATTAGATAACTGTTTGATAACCCTTTAAGTTCGGTTCGAGTTCGGTTAAATTTTTTGTGAAAGTTTGAGTTCAAAGTAAAAATAAATAGTGGGTTCGTTCGCACAATCCTATTGTTAAAAAACTAGGGATGTCAATGATAACTGAATATCAATAATTAGGCTACTGATATTATGATTCGATATTATTGTAAAAGGTGGCTGTATCGCGATAATCGTACGTACAGTATCAATATTGCTAGCAATATCGCCATAATCATTGGGAATCCGGATTTTTAATAGCAAATTCAGTAGCGTATGTACAAGATTATGACTGATCAACGCTGCTACAATGATATTTTTCTCCTAAATTCTGGATTTCATGGAATTCCTAGAATCTCAAAACGGGTTTTTCCGCTCGCTATTATTTGACGCTACCACTGGTCCCCCCTTCCGCCCGCCACGCCGATCGAGAAACCGCACTCGCCGCTCGCTCGTGGGAGGGACATCGTGGCGGCCAATCCGCTAACCAGCGTTGAGATGGTGCGCAATTCAAATTGACGCACATGCAAGAAAAACAAGTTTATGCCGATATATCGTGATATGATTACAAAGTGACCGTATCGGCGCAATATTTTTAGGTACGATATTGTCGCGATATTATTATATAATTTTGGGTCAGATTATCGATATGAGTTATCATATCGTATGACATCCCTAGTTTAAACCCAATCTGTATTCTTTATCATTCATTTTCTAACAAATACAAACAACAATTGTCAAATGTAGTATAGTATTCAATCAAGTTGCATAGCTGAATGCAATTGATGACTTGAAATGTACCCGCCTCCTGACGTCACGAGGCAACATGGCGGAATTATTTGGTATAAATCCTCATTTCGCAAGTTGACGCCTGCTTCACGGCGCAACACTTATCACGCTCTAACTTTTATTCTATTCATTATTTGGACAATAGTTAAATGAATAATATTTAGCAAATATATCATTCTTTGTAATAGCGATTATTTCGATTTTTTGACACAGTCGTTAGCTTGTTATAACAATGTACGCATCATACATGTGAAAATTATCAATGACTAAAGTTTTCTCAAGGATTTTGACAAGCCTCTTTAAAAATATGCATCAGACTGTTTAGACAAGAAATAAACTAACTTTCTAGATAGAAAGTGCACTGAACAAAACTTTGCAGCATAGAGTAATATGCAGGGTATGTGTTTTTATCTAAAATACGCACTCTTGACGTGCGGATGAGCCGTGAAAAAGTGCACGCTGCATATTACTCTATGCTGTAAATTTTCGTTCAGTGCACTTTCTATCTAGAAAGTTAGTATATTTCTTGTCTAAACAGTCTGATGCATTCTTACAAAGAATCCTTGTCAAAATCCGATCAGTAGTTTTTTGACAAATTAGTTAATGAGAAAACTTAAGTCATTGATAATTTTCACTTGTGTGATGCGTACATTGTTATAACAAGCTAATGACTTTGTCAAAACAATCGTAATAATCGCTATTACAACTTACAAGGAATGATATGTTTGCTAAATATTATTCATTTAAGTATTGTCCAAATAATGAATAGAATAAAAGTTGGAGCGTGATAAGTGATGCGCCGTTCAGCAGGCGCCAGCTGTCGAAATGAGGATTTATAGCCAATACTAGTCACGTGACCTATCGATCGTTTTAAGCTCCGCCCATTTCGAGTCGTCAATAGTGTTGAGTGATCTTGAATAAGATGGCACCAAATAAGTTTAGATGAAGCTGCAACATATTTTTCCCAAGGCCACAGTGACATAATCTGGAACTCTTGTTTTAATGTCTAAGGAAATACAATTCACCATAATATAGACATCAAATCCCCCCCCCCCCCCCTCAAACAAAAACACGACATACAAATGTTTATCATCGCAGTTTAAATGGTAAAGCATTACAACGTCGGAAGGGAGGCGGTGTGTGTACCTTGCTGGTGCGCGACCGGTTGGTCTTCCTGGACGGAGCCTCCGGTTCTTCCTGGACCTCCTCCGCTTCCTGCTCCATGTTCGGGTTGATGTTGGTGAAGTCCCGCCACTTGGCAGCCACCAGCATCATCAGCTTGGACATCGGAACCTGGACACAAACAACCATTGCAACAAGTGGCAACAAACACAAACTAGTGATGACATCGGGTCCAAAAAGTTCAAACCGGTTCTTAAAGGTCAACTTTTGTTCAGTGTATCAGCCTTACGTGCATGATTTTTGGAAGCGACTGTACGGCCGGGCCGGGAGTGAGATGGCTTCGGCGCTCGAGCTTTGTTATACTACGACTGCCGACAGTCAAGTGTCATGTAGCAGCCTTGTGTTGTGTGATAATCTGCTAGCGAGGAAGGATAGATAGCTCGCTACGTCATTACGGGCTCCGTCGAAATAGACCGTACAAGAAACGATGTGTAGAATTACCATTTATTTGGGATAACGGCGGGTTTACGTGTTCATGAAGTTCACTGTTGTATAGTAGAACTTGAAAAAATGGAACCTGTTTGAAAAGTTGGAACCGGGTTGCTATAGAACCGTTTTTTTTTACCGCTTTCCGGGTACCCGATGTCATCACTAACACAAACAATACCGGTATACATTTAAAGTACGGTAGGCTGAAGCTGGACTAACAAATTCCGATCCGTGATTATTTATTTATCTAAAATGTTATCAGAAGGACTAGACATGTGAAAACAAGGTATCAAATGGCTTATTATTAGTTTGGGAGATGTAATGGCTAAATAAGTTGGCATGTGTAAGTAAGTTGTGCAGTCGATGACGGAGTGAGTTAGAAATGTTGTATTACATTTGCACACCCATAGTATTTCTTAAAATTGTTGTTTAATTACTTAGTTAAAAATCTAACTCTGTGACATGGCATACTGGTACTGGTAGAGGTCCGTGAAAGTGGTTTTATTTTGTAGTGAATTTCGTTTTTCAAATTTGAGATTTCAGTGTTATTGGTTTAAAGTTCTATTTCAGCGGTTTTATCTATATTTTAGTGATAACATCGGGTAGTAAATATTGGAGTCGACTTCGGAGCCTTGGGAATCGAGTAGGAGTCAACTCCTTGATCGGCGATAAATATAGGCTTATGGTAAAAGCAGTTGACCTTCACCAATGATAAACATCGTCCTACAGGCCTAATTTGTTCCAGGAGAGAGTAAAAAAATAAAAAAATGTTTTGGCAGTAAGTAACAATACTTTTACTTTATTTATTTATTTATTGTGTAGCTCGTTGGTCTTATGGTTAGCGTATCTGCTTCCAATGCAGAAGGTCCAGGGTTCGATTCCCGCTAAAGTCAGAAGTTTTTTAACTTCTGATTTGGACTTAAGTCCATCAGTTCTTGTCTTAGGAGTTTGTAAACGGTGACTTTGGAGCCGTCCTAGCAACGAAGCACATAATAAATTTCAGAGTTGTTCTGAATCGGCCTTGTTGATTCTGGCGTTGATTCGCGGGTGTTCGCACTGTCCATACCACTGATTGCTATATTTCCTATTAACAATATCGATCTTTGGTTGGTTATCGCTCACTCGTCGATTGCGTCGGGGCCTGCAGGGTTGGCTTGGTCGCTTTGATTTAAAGTCCCCCACTGAAAATCAGTTATATACCTGAGTGGGTAGACTCTAAATAAAATTTATTTTATTTATTTATTGGTTGTTACTTGTTTGTTTGGTTGACTTGGTTTTTGAATTTTTTTAAACAAAAGTTATTTTTAGCCTGAGACTACTCTAGTTGGCAGTTGTACAAAGCTTAGTGGTTGAAGTTTGGAGGGGGCATATTTGAGCGCGGGCAGTTTGAAATATAGCCCCAGTTGCCATATATTGCTCGGACCTCTACCAGATGAGTGTGTGAAGATGTGTTTGTGTTTGAAAAGAAGACAGCTCTGCAAAATATGGCAACATGCACCTGCTATTCAGGTCAGAAACAATTAAAATTGGGGTGGTAAGAGGGTTGTTAACGAGGGTGCAGGCCGTGCTGGGATTGGCTTCCCTCTCCCCCCGCCACCCACCAGGGCCCACAGTTGACCACGAGCTACACGGATGTATTGCCATGTCCTCGCTATTTTCAAATGAACCGGGCAGATAAACCCCACCCACACAGTAAAGTGATATCCAGTTTGGTTCCTTCTAAAGGTGACGGGAAGTATAGCTCACTTGTCAGTCTCTCGCTGATTTGTTTTGTTTACATTATGAGAGAGACCACATGCGCAATCTCATTCATTTCATCAGCAAAGCAGCTGGCCAAGACCAAGGTTGAGGAAAGAGATAGAGCGAGGAAGAAGGAGCGCGAGCTAGCGCGTAGGCGAGGGGGACGGGGAAGGAGTAAAGCACCATCTGCACGTGGGGGTATTTTTGTGGTTTTGACACCATCCTGTATTGAAGTTAAACGGGATGCCTAAAATCCCGTAATTTTGGAATAATGGTTTCAACTTTTTTCAATTTTTGTTCCGTTTCGTAGCTGTCTACATCATTATTCCGGAACTCGGGTGTTTTTCAGTCGCAAGCAGAAGATAAAGCACAATATGGGCAACATGGCAGTAGCCAGTCTTTCAAATGACGCGTACAATGTACACCTGTAACGACAAGAGTGTATCACGTGGTCGGCCGGCGGGTTTATGTATTTTGTAGGACTGTGCGGGTAGAAGTTTTTGAGTTCGGGTCGGGTTCGGGTAGTAAACTGCACCGGGTTTTCGGGTCGGGTTGGGTAGTGAAAATCAAAAAGGTGTGACTGTAAGTCAGCCGCAATCCACTCACAAATGGCCCTGAAATTAAACAAATCCTGGCCAGCTAGGCCCTAGCACCCTTATTGTCACTAGGCTAGGTAGGGTGGGCTACTCATAGCCCTAGGCTCTGCTTGCTTAAATTTGTTTATGACAGGGCCTAGGCTAAGATGCTAGGCTAGGCTAAATGTTTGGGTAAAAAATATGCTTTTATTATCAACGTCTAGGCCTAGGCCTGAGCCCAATAGGATTTTAGACCTAGGGCAAGGTGAACTAAATTAATTCATATTTTGCAGCCAAGGCAGGCCCTATTAATTATTTAGGCAGAGACTAAACAAATGCAGTAAGCCTACGCCTATTTATTCTATCAGGGTTTTCAGCTTCAGACGTCGCAGACCTAGGGTCTAGACTCTAGACCTAGCAGTAGCTAGGCTAGGGCCTAGGCCTAGGCCTAGGGGCTGGTCTGTTTGACATGACCAACAACGAGTGTTTGTGAAGACATGGTGTCCCACTCGAGTACGTCGACAAGCAGCGCCTCCTCGGAATGCACATCACAAGCGACCTCCGATGGAACGTTCACACCGATATTGTGCGGGCCAAGGCGGCGCAGGTGCTGGGTTTTGCGGCCCGCAATCTGCACGGGTGCACGCCGCGCGTCAAGAGGATGGCCTACCTGTCGCTAGTTAAGCCCACCATGACTTTCGGCCTCCCCGCATGGCACCCAACCACCATTGAGAACACTACCAAGCTTGAGAGGGTGCAGAGAAGGGCATTGCATTTCATACATGGCCGTAACATCCCCCCACCCTGTGACCAGAAGCAGGTTATGCCAATGACCATGCACCTGCAATACACCGACCTGGTGTTTTTTAAAAGATGCCTCAGTGGCGCCACTGATTATGACGTGTGCGCACGCATCATCCAGGGCCGCGTGTTGAGAGGCGACGATAGTAGGCACCCCCGCCTCCAACCCCCTCCGGCCAAAGGAGTGCTCGGCCGACGTGCTTTTTCTTTCCGTGTTGTTAACCGATGGAACGACCTGCCGCCCGCCCTCAAAGACTGCCCAGTAAGTCATTTCCCTTCCATGTGTAAAGAGTACTTATGGGAGAACCATCTACAAGTGCCGTGTTAGTTTCACGTGCTTAAGGAAGGCTCTTCGCGGCACGAGACTTCCACAAAGATATCAAGTGTTTTAGCAAAATATTTGCTAGCGTCGACGCCTTTTCTTGTTGTTAAAAAATGTAAAAATAACAAGGATAAACAAAAATAATAAAAAATAATAACCTAGAACTTTGTTTAGGGCGCAGAGACTTTGTCCACATTAACACGGACGGTTGTGATTTGTTGAAGTTTAATTCTAGAGAGTGGATGTAGTTTTCAAATTTGTGTTATTTACGTGCGCTAATTGGATGTAAACAGGACTTTAGAATCTCGTAATTAGAACAGTAGGCGTCATATCAATAACAAGTATGCTTTGAAAAATGTAAAATGGTGACCGACTACTGGCTGCTACTGGCGCGCAACCATACCGCGCAATTTAGGACTGACCAACATACCAACGTGAAAGTTACTAGAGCAGGAGGGCTTTTACCATAAAGCAAAGGTTCAATACTAGTTTGTTATGTTGGTATTTTATGTATTGAACTGTGCTGCTCTCTGACGTCGGCGATTGGAACTTGGTGAATAGAACTCTGACATCAACATGTCACTGCTATAGTGCATTCTGAAAACATTTACCAAATACTCGAAAACCCAGCAATTCGGGTAGTGACTTTTGACTGTCGGGTCGGTCAGCAATTACCCGACCCAACCCGACATTTCGGGCACCCGCACAGTCCTAGTATTTGGTTCATTCTTGAGTTCTTGACAGCTCTTGCATTTCATTCATCAATCTCGTCGCTCGCGTCACGCTGTCAACCAGTGCAGTGAGGTTCTGAAAGGCCTTCTTGCGACTTGATATTGTGTTTTAATCGGCGAAGTAAGTGTGAAAATGAGTGAACCACGTAAAAAGAAGAAATTAATGTGCGTGTATTTAAAGAAATTGGAGGGAAAAGCACTATAATAACTAGTAAAATGTCACTATTTACAATGTTATCAAAAAAATTCTGGGGAGAACCGCACTAGCTTGGGGGCATCCCCCCCATTGTACCAGGAGATGTACTTTTCCCACCGCACAAAAACAATCACGTTATTTTATTTTCCAAAGTGGGTAACCCTATCTGCGCGCAACTCAACAGAAGTCAGAAATCCAACACTATGAGTGTGAATGAACACCAACCGTAAGTGCAACTTCAAACAAACCGCCAATATCAGCCACAGCCACCCACTTTCGAAGAAATCGATTCCTTGAAAATGGAGTCGGGTAGGAGTCGAAGACACGATGTCATCACTACTAACAGACCTGGGTAGTAACGTAACGGAAGTAAAGCGTTACTGTAACGAAATTACTTTTTTCAGTAACGAGCCAGTAATTTAATTACAATTTTCTCAATGTAACGGAAGAGTAATTTCACTACTTTTATCATTGTAATTTGGCGTTAGTAACGCGTTACTTTTGCCGCGGGACCCGCGCCTTTGTGTATCAAATATCAGTCACTGGGCCAGTGCGCCTGCTGCTTTCTACGTATCGCCCGCTTGAACAATGTGCATGTGCATGCAGCATTTCTGACATTTCGTAGGTCTGATCGAGAGATTTCGAGTGCCGAGTTTTATTTCAGAACCTAGCCATGTTTACTTTTGGTACTTCCGCCTATGACAAGCGCCGTTGATGACGTAATTATCTACTTGACATCAAACATTCAAGTCTGTGTCAAATAAATCGATAGTCGAATTGTTACACTTGTAGTGTAGTTACAACATTTCGCCGATAGATGTCACCCGCGTAATCAATAATTTACTATACATCTATACGTCGATATCTACAATATCTCTGTGATAGGCCTCCGCTGGTTTTAAAGTGTGGGCGTGGATAACACCCTGTCTGAGACCCCCCATCGGCAGACAAAGCACTTGCGTCATACCCGTCCGCACGTCGGATACATTTTAAATTGAAAAGTAATTTTTGAAAGTAATTTCACTACTTTTTTTCATGAAAAGTAACGTAATTTCATTACTTTCTTGGAAAAGTAACTAAACAGTAATTTAGTTACTTTTTGGCTGGAGTAATGTAATTTCATTACTTTTCAAAAGTAACTTACCCAGGTCTGACTACTAATATATTTACCAATTAGTATTTGTCACGACTCTCGTATTATTCTAGCCACCATAGGCGCTGAATACGAGGGGGGGGGGCAGGGCCACCCCTGAAAAATCTCAAGAGGGATTTAGGCCTACCTGATTATTTAAAAAATATATATATCTGCTGACAATATCCCAATTCAGTCATCCGGTCATAATTTCCTGAATGAAATCAGTGTATTTTAGTGAGGCCTCGATCTTAGCTCGATGTAGTGGTAGAATAATGCAAAATGTGATACTACGTGGGTAGGCCAGGCCTACTAACTTTTTCTTAGTGGAAAAATCAGAAATTTTCCGCTCTTTCATTTAAAACTATCCTTGAAAAGTTGTTGGTAACTTTGGGTGGTAGTGCTTCCCAAAGTATTGAAAAAATCATCACAATTTCTAGAACAAGCAGAAGAACGGTGAAAAACGGGACTAGAATTTGTTTTAATTATTAGCTTTTTCACAAAAACACCAAGATGAAAAAATGGGACGGTGACTTTAAGCTTAAGGCCTGTCCAAAGTTACGCATAACGAAGTTCACGATCTCATAATCGCGTTTTATGATCTGGCATTTCCACCAAAATTACAAAATTTATCATTTTTTGTGTAAATTTCGATATTTCGATATAAAGCCAATTATCGATATCGAAAATATTCCCACTTACCAATATCGTATTGAAATATTGATTTTTTGCCCAGCCCTACTATTCTGGTACACCATGCAATGTAGCCTACTAACCTTGGGGTTCTCCTTAGAGAGCATCGGTCGCACATGCTGCTGGAACAGTTTGTAGGTGGTGAAGTTCTGGAAGTCGGCCTCGGAATATTCCACGTCGACGTCCGTTAGGCTGAACGTCTCGCACACCTCATTCACAGATGGCATTCCGCTGAGAGGGAAATGAAAAGAGAATAACAGGACATGTGTTGGTAGAAACTAGTAGACGGGCATTCCAAATTCCTTATAAGGTCGCAAGTGAGTTACAAATTAAATTTAGAGTGCTCTGCTGAGCTTGGCCCAACTCAAGTGCGCGCACTCAGGTATGAATGATTACTGCTAAACTGTTGGCAATATCATTCAAATTTTGCATGAATGTTAATAAAGTATTTCTATGTTGATATCCAAACTTGGTTGGAAGAAACAAGCCTTAACCCTTTGCACTTTTATGAGCCGACATGGGTGTTTCTGCACTTTTTCACTATAGGGCCTACCTTAGACCAGGGGTTAAAAAATATCTCAAAATGTAGGAGCCACGGGAAGAAAGTTAGGAGCCAGGCACGTTGCGTGGGAAAACCGGGGTCTGAAGCAAAGCCCCAGCCGCTGGAATTTATATATATATATATATATATAGTAGGGGTGTGCGAGTAGCACATTTTGAATTCGAGTCGAGTATTCCTTTAAATACTCGAGTATCGAGTCGAGTCGAGTATTCTTTTCAAAATTTAATTTTTTTATTTTGTCGGTCCACTTGGAACACAACGATTTTTCTGTTGTAAACATATAAAAAATACATCATTGTACTTGTATCAGGCTATTGAGGCCTTCCTGCCCTTTGTGCTGGGCCCCTATTCAGTAACTTCACGGGTTCAACTCTGTCACGGGACCGACTCTGTTGTTGTTGGTCGAGGTCGAAAGGTATGATTTACATGGCAGTGGACGGTCAAATGTGAACAAATGATTCGCAGTCAGTTGTCAAATATTCGAAATGACATAGATGTGAGTATTATTTCCAATCGGGGAGAAATTTGATTTAAATGGTATAATTTCATGAGAAAAGGGAACGCACGGGACTTTTAGGGGTAGGCCCTTACTAGAGGTTGGTTTTCTTTGAGCATACTATTGTTATTCGTTTGAGAAAGTTAATAATCTGGTTGTGTTTACGTGTAGGCCAAGGCTTATCATCCACCATTTTATACAAATATGACCGAGTCGGACTCGGTTGTCACAGATTATATCGCAACGATATCGACCTCAACTGGGTCGATCACTTACAACCGAGTCGATTACGGTAGAAAACGCCTGGGTCCAACTCCGTCAGATTATAGAATCGCAGTCCAGGTCAATTTCAATAAAATTATAATTATACAGTGTGTTATCTTTTGTTCCTGGCCCCATAATAATACTGCTGCGATGTTTTAATCCGAAAAAAAAATCCTCCAAATTCGCACTCGCATTATAATATTCGCGGTCTAGGCATCTCCAATGCTATTTCAGCATATTTGAATATTCCGCGCCCTTGAATGGTTCCAGCAGAGTCGATAAAGAAGTTACCTAACCTTCTTTATCGACTCTAGCGATGGCCGACGGAGCGCGCCACGCGTCGCTCGCGTCATCAAACACTAGCTTTGTTCGCCTGTCCAACACTTTACACTAGTGTAAGTCAGTGTAGACGAATGGCTGTTTTTCTGTACCTTCAGTGTAGCACTAGTGCTGCCAGTGCTACACTAGATTACACTGGCTATTTTGGTCGTGTAGGAGGAAACTACACTAAAAGTGTAAAGTGTGTTTTTTTGTGGGCAACACTCGTGCTACACTGACATACTGTTTCCTTTAAAAAGAAGTACTTCCGCCGTACACTGCTCAGTGCACGTGTAAAACAGTGTAGCACTAGTGGTGGACAGGCGAACAAAGCTACTGGCATCAAAGCAAAAGATGGAAGCATAATAGGATCTTTGGATGGAAAATTGAAGGAACAGACATAAAACATGTCAAACTACGTCGCCAACTACGATTTTAAAATACGTAAAAAGTGCATTAATGGAATGTTCACTGGCATTCTTTCTTCACGATAGTTGATCTGAAATATTAGTGATAAAGACGCAACGAAACCAATAAAGGATATTTGTTTTCGACGCCGTGTAGGCCTAGGCCCTAGTCCTATTCCCGGTTCCCGCATCCAAGTCTCCGTTGTTGTTTATCGTAATAATTTTGAAAGCACGCAGTCTCTAGGGCCAAGGCTTACTTTTTTGCCGTCACAGTACACACGTAGGCCTAGGTTGTTATAAGCCTAGGCCTAGGCCTCTATACGAAGGCCTAACCCTACTGTGATGATGGTTCTTTTCAGTTTTCATGGGATTTCATATGTTTAAAACTCGACTCGAAAACTTCGAGCCTAAAACCAAACTCGACTCGATGTCGAGTATAAAAACCCTAATATATAGATATACAAATGAACGTAAGTACCCGTGAAATGGGTTTGGAGGATTTATTATCCACCCTTGTAGAGTGTAGAGATAAGCATTATCAGCTGGGATAAATGGCTTCTTCTAGATTTAATCGGGTTTTTACTCATTCAAAGAGTAGGCCCCAGCAATGAGGAGGTAGGCGGTAGGCCTAGTTAAAATGGAATCTATTGGTGCAGGCCTAGGCCTATATTGCCCTCAAATACTTCATAAACAGCAGCCAGCCTTGGCCCATGCATATTAGGTGACGTGGACTGGCATTGGTTAGTGTCAAACAATGTCATGTAGGTCTTCATGTTCTACGGTCACATCAGGGTTATCTAAATTGTTAATGTTTGTGTGTATGTTAATTTAGATTGCTTAGCATCTCCGTTGTTAGTTACCCTAGTTATTTTTTTATTTTGTATTTAAAAAAAAAAAAGGCATTTAGTTAGTCGCCAGGGCATAAATTGGCAACCTGGCGCCTGGGATTTTTCAACCCCTGCCTTAGACAAAAAAGGCATATTTTTATTTTGTTATAATTATTTTAGTATATAATTGCCACCTGGCGCCTGGGATTTTTCAACCCCTGCCTTAGACAAAAAAAAGCATTTTTAAATTTTTTAATATAATTGCCAATATTTGAAGTCTTAATTAATGGAGTTGAATACAGTAAACAGTTCCATCGCCTTCTAAATATTAAAAGAATTTGAGTGGAAGGGTTAAAGATCCATTGCAAGACTGAAGTCCAAAATGGGAAAAATGGGAAATCCAAAACATGTATTCTAGAAATTCCCATCAAACCGTTGGGCACATTGGGGAGTGGGTACATTTCCAGATTGCCCTAAAAGTTACGTAACAGCAGTTTTACAACTTTTTAAATGCGTGTTATTGATTTTATTTACCTGAATTTTACAGTCAAGATTATTAAGAACTACATTTACAACAAGTTATTTGTGTTGACTTACGGGCAGAAAGAATGCAAAAACCCCTCACTGCATCTTTCATGCAAAGCTGTGTTTCAAGCAAACTGCGATGACATAGATGCCTGAGCCTGAGGCTCCAAGGTCAGACTGTCAGAATCACTGTGCTTGTACTTATCTGATGAATGAATTGACTCCAATAATTTTATATTTTTTAGCAAAAGGCTATAAAAGTCCGTACAAGACACGTCAACACACTCACATTGATTGATTCCACAATTGAAATTGCTTTTTTATTGTATCGACTTTTAGCCTATTTTTTTTGTCTGTCCACAAGGCATTTATTTCTGAAACCCCCGTGTTCGATTGAAAAGGCCGCGTGACAGAGAGTACATTTAACCTTGCTATTACTTTCATCACAGCGAGCTAGAAATGAGTATTCTTTTTGCAAAAAGTCATTAAAAACACATTTTCATTAACCCATCACAATAACCTCGCAATCGCAATTGAAACGGAAACAAAAACCATACGTTCTTCTCCGAGACACTGCACTGTGACATGCGCAACTAAAATACAGGAGCACGTCTATAACACAAAACACACCCCACTCAAGGTCAGGCACCGACTGATAAGGCCCAACACGCGCCCGACTCGACTAGTAGACGTAGAGACGAGGCATTGCCAACGTGAGCAATACAAACTCCACTGGTGTATTGGTAAGATTGCTGCACACGGGCATTTTCAAATTACGGGACAAAACAGTGTCCCCAAAAACGTTTTGGGGACACCGGGACATATTACGAAAAAACGGGACTGTCCTGGAATTTCCGGGACGTCTGGTCACCCTAGTATAGTAGTAGCATGCGATGGAAGGATTTAAACAGAGATAGGAAGAAGGACGTAGCAAGCTGTTGGGTTATTCCAATCTATCCGAGATCTCATATAGAACAGAGAAGTACCGTAAGACACCACCAACACCGGGGTGATTCTGAACAGATGTTACACCTTTTTTGATTCCTTCATATTTTTTTAAGTGTTGATTATATATCTAAGATAAAAATATGCATTCATAAAGAATACATTAAAGATTATTATGTGTAAGTTTCATAAACAAAATCTCAAGAACTTAGGCCTAAGCCTAAAAAAAATAAATACCATTTTTCTATTTCTTCACATATTTGCTTCGTTCAAAATAGTTCATATAGCACGGGCATACTACTTTACCGACCCGGGGAAAAATATGTTTATATAGGGTGTATGTCTATATGTATTAAGTAGGGGTGTGCGAATAGTGATTTTTGGGTTCGAATACGAATATCGAATAGTACACAATAAAAAAGTCGAATATCGAAGTCGAATATCGAATAGTTGTCAAAACAGTGCGCACACATAAAAATAAAAATTTAGTTGTTTTTAAGATTTATTTATTATGGCTATTAATATTAATATTATTAATTAATAATAGGATCTTTGGTCCTAGGTCTACCCTAGGCAAAATTCAATGGCTAGCCCCTAGCACTAGGCCTAGACCTAGGTAGGCCTAGGCAGGGCCTAGGCCTAGCATTGTGCAAAGCACAGGGAATTAAAAACAATGTTCGTTGTTCTGACCTGTGGGGTTTTTTAATTTTTTTGCAATGCATACATTCGGCTTCGTTCCCTTTTGGCTTGAAAAATTACCAAATCGCACTTTTTTTGCTGTAGGCTAGGGCCTAGACTTTGAAGCGGGTAGGGCTAGGCTAGGCCTAGGGCTATGTCCGTTTAGGGCTCAAGGCCCGCTTCTTCTTCGTAATCTGTAAGCACGAGAGCCCTATGCGGGTTTTTACATGAGCATTTACCCGAGAAAAGACCATGTTTAGAACTTTTTCGCAAGAAAGATGAGGTTTGCATCACGTTTTCGGGGTAATTTCTACGTTCAACAACGTCGTGACAACGGTGACATCAGATGCTGTTGTTTGTCGAAGTTGGTACAGCTTGGTTTGGTTCGTACGACCGCTGAAACACGTTGCGCGGAGTTGACGATAGGGTGCGTCGATCGGTAATGTAGTTTTCTGCATACTAGCGGGAATTTCAAATCGAATACTTTGGGAATTCGAATACTTCGGAAATTCGAATAGTTACTATTCGAGTTTCGAATCGAATACGAATAGTAAATTATTCTCGAATACTTCGAAAATTTCAAATATTCGCACACCCCTAGTATTAAGGGAACTAAGCATCACAGAATAAGTTGTCACTGCCTGCTAGATACCTGCAAGCTAAAATCTACCATGCGGAGGACGCCGGGGTGATTCTGAACACATCTGTTTTTGTCAAATGTTCTGCTGTCAAAGGTGATAACCATAATATGAGAACATGTAGGCCTATAATACAAATTAATTAATTCTAGAACCTAATAAATAGGCCTAAGTAGGCTAGTTGAACATAAATGACAGATTATGGCTAGAGGTAGTGAAAAATGGTGATAACAAAATTAGCAAAATTTTTAAAATATCCATTTATTGCCCAAAATGTAATATTGTCGACAAATTACATCATTAGAGATGGAAAAAACACATTTTGAAAACGCGAATTACGCGAAATCTCGTGTATATCGCGAAATAACGAACTAAAAATTACAAAACTGGTCAAAACGGGAATTAACTTGCGAAATTAAACATTTTAGTGCTCAAAATGTTGGGGGGTGGTGGAGGTGCCGGTCCAGAATTTTTGTGAATTTTGGTGGAGGTGCCGGTCCAGACCGAACATTATGCGCGCAGCGGGCGGTACATCGTTTCGTGACGTCACGGGCTCCACGGAAATAGACCGCCAAAATAACGACGCGTATCACGGACTTTGCGGCAATAGTCCACCAAAATAATGGTGCATACAAATATTTATTTTTGCTTGGGAATCGATTCTGAATAGATTTGTGGGTCACAATGATCGATTCTAACGTATCGGAATTTATGTCATCCGTACTTAAAAGGCTTATTTTAAATTTTCATTAAAAAAAAATTATAGGTAGGCCTAGGCCTATTTATTTTATATTTTTTTATATATATTTATATATGTTTTTGACCATTTAAATGACATTGCAATAAACGCGAAATTTGGGTTTTATAAAACAAAATTTGGATTTTTATATCGCCATTTCTAATTACTTAATTAATTGGGTAAGATACTTTATTAAAGTATCTAGGTATAGGTAAAGATACTTTGGCTGAAATGGATCTAGATACAGGTAAAGATACAAGATACTTAGTAAAGTACCTGATAGATACATAGGTACTTTTTAATATAAATACTGATAACTAAATAAGTATGAATATGATAAGATGGCAAGTGATATGAGAACATCTTGAAGGGAAAAATAAGTTAATGAAAATATTACTACAACTTAACGTTGTGTGCACTTTGATACTTCCTTGTGATTGTAAACCTAGACAATTTGAAATGTTTTTAATATTTTTTTATTAACCTTTATATTACAGAAGTCATTTTGTGCCCAAATGGAAGAATATATTATATAAGCGTGGTAGTAGGCAAACCGGAAGCTTTACCTCACAGCCATAGTGAGAAATACCACAGCCTACCTCTATGTGTTGCAACTACCTGTGACACTGTAAGAGCGAGATGCAAAGACTTCAAATCACCGCAGTCTGGATATATCAAACCGGCACAAACAGACCAAGTACTACAACGTCCCCCAAAAATTAGGCCTACGCTTGTACCAAGCCTACCACAGTACCGTGAGCAGCACAATCCGAGGACTAGCAGGCCTGCACAGACTAAATACCTACAGCCTACAATCCAAACGGAACCCAATAGTAGGCCAAAGACAAACTCAGACAGTAGACCTAAGACTTCAAGTGGGTCAACACCACCACCAGCTCCTGTGAGTGTGTGGAACAAGCTTGAGACTGATCTACAGCCTAAGCCGTTCTGCTACCCAAACAGGTATGGACCGCTTGCCGTAGACGAAGAAGAGGAAAACTTTCCAACTCTTCCAAATATTTCAAACAAAAATCGTAGGCCTAAAAATCGTTCAACACATAGGCCCCCTACTGTCATACATAGGCCTACCTCAAAACAGGCCGAAACTGTGGTGGTTGGTGAAAACACGGTGGTCATCAGTGACTCTATGTTTACCGGATGTAAATTCCTATTAGACAAAGAAAATGGGCCTAGACCCTATCACCTAGACCTTCACCCAGGCATAATGCCACACCAGTTGGACATACTATTACAGCAGTCAATACCCGTCCCTGATGTGAAAGTTATGACAATCATCTTACACTGCGGAACAAACTCACTTGGCAAACAAAGCAATCGACAAATTGCTGATGCAATCTATCAGCTAGTTTCAACAGTGCGGAAATTATTTCCGAATGCACAGGTGGCATACACCAGCATTATATACAGAAAAGATGTACCGAAGAGTGAAATTGATGACGTCAATGAGGAAATCCGGTGGATTTGCACTACTTATGGCATAACCTACGTAGAATCAAACAAGTCAATTTCACAAAGTGATATAAGTAGAGGGGGACTTCATCCCAACAGGCAGGGTAGTGAAAAACTAAACACCTTGATTATGGAAATCATCTCCACACTAAGCTGGCGGCCAATGCTGCATCCTTCCGTCAGTGTCAATGTACCCAAGAACCACAGTCGCTACTCAGCACTCTCAGGTGTGGGTCAGCCCCAACCTCTGACTGCAATGAAAGCAGAGAGTCTGCCGCTGACAACAGCCGAATCTGCAAGTAACCTGCTCCCTAATCTAGCAAAACCATTTCCAATTCCAGCCCGCCACACTAACAATCCATCTAAGTCTACAAAGTCTCAGACTCCACTTCTTCAAATCCCACCACTACCACTCCCACTACCAACCTCTCCCACAGCTACCGCCATATCCCAGAATCATGTACCAGTACCTCTTCAAATGCATCCAAACAACACTACTCACTGCCAGAGGCCCACTGTAGTGGAAATAGAGGGTAATATTTTTCAAACCCCTAAATCCATCCCTCTTGCCCACTGTGTGGCGGCCGACCTCAGCATGTACAGGGGCATCGCTGTCTGCTTTAAAGATAGATTCGGCCATGTCGAGGAACTCGCCAACCAGTACAAAGGGGTTGGTGAGATGGCCACTCTGCACTCTAAAAGGAGACTACTATTCTACATGATAACGAAATATAGATCACAAGACAAACCGCTGGTAAAAGACCTCCTGAATTCGTTGAAGCAATTAAGAGATTTTTGCTATTACTATCACATACCGACTGTAGCCATGCCGCGAATTGGGTGCGGCGGCCTCGACAGAATGCACTGGCCATTAGTCAAGAATATAATCAAAAACGTCTTCAAGAAATCGAAAACCCAAATCTTAATATATAGACTTAAAGCTAACACAAGTGAGTCAGCAGCCCACAACACCGAGGAGCCAATTGGCGGCATCAACGTGCAAATGCTAAGTCCTGCGGCCATCACCGAAACTCTAGTGGGTACAGCGGAAATCACTGCCCCAAAACGCGGAATCTTCGCTTGATCAAGTACTAAGCCCTGCTGATGCCGCTGCGACTTCAGAAGCTGCAACGTTGACTGCTGCCCACTACACGGAGTCCCCACCCGCCCAGCGGCAGTCCCCCGAACTCCAACCGATGCAGCAGAAGCTACTGCGCCCTACGCGGAGTCTCTGCTTGACCCATCACTGAGCCTAGCTATTGTCGCTGAGACATCCGAGACGGCTCACACTTCTACTTGTAACCAGGACACTGTGTTGTCAAAAACGTTGGAGGAGGAGCCAGCACCGGTGCATTCATCTGAAACGTCCGCCACCTCAAATTGCGTACAGGGCACTGTTATGTCAGGTACCTTGGAGGAGAAGCCAGCACAGCTGCATTCATCTGGGACGCCCGATACCTCTAATTGCGTGCAGGGCAGTGTTTTGTCACGTACGTTGGAGGAGAAGCAAGCACAAGTGTTATCGTCTGAGACGGCCCTCATCTCCACTATTGAACAGGACACTGTACATTCCAGTACAATTGAAGAGAAGACAACACAGGTGATATCATCTGAGACGGCCTTTACTTTTGGACAGGATGCTACACCAGCTCCTAGAAGTCAAGCAACTTACTTCCACAACATGACAACCCGAAGTAGTGGTATACGTCAGTTTTCCAATTGTAATTATCAACAATTACGGGAATAATGATAAGTGAGGGTCTCGGTCAGAAACTTAAAATTCAAAAACCATGGTCCCCCAGAGAGTTAGTTGAAATTCTTACTGATCATTATCGGAAGAAACAAAACAGGCATCACATAAATGTTAGATCTCCACCACTCCATTTAAAGTCATCTAAATACATCAATAAAAAATCCAAATCTAAGCCTAGTTGACTAGCTACACCAACCCATAATGCCTTTATTGTAACTAATAAAAACACAGATAATAAAACTCCCCACATTAGCCTAAACACACTAACTTTCTCACACCCCATAGACATGCCAACAACCATGCCCTCCTATTCTATAAACTCTCAATCCCAAAAATCAAACCTTAAAAAACAACCAAACAAGCAAAATGTTTCTAAACTATCGGCTAATATAACAATCCTAAGTCTAAACATCCGCTCCATGCGCAATAAAATGGAAGAGCTAGAAACTCTGATCCATAATAACTCAGCCGACGTAATATGTATATCTGAACATTGGCTCGAATCATCAGAAATCAACCTCCTCTGCATACCAGGTATCTCTAACATAAGCATCTATTGTCGACCAACCCATAAACATGGCGGGGTAGCTATATTTGCGAAACCTCATCTTAACATAGTTCCTCTTCCACAACTTCAATTAATATGCTCAGAATTTGACTTTGAATGCACTGGATGTTGTTTGAAACTAACCAACTCACAAATTATGATATTTTCAATTATATATCACCCAATGGAGATGTAAATCTCTTCTTGGACAATCTCCAGGATACCCTTGTTAAAACAACCAAACAATTTCCAAAAGCAGAAATTGCTCTTTGCGGAGATTTCAACATTAACATGTTATTAAAATCTACCGCACAGACACGCCTCCTAGACATGATCGAATCTTTTAACATGGTTGCTTCCATCAACACTCCTACTCGTATACTTGGCAATAGTAGTACCCTCCTTGATAATATATTCACTTCACTGAATCAATCCTGTTATAATACCAAACTATTGCATCCACACTTCTCAGATCATGCAGCCATTCTTCTAGAAATTAAATCGCAAGAGCATTCCTCCCCACAATTTAGCGAAAAAAGGAAATTCAATAAAACAAATATCAACTTTTTCCTAAAGCTACTCGATGAAGAAGAATGGCCTAATACATACTCGGACGCAAACGATGCACTAAATACCTTCCTAAATACATTCCTAAGTCTTTTTAACAAAGCTTTTCCTAAAACTCGTCAAAACACAACAAACCTGACCCAAGTCCTTGATTACCAAAGAGCTACGGAAGAAGGCAAACATCTCAGAAATCTATATCAGATGCATAAACTACACCCTCCCAGTTCAAACTACTCTGACGATTATAAAGCCCTCAAGAAAATTCACTCCTCAAACTTAGAAACACCAAAAAACAATTTTATTCCAAAAAAATTGAAAGGGCTGACAATAAAGCAAGAGCATCATGGCAGCTAATAAAATCACAATCTTTAGCCCCACAATCGCGTGATGACCTTTTGCTAAACATAGAAGGCTCACTAGTGTCAGATCCGAACATAATATCAAACTATTTAAATAACTACTTTATAGAAGCGGGAATTAAAAACAGACCACAACTTCATCATAATATTGCAATGCCCCCCACAACAACAATCCCTCAAATCACTCAGTCAATGTTTCTTTTCGACACCACCTCAACAGAAATTGCAAAATTATTAAATCGTTAGGTAACAAACAATCTTCCGGACTAGACGATGTCCCCACTGCAATTTTATCAAAATGTTACAAATCCATTTCCATTCCCCTATCATTAATAATAAACAAATCATTTGAAACTGGTATTTTCCCTTCAAAGCTGAAAGAAGCTAAAGTTATTCCACTTTATAAGAAAAAGGGTTCTCTAAACGACCCAAACAACTTTCGCCCAATATCTCTTCTCTCTTCCTTCTCAAAAATCTTTGAAAAAGCCTTTTATGCCCGCTTAACCTCTTTATATCCAAGCACAATATAATATCACTAACCCAACATGGTTTCCAAAAAGGCAAATCAACTACCACAGCTATTTTTTCACTTCTTACAACTATCCACGATGCACTTGATAAAGGGGACGTTCCCATAGGGATTTTTTACGATCTTAGTAAAGCATTTGACACCATCGATCACTCTATCCTACTATACAAATTAGAATCAATGGGAATCAGAGGCCAGGCCCACTCCTGGATCTCCTCTTACCTATCTGACCGGTCTCAAATAGTCGAAATCCGCAAACTCAAAAATAACACCTACCACCCTTTTCATTCTCAACCGTGATCCTGAAAAGTGGTGTCCCACAAGGAACCATTCTTGGACCACCCTTCTTCCTCCTTTATGTCAACGATATGCCAGAATGTTTCACCACTGGTATACTAACACAATACGTCGATGATTTCAGCCATATATTCACAGCACAAAAAGGAAAGTCTTTAGAACGCCACTCTCACAAATGTTCAACGAACAAACTCTGATAATGTCACAATCTGTACAAAACCTCCTTTCTCTTCAACCGTCAAAAACGGTGTATTTAAACTTCCACTCACAAGTTCCACCCACCGAAAGCCTCCTCATTCGCATCTCATCTAAGAGCATTGCCTGCTCTGACGCCATCAAGTTCCTGGGTCTACATATGACTGACACTCTTGATTGGACAGACCACATAGACGCTGTTTGCTCAAAGATAAAGAGTGGATGTTTCCTCCTCAGAAGAATTAAAGCCCTAGTCAGCCACAACGTCCTTATTCTCATATACCATGCTCACATCCACTCACACATATCATACGGACTTATTTTCTGGGGAAACTCGCCACAAGCTATAAGAGTTTTTAGATTACAAAAACGGGCCATTCGAATTATAGTAGGAGCCTCTTGGCGTACCTCGTGCAGAAATATCTTCCCCACCCAAAAAAATCTTGACCTTAGCAAGTACTTTGATACAACTTGCAGCAGTCTTTGTCAAATCAAACCCTCACCTCTTCAAATTAAACTCAACGATTCATGACCATGATACACGATCGCAATCAAAAATTCATGTCCCAACTCATAATACAACGCGTTTCTCCAAAGGACCTCATTACCAATGTCTAACAATCTTCAATCATATACCCCCAGAAATTAAAAATATACAATCCCTAGACTCTTTAAATATACATTGAAATCATTTCTTATAAAGCGTTGCTTCTACACCATCAATGAATACCTTCATCCAGCTGACGTTTAACTTAATCTTGTGCCCGAAAATATAAATACCCCACCCATAGCTTTACACTCAACTTTCCTTCACACTCCTGAAACTACTATGTATTTTCATGAATATAATTTAATATAAATAAACAATTCAATAAAAAAAATAAGTATTATGTATAGAAATAGAAGGAAAGATATTATGAAATTATGAAATGTATATTTTAATGTATATTTTTTATAAAATTGTTAACAATTATGTATTACTCTCCATAGGCTAGGCTATTCACTTTCTCTAAAAAGAGTTATACTTATGCAATGTATGAGTCAAGGTGAATAAAGTTATTGTTATTGTTATCCCTAGTTTAAAAAAACGAAATTTTAGTTGCGAGATCAATATTATTTGTTTCAATAATTATTTGTCCATTAATTTGGAGAATCAATATTGACTTAGTTTTATTCAATGCCAACAATGTTTCAAACATGCTATCAGTTAGCCTGTTCTTAAAAGGGTAAAATATTCCCTACCCCCACTCCCCCCTGGACTGAATGCCCTAAATGCCCAAAACAAAAGTAGGCCCTATATAAACAGTACGGTACTACTCAAGAAATTGATTAAATTTAAGATTTATGCATTTATAAGAAATTATTTAGAATGTTATTACCACCTATGGATCATGAAGAGAATTTGGCCTAGAGATCGTAAAAGGCGAGAAAAGAGAAAAAGTCTATCTCGGCAACATCAGCCACAGATGATAGAGTACACTACGTGGGTGTACTCTACGTATTATCTGTGCATCAGCTATGTAGGGAAGTGTTTTACTTCCCAAAACTAGAGGCGAGCTCTGGCCAGGGACATGAAATACTTCCCCCATATCCTTTAGGCTCTACGAAATTAGGATATCCAAGATCAAGTAGGTCTGAGTGGAGCATTATGGTCTAACAGTTGTGACCAAATAAACCAAATCAAGAATTTTATTAATAATGTGCATATTAAAATTTAATTAATTTGTCAGAAAGTATTTTGTATCTTTTTATCTGAACTTGCTGAAGACACACAAAAAATAGTATATCTAGATACAGGTACAGGTACAAATTTTTATTTGTATCTAGGTATAGGTAAAAGTACACACAATCTAGATACATTATCTAGGTACTCCCCAACACTGATGGCAACGTGTGTAAGAAACTGTTGTATTGATCTTGAAAACTCCTTGCGTACACATCTCTACAACCATACAATAAAGTCTAGCATATCAATTCAGTCTGCTTTTTTCTCACGAATCCATTGATGTGTTCAGATTCACCCCAGGATGAACGGGTGCCAAGCTATCATGGAATACAAGTCAGTGTTCATATTCACCCCACCCCGGGGTGAATATGAACAAACAATGTTTATATATTTAAAAAATATATGTAGTACTTGTACAAATGCAATTAGATGATATTATCTTGTAGTAAGACTTTTGCAAAAAAAATTAGCCTCTTCCATCTATTGCCATTGGTATTAATATTATTGTAACTAGGAAAACGCTAAAGTCCCGCCGCGTTGATGGATGAGCGTTTTTTTGTAAGTTTTTTGTTTGCGTTTTGTGCGTTTGTTCGCACTTTTCCTTTGTAAGTGCTTTTTGAATGCATTGTAGGTGATTGTTGTCAAGTTACTATTGTTACTTGTTAATTGGTATTATAAACTTCAAAAAACTCATATTAAAACCTTTATTTCTGTGGATTCTGACTAACTTTTTCAACTTTTTCTTTCAAAAGGTACTACATCACCATAACCTTAATGTCCATGTGAAATCTGAACGTTGTAGCCCCACCCGTTTGGTCAGAATTGGCCCAAATGTGACGAAAATATCGCACTAAAAATTGAAAAACTAATATTAAAACCTTTATTTCTATGGATTCTAGCTAACTTTTTAACTTTTTCTTTCAAAAGGTACTACATCACCATAATCTTAATGTCCATGTGAAATATGAACGTTGTAGCCCCACCTGTTTGGTCCGAATCGGCCCAATTGTGACGAAAATATCGCACTAAAAATCGAAAAAAATCGTAATAGTACGATATTCATGAGAAATATTTCTTCGATTGTACCCAAAAACAATACACCTCTAAGTTCAGAGAAAACGAAGGTCCGGTCAAATTTTCATCAAGATCGCATATGCCGTTTGCCGGTAGAGAGCAAACAGACAGAAAAACAGAAAAAAAAAGAAAAAAAAACACCCAAGCTAAATTTTTTGGGGGTCAGTGAAATTGAAGTCTTTGCTTCTGCTCGCTACGCTCATCCAAAAATGAGTGGATAAGTGTTCAGCATCACCCCGACTTACGGTACCAAAGAAGTCCAAGGTTACTATCTACCAGACCTACTTTGTTCCAATACTGACATATGCAGCAGAGAATTGGAATATGACAACAGTGGATGAGAGCCTTGTGCAGAGGCTGTAGATATGAAGTTTTTGAAAAGCATTGTAGGTAAGACTAGATGGGACCGAATACGTACGGAATTAGGATATCCAAGATCAAGTAGGTGTGAGGAATTTAATGGAGCAAATTGGAGAGAGAAGTGGTTCGGACATGTCCAAAGGATGGAAAGAGCGAGATTACTTATAAAGATAATGGAATTGGAAATTCCAGGTAGGAGACCAAGGGGCAGACCATAACAACAACGGCAGAATAGTGTAAGAAAAGATATGGAACAGCGAGGAGGAGACTGGAATGTGGTGGCAGGACAGAAGCAGATGGAGAGGCCTGTCTTCAATGCCGACCCAATGCAGAGTTGGACGTGGCAACAGATAATGATGATCCAGTATGCAAATTTGTGTTTAAATTAAGCTGTACACTTGAAATAAATGAAAACCAAATTAGTCGAGCCCACTTACAGAGAACTCTCTTTTAACAAAGTTCTGGATTTAACAAAGTAGTTTTAAAGCTTGTTGATTAAAAAAATAGCATTTGTAAAGTGACTCTGTTTTAACAAACTTCTTTTTTACCAAAGTAAAAGTCAGTTTTTGTCAAGTTTGTTATAAGTGGGCTCGACTGTACACTGATTTCACTCATCTTGAATTCAAAAATCAATGAATTAATTTAGGAATACACGTACTGGAAATCATAGATTTATTCTATTTATGTTATCTTGTGAAATTTGAAATGGAGTTATAAAAACTACAAAGCTGACCGCCT
This sequence comes from Sweltsa coloradensis, assembly GCA_024449915.1. Taxonomy (NCBI): domain Eukaryota; kingdom Metazoa; phylum Arthropoda; class Insecta; order Plecoptera; family Chloroperlidae; genus Sweltsa; species Sweltsa coloradensis. Next base: position 585,924 of record JAMZAV010000405.1, on the reverse strand, counting down.
AAACTCGTCTCCGCGCCAGCCTCAGCGATTCCTCTTAAGAAAACTATATTATTACAGGCGCGCTATATAATGACTAGAGGTAATGAGAAATGTTGGTGATGAAAAAACCCAAATTTTGTTTAAAAAACCCTAATTTTGCGTTTTTTGCAATTACAAAACTTTTGCCAAAAAAGAAAAAAATGCACTGTTATTTCGGTGGACTATTTTCGCGGAATCCGTGATACGCGCCGTTATTTTAGAGGTCTATTTCCGTGAAGCCCGTGACGTCACGGTACCGCCTATCGCACACGTAATATTTGGTCAAAACCGGCACCTTCAATATCGCCTCACATTTTGCACAATAAAAGGTTCAATTTCGCGATTTAATTCGCGTTTTGACCAGTTTGATACAATTTTGTTTGTTATTTTGCGCTATACGCAAAATTTCGCGAAATTCGTGATTTCAAAATATGTTTTTTCCATCTCTAAATGAAGTAATTTGTCGACAATATTACATTTTAGGCAATAAACAGGACATTTAAAAAAAAAATGCGAATTTCGTTATCACCATTTTTCACTACCTCTAATAATGACAGTTAAAAATCATAATCATTTACCTCACCTACACTAAAATGTTTCATAATTTTAATTATTGATATGTGTGCTGGATTACAATTTGTTTGTTTGCAACAAATGGTCCCACCTGTTATCCTCAACCACCTGACTTGTGGCCGGAGACTTCTGTGCACCCCTGGACTTGCGTGACTTGCGCCCGGCAGCCGTGTCAGAATCACCGCCTTCCTCGTCCGCAGCAGGGAAGCTGTCCGACTCCTGGAAACATCGTGCATACCTATGTAGGTAGGCCTACTGAACCTCCTTTCTGTGAGTGGGGATTGTAGGCCTACTGTATGAATTTTGCTGCTGATGTTAACAATTAACTCGCATGCAGCATTTACTTTCAGCATGACCCTACCACTGGTTGGTCTAGTAACTTTTGTGATTGTGTGTAGACAGTGGCGTAGAAACTATTTTTTTAGTAGTCGACTACGAGGTTGGGTGGGCAAACCGGGGCCTGGGGCAAAGCCCCAGCCGCCGGAGGCTTTTTCGCCGCAGACGAGATTTTTTTAAAAAGATGTCCTTGATAAGTGGCCTAAAACATGTTTTCAGGCAAATTTTAATTATGAATAAGGGTTACATTTTGAAGCTAATATTGCATTGAAGATTGATTACCTGACTGAAATCGGTCGACAGTCTGCTTGGGAGTGAAAACACTGCACACAAAATATAATGAATATTGGTCAAAAATCAGATGGCTAGTCTAGTCTCGCAAATCACGTCTCTTACTGAATCTTTCAAAAAATGAAAACAAAAACCTTCCTTTTTGTTTGCAAGCCCGACTGTAGTAAAAATCCTAAAAATCAACCAACAAGCTATAAGTTAGCAAATGGCACCTATACCTGGCTTGACCTCCCCACCTAGTACGTAGGCTTACACTGTCATATTCTGCTGAGCTGAGAAGCACAATTTCTTGGGTACACAACATTTTAATTTATGTTAAGTTAAGTGTGGCTTGTTGGTCTTGTGGTTAGCATGTCTGCTTCCAATGCAGAAAGTCCAGGAGTCGATTCCCGCTAAAGTCAGAAGTTTTTTAACTTCTGATTTGGACTTAAGTCTATCAGTTCTTTTATTAGCAATTTGTAAACGGTGAATTTGGAGCCGTCCTAGCAACGAGGCACATAATAAATTCAAAGTTGTTCTGAATCGGCCTTGTTGATTCCGTCCGGCGTTGATCCGGGGGTGTTCGTTCGCACTGTCCATACCACTGATTGCTATGTAGTATATTTCCTATTAAAAATATTGATCTTTGGTTGGTTTATCGCTCATTTGTCGGGGCCTACAAGGTTGCTTTGGTTTACTGTCCCCCATTGAAAATCAGTTACAGTATAGAACTGAGTGGGTATAGGCCCTACTCTGAATATGAATTTATTTATTTATTTTAGGGGTGTGCGGGGACCCGAAATTTCGGGTCGGGTCGGATATTTTGTGTCATACCCGATTACTATACCGAGTTGGAAAATTCGGGTCGGGTATTTGCCGCTCGGGTTTGAATTTGTTGGTTGAGCCAGCGTGAACAAGGTCTATGCTGAAGAAGTTCGTAAAACTCCGTTAGATCGCAGCACTGGCAACAAGTCGAAGCATCAAGTAGAAGGTCAAAGTTTCTAGCCAATGAACGCACGGAATCGTTTCGGAATATCGATTCATGTCATGTACCACTCCCCTTGGCACTTCCTGCGACTTGTTGAGCATGGTTTAGGCCTAAGTCACGATTCACGTTTTGGAAATGTTTTACAAGCACGCTGAGCACTACTACATTTACGTAGGGCTATTGTACTTTGTTTAAATTGTTAAATTGATATTCTTCGTGCTAGAATGGATGTAGAAGACGCGAGAGTGACGTGGATGGAGATGTTGAAAGTGACGATTTACGTACCGGTACTCCTAACCCTACTATCAAGTCGGCGATATGGCTCCACTTTGTCAAATTGGCGAATTCCCAATCTAAGTGTAATTATTGCAATGCAATTTTAAGAAACCTTTACGGTAATACGACGTGCCTCCAACGTCATTTAAAGAAGCATCCGTCCCAGTTCAATAAATTCAAAGTAGAGGACGAGAAAAGGAAAAATGATAGGGAGTTTCAAAGACAAGCAACTAGGGCTAGGCCCTAGACCTACGACCGCGGGTTCCAAACCCAAAGGCAAACAGACGAAGCTAAACGAACTGTTCAAAAGTAAACAGCCCTTGCCCTCAACTCACCCTACAGCAAAAAGAATAACAAGTTAAGGATTTGATCTCTTGTTCTATAGGCCCTAGAGGCTAAGGCTAAGGCTAGGCCTAGGCTAAGGCTAGGCTAAGCCTAGGCCTACATGGTTTTGATGGTATTTGGCACTTGGGCCTAGGGCTTTTGAATAACATTTGAATAAGTATCCGAACCCGAAAATTATCCGATATCCACGGGTATTTCAATACCCGAACCCGAGCCCGACCCGAAATAAAAAGTGCTGCCCGCACACCCCTAATTTATTTAGGCCTAACCCATTCCAAGAAATACTCACATCAGCACTTTCAGACTTCTTTTTCTTTTTCTTCTTTTTTCCTTTCTTTTCCTCACTGCGAGCTTTACGTTTCTTTCCCTTCTTACGCTTGCGAGAGTCGTCCTCTTGCTCGAGTTCATCATCATCTTCAACCTGAAATTAAGTCAAGATTAAGCACTGAATTCAATTCTAAATATTACGCCTAAATACTAAATAGGGATCATGTTTAGATTGGTTTTAGGTACTTTACTTTTAACATTCATTGAATAAGCTATCTGCAACTCAAAGCAGCAAGACATTCCGCCAAAAAATGGGGGCGCTTCACTCAGTGTGTTTGCATTTGTTGAGACGGGGTACACAAAGCTGCACTGTAGCTAGAACAGACCGCGGTCCTCCAAGTTAGTCTAGCTAGGGAGGGTTGCCACCATTAGCACAGAGAAAGGAAGGGATGCGTACACGTAAGGTGGTGGTGGATGGTGGAATATTGACGTAGGTGTGTAACCGCACGGCCTGTGCAAGTCTCATTTTGGCCCTCAGCCGGAGAATTTTTCATTTTTATTTTAATATATTTGCATATGATAAGGTTTAATTGTAACAGTTAAGGCATTTAATTGGCTAAGTAAATTTGCATATTGCTTACAAATGTACGTGATGTCACAGATCACAAGTAATAAGTCAGTAGCCACTCTAGTTGTGCAAGTGCAGCTGAGAGTCAATGTATTTGGTTAATTTCACCGATGTTTTTGAGATAGGGAGTACAGGTAACGGGATCTCCGAACCACCCTGCAGTAGAGAAGCTGGAAAGTTGAGTTTGGCACCGCAAATGTGGTGTTTTGGGCTCAGGAATGTGTAGCCTAGCCGACACATCCCCTCGCTCCTCCGGTCCTCGTCGTGGCCTTGGCCAATGACAAGCACGGACGCTGGCCGAGCCAGCTAGGCAGTGAAAATGCGAGTGAAGTCGAATTCTCGTCCAGAAAGCGGAAATACGTAGGCAACCCCTAGACCAATAACAGCCCTTAGTTTGAAGTTCGCGGGTGGTGAGACCCAATCACAGGGCAGAGTGAAAAACCAACGGAAGTAGTCGAAGCAAGTGTGTTTCGAGCAAAGGATCGTCCACTACGCACATCACCGGAGAAGACGGCGGTTGACTGCAAGTAGAGTGCATCTTTTAACCAGTGTTTCTGGAAGCATGGGTATTTTCGCGAAAGTGGGGAGTAATCCCAGGATGGGTTTGTACCTCCTGCTGAGGTCGAGCTACATCTCGCGTGTATAACTATGTTTTTCTCAAGTAAATATCAATAATCTTCGTGATAGCCGAGTAACGTGCTAGCCACATGGCGAGTGTTCAATAGCCATGCGCGAATAACGACGACATCGCAATTACTATGGTAAATTCTTATATCTACACCATACGGAGTGACATGCGAGTTCAGTAAGAGTGTTTCAAGGTTTTCCGGTCTTTTCGAAGTAAGTTGACTTGGTATGTCCAACACGTGGGACTACCCGGGTCACCTCTACATCACCGTTTGGACATCCACTACACTACGCAAGTAAGATAAATAACCCATAAGTTGCAACCCCCCCCAAATTGTTCGAGACCCAGAGAACTTCGAGTTCATCTGAGGGCCTAGGCAGTCTCTTAGGAAGGTCGGTAAATCGGCCAGTTCACGATCACGTGACCCCGATACCACGGCAAGCGCGGACACAGGGCCCTTCCGTAGCAGAGATCTACCGTCGGCCACCCCTCTCCCCGGCCGCTCCCGTGCAAGGCACTTCCAAGATGGCGACGTCCTCCCCCTCCCCCTCTACGAACAACGATAGGCTACGAATCTTCGTATTATAATAAGCCCTATTCTTAAGGATTGTGTAACCAGGGTATTAATTATTATTTTTATGTTTTCTTATCTTGCATGAGTTGGATCCAACCCCTAAATTAAAACAACCCGGATGTCAGTAGTTAGCATGTCACAAATGTTACAATATAACGCCACTGCTTTTAAATTGTTTCACTCACTGAGTTAGCATGAACATCCTAAAATCCTCCTTATAAGTCAATTCTCAGCCTTCAGCAGTTCTCAACTATCTAATTCTTAAGTAGCAACTAGTACAGGACAAGCAGGAACGTCGAGCGACCACCGGACGAGTGCAGCCCTGGGAGTGGAGCGGCTCAGCACTAGCGTGCCAGGTCAGGTACCTCTTCTGGACCCGCGAGGGCAGAAGTTGTATGTTGTTGCATCACCGATCCGCCACTGTACATGTTTGTGTTTGTTTTGCTAGGGCTAGATTTTTCCATTCCGCGTGTAGAACACATAGAATTCGTGTTATTTGTCAATCCAATCTTTTGTTTTAAAACCCGTTATAAACGTATGCAAAAACCCCGAGATAATAAAAATAGCACGTTTGTAAACAGTAGGTTCAAGTCAAGGTTAGAAAACTTATCAGCGACGATTGACGATTCATCGCGGAACCTTAAGTTAGGACCTAGGACGAGTGTGCAGCGACAGGTGTAAGAAATGGACAGAAAAACACTTAAAAACACCATTACTGCAACTGGGTAATTCAGAGTTAAACTGGAATTTTCCTTGGACTAAAATAATGTCATTCCCTTGTATAAAACTCCAAGGGAATGACTATTTTTGATGTCCAAGGGAATGAGAAATTTAGTGTTATGATGCCCAAACATTTGAAGGGAAAATGTGACAAAGTGATGCAATACCACATTTCATTGTGCATTCTACTCAGCATCATCTGCAGTTACTACTGTCTAAAAAGGCCTATTCTAAGTGATACTTTTGGTGTCCAAGGTAATGACTAGTAGGCCTAGATAGTACACTCTCCTGATAATATCTTCAAAGTATTAAATTACAACCAATTGCCAGCAAACTGTTTGACTCTCATCTGCTCTGTAAAACACACTGCCTGCTAAACTTTATAAATATGTGTGGCAACAGCAGGAGAGCCAACTCAAACATAACAAATATACTGGTGTTCAAGATCCATCCAGGGACCCAAGTTTTGAATCAAAACGTCAATAATTTTTCGACGTTTTGAGTGGTCACGTGATCTGATAACGTCGATTTCATCAAAAAGCTAGTTTTGAAATCAAAACGTCTATTTTTTGACGTCCCACAACGTCTTTTTCTACCCACGGGAAAATAGTTTGTGGGACATGCGTGGGATGATGCTTTTTGACGGGACGCCCTCTCAATATAATATACTTGTTCGTACTAAGCTTGTTTTTAGAAGGCTGTGGTTAAATTCGAACACTTGGGACTTGGTATTTGGCGCTAGGCTATTACGATGTGTTTGGCATTTTCATTTTATGAATGAACTAATTAATCTTGATTTCATGGCCCCTCACTACGCTAAGGCTTACGCCCTACATCAAATTAGGGCTAACTAGGTCGAAAGCCTATTAATAGGCTAGGCCTAGCACCTTGGACCTAGGGCCGCCTTGGAAAGGCCTTGGCCCCAAGCTCTTGTCAACATTCACGACACCTCGCGTTTTATTTACCTTTTAGCATGCATGCGAGTTATTTCCACGACGCATCTTTGTAATATTCATGTTATGAAGCGTTGAGTTTTGCCGATTCAAATCGTGTATTGATGAAATAAGATCTTCTGGCTGTTCAAATGCACGTTGATTGTATTTAATAGGTTATGTTCGGCACTGCGTTGGGAGAACGTAAACAAACAAGGAAATGCAAAGACATTGGGTAAACAAGTAATATGTACAGTAGGCCTATCTTTGTCTGAGGTCTTTGGGTGAACGGACATACAATACTCGTATTTGATTGGTCCAGAATTCGGCAATGTTCGGCTAGCGGGAGAGATAGCTGACGGGAAGAACAGCAAAGCAAGTTTATCTCACAACGTCAGTAGAAAGATTCAAAAATAGCATTTAGTCAAACCACAAAAAATCGACGTTATCAAGTGACGTTATGAAAGTGACGTTTTTATCAAAACGCTTATTTCAAAACTTGGGCCCCAGGGGAATGACATTTTTTTATAGGACAGACTTTTTGACCTTGAAAATCATATATCAGTGTTGATTACTTCTAGTATGGCATAAGTTCACAAGTGTGAAATTGTGAATTGAATGCAAAAAAAAATATAGAAAATGTTTGATAGAAATCTACTTAAATACAGATTTACGTTTCAAATTATGTGTTTAGGACACCCAGGGAATGACAATTTTGACCATAGGGCCTATTTGATCAAATTTGGGGTAATAATTGGAACCAAATAAAAAAAGTAGGCCTAATGGTGTTTTCAAATTAAGAATTTGTCCGTTCCTTTTTTTTCTAGTACACATAGAAATATGGTTTTAAGCATGTTATTAGGCCGGGACAAGAAAATTCCAGTTTAACTCGGAATTACCCAACTAAAACCTATTTCAAGTAAATATTTCTAATTCTATTGCAACACAAAGTTTGTAGGCCTACTTTGTAGTATTTTATTTTCTGCGCAAACAGCACGTGACGTCAAGATTTGAGTCTAGAGCTTTGTTGACCAATGTCAAAGTTGTTTAATGTCTTTGGATTAAGAATAAATTGATTGCTTTCTAGATTAGGCTTAGGCTTACACAGTCAGTTATCACCGTTTGGCATCACCATATTGGCAGATTCGTAACAACAGCTAACAGTAGGGACGAATACGGCTCGTTTTCCCCGCCATTATTATTGGTGCAACTTTCAGCTTACTTTTATAAATGAAAATCTTAGGCTATCTAGGCCTAAATAATAAAAAAATATGATTAACGTAGGCCCTATTCAGAATGAAGTCCTTAATGTAGTGAAGTGATAAATAAAGTTAAGGAACATTCCTATTATTTTGGGGGAATAGGCCTAGCCTATATTAAATTTGATGGCCTAAAACACATTTTATGTAAGGCGCCCTTTGGGCCTTTGTATCCAAGATGACAGTGAAATATGAAGTCAAAAGCCATTTTATTCAATTCCGGAAGCCTAAAAGTTCTAATGGCTGTAGGAATGGAAATTGGAAAGGGCTCATGAAAAAATAGGCCTAGGCCTAATAATAATAATTAGATCCAACTTGCCAAGATTTTGTAAAATTTCAGGACTTTACTTACTAGAGTAGGTAGACCATTATTGACATTACGCATTTCAACATAAAGAACACTGTCAAGTCAAGTTAATGATTACGACCCCAATGTCCGTGGCCTTGGCGCATGGGACGGGAAAAGTGACTTAGTGACACCTAGTGATGGGAATTTTCATGAAAAAAAATAATCTTGAAAATTTTCAAGGTTTGTTAATCTGTTATTTGAACTGTATTTTACCATATTATAAATTAAAATAATTTATTTCTATCTAGGATGTAGGCCTACAGTGGGACTCAGGCTGAGGTGGAATAAGTCTAATATAGGTATGCAATATCTTGTTGATTAGGTAATTTTATTCTTGCAATTTGCAAATAGCGAAATAGGCCTACATTATAAAAATAATTGTTGAGACAAAAATGTTGAATATTGAATTGGGATAGTATCCAACATGAATGATGGAAACAAAAGCAATATAAAACATAGAATACGAACACACACTTAAAAACAATTAACCAAGGTCACTTACATAAAAACAATTGCGAATTTTCGAGTAACACTTCCTTACTCTTCCTCAAGCAGAGGCTAACTGACGTCCGTGCGCTCTTCTCTCTTCGGGCTGGCGGGCAGGTTTAATGTTGACAGGGAGGGGGTGGCTGCGCGCTCTGTTGACGTCTGGTCGAATTATCGGGATCCACATGGGGTGGAAATCAAACGACGGCTGGCTGACAGGGGGGGGGGGCTGCATGCCATCACAGCAGCCTCCTTTATTTTCCTCTTGAAGACGTCTTCTTCTGATAGAAGGGCCGATGTGTTGTTCCACATGATCATGTGTGAAGTTTCCTCCACGTGGTTAGCGATAAGGGAATTCTGTGCATTGGAGGTTACGTTGCGTTGGTGCTCTGTCAAACGAACGTTGAGGGGGCGTTTGGTTTCACCAATGTAAGTCCTGTCACAATCGCACGGGATTTCGTAAACAACGTTACGGGCTTGCTGGTCGGTATTATAGGGTTTGGTCTTACACAGTTGTTTACGAAGAGTGTTGGAGGATTTAAACACTGTCCGAACGTTGAACCTATTAGCTATGCGCCGGAATTTCTCCGAGAATCCGGGAATGTAATTAACAGCTATGGTTTTATAGGGCTTAGTAGTGTCACCTCCGGGTTTGTTTTCTTCGCGAGGGTCTTTAGCTAGAATAGCTTGAACAAGCTCAGGAGGGTAGTCATTGGCTGCAAAGGTAGAGAGGAGAACCGATTTCTCGGTCTGCAACTCGGTATGGTTAGAACAATGTGTGTAAGCCCTCTTTGCCAGACACGAGACCACACCCCTTTTCACGTGAAGTGGGTGATTGGAGTCAAACCGGATGTAAGAATACGAGTTGGTGGGTTTTCTGTACACCGTGGTCTTGAGTTTGACTGTGTTGTCGGGGGCGGTTACTTTGGATAATAACACATCCAGGAAGGGCAGGGACCCACAGGCTTCAGTTTCAACTGTGAACTTGATGTGTGGGGACTGAGAGTTGATGTGGGTTAACATAGTATCAACCTGATTTGCATGTAGAATGGCAAATACGTCATCAACGTAACGACGCCAGATGAGTGGAGCGACAGGGGAGGTGGAGATGGCTAGTCTCTCTAAGTTCTCCATGAAAACCGAGGCCAGGAACGGACTTAGACAAGACCCCATGGCGAGGCCAGTCTCCTGTAGGTAATAACTATCCCCGAACTGCAGGTAGCAGGTGTTGATGCACACCGAGAGAAGGGTGACAATGTTGTCAACAGGGAGACAAGTACGATCCCGTAGACTCCTATCCCATAAATGGTTTTTGACAAGTTGCAGGGTATCTTCCCTAGGGATACTAGGGAAGAGATTGACGACGTCAAATAAAGGAGGCTGCTGTGATGGCATGCAGCCACCCCCCCCTGTCAGCCAGCTGTCGTTTGATTTCCACCCCATGTGGATCCCGATAATTCGACCAGACGTCAACAGAGCGCGCAGCCACCCCCTCCCTGTCAACATTAAACCTGCCCGCCAGCCCGAAGAGAGAAGAGCGCACGGACGTCAGTTAGCCTCTGCTTGAGGAAGAGTAAGGAAGTGTTACTCGAAAATTCGCAATTGTTTTTATGTAAGTGACCTTGGTTAATTGTTTTTAAGTGTGTGTTTGTATTCTATTTCGTTCCGGGTCAATAAGCTTTTCATATCGTAATATAAAACATATTAGTAGGCCTAATCAAAATGTAAAAAAATACACCCAACGTTTGGGTGGTTAAGAGAAAGCCTAGATTATTGGATGAGCGTAGTGAGCAAAGCGAAGATTCCATTTCACTACACTGAAGAAAAAAATCAGTATTTATTTTGTATTTTTGACTGTTTGTTAACACGATTCTGGCTAAACCGATAATCCAATTGGGATGACATTTTCTGGAGGCCTTCGAAATCTCTGAACTTAGAACCGCCACTTTTATGAGCGCAATCGAAAAATAATTTACCGTGAAAATAGCAATTTTACGCATTTTTGGTTTAAAAAATTACGCTCATCCAACAACGCGCCTGAAAAAGCGTTTGCGAAGCTTCCTAGTAGCCACTACAAACAATAGGCCCTACGGTAGTACCTACAGACTAATTGGAGGCGAAGACCTCACACCAAAGTAATGTTTGTCCCAGTCTTTCCATTCCACTAGGGTAGGCCCTACCCTAGGCATTTAAGTTCTGCATAACCCTCTAGCATTTGTGCTAATTAAAGATGGATTTTAGGGCCCAACCAGACTATTGTCTATACAACCCACAAAAATAATAAGTTAGCTAGACCTTCATTTGTAGGCTTCGTATTTGTAATGTGACCTAGCTCCCACAGATTTTCTAGGCCTAGGCCTATGTCAATGCCTCTGTTCTAGGCTAGGCCCCAGCATGCATTAGGCCTATTGCTGTGCAAGAGGCTAGCCAAATACTAAATATCAAATACCAACTGCATAATTAAATGACATAATAAAAATAAAAACTTGAAAATTTTCAATGCACGGCCCTTGAAAATTTTCAATGAATTGAAATTTTTCATGTGAAAATTTTCAAGTCCCGCCTACCTGACCAATCTGTTGAAATATGATTTGATGACATCAAATACATTTTAGGGCTTCTTGTGTAGATAGATATGTACCAGTCCGTAAACGGTAAAGATGACAGGGTCATTCTCTACTAATGTGAAACTGAAATTGCAAAATATTTTTTGTACCTCACTACTTCATGTTATATATCATTTTAAAGAAGAAAGTCTGAAGAATCTTAGTATTACAAAGATATAATGTGTTTTTGGCACACCAAGCAACAAAGTCATGATATGTGTACATTTTATCGGAAAATGGGTGCGGACGGGACAAACTTTCAGATTTTGATTTTGATAACAGTGAGTGTATTTTTTTGATGATTTCTTTTTTAATTATTATTGTGTGTGTGTGTATATATACTTAAAACACAAAAATTTTGAAAAAATATTACATTCCCATGAAAATATATATTTTTTAAATAATTTGCTACGTTCGAGAACCAGATTACCAGCTAATCTTTTGTAAAACTCCATCAAAACTAAAGCTAGACTTTTGATTTTTTGTATTCTCTTTATTTACATATTAGTAAGGTAGTACACAAAGTTTAAACAAATTTCGTTGGTAAATTATTTTTTTATGGAATTTATCAATTGTGTCCCGTCCGCATCTAGGCTTGAACGAGTGCTGACGGAATAAATGTTCGGACTTAGATTTTGATACAAGAATGTAGGGATGCATGATATTTCCGTTTTTTGTTTTAATGTTAGGGTAAACCATTCTTAAAAACGAATATTAAGTTGAAAAAATTGAAATCCCAAGAAAAATCTTGTTTGTAAGAAATGTGCTTTGAATGCAACAAATTACCAGCGAGATTTGGATTAAACACCATGTTACTTATTATGTAGGCCTACTAGGCTACTATATATATTGTAGGTACTGGCCAGGCCAGATGGAATTTAAATTAGTTTAGTGGCCATGGCTTTAAAGAAGAAGAAGAAGAAAAAGACCCAAACCTGCTGGATAGATCCTAATTTTGCAATGTTTAAAAAAGGTCAACCAATCGGTCCTTTCTCAATCCAATGCTCAAATAACTCTCCATTTTCTGGTCCCCAGACCAAAAATCAGCATCAGCTTCTTCAATCACAATGAGATGAAGAATCAGATGGGAAGACGTTGGGGTAGACACCCCCCACATAGGGTATATGGGGAACTTTCTGAAGGAATCTGGATTGCCTGCCGTATAGGCCTACTTTACGACGACCAATGGTGGCCAGGCCAAGTCATTGAAATTGTGGGAGATAGTATTATGGTTAAATACATGTTCAAGCCAACGTCAATGACAAAAAATAAATTTATTGCAATGGACAACCCACAATTTGAAAAGATTAAGAAAACAGCATATCTCGCTACACTGCCAGGAGATCCTCCAACGATTGATCGTCAAGCACGATACTTTGGCTACAGCAAAGAGATTGTATCAAAAATACAGTGGGTTATCAATACAATGTGAAGTTATAGTACAGAATTTGGTTTTGGACCATATTTATTAATTAAGTAAATAATTAACATTACATTTAGTATGGAGATAAAAACTGTCCCGTCCGCATTGTCCCGTCCGCATCTCACAACAAAATTTTGATAAATTCCGTATAGGTCTTAAACTTATTGATTTAATTTTCAATCTTCAGTATGTTGTTTGTGAAGAGTTAGATTTAGCAAATATCCAATCAGACTAAAAAAAAGTTTAAACATTTCAGAGAATTTTGATCTGGAATAGTGTTGATTTAAAAACATGAACTTTGTGCGTCCTGTCCGCATCCCATGCAAATCATTTTTTTTAACCCATCAATGTTTTTTTCTCCTTATTATCATGCTAATTTTCAGCTTTAGAGGTGTCTGAACATTAAAAAAAGTATATTGACACTTATGTTTAGGATATTTGTCACACTTTAATGAATATTATAAGTTTCTAAATGTCCCGTCCGCAACCTGCCAGTTAGTGGAGAATGACCCGACAATGAAATATTGTAATCCCAAACAATCCTGGAAAATCTGGGATGGGTGGCAACCCTAAGATTTAAGCGCTTTCTATTATAAGACTCAAGTCTACATCTAGTCGACATGTGGTGCTGACTGTATCCTGGTACAATGGGGGTCTGGGGGACCTCCCCCCTCCACCAACGAATGCGGGCCTGGCAGTGGTGGTTTTTCAACTCATTATCAGGACCCCTATTCTCGAGTTTTCTCACTGGCTTTTCACGGCGTGAAATGGGCGTGTGATGTGAGTTCACTCACTGACGGCGGGTTGCCATTCTCGACTCCCGATTTCGCGTGTTTTGTGAGTGTACTCACTCACTCGAAGTAACTGTCACGTTTGAAAACCCTTGTGACTTTTCTCACAAAGCAATTGGTCCGTAATATATATTATATAAAATCGCATGCGTACACTTCTTTAATATTGGTTAGATTATAATTTTAAGTGAAATGTATCATCAATAACGGCATAGACATAATAAAATGTTGAACTACTTGGAACTATTTTCCTATGCGCAAGCCTACCCTAGGCTCCTACTCCTACCGTCGGGATGTAAACAAGCCACAAAACCACAAAATGCATCACATAATATTTTGTAATGTACTTAATATTAAAACATACCCCATAAACCGTAGTCAACACAGTATTTTAATTAAATATTTTGCATGCAGGGTGTACACAGTTTAGTATTTACTTCACGTTATTCATGTTATTTCGTGATGCGCTTGGGTAGCCTACAAGGAACCAACTCCACTCGGTCCTCCTAGATTTGCTCTTAGCGACAACAAGTGCATCACATCACCTACTCCCACCCCTCGGTGTGTCCCATTACACGAGCCAAGGGAGGGTTGCTATTGGCTGGGTAAAACCAGCTGTTTTCAAACTATTTGAATCCTAGTGGTTAGGGGTTCGCGGGGCAATATTGGCTAGCCTCGTTGCAGGGTCCCAGTGAGAACTTTGTGAGTGGAGGAATTCCGTCTCAATTTTATCTCGAGAATAGCATTTGGTGCGTTTTGTGACTCACACATCGCAATGTGTGTGAATTCACTCACATGAGTGGGAACTTTCACAAATTTTGAGAATAAGGGTCCAGCAGTGCGATCACGTAAAACTCCAGAGATAACGATAGAAAACGATTTCTATCGTTATCTCTAGCTACAATAGATAACTTTTGCGATCACGTAACTACATAGCTAACGTTCTCTATAGAAAGCGATTTCTACTAGAAAACTTCTTTATCGACGTACGATAATAATTATCGACGTACATATTATTGTACGTCGATAAATTGTCGTACCTTCACAGCCATGTTTACAGCGTTAAATCGCAAATAAAAATCATTGCAAGGCAGTGAAAAAATGAAAAAAGCGGTAAATTCAAATACGTACCAACATGACGTAAATTCATATCGTAGCCTACGTAATAAAATGATAAAAATATAATAATAATAATAATAATAATAATAATAATAATTTAAATAATAGCTCCGGTTTTGACCGAGTTTGTATGAAATACATCCAATAAAATAATAATAATAATAATAATAATAATAATAATAATAATAATAATAATAATAATAATAAGTCAAAATATTGAAACAACGTGGGACAGAAAAGTTAGCCGCTACTTTGACTTAGGACAAGAAATAAAGAAAATGTGGAAACAAGATCAAGTCACTACAATACCAATTATTGTGTCAGCCACGGCAGTTATACCACACAACCTACACAATAGTTTACACCAACTGGACATTAACAAGAATTTATTCATCAAAATGCAGAAAGCGGTTATAATTTGTACATGCCATATAATCCGAAAATTCCTCAATGACAATGTTTTATAAAACCATTTTATGTTGTATATTTTGTAAAGATTAAGATTAGTTTTTGATTTGAATGTTATGTTGAATACTGTATAGATTTTAGATAAGTTTTGAATATGAATGTTTTGTTATTATTATAGGCACATGCATTGCTTGACATAGTCCGCAATTCATTGCATTTACTTGTAGGCCTACCGGTTTGTACCGAGATGTGGAAACATGTGAATAATAATAATAATAATAATAATAATAATAATAATAATAATAATAATAATAAATTCATCAAGCGTTCGAACCCCAGTCAGGGCAAACTTTTTCGACAACTGCTATGAATCAATACCTATGTCCTTAAAGCGGGCTTATGCTTAAAAATCTTATATTCATACTACCCAACTCATGGGAGATGAGATGTGTTTGGATTTATCCATGTGATCTTTCAGATTTGACAGCTACATTGCAGTCTTCTGTTGGATTTATGTCATGGAGGTCAACAATCACAACAAATAGCAGTTTAGTAAAGGTTTGTTCTGTGGTCCCGGTAGCTTATTGGTAGAGCTATGGCACGTTAAGCCGGAGGTTCTGGGTTCGAACCCCAGTCAGGGCAAACTTTTTCGACAACTGCTATGAATCAATACCTATGTCCTTAAAGCGGGCTTATGCTTAAAAATCTTATATTATTAATAATAATAATAATAATAATAATAATAATAATAATAATAATAATAATAACTAGGCTATAAATAATAAATTAAAAAATAGTAAAAAAAAAGTCTGTGTATTATTTATTAATTCATTGCATAATAGTAGCCTTGGTTATAATTTACAAGCCAACTGATTTTTCAAGTTTTATACAATCCCTGACCATCCAGAGAAAAGCTTTATTATTATTAGGTATGTTTAATTGGATGTAGAAAGACAGTAGGTCTTCTTGCACAACCCTATGTTTTGTATGTATGTAAGTTCATACTTCGATTTCCAAGACAAAATTACAATTGCCATCCCTTACAGCCTACAAACATTGTAGAAAAGACTTCCCTTGCAGATATGTTGATTGGCCATGTTTCTATTAGCCCACCATTTGGGAAGGTATACTAGGAAGGATAAAGTGAACACAGATAGTGTAGGCCTAAGTTAACAAATAAGCAGCTACCAGTGGTGTCAAAATGTTTTCAAATATCAGGATTCAGCATTTGTATGGGTAATGGCACTTTCTCAGACAAACTACACTAATTGTTTTCCAATTTGGGTCTGTAGCAAGCATAAAAGTGTAAAATAAAAAACTTGTCTTATTACACTTTTTATAAGGGAAATGTTGAAACTAATTCTACAGAAACAAGGCATTTTTGTTTACAATTCAAAATAATTAGCATGTGTGTGTGTCACATGAACACATCTCCACAAGTGCCTCAGACTGTATAAATATAATGCCTCTTCTATTATCATTTAGGCCCTACACAGACAATTTTGTGTACCCTAGTGTTTTACTGAAATGCAATTAAATTTGGTAAGAAATTACATCTTTATATAATTTTGGCTTCACTCCTTGTGAAGGACAGAATTTACATTTTTAAATCTAGGGGAGAGGTGTTTTTAAATATATATTTTAATATCCTATTGATTAATGTGGTAGCCATACTAAAAGAATATCAATATGGTTGTATGGTTGTAGAAGAAGTAGGAGCAAAATGTCAATGATGCAGATTTATTAGAAATGTGGTAGGCCTACATAACTAGCTACTGTTTTGAGGTCTAGAGAATAATTGTGCTTATATTTTATAGTTTATAAGCATGGACCTCTTGCAGGCATACTACAAAATCAAATAGTGTCTTTGTTAAAATCAATACAATGTTTCTGTTTTATTACAATAATATTAAAAAATACATCCAAGCAAAAATATAAGTAGGGCCTACCTAATACAGTAGGCCTACCTAGGTACCGTCTACTGTAGATAGCTGTCAAGCCTATACTTACTGTACATAGGCCTAGGTGGGTACATATTTTAAAGAAATGTTACTACACATAGGATTAAACATTACAACTACATAGTGCTTGAAAAGTTGAAAGCTGCATTATTTAGCACCATTCACTTCAGTGTTTCTCTGCCAATCACCTACGGTACCTTGTTTAGCATTAAATATGGAAGGTACAAGTAAGGTTACCAAGAATTCAGATTTAAAATAGTTGGAAATAAATTGAAAAATTAAATCATTTATCTCAGCCGGGTATCAAACCTGGGTCTGTCATATTGGTCTTGAATTACATGTACGTGATTCAGTGTTTTGTTGATTGAGTAGGTAGAGATTCTTTTATGTGTACCGGTAACAGAGAATAGCTGTCCGTAGTGGATCATAAGGTTTGCGTGCAGGTCCGAAGTTTGATCCTTACGTAACTGTAGGGCACGGCTGGGGTTTGGTCGAACTAATGTAACTGTAGGGCAAGGCTTGGGATAAGTTCTCCGAGCAAGATAAGGGCCTACAGACTAGGGGCACTGTAGACTAGCTTAGACAAGTGATGAGTTAGCTAGGCTAGCCTATGCTAGGCCAATCCTTCTCAGGTTGACAAATGACATGCACTATCCTATCGCATTCATCACAAAGCATATATCGCAATATGAGAACAGCACCTAGCTGGTCTTACATAGGGATGACATTAAATTAACTGCGGGTCAAAGGCCATTGTGTAGGCCCTAGACCCATCCATTATGTGTGTCGGCATAGACTACACCAAGCCCTAGAACCGAATACTAATGCGAAAAGTAAGGTTAGAGGAGCCCTGCGATCTAGGCTAAGCATCAAAGCCTCTAATTCTACTGTACTATTCTATACTACTACTCCTACCTGCCGGGCTTAAATTGACTAGGCCTAACACTTGTGATATGACTGGTCGTAATTGGCCCTACAGAAAATAATAGGGACTTACTACGCCTGGGCCCTAGGCCCCTAGCGCAGTGTTTGACAGGACTGTCACCCACCAATGTAAAGAAGGTTAGGTTGTTATGCAGGCCAACATGTAGGCCTACACGCCTGACGGCTGGAAACTCGGAAGGCTGTATAGCAGCTGTGCCAAGAGGAGGCAAATTCAAAATAGTCTTTTATGAATTACATATTTTCGTACGGCCGTTTGGATGCCGGCTAGGCCTACACGGTGGACTAGAGTCCTTGTAATCTAGCCTTCATGGTAAGCTTACGCACAGTATGGGCTAGGTCTAACATACGCCTACGACAAACTGAGCAATTTGAAGATTATTTGATAAAGTTATTGAACCTAGATAGTTTATTATTGTTCTGCATACCTTGTTATGTGATCTACGTGTAACAAATAACATCTAAAGTGCATCATTTTATTGTTATTAAATATAAAAGAGCTGAGGCGGTATTGATATGAAACAAGTCCGCCATTTGTAATTTGAGCTTTCTATAGGTGACAACTCGTAACGCGATCTCCTTTGCTCACGCTAAATATTTGTCACTGTAGTTATCGTTGTCTATAGAGAAGTGATGTCACGAGTTACGTGGTCGGACTTTAGGATAGTTGTCACAGAATTGAGATAACGATAGAGAGCTCATGAGCTTTCTATAGAAATCGATTTCTACAAGCTTACATGATCGCACTGCAGGTGTGTAGGCCCTACTGTGCAGTGGTGTCATCAAAAATGTAATTTATGGGTGTATGCTCTTTCATGAGTAAAGTACGGGTAGGCCCTATATGATTTAGTACAATGGGGGACTTGGGGGAAGGCCCTTTTACAAGAGCGGGTCCGGTCCGGGGCGCAAAGCCCCGGAAAATGTTCCGATTCTAAGAGTGTGATTAATAAATTTTAATGTTTTTGAGGCATGTTTTTAATAAATTGTCAGTGGTGTTTTTGATACAATTATTTGTATTTTGTTAGGCCTACTGATGATTTTTGTGACTGCAATAACGATTAGGCTATGTGCATTGACTTGACATTGGATTTCTCATTTTTTGTTCTATGAGAGTAGGTACCTACAATAATGATCACTGTACGGTAGGCCTATACAGCGTATACCCTGATTCGTTTTAGGTTTACTGAGGAATATATATTTTGTTTTGGGTTTACGCTGTATACTCGCATGACACCAAATTGCAGGTTTGCAATTGATAGGTCGGAAGCTTTAACAAGCAGACAACATATGGGGGGTTTGGGGGCACAACCTCCGAGAACATGTGTCAAATCATAGAAATATTTCTCATGAATATCATACTTTTACAATTTTTTTCAATTTTTAATGCGATATTTTCGTGATACTTGGGCCGATTTTGACCAAACGGGTACCGTAATGCTACAACGTTCATATTTCACATGGACATTAAGGTACCTACCTAATGGAGATGTATTGCCTTTTGAACGAAAAAGTTGAAAAAGTTAGCCACAATCCATAGAAATAATGATTTTAATATGAGTTTTTTGAGGTGTATAATAATTAACAAGTACTAATTATAGAAAATTGACAACAATCAGTCAATCACCTAGGCCTACAAAATGAATTCAAAAAGCAAATCTTCGGGCCTCCAGATATTTAACATTCTAATTAATTGGTATTACCATAGCAATACTTACAAAAAAGCTCATCCATCAACGCAACTAGAAAAAGCATTTGCACAGTGGCCTAGTTAATAGGCCTTGCAATAGAGACTTTTTCACATTAATATTAGGCCTACACCTTTGCTATTTTAGATGATCAGGTTTAAAAATTTGAAAAAATCCCGTCATAAATTTCTATAATAGGCCTATCTATCTATATTCTATTTCACCTATAATTCCTACATAGGGCTTGGTAGGGTAGGCCTATAGCAGGTCAAAAACAATTTAAAGATTCATACCCCGCCTGCAGGACCTTCTCCTGATTCGAGTGAATTTTCCTCGGTGGTAACGTCCTGGCGCGACGTTGACACAAGTGGATCCTCGTCAGCCAAATCTTCTTCACCCCCTGAAAGTGATTTTAGGAAACAATTATATGTACCTATGTATACAACCTATATATGTACTATGTATGTATCGATTGGTGAATAAACTACTCTACTCTACTCTACTCTACTCTATTATTGCCTAGGCCTACCTATATTATTGTTATTATTATTTTAAATTTAAGGCTTTCGCGGCCCGCTAGGGCCTAAATCATAAATACAATTAATTTGTGGGGTCATTTTGCCGCGTTGAATATTCTTTCAATCCTCTAGTTTTTAGACCTAGCGCCTTGGCTTATATTTTTTCAGGTTTTTAAAATCAAGTTTCTTGTTTTCTGAGGATAGCCCAAACAGGGTGTCTACAAATTTTCCATTTCCCGTCAAATGGGGTTACTTTGCCTACAGGGGTAACTTTGCCTGTTATACTTATATTTTTGAATATCCCGCCATACAAGGCTGCACGGTTCTATTCAAAATAATCAAACTTTTTTTTTTATATGAAGTTGGAGCACTATGATAATGTTTTCTGAATTAAAGATGGCCACCACTGGTTTTTGCAATTTCTATAGACCCTTGGCATGTAAGCTCTTTTTGAAGTATTTTGGTAAACCGTAAAGTTGATAACTTCTGCCTGAATGTTGCTTCAAAAGTCAACTTATGAATTTGTTTTATTTTTTTGCAGCTATATTAAATGTGTGTTAAGAGTAAATTTCTAACTTTAGCATGATTTTTTAAAAATTGAGGTAGTTTTGGGGGTAGGCAATGTTTTCCCATGCTTTGAAAATCACTTAGAGGTAACTTTGCCTAACCTTAAAAATCACTTAGGCCTATTTGAGATTTTTTACTTTAAAATATTTTTTACTTTTTAATAATTTTTAGTTTTACTTAAAATAATTACTATGCTGCATTCTATGATACAGGGATGCACATAGGCCTTGTGATAGAAATCTCGAAAAACAAACAAGTCATGATGAAACTTTTAAAGCGAAAGACTTTATGCAGAAAACAGCTATGAATGGCCTCTGGCAGTTTGAAGTTTGAGTTGCATTATTTCATCAAAAGGCAAAGTTACCATAATGGAGGGGTAACTTTGCCTACACAACTCTTATAAAGGGATACCATAGTGGTATTTTCAACTGTAGGCAAAGTCACTCCAATCAAGGGGTAACATTGCCTACTCTTTAACTAAAAAAAAATTGGAAAGTACTTGAGAGTAAAATCTTAAATTGCCTTAATTGTATGTATTACATATTTATCTATAATGTTTGTGAAGAAAAATGATTTAAAATAAGAAATGTGGATACCATTAATAATAAACCTGGAATAGTAGGCAAAGTAACCCCATTTGATTAGTACAAAATTCCCTGACTTTTCCAGGTTTTCCAGAAGGAAAATAATATTTTCCAGGCTGCAAATTTGGCTTTCCCGCGCATTATAACGGAGGAAAAATTGATAATAAATTCAATGTCGATTTTGGCGGTTATTTTAAACACCAGACAAGGCAAAATAATTTAAGAATTGTTTTTTATAATTGAGAATTTCTATTTTCAGCAACAACAAAAGGTAATTGAAATTGCCATTTTTTTTAATTATTAAAAATTATTTAAAAAAAATTAAAATTAAAATTATGTGGGAGCCGGTGATCATCTAGAAGTGCACGTAGATGCAAATATAGACCTAAGCCTACAGTGTGATGCAAGTAAACTTCTGCAAAACAGTCCTAGGTCTAGGCCTAATGCCCAAAATAATAATGCCAAAAACACATGTATCAAAGTCATTGATCACGACTTATTCGCACTCCCTGAAGATGTGTCACTGGCCCATTGTGTGGGTGAAGACCTTGTAATGTCAGGTGGGATTGCCAAAACATTTACAAATAAATTTGGCAATATTGATAAACTAAAAAAACAATCAAAGCAAGTAGGAGAAGTGGCAGAACTAGAATAGCCGAACAGAACTCTTTTCTACCTCATTAGTAAGGAGAAAACAAAAAAAGGACAAGCCCACTCTTCTATCGTTATACAAATGTTTAACGTCACTAAGAGAGAAATGTTTTGAAAAGGGCATCACGGAACTTGGTATGCCAAAAATTGGCTGCGGCCGGGATAAACTGAGATGGAGCCAAGTAAAGAAATTAATCGAGTCTGTATTTGTTGACTCTGGGATCAGTGTTATTGTTTGCCTTTTTAACCCAATTAACAATAAGAGAGAGGCAGGGGAAACATCTATGATTGAGTATACAAAGGTTTCAGAACCTGGAACGAGCAATGTTACAGTGTGGGGTGACTCGATGATATACAACACAGGAAGGATCATTGAGAAAGGAGGCTACAAATGGAATGTCAAAAGCCGCCCAGGAATCCGGATGGACCAACTGAAAAATGCCATAAATGACGAACACATAGACGCAGAAGAAGTCAGTAAGACGGAAGCAGTAATAGTACACGTGGGTACAAACAGTGTTTAAGGTTGGATGAGAAATGGTGAGACAGTGACTGATACTATAGACTTAATAAAAACTCTAAAACATAAGTACATCAAGGCGAGACTAGTGATTATGGGAATTATACACAGGAAAGATGTTAATTGTAAGATCATAAACTCGTTAAATGACGAGATTGAGTGGGTGGTAAATGAGTTTGGAGGCATATTTGTGGACCCAAATATATGGGTATTAAACGACTGCATTGGCCGATATGGTCTCCACCTAAACTAGAAAGGCAATGAAATATTATCTAAAATATTCATAGGAATAACAAAAGCGCCATGTTTAGATGGCATGGTAAGCCTACCAGAGGAAGTAATTTCGGAAAACTAAACTCTAAGGGTGGGGGGTCAATAGAAAAAAAAACACGGGAGAGCTAGGACTAGAAATATAATTAGAAACGCAAATGCATGTTCAGAAAACAATATGACAATCATGTATCTAAACAAACAAGAGTTTATATAAAAATATTGAGGAACTCCGAAATATAGTACATACTAAATGGCCAATAATAGTCGGTATTGCTGAGACCCACCTAACGGAGGATATTGAGGACTGGGAGGTTGACGTAAAAGGGTATCAGTTGATAAGAATAGATTCAAACAGTAGGCACACAGGAGGGGTGGCTATGTATGTACAAGAAGGGGTAAAATATATAGTCACACATACAGAGGTAGTAAAAAACAAGTGGTGGACCTTGAGTATCAAGTTAGTAAATTGTACTCTTAATAATTATAATGTTACTTATGGGCCTATCCCCAAAAATGAAAAAGACTGAGGTTATTAATAAACTCAGGGAAACTGGTTGAAATCACAGATGGTTTAAACGCAAGAAATAAAATTCTAATAAGCGGAGATTTTAATATTGAAGTAAAAACTCTGTCTATTCAAAACAAGTAAAACTGTTATTAGAAGAACTTTATATGATACAACTAGTCAATGATTTTACTAGAGTAGCACAGTATACAGTTAAAGACTCAAATCTAGTTAAAATAACAAGAACTATTATTGACTATGCGTTAAGCAGTTATTATGATAAACACATATTTAATGTGGAATTATTAGAGGAGACAATATCGGACCATAAAATAGTTAATATAAAACTAAACATGGGAAAACAAATAATGACAGATATGAAGCAAAGAGAAAAGACACGGTAATCACATATGGGTCTGTCCATGGTTTCTCTTGTGACCGTTTGCAAGAATTTTGAGTATTACTTAGATCACAGTTTTTTATTTATTGGAGCGTTTTCTGTCAAATTTGTGTAAATAATTCAAGTTAAAAATAATTTATTAATGTTCAAAATCTCAAACAGATTGGTACATCCAAAGACTTACAAAAAATTAAAGTTCATCAGTTTCCTCTTGTGACAAGGTAAGCACACTGAAATGTACATGTCAAGTTTCAAGTCCTGGCCTATCAAATCTAATTTAATTTTGAAATAAAAAACTTGTCTGATCACCAATCCCTTACTAATGTATTAAATAACAGTTGATTTGTTAACATTGGGTTAAAGATAATGACATTATTCATATTTATACTAAACATGGATGGTTTCTCTTGTGACAGTTTCTCTTGTGACATATGTGAACCAGTATTAAGCAAGGTTAATATTAGTTACAAAGCATTGGTTTTTATCAATCAATAGTCATACTGTCATCAGAGAAGCAACAAGATAAATTACAGGTAGAGTGGATTAATATATATTTACAAAACAAATGGTAAAATGTTGACAATCAATTGGTTAACTACTGAAATATATGAGATCGATTATTAGCTAAACAGTTAAAAACAAGTGTAAAAGTGCAAGTGTTAGTAAAAGCATTTATGATGGATTGATTGACCATGTTGAATTATAAGATTTATCAACATCAAAAGAGCTTAACACAAAATATTTATAGGGAAATGAGCAATGAAACAACACGCTGAAATTCCGCAGCTTCAACGCAAAAGATAGCTACACGCGGACGCCCTGAATACGTAACTAAATTAGGTGCTGCATTCAGTTTGGCAAAGAGTGTTCATTGCCAGTAGGCCTACAGCAAAATCATTGATAGCAGGCCACATAAATTGGTTTGGCCCACAAACTTTCATAAATATAACTCAAAACGGTTTAGTTTTAGCGTTAGTTTTAGCCATTTGATAGGCCTAGAGCTGTAAAGTGAACCAGTTATTTGATAAAATTTGTTTAGGCTATAAAATTAACAGGCTGCTTAGTTTTCTTAAACAGTCTAGGCCTAGGTCTAAGCCCAACACCTCTGGACTTGTACCTACCCCTACCTAGAATCATAGGTCTTTTGCCTAATCAAACCACTTAGTTCCCGTGACTAGGCTTAGGCCCAGTAAAAGTATGATCTCTAAAAGTTACCCATGCCATGTCCCTGCCTAAAAGTTGTTAACATATCAATTCTAGGACCTACTGTTAAAAGTTCTACCTTGCCTAAGCCTAGCATTTCTAACCCTATTCTGGCCTGGATTCCATAAGTGATTCTAAATCTAGATCTAAGTATTTTACAGTAGACCTATTATAACATGTTTATTATTTCAATAGAGCCTTAAATGTTGATGTTTTATTATACATAATGGGAATTAAACTTAGAATAACAACAACAACAACAACAAGAAGAACCATGTGCTTAAAAAATGTGGTTTCTCTTGTGACAAGTTCTCCGGTTTCCTCTTGTGACTGATATTGAGATCTATCTGGAAGGCTGTGTATTGAACTCAAGTTGATGCCACTTACACCATCTATTTAGTGTGGCATGAACTAGCACTGTGCCAAGTTTTGAGTCGATAAATGCAATACTCTGTTCTTACAGCTAGTTGAATCACTATTTGGTTTCTCTTGTGACAGCTTCAAATACAGATTTGAAAATCATGTTTCCACAAATCTTCTTTTATTTTTAGGGGTTTAAGGTCCGGTTTTTCAAGTGTGGCATAAATCCCTGATTTACTTACCATTGATTAAAACTACCGGAGATTTTAAACAGTGATTAGCCATGTTGTGTTTTTCAATCCACATTTTATCCATGGTTAATAAATCGGTGATGAGTGCATTGACTATCCATTGCTATAGAAAAAATGCAACTATAGAAGGCTACGCTATACTCTACAAGGCGGTGAATGAAATTGAAATGTCAGGAAAATCTAACCTAGAAAGCAGGCCTTCTTCTGTCAAATACGTGTTGGAACTCTAGGCACCACTCACCAGCAAAGTTTATTCAAATGAATACGTAAAATAAATGCCTAGGACTACACGTTTTGATTGATTTTCTAGTTCAAGCCTGCTTAGATTTTATATAATATGGGGCCGTTGACCTAGGCTAGGCCCAAGCATGTCATTGTCAAACCATTGAATTAGGATTGGATACACAAAGGTCAAACTACGCCAACAACGATTTTAAAATACGTAAAAAGTGCATTAATGGAATATTCACGGGCATTATTTCTTCTCAATAGTTGAACGAAAATATAAGTGATATAGACACAACGAAACCAATAAAGGATATTTGTTTTCCGACGCCGTGTAGGCCTATAGGGCCTAGGCCCATTCCAAGTTTCCTTTGTTGTTTATTGTAAATTGGCCCTTGCTCACCGTACGTACGTAGCCTAGGTCTAGCCTAGGTTCCCCTAGGCTAGGCCTAACCAGCCAAGGCCTGAGCGTAAATTGGCCCTTGCTCAGCGTACATACGTAGTCCTAGCCTTGATAAATAATCATTGAGCATGATTGATGAGTAGGGCCTAGCCTAGGTCCCCCAGAAGGTAGGGCATAGCCTAGGTCCCCCCAGGCTAGGCTCTACCACAGTAATCTACTCATAAATTGGCATAACCAGCCAAGGCCTGAGCGCAAATTGGCTTTTGCTCAGCGTACGTACGTAGGCCTAGCCTAGATAAGATAATTTATTCACTATTTGATCTGTACATGATATAAAATATGCCTGTCCCTAGGGCTTTCAAGTTCCAAGTTCAAGTTTTTATTCATCCGTAGGGCCAAGAAAGCCCTAAGCCTAGCCAAGCCTTACATGACAACTAGGGTCTAGGCCAGCTATTTGGTACTGCGCCATCACAAACATAAGTCTAGGGGCCTGCATGATGCATCCATAGGCCCCAAAATGAAATAAAATGTAGCCTAGGCCTAGGGCCTATAAGCAACCCACCGCCGTTGGGCATCTTCATGGTAGTGTGTACGAAAGTTAGGTTATGTGTATGTTTATGTTTATTTATAGGGCTAATTACAAACCCATGTTATATTGTAATAAATTGTAATAATTTTCATTACCATATTTCAACAAAATGATTACGTAATACGAGCCCATTTACTTGTTTCATCCATTGAAATAAATGTTGGTTCTCAGCTACCGCCATTTTGAAAATATAAATCACCGATATAGAAGCCAACCGACCCACCAGGGACCGGTTAATATATCGGAGATTTTAAACACTGATTTAGCTAAATCGGTGATTGAAAAACACCTCTGCATGCTTAAACACTGGTTAACACTTACCAGACCTTTAACCACTGTTTAAAAGTGAATGAAAAACCGGCCCTAAAGATAGTAGATTAATAAAATATACACTTTGCTGAATAACTGGGTACAATTTTTTTTTATGTAAGTCAATTAGGCTAGAAAACTTTTGATAAACATCCCAAGTTGAACATTATTTTCCGGCGTTTTTCCGTTTTAAAAATTTCCACGTTTAACTTTGTTTTGAACACACATGTATTAAAATAAACTTCACAAGGCATAATAGATAAGATAGTGTGATCTTTTGTGATTAATTTGATGTATCATACTTAGTTGTAACATTATTTTTTATATTTTGTTATTTTGGATACTTTCTCATGGACATACCCATATATAGATAGTAAAAATCTTCTAAATAATAAAGAAACTAAAGAGTTTTTTTGGGAAGACCTAAAAAGAAAAAGCTGGAATTCTAATATAAATGGTAATTTGAGTTGTAATACAATAACAATACTGTACAGGATATGATAGAAGAAATAATTAATAATATTAGCAGTTCTGTAGAAAAACATACATCAACAAAGTCAATCAAAATCAAAAACATACACTCGGAAAAAAGACGGTTTGATGCAGAAATAAAAAAAATGCAAAAAGAAAGAAACTGCTGTTATAGAGTAGCGAGACGGAGTAATGATATAATGGAATGGCAGAAATATAAAGAAAAACTAAATAAGGTTATAAGCAAAATTCGCGAAAAAAATATAGCCTAGTTATTACGCTAAGAAGTTGGATGAAAAGAAGGATCAGCCAAAAGAGGTGTGGAAATTACTAAAAACTTTTTATAAATGTAAAACCAATGAATCAAGAAAAGAAATATATTTTAAAAATAAGATATTTTCGGGGGATAAAAATATAGCAGAAGAATTTAATTAATATTTTACTCAAAGTATAGAAAGTTTAGTAAATCAAACAAACTGTGACATTGATAAAACTGTGGTGCTAAGAAATGTAAAAAGTAACACACAAAACAAGCTAGAAAAATTTGAGGAAGTGAAAAACAAGTTAAAGAATTAGTAATAGAATTAAAAGATACAGCATCAGGTGAGGATATGATCTCAGATAAAATTCTGAAATTAGTCACAGGTAATAGGGATATGCTAGTTATTTTAACAAACTTTATAAATGTATCACTAAGGACAGGGGATATAGCTGATAAAGCATCATTCACAATCAGTACTAAGTCGTAAGGTGCAAGGTCTAAGGCGTAAGTCGTAAGAAATGCTAGGCGTTTACAACAACCATACCATTTTTCATTGCTCCTGTGTATTGTGCATGCGTGTACAGTCAGCTGTGGAGTTTCCTTGGTTGTGATTGGCTCGTCGTAAGAAACCGTCGTAAGAATTGGATTTTGGGCAATTCGTTACGACATAAACCATAGGCCCTACGCCTTGCGACTTGGGACGTGTTGTGAACGTTCCGATTGAAATACATACTCGGCAATACAAATTATTATGCCTTAGGCCTTGCGCCTTACGACTTAGAACTGATTGTGAATGATGCTTTAACTAAAGACTTCAATCATCATACCAATACCTTAAGTGCCAAAAACAATAATTGGTGAAAACTACAGGCCAGTAAATACTCTACATGTAATAGATTAAGTTGATGGAGAAGGTTGTTAAGAAGCAAATTGTAGATTTTATTGAAGATAATGGTATATTAATTGAGGAGCAATCAGGTTTTCGCAGCAAGTACGGATGTGAACATGCGGTTCAGTATGTAACAGAGGATCTAAAGGGTAAAATAATAAATCAAGATATAAGTATAGGAATTTTCCTGGATTTAACGCGTGCTTTCGAAACAATTGATAGAAGTATTCTTGTTGATAAACTGAAAAATTATGGTTTTACTGGTAGAGTATTAAAATGGATTACATCGTATTTAAAAAATACGGTAGGTATCAAAAGGTAAAGTAGGCCTACAACAAGGCATATTCTAAATCAAGTGAAAACAACAATGGGGTACCGCAAGGCTCAATCCTTGGACCACTTTTTTTTATTTTATATATTAATGACATGGTGCATCTTTAAATATTGTAAAATTTATATTAAAGCTGACGATATTCTAATTGTATGCAGTGGGAAAAATCTGGAAATGGTTTTATTACATATAAAAGAAGATTTAAGCAGACTAGAACAATGGCTTGGGTATAACAAGATGACACCAAATGTAAAAAAGACAAAGGCAATGGTGATATGTAACAAAAATAGGCAAAAGCAAATTGAATTAAATGAAATTGACCTAAAAATTAGAGGAGAAAAAATAGATGTTGTAGGCCTACATGATTTCAAATACTTGGGCATAATATTTGATGAAAACCTGACTTTTGAAAAACATGGACAACAGATCATTAAGAAGTTAGTAGCTAGGAAAGTAGGACTTTTTCAAAGAATGTGTGGAAATCTACCAATTAGTAGCAAAATTAAAATTTGCCAAGCAATAATAACTCCGCATTTTGACTATTGTAGTTCTATTTTATTCTTACTAAATAAAAATGACATAACACGGATGCAAAAGCTACAAAAAAAGTAATGCGGTGTATACTATGGGTATCTAGACGAACATCTATTAGTGAAATGTGCGAAGCGTTAGGATGGCTGAACGTCAAACAAAGAATTCTTTTAAACACACTAACTTTCTTGTTTAAAATCTCGAAAGGAATAGGGCCAGGATACTAATGTGTAGAAAGTTAATAAACATATAAAAGAAAATCATTAGCCTATAACACTAGAAATGGGAAAAATATGATCATTCAAAGAAATAGCACTAAATTTGGAAATAACACTATTTTTACAAAAGGGATGAGAATATTTAATAGGTTACCGTTAGAAGTTAGAAACGTGCAAGAAATAAACAGATTTAGAGTTAATTGCTGTAAGATCTTGCGGATGGAATAGAGATGTTACTGGTACTGAGGATTTCTGGACTAAACCAAGTTAATGTGATAAAATGAAAATGTGAGGTGGCCACAGGTAACGTATCTATAGTGGTCATCTCAATTACCTAATATGAGACAGAAATTGTTCATTATAGGCCTAGTGTTCTATTCTAAGCCTAACATCTGTAGAACGTAGTATTGTAGGATAGCTTAAGAAAGTGACTTGCTTATTATTTTAATATTAGTGTAGGCCTAGTTAGTCGAAAAGTTGATAATGTAAATTGTGAACATTTTAATGCTTTGAATGATTCAATGTAAATGCCAGATGCACAGTCTGATCCATTGAGGACTGAATTTCATGAATATGTAAAAGTAAATTGTAAAATTATATGCTTGTGTAGTGTAGGGTAGGGGTAAATATGAGACAAAATCACATAATTTGAGCTCTAGGAGGTACATTATTGAGGACAAAGATAGGACTCCTACTTTAGGTGGTAATGTACACCTTTATCAATTCAATTTCAGTGGACAAACACTCAAACATGATCTGCATATCAAACTGCGCTTGTCACAAAGTGTCTCATAATTTACCTGAAAAACGGGGAAATATGAGACGCCCATAGGGAAAAAATGAGACACAGACTTCCAGCACATATATTTCCTATAAGGAATGAAGGTGTGGTGTTATGAGGTGAAAAATGAGACTGGGGGGTCCAAATATGATACACTGACATTAGTTTCAACCAGACTTTTACTATACTTTTGCAATAAAAAAATAGTGAACATTTACAAAGAAAAGTGGCAATATCCAACATCACTTTTTGAATACTGATAACTTCTTCCACCACTTAACTATTTAAGTAAATCTTTTA
Source organism: Sweltsa coloradensis (assembly GCA_024449915.1). Classification (NCBI taxonomy): domain Eukaryota; kingdom Metazoa; phylum Arthropoda; class Insecta; order Plecoptera; family Chloroperlidae; genus Sweltsa; species Sweltsa coloradensis. The sequence goes on along the minus strand of JAMZAV010000405.1, from coordinate 555,199 downwards.
TGCAGAATTTCTGTGCATCTGGCTCTGGCAGCAGTAAGTTTTACCGCAAAAGAAATAAAGTTATAGGCAAAACAAAAAATTATATGCTATCTCTTCAAACAGTGTACTATTTAAATCAAATTCTGCTTGTAGGCCTACGTGTACTATGATAGGCCTGCATGGCAAACAAAAATTTTAAAATATGTTTTACACAAAAGTAAAGTGGCTTCTATTATTAAGCATAGGCGGAGGCCTATGGCTTTTCATAAACATCTACTTCATCCTTTATTTGTATTTAATTCTCGCTCCACTTAACTCCACTTCGGGTGTGGACAATTTCTTTTTAAAATGTATTGTAGTTATTATTGTAGCTGTATCATTTTCTTCAGCACAAAATGTTTTTCTGTCACCCACCACACGAAATGCCATAACAGAGTCTTCGTCATCATTTATAATTTCTTGCACTATACACAGATAGTGGTAAATATCAATAAAATATCAATAAATAATCTTTTTAGATGCAAAACGGACTAGAATAAAGGCATCCACTGCAAGCATAGTTTCTGCGTTAGCCGGTGGTGTAGTCTGCTAGTTTTCTTCTTCCTCAAAAGTTCAACTTCGAAATCATTCAAACTATCTCCACTTGGAACCCAAGAAGAGTCGTCATCAGTTACATCAATATCAACCAATAGGTAGTACCTTTTTCTTTTGTGGTTTCTTTGATTGACCTTTTTTCACTTTAAGGAGGTGGTTTAGCAACTATTTTCTTTACTTTTGTCTTATTAGCATTCCTTTCTTCTATTGAAATAGGAATTCTTCGGTCGTTATTACTTTTGCGTTCATATCAATTTTCCTCATTGTTTTTTGCTGTGCTGGTGTTTGACCAATCTTTTTAAGCAAAATATCTTCAAAAGACAAAGGCGTCACTGCTAGGTCTAATTGAACTCCCGAGTACCGTACTGGCAATGGGATATTCAAGGTTATTTCAGATTGGAGATCTTGAGTAGGCCTAACAGGGCTAGTGGTGTCCTCACTATTAGGAATCTCTTGTTGCAGGTCTTTATCATAAGGCATAATTTCTTCACCAATGTTCTCAACCAGTTTCTTATATTTTTCTAACAATGTAGGATTCAGACGATATGAAGATTAACCAGTGTAGCCAACTGTGCATTGGCATCGCCTGCTTTGTATTATAAAATATTAATTTACAGAATTGCCAACTGTCTCACTTTTCCCCATCAAGGTGTCTCATTTTTTCCCTGTATGGTGTCTCATTTTCCCCCCCTATACATTTTGGGGTTCACAGTCTTCCGGTTTCTACCTTCATTTTTGTGGTAAAGATATGTTTCATTAAAAATGTCTAAATGCACCTAGGCCTATATATTATACAAAAGTAACAACTATTAATTTTTTGAATTTCATCAAAAGTTGCACAAAGTATAAAAAAAGAGTTCTGTGAAAAAATATAAGGGCATATGAAAAGTGAAAATGGGTCATTCTCAAACGTAATGACCATATTGAAAAAAATGCTTGCAAGAAAAAATTATAACATAAAATTGGATGCCTCCTTTAACAATACATTATCCAATAATTTGTTCTTACAGCCCTAAAAGGGTTTATCTAAAAAAACAAAAATGTTTTACATACAAGCATTTTCATCAATCCAAGTGTACGAAAATGTCATGACTGTTACCGGACATAAAAGTGACAATTGATGTAAGAAGTTATTTATTAAATCTATATTCATGTGCACAATAGTTTTAGTTACATTATCACACAAAACTAATACATTCAATAAAATATAGATTTTTATTTTAATCACTTTTTATAATACCAAAATGTCAAGAATGTTACTCAAATTTAAAAACCTGGTAATTAACTTACTAATAATGGACAAATGGCAAATCAAATTTTATCAAGATCACTGTTAGCAATGAAGTATTAATATTATAAATAAGATTAAAAATGTGATTCAGTTATTTTAAACTTTAAATAAGACTTTATTTAATAATTAGCTCGGGTAACGGTGTTGACAAAAAGTAACAGTCTTGACAAAAAAGTTACTTTTCTAACAGTAATAATTTTTTTCTAAGATCATGTTGCTTGTTAGTGTACAAATCAGTCAACCTAAAGATAAAATCCATCTAATCCAACAAGTTTGTGTTGAGTTTAAAGTAAAGAGACACTACGGGTAACGGTCTTGACAAAAAGTAACATTCTTGACAATGTGATCACTGAAAATCAATAAAAACAAGTGTTTTGTTACTTTTGAGTATGGCAATGAATTACAAGCTCTCCCTTCAAAACACATATCTACAGTTGCAGGAAATTAATGCAGTAATCCACGATGCCCTTGGTAATGTTACTTTTTGAAAGTAACATACCTGACAAGTAACGGTCATGACATTTTTATATTCATAAATAAATATCAGTACAAATGCCATGTGCATAAAAGTAGGGTTGTGTTTTCTAGGATTTGGAACTTGATTGTAATGTAATTATAGTGTTTAATCAAAGATAAAATTAAAAATTAATGATCTTAACTTGGTAACATTCATGACCAATAATTAAAATACTCGCCGTTTATTTGTTCCCTTCTCAATTTTAACAGATATCATTGAAAAATCAAACAAACTTCAATGGTGTCATATCATGGACTCTTGTTCTTGTTCTTCTTCATTGATCCACTGCCTTCTACACTTTATTTTTATTTATTTTTTGCACGGTAACGGTCATGACATCAATATTATTACCACAGTGGGGACGAACACTCCTTACTTGATATTTCTTGGAAAATGTTATTATATAAAAATGTCTTAAACATCGATTACTTAATTAGGTATTATTTCTGCTTTCATTTTCACCAAGGGATTAAAATAGTATTAAGTGAAAAATCCAAACAGCTTACTGAAACACTTCTGGTTTTGTGGATAGGGACATAGGTTTTAGCACATTTTGCATTACGTAATAGTGAATTAAAGATTTAATAAAAACATTAATTTTTAATTTTATCTTTGATTAAACACTATAATTACATTACAATCAAGTTCCAAATCCTAGAAAACACAACCCTACTTTTATGCACATGGCATTTGTAGGCCTACTGATATTTATTTATGAATATAAAAATGTCATGACCGTTACTTGTCAGGTATGTTACTTTCAAAAAGTAACATTACCATGGGCATCGTAGATTACTGCATTAATTTCCTGCAACTGTAGATGTGTTTTGAAGGGAGAGCTTGTAATTCATTGCCATACTCAAAAGTAACAAAACACTTGTTTTTATTGATTTTCAGTGATCACATTGTCAAGAATGTTACTTTTTGTCAAGACCGTTACCCGTAGTGTCTCTTTACTTTAAACTCAACACAAACTTGTTGGATTAGATGGATTTTATCTTTAGGTTGACTGATTTGTACACTAACAAGCAACATGATCTTAGAAAAAAATTATTACTGTTAGAAAAGTAACTTTTTTGTCAAGACTGTTAGCTACTTTTTGTCAACACCGTTACCCGAGCTAATTATTAAATTAAGTCTTATTTAAAGTTTAAAATAACTGAATCACATTTTTAATCTTATTTATAATATTAATAGGCTACTTCATTGCTAACAGTGATCTTGATAAAATTTGATTTGCCATTTGTCCATTATTAGTAAGTTAATTAGGCCTACCAGGTTTTGAAATTTGAGTAACATTTTTGACATTTTGGTATTATAAAAAGTGATTAAAATAAAAATGTATATTTTATTGGATGTATTAGTTTTGTGTGATAATGTAACTTAAACTATAGTTAGAGGTAATGAAAAATGGTGATATAAAAACGCAAATTTCGTTTTTAAAAACCCAAATTTCGCGTTTTTCGCGATTTCGAAAAAATTGTCAAAAACGTTTCGAAAAAATCCAAAAATCCAAAAAAAAAAAAAAAAAAACGGAGCCCCTTAAGTTAGGGATGACATCGATTACAAAAAGTTAGAATCGATCATTGTGACCTAAAAATCGATTCAGAGTCGATTCCCAACAAAAAATAAATATTTGTATGCACTGTTATTTTGGTGGACTATTTCCGCGGAGTTATATACGCGCCGTTATTTCCGCGGTCTATTTCCGTGAAGCCCGTGACGCACGCGTTGCGTTGACTGTTTGATGACTGTACCGCCTACCGCACGCGTAATATTCAGTCTGGACCGGCACCTCCACCAAAACTGGACCGGCACCTCCACCATCCCTTACATTTTGCACTCTAAACGGTTCAATTTCGCGAGTTAATTCGCGTTTTGACCAGTTTCATACAATTTTGTTCGTTATTTCGCGCTATACACGAGATTTCGCGAATTTCGCGATTTCAAAATGTGTTTTTTCCATCTCTAAATGATGTAATTCGTCGACAATATTACATTTTAGGCACTAAAAAGGACATTTAAAAAAATTCGCGAATTTCGTTATCACCATTTTTCACTACCTCTAACTATAGTGCACATGAATATAGATTTAATAAATAACTTCTTACATCAATTGTCACTTTTATGTCCGGTAACAGTCATGACATTTTCGTGCACTTGGATTGATGAAAATGCTTGTATGTAAAACATTTTTGTTTTTTTAGATAAACCCTTTCAGGGCTGTAAGAACAAATTATTGGATAATGTATTGTTAAAGGAGGCATCCAATTTTATGTTATAATTTTTTCTTGCAAGCATTTTTTTCAATATGGTCATTACGTTTGAGAATGACCCAAATACGACCTAACGTTTTCACCAAAGTTAAGGGTGGTAGGGAACAGTGGGGGTGAAATATCGCTTGCCTCCCGGCGGATTATTATGTTTCATATTATTATGTACCATCATCATGCCAAATTTCATGCTGGTAACTCATTTGGTGCCTTCAGGTGAATGCTGGAAATCAAGGTAAAAACAATATAAACTATTGGGGATGGGGGTTGAAAAAATGTGGTTTAGGAAATGAGAATAGGCCAATTGCGTTAGGCCTTAAACAATAAAAAATAATTTTAATAACTAGGGGCCTAGGCCTAATTTAAATAAAAATTCAATTTTGGGTAAGAGCTAGGCCTATGAATTATTCCAATTTTAGGGGATGATTTACGGGGTGTTGGCGATGGAATATCGCTTGCCTCTCGGCGGTTTTTTTTCATATTATTATGTAGGCCTAGGCCCTATCATCATGCCAAATTTCATGCTGACAACTCATTAGGCCTACCTCTAGGTGCCTTCATGGTGAATGCTGGAAATCAATGTAAAAATAGTATAGGCCTATATGGCTAAACTATAGGCCTAAGGGATGGGGGTTGAAAAAATGTGGTTTAGGAAATGAGAATAGGCCGATTTTGTTAAAACTAGGGATGCACATCGATACTTTTTTCATTATCGATTATCAAAATGGTAATGTCATTATCGAATCGATATTAGGCCTACCGGTATCGATAATATCGATATCACCAACAAAGCCTGATCCGACCTAAGTGAAACCTTTCACTGTTGTTGGTTCGCCATGTTGGACATTAACATCTTGCTTTTACGTAGTAGGCCTACCAACCTTTTGCACTAAAATAGGCCTACTCAACCTACAAAACCTTTAACATCGCTATTTTAAATAGGTTAAAGGGTTTCAACGCAAAATGACTTTCGTTTAAAATAGTGACGTTAAAGTCGGGTTTGAAAGTTTTTTGTTACTATAAGTATAGGTAACACCAAAAACGTGATGATTCTATTTTGGGTTTTTAAATTAGTTATTGTAAGGTAGGCCTACTTGCAGTGAGTAGACCTACAACATCTCAGCACGGTAGGCCTAGGCTGCGTCACTCCTCGCGGCCCTCGCCACTTATAGATAGTTCATGTTTTTCAACTTTTTACACATTTCCAAAGAGTAAGCGCTGTTGTGAAACATTAATATGTTGACCAGTGATGCTTAGTTCCCCGTCTGGGCCCGGGGTAGAGTTGGCCCAGAGCATGGCTCTGCTAATCGTAAAAGGCGATTCAAGAGAAAAAGTCCACCTCGCAAACATCAGCTAGTATGAAGGGTAGTAGTTTACTCCCCAAAAATAGAGGCGATCTCTGGCAATCGTCGTCGGGGACCTTGCCCCCTTCCCTTGACGACCCCCCGGCGACGATGACTATGATACAACGAACAATGACAAAGACGATGACGACCGCGACGTGAGAAACCCCCCCTTCCTCCTAATACATATAGGCCTAACTTGATTAACATAAAATACAAATTTTATTTGATTATCCATTTTATATTTAGTAAATTTTTAAATTTACCATGTCCACTACAAACTGCCCCTTAAAGATTCGTACTACTACACGTATATATAAATACAATACTAATTCCATTTCATAATCATTATATCATATCAAATGCTAGTGTTTTATATTATTATTCATCCTAAATAACATCGTATTGTATCATATCAAACCAATTACTCATTTCATTTTTTCATTTCAATACTCAATTAATCTATTCAAACAACTTCAATTCTCAATACTAGTATACCATACTAGTAATATACATATAACTTGATTCACATGAAATATGCATTCTATTTTATTATTCATTTTTTACCATGTTTTAGCCTTAGGAACTATTCACTCCCTCTTCACGAAGAGGTGTATACTAGTACCATGTATTAGTCTTAAGTGAATAAAGATCTACTCTACTCGGTAATTATGCCGATTACGGTTTTCCGAGAAAAAATGCATAAAATGTTTCCAACTTTTCACAGTATGTGTAATTAATAGTCCCCAATTCATTTTCAGCTACCGCATTACGATCTTTTCACTGTTACTAATGTTTTTCGTCTTTTTACCTGTGTAAATTGTGCTGTCACCGCTGTCACTGTACGTAGACCGCCATGCTGGTTTGGAAAACGCTATCTCCTCCGCTACGTCTCTTCCGCTGCGTACGCAGCGTCAGAAAGTATTTTTGTTTAAAATAGCGTTGTTAAAGGTTAAAAAAGGTATTTTTGTTTAAAATAGCGACGTTAAAGGTTTTAAAGTATTTTTTGTAACTAAAACGGCAACAAACGATGACGACATAGGTAATAGAACGCCGTGTTCACGTAAAAAATTAATTAGTTTTTCACTATCCCGAGTTTGCAAAAACAAACCTTCAAAACCTTTAACGTCGCTAGGGATTTTAAACAAAAATACCTTTTTTAACCTTTAACGTCGCTATTTTAAACAAAAATACCTTTTTTAACCTTTAACGTCGCGATTTGAAACAAAAATACTTTTTTACGCTGCGTACGCAGCGGTAGAGACGTGTCAGAGGAGATTACGCTTTCCAAATCAACATGGCGATGTAGCATGTGGACGCACAAATGACGGCTCAATTTCCACTAGTGAAAAGATGAAAAACATTGTTTACAAAATTAAAAACCATAATGCGGTACCTGAAAATGAATTAAGGAACATTAATTACACACACTGGAATATGGTAAGTAAATTTTTTCATCTTTTTTCTCGGAAAACCGTAAACGGCATAATTACCCTCTACTCTACTCTACTCTTACCCGTGGCTGGTTCTGACCAGCATGGGCCCCTCCTCCCTCCCCCTTAGGCTAGAGTGGTGCATTATGACCTAACGGTTGACGCGTCCTTAATCCAAATAAACCAAAAAAGTGATGCTTAGTAAAGCCTTTTTGAAAGTTATTTTTCAAATTTGACAATAATACGGAATTGTTCAAAATTAGCCTACCCTTTCCGTTAGTGTATAAAAGTTGGGACCTGCCAAGTACAGAAGTAGGCCTAGCCCCTAGCCCCCTACCGCACAGTCTAGGCCTACGACTAATTTGGGGGACACATAATATTTCTGTAGCTACGGTTAAATAGCCACAGCAATTAAAGTAGGCTAACCTAGGGCCTAGCTTTGGTCGACAACCTAACCTCGAAACTTGTACCAAAGAGTTTGGGGCACCGTGGTTTGGGACAAGAAATGCAGGCCTAGCTAGGCCTAGGCCCTATTCAAAATGATGGCCCTTTGGCTAGACTAGGGCCTAGATAAACAACAATGTAACCTGGCTTGAGTTCAATAAAGTGCACTTTAAAAGGGAGGAATTAAATTTTGGATTGCAATATGTGTAAACTACAGGTATGTTGTCGGGTGCAAATAAAATAAGACAATAAGATCAAAATTGCAAAATATTCGTGTCAATTTCTTTGTTTGATGGCCTCCATTTTGTTTAAGGGGTCACGATAAACCCGCGCGCTGTCAGAAAAATAATCACCTTTCCCCCCCACCAATCTATTTGATATTTTTATCATTTGTCAATCGATATTCAATAATTAACATCTGAAAACCTCACGGTAGTAATGCTAGAATGAGTAGACTGCTAATCTACATCTTTTTATACGAGTACGTACGTAAAAAAGCATAAAAATAGGGGTATGAATGAAACCGCATGAGTTCATAACCCCGCTGCGAAACCATCCTACGAAAAACACAACAAATGCGTGGTTAAACAATGCAACTTACCGGCTAAAGACTCGTCTTCACCCTCATCTGAAGCCATTTCAATATTAAAATCCCTTCTTTACTTGTATATTAACAAGAAAAGAACTAATAATTAGGTAATACTGATAATAAAACAATGAAAATGAATAAGACCGCCGATTACACTTTGCCACCTCCTTCCACCAGACAGCAAGTCGACTGGCTGTATTCATTGCGCATGCGTAGACGACAAGATTTTGCAAATTGACAGACCAACTCTTTTACCGACAGAGAAGAATCGTGTGTATTCTTGACGACGCTAGATGGCAGAAGCTTCATCATGACGACATGACAGGCAGTCGTTTGTCGGTTGTTTGTTCGTTCTTTACGAAGTACGAACATTTTAAAGTTAGTGTCAGGCAACATAGCGATCTGTATGGTGCGTGTTTAGGGTGACTGCAACAAGGCATTTTTGTTCTCGCGGTAAAAAGTGAAACAACAAACGCACTTAACATGTAATATTTACGGTAGGCAACATAGTTTTTGACAGCAAACATCTATTTTCTATTTAAGCCAGTCAAGACTAGGCACTAGGCCTAGGGCTAGGGCTAGGCCTAGGCCTACATCGTGTGAATCGCGTCTGTAACGGAAATTCTTTGAATTATAGGCCTACTAGGCCCTCATTACAATATTGCAATGGAATGAATTTTAAATCTTTTTGGATGTAACAACTACTAGACCCTAGGACCCAAACGGTTTTATTGTACTCCCAAACTGTTAAAGACATACGCCTAGGCTACTGGCACTAAATAAAGTTAATGGTTAGTCCCATAACCTTAAAAAGTGACATTTCGAGTGTTCGTTCTCTTGCATTGCGTGAAAGATGTCTCGGAAATCGAACTTCCCTGATGGCATTGTTTTGAACTGTGAACATGATGGCTTGTTAACTGTTGCCGAAGAAAGATTAATCAGCATAATCAAGAAGGAACCCATTTCCAACGTCTACCATGTGGAGCAAACCCCATTTGCCAGGTAGGCCCTAGGGCTAGAGAGCTAATTGCTACGGTAGGCCTACACTACGCCGTCTCGGGATAGAATTTGGGCCCAGAGCATGGCTCTGAATTTAAGGGTGGCTCAAGGTCCTGAGACTCTCTGTTGTATGCAGCACGTAGACTCGTAGAGGACAACGTTGTGTGTGTAGGCCTACCTCCCCGATGACGACGTGGGGTGGCGGAACTTCAACCCCTGCCCTCCCCTTTACCTGTGTCTGGTTCTGACCAGCAGAGAAACTCCATCGCAAACATTAAAAAGTTCCTCGACGATGATGACAATGACAATGACACCACGAACTATGACAAAGACGGATGACAACCGCGATGTGAGAACCCCCCCCCCCCTTTCACCACCCCCCCCGTCTTATCCGTGGGTGTTCGACCCGCATGGAACGCTAGAACTTGGCGATTTGACCACGGTGCAACTTGAGCGCCTTCATCCAAAACAACAGTATCTTACCAAAAAATTGTATAATGTATGTAGGGCTAGGCCTAGCCCTACCATATTTTCTTACTCTGTAAGTATTATAGGCCTAGGCTATGGATAATATTAGCTTTCTTAAAGTTTAAAAACTTGACAATGCTAGACTAGCCTAGGCTTACTATGCTACTACTAGGCCAGTTTGTTTCATCAATCAGATAAATATGTAATTCAGCAGATACAAATAAAATACAAATGGCCTAGGCTAGGGGCTAGCCCCTACATCTTGGACACGCGACACGACACAAGTCACAACTAAACGGGGCCCTTACATTAATATGCTATGAGTAGGCCTAGGCCTTCTGTGAATGTCTGGAAGCCAGTGTGTGATTTTTCTTTAGCCTCTTCGTACATAACAAGATGTAGGCCTATCAGTTTTATCGCCATATCATTCAGTGTTTCAAAACTTGCCAAGCTGGTGAGGTGAGCGATTCATTTTATTTAAATTTATGTAGGGCTAGGGCGGTATAGTAGTAGGCCTATCTATGGCTAGGGCCTAGGCCTTTTAAAGATTTTATTATCGGGAACTCAACTCGGGATGGGTAGCGTACATGCTAGAGATCCACCTGTGGTAGGCGAGGAACTTTAGCAGCGAGCGCGAGGTGTTATAGGTAACCGGTACCGGTTGTGTATCCACGACTTCCGTTGCCGCCCGAGGCATTGGGTGGCCCCCTTTAATAAGCCCGTTTTGTTGGCTGCCTCCTCGTTGCATAAACAAATGAGCAGGTTACCACTTGGCCAGGAGACATATCGCGTAAGGTCAATCCGTCCACTTAGGAAGCCAGGTCGATGTTAGTCGGATTTTTGCCAGTCTTTGTGTCTACGCAGGGTTGAGAAATTTTGCCCAGCCCGAAAAAAACCGGCGGGTTTTTCAACCAAAAACCCACTTTAAAAAAACCAGTACAAAGTGGGTTTTTGGGTTTTTTGAGTAAAACACACTAATAGATTCATATTAATTATTTATTACAAGAAACTGAAACAAAGTCAAAGTATAAGTGTAAGTACACTAGGCCTACACAAATTCCAAATAATAATCAATGCATAGGCCTAGGAATTGCTTATTATTAGGCCTACTCATTTCTTGTATTTGTTTTTAAATTTAAAACTTTTTTTTATTGTTGCTAATCAATGTACGATAATGTAGTTTTTATTCTGTGTTCTTGTGGCAGTTGTATTTGTAGAACAGAGTTTTGTTTTACTTGAAAAATAAAAGTTTCTCTCTCTAGTAGGCCTACATAGGACTAATGAAATATTTCAAGATAATGATAATGAAATTGAAACTGAACATCTTAGGCCCTATAGGCTATTCATTATGCGAATTCAAATTTAAGCGCTAACCGAGATGCCTTAACTTAACCTCTAAAAAAAAAATGCATCACTAGGTCACTGCTAATTAAAACAAAACTTATTTTATTTCCAACTACCGGTACCTAATATTTTTGTGTATAGGCATAGGCCTACTTTGAAAAATTAACAAATAATTGGGCAAAAGTGCAAAATAGACATTTTGCACATATTTAGCTTGAAATTTCCAAAAACCCCAAAAACTCCCAAAAAAACAAAAACCCTGAAAAAACCCGCCCGGATTGGTTTTTTTCAGAAAAACCCGGGTTTTTCTCAACCCTGTGTCTACGAGACTTCAAGTCACAAGTGAATGATTGCGATGGGGTTGGATGGGACTGTCAATTAGGTCTCAGCGTAATGATAAGTAGGCCTACGTTCGCTGACTAATATGGTGAGGGGGGGGGGAAGGATTCTCTCCGTGACGATAAAAAACACAATCTTTTTATTTATGTTCTTGTTCGTGTGTTCGATTCGAACACTTAGTTATTTTGTAGGCCTATTTGTATTTTGTCTTCTTCCCCTACAATTGACTAATAGTCGGTGGTAGGTTTGTTTCCTCCTTCCTTCCTTCCTTCCATCTTGCTACTGTAGGAGTCGGCCCTAGCCGAAGAACGCGCTAGGTAGGCCTACTTGAATTTGGATGCCTTTTTAAATATTTCATTTAGCCTAGCTGTTTACGACATCAGGTTGTCTAGGCCTACACTACAAGTCTGTAAAGCATGAAAAAAAAGAAAAAAAATCAATCGGGAAAAGTCAGGGAAATTGTTTGTTTTTGTGATTTCCTTATTCCCCTTAAAAGTCTCTAAAACTCGCCAAATCGAATCTATAAACCAAACGTTTTCCGTGGGGCGAGCCCTAGGGTGGACCCCATCTTAATTTGCCATCACTGTGCCATCTCTGGGGGAAAAAATAATATCACTTAAAAAAATTAGACCATAGGTAGACCTATTCTCAGAGACAAATTTGCAGTCGGGAACAATTTGATTTTCCATCCGGAAAAACTGAACAGTCAGGCAATTTGGGAAATGTAGACACCCCGGACACCCCTGTTCAATGTCCTGCGAATGACACAAACAAGACTGTGTCGTCATCTAGAATCGATCGGCGTCTGCGATGTATCCTCTTCTTTATTCTTCTTCCTGCTAATTGTCGACAAGGTCGGCCTTATTAGTTAACTTGTGTCGTCACTGGCCGCGCATCGTGATTGTTTTGACAGTGCCTTGTGAACACATCTTCCGCCTAACAAGGGGACCCCTACTAGACGTGGTGGTACCGGACAGCAATCTATAGTTTATTAGGTGTGCTGTGCCAATTTAGATTCATGGTGCTTTGTATCGTTATGTGTAGGCCTAGCTAATAGCTATGCACTCTTGCAGAAAGTGATGATGCATACCCTACTGCACCTCTATTTCTTTTTCAATAGCACATGGGCCTAAAGAATGAATGAATGGGAATGTGTGATACTATAGCCCCTATAGCTATAGGAATTAGTCTAAAGAAAAAAATCCATATATATTCACGATCGTAAGAAAGTATTTTATTCGGTCAGTCGGATGTCTACCAATACCAGCAGTGGCGTAGGCGTATAGGAACCGCGATTGGGGGAGGGTGCAAATTAACTTCACGTTCATTTTTTTTAGGTTTTAGATCGCAGATAGTTTCTGTAAAACATCGTTTACAGTGTCTGAGTGCAGGAAGTTAAGTTTTAGTTTTTGAGCTATTACGGTAGGCCTACCTAATTGAAGTTATTTCAAAACTGTCTCTTCAGGGGCCTATTGTGCACAACATACTTTTATGGCTATGCATGATCGTTCAGTTGGGCTTGGGATAATCAAATTGAAATTTTTAAAAACAACTAAAATGTATTTTTTATTATCCTTCATAAACAAAACGGTAAACCTTTGAGATTGCCATTTTTTAGTAAAAACATGACAAAATAACTGTAGAATGGAATGGCCCCAGCTACCAGTACCACCCATGAAAATGCAAGTAAATCTGCCCCTCCCCCCTATCAACTTTCAAAACGTTCCTGCGCGCCTGAATACCAGTAGGTATAATAGGCCTACGTATTTCGAGTGAATAAATAAACGCACGCACGCATCTTCTCTCGCTCGGCTGAGATCTGTGTGTTTGGGCAGCCCACGCGCGACCGCCCGTGCGTGATGCGTGCTTCGGACAAGGAAATTCACTCGCTCGGCGTAAAATGTCGCAGTCCTTGTGACCGCCCAAGCGTTTGCTAATCGTTTTCACACTTGGACGGAGACAGAAATCAATTGTCTTACACATAAATATTATCTGTAGGATATCCGCATTGCTGTGCTCAGAGCAGAGTCACAAGCTGGTTATAGGCTACCGGCAACGTATACGTTATTTCCATCTGCTTTTCTACGATAGGCCCTACTCCTCCCTGCCTTTTGTGATTGGAATCAATTAATTTTCGGATGTATTTCTCGATTGATGCGTGCGTAGACTAATTTTATTCCGAATCCGTAGGGTATAGCGAAAGTGCGTTGTCAGAGGGTGTTATATTTATTATTAGGGTAGCCTATTTATTACTATTATTATTCGGCCTAGGGGCCTTATCACATATTGCCTTCAAGAGGTCAAAGCCTACCCCCGTCTAGTCCCGGGGTAGAATTTGGCCCAGAGCATGGCTCTGCTAATCGTTCGTAATAGGCGAGGAAAAAGACCAAGTCCATCCATCCATCCCATAGATATTGAACCCCTATTGTAGGAGTTCTCCCCTTGATATTGAAACCCCTATTGTAGGGGTTCAATATCTATGATCCATCCGTAGGCTATGTTACTCCCCAAAACTAGAGCCGAGCTCTGGCGGTCGTTGTCTAGGATCTTCCTTTGGCAACCTCCCCCGCGATGACGACGACCGTGACCGTACGAACGATGACAAAGACGATGACGACTACGACGTGAGAAACCCCCGTTCCTCCCTCTACCCCCCTGTTTTTGCCGTGGCCGTGGCTGTGGCTGTTTCTGACCAGATCGGAATCCCCTAGACTAGCGTCATTAAAAAAAAGTGATCACTTTGTTATTGGTCGTTTCTCTATTAAATTAGTCCTCCAACTCCATAGAGAAATAACCTGCTGTGAGGTTGCAATGCAACAATACAACACTCTAGAGACCGACTATTGCAAGTCCTCATTCCCATAATTTATGTCAATTTATTAATTGTTTTAAATAGCTGCTCGATGTTGCCTCGTTAGTTAATTAATCGCTTTGTCTCTGAGAGAAATGAAAACGTGGAATTCGATGCACGATCAGTGTAATAGGTCGCCTGCCTGGGTATTGAACCTGGGCCTTTCACTACGTTGTGCGCATTCAGTAGTGGGCCTATAGCCTGGGCCTTCTCTATCACGTTTGGCTGTTAATGGTGGTTTGCAAACACTTCTGGACCCTCACTAACTTGGTAAGGGCCTACTATAGAATAGCCTACCCTCGACCAGAAGTAAATCAAGGGCTGGGTAAGGCCTATAGTAGATACAACCTAGAGCCCTTGATTTACTGACGGTCTATGGCAGTGGTGTACGCAAAAATATGTTTTAGGGGGGGGGGGGCTACCTCGAGTAATATTTAATTCCAAAAAGTGCTCCATAAACGACTCACTGGGCGGAGTGGGAGTCATAACAGTGCAGTACTACTTATTTTTGAAGGTAGGCCTACCTAGGCTAGGTGCTTGTTGGACGAAAGAAGAGAAGAAAAATAAGTAGATGTAGGCCTATTTAATTTTTTGCTTTTAACCTAAGCCTAGATGATTTACAGAATATTAAAGGGAAGATTTCGTGGGGGGGGGGGCAAGCGGCAAGCCCCCCGCGCCCCCCGGATACGCCATGGTCTATGGTGTAGACCTACTCGCCTGTGGCCACCACCCGACCAGGGTGTCTGGACTGGATCGATTCCTCGTTTTTTTTTTCTTTCTATATATATTTAATATATATATATATATATATTCTCCTGCCCATCTTCAAGGAATTTCCTTGAAGTAGGCCTACCCGAAACGTTGGAATAAATAAAAATAAAACCACCGGATTTCCCCGAAAATACAATGTGTGCATATATATATATATAATATATATATATATATATATTTTATATATATATATATATATATATTATTCCATTCGGCCCCTGTATTGAACTTTTGATGTGCCATTAAATCCATAGCATGACATTTTTGTATAATATATTATTTTAAGGAAGGATTGTTGTTAGGTTTAAAGAAGGTGGTTTATGTTTTTTTAGAGAGAGTTTGAAATGGAGGAGTTAGTTAGTTAATGTTGTTTTAGGGCACTCAACAGTAGAGTTATCAGTGCCCATGTCAATTGTATTGGAATCTTTCAAATTTTCTTTTTCCATAATTGTGGATTACCACCATGTTGTCTTCTTTCTAATGGGAGGAACGTAAAGGATGACGAGGGGGGTTAATGGGAAGGGGTGAGGATGTTGGATAGGATGGGATAAACTGGGTGGGGACGGAGGAGTACTCGTTACAGAGAGGGCCGGCAAGTATGGAGACGAAACAAGTGAAAGAAAAAAATAAATATGAGTAAGGCTGTGTGAATGAAGAAAGGTGCGATAAAAAGTTGCGCGAGAGCTCTCTTTGCAACACGCACCCCAACCGGTCAGAGCTCGCCCTTAGTTTTGGGGAATACACTTCTCCCCTATTCACAGGCCAATCCACGGGAAGGTAGCGAGTTGGACTTTGATGGCCCGAAATGGAGGAAAATGTATTTGGTTTTATCTGGAAATAGATCTAATGACATAAGTAAAGTGTGTTTTTTCCTTATTTGGGGGAGTCTATGTCCACTCGTAACCATGTGAGTAGGGCCTAAACCGCTGCATTCGGTGTCAAAGCCTGGTTTGCTCGTGCTCATCATCCGAGCTCCGATTCCCACCCCACCCCCCAAAAGACGCGTGACTGGGCGATCATTAGGCCTACATCTGGGGTCGCTGTACACTAGATAGCTCGATATGCATATGCCTCCACCCTCCATTCCAAGTGCTCAACAGGTAGCTCCAAGATCGTAGCAATTCTTTGCATTATTACGTGATCACTCTGAAGTTTGTCACTTGATGTCGTACGCGATGGTTGGCTCAAGTGGCGAGGGTGGGCTAAGGTTCGAAGACTGGTAGCCCACACGAGGTATGCATTTTGTTATTATCCTTCACCCTAATCATCGCCGTCTCGTATCAAAGACATTATTTTCAAGTCTAGTTTCCAAAAGTCAAACAAATTCCTTCAGGAGTCAGCGACGTTGCTACGTTCCCTGTGGCAATTGCACGCATACCAACATATCGTTCTCCCGTTCATGAGTCCATCTTGGGCCTGAGCAGAGTAGCAATGCGTGGGCCTGGCATCGACGCCGCGACCACTTTTCTCTCTCTCTCTCTCTCTCTCTCTGTCTCTGTCTCTCTCTCACTCTCTCACACACATACCTCAAGAGGTTCCCAGTCACGTTTTAGAAACAATTTATTAATGTTTTAAGGCTTATAATGGAAATGTATTACCACCAGTAGTTTGTTACCTACAAAATTACGACACCGCCTTCACGAATAGGCTAGGCCTACATGTAGGCCTACCGTTAAAAGCAGAATTAAAATCATATGAGACATTCCTTGCGACTTGATCCTTCTACGCTCGTTTATATAGCCTATACCCTACACAATTGACCACTTCATTCATAATCCTTGCATTACCGGTATCATTTTATTTGTTGTAGGGCCTACGTAGGCCTACTACTAGCCTACTATAAACATAAACACATTGTCCACACTAGGTCAAAACCAATGTTACATGTAGACTAGGCCTATGTGTGTTTGTGTACATGTGTTGGTACATGTACTAGCCTACCATCAACATCACTGTGGCCCGCGTCATTACGGGCGCACCTCTCGTAAAAGGGGCAACCGTGAGGAACACATCAACACCCAGCGATAAAACCTCGCCGCCCCGCACCTTCAGTTTTCTCCGCCGATCTCCCGCGCATGACAGGCTACATTACTTGCATCAAAGTCAACAGATGGACTCGTCCGTTTTTCCCGGGGCTTTTATGGTGTTGGTAGTTCTAACATGCTGAGCAGACATAGTTTATGTGTCATAACTTAAAACTTCCATAGGCTACTGTAAGCCTACTTTATTTTATTTTTATTTATTTTTAATTAGTAGGCCTAATATTAGTGCACTGCATCCCGAACCAATGCCCGGCATACACCACTCCTCCATTTTCCCCAAAACTTTTTTATTGTTCATACCGATGTTCAAGAGATTTAATTTATTGTGTTGCGTGGGTATACGCGAAATTATAATTTGAACATTGATAATAAGTTAAAAAAACGTGAGTTACCGAGCTCTGCTTGGCAGGCCTGTGTAATGGAATCTCTTTCTACGCGTTCGCTCGCCTACTACCCTGACTAGCCATGCGCAAGAATATACTATTGCACCGGTAGGCCCTATAACTGACTCGGAATTCCTCAATGGAAACCATCATTACCCAACGAATTGTTGTTGGAATATGTTGTAAGTTGTTATTTTATATATTATTTTGAAGTAAAACTCAATCTTTATCTCTCAGCCATCAGACTTCACTAATCACAATAGTCGTTGATCATGTTTGACCTGTGAACCGCGCCAGCAAGAGGGTGTGCGGCTCTGATCTGTAACGAGGAAATAATGAATGGTACTCGACTCTTCCGTGGAAACTGTGGGTGTCGTAGTCTTCCTGTACTGTTGATAACTTCATTAGCAGCCAGCGCAACGTGTGGGCGTATAGAAAGCCAACCTCGTGTGCAGAGAGATACTTCACACTTGCTTGGTATCTACGAGCACGTTCCTCCCCCCCCCCTCTCTCTTCTTCAGCTTCGTACAATGTAAGCATCAGCGTAATCGTCTACTCTAGATGGTGACCAGACGTCCCGGTTTCCCCAGGACAGCCCTAGTTTACAGACAAATGTTCCGGTGTCCCGAGATTCACCACACGGGACGTTGGCTTCTAGGACGTGTTTTAGAATTTTACATAATGATTTCAATTTATTGGTCTCCAAATAAATACCATCACAATTCACAACACACAAACAATACCATTGAACAGCCTAGTTGCATGAACTGTAGGTGCCGGTAGGCCTAGTGTTTTTTTTACAATATCAGCGTTATTCTTAATTTCTCATAGCACATATTTCTGGAATTTTCCCATTTCCATCCAGAACAAGAAAACCCACTAATTCGAATGTATATAATTAAAATATTCCCGGTGCCAAGTTCCAGGCTCCTCACTATAATGGGGGCGGTATTCTAAGCCCCTGTCTCCTAAGCCCCTGGACCTTTTTTTGGCTTCTAAGCCCCTGTGACCGACGGTTGTGCTACACGATGCGAAGCGGGGCTAAGAAGACAAACCGGTCCGGGCTTTAGAAGACTAAAAGTCTTCTTAGGCCCTGTCTCCTAACGCCCGTACGAAAACCTTGTTCGTTTCCCATGAGCCATTACAGATAAGAAATGATAACGAATTTTTAAGTGTTTATGGAAAGAGGTAGCGAGCGTTAGCGAGCGAAGTGAAGACTTCAATTTGACTTTCTGTTTTTTTGTTTGTTTTTCACTTATGTTACCCCAAGAAAAATAGCTCGGGTGTTTTTTTTTTTTTTTTTTAGTTTTTCTGTCTGTTTGTTCGCTCTCTACCGGGCAAACGGCTCATGCGATCTTTATGAAAATTGGAGGGGACCTTCGAAATCTCTGAACTTAGACTTCTACGTTTTTGGGTACAATCGAAGAAATATTTCTCATGAATATCGTACTTTTACGATTTTTTTTCGATTTTTAGTGCGATATTTTTTGGTGACATTTGGGCAGGATTCTGACCAAACGGGTGGGTCTACAACGTTCATATTTCACATGTACATTAAGGTAATGGTGATGTATTGCTTTCTGAAAGAAAAAGTTGAAAAAGTTAGCCAGAATCTATAGAAATAAAGCTTTTAATATAAGTTTTTTTATTTTTTTGCAATATTTTCGTGCCATTTGGGCCAATTCTGCCCAAACGGGTGGGGCAACAACGTTCATATTATACATGGACATAAAGGTTATGGTGATGTAGTACCTTTTGAAAGAAAAAGTTGAAAAAGTTAGCCAGAATCCATAGAAATAAAGTTTTAATATAAGTTTTTTACGGTAAATATTACCAATTGACAAGTTACAATAGAAATTTGACAACAACCACCTACAATGCGTAGGCAGCAAAACAAAGCACTTGCAAAAGTAAAGATATCTCACGCAAACTAAAAACTTCAAAAAGCTCATCCATCAACGCGGCGGGACTTAAGCGTTTTCCTAGTTATTATCGATTTTTGGATGAGCGAAGCGAAGACTTCAATTTCACCGACCCCCCAAAAAAAAGCTCGTGTTTTTTTCTTTTTTTTTCTCTGTCTGTTTGCTCGCTCTCTACCGGGAATACGGCATATGCGATCTTGATGAAAATTTGAGGGGACCTTCGAAATCTCTGAACTTAGACTTGCTACGTTTTTGGGTACAATTGAAGAAATATTTCTCATGAATATCGTACTTTTACGATTTTATCGATTTTTAGAGCGATATTTTCGTGACATTTGCGCCTATTCTGACCAAACGGGTGGGGATACAACGTTCATATTTCACATGCACATTAAGGTAATGGTGATGTATTGACGTTTGAAAGAAAAAGTTGAAAAAGTTAGCCAGAATCTATAGAAATAAATGTTTTAATTTGAGTTTTTTGAGGTGTTAAATATTTAAACATTTATTTCTATAGATTCTGGCTAACTTTTTCAACTTTTTCTTTCAAAAGTCAATACATCACCCTAACATTAATGTCCATGTGAAATATAAACGTTGTAGCCCCACCCGTTTGGTCAGAATCCGCCCAAATAGCACGAAAATATAGATTTTAGATCTTTCTCACAGCCTTGTATGAAAACTTCACAGGAGATTTTATACCTTACCCACAGCCTTGTTACAAACAATCAAAGATCCAACAGACCTAATGATTGCTTTGTATGGGCCGTGTTAATATGTTTTTATTATTTAAATTAATATTAAAATTTTATAATTAAAAAGCTCATCCATCAACGCGACTAAAAAAGCGTTTGCGAAGCTATCAGTTTTAAAACTTGTACCCACAGGACCGGAAGCACAAATGTTATAAGAAATATGTAATTCCCATCTCACACGTGCATTCGTCGTTTACAGCGTAAAATTGCCTAAAGAGGACAAAACGTGCACTAGTTTTTGTGTAAAATGGAAACTTGTGAAAAACAGGGGAAAAATTTAAAAAAAATTACCTAAAAGTTCCCCTTTTATTTTTTAAATACGAATTTTGGAAGAAGTACAAAAACGAGTGTTCATGTGACGTCTCTCCTTGGTAGTAAAAAATATATATGCGAATATGTAAATTTTGTCTTAAGTTAAGCCACAGTGGAAGAACGTTAACACTGAATTGCATCGAAAATAATAATGCGGTCTAGTAATAATACTAGTGGTCCTGTAAGAACAGCAAGATTAAGCATAGTGAATTAGTATTTCGGGGTTCCTTAGTTGTATTAATTTATTAGTAGAAACGAAATTGTATTTTTTCTGATCATTTACACTTCTGTCGTTTTCGCTTGAGGCAATCGAATATGATTATACACACAGTTGATCGAAACGACGAGCGTGAAATTAAAATATAAGACACAGAGAAGTGATCCGCGATTCATATTATTTCGTGTATATTTCGGGATTTGAAAGTATAAAATTTGAGTAGTATTAAGAATATTATAAGGCGTAGAAAAAGAATACAATAATAGTGGAGTAAAGGGCCTAGGCCTAATGGCAAATAGAGTACAAAAAGTAAACTAACGTGGAAATTGGCACTATTACTATTTCGGGTACGAGAAGTTCAAAATTCGATGGCTCCAAGGTGAGCTTCTCTGACTTTATTATTAATAAAAATTTAAAATTAATTAATTTAAAATCACCCAGACTACCTAATATCAAATTGAGCCTAAAGCTTATTTTAATGAGGAATAAATCAATGTCAAAATATTTTTTTAAATATAAATACGATTGTAATATTTTAGATAGGTCTATACTTTAAAACTTGTCGTAGGCTATCGTAGATCTACTTTCAATTTCACCTTTACTTTCAATATAAACATAGCCTATCATCATATATGGTCTTACAGTTGACGCGCCCTTATACCAACTAAACTTAAAAAGCGTATTATTTATATCAATATAGTTATCAAACTTGAATGCAAAAGTTTCCCGGGTACTAAACATATGAATAAAATAAAATAAATAAATAAATTGTAAATTTTTGAGTCTACCCACTCAGTTATATAACTGGTTTTAGTGGGAAACAGTAAAAACAAAGCGACCAAGCCAACCCTGTAGGCCCCGACGCAATCGACGATGTGAGCGATAACCAACCAAAGATCGATATTTGTAATTTGGAAATATAGCAATCAGTGGTATGGACAGTGCGAACACCGCGGATCCACGCCAGAATCAACAAGGCCGATCAGAACAACTCTGAATTTATTATGTGCTTTTTTGCTAGAACGGCTCCAAAGTCACCTTTACAAACTCCTAAGACAAGAACTGATGGACTTAAGTCCAAAAACAGAAGTTAAAAAAATTCTGACTTTGACGGGGAAACAAACCCCGAACCCTTTTGCATTGGAAGCAGATACGCTAACAACAAGACCAACGAGCCACACAAGACCACGAGCCACACAAGACCAACTCGTCTAACAACGACTTTGGCGTTTTCTAGTTGTTTTGGCTAAGACGCCCTTATACCCGAAAGGGGTGGGACTGGGAACCTAGGTCCAATCCCCTGGTCGGGAAAGATTTTGTTATTTCTGGATTGTATTTATGTTTTGAAATGCATATAACGCAGTGTATAGTCTATCATCTGTGACAATACTATAGAAAACATAGCCAGTAAGAAAAACGTGTTAAGATTGCAAGGTTTGCTCAATATCCGAGCGTAATGTGGGGGTACCTTGATCGTGCAAGATTCGATACACCTTGGGCACTGCATTTTCACGGCCGGGCAATTATCAAACCAAAAATATTTTTTTCAAAAACAACAATTGTTTTTAAAATAGGTCCTACACATTAGCAGCCAATTTTTCAATTTGTTTACTTCTTGTAGGTTTAAATCGCAACGAACCTAGCTGATTTTGTTACAGTTCTCAGTAAACTTGTACCGGATGCCTGTTTAAAATTTCAACTCAATCTGTTCAGCGATTCGGCTGATTTTCGACGTACACACACGCACGCACACAGACTCACAGAATTAGCGCCGGGTTTGAGTTGAATGGAGACACTCAGTCGCTTCACTCCCTCGTTTGATTATAGATTGTTGTAAGACATATTGATTCATGTTGATGTAATTAACGATACCTCTACTACATTTTAGTTAAATTATACCTCTTTTGACTAATGTGTGAGAATGTATACCTAAAGCTTGTTGCCAGTAGCAGTACTTGTCTTGATATAATTTGTTGATTTTGCTTGATTTTTCTTTGATTATTTTAAATTTCTCTTTAAAATTAAACTGGAAACGTTGGTTGAAATAATAGAAGTGCACTGATAAACCCGAAAAATAATTTTGACATTATATTATTATTTAAGGCTGTTGCATCGTCCTCTAAACTATATTTAAAAATCAGAGGAAGATGGCTGCAATCTTATCTAGATGAGTGAGGGTCTTAAACATAAAGGAAAAATATATTTTGTAATATTTTAGGCAGGATGTTACGTCTCTGTCAGTCATTATATGCAAATTTTTGGACAAAAGTTGGAACACTGAGCAAGGTGTTATACTTAATTTAGAGCGACGATTTTTTTATATTGTTTCTAAAAATCATTGCCTTCCACCTCTTTATAAGAAAAACAATTTTGTGAAATATCGTTCAATGTTCTATTTTTTTCGTCCGCAGGTACAAAACTCTTATTTGTACCCTGACAACAAAATCGTATATCGAACGGTATTTCAAAAAATTGTTTTTCCTTATAAGGAGGTGGAAGGCAATGAGTGAAGTAAAATATTTAAAAAAAACGTTTGCTTAAAATTAACACCTAGCCCAGGTTTCCCACTTTTTTCCCAAAATTCGCATATTAGGCTAAAAAGGTACGTATCGTCCCGCCCCAAAAAATACAAAATATATGTTTTGTTATCTTCAAGACCCTCACTCATTTAGATAAGATTGCCGTCATCTTCCTTTAATTTTAAAATATCGTTTAGAGGACGATACAATAGCCTTAACTAGCTTAAAGAAAATATCACACTGAATTACATAGATAGATAGATAGATAGATAGATAGATAGATATTTTTATTCACTAAGACTAGTACAGTGTACAAGTATAACTCTTTGCAGAGAAAGTGGATATAAAGCATAATTAATAATTGATATGGATATTGATATTGATATGTATGATGATTGATGATATTGTATATATATATATATATATATATATGATAATTCATTAATTGATTTATAATGATAAACACAGTGTTTATGTTAAAAGAGTAGATGCAAAACAATAGCATGCGCTACTATAGATTAAGAACTCATATATAATAAAGAAAAGTTGGATATAAAGCAATTTTTGATGTGATATTGTGATAAGAATTGCTGATGGCACAGAAAACAGCAATGATGTACAGTAGAATGTGTCTAGTATATATTGATATTTATATATATATATATATGATGATTGATTGATTGATTAGTGTTTATGGTAAAGTAGAGTAGATGCAAAATATGCCCTACTAGATTTAGAATTCATATAGAATAAAGAAAAATTTTATATAAAGCAATAATTGATATGATATTGTGATAAGAATTGCTAATGGCACAGAAAACAGCAATGATGTACAGTAGAATGTGTCTATAGTAATAATTGAAATTTATATATATATATATATATGTGTGATGATTTCAATAAATTGATAAAAAGAGAATTTTATTCCCTGCGTTACCGAAAACTAGGTTTCCATTTTAAGGGATGCGTATTTAACAAAAATCAATTAAATTTAATTAAAATACCTATGCTATGAAAATAAAAACAAATTGTTTTCCGAAGCGTTTGGAATTTAATTTATTTTTTATGTAATTCATTGATATATTATTTTTGTCAGTCATATTTTATGTATGAATATGAGGCTTCACAAAATTAGATAGAATGAAATAGAAAGGCACCTATCGTAGCACTTTTCAATATTATTATCTCGATTCTAGAAAATTAATTTAAAAAAAGTGTTTTGAATCCGTCAAAAAGGCCATATACACCAAAATGTGCTAGCATTTACTGCCTGATTCGCGATAAATCTTGAAAATCTGCTATATTTGGGCCTATCCATTATTAATTAATATATGTATTAAAAACTATTAATTATCCGTTATATAAGGTTTAGTGGAGAAAAAAATCCGGAATGTTTTTCTTTTTTTATTTTTTTCTGTTTGTATTTTTGTGTGTTCGTTAACACGATTCCGGCTTAATTGATACTCCAATTACAATAAAATTTTCTGAAGGCCTTTGAAATCTCTGAACTTAGAACTGCCACGATTTTGAGCGAATTTAAAAATTATTTCTCATGAAAATCGCATTTTTACGATTTTTTTTCGTTTTTTAATAAAATTCTTCGACTTATAACACGTCATACTTTATCCGATTGTAATGATTTTTTCACAGAACCTAAATTTTATGAATTAGTATATTCGTGTGAAATTTGAGCGCAATCAAAAATTTATTTCTCATGATAATTGCAATATTACGATTTTTTCGATTTTTTATTTCTTCGTCTTAAAACACCTAGATGCTATATCCGATTGTAATAATTTTTTCAAAGAACCTTAATTTTATGAAAAAATATATTCGTGTGAAATTTAAGCGCAATCGAATAATTTTTTCTTAAAAAACGCAATTTTACGATTTTTGTCTTTTTTAAAATAACGATTAATTAAAAAAATTAAAAACTAAAGTTTATTTTTTATTTAATTTAAATTAATTTTAAAATAAATCCTCAACATAGTAATGATTTTTTCACAGAACAACAGAAAATCCGCATAACACATGGCAGCTCAATGCACCAATTACACTCATCCAACAACGCGGCGGGACTTAAGCGTTTTCCTAGTTAAACGCACTTCATAAAAAATAATTTATAATTGGATGAGCGTAGCGAGCGAAGCGAGCGAAGCGAAGATTCCATTTCACTACACTGGAGAAAAAAATCCGGAATGTTTTTTTTTTTCTTTTTTTTGTATTTTTGTCTGTTTGTTAGCACGATTCCGGCTAAACCGATACTCCGATTGCGATGAAATTTTATTGAGACCTTCGAAATCTCTGAACTTAGAACTGCCACGTTTTTGGAGCGCAACCGAAAAAAAATTTCTCATAAAAATCGCAATTTTACGATTTTTTTCGATTTTGAAAAAAATTCTTTGATTTATAATACCTACACGCTTTGTCCGATTGTAATGATTTTTTCACAGGACCTTTATTTTATGAATTTATATATTCGTGGAAAATTTAAGCGCAATCGAAAAATTATTTCTCATGAAAATCGCAATTTTACGTGGTTTTTCTTTTTTAAAACAATTCTTTGACTTATAACACCTACATGCTTTATCCGATTGTAATGATTTTTGAACAGAACCTTAATTTTATGAATCGATATATTCGTGTGAAATTTGAGCACAATCAAATAATTATTTCTTATGAAAATCGAAATTTTACGATTTTTTTCTTTTTTAAAATTACGATTAATTAAAAAAATTAAAAATTAAAGTTTATTTTTTATTTATTTTTAAATAATTAAAAAAAAATCTTCAACTAAGTAATGATTTTTTCACAGAATTGAAAATCCGCATAACACATGGCAGCTCAATGCACCAATTACGCTCATCCAACAACGCGGCGGGACTTAAGCGTTTTCCTAGTGTATAATAATTGGATGAGCGTAGCGAGCGAAGCGAAGATTCCATTTCACTACACTGGAGAAAAAATTCCGGAATGTTTTTTTTCTTTTTCTTTCTGTTTGTATTTTTGTGTGTTTGTTAACACGATTCCGGCTACCCAATATTCCAATTGCGATGAAATTTTCTGGAGGCCTTCGAAATCTCTGAACTTAGAACTGCCACGTTTTTGAGCGCAATCTAAAAATAATATCCCATAAAAATCGCCATTTTACGATTTTTTTCGATTTTTTTACAAATTTCTTCGACTTTCGACACCTACGTGCTTTATCCGATTTTTATGATTTTTTTACAGAACATTAATTTTATAAATGAAGATATTCGTGTGAAATTTGAACACAATCGAAAAATTATTTCTCATGATAATTGCAATATTACGATTTTTTTGATTTTTTTATTTCTTCGTCTTAAAACACCTAGATGCTATATCCGATTGTAATCATTTTTTCAAAGAACCTTAATTTTATGAAATAATATATTCGTGTGAAATTTGAGCGCAATCGAATAATTATTTCTTATGGAAATCGCAATTTTACGATTTTTTTGTTTTTTTAAATTAATATTAATTTAAAAAAATTTAAATTTAAGTTTATTTTTTATTTAAATTAAATTTTAAAAAATTTCAACTTTTTCATGATTTTTTCACAGAACAACAGAAAATCCGCATAACACATGGCAGCTCAATGCACCAATTACGCTCATCCAACAACGCGGCGGGACTTAAGCGTTTTCCTAGTTATTGGATGAGCGTAGCGAGCGAAGCGAAGATTTCATTTCACTACACTGGAGAAACAAATCCGTTTTTTCCCCCTTTTTTTTGTATTTTGTGTGTTTGTTAACACGATTCCGGCTAAACCAATACACTAATTGCAATGAAATTTTCTGGAGGCCTTCGAAAACTCTGTACTTAGAACTGCCACGTTTTTTAGCCGAATCGAAAAATTATTTCTCATAAAAATCGCAATTTTACGATTTTTTTCGATTTTTTAAAAATATCATCGAACTATAACACCTACATGCTTTATCCGATTGTAATGATTTTTTCACAGAACCTTAATTTTATGAATTTATATATTCGTGTGAAATTTGAGCGCAATCGAAAAATAATTTTTCATGAAAATCTTTATTTTACGATTTTTTAAACAATCTTTGAATTATAACACCTACATGCTTTATCCGATTGTTATGTTTTTTTTTATAGAACCTTAATTTTATGAATAAATATATTCTTGAGAAATTTGAGCGCAATCCAAAAATAACTTTTTATGGAAATCGCAATTTTACGTTTTTATTTTTTTATTTTACATTTCTTCGAATTATAACGTCTACATGCTTTATCAGATTGTAATGATTTTTATACAGACCCTTAATTTTATGAATTAATATATTGGTGTGAAATTTGAGCGTAATCGAAAAATAAATTTTTATGAAAATCGTAATTATACGCTTTTTATGTTTAAAAAAATTACGCTCATCCAACAACGCGCCTGAAAAAGCGTTTGCGAAGCTTCCTTGTTTACTACAATTTAGAAATTAAAAAAGTTCGCCCCAATCGGGATTCAAACCACAGGTCTCCCACATTCCAGGTGAGCATCTTAACCATGCCCTTCAGATGTATAATGCAACTACAATTCATAGATTAAAATTTACCCGTCCTGATGGTCTAGTAGTTACGACGCTCACCTAGAGTGTGGGAGACCCGTGGTTCGAATCCCGGTTGGAACGGACTTTTCTAATTTCTGAATTGAAGTAAATAGTATTATTACATCTTAGACGACATTGAGTGCCAGCAATAATTGAAAACGACACAATATTAATGTTTAAGATGA
The DNA here is from genome assembly GCA_024449915.1 of Sweltsa coloradensis. Classification (NCBI taxonomy): domain Eukaryota; kingdom Metazoa; phylum Arthropoda; class Insecta; order Plecoptera; family Chloroperlidae; genus Sweltsa; species Sweltsa coloradensis. The sequence continues at coordinate 527,049 of JAMZAV010000405.1, read as the reverse complement.
GCAGGTTCCCATATCGGCATAATTTTGCAGTTATATTATATTAAGTATGCAAAGTAAAAGATATTATACATTTATGTGTATTTGGGGTCTACCCACGCAGCTACACAGTTACTGTTAAGTAATGAAAACTATGGTGTTAGTTCTCCCAAAACCAATTCTTTATCAACATTCAACTATGAATAAAATTGTCACAATAAAATCAATGCATATTAAAACAGTGCTTTTGCAATGCCTACATGATTTAATTGCAACATTTTCGAGTCGAATGAGACGTTAAGAGTCAACCGGAGTTTGGCCAGTAGGCCTAAGTTGGTGATAATGGGAGCTTGAAAGAGGCACTGGAGGTGGGGATTTCGCAAATGTCACTCAGAATATTCGAAAATAGCCGTCCAATAGACGGCCGCAGTTGCAATGTACGTCTGTGGCTGCACGATGTACTGCAGAAGCTTCTCCGATACGGTGCGGCGCCGTGAGTCCGGTCTACGGTCCGCGAGGCGCGAAGCACTATTATTTCACATCGTTCGCAGTCTCGCTCCGTGGACGAGTTACAACAGAGGGTGCTAGATCTAGGGTGATTGAGAAAATTTTATGATCAGGAAATTCCAAATTGGTTATTAATGTATGTGATGAATGAAAAAAAGTGTATAAATCTTACCGACTGAAAACTGTGGAATCGAAACACGCCCGTAAGGAGTATATGTATATTCGAACGCTGATTTAAGACCACAAGACATACTTGAGGCATGGTGGTACATATTTTAATCTACTTATTATTACAATTTATTATGCGTGCGTACGTGTAACGTGCCGTTTATTGCGCTTACCATAATATTGATATGGTTATGAATACATTTTTAATCAGGATGATATTTTTGCAAAGCCACCTCCTGATGCAACCATGCACTGATCCATTGATGACTGGTAATAAGAATGGGAATTTGAAATGGCTTCTGAAGAGAGTGCTGTTTTTTATTATTCATTTGACATTTGAATATTCAATACGATTGAAACTCGTCACATTTTCTTCTATCAAGTCCGTATCCATAAAAGTACAGTATGTATAGTGTACAACAATAGTACCTATCATTGAGTTTATGCTTCCTATTTTTTTCTGACTGCATTGAACGGAAAGATGAAAAAAGTCAATTATTCTCCGGCCTTTTGATTATGACATTTGTTCTGTAGGTGGCGGCCTAATAAGAAACATAAATATTTAATATTCGTACAAACTATTTCCATGATATACCTATACATTAAATTCATTCAAATATATTTCTTCAAAACCTATACCCAATAGCTGTACCCAATGACATCCAATGTAATGCACGTATGCTACAACGACAGCAAGGCACGTATGTTAATTAATGAAGTGAAAAAATAATTGTGAAAGGAGAAGGAACACCAATGTAATGTGTGTTGAAATTATGAAACGGTAATGAATTTCTTTCGAAGTATATTTTTATGTTTGCTTACTTGCGTTATTATATTATTATTTCTCGGGACATTTGAAATAACCTTTCACATTATTTTCTCTATTCAAGAATGCATAAATAAATTTTAAAGCAACACCATTTCTCGCTAAGTCAAATACGTAACGAAGTACATCATTGATACAGAATGAACATTGCTGCCTTCATGTGTTGTGTCAATATTATTATTACTTGCCTTTTATAATATTTTGATCAGTATATAACCATTGTGTAAATGTTGAAGTACAACTTCAATTCAGCTTTCGATTCGATTCCCGGGTTGTGACCGTTTTGCTGTAATGAGCCAATGAGTGCATGAGAGCTCGAACCAAGTCCATTTGGATTATAGAAAACACTGTATTATTACTACATGGAATAACGCTCTGGCATTATTCCCCTTTGGCCTTGCATTGTCGTACTATAAAACATCCTCGGAAGGTCGGTAGAAGTGCGTAAAAGTTGTATATAAAATTATACTTATTAAAATGTGGAATGACTCATCGCCGGGCATTGGCAATGTGTTATTGGATCACTCGAGGCGGCAGCCGGCAGGCGGCAAATGCATATTACACGAAAACACGCCTCTCTGTTGTGTCCGTTGGAACAAATTTTCCAGACCACAAATATTTCGACATGTCTCCAGCATCTCTGACATAGCATTTGTCGAACCCTGCATGGCTTGCTTTTACCGAATAACCGTTAGAGGTAGCTCATGCATAACGCGTGAGACTCTGATTTGGAAGGAAACGTTTGAATCCCGTCACCAGCAATCCTAGCTGAAAGTTTTCATCCGGGAATTCTTGAGCCCTTAGGCGAATGCCGGGATGCAAGCCTATTTTAGTTTTATTTCTAGTGCAGTGCGTACAATGTTTTCACTCATATTCAATTAACAAATTCTGTAATTAGCAAAATACATACTAAATAGGTACGTCGTCTCTATAATGCTAAGTTGGTTGGAATCCGCCCGGAGAGTGAAAATCCTGAGATCTATAATATACCTTGTGGAGACAATTTTTAATTTCTGTTTCATGATAACCCACCAATGCACTTCTCAGGGCTAAACAAAATTATACAAACATGTCAATCGTGTGGATGTGTGCGTGTGTCAATACAATGGATCTACTGAAACACGCGCCATCGAAATAATGGATGGTCATGTAGAATCGAACACAAAATAATTCCAAAACTGAGCCCTACTCATATTTTAAATATGCATATTACAACAAACTACAATCACTGCGTGAAATGGTCCCCCTATCTCGAGCGGAAAATTTATAAGTTATGTTTTATTTTATTAAATCCACACAAATATTAAGTTCCATTAAAAAAGTAAATACGGCCTGATACAATACTAATAAATACTAATAGTAGACCGTATAATACATTACCGTTAGACTACGTTTTAGCATTGTTTTCCAACGAAAATAATATATCGACTCTAAAACATTATATTTACGAGTATATAATTCAAAAAGTGACTACACCGGGGTTTGAACCCGGGACCTTAGCTGTCCGGGCTATGCTCTTACCAGCTGAGCTATGCAGCCACCAATTTAAAACTGTCTAATTCTTGGTCTATTTTGTACATTACATGTACGACAGCTAAGGTCCCGGGTTTAAACCCTGGGTGTAGTCACTTTTTTAAATTTTTGTCTAAAGTACTAACATAACAGAGTCAAGTCGCCTACTTATAAAGCCAAGGTTAAACATCGTATATCCCAACTCTAGGGCTATAGAGATGGTTTGTATTCTCTAGTTTTTTTCAGTGCTGCTCTACAAATGTCAAAACAGACAAAAATTAGACAGCTTTAAATTGGTGGCTGCATAGCTCAGTTGGTAAGACAAGCCTGGACTGCTAAGGTTCCGGCCCGGGTTCAAACCCCGGTGTAGTCACTTTTTAGTTTCTGTCTAAAGTACTAACATACAGTGTCATAGTCGCCTTCTATAAAGCCAAGGTTAAACATATAAATAAAACCCTCGACCACAAGTAAAATATTATTTCATACACAACACGAAATGTCTTACAATTACCGTATTCTATAATAAACACGCATGTGACCAATTGCTTTTTCAACATTAACCCTACACAACCTACCACACACACTTCTTATAGCTTATTTTCATGGGAGATCACACACTTCCTAAGTATGATAACTAGTTCAGAGTCACGAAAATATTGAATGAAATAAACCAGATTTGCCTATATCTCGATGTGACGAATTGCGTCGGTTAACAAGGTCACTGCATGTACGAAACGAAATGACGTCTGGTGTCCGCTTGACACTGGTAATTTACGACTCGGTGGCTGTCATCGGCCTACAGTTGTGCAATGTTGCACAAAAATAATAGCAGTATGCGATTGATGCGTAATTTAATAAATCTTCAATATAAGTAGTATAATAGGCAGATAACTTAAGTTATCCAGATAAAATGAGGAAATACGATTTTAATTTCGTTTATATTTTGGAACACAGATTGATTTTTTAAATTTCTTATCGGCATAACTCGTTAATTCCTGTTTTCTTCCAGAAGAGTTAGAGTTAGAGAGAGTAAAAGAACTTTTCATAACATCGTGGGTGCAAGTGAACACAAAGGCGAATTACATCAGAAACGCTTTGCTTTTGCTTGATGTCCAGATATATTTATAGTTGGCGACTATGACGCTGTTATGATGGTAGTCTTATTCATAGACATAAATTAAAAAGGTGCCTCCACCGGGGATTGAACCCCGAACCTCTGATGTCTGGGCAGATGCTCTCACCCCTTTTTATTATTAATTTTCCTAACTTCAAATAAAAATGGTCCCGTGCCGTGGTTGAAATAAAAAATATAATTTCATCTACCAAAATTTAATATTCAAGCAATAGCCAACAATAAAGCCACGTTGTTACGACTTATCTCATCTTATTTTACAGCCGTGGGTTTAATCCCCGGTGGTAACACTGTTTTGAAACCATTATAATAATATACAATGTTAATTGAAATTGCCAAATAAAGTCGAATAAAATACTGTATTTAGATTATGTTTATTATCATCATGGAAAGTGGTTTTCCGCGTGCTTCAACCCATTTTTTTCTCCTATTAGAGATGTTTATGTTCGTACCCAAACAAATGGACTTGTTGCCATGAACCCTCCTCCCCCCCCACCCCCACTTCCACCTCAACTTCATATTAGTACATCACACGCTTTCAATGGGCGATACACTAAAAAATTTTCTTACTTCAATTCACGTGCAGTAAAACTTGAAAGACTCAGAGATGCATAAATGTAATAACGCGCCGTGGTGGATGTATTAATAATGTTTCATTCTGTTGTGTTGTAAAATAATAAACAAAATTGTCCCGACTGGGGATCGAACTCAAAACATACTGGTCCCTGTACATATAATAAATTGATATTGGATGTTCCGGTATCGAACAATTGTCTGTAAGAGTGCATAAAATTGACGCCAAGCATAGCATTCTATAGCGCAGATCTATGCATAATGATTCAAATGGTGTCCTGCAGTAGTTCATGAGCAAAGTCATGCAGCCAATCAGAACAAGTTATTAACAAAATATATGACCTGTCACTCAAAGTGGTGAAAAAGCTTCGTGTCGCTAGGTTGCGCCACTTGCTGGAGTCAAAAAAGCCTAAATAGCGCCGAAACATGCTTTCGTACTTCCATGTACAGCGGACACCCCTTGTCCAAAAATTCTCAGATTTTTAGGAATGCTAGTTAAAGGTGTCTATTACACGTGTGTTGAGTACTTTTTCCAAAAAGTGCTTGGTAAACGCCTAAACAAATCGCGAAAAAGGGTAAATGTTAAAATATTCCCAAAAGTTAACAAAATTTATTTAAAAAACAAGGGCAATATTGGAAAAGTACCCAACACACGTTCATTGGACGTCTTACTGAGTAGAATAAAAAAAAAATTGTAAAGATATCTCAATTGTGTCGTTAGATACGATGGAAGTACGAAACCACTGCAACACACCGAAATAATACAGGGTCGTATGAGCCTAAGCAATATCTAATCAATCGAATATTGCTAATGATTTATTTTTATCCCCCCACCCCCACCCACCACCACCAACATTTGGGAATTTATGGTTTATGGTACAGCCCGCTTTGCAACGTGTGCGACCGAACAAAAACATCGTGCGGGCGTTATGAGACAGGGCCTAAGAAGACTTTTAGTCTTCTAAAGCCAAGACCGGTTTGTATTCTTAGCCCCGCTTCGCAACGTGTAACACAACCGTCGGTCACAGGGGCTTAGAAGCCAAAAAAAGGTCCAGGGGCTTAGGAGACAGGGGCTTAGAAGCCGACACCCTATAATGTGCCAGTGGCGTAAGAACCGGGGGAACGGGGGTGGGCAATGCCCCCCCCCCCCAAGTTTGACCCAGTGGTGTGTGTGCAAAACTAACGTGAGTTAAATACAAATCCCAGAATTTCCGTAATAAATATGCACACACATACAATTCGACAGTCACCTTGGTAAAACGAATGTTTGCCTGTGTGCTTCGTCTTCACATAAAAAAAATAGGTTGAAATTTACTAAAATGGACTAATTCACGTTAATTTTTTTAGTTTTTAGATCGCGAATGATGCTGTAAAAGTAAAACATCGCTTATAGAGTCCGAATGCCGTTAAAACATGATGAAATAACTGTAGTATGGTGAACATTTTTTCGCCTTCGCGGCTGGGGCAATACCCCGGGTGCTGCCGCCCGCGAAATCTGCTAATAAATCCCCCCCCCCCCTCCCCTAACTTTCAAAACACTCCTACACGCCAGAATGTGCCTTCACTGCCAATCTACAATTCTTCACGACGTGTACATATAATATATTTTAGCTGTAAATACGGATAGCACGGACGGAAACACAGCCCATAGTCGGAAACTATTTATTAAACAATAGTGTAAGATGTACACAATACCTACCATTATTACTTCTTAGATTATAATTTTAAAACCGATACTCCAATTGCGATGACATTTTCTGGAAGCCTTCGAAATCTCTGAACTTCCCCATGTTTTTTTAGCGCAATCGAACAATTATTTCTCATAAAAATCGCAATTTTACGATTTTTTCGACTAATAACATCTACATGCTTTATCCGATTGTAATGATTTTTTCACAGAACCTTAATTTTATGAATTAATTTATTCGCGTGAAATTTGAGCGTAATCGAAAAATTATTTCTCATGAAAATCGCAATTTCACGTCTTTTTTTCGTTTTTTAAAAATTACGCTTATCCAACAACGCGCCTGAAAAAGCGTTTGCGAAGCTTCCGAGGTTACAAAATTTTTTCGACTTAGGCCTATAACATCTACATGCCTTATTCGATTGTTATGTAGTGTGTAATGTAATGTGCGCCCCTGATCCTCGTCGATTCGTCGTCGTAAAAATTAAAACAATATTACCAAGCGTGTTTCGCAGGCCATAGCAATTGGAAAACGAAATCAATTTAAATACCATCTGCATAACACATGGCAGCTCAATGCAGCAATTACGCTCATCCAACAACGCGCCTGAAAAAGCTTTTGAGAAGCTTCCTAGTTTTAATTACGAGCACAATGTGTGGCCATATATAAGGCCATACATAGGCCATACATAAGAGCTAAAGTAGACAAGAATAATGGTGAAATCAAATCGGTATAAGTGGAAGTGGTATAAATGGTAATCTCTCCGCAAAGATAACTCGTGTTCAACCTTCTCATGACAACACGTTGATAAGGTCCTAGTGTTATCATCGGAGAAGGGCGAGCGAAGCGTGTGATTGAGCCCGGCGTGGGTGGGGCATGCGTCAATAAAGCACCGTGCTAATCGAGTTTTCGTGTCAGTCTACACTCTAACGGGTCACCGAACGGAATTGGACTTTTTCTTTGAGTTTAACGACGATAGTGTTTTGCTTTCTTGTGTAAGGTCGGTTCAAGCTGAACATTTCCTTCCGTGTCACTCGACTTGACTTGTCTGGAATAGGCCAAACGAGAATTCCCACGCCATGTTTTACTCGCATTATGTCTATCAGCGAGTCAGCGACGCATGAAGGGGTTTTCAGAAACACCAGCGCCGCTCGCAAAGCATTACGGGAGAAAGGGGGTTACCAGATTTAAAATGTGGCAGGACAATGAGATTCCCCCTTTCCCAGAAACAAGAGGATATATAGCAGATATATTCGGCGCAGAGCTGTGGAAAAATTCAAATTCAATGTCATTTTCATGTAAATGGCAACCCTAGTTTAACACGCTAGGCTAGACTAATATGTAGCGGTACGTGGAAATAGCATTTTCAAGTGTCATTTTATAGCGTTTTGTAGCATCTATTTTTTTGCCACCTTCAAAAACTTGTGTAGGGGCCTATGTAGATTTTTCATATTATTATTTTGAAATTGTGTCATCAATGTTGAATCAATATCAATGCATAAAAATGTGTATAAACAAACTATCCACACTATGGAAAATAAAATAAAATGGAACTGGAAAACCTTCTGTTGAGTTTCCCTAGGTCGACAATGAGGGGACCCCACTTTAGTTTTAAGTGAAAAAAAATAGCGCTTTGTAGCATCTATTCACAAAACGCCATTTTCACGTACCTCTACTAATATGTTATGGGATGGGAATACAACAAGGATCTGGGTTTGAATTCCTCACAAGGCAAGTTTTTTTGTTGTTGTCTTTCATCCTCCAAAAAATGTTCGTTCGTACTTTTCGAACTACGCCTACAATTTTCCATCGCTCAAGATTATATTGTGCTTGCTCAGAAAGGTGATATCAATCCTCGTACATGACCTGTCATGTTTGACCAATTTTGTCCCCGTTTGGTCAAACAATGTTTTAAATTAAATATATCGAGCAAGAATTGTATAGGCCTATAGTTTTTTGGGGAAATTTGGGGGATCACTCTAAAAAATCTGTGACATGACGGCTGCAGCGCAAGCGAATGAATGAATGAAGCTCATCGATCAATCACGTACGACATCGGTATTGGTTCAAATCAACGAATTACTGAGCGAGATTATTCGTTGGTAAAACCTGACAGTGTCACTTATCTAACTCATGGCGTCTGGAGAATTATGCCGTTATAAACAATAAAGATAACGATATTCTCAGCTCTATGTGCGAGTGTACATGACGCTGCGAGACTAAGTTTGATTGCATTATTACCTACGCAGATCGTGTTTGTGGTAAATCTGCTGTTCTACACATCCAGAATAAATCGATACCTTACTCGTTTTTTACGAGGTTACTAATAGAATTATTGAGCGAGCGAAGCGAGCGTCTCCACTTGACTCTTATGGCTCGAATGTCTGTTTGTTTTTTGTTTTTGTTTTTTTTCTGTTACTGCTTCGATACAGGTCGCACCGTTTCTCTGATCGTCCTGAAATTTTGCACACATGTACATACCACCTAGGCGGGTTGCTGTATAGTTTTGTGGCAAAATCGTTCAAAAAGTTAAAAAGTTACATTAAAGTTAATCGAAAGTTTTTTTTTCAAACTAAACGGCGACAAAATCTGAGGTGGCCAAATCATTTAGAATGTCCCTCCGATCACGAATATGTTATTTTTATTTTGATCCGATAAGTAGTGTAGATGGAAATTACATTATAACAAAGTCCCGTTACCATGGCAACGGAAAGTCGCACAGCTTTTTTGGCTCATGATAGCGGTCAAACGGAGGCTCGGATCGAGTTGAAATTTTGACCATCCGCAAGTTTCGTTCCCGATTGAATGCCATTAGTTTTGTGGCAAAATCGTTCAAAAAGTTATAAAGTTACATTAAAGTTAATCTAAAGTTTTTTTTTTAAAACTAAACGGCGACAAAATCTGAGGTAGCCAAATCATTTTGAATGTCCGTCCGGTCACGAATATGTTAATTTTATTTTGATCCGATAAGTAGTGTAGATAGAAATTACATTTTAACAAAAGTAACGTTACCATGGCAACGAAAAGTCGCACAAGAATTCTGGTCACTATGTACTGCCACCTAGAAGAAATCAAGAGTAAAATAGTTTTCCCAAAGAAATGATGTCAAGGTCCTCTAGATGGCGGTGGATTTTATCCATTCTCTCCTATTTTACAAATTTTCAGCTAAATTGGTCAAGACCTTAAAGACTTATTGGTATGTAACATTATGGGCATGTCGTACTCGGGTCGTGTTGCACGTACCGGTGCTCGCTCAACAACGCGTCCAACTGAGCGTTTTCTTAGTTATAGATGTTATGGGGAGAGCGACTGTGGAGAATAACAAAATTGTTATAGGCCTACTGCTTATCTAAAACGACATTTTAAAATCAAAGGATGATGACTCCAATGTCAGCTTGATGAGTGACTTAGTGAGGGTCTCCTCAAGTATAAGTCCTACCTATAACAGTAAAAAAAATTTTTTTAATTTTTTGGGGCGGGACATGACGTCCCTGTCAGTCATTATACTATGTAAATTTTTGGACAAAAGAGTCGGAACACTGAGCTAAGTGCTACACTTATATAAGAGAGCGATCTTTTAAAAATATTGTTTCTACACATCATTGCCATGCCTTCCACCTCCTTATCAGACGAAACGATTTTCTGAAATAACGTTCTAATGTACGATTTTTTTTATCAAGCAGTACAAATAAGAGTTTTGTACCTGCGTACCTGCTTTTAAATACGAGTTGAAACTGTAGGTTATCAATGTAGAACAAACGAACTATCCTGGGTTTGAGTCCCTGGAATGTTCTCAACCTCGTTCCAACATCATGTCATGACTAACAACAACAACAACAACAACAACAACAACAACAACAACACCAACAACTACAACTATGTTCTAAGATGCTGGTGGGAGATACTCATTACACAATTATTATGCACGCTGTAAATTCTATGGGACATGGGTATGACTGAGACATAGCTAGACGAAAATTAGGTAAGATGGTGAGATTTTAATTTTTTTAATTTTTGTCTCCATTCTCATAGATTGCGTCTTGTTTGACTGCATCACGCAAGGTAACAGCCGTACTTGTTGTACGTCTCGCCTGTGTCTGAGGGTAGCCACATAGGCCTACTCTTCATCAGCCTGCAACAGTGGGGGCCAAATTTTTTAAAAACAAACCATATACTATCACATTTCTTAGTATGCACAAAAAATTATTGTGGTCGATAGGATAATGTTGTATAGGACCCAAAGATAGGCGAGTTTGAAAAGTACGAACGCACATTTTCGGTTCGAATCGTAGCGTTCTTATTGATTTCATTGAGATTTCGAATTTCGTCCAGTCGTACCAATGCTGTTATGTTTAGAATGTGGGTTCCCGGGTGTTAAACCAAGATTTAGACAAATTTATAAGTACCGGTAACCTTTGTATGTACCAGTACATAATATGTCAGACTCGGACATATATGGAATTCGCTTGTACAGCGCTGATTACTAAACATTTAATTCATGATATTTCATTAGCCAAATTGGCTATATGATTTATATTTATTGCATTTATAGACGTTCACATCCATCGTGTACGCTTAGTGTGAATGAATGGATTTTTCTAAAATGTATGATTTAAATTTGTACATGTACATTGTAAAATTACATTATTTTGTAGTCTATACAATTCGTATAAATATGCGTAGGCTACACAGTTCAAACTAACAGTCTAAAAAAAAAAAAAGATTTCTGATTAGGCCATAATTACGTATGCTATATTTTTGCAACATTTACGTTGTTAATATTTAATTGATTTACGTACTAAAAATTAAAATCTTCCGCTGAAAATCAGTAATTTTTTACCTTGAGGGAGGACTCTAAAGGAGAATGCATTTTATTTGTTTATTTGTTTGCCACTCATGTGCACGTGAGGAGAGCCCCACTCTTCGGACGCAAGTCCTATAGAACCGTGTCAACCGCAGGTGGAATCAACTCTATACTTGACTTGTCAGTGTCCTTCCTTCCATCCCAAGTCGCCGTCATACCGTTCACAATTAGCCTACCGTATACCTCATTATGCAAATGATCCTAATCGTGCAAATGTAATTAGCCTATCTATGTCATATCCTCGTTGTCTCAAAGCCTTGTGGACATACCGTAGTCTAACGCGCACTTCACATGAACCACCTGTATTATCTTGAAGTTTTCCCCGGGCACTATCATTTGACCTCCTTCAATGCCCTTTTTTCACAAAACAAACGTTACAAAAAGTCAATTAGTAGCAATGTGCGGGTTGTAGGGCCCACCTAGGGTCATTAGACGTCCGGATTTTTGGTGTTTTGTCCTACGTCCCGATTGGTTTTGTCCCATATGCTGTCACGATTTAATTTTAAATATCGCAACTAATGATAGGTATTATATTAAACAAAAAAATACTTTTATTTATAGCTTTTCTGGACAATAAACATGAACAAATTTGTGTATTTAGTAACAAGTGCACCATTCTCCATTAGCAAGTCTACGTATGATCAGGGTAAAAAAGTGAAAATAATGTGCATTTAACCCCACAGTCCGTTTTTTTTAAGAATTGGCATCTGGCAACCCTAGATGTACCTGATAATACTTTTGGTGAACCTAATTATTAGTATTATCTCCGATCCGGTCAAGGGCGCATTGTTTTCATTTCAGTTCAATCACATTTTGGATACGTAGATTTCTTCGCTTCGCTTGGTTTGACGTGTTTTCGTTATCGGAGGGTGAAAACGGAATCACAATGTATTGGTTATCCTGAATGTATAATTCGAAAGGGCTGTTGAGCTTCCATATTCCCAAGTGTTAGCTGAGTAAATTTCTGTTGAATGGGTTTGAGAAATTTGCTTCGACGTCCTGTCCTTGGACCGTGTGAAGGAATCTTGAGGAAGTCATTCACTCCAGGCAGGAAGCATACCCGACAGGTTAATGTTCTGTTTCTGCCATGTTCTGGGCTCTTGATACAAATCCTCGCGGCGCTGGAATCCAGGAAACCGTCTAATACAGTCGGCGGTGGTGATTCGAACGTAATAAATCGTTCCAAATGTGCACAACTGGCGGAAAGATACTTTGAGGATGTGTGCGAAATTGTTTGTTGTTGTGGTTTTATGGGGTGTTAGAATGTTCTGTCTTGGATCAGGGTCTATTTTCTTTCTCTGGCGATCCGTAGACATTTAGAACCGGATTTGCTGTTCGTAATGCTTATTTCCGTTGCTATTTTTTAAAGAGAAGATTTGATATCTCGCTCGGATTGTATTTTTAGCTAGTTCTGTTGTGGCGGATGTTTATGTGTCAAGTTAATGTTCGAGCTTGTTGAATTAGTGTGGGTGATCTTATTTGAAATACCGGTGCTCGCAGCTAAAACGATTGCGATTTTGCTTAGGAATGGGCATTAGTGGAATCTAGTGGGTCGTCATAAACCGTGTGAAACTGCAGACAACCGTTTTGGTGTCATTGTACCTTGATCTAATTCCCTCCATTGGATTTTGATATTTCGCATTTTCGTAGTGGAAATTATGATTACAAATGAAATAGCGAAATTATATGGCCATGCATCTAAAACTTTGGTTTTGGGTGGTGGTGATCATATATCAATCAACATCATCATCATCTTCATCGTCATCGTCATAGTCGTCGTCGTCATCGTCATCATTTAAAATTTATCAAATTATGCCTAGGTAGTCTATTTTGTCAAAAATATAACTTATATCAAAACAATGACAATAGTGCAATGGTCAAATGGGTCAAAAACTAATCTCCCACCAGAGCGCAGAACGATCGGGGAGTGACGACAGTTGTCTTTACGTTGATAAAATAGAAATTTAACAACATCTTGGCGGCGGTGGTCACTCCCCGATCATGCGATCCTGGCGGAGAATCGAGGCGAACTTGGTCACCGCCATGTGTAAGTTCCACGGAACCAAAATGTAAAAGTCCTGTGGTCACTCCCCGATCATGCGATCCTGGCGGAGAATCGAGTCGAACCAGCTTGGCATTACCCTGCTAATGTGGTATCAATCATTGAAATGAATTTAACGTGTTGTTACCGGATACTTTTGTTAAAATTCTTGGTTTAGTAATCCGTACTTACTATGTAAATTCAAACAGTGTGTTACGCGAGATGCAATTAATACTTTATTTCTACCAATAAGATGGGTACGGTATCTTACGATCGAGCTAAAACCAAGAAACTGCCTTGCCGACCTCATTTTTAGAAACTTTGTAACTAGTTTCCTCCTTTGTCAATGGCATCATCAAAATATCGATGCTAATCAAATCTTTAGAAATTTTGCAGAGTTCCTTTGTTGGATGAACGAAGAGAAACATCCATTTTACTACACTGGAGAAAAAATTCGTGTTTTTTTTCTTTTTTTCTTTCTTTATTTTTTTTCTGTTTGTATTCTTGTGTGTTTGTTAACACGATTCCAGCCAAACCGATACTCCAATTGCGATGAAATTTTCTGGAGGCCTTCGAATATCTCTGAACTTAGAACTGCCACTTTTTTAGCGTAATCGAAAAATTATTTCTTATGAAAATAATAATTTTACGATTTTTTTTTCGATTTTTAAAAAAATTTCTTCGACTTATAACACCTACATGTATCCGATTGTAATTTTACATTTGCACATTTACATTTTTTATTTGCAATTTTACGATTTTTTTTTAATTTTAAAACATTTCTTCGACTGATAACACCTACATGCTTTATCCGATTGTAATGATTTTTTCACAGGACCTTAATTTTATGAATTAATATATTCGTGTGAAATTTGAGCGCAATCGAAAAATTATTTCTCGTGAAAATCGCAATTTTACGATTTGTTTCGATTTAAAAAAAATGTCTTCGACGTATAACACCTACATGCTTTATCCGATTGTAACAATTTTTCACAGAACAATAGAAAATCTGCATAACACATGGCAGCTCCAATTCAGCAACGCGCCTGAAAAAGCGTTTGCGAAGCTTCCTAGTTAGTTATTCCGATAAACATATATTCATTTTCCCGTGCGTACTCTTTATAGCCAGCGGTTTAGCCGAGCTCGCAGAATCGGGCGTGGTCATGTATAGAGTGGGTGACCGCTCTACCCTGAAACTCACGTATACCGCTGGTTAGAGCAGATGGAGGGTTCGAAAGCTAGTGTAACGGCTTAGTTCTCCTTTACGTCTGCTCGGCAGTCCGGGTTAGTGGAGGAACCTATATGACTGTCAAAGTTACACCGTCCTTTCGGATGGGACGATGAACCGTTGGTCCCCTTGGTACTTTTCGAAAGGAGTAGGCTACGTGCCGGTACCGGGTTTCCCCTCCTCCCTTCTGTTCATACTTCATCCTCATCTATCACCACTCATCGTCTCGATTAGCCAAAGTGCATAAATATGAGACGTTAAGCAATATTCAATCAATCAACCGTTCCTACTCAGCTTACACCTGCATTGAGGTGCACACTGTCAGATTGGCGCCATCAGAAGATTGCTCGGTCACGTGTGTCCGGTGTTGCAACGGTTGAAATTGATATTCTAATAGCTCTTACGTATCATAGCGTTATTTTACGTTTTACAATTCACATTCCCCTGCTGTTTTACATTCAGACTTTCTTTCGACCATTTTGTTTTGTATTTTCGATGTATTTTGTGTCAATGCAATTCATTCGTGCATTCTATTTTACATTCTAGGACAATGAAAAATGTTAAACGAATATTTAAATTCTTACCCTGGAAGCAAGAGCTAGAATAGTAATTTCTTATGCCGTAATGTTGAGAGCAAAATGGTGATTGAGGCTCGATTTTGTAACTGAAACGCGGCAAAAATAATTTCAATAATAGTAAACAAATTACAAAACCAAACTGAATATTCAATATGCGCCTCAAACATCGTGAAAACGTGACATTTCAACGCTCACTTTTCGAAATATAAATCTTGGGAGAGCCTACGGCTACTGGCTCGACATTACTGTCGCGTACCCTGTATATTCTTGTGTACTTTTATGTCACGTCGCGACCTGGCCTTGCGTCTAGATTCTCTCATGTAGGCAGTGGCGTAGGAACTATTTTTTTTTAGTGGGGGGTCACACTAAAGTTGACTACGAGGTCGGGTGAGCAAACCGGGGTCTGGGGCGAAGCCCCAGCCGCCGGAGGCTTTTTCGCCAAAGGTGCCCTTGATAGGTGGCCTAAAACACGTTTTCAGGTGAATTTTTATTATGAATAAGGGTTACATTTTGAAGCTAATATTGCATTGAAGATTGATTACCTGACTGAAATCGGTCGACATTCTGCTTGGGAGTGAAAACACTGCACACAAAATATAATGAATATTAGTCTAAAATCAGATGGCTAGTCTATAGCCTTGCAAATCACGTCTCTTACTGAATCTTTCTTTTTAAAAAAATTAACAAAAACCTTCCTTTTTGTTTGCAAGCCCGACTGTAGTAAAAATCCTATAAATCACCCAACAAGCTTGACCCCCCCAGTGGGGGGGGAGTTTCCCCCCATCCCCCCCGTTCCTACGCCCCTGCATGTAGGGGCCGCATCGTTTTGAATTTTGACCTTCATCCGCGTTCAAGATGACTAATGACTAAACTGCAGATTTGAATGCACGAAGATTCGAATAATGTCCATGTCTAGATAACAATTCCTTGTGTGCTAATTTGAATACAGCATCAATGCATGCCAGTGTTTCTAATTCAGACGTGCAGTATCCGCGCTCTGTAATTCCGGATGTAAATATGACTCTTGCCCCCGCGGTTATTGGTGGTGCACGGTCGTGCGGCTCTCGCGAGTAGGAAGGTAGACTCTCCCACCCACCCAGGTCACTCACGGCGAATGCAAAGTACACGTGTGTGTACGGTATATGTATTATGGGAACTCGGATTATTGGATGAGCGCAGCGAGCGTAGCGAGCGAAGCGAAGATTCCATTCTACTACACTGGAGAAAAAAATCCGGAATGTTTTTTTTTTTTTTTTTTTTTTTTTTTTTTTTTTTTTTTTTTTGTATTTTTGTCTGTTTGTCCGCACGATTCCGGCTAAACCGATACTCCGATTAAGATGAAATTTTATGGAGGCCTTCGAAATCTCTGAACTTAGAACTGCCACGTTTTTGAGCGCAATCGAAAAATTATTTCTCATGAAAATCGCAATTTTACGATTTTTTTCGATTTTTTTAAAATTTCTTTGACTTATAACACCTACATGCTTTATCCGATTTTAATGATTTTTGAACAGAACCTTTATTTTATGAATTAAGATATTCTTGTGAAATTTGAGCGCAATTGAAAAAATATTTATCATAAAAATCGAAATTTTACGGGTTTTTTCTTTTTTTAAACAATTCTTTGACTTATAACACCTACATGCTTTATCCGATTGTAATGATTTTTTCGCAGAACCTTAATTTTGTGAATTTATATATTAGTGTTAAATTTGAGCGCAATCGAGAAATTTTTTCTTATAAAAATCGCAATTTTACGATTTTTTTTAACAATTACGATTAATAAATTAAAAAATTAAAGTAAATCTTTAATTTAATTTAATTTAATTTAATTAAATTTTTAAAAAAATTCAACTTAGTAATGGTTTTTCCACAGAACAACAGAAAATTCGCATAACACATGGCAGCTCAATGCACCAATTACGCTCATCCAACAACGCGGCGGGACTTAAGCGTTTTCCTAGTTTTATATACATGGGGAAATGAAAGCGGCGATCGTCCTATATTATTGAGCCTTTATTCACAACAGAAACATATATACATTTCCACCAGTGCGACCTATCTAGAGTAGGTACCGTTTAGATTGCTCTCGACTCTGATTCGGGAGGTCCTGGTTTCAAATCCCTTCTTGACCGGCAATCCTATCTGAAGTTTTTTCCCGAGGTTTTTCTCAGTCGTTAATACGAATGCACGGGATTGATTGAGTCCTCTTATGAACAGCCCTCGGACGGACATCCCTTCACAATTATCCTATCCGCAACATGCCTTTCATTACACCCTATGCACTGATGCAGGCTTCCCATAAAAAAATAATTATATTTAGGTTTACAATAAATATTCTGAAGAGGCTCAGACACCAGCGTCTCAGGCCATTCAGCAATCTCGAACTTTTCGAACTATCCTGGCTAGATTACATAATTATGTTGGTTCTGTTTACACCCTATGATAGACAAATCCTAATCATTTTCTGTTACATGGCCCCTTTTAAATGTAAGTCATAGTTGTTTTCTTGCGAAATGCGAACATAATGTTTATTTATTTTTATAAGGCTCTATAGATATTGTGGTATATAGACACACATCTGGAGCTTCTTCTCTATTTTGTCTCATTTTTATTTGTATTTCCAGTTAAGTTAAAGAATGGTATTTGGTTTTAAAATGTAAACCCAATAAAGATGTTATTGTATATATATTTTGAATATTTTTGTGGCTGTGTGGTCATTTGAAATTTTCGACGAAACTTGATTTGTTAGTTAGTTTTCGTAAACACGACTATTTATACCTACTACGGTGTTGTAGCTATAGGTGTATGCTACAGATGCTACTGATGTGACGAGGCGAAACGTAATTGTTTGAAGTAGAAACTGATAAAGATAAGATCTCACCGTGTCATTGTCTCAAGTTGACGCCTTCTGTTGTACTTGTATTGTGTGCGAGGTGGCTTCTCGCCTGCGATGAAATCTCTCTATAGTCTCTACATACAGATTGCCACCGAGATTGAAATGTTTCTAGTTCCAGACCTGATTGTATTGTAGCTAACACTGGTGGTAACGTTCATCAGAGATGTTAAAGATAGAGTGACTAGCTAGTTATTAAGTGAACGGAGGTACTATTTTAGTTTTCGAAATGCGAAATATGTATGTTCCCCTTATGTTATTTTGATGTACATTGTCTCTGACTGTCGCGCGGCTCCAGGTCGAGTTATAGTGAGACCTCGCCGCCCCGCACTGCCGATCACTCTTGAGTCACTACACGTGCATTGGGTCTTTTAGTTTTGTGGTGTTGGTAGATCTCTGCCTCTGCACGAGAAGGTCGTGCTAGGCTAGGGTGACTCGGGTCAGAATTAAGTCCGAGCGCCTGATGGGCACAGAGTGTGACCAGTGGCGTTGCGTGCAGGGCGGCGCGGGGCGATCGGGAAAACGCAGAGAATTGTCTCATTTACCCCAAGAAAATCTTCAATAGGCCTACTCGCCAATTCTAATCTAGCCTATAATCATAATATGTAATAATTGTTTTCGGAGGCCTGCACCCTGACCCCCAATATAATGTGTGGCATCACTATACCAATCATTACGTTTTAGAACTAACAGCAAAATCACATCGGTTTTGCACATTTCAATTTGAACTTGGAATAGCATGGAAGTGGGACAATTGAGCAGGAGATTGATGAAACTTACAATGTGGAAAACCTGGAAAATTAGACTCAAGGAAACTCGACAAAAAAGCGTTTCACATTACAAGTCGAAAAGGACTCGTTGAACTCTCAATGTCGTTGCGTTTGTTTGTTGTAATGAATGTGATCCATCTGAAAGTCGTAAAGAGCTAAGCAGTCAGCTTGTGCACTTTTTGACGCTCAAACGTAATCGACTCATGATTGCTCGGTCATTACATAGTTACAGCAGGAAATACGTAGGCCTATCAGCTGTCTGTTTGGCACTTATCCACATTGTGCGACACGATCGAATCTGTATGCATTGTGCTTATTGCTACTTACTTTCATCAATAGTACAAAGTAGAAGTAAATTATATTTGTAATTAAACGAGGGAGCGGAGCGACCGAGTGTCTCCATTCAACTCAAACGGCCCTCATTCTGTGATTCTGTCTGTCTGTCTGTACGTCGAAAATCAGCCGAACCGCTGAACAGATTTCGCTGAAATTTTAAACAGACATCCGGTACGAGTTTACTGAGAACTGTTAACAAAATCAGCTAGATCCATTGCGATTTAAGCCTACATTAAATAAAAAGGTGATTTTTTAAATTATCGATAGCATTTGTTTCGTAGCAGCTAGCGGGATGGAATCTGTATGGCTGACATGGTATAGTGGTAAGCATTTAGACTACCGCACGGAGGGTTGGGGTTCGATACCCGTTAGCTCGAACTTTTTTATATTTTTACACCCACATATTATTTTTGAGGGGTGTTAAATGGGAAATAAAAATTAGGTTATTTTGTTTTATCTTGGAAATTTGTTATTGTTTTAGGCTAATACGTTTTGAACTCGATTCGCATTTTAAATGTTCAATTTAAACAACTAGGGAAACGCCAAAGTCGTTGTTAAACGAGTGAGTGAGCCACGTGTTGAGTACTCGGTATCATTCCTCATACTGGGCTCGATCCAGCCTTAGGTATAGGGGAGGAAAGGGGATGTTCCCGGGTACTCAACACTTGGTTCAATCACTCGTTTGACAACGACTTTGGCTTTCCCTAGTTATTAAAATATAACGAAATATGTATAAATAAATAAATAAATAAATTTTATTTAGAGTCTACCCACTCAGTTATATAACTGATTTTCAGTGGGGGACTTTAAATCAAAGCGACCAAGCCAACCCTGCAGGCCCCGACGCAATCGACGAGTGAGCGATAACCAACCAAAGATCGATATTTTTAATAGGAAATATAGCAATCAGTGGTATGGACAGTGCGAACACCCGCGAATCAACGCCAGAATCAACAAGGCCGATTCAGAACAACTCTGAAATTTATTATGTGCTTCGTTGCTAGGACGGCTCCAAAGTCACCGTTTACAAACTCCTAAGACAAGAACTGATGGACTTAAGTCCAAATCAGAAGTTAAAAAACTTCTGACTTTAGCGGGAATCGAACCCTGGACCTTCTGCATTGGAAGCAGATACGCTAACCACAAGACCAACGAGCCACACAACAATCACAAATCAAAACAATCCTAAATCGTCTGTTAGCGCCATGACCCTTCCAGCTATTTAGAGAGCCGCATTTTCTCACGTATAGGACTCCCACCCACTCATTCATTCCCGAAAAATGATTTTATAGACTCATTAATTTTTTCTTTCTATAAGCATAAATAAATGTATCACTTGTTACCCATAGGCCTAACTAAAAAGTGTTTTAGGGTGCGCTGGGCTACCGATTCACTGAGACTTCCCACGCCCTTGGACGGTATTTGTTCATTCGTCGTCGTCCTCGTTGGCTTCGTTGTCGTCGTCGGTGGTTGTCTGGTGGTAGTCCGCTTAAACGTTCTCCTTCTCCTTTGGGCAATCAAATTCCAACTCGCAACCTTCTCGTGGTTTGGCCCGTGATTAGGGGAGTTTTATTCCCTGAAACTAATGGCGAGCTCTGGGTCGTCGTCGGGGAACTTTCCCCTTCCCTTTGACTACCTCCCCGACGGCGACGACAATGACAACACGGACGGATGATGACACAGACGGAGACGACCACGACGTGGGGGAACCCTGCCCTCCCCATACGCTTGTGGCTGGTTCTGACCAGCACAGGCCTGTCCACCCCTTGTCCCCCCGCGTCATCCCTTACGTCCCTCCCTTCGTCTCGATTAGCCAAGTTGCATAAATATGAGACGTTAAGCAATATCCAATCATTCTTCTCCTTCTCCTTCTCCTTCTCCTTCTCCTTCTCCTTCTCCTTCTCCTTCTCTTCTCCTTCTTCCTCTCTCTCCTTCTCCTTCTCCTTCTCCTTCTCCTTCTCCTTCTCCTTCTCCTTCTCCTTCTCCTTCTCTTCTCCTTCTCCTTCTCCTTCTCCTTCTCCTTCTCCTTCTCCTTCTCCTTCTCCTTCTCCGTCGTATATTTGTTTATATATGTGTAACAATTATATATTATAATATAATGTATGTTGTTGTCTAACTAAGCGATGGTACAGATAGACAGGGCCGCGTGGGCGAGGGAAAGCGCGACAGACAGACTGACAGACAGACCCCGATCATGTGTGAGTTCGTGGTGTCTGTCGTAACACGGGGCGTCGCACACGTAATGCCCGTCAAACTCAAACGGTGTGGTTTTCATAAGCCACGTCCTAACGGATAATTATTGTTTCCTCACACGGATTTCACAAATCAAAACGATATTATATTATATTAATTTGTTGCTGGGACCTATTCTCTCGATGTGATGCTGAAGGAAAGAACTAATGTCGCTTTTCATTTGGCTGCTCCAGTCTCCAGATGTCTATGTTAACACATAAGATCCTTGAACTGAAGTGACCCAGAGTAGAAAAACGCCATAATACTGTACGCGTGTCAGGTTACCGTACTGCACGGTGTTTATACATTAGGGGTGGGACAAAACTTTCAAACTACCGTGGCTCTCAATACGATTTTCGGATTTGCATTGGGAACTATATGATTAAAATTATAACAAATTCGGATTCATTGTATTGATCTTTCTCAAAAGTGATTTTCCACGTAAATTTTCAGTATCCTGAAGACATGTTGTAAAAATTGTGTTTTTCCCCTGATCCGATTTTTGCCGACTTTGGCTAGGTTATTAATTTTGTGTTTACACTATGCATTTTGTTTCATCTTTGTACTACATTCCTGGTTTGTGCATTTTTCGCCGTGTATAAATGTGGCTACTAGGGAAACGCCAAAGTCGTTGTTAGACGAGTGAGTAAGCCATGTGTTGAGTAGGCCTACCCGGTAACACTACTTTTCTTCCCCCTACCTTAGGCCTCCCTAGCCTATCATAGGCTACAGTGGAGCATTATGGCCCATAACTGACCTAAACTTAAATACCATATTATTTATACGAGTATTATAATCAAACTTAAATGCAAATGTTCCCGCGTACTCAACACATGACTTTCTCACTCGTCTAACAACGACTTTGGCGTTTCCCTAGTCGAGTTGGCTAAAGCGCCCTTATAGCCGAAATGTGAGAGACGTGGGTTCAATAGTCGGGAAAGATTTTGTAATTACTGGATTGTATTTTTTAAATTATTTAACATGTTTTGAAATGTATATAACGCAGTGTAGTCCATCATCTGTGACAATACTATGGAAAACATAGCCAGTACGAAATACGTGAAAATATTGCAAGGTTTACTCAATCTACGAGCGGAATTTGGGGGTACCTTGACGTCCAACATTCGATTAACCTTGGACACGGCATTTCACAGCCAGGTAAAAAATAAACAAAAAATATTATTTCAAAATGAAAACCATTGTCGTTAAAATAATTCCTATACATTTCTATGTATTTTTCAGTTTTTTATTTCTTGCAGGTTTAAATCGCAACAGATTGCGCTCATTTTGTTAGCAGGTCTAAGTTACCTCTTCACGGATGTCTGTTTAAAATTTCAGCTCAATCTATTTGGCCGTTCGGCCGTATGAGCCCGGACAAACAGACAGACAGACATTTAACAGACAATGCTCAGCATTGCTCACGGACAAGGCCCGATCGAGTATAGCGTTAGGAAAGACTTACGTTCGCTACGCTCACTCGTCTAATGATTCTTTATTTACGTCAATATTTACAACTCCGGTCTTCATTTCCACTTGTATTTGGTCTTATTTTAAAGGAAATTTCACCAGGAATGATAAAGACATTAGTGACACAATACAATTTCTGTATATCTATGAAGAGAGTGTCAATATTTCAAGACGTGTCTGTAAAAGTGTAGAATTAAGATGCAATTTAAAAATGGCGACTTTCCCCAAGCCCGAATTTCGCCGACTTTGGCGAAGTTATTTGTGATTTATTTTTTGACAGAATACAAATTGTTATTTCATCTTTGTACTATTTTTTCCGGGTCAAACTCCGGGGGTTCCGGGTCCGGGCCTATATCTGTGCCTATAAGCCCAAAATCAGATATAAATCAAATTACTTTCTAAATGAAATTATACCTAATTGATTTACATTTGTGCACTTCTACTTCAATTTACACACAAGAAACGTGGCTAACAGTGGTAGGGTATCTCAATGCACGGCATAAAATACTTCCACCAGTGAATATAAGACGGTTTCCATGGAAACGGTCGAGACCTTGGACTGGAATCTTGAATCACTGTCAAGTTACTCCTACATGTCGCCTGTTAATTATTCGTATGTGCTTATATAGGCCGTACTCCCGATTCATTCTTGCTAATGCTCACACACAGTTGTTGGAATAGTGCACGCGTCAAAAGATGGTGCAATCTCTCGTCTCGTCGCCACTATTACTAGGAAAACGCTTAAGTCCCGCCGCGTTGTTGGATGAGCGTAATTGGTGCATTGAGCTGCCATGTGTTATGTGAATTTTCTGTTGTTCTGTGGCAAAATCATTACTAAGTTGAATTTTTTTTAAATTAAATTAAATTAAATTAAAAATTAACTTATTTTTTTAATTTTTTTTAATTAATCGTAATTGTTCAAAAAATCGTAAAATTGCGATTTTTATAAGAAATAATTTCTCGATTGCGCTCAAATTTTACACTAATATATTAATTCATAAAATAAAGGTTCTGCGAAAAAATCATTACAATCTGATAAAGCATGTAGGTGTTATAAGTCAAAGAATTGTTTAAAAAAAGAAAAAACCTGTAAAATTTCGATTTTTATGATAAATATTTTTTCAATTGCGCTCAAACTTCACAAAAATATCTTAATTCATAAAATAAAGGTTCTGTGCAAAAATCATTAAAATCGGATAAAGCATGTAGTTGTTATAAGTCGAAGAAATTTTTTTAAAATTGAAAAAAATTGTAAAATTGCGATTTTCATGAGAAAAAAATTTCCGATTGCGCTCAAAAACGTGGCAGTTCTAAGTTCAGAGATTTCGAAGGCCTCCATAAAATTTCATCGCAATCGGAGTATCGGTTTAGCCGGAATCGTGTGGACAAACAGACAAAAAAAAAAAAAAAAAAAAAAAGAAAAAAAAAAAAAAAAAAAACATTCCGGATTTTTTTCTCCAGTGTAGTGAAATGGAATCTTCGCTTCGCTCGCTACGCTCATCCAATAATCTTGCACGAAGGGAATTTCCATCTACTTTGGCTTCAATGTAAATAATATTTATTGAATTAATTTGGCTAGTTAAAAAACATCCAAGTCTACGATAGTGAATTAAATACATATTATAGGAACCCCGTCTTTACTGAGCGTAATCAAATGAATGAACTGGATCACTGTGCATGATATTGATGGACAAATTAAATTTGTTGTGCACGGTCACCGTCACACTGTGTATTACAGTATGCCCAAGTATAAATCCTATTTTTACAGTAAGAGGTATCTGTCTGTACATTTTCTTTTTTTGATTCTATTGATCTTTGTGGTTTTCATAATTTATTAACATCATCGTCTTCGTCGTCGTCGTCGTCATCAATCTTCGGAAAGAAAATCTGTACAATCTTCCAACAACGCTTTCGCGAAATTCTACCGGTGTAATGGAATATATTTACCCTTGGCGGGACATTACTACTGTACGAATTCGCTCGAGCGTGGCCCCGCAAAGTGCGGGACGTAGTAATGACCGGCTATGGGTAAGAATATACTATCACACCAAGAGTTGTGACTAGTCGTTTAGTTGTTGATGCTGCTATAGCGTGTCACAACTTCTTGCTGGGAAATATCACACACAGCTGTTGCGCAAGTGGTTTGAGATCCAGCATCAAACTCAAAACACAATGCCCCTTACAACGCTACACTGATAGAACAGTTCTGTTGGTCGAATTTGGGGTAGATAGGGGTACAAAAGGGGTTGATTACTCGACCCATTGCTATGAAATGGTAGATTAGGGTCGGAAAGGGTATATTGAGGTAGAAAATTAAACTCGACCAGGTACAGTTTTCATTTTTTTATGGACCACAATCGACCTTGTGGTCAAGGACCCTGTGGTGGGGAAATCGTTTGTGCAGTACTTTCGTACATTTCGGATTGCATGAAGCTAGGGAAATCAATTTTTTATTGTTCTGTTGTTACCTTCCGACAGATAACTAAATACTCTTTTCTCGTACAAACACCTTTTTTTATTTACTTCGACAAATTTTTGTCCTCAAAGTCCACAAAAAATTGCCATTTATGTCGATGTTTAAAAATTGTGTGTGACCAAACGGGGTGAAAATAAAAAAATAAAAACTAGCCATGATTGCCTTGATTGGTACCATCACCTTTCTGGATATGCACGAAAACAAATCACTAATCAGATCTTGATCAATGGTTAAATGTAGGCGTAGTTCCAAAAGTACGCAATCATATTTTCGGCCCGAATCGTAGCGCATTCCGCCCATGCCCAGTCCCTACCCTCGAAGGTTGAAATATATGTTCAGTAAGTCGACTTGCGATGCGTGCGAACAAGAGAAGCTATTTTTTGTGCGTCTCGCCAAGTGTTTTAGCGAGCGAGATCGCATTACGTACATCCTAGTCTAGTACAGAGACCTGTATTGCATGTGTGATGTGAGCTAGACACGCCCAACTACACGGGGTCGCTGACCCTGTGGCGGACCCTTGGTGGGGGTGGGGTGGGGGAGAGTTACACGGATGACGTTTATACATATCTGTCAATCAGAGACCCCCCCCCCCTTCTGCCAAAGAAAAGTGTGAAAGTGCACTTAAACGTTTCAATGGAGAATAAAGAATAATTGTTTTATCGCAAAACTAAAGGCAAATTACCATCTGATCAAAAGAGGATTTGAGTAGGTACAAAGTTGGTTTTTGTGATGCTTTAAAATGCACAGATTTTCACCAAAATGACCTTGAAAGAGAAAACTTTTGGGTTAAAAACAGGATTTTAGTAGATAAAAAGTTGGTCATTGTGACGCACAGATTTCACCAAATTGACCTTGAAGGAGAACTTGCCCCCGGGACCCCCCCCCCCCCCCACTTGGCCTTCGGTACATCTATGAATTATTTGGTTACCCCCCCCCCTATGAATTCCTGGACACGACAGTGCTGTCAATATCCTATTCAGTTATATCAACCTAAGGTCACTCTGTTATCTGTGCTGAGGTAATAGTCGGTATTGTGATCTCGTTCGAAAGGTCCACAAAAATGTTCACAAATACTTTGCACACACCTTTTACCCTTCCCGTCGTCTTCTTAGCTCAACACATTTGGCTATACAGAGGCCACAGTTGCCCTACGTTAGCCTTCCTGTCCTATGGACACGTAAAACTTAATAAATAAATAAATAAATTATTACCACATACAAAGCAGTAACTATAAATTATTGGTAGTATCAAATTTGAAAGCGTTTTGAAAAGAGCAAGTTTTATTTTCATGTTTTGGGAACGTGTTTTCAGTGTGTCGTCAACTTGGAAAGTTCCGGAAGGCTAACAATTTGTCCGTGCGAGTGATTGACTACAGCATTTGCCCATTTGTATATTTTATTGTTTTATTTAAAAAATATTTTCAACGAGGCCTACTAGTTAATTTTTTATTTTTCTCGTCTGTTTCTAATAATTGCTCATTTCAATTAAGATGTATCCACATTAAATTAGCGATTGAAAACGGATGTAACATTTTTGGGAAACCTCCGTATCTATTTCGGGTTTTAAATTAATGTTTCTTTAGTTCGAGTACCTATAGGTGGAACCAGATAAGCTGGCGGACGTCAAGGTCAAGCGAGAGCACGGACGCCAACGTTGACAATTTACACACAACTGGCATTAGGTAGGGCCTACCGTATTTGGTTATGTTATCGTGATATGTTATCACATAAATCAACATTTTATAAGCTGTGAATAAAGTATAGTTCGTCCCACAGAGTCAGTATTTTAGCGAAAAAATGATTTTAGTAATCACGATTACGAAAGTGTTTTTTGCCTTGTTGGTAATGGTTGTCCAAAGTTCCAGCTGTTTATGATGCCAACCTCACCAGATGTGATGTCAATGTTTAGGAGCATCAAAATGTCTTGATTTTAATCGTACACTACACTTCATAAATACTTTATTTTTAGGATATATTGGGCAGGGCTTGGCTTTAAAATAGTCGTGTTTTTCTCCGAAAGCAGTTTAAGAGACCGTTATTTTATTTACTTTTTGCCGATCCTGTGGCCATAGTGCGTGGACGACAGTGCTGTGATCCCTCGGCGACCGCCACCTTATCTGGTTCCACCTATGGGGTGCCGTACGACCATTTTCCCGCCGTGAAAATGGCCGGATCGCTCGCAGCGCTATCTACTCTGGCGGGAAAATAATACGGCTTCGCCGTAAGACCATTTTCCCGCGCGTGAGAGTGGCTGGATTGCTCGCAGCGCTATCTACGCTGACGGGAAAATAATACGGCACCCCATACCTACCACACGGTGTTTTCTTATGATTCACGAATCACGATACTATACGCGTTTCCAAGCAAAGGGGTTGCTACCTGGTGGCGAAAAATGCAACTGTCCGATCAGTGATAGTCGGAGGAGCGCGCTATGTGCTTACCTGAAGAACACATGTCATTCCGTGTTTGTCACTTATAAATATGTACAATCACAGGTACATTGTCGTTGCTCTCCCAAAATGTTGTTAATGATAATCAAAAGCATGGGGGTGCACCAAAATGATAAAATCGCTCTTTAATATGCGGGATTTGAGACCATGTCCACCAGAATAATATTACTATATTCAGACCTGCGCCCCATGCACCCATGAGACACCGAGGATGGCATTTGTATCCATATTACAATCCTCTAAGGGCCGGTATTACAATCAACAAATAATAAACGTTAACTGTAGCAAATAGTTATCTGTCGGATAAGTTATCCGTCCAATAACTACCTAGTACGCGTATTACAAAGGAAGTTAATCCTCCCAATAGCTATTTGGAACATTCTGATCAAGTGGATAGTCCACGCGTCGCGAGAACTGCCACCTCGAAAGTGTTTGATACCAAAATAAGCAGGAATTGCAAACATATGCTGCATACAGCTGTGAATTACATTCAAGAAATATTGGCAGAAGGTTTATAAAGCATTGAAAGTGTCCTAATTGTAATCGTGAAGCTTTTACTCTCGACTCTAGTCAGCGTGCATATCTACCGGGCTGGATGGGATCCGACCAACGAATAGAATTAGAAACCATTAGAATGGGAAACGAATAGAAAACGAAACGAATAGAATGTGAAACGGCTGAGAGTGGGGGTAGAATGTGGGAGCACCCACACTCATCTTGCAACACTGTACGTTAATCGTGCATCGGGTAGCGGAATTTAACTTTGATATCAAGTATAAATAACATTAATTATTTATCGCGATCATCGCACGTTTTCGCATTAATTTCTACTCGATTCCCATTCTATTGGATTCCCATTCCGTCCGCTTCTCGTTCTAACCGTTTCCGCAGGATTTCTATTCGTTTCCTCAGATTTTCTATTCGTTTCTTCAACATTTTTCTAATCGTTTCCCATTCTATTGGTTTCCCATTCTTTTCATTTCTCTTTCTATCTGTTTCCTCACAATTTCTGTTTCCTCCATTTTTCTATTCGTTTCCGCACAATTTCTATTCGTTTCCCCAACTTTTCTATTCGTTTCCTCAATAATTTTCTAATCGTTTCCCATTCTATTGGTTTCCCATTCGGTTCGTTTCACTTTCTGTCCGTGTTCTATTTTCTTCTCCAAACGAGTCGGTCAAATAGTTTTCTTTATTTCCCTGAACTGTATTACCGACTGAAAATCGAATGGCGCGGGAACTTTTGAACTCTCAACGAACTAGTTAAACAATCAAATTCGATTTGTCGGTCAATGCACAATCTTTTTTTTTTAAAAAAAAAAAGGAAAAATCTAAACTACAAAAATCTTTAAATTACAAACATTATAAATCTATACACCATATAGATTTATAATATTCAGCATATTGCCCACAAAAATTATCTTGTTTTTTTCTAATTTTTCATTTATGGTTTACACGTTATCAATGCTATTCAGCAAAAACTGATCTCAATCGAAAAATATAATGTGTACCTAGTTTGCAATTATACTAAATCTATTCTAACATATTAATTTGCCTTTCAATAGTCTACACTTGTTTGATTGGTAATGTTTAGTTTGTAGGCCTCGAGTCAGAGGCAACACATGATTCACTAGAGGTGAATAAACGTATCATATCGTTAGATTCGTCGCTCTCTATGCAGAAAATTAAATGAAATGTTGCAAACAATAACGGTTGGGAAAGTGGCGTCGTAGCGCCTCAAAGTCAGGCGATGTCCAAATTTCACTTGCGCGCATGAGCTTACATTAACTGCCAAAATGATTTATTGGTTTGTGAAAAGAATAACCATAATATAGTATTTTTAACACCTTCAGTCCCGAATTAAATGGGTGGAATTTAAGTAATTGTAAGCAATAAAATCTAATTCCAATTTTTTTTTATAAGATTTTTCATGTTTTCAAAATATTTTTATCACTTTTTTAACGAATGTTGGGAAATTTTGGATTCTGAATAAAATTTTCAATTTTTTTTTAAATATAAAATTGAAGACTATTCCTAAAACTAGATTATTTTCTGAATTTTTTGCCCGTTTTGCATTTTTTGTATCTCAAATAATAACAATACAGGAATATAGTTTTATTTTTCTGGGACAAACCCCATTTTTCCATTTTTACCATTTTTTGCAGATGTGTATTTTCAAACTTCTCTAAAAATGACACTTTTTGTCCCTTTGACATGGGGGAAAAATTAATTAATTTTTATTTACCAAAAAAAAACGAGGTTAAATTTCGAAAACTTATCATTTGCTCGGATTAAAATTTGAAATTTGATATCCATTTGAATGGACACAGGTACTGAAGGGGTTAAGTAACATGGACTCTTATTGATTTTATGCTTTACAATAGCGATACAAATTAGAAAATTGACCTATATGGTATTAGTAGTTAGTGGAATGACAAAATAATATATCTTTATTACAACATTTTATAAATTTTTAACTTTAATGGACTATATTGTTATTCTTAATATTTTCTTACTTTAGTTATTGTTGTTGCTTGTTTAAATATAATAATAACAACAATAATAATTTTAAACTTCAAGCTTTCATATTTTTCTTCAACCGCTTCTGTGAATGCAAGTGATTGATTACTACGTTACATGCACAATCGAACAATCATAAATAAATAATAAAATAAACGAGGGAAACGCCAAAGTCGTTGTTAAACGAGTGAGTGAGCCATGTGTATAGTACCCGGTATCATTCCCCATACTGGGCTAGATCCAGCCTTAGGTATATGAGAGGAAAGGGGATGTTCCCGTGTACTCAACACTTGGCTCACTCACTCGTTTAACAACGACTTTGGCGTTTCCCTAGATTAAATTGAACATTCAAAATGCGAATCGTGTTCAAAACGTTTTAGCGTGAAACATTAACAAATTTCCAAGATAAAACAAAATAACCTAATTTTTATTTCCCATTTAACACCCCTCAAAAATAATGTGGGTGTAAAAATATAAAAAAGTTCGAGCAAACGGGTATCTCGAACCACAACCCTCCAAGCGGTAGGCTAAATGCTTACCACTAGGTCATGCCAACCACGTAGATTTCTTTCCGCTAGCTGCTACTAAACAAATGCTATCGATATTTTAAAAAATCACATTTTTATTTATTGTAGGATTAAATTGCAATGAATCTAGCTGATTTTGTTAACAGTTCTCAGTAAACTCGTACCGGATGTCTGTTTAAAATTTCAGAAAAATCTGTTAAGCGGTTCGGCTGATTTTCGACGTACAGACAGACAGACACACACACAGAATCACAGAATGAGGGCCGTTTGAGTTGAATGGAGACACTCAGTCGCTCCGCTCCCTCGTTTAATAAATTGTATTTAGGGTCAACCCACTCAGTTATATAACTGATTTTCAGTGGGAAGTAAATTAATAATTTTATGCTTACAGAAGTCGGATATACCTGAAAATACTTGACCACTCTCACAATGACATGCGTTATCTACTCGTGTAACTTTAAACAGTTAAAATCAATACTTTTAATAACTGCACTAAATGAACTGCATTCCACAATTTTGAGATCCAAACATCAAAATTAGATCGGAATTTATTTTTCAAGGGAGCTACACAAGCCATTGGGAGGGCCTAATATTTTTTGTTATAACTCGGTTTTCAGCCGCGATTTTCAACACTTTCCGCATTATAGTCATTTAATCTTGGAAAGTACAGCCGGCTAGCTTCACCTACCCGAGGGTTAAGTGGAGTTGGCGATGAGATACATTCCGTCTGGTTCCTTATCCGTGGTCATGCTTAGGGCTACAATCCAAAAACCAATAAAATAATTAGGTGTTTCTGTTATAGTGCTACAGAAAGTCCAACTCGCAACCTTTCATGTGAATTGACCTGATATAAGCAATAAGTATACTCCTGTCACAGTGTCACCTAAATGAGTTATTCTTAATCCAAGGTCACTCCGAAATCTATAAAAAAATCTTCTTCTGTGCGAACCTAATAAGACAGTGCATTCCAATTACCAACACATCGACAGAAAAAACCTTGCTGATACTGCGTTGCTATTGCGAAGAGAGGTATCAAAGTAACAGCTCTACTGTATCTGCAGTAGCGATAACCAAGCTGAATTCTGCTCAATGGATCCAAGTCGATTTGACCCTTAAAATTTGTGTTAAGGAAAACGATTCCTAACGCCTTGAGGTGATTTTCAAGAGTGAGCATATTGTATATTGAGACATTTTCGTGAAAACATTTTCGATATGATTATAAACGGCTTTAAGGCAATGAAGGCTCTGCATTGTAAGGTTGGACGACAATGTTTATACCGTATGATCACTCACAGACACAAGCGTACAATCATTTATTTCTGTTAAAAACTTATTATTTTGTTTATTTACTTTTCAGTCTATCATGATTTATATTTTGAGAAAGCACTGTCAATACTGCAACGAGATCAAAATACCTGCGTTGCAAGTACCATTATTTTCTTTTCAGTACATCGCATTAAATCATTGAACTAGAACGTTTTCCTCCCACGTTCTCCAGGTGACGTTAACGAAACGCAACCCGCAACGCATACAAGTCATGCAAGTTGCCTAAGCAGACAGGGGTTGGCTGAAGCTGAGATTACATAAATCAGGTGGCACGGCTATTGATAAAAGTAATTGTATGTTGAAGGACATGTGCCCACCGAAGTGGATTCTGCGTATGTACATAAAATTTGAAATGGTGTCGTAATATCTCCTCTTGTAGTTCAAGGATATTAACAAAACAATCCTATCAAACTTGGGGAAGGACTAAGTGCAGCGCGGGATTACATTTTAACTAACTTGATCCACAACCCCTCAAACGCCACATATTGTAAATTCGTATTTTCGATTTTTATGAAGTGATTAAACCGATTTAAATGCAATTTATTTTTGAAAATTGTACAAGAAAACGAAGTGCGTACCTGTTTCAAAACAAATCCTAAGCCAACAGAAAAAAATTGTTTTGTGTAAAATTATTATTATTATTTATTTTATTTTTTTTTGGGGGGGGGGGGAGGATGCGGAGAGAGATAATTAGTTTAACGGGGCCGCACTTTGCATTGCCCCAAAGTTTGTTATTAAGGCTATACCACCTCTGGCCGATAATTTGAAAGTCGAAGAAACATGTCTGAAAAGTTTGCTGAATGAAAGAAGGCCTTTAAAATAACATTTTAAAAAAATGTGAAATTTTTGGGCGGGACATAACCTCACTTTTGGAAATTATATTTAGATTTTTGGACAAAAGTGTAATATACAAGAGTAACAAGACTAGTTCAAAATTAAATTTTAAGAATCGGTTTTCTGGACATAGTTTCTAAACACCTTTAGCTATAACTTGACTATAGCTAAAATAGTTTTCTGAAAATAACAGTTGGAGTACGAATTTTTTTGTCAAACGGTACAAAACTCGTATTTATACCGCTTCAAGTTTCATTGCAACATTATTTGTTGAAACATAATAATTTTATCCAAGTCGATTTAATTGCTATGGTATTACCAATTAACAATAGAATGCAAAATACCTAGTGGTCCAAAGACTTGCTTTTTGTAAACACTGTAGGCGATCATTGTTAAGTAACTATAGTTACTTGTTGATTATATGCCTTATAAGGCTTTTATTAAAACCATTATTTGGAAGCCTTCCAGCAAACCTTTTCATCTTTTTCTTCAAAAGGCACTACATCACTATAACCTTAATGCCCTTGTAAAATAATAACGTTGTAGCCCCACCCGTTTGGTCAAAATCGCTGGGCAATTGAAACTGACGGATTAGACAGTAGCCAGTAGTAGTAGCAG
This sequence comes from Sweltsa coloradensis, assembly GCA_024449915.1. Classification (NCBI taxonomy): domain Eukaryota; kingdom Metazoa; phylum Arthropoda; class Insecta; order Plecoptera; family Chloroperlidae; genus Sweltsa; species Sweltsa coloradensis. The sequence goes on along the minus strand of JAMZAV010000405.1, from coordinate 493,511 downwards.
GATGTTTCAAGTCATTTTTTCACCAAGCAGGAACGTTCGTACTCCAACCAAATTTGACATGTGTTGTCAGGTACCCAATCCCCTTGATTTTGATAGTTTTTAAGTTCACATCACGTTTCATGACGGCTGGGTGACACCTCGAAATCACCCCAACTCGGCTTGCTGTATAAGACGTGCCTGAGTGTGTAGCGCACCGCGGCTTGGCTGCAGCGCATTAACGGGCACCTAGGTCTTATCCATTTTTTGTTTTATCTTTTCACTACCATCATGTGTGTGTTCGGTAAATACGTCTTCTAAACGAATGAAACATCTAAAGCTTCATGTGTACCATGCAATAACTGAAATAAATTTTAGTCTCGACGAGCTCCCGCTTTTTTTCGGCACATTTGATTTGCCCACGAGTTATGACTTTATGCTTAAAATTGTTTAAACACCCATAAAACAGTGAGACTTTCCCCTTTCCTAGTGCTAGTTTTATCCATACTTATAGTTTTGTTTTATTATCGTACAAATACAGTACTTATTTCAAATTGTGTTCTTTTGTATGTGGGCAAACGCAATAATTTGCGTGCTAAGAAAATATTATATTTTTTTACTCACAAATTAATTTGGCATTTTTTTCAAAAATGACTATTTTTTCTGTCGTTATCCACCATTACAAGTTATCGAACACTGCCTTTTGATAAACTCAACTAAACGTATGACCATGTTAGGCCTAAAGGTTTCATTAAAAAATTAGATGCTACTTTTTTGGTAGTAGCGAGTGTTCGAACCAGAATTTAGTGCAGTGATCTCTAATGGAATACCTGAACGTAAACCATCAATACGTTATTATATTCTAGCCGAAATAATTGTTGAAGGTCACTTGACCTAGGGGTTTGCTATTATGTTACTTTAGAAAGTTTCGGCCTCGACTTACTCACCCCTTATATACAACGAAAGTTGCTCGTAACAATGGCACTGGTTTCAACAAAGGGTTTCTCTGTTGCGTGGGTGGTGAACGTGGTGAAAGTTAGCGAACAAATACTAATATCGGCGCAGATCGTAAATATCAAGGATAAAGAAGCGACGTTTTTATGGAAAGAAACTAAGACACCCTAGTTAGGACAACGAAATTGTATATTTCAGGAAGAAAATTATATACTGAAAATGAACAACTACATTGTTGTTAACTTTGTGTTGAATACAATTCAATATTATATAAATATATAATACTAGTTAAGAGTGTTCACGAGACAAGCATGTACACGTCACACGCTAGTAAGCACTCAAATTCAGATGTACAACGCTCTGGAGAATAATTGAAACGTCATACGTGAATTCTAAAATCCATGAGACACAGATATTTTTATGCTGAACAACATGCAACAAACAGAATTGATGTATGTAATAAACCCTACTATATACCATTGTTACGCATAAAGTCGACACAACGGGAAAAAGAAGAGGTTGCTCCCGTCGCGTTGACTTTACGCTTAGCAATGGTGAATAGCAGGGTTTATTACATATTTTGTTGTATGTTCTTCTGCGTAAAAATATCTCGTGTTTTGTGCATTTTAGAATTCACGTATGTCGTTTCAATTTTTCGGTTTTTTTTCGTTTTTTTTTTTTGTTTAAAAATGTCTAATTTATAATGTATTGTTTTTCAAGGATAACAAGAGCTGTAACTAACGAACACAAAATGTAAGATGATTTTCGTATCAGTTTAGTTATTTTGTTTTTTCCCATATAATGTTCGTTTTCGTATGCTTATTTCAATGACTATGTTATTATATTTCGTCTGTATTCTAGTCTATTTTTCATTCTAAATTGACTTCACAATTTATCCCCCAAGACTAGACGCGTGTGAGGCTTGTGGACACCGAGTCAGTGATAATTGTGGTGGTAAACCAACTAAAAATTGTGTGTGGGGGGGGGGGCAAGTTAAAAGAAAAATTGCCAGTACAACCATGCGAACAAACGGAACTGGTTATTTATGTTAAAAGTAATTTAATTTAAATTAAACCTCATCGAGATGGTTCATAATAATTGCTTACACTCATGTATTATTAAGTGTGCGATTGATCAACACATAAAGAGCTTTTATAAGCAATAATATTCACCTGACTCGAGTGTAATATTATCACAGAATAAAATTTAATACATCTTAATTATGCGTTTTTAGTCAATAATAGTTTCGTTTTAAGGTGTGAATAATCCTTAACCAGTAATCTTTTATGACCTAGCTTTATTTCTTTCATCTTTCACAAAAAAGTTATTCTGAGCATAGGCTCCTAATTCCAAGGACATAACTAGAAAATTATGAACACCTACTATTATTCCATTAATGAAGCATCCGATTAACAATTTTACTTTATCATTTATTTTACCAACGCCAATCAACATTGGTGCCAAGGTGGCAATACAAGGGCGGGAGGCTACACCTTTCTCCTTGCCCAGACTAACCATTTGGCCTTATTTGCGAAATCCTACTTTCATGTAAAATTTGTACACAAATGACAATTTTTAAGGGGTTGTAACCCCTTAAAAATTCCTTAGGGAGCAGAATATCACTCACTGTAGGATATCCTTCTTTGTCTAAGCTGGTTTGTTTTACTAAGAAATAAACGCGTTTTTTATTGAAATACGTATTGGACGACCTGCCGCCCGCCCTCAAAGACTGCCCAGTAAGTCATTGCCCTTCCATGTGTAAGGAGTACTTATGGGAGAACCAACTACAAGTGCCGAGTTAGTTTCACGTGCTTTAGCAAGGCTCTCGCGGCACGAGATTTCTACAAAGATATCAAGTGTTTTAGCAAAATATTTGCTAGCGTCGACGCCTTTTCTTGTTGTTAAAAAAAAATATATATATATATATTTATGAAAAAGTATAGTAGGCCAACATATACATAATGTGTAATAAATTGTTATAATCAAGATTAAAAACTATATAATAAGTGCATAATTGCGCCCAATAATATTAATCGAGTATCTTTATTATTAAAATCTTTATTTCTAAGAGTATGCAACATCAGGGAACTTTTTCAGGATTGTGCACTTTCTGAAGCCTTATTTATATAAGATTGATACCAAACCTAACACAGATGTTATAGTCATATTTATTTATTTATTTATTTATTTATTTATTTATTTATTTATTTATTTATTTATTTATTTATTTATTTATTTATTTATTTATTTATTTATTTATTTATTTATTTATTTATTTATTTATTTATTTATTTATTTATTTATTTAATTATATTAACGTCTAACCTATTCAGTTACTAGGAAAACGCTCAGTTGGACGCGTTGTTGAGCGAGCACCGGTACGTGCAACATGACCCGAGTTCGACATTCCCATAAGGCCCACCACACAGTGTAGGCCTAACTGGATATTGACATTGTACACTATATACTATTCCAACATCATTGCATTGTACTAATTCACGTCATGCCTTCTAAAGTGTATCTTTGTATCTTCACTGCCTCCTTCATTTTTTAACATCATTTTTCGAATTATGATAACCAATAAGTCTTTAAGGTCTTGACCGATTTAGCTGAAAATTTGGAAAATAGGAGAGAATGTTGTACTTATTGACCCTGCAAAATTCCATAACGATCGGTACATTTTTACTTTTTTTTTTTTTTAACTTTTTTATAAACAACGATCGGATTTTGTTCAAAAACTATACAGCAACCCGCCTAGATGGTATGTACATGTGTGCAAAATTTCAGGTCGATCAGAGAAACGGTGCGACCTGTACCGAAGCAGTAACAGAAGAAAAAAAAACAGACATTCGAGCCATAAGAGTCAAGTGGAGACGCTCGCTACGCTCGCTCAAAAAAACTGATTTACAAAGGAGGACAACTAAACAAACTAGGAAAACGCTAAAGTCCCGTCGCGTTGTTGAGCGAGCACTGGTACGTGCAACACGACCCGAGTACGACATTCCCATAATGTCCATTTTATCAGATAACAGTCTTTAGAAGACGAAAACTTCGAATGTTGTTGTTGATCGCTGAATTGAATGACGCCACGGGACAACAATGTAATCGAAATGCCTTCTAAAGTGCCTTCTTCACTGCCTCCTTGACAAATTTCATAACGATCGGAACAACATCATTTTTCGAATTATGATTACCAATAAGTCTTTAAGGTCTTGACCGATTTAGCTGAAAATTTGTAAAATAGGAGAGAATGTTGAACTTATTGACCTTGCAAAATAACGATCGGAACATTTTTTTTTTTTTTTTTTTTAATTTTTTATAACCAACGACCGGATTTTGTTCAAAAACTATACAGCAACCCGCATAGGTGGTATGTACATGTGTGCAAAATTTCAGGTCGATCAGAGAAACGGTGCGACCTGTACCGAAGCAGTAACAGGAAAAAAAAAACAGACATTCGAGCCATAAGAGTCAAGTGGAGACGCTCGCTACGCTCGCTAAATCAAATAATTGTTTGTAAAAATTGATTTGTATACACTGCAACCTTCTATGGACGAGGAACATTTAAAAAAAAACATACACACTCAAAACATATTAAATTAATTTTTAGTATTTTTTATTTTTGCGAAATTATCAAAATTGGTAAATTTCGTAATTTATTTGTGGGTAATATTCTATGAGTTTGAGAAACTATTATTAATTAAACTAGCAACATGTTATATTGTAACAAAAATAACAACTTATTTTCAAACTGAAGACACACACATTCGCGCAGTGAACGACGAAGGTTAAGGGTTATAGTTCAGACTGACTAGTATTTTGATACTGCATGCAATTTCAAATCTTCCCGCTATGGCTACCATTTGTTTTTTTCAGTCGGTAATACAGACCAAGGTAGTAAAGGCAGCTATTTGACCGACTCATTTCAAGTTAAAATGAGGAAACCAATAGAATGGGAAACGATTAGAAATCATTGAGGAAACGAACAGAAAAGTTGTAGAAACGGGTCCGTACCAACGAATAGAATGTGAAACCATTAGAATGGGAAACGAATAGAAAGTGCAAGGAATAGAATGGGAAACGGCTGAGAGAGGGGATGGAATGTGAGAGCACTCTGACACATCTTGCAACACTGTACGTTAATCATACATTTGGGATGTAATTTACGCTTGATATCACTTTTACAATTAAATTGATTATCACGCTCGTCATACATATATTGCACTAATTTCTATAGGTTTCCCGTTCCATTGGATTTCCATTCTGTCTAATTCTATTTCTATCCGTTTCCGCAGAATTTCTATTCGTTTCCACAACTTTTCTGTTCGTTTCCTCAATATTTTCTAATCGTTTCCCATTCTATTCGTGTCCCATTCTGTTCATTTCGCTTTCTATCCGTTTCCGCAGAATTTCTATTCGTTTCCACAACTTTTCTGTTCGTTTCCTCAATGATTTCTAATCGTTTCCCATTCTATTGGTTTCCTCATTTTAACTTGAAATGAGTCGGTCAAATAGCTGCCTTTACTACCTTGGTCTGTATTACCGACTGAAAAAAACAAATGGTAGCCATAGCGGGAAGATTTGAAATTGCATGCAGTAACAAAATACTATAGTCAGTCTGAACTATAACCCTTAAACTTCGTCATTCACTGCGCGAATGTGTGTGTTTTCAGTTTAAAAATAAGTTGTTATTTTTGTTACAATATGACATGTTGCTAGTTTCATTAATAATAGTTTCTCAAATTCATAGAATATTACCCACAAATAAATTACGAAATTTACCAATTTTGATAATTTCGCAAAAATAAAAAATATTAAAAATTAATTTATTATGTTTAGAGTGTGTATGGTTGTTTTTTTAAATGTTCCTCGTCCATAGAAGGTTGCAGTGTATACAAATACATATGACTATAACATCTGTGTTATGTTTGGTATTAATCTTATATAAATAAGGCTTCAAGAAGTGTACAATCCTGAAAAAATCCCTGATGTTGCATACTCTTAAAAATAAAGATTTTAATAATGAAGATACTCGATTAATATTACTGGGCGCAAATATGCACTTATTATATAGTTTTTAATCTCGATTATAACAATTTATTACACATTATGTATATGTAGGCCTGCTATACTTTTTCATAAATATTTTATTTATTTTATTTTCTTGTTTATCCTTGATGTTGTTACATTTTTTTAACAACAAGAAAAGTCGTCGACGCTAGCAAATATTTTCCTAAAACACTTGATATCTTTGTAGAAATCTCGTGCCGCGAGAGCCTTGCTAAAGCACGTGAAACTAACATGGCACTTGTAGTTGGTTCTCCCATAAGTACTCCTTACACATGGAAGGGAAATGACTTACTGGGCAGTCTTTGAGGGCGGGCGGCAGGTCGTTCCATGGGTTAACAACCCGGAAAGAAAATATACGTATTTCAATAAAAAAACGCGTTTATTTCTTAGTAAAACAAACCAGCTTAGACAAAGAAAAGAAGGATATCCTACAGTGAGTGATATTCTGCTCCTCTAACAGTCTAACAACCCGTTAAAAAAAGTCGTTTGTGTACAAATTTTACATGAAAGTAGCATTTCGCAAATAAGGCCAAATAGTTAGTCTAAGCAAGGAGAAAGGTGTTGCCTCCCGCCCTTGTATTGCCACCTTGGCACCAATGTTGATTGGCGTTGGTAAAATAAATGTTTAAGTAAAATGTTAATCGGATGCTTCAAATGGAATTATGGTAGGTGTTCAAAATTTTCTAGTTATGTCCTTGGAATTAGGAGCCTATGCTCAGAATAACTTTTTTTGTGTTAGATGAAAGAAATAAAGCTAATAAAAGATTACTGGTTAAGGATTATTCACACCTTAAAACGAAACTATTATTGACTAAAAACGCATAATTAAGATGTATTAAATTTTATTCTGTGATAATATTACACTCGAGTCAGGTAAATGTTATTGCTAATAAAAAGCTCTTTATGTGTTGATCAATCGTACACTTAATAATTACGATACCTAAGAGTGTAAGCAATTATTATGAACCATCTCGATGAGGTTTTATTTAAATTAAATTAACATTAATAACCAGTTCCGTTTGTTCGCGTGATTGTACTGGCAATTTATCTTTTAACTTGCCCCCCCCCCCCCCCCCACACACACACACATACACACACACAATTTTTAGTTGGTTTACCGCCACAATTATCACTGACTCGGTGTCCACAAGCCTCACACGCGTCTAGTCTTGGGGGATAAATTGTGAAGTCAATTAGAATGAAAAATAGACTAGAATACAGACGAAATATGATAACATAGTCATTGAAATAAGCATACGAAAACGAACATTATATGGGAAAAAACAAAATAACTAAACTGATACAGAAAATCATCTTACATTTTGTGTTCGTTAGTAACAGCTCTTGTTATCCTTGAAAAACAATACATTATAAAACACATTTTTAAAACTTTAGCCAAGGGTCTTCACTAGACAAATATGACCTTGATACGCCCGTAAGCACTCAAATTCAGATGTACAACGCTCTGGAGAAAAATTGAAACGACATACGTGAATTCTAAAATGCACAAGACACAGATATTTTTACGCAGAAGAACATACAACAAACAGAATTGCTTAATATGTAATAAACCCTACTATTCACCATTGCTAAGCTTAAAGTCAACGCGACGGGAGCAACCTCTTCTTTTTCCCGTTGCGTCGACTTTATGCGTAACAATGGTATACTTATAGTAGGGTTTATTACACACATCAATTCTGTTTGTTGCATGTTGTTCAGCATAAAAACATCTGTGTCTCGTGCATTTTAGAATTCACTTATGACGTTTCACTTATTCTCCAGAGCGTTGTACATCTGAATTTGAGTGCTTACTAGCGTGTGACGTGTACATGCTTGTCTCGTGAACACTCTTAACTAGTATTATATATTATATTGAATTGTATTCAACACAAAGTTAACAACAATGTAGTTGTTCATTTTCAGTATGTAATTTTCTTCCTGAAATATACAATTTCGTTGTCCTAACTAGGGAGTCTTAGTTTCTTTCCATTAAAACGTCGCTTCTTTAGCCTTGATATTTACGATCTGCGCCGATATTAGTATTTGTTCGCTAACTTTCACCACGTTCACCACCCACGCAACAGAGAAACCCTTTGTTGAAACCAGTGCCATTGTTACGAGCAACTTTCGTTGTATATAAGGGGTGAGTAAGTCAAGGCCGAAACTTTCTAAAGTAACATAATAGCAAACCCCTAGGACAAGTGACCTTCAACAATTATTTCGGCTAGAATATAATAAGTAATAACGTATTGATGGTTTACGTTCTAGTATTCCATTAGAGATCACTGCACTAAATTCGGGTTCGAACACTCGCTACTAACAAAAAAGTAGCATCTAATTTTTTAATGAAACCTTTAGGCCTAACATGGGCATACGTTTAGTTGAGTTTATCAAAAGGCAGTGTTCGATTACTTGTAATGGTGGATAACGACAGAAAAAATATTCATTTTTGAACAAAAATGCCAAATAAATTCGTAAGTAAAAATATATAATATTTTCTTAGCACACAAATTATTGCGTTTGCCCACATACAAAAGAACACAATTTGAAATACTGTATTTGTACGATAATAAAACAAAACTATACGTATGGATAAAACTAGCATTAGGAAAGGGGAAAGTCTCACTGTTTTATGGGTGTTTAAACAATTTTAAGCATAAGGTCATAACTCGTGGGCAAATCAAATGTGCCGAAAAAAAGCGGGAGCTCGTCGAGACTAAAATTTATTTCAGTTATTGCATGGTACACATGAAGCTTTAGATGTTTCATTCGTTTAGAAGACGTATTTACCGAATACACACATGATGGTAGTGAAAAGATGAAACAAATAATGGATAAGACCTAGGTGCCCGTTAATGCGCCGCAGCCAAGCCGCGGTGCGCTACACACTCAGGCACGTCTTATACAGCAAGCCGAGTTGGGGTGATTTCGAGGTGTCATCCAGCCGTCATGAAACGTGATGTGAACTTAAAAACTATCAAAATGAAGGGGATTTGGGTACCTGACAACACATGTCAAATTTGGTTGGAGTACGAACGTTCCTTCTTGGTGAAAAAATGACTTGAAACATGCTCAAAATCACTTGAAGGATGTTAGCTACTGCTACTACCTGCTACTACTACTACTGGCTACTACTACTCATGTCTAATCCGTCAGTTTCAATTGCCCAGCGATTTTGACCAAACGGGTGGGGCTAGAACGTTATTATTTTACAAGGACATTAAGATTATAGTGATGTAGTGCCTTTTGAAAAAAAAAGTTGAAAAAGTTTGCTGGAAGGCTTCCAAATAAATGTTTTAATAATAATAATTTGATCTTTATTGTCAACGGGACCGTAGTCCTACAAGTGCAATATAATATAATAATAAGAAAGCTTCTAAAAATACGTATTGTTCTACTAGTTAACTTAAGCTAGACTAAATTAAAGTAAATTAAGTGACTATTGTATAGTGCAGAAGGCATAAAGTTACGATACAGGTCATAGCAAAATTTATGACATTTAGAAAATACATTTCGAACTAAAAATGTATGTAGGCCTATGTGTGTATAGATGTAAATTTAAGAAAAGAAAATTACAGATTGTATATATTTAAAACTTACAGAATAGTTTTTAATTAAGGTTACAAGACTATGTAGGTTTTACTTTTATGCAATATTATTCTAATTCTATATACAGTATACTAAGCAAATGCATCGTTGAGGAATACTTTTAGAGTACGTATTTCAGTATTGTTTATGTCCAGTTCAGGGTAGCGGCTTAAAAGAGAGTTGTAAGTTAGCTGTATTCTATTTACACATGAGTATTTAAACAAGTCGATGCGGCTCCGAGGAATAGCGAAAGTGAGTTGATTGCGAGTGAACCTAGAGGGAACATGCAGGTTCACTAGGCACAACAATTGCGAGTCGATTTGATTGTGCAATAACTTGTATAGAAATATGACGTCAGATGCCTTGCGGCGATTTTCCAAAGTTGGAATATCCAGACTTTTGCACAGGGTGGTGTAGTCGGCTCTATGGTACACAATATTATTTTTAAAACACACGAATTTTATGAACTTCTGTTGGACGCGCTCAACACTTTTGGTTTTCGTCACATGGTGGGGGTTCCAAATCACACTGGCGTAATCAACTTGTGGCCTTATTAAGGCCATGAACAGTTTTCTAGTAGTGTTAATAGAGAAGTCCCTGGCACAGTTCCTCCTCATAAAACCGAGCATTTTTAGAGCTTTGGGTATTACCTGCCCTAGATGTGCATTGTACGATAGATCGCTGGCAATTTGTACACCCAGGTCTCGGATGGAGTTGACCTTAGCAAGCGCAAAGTTATTGAGATAGTAAGTGAAATCGATTGTGTTTTTTCTTTTGTTGGTGAATGATATGAAGTTGCACTTAGTGCAGCCTTAGCCTTATAAGTAGAGGTCCGTGAAAGTAGTTTTATTTTGTGGAAAATTTCGTTTTTTAAAATTGGAGATTTCGGTGTTATTGGTTTAAAGCTCTATTTCAGCGGTTTTATCTATATTTTCCAATTTATATGCATGCAATTATTCGTTCGCGACTGTCGTATTATTCTAGCTACATATCAAACAAGTTTGAATGTACTTATAAACAGACTGGTTCTAGTTACTAAGACTAAATTCATAATATCTGATAGGCCTAGTTATTTTATAACACCTTTTCTTGATTCTGTACTGCATACAATATTGAAAATTACACCGTAATTTAACAATGATTCCCATTTTTAGTGCTTTTTGTCGTTAAAAACACGATTTTTGTGAATTTCGGTGTTATTATGTAATTTACACATAGTATTTCGCTGTTTGGCGGTGATTCAATTTTTGCATTTTCTGTTCTAGATTTGATCAATTCATGCTCATTTTGTGAAATTAAATGATTTACACATATTTCGGTTTTATCGTCGGTAGCGAAATACACGTAGATAAGGCATACAATCAACAAGTAACTATAGTTACTTAACAATGATCGCCTACAGTGTTTACAAAAAGCAAGTCTTTGGACCACTAGGTATTTTGCATTCTATTGTTAATTGGTAATACCATAGCAATTAAATCGACTTTGATAAAATTATTATGTTTTAACAAATAATGTTGCAATGAAACTTGAAGCGGTACAAATACGAGTTTTGTACCGTTTGACAAAAAAATTCGTACACCAACTGTTATTTTCAGAAAACTATTTTAGCTATAGTCAAGTTATAGCTAAAGGTGTTTAGAAACTATGTCCAGAAAACCGATTCTCAAAATTTAATTTTGAACTAGTCTTGTATATTACACTTTTGTCCAAAAATCTAAATATAATTTCCAAAAGTGAGGTTATGTCCCGCCCAAAAAAATTCACAATTTTTTTCTGTTATTTTAAAGGCCTTCTTTCATTCAGCAAACTTTTCAGACATGTTTCTTCGACTTTCAAATTATCGGCCAGAGGTGGTACAATAGCCTTAATAACAAACTTTGGGGCAATGCAAAGTGCGGCCCCGTTATACTTTTTAATTATCTCTCTCCGCATCCTCCCCCCCCCCAAAAAAAAAAAAATTTTACACAAAACAATTTTTTTCTGTTGGCTTAGGATTTGTTTTTAAACATGTACGCACTTCGTTTTCTTGCACGATTTTCAAAAATAAATTGCTTTTAAATCGGTTTAATCACTTCATAAAAATCGAAAATACGAATTTACAATATGTGGCATTTGAGGGGATGTGGATCACGTTAGTTAAAATGTAATCCCGGGCTGCACTAAGTCCTTCCCCAAGTTTGACAGGATTGTTTTGAGGAGATATTACGACACCATTTCAAATTTTATGTGCATACGCAGAATCCACTTCGGTGGGCACATGTCCTTCAAAATACAATAACTTTTATCAATAGCCGCGCCACCTGATTTATCTAATCTCAGCTTCAGCCAACCCCTGTCTGCTTAGGCAACTTGCATGACTTGTATGCGTTGCGGGTTGCGTTTCGTTGACGTCACCTGGAGAACGTGGGGGGAAAACGTTCTAGTTCGATGATTTAATGCGATGTAGTGATAAGAAAATAATGGTACTTGTAACGCACGTATTTTGATCTCGTTGCAGTATTGACAGTGCTTTCTCAAAATATAAATCATGATAGACTGAAAAGTACATAAACAAAATAATAAGTTTTGAACAGAAATAAAATATGATAGTACGCTTGTGTCTGTGAGTGATCGTACGGTATAAACATTGTCGTCCAACCTTGCAATGCAGAGCCTTCATTGCCTTAAAGCCGTTTATAATTATATCGAAAATGTTTTCACGAAAATGTCTCAATAATATACACTATGCTCACTCTTGAAAATCACCTCAAGGCGTTAGGAATCGTCAAATCGACTTGGATCCATTGACCAGAATTCAGCTTGGTTATCGCTACTGCAGATACGGTAGAGCTGTTACTTTGATACCTCTCTTCGCAATAACAACGCAGTATAGCAAGGTTTTTTCTGTCGATTTGTTGGTAATTGGAATGCACTGTCTTATGAGGTTCGTACAGAAGAAGATTTTTATAGATTTCGGAGTGACCTTAGATTTAGAATAACTCATTTAGGTGACACTGTGACAGGAGTATACTTATTGCTTATATCAGGTCAATTCACATGAAAGGTTGCGAGTTGGACTTTCTGTAACACTATAGCAGAAACAAATAAATATAATATTGGTTTTTGGATTGTAGCCCTAAGCATGACCACGGATAAGAAACCAGACGGAATGTATCTCATCGCCAACTCCAATTACCCCACGTGAAGGTATAGCTATAGCCGGCTGTACTTTCCAAGATTAAATGACTATAATGTGGAAAGTGTTGAAAATCGCGACTGAAAACCGAGTAATAACAAAAAATATTAGGCCCTCCCAATGGCTTGTGTAGCTCTCTTTAAAAATAAATTCCGATCTAATTTTGATGTTTGGATCCCAAAATTGTGGAATGCATTTCATTTAGTGCAGTTATTAAAAGTATTGATTTTAACTGTTTAAAGTTACACGAGTAGATAACGCATGTCGTTGTGAGGGTGGTAAAGTATTTTAGGTATATCCGACTTCTGTAGAGAGCATAAAATTATTGATTTACTTCCCACTGAAAATCAGTTATATAACTGAGTGGGTAGACTCTAAATACAATTTATTTATTTATTTTATTATTTATTTATGATTGTTTGATTGTGCATGTAACATAGGAATCAATCCCTTGCATTTGCAGAAGCTATTGAAGAAAAATGTAAAAGCTTCAAGTTTAAAATTATTATTGTTGTTATAATTATATTTAAACAAGCAACAACAATAACCATAGTAAGAAAATATTGACAATAACAAAATGGTCCATTAGAGTTGAAAAATTTATAAAATGTTGTAAGAAAGGTATATTATTATTTTGTTATTACTCTAACTTCTAATACCATATAGACCCATTTTCTAATTTGTATCGCTAATTGTGAAGCATAAAATCAATAAGAGTCCACGTTACTTAAAAATACTATATTATGGTTATTCTTTTCACAAACCAATAAATCATTTTGGAAGTTAATGTAAGCTCATGCGCGCAAGTGAAATTTGCACATCGCCTGATTTTCAGGCGTCACGACGCCACTTTTCCAGCCGTTATTGCTTGCAGCATTTCATTTAGTTTTCTGCATAGAGAGCGACGAATCTAACGATATGATACGTTTATTCACCTCTTGTCAATCATATTTTACCTCTGACTCGAGGCCTAAAAACTAAACACTAGGAAGCTTCGCAAACGCTTTTTTTTTAGTCGCGTTGATGGATGAGCTTTTTTAAAGTTTTTAGTTTGCGTGGGATATCTTTACTTTTGCAAGTGCTTTGTTTTGCTGTCTACGCATTGTTGGTGATTGTTATCACGTTTCTATTGTTACTTGTCAATTGTTATTATTTACCGTAAAAAAACTTATAGTAAAAGCTTTATTTCTATTGATTCTGGCTAACTTTTTCAACTTTTTCTTTCTTAAGGTACTACATCACCATAACCTTAATGTCCATGTATAATTTGAACGTTGTAGCCCCACCCGTTTGGTCAGAATTGGCCCAAATGGCACGAAATTATCGCACAATTTTTTTAAATAAATCGTAAAAGTACGATATTCATGAGAAATATTTCTTCGATTGTACCCAAAAACAATACACCTCTAAGTTCAGAGATTTCGAAGGTCCCATCCAATTTTCATCAAGATCGGATATGCCGTTTGCCCGGTAGAGAGCAAACAAACAGACAAAAAAAAACAAAAAAAAAAACAATCAAAACAAACAAAAAAACACCCGAGCTAAATTTTTTGGGGGGTCAGTAAAATTGAAGTCTTCGCTTTGCTCATCCAATTACCAATCAAACAAGTGTATACTATTGAAAGGCAAATTAATATGTTAGAACTTAGAATAGATTTACTATAATTGCAAATTAGGTACAAATTTTATTGTTCGATTGAGATCAGTTTTTGACGAAATAGTATTGATAACGTGTAAACCATAAATGAAAAATTAGATAAAACAAGATAATTTTTGTGGGCAATATACTGAATATTATAAATCTATATGGTGTATAGATTTATAATGTTTGTAATTTAAAGATTTTTGTGGTTTATATTTTTCCATTTTTTTTAAAAAAAAAAAGATTGTTCGTCGACCGACAAATCGAATTTGATGGTCTTAATAGTTCGTTGAGAGTTCAAAAGTTCCCGCGCCATACGATTTTCAGTCGGTAATACAGATCAGGGAAATAAAGAAAACTATTTGACCGACTCGTTTGGAGAAGAAAATAGAACACGGACAGAAAGTGAAACGAACCGAATGGGAAACCAATAGAATGGGAAACGATTAGAAAATTATTGAGGAAACGAATAGAAAAATTGGGGAAACGAATAGAAATTGTGGGAAACGAATAGAAAAATGAGGAAACGGATAGAAATTAAAGAGAAATGAAAAGAATGGGAAACCAATAGAATGGGAAACGATTAGAAAAATGTTGAAGAAACGAATAGAAATCCTGCGGAAACGGTTAGAACGAGAAGCGGACGGAATTACGAGTAGAAATTAATGCGAAACGTGCGATGATCGCGATAATTAATTAATGTTATTTATACTTGATATCAAAGTGGAATTCCACGCCCCGATGCACGATTAACGTACAGTGTTGCAAGATGAGTGTGGGTGCTCCCAAATTCTACCCCCACTCTCAGCCGTTTCCCATTCTATTCGTTTCGTTTTCTATTCGTTTCCCATTCTAATGGTTTCACATTCTATTCGTTGGTCGGATCCCGTAGAAACGGATAGAAATATTGAGGAAACGGATAGAAAGCGAAATTAACAGAATGGGAAACGAATAGAATGGGAAACGATTAGAAAAATATTGAGGAAACGAACAGAAAAGTTGTGGAAACGAATAGAAATTCTGCGGAAACGGATCCAATGGAACGGGAAACCTATAGAAATAAATGCAATATAATATGTATGACGAGCGTGATAATCAATTTAATTTAAAAATGATATCAAGCGTAAATTACATCCCAAATGTATGATTAACGTACAGTGTTGCAAGATGTGCCAGAGTGCTCTCACATTCCATCCCCTCTCTCAGCCGTTTCCCATTCTATTCCTTGCACTTTCTATTCGTTTCCCATTCTATTGGTTTCACATTCTATTCGTTGGTACGGACCCGGCTGGATCAGTATCGGTCTAGACCAACCGCCCACTGCAGACGCTGCTAGCCGAGTGGTTAGCGCGCAAGTTTTGCACGCGAGAGGTCGACGGTTCGATTCCCGTCTGGGAAAACTTTTTTACTTTTTTTTACTCATCCCATCATTATTGTGTTCACTTATTATCAATGACGAATGTCAATTTTTATAACTTTTCCTTGTAATTTACTCAAAAAAAGACTCAACATTTTGCTTTTTACGTCTGCAAGTCTACACCCAACGCGACCCTCAAATTGAAGCTCATATTTACAGATCGTTGATTACATAATATCATAATATGTTTACCACGGGCGTTGATTCTTATTACTATTGAAATTAAATATTTAGTAATTTTTTTTACATCTAGCACATTCCAAAATATTTGGCTTTGGTGTGATAAGACTTTATTTAAAATAAATCCACGAAGCTTACTCTATAATCTATGTACGAGTAAAATATGCACAGTAAAATCAATTCAACAATGTATGCTGACAAAAAGAACGAATTAGTAATTAATTAATGACCGTCATTGGGCCCGGGCTCTGCAAATCGTACAATGCGATTCAAGAGAAAGAGTCTACCTCGCAAACATCAGCAAGTAAGAGGGCAGTCAGTATATCACTCCCTGAATTCTAGAGGCGAGCTCTGGCAATCGTCGTCGGGGACACCTCCCCTTCCTTGACGATCTCCCCGACGACGATGACAATGACGATGACGACCGCGACGTCAGAATCCCCCTTCATCCCCTTAACCGTGGCTGGTTCTGACCAGCATGGGGCCCTCCTCCCCGTATCCCCTAGGGTGAGTTGGTGCATTATGAGGACCAAACGGTTGGCGCTTCCTTAATCCAAATAAACCAAAACCGATTATTATGCTGAATATAAGATGAACAATTGGCCCAATAAAAATGAATTTGAAAAAATAATAATAACAAAAAATAATTGTTCATTATTTATTTATTTTTCAATTATTGTGATAGATAATCAATTAAAATGGTTGTTAAAATCATTTCGTTTATTTATTTTATCTTATTTTTATTTTTTAATCAGTTTTTATGAATTTTTTTACACCCTTATTCATCGAATAGAGCGCTATCGGCCAGTTGAACCTCCCAATAAGAATCCGACAAATAAGCCGCTCCTATTCTTAAGAATAGTGCTATTTGTCGATTGTAAGACCGAAATAACGCTATTTGCTACAGTTAGCTTATTTGTTACAAATAACTTTCTTATTTGTTGATTGTAATACCGGCCCTAATTGTAATATCATAATAAATCATTGGTATTTATAGGGGCTATATACTTAATATAGGCTAACAGGGTGCGATAAATACTAAATCAAATTCAAACCGTCAAGAATGTTCACAACTCATAGTAAACACACACATAGGCCTACAGTATCGCTCGCTTCTCATGGCACTTTTAATTGAGATATACTTCTTTAGTTTTATTATGATAATTTTATATAAATAAAGTCATAATAATAATAACAACAAAACAATAACAAAAATTTGTGTTAGGGCTTATGCACAAGTCCCAACTCCTTTCCTACCTAATATAATTAATGTAGGCCTACATATACCGTTTACCGTCATTGTTCATTTATTACATAATATCATAATAAATATGATTTTTATTATTACAATAGAATAAGTATAATGATATGACCTACAAGATTTTAAAGCTGTCTGCAGATTGACGTGTCATGCCATTACTGACATACAAAACAATAATAAAAATAGGCCAACAGCTATTCAATAGGACTACTTTTAATAAAATGTATATTTAAAAAAACAGTAGTCCTAAGTGTATAGTAGATAAATATATATAGGCCTACTCCGATTGCGTTTACATTGTAAAACGAAGTAGAAAACGTGCAAAACAAGTGTAGGGCTATAATTTGCTAGAAGCTCTTTTGATTTTTAGATATCAAATAAATTATTGAAATTATTAGTATTGGTGGGCAACATTTTCTTGGCAAAATATCATCGATCTTCATCATTCAAAATTATTTGATACACTTGTTTCTGTATTTAATAGTTTAACAGTGTGGTTTGTTCTTTTCGAGCTAATATCATCAAATAATCTCAATTATTTGTTGTAATTTAAAATGCCATTAAATTCCCGTTTTTAATAAAGCCGATCCTCAAAACTTACAAATTTTACTAATAAAATACGCGGACGATATGACATAGGCCTAATCAACAATGTTCTCGCAAATGATCAGAAATGTAACAAAAATCAAGTTGAACCTAACTGAATATACAGCGCTCGCCGTAAGCAGCTCGCCTCTATCACCGATTGGTCCGACATGTTGCGTTTTAGTGCTGCCATCTATCTTTGCTTGGAAACGCGTATATGGTCGAGTTATCTTGTGTGAGTGTGATCCGTTGTGAATTATGATTGATGAGCCTGGCCTATAAGTGAAGCCTTACTGAGCCAGTCTTCTCCCAGGAAGCCTGCGAAAGTCGATCGGATTACGACAGGTGGCAAGGTTGAATTCCACGATTGCGTTGTATTATTTTTATTTTAGTGCATTAGCTTTACAATGGGTTGTTGTCATGGGAAAATCCCTTTTACCATGGTGGGCGATTAGCACCACCTTGTTAGTTGTAACGCCGTTCCATGCCGTGCAACACTGTCTTGTTGGTTGTAACGCCGTTCCATGCCGTGCAACACTGTCTTGTTGGTTGTAACGCCGTTCCATGCCGTGCAACACTGTCTTGTTAGTTGTAACGCCGTTCCATGCCGTGCAACACTGTCTTGTTGGTTGTAGTTGTAGTTTTATTTTCACGTTTTGGGAACGTGTTTGGGAACGTGTTTGGGAACGTGTTTGGGAACGTGTTTGGGAACGTGTTTGGGAACGGCGTGTTCCATGAGGAGCCGTGCGTATAGAATTACCATTGACGGCGTTTGACCAATCAAATGTAAACAAATCATTATGTACCGATCTGATTTTTAGATGAGCGTAGCGAGCGAAGTGAAGATTCCATTCTAGGCCTCTACACTAGAAAAAAAAAATCCGTGATGTTTTTTTTTCTTTCTTTCTTTTTTTTCTGTTTGTGTTTTTGTGTGTTTGTTAACACGATTCCGGCTAAACCGATACTCCAATTGCGATGAAATTTTCTGGAGGCCTTCGAAATCTCTGAACTTAGAACTGCCACGTTTTTGAGCGCAATCAAAAAATTATTTCTCATGAAAATCGCATTTTTTTTTTAATTTAACAAAAAATTCTTCGACTTTTAACACCTACAATCTACATGCTTTATCCGATTGTAATGATTTTTTCACAGAACCTTAATTTTATGAATTAATATATCCGTGTGAAATTTGAGTGCAATCAAAAAATTATTTCTCATGAAAATCGTAATTTTACGTTTGTTTTACATTTAAAATTTCTTACAATATTTCTTCGACTTATAACACCTACAATCTACATGCTTTTTCCTATTGTAATGATTTTTTTCACGGAACCTTAATTTTATGAATTAATATATTCTTGTGAAATTTGAGCGCAATCGAAAAATTATTTCTCGTGAAAATCGCAATTTTACGCTTTTTTCGTTTTTAAAAAATTTCTTCGACTTTAACACCTACATGCTTATTCGATTGTAATGTAGTGTGTAATGTAATGTGCGCCCCTCATCCTCATGTCGTCGTCTTAAAAATTAATATAATATTACCAAGCGTGTCTCGCCGGCGGCAGGCCATAGCAATGGGAAAACGAAATCAATTTAAATACCATCTGCATAACACATGGCAACTCAATGCACCAATTACACTCATCCATTAACGTGCAATTATGTCGGTGCACCCTACCTTATAGGCCCTACTGTTAAAACTCGACTCAACTTGGTGAATATAGTATGAGTACCAACTATTTGTGCACGTGCTCAATTTATATACCGAAGACTGTTACTATCTGCCCGGAAGTGGAACGTTCGATACACGTGTACTGGGTTTCTTTGAGGAGTTGCCCGATCTCATGTAGAATCCAAAAGCTGTTGTATGTTGTTCCAATTGAATTTCAATGTCCGTCTGTAAATTTAAATTATACAAATTAGCTGGAGTATAAAAATTTACAGAGTTTTCCTTCAAAATTTTTGGTGAGAAGACATTTTGTAGATTGGATAAATCGGTTTGTCGTGTTTTAAATGGAAGGACATTCTGGTTAAGATTATTACAATTCTCTAGCTGCCTCTGATCAACGAAAACACTTTCAAAACCCGACTCCCTCTATATTCATCACTTCAGAGGGAAGTTCCTATTTATGTGTTCATATTATATAACCTTTAGCTTCAAAGTATCCGTGTGGGCGCTGTGTCATAGCTTCTTCTCGTAGACATCAAGCAGTATATTAGTATATATGCCACTGTGAACCATCTCGGTGATAAAGACCTAATTTATCGAGAAGAAACTGCAAATAAATACGACGTCCGGCAGTGGCACAGATAGCGCGGCTTATTTCAAACACATGTTGACATATTTCCGTTAGAATGTTTTCCGGTGACATATTTTTTCAGTTTACAAGTGGGAATTTCCGAATTTGTGTCAAAATATCTCCTGCCTTGTCCTCATTTTTTACCACCCACTCATATCAATATAGCCTAGATGATTTGCGTATTTGGCTTATACTTAGAAGTTAGAACGTGTTAGTTTAGCTTTAGCGTTTATAAGCTTTATCGATTGTCCTGTAGAATGCGTGTTTATCGCTCTTGGAGTATTATTTTCCAAATTACGATTTATCTATAAATAGGTTGCCAAAGAGTTTGTAGTTTGTATAATCGGAGACAATTTGAAACGGTCTCTGAAGTCCCGTCGCGTTGATGGATGAGCTTTTTTGTAAGTTTTTAGTTTGCGTGGGATCTCTTTACACTTATCAAGCTCTTTTTTAACGCATTGCAGGTGATTGTTGGCAAGTTTTTATTGTTACTTGTAAATTGTTATTGAATACCTAAAAAAACTTAATTTAAAACCTTTATTTATATGGTTTCTGGCTAATTTTTTCAACTTTTTCTTTCAAAAAGCAATACATCACCATTACCTTAATGTCCATGTGAAATATGAACGTTCTAGCCCCACCCGTTTGGTCAGAATCGGACCAAAGGCCACGAAAATATCGCACTAAAAATCGTAAAAAATCGTACAAGTACGATATTCATGGGAAATATTTCTTCGATTGTACCCAAAAACGTGGCAAGTCTAAGTTCAGAGATTTCGAAGGTCCCCTCCAATTTTCATCAAGATCGCATATGCCGTTTGCCCAGAGCGTGCAAAAAAACAGACAGAAAAAAAACAAAAAAACATTGCAGCTAAATTTTTTGAGGGGTCAGTGAAATTGAAGTCTTCGCTTCGCTCATCCAATAAAAACGGGAGGGAGGGAATTATTGGTCAAATTCGGTCAAAATTTATGTTGAGATTCGCTGAATTTGTCAATGATCTATTTTTAATGGACATTTAAAAATGTAAAAAAACATCCTAGGTCATTGAAGAGTGCTTCATTTTGTAATTTTCTGTCGCGCTCCAGATGAAATGATGGCAGTTTGTCGTTGTCCGTGCGCCGGCTTCAGCCCATGCATGTGCACACACGTTACAGTCTGTGGAATAATAATCTCCAACCAGTCTGACAAGGTTTTCTCTTGTGATGTTAGTCATCGAGTGTTAGCAAGAATCCGGTGGACGACCTTGTAGCCTAGGCCTAGCTTGACAGTCTAGCCAACAGTGGCGTATCCAGGAAACCGGAGGAACCATACCTGCGGAATTCCCAAACTACGTTTGTGTCAAATGGCCGTTGTCTTGTGCTGACGGTCTCGCGTTCTCATTGTCATCAACAAATTGCCCGACTAAAGAATCCCAGCTTTTGCAATTTCGGGGATTTGGCGATAAAGACACTTGGGGTGTGTCTGAATGAGATTCCAAGTCCAGGTCCAGGACTATACGTTGAATACACGAATTCTATTATTCTATTTCAATGACGTAGGAAAGGAAGTATAGGCCCCACTGTCTGAATGAAAACTGGAGGTTCATTCTTGGTCGAAATCGGCGAATGGACCGAGTAATCAAAAGTGTACACTCGTTTTAGTTCCGGTTTAAAATGGGTGACAGCGCGACAATGATCGAAACAATCCAACCAAATGAATGCACATTTCAATGTAGAGACATTTGAGTTCTGTGTGTTCTAATTACGTATTTAATACACAGCAATTAGTTATTGCTACGCAAATACTTTGCAAGGGACCTCGAATGCACACGTAAGCGAAATTTAGGTTTTGCCCGGTAGGTAGATTTACTGTGGGCTAGTATTGTCCAACGTTGAGGTAAACCCTGGACCCTGGACCTAGATCTAAATTCAGACACATTTCTAAAGTTTGTAGTAAAATAAATTATAAAAAATAAATTAGTTTTCACGAATTTTGATTTTTTGTGTTTTTTTCTGGCTGATTAAGACAAAATTTGTAAAATCTAGAAGCTGTCCACGTAGGTATGCTTTATTGACAACTGTGCAAAGTTCCATACGTCAGATCACTCTGTTATCTGTGGTCAGATGCTTCTTGGTAGAGCGAATATCTATTTGCTATTTTCCAAATGATGTGCCATAATGCTTGAGATATTCAAATGTCATGTCAGACTTCTTCACAGGAGGAAGATGGGCCTACTGTTAAATGACGAAATATATACTATTTAATTTTAATTATAAATCTGTTTCATGGTTTTCTCGTGTGTCATTGATAAGTCTTCATTACCCATGCGGTCCATGAAATGAAACGTTACGCCCCTACATCAATAAATCAACCAATCAATCGAACCTACATCTTGTTTGCGGTCTGACGGGTCATCATTCTAACGCCCAATCCCTTCTGATTGATTGAATCTATTAAGATTAGCAACTTCGTTACGTCACAGATATGCGACTGTCGATTGTTTTCTCGTAGTGTGACGCAACACGCAGGAAACAAAAGCCAGCTGCGAGGTGGATTTCCTGCGTTTGTGTTGGTTGTGGGTTATGATAAAATCATTTATCTGGCGCTTCCTGCCGTCCACATCTTTACCAAATCCCTTGTATATAATACATTGATATCGGTTCGAGAAGAAGCAGAAACAATAACAATATTGTTAGTTAATCTTTTGTGCCATTTAGCGCTGTGGGTTTATTATTGTTCTGCCTGCTTGCTACACTGGTGGTGCGATGGTTAGTCCTCCGGTAGTGGCTATTGTATTGATAAACTAGGAAAACGCTTAAGTCCCGCCGCGTTGATGGATGAGCGTAATTTTTTTTAAACGAAAAAAGCGTAAAATTGCGATTTTTTAAATAGATAATTTTTCGATAACGCTCAAATTTCACACGAATATATTCATTCATAAAATTAAAGTTCTGTGAAAAAATCATTACAATCGGATAAAGCATGTAGGTTTTATTCGTCGAAGAAATGTTAAAAATTGAAAAAAATCGTAAAATTGCGATTATCATGAAAAAAGATTTTTCGATTGCGCTCAAATTTCACACGATTACGAATATATTAATTCATAAAATTAAGGTTCTGTGAAAAAATCGTTACAATCGGATAAAGCATGTAGATGTTATAAGTCGATTTTTTTTTTTAAATCGAAAAAAATCGTAAAATTGCGATTTTCATGAGAAATAATTTTTCGATCGATTTTTCCCTCCGTGCAGTTCTTCGTTCAGAGATTTCATAGACCTCCATAAAATTTCATCGCAATTGGAGTATTGGTTTAGCCGGAATCGTGTTCACAGACACACAAAAATACAAAAAAAAGAAAGAAAAAAAAAACATTCCGGATTTTTTTGTCCAGTGTAGTGAAATGGAATCTTCGCTTCGCTCGCTCCGCTCATCCAATTAAATTGGCTTAATGAAATTAGCTATGTGAAGAGGATCTGAGACGGTACAACCGTACACAGAAGAGTTTTAAACCTGAGGGCGAAAAAATCTTACATCAAACTTTTTTTCAGACAATCGAAGGAAGTGGAAGGCAATGATGTGCGGAACAAATTAAAAAATCGTCACTCGAAAAATGTCCATTCTAATGGCTGACAGGGACGTTACGTCCCGCCCAAAAAATCGGAAACATATTTTTGTTATATATTCAAGACGACCGACCATCTTTTATTCTATTTTTTTTCACAAGTTATAGCCTACTGTCGCGACCCGATATAATTGAAGAGAATTATAACATTGACGGGATGTTCCGTAGTGTTGAACGTAGTGGTGAATAATTGACATATTCGGTTATTCCTTAATTCTTAACGTAGCGTCATCACTGTGGATGACATTTTCAAGGGACTGATTGATGTTCTTTCGTTTATTTGCCTCTGTTCTGTTTGCAACCGTTCACTTCGTCTTGGAACTTCAAGGATGGCGGTGGATGGTTGTTGTTGTTGTGGTGGTGGTGGAGGAGGAGGAGAAGGTTGGTCTTGTGGGATGAGATGATGTTGATGCTGTTGTTGATCCGGTGGTAGTTCTTGGTTTGAACGCAGTTTCTCCGCATCCCGTCAATGTTTGAGTCTTGATATTGTTCAGGAAAGAAATATATATGCGCATCTCTTTATCAGACATCATTTTCACATTTCAAATTCATTTTTCTCAAAATGCTTGGCAAAGTACTACTAATACAATGTATTCTATTAAACCGCATTTTCTGCCAAGTTACTTTAAGAAAAATAAGTAATATTATGAAAATATACTCTGTTAGACAACGCCAGTTACTATTATAAGTCCATGGTTAGACAATCTCATAAACTTCCTATTGGAAATCTTTAGGGTGAAATTTAGTGAACCAAAATCGTTCCGGAATATACCCTCGGGTTTGCCAGAGTTCGCGTCCAACAGTCGCTAGCAAATGTGAATATGGGGCTACGCCCTTTTCTAGCAACCTATAACGCATAAAACAATAAATTAAATAAATAAATACACCACTCAACTTCCCAATGCATATTACGTTCTTCAAACAGAGCGCAAAAGGAAAATCTATTTTTGTAATTATTCTTTTTCAATTGCTATTACTTTCTTCTACAAACAATAATAGAAATTTGGTTTGACTCGGTTGGTGTAAATTTACTAATTACTGTATATGTTAGTGGTATTTGGAGGTGGTACCTATATCAACTTCTATATTAAATTTAATAAATACAAAATTCCTATTTACTATATACCCACTCAGTCATACAGCACAGTTCGGAACGATTGTTTTATGTGCCTCGATTGCTAGGACGGCTCCAGTTGCCGTTTAAACATTCCTAAGCCAAGAAGATATGATAAATTAGATTTGGAGTCCATATTAGAAGTTTGATACTTCTACCTATCCATACACAACTCAACTTGTGTAAGCTATGTCTGAAATCTTTTCCTCTTTTTTTCATATTTATGTTTGACTTTTGTTATCAGCTAAGCTGATATGATGATAACTGATGTGTTCACTGTTCAGGAAGATGGGAATGCTTCTAGAAACTTGTTGATCGGATCGAGTGAAAGAAGGGGCCCACGTCTGATACCGTGTGTCGTACTCGTATGCAAACTTCCTATATCCACACTCCACGGGACGACCTTGCCGTGGGGCTTTGCGAACAAACGCGCTGCTCACTGCATGGCACATCGCCGTCGCCAGTGGCGCGGTCACTCGGGCATATCACACAGTGTTGGCTCTCTCTAAGCGCTAAGCGCGACGTTGATTCGGAAGGTCGCGGGCTCGAATCCCGTCGAGACAGGCAATCCTGTTTTCCGAGGTTTTCCTAAAGATTCAATCCTCGGACATCCCTTCACAATTGTGGCTTTAGGTCTGTTCGTTCGTCGTACTCTGGCTGCTCAGACTCTAGCTAGAGTATATTTTGCATGTTCTTAATTGCAAAGAGAAACTCTAGATCACGATTTGGTGTGTGTTCTTTTGCCCAGGTAATTCTACTACAGAGTCGTCAGAACATGGTTTTTACTGCGAGCAAGCAGAGTAGAATAGCAAAATGTGAATATCAAACTAGGCGCTTTTTTTAGTCGCGTTGATGGATGAGCTTTTTTGTAAGTTTTTAGTTTGCCTGGGATCTCTTTACTTTTGCATGTGCTTTTTGAACGCATTGTAGGTAAATGTTGTCAAGTTTATTGTTATATACTATACACCTAAAAAAACTCATATTAAAACCTTTATTCTATGGATTCTAGCTAACTTTTTTTTATTAATGTCCTTGTAAAATATGAACGTTGTAGCCCCACCCGTTTGGTCAGAATCGACCCACATGTCACGAAAATATCGCACTGAAAATCGAAAAAAATCGTAAAAGTAAGTACGATATTCATGAGAAATATTTGTTCGATTGTACCCAAAAACGTGGCAGGTCTAAGTTCTGAGTGTTCGAAGGTCCCCTCCAATTTTCATCAAGATCGCATATGCCGTTTGTCCGGTATAGTGCGAACAAACAGAAAAAAAAGAAAGAAAAAACATCCGAGCAAAATTTTTTTGGGGTCAATGAAATTATAAAGTCTTTGCTTCGCTCATCCAATAACAGGCGCCGGTCTGCTGCACCGGTAACCTTAGCGTAGACCACCGTGGCTTGCATGCAACAATTGTATAGGGGATGTTCTAATTTTCTAAAAGTCTAAAAGTTTCATCAAATTGATATTTTGTTGTTGTCATTGTTAGTTTTCCTGAATGTGGACAAAATGTTTGAACAATTTTCTAAGTAACACTGATGTTCATTGGATGAGCGAAGCGAAGACTTCAATTTCACTGACCCATCAAAAAATTTAGCTCCAATGTTTTTTTGTTTTTTGTTTGTTTGTTTGTTTTTCTGTTTGTTTGTTCGCACGATTCCGGGCAAACGGCATATGCGATCTTGATGAAAATTGGAGGGGACCTTCGAAATCTCTGAACTTAGACCTAACACGTTTTTGGGTACAATCGAAGAAATATTTCATGAATATCACGAGTACTTTTACGATTTTTTTCAATTTTTACTGCGATATTTTCGTGACATTTGGGCCGATTCTGACCAAACGGGTGGGGCTCCAACGTTCATATTTTACATGGACATTAAGGTAATGGTGAATGGTGATGTATTGCTTTTTGAAAGAAAAAGTTGAAAAAGCCAGAATCCCTATAGAATAAAGGTTTTTATATGAGTTTTTTTAGGTTTAGAATAACAATGAACAAGGAACAATAGAAACTTGACAACAATCAACTACAATGCATTCAAAAAGCACTTGTAAAGGAAAAGTGGTCCCACGCAAACTAAAAACTTACAAAAAAGCTCATCCATCAACGCGGCGGGACTTAAGCGTTTTCCTAGTAAAAAATATGTATTGTCACAGTCACAGAACATGGATATCGTCAGCGTTCAGTGTCCTGTAAATAGAATTGTTTCATTGGTTGCTGTGTCTGTGAGATATAAAGGAACCAATCAGAGACATTTATGTGACTCCAGGCGACAGCCGATTGTCTCACTACTTTGTTTGTATTTTCGATGGCAAGGGCAGTCATAGATAGATGGACGCCAACGCATTCTATCTTCATCTGTGCACACCATCGCAACGACCGACATTCGCCCAGCTTTGCTGCCCAATAAAGTTGCGCAATTTTTGTAAATTTTGATAACACCCTTATTGCCGATACAAAGTCAACACAGGTTAATTGCACAACATTGACATTGAGAAGACGTTGAAGAATCTAAACCTGCAATCAGAACTCTTGTAAGAGACATGTGATACTTACTTACTTTGGTGACTATTTTATTGCTGAGCTGCCATGTGTTATGCGGATTTTCTGTTGTTCTGTGAAAAAATTATTACTAAATTAAAGATTTTTTAAAAATTAAATGAAATTTTAAAAAAAATAACTTAAATTTTAATTTTTTTTGATTAATCGCAATTTTAAAAAGCAAAAGATCGTAATATTGAAATTTTGATAAAAACAATTATTCGATTGTGCACAAATTTTTCACGAATATATATTAATTTATACAATTAAGATTCTGTGAAAAAATCATAACAATCGGATAAAGCATGTAGGCCTAGGTGTTATAAGCCGAAGAAATTTTAAAAAAATCGAAAAAAAGTCGTAAAAATTTCGATTTTCGTAAAAATAGTTTTTTTATAGCGCTCAAATTTCACATGAATATATAAATTTATGAAATTAAGGTTCTGTGAAAAAATCATTACAATCGGACAAAGCATGTAGGTGTTGTAAGTCGAAGAAATTTTAAAAAAATCGAAAAAAATCGTAAAATTGTGATTTTCATGAGAAATAATTTTCCGATTGTGCTCAAAAACGTGGCAGTTCTAAGTTCAGAGATTTCGAAGGCCTCCATAAAATTTCATCGCAATCGGAGTATCGGTTTAGCCGGAATCGTGCTAACAAACAGACAAAAATACAAAAAAAAAAAAAAAAAAAACATTCCGGATTTTTTTCTCCAGTGTAGTGAAATGGAATCTTCGCTTCGCTCGCTACGCTCGCTACGCTCATCCAATCAATGAAGTTGGGCAAGATGGTTGAGCGTCTATATTGCATGCTTCATCTCTCTTTAGTTTATCGATCAGTACAGAGGGGGGCGAGTGGGTCTGTAGGTGATGCTTGCGCGTCGCAAACAGCTGACACTCCAGTCTGTCTAGATCCAGCCTTAGAGAAAGGGGATGTTCAACACATGGCACGCTCACTCGTCTAACAACAATGGCGTTTTTCTATAATATTCACTATAAGTACTCTTTATTTTATGACACAACTTGCTTATTAGGCCCAGGGGTGTAGTCGTAAAATAATATGTGCCTGGGCGCTCGGGAAAAGTATCCTGGTACAATGGGGGATCTGGACAAGGCCGTCTAGATATATCACCAATGGGGGGTCTGGGGGGGGATGCCCCCCCAGCTAGTGCGGGTCTGGGGCGCATGGCCCCAGTTTTTTAATTTATTTTCTACATTGCAAATGGTGGCTTTTCACTGGTTTTTAAGCGTGCTTTCGCCGATATTTATAAAATTGGGAAGATCCACATATTGTTAGTTGGATGAGCGAAGCGAAGACTTCAATTTCACTGACCCCCCAAAAATTTAGCTCGGTTGTTTTTTTGTGTTTTTTTTTCTGTTTGTTCGCACGATTCCGGGCAAACGGCATATGCGATCTTGATGAAAATTGAAGGGGACCTTCGAAATCTCTGAACTTAGACGTGCCACGTTTTTGGGTACAATCGTAGAAATATTTCTCATGAATATCGCACTTTTACGATTTTTTTTAAATTTTTAGTGCGATATTTTCGTGACATTTGGGCCAATTCTGACCAAACGGGTGGGGCTACAACGTTCATATTTCACATGGACATTAAGGTTATGGTGATGTAGTACTTTGTGAAAAAAAAATTGAAAAAGTCAACCAGAACCCATAAAATAAACGTACTTTAAACGATTTTTTTCGATTTTTAGTGCGATATTTTCGTGACATTTGGGCCGATTCTGACCAAACGGGTGGGGCTACAAGGTTCATATTTCACATGGACATTAAGGTTATGGTGATGTAGTACCTTTTGAAAGAAAAAGTTGGAAAAGTTAGCCAGAATCTATAGAATAAAGGTTTTGATATGAGTTTTTTTATGCAATTAACAAGTAACATTAGAAACTCGACAACAATCACCTACAATGCATTCACAAAGCACTTGCAAAGGAATAGTGGTTCCACGCAAACTAAAAACTAAAAAAACGCTCATCCATCAACGCGGCGGGACTTTAGCGTTTTCCTAGTTTACAAAATATTGCCACTTGAAAGTTTTCAGAACTACGAAAACAAGGCAAAACTGCTCACTAATACAGGCCCTGCAACATTCGATTCAAGACGATACGACTTCAAATCGTGATGAGATGGCGTGAAGGGTTTGGTTCTGGGTCTGGGGCGGATTTTAACCTTTGACTTCCGACTGTCTACTGCGAAGTGCGAACTAGAACTTTTTACAGGGCGCTCATTTCAAATGAGAGATTCGAAAACTAAAATGTCAAACATGTTTTTATTTCAAACAGGCGACATGAACAACACAAAATATGTGAGAGCTTACCTTGATATGTGTGTAAATGTCTAGAATAATGCCCATAGTGTTTCTTTCTCCCACACTAAAAAATGTAAGAGCACAATTCCTAGAAACAGAATCTAAAAAAAATAAGGGATTTTATACCAAAGAAGTTATTTCCTGTCAAGTTTTTACAGGCGTAGAAAATGTACGAGAACACGGATTTTGTGACAATATTAAAAATAATCCATTTCTTGTTTTCAATTTGAACAATTCACATGGTACTTTATAGTTCTACTCTTTAATATTTTCTAAAATTTTATTTTAGTGCACATCTACAGTGTATGCAAAACACATTTCAGTGTCTGTAATTTAGGTCCAAGTGTATTTCTTTCTTTTTGTCACATATTTTTATGGTCGTGGTTTTACATGGTCATCGGAGGAAATGGGGTTGAAAAGCAGGGATTAGTGGTTTTCAAAAACGGCATTTTGTATAATACCACATTATAGCCCGGGTGCGCCCAACTTGCTTGGAGAAACGTGTGCCTGGGCAGCGCCCATGATCCATCAATTGTACCATGGACGGCGCCCAGGCGCACCCATGCCCGACTACACCCCTGGCTATATATAAACTTTTTAAAGACAAAGTTCTGCGGTTTCCCGAACCACCTGACAACACAACATAGCAAATTACAGTACCCTACACTGTTTATTAAATTATTAACTGAAGTGTTATACGTTGATCTATGCTTTACATGTCATTTTTCCCGTGTGATTTTTGATGCAGATTGGCTTATCAGTGTGTCTGTTTATGTTACAGGTGAGTGAGTCGAGTCTTTTAGTCTGCCTCTGTGGTGTGGTGAATACAACAACACCGCCACTAATAAGCACGTGAGTGTTACCATGTAGAGCATAGATTTCTGATAAGGTTTTGAAATCAAAATATGCTAAAATGAAATAGTGGATTTTAAATCATCTTTCTGAAATGTAGGATGTCCATGTCCCTAAATATTATATAATAAGTGTTTACAGGTCAAGAATTAAATTAACATTGAAACCACGGCTACTAAAATCAGTATCTGACTGATTGGATACACTTAAATACGAATACATTTATTTGTTTATAGTGATACCACTCCCCCCCCCCCTCAGTATCTGACTGATTGGGTACACTAAATATGAATACATTTATTTGTTTATAGTGATACCACTCCCCCCCCCCCCCTTATTCCACACTCGAGCCAGGATGGCTGGTTTAGGGATTCCAGTTCCACCCGAACTGTTAAATTATTTAAATTCCTCCTTTTATAATTTTCCGTGGTGATCAATCCCGGCTAAAATTTATCACTTAGGACACATTAGGCAGTTGGCAAATAGCTATTCACTCGCCCAAGAAGCATCCGAAGTATATACAACTTTTCAAAGTTTTCAATAAAGCATACGTGGACAGCCCTACAGCCGTAGATTTTCACAATTTTGTCACAATCAGCCACAAAAAATTCATGAATATAGTGAATTAGGCACTCCTTACATAAGTCAAAAATCGTGATTTTTAAAAATTGTTTACCAACCAATTTTATTGTTAACCAATTTTAGAAAATTGTTATATTTCCACTTTCGTGACAACTGTTAAAATTGTCCAACACCTGTGTATCAGTCAGCCGTGCGATCAGGCATATTTACAATTACATTTATTTGTAAGCATACAGTTATACAAATTTTTGTATGGTGCCAAGGTACAATATTAACATTTAAAAACTAAAATATACAATTTCATAATATTTACAAATTTTCCAAAGAATTTAAAATGTATTAGCCCATCTTTCTTTACAGTGCTCTCAGGTAACAAATTCCATTCAGATAGGCCTACTGTTCTATTAATAAACGAAAATTTCTTTCTTTTAAATTTCCAATCATCTTTTAAATTTCCAATCATTTATAAATCCCCCTTTGAAGAAAACTAGTGATTTCTCCCCAGCCTGGAAAATCCCTCGACGCCTTATGGCTAAACGCGTGTCCTATGTGGGACATACTTTTTTATTTTTTAGTAAGGGGAGGGGGGGGGGAAACGTCAGGCTGCCCACAAGAGTTTTCTGTACGGTTGATAAGTTTTGTTTACTGTTGCCTTGATTATACTGTTTACTCCTTCCTCCTTCGAATCTCAGCTTCATTTCTATGGCCCGCATATCATCTTCTCGCCTGAACTGTGGTTCTCTGTTTCACCGCACAATGGGTTTCTTTCACACACTCACTGCTACCAATTACCGACCGTTAAATAGGCCTACCGTTGTTATTCTCCACATTGCCGTGTTACTCTTTGTAATGCATTTGAAGTTTTAAGAAAGAAAACTTCGTTCGATCTGTGATCGCTTTGAAGCTTTATCTATTGACGGATGAGGTTGTGCTTTGAATGTGTTCATGTCTCTTTTGGGGCACATTTTATACTATTGATAAAAAAAATTGTGGTTATTACCTAATTTTATGAGGAGACATTTACGTGCAATTGCAAGTGTTGTCTGATTAGAGACATAGGCACTATACTCTTATTTAATTATTTTTGATTTCGAATGTTCACCCCCAAAAGTTGAAACTTCGTTAAATTAACTTTTTGATATCAGATTCTGTTATTATTTTTTATTAAATTAAAATTTGTATTGATTTAAATCAACAATATCGGTGTTTCTTTACTTGTCAAGTTGGTGAGCGGATCAAATACTTTCACAAGCGTTTCAGAAAATCTAATTTAAGGAAAATTAAGTAAAACTTTGCATTAAGTGCATTAGGTCCTATGCCTTTTAACAATCCATGCCACATTTGAGCACGCCGACTAGCGGTTTAGCCGTGGTCGTTTAGCCGGTTCCCACTCGAACACCGAAGTTAAGCAACCTTCGGACGTGGTCAGGGTGAGGGTGGGTGAACGCTCTGCCCTGAGACACACGTATATAATACCGCTGGTTAGAGCAAATGGAGGGTTCGAGAGCTAGTGTAACGGCTTCGTTCTCCTCGACGTCTGCTCGACAGTCTGGGTTAGTGGAGGAACCTATATGACTGTCAAGGTTACACAGTCTTTTCGGATGGGACGTAAGCCGTTGGTCCCCTCATGGTACTTTTCGAAAGGAGTAGGCTACGTGCCGGTACCTGGTTTCCCCTCCTCCCTTCTTCATACTTCATCCTCATCTATCACCACTCATCGTCGCGAATAGCCTCAGTATTTTTTAACCTTATATAATAGCCTTAGTAATATAATCTTTTAGTCTTTACGACGTCTATAGTGTTGTGTTTAGTACACCTTCATATCACCAGGCTAGCCTATTACCGCAGACGAGTGTACGGACTGAGGAGTAGGGATGTCCAAAAAAATTATATGTAAAAATTATATGAAATTAATGTAATGTGTGGCTCGTTGGTCTTGTTGTTAGCGTATCTGCTTCCAATGCAGAAGGTCCAGGGTTCGATTCCCGCTAAACTCAGTAGTTTTTTAACTTCTGATTTGGACTTAAGTCCATCAGTTCGTGTCTTAGGAGTTTGTAAACGGTGACTTTGGAGCCGTCCTAGCAACGAAGCACATAGTAAATTCAGAGTTGTTCTGAATCGGTCTTGTTGATTCTGGCGTTGATTCGCGGGTGTTCGCACTGTCCATACCACTGATTGCTGTATTTGCTAATTAGAATATCGATCTTTGGTTGGTTATCGCTCACTCGTCGATTGCGTTGGGGCCTACAGGGTTGGCTTGGTCGCTTTGATTTAAATCCCTCCACTGAAAATCAGTTATATAACTGAGTGGATAGAAAATACTATTATTTATTTATTTATTTATTTATTTATTTATTTATTTATTTATTTATTTATTTATTTATTTATTTATTTATTTAAATCGAACGTCCTCTTAGCTTCCAAGTGTGTGATATTGTGCGTTTTCTGCACACGCTGACCACTCCCCTCCCATTTCCTCTTTCACTGATCACTGGGTCTTACAGGGCCACTCCACCCGCCACAGTGCAATAACAATGTAAGCGATAATATAATGACAATGTTCCAAGATATCGATTTATTGCTTCAGATAGATCGATGTAGAGAGGTCGTATGATACTTGCTTCCGATATTTTCAAACCCCGTACGACCAGTAACGGATCTGGCACTGATTCGTGGAGTGGGTGATTTTCGTTCAAGATTTTCATATATAATATATAAAACGAAAACAATCTTAAAGTAGTTGCGTATCTAGGGGGCGGGGGGGGAGGAGGTGAGTACGGTTTTGCAAAACCAGTACAGTGACTGTTTTAAGGTCCCAGACGTTTTAGTGCCCCTTATCGCCGAATGCGCCAAAATCTGCGAATTTGGAATCAAATTCTGAATCTAGTGGGGGAAGACGTCCCCCCCCTCTTATGATTCAAAATCTCGATTTTAAATATTTTAGGACATCCCTACTGAGGAGTGTGTGCATTTCGGACGTGATTTGCATCTGTGTAATAAACCGCCGCACATTCTTGAATCTCGTAATCGTCACGTCTTTGCTAGGTGGTCGTGATCCTACTCTCAACAGCTAGATGCTGGCCGTCACCGTGTGCACGCAAGTGTGCCGGAGAATACTCCTTGGCTCACAGATACAACCTAACAGTCGGCGATTACTCGAGGGACCGGGGTAGAATCTGCAGGACCCAGAGCGTGGCTCTGCTAATAGTAAAAGTCGAGGAAAGAGGATAATGATTACACCAAAAAATACTTTTTATCACGTAATCTAGAGCGTAAACTACACTAAAATTGCCGGTTAAAAATTATGTATTGTTCCTGTGATTTTCTACGAAATTTTAATGCTTTTTGATCCTTAAATTTACCAATATTTGCGTTTTAGTGAATTTCTTAAATCGATTTCAACTAGAGCATCGTACCAATTATTTAATGGCGGTCATTTAGAAAATTGTTAAATTACAGAGACAAATCAATGACCATGATCCATGTTAGCAGCAATGTTTTATTTTATTTATAAGTTGTCCTTTATTCAACCTTCAGTTTGTAAAAGTAACTTGGAAAGAATTACAAATTATTATTGATGTTTTTACAAAGATATGTTGCTAAAGTCCGCAAAAATTATCAAAATTGTTCCTGTTGCCCTCCACAACTACGTCAAATAATTATTAGTTTGTTTATCATCAGGATATTAAATAGTTGTCTTAAAAAGTCATGCAAAGACAAGATTCTAAGAACAAAACTCTAATACATTGTTGTGTTTCACCACTTGTGCACGACTGCACGTACTACGCCTATGCATTTAGTGATAATCTAAATAAAAGTTTTAAACAACTTAATAATATTGTGAAATGTTCAAACATAGGCTAGCTATGTGTATTCATGACCATGATGAGGACATAGCTGGCGTTGCAAAACAAATGGCGAGCTCCACTCAAATCAATAATCTACACACTCGAAGGTTGAAAAACTCTAGCTATCAACAAAGAAATGTTAATAGCCTTTGGCCGTAGTGGCGGACTACAGTATCAGCACAGTTCCCTGATATTTTTACGTAGTATCAATGTATTTTGACTACTGAAATCTGTAAATAATTTGATTAGAACTTTTTAAACTCTAAAGCTAAACAAATTTGTTAGTCCTGCCTGCAACTTTCCACCACATCAATACAGTAGTTTTTACGTGGTTATGACGTGTTCCTATAAGTATTCTATATTTTCGTAGGGTGTATTTGTTTGCGGGCGCGTCAACCGGTAGATCATAATGCGTCACTCTTGCCGAGGGCGATGAGGGGCGCGGGTTCTCATGTCGTCGTCGTAGTCCTCTCAAGTCTCAATCCCAAGTGTCGTATCGTCGGTAAGGCCACGACGGCGACCCCAGCCAAGAGGATGTCTTCCCGTCACGTGACCAGGCCAGTGTAGGCAACAGGATGCCGCCATAGCAAGGAGGATGTGGACATCCGAATATGTATCGACTTCTTATTCCTGTAGGAGACACTCGCTTGAAACTCCTTTCTCTCCTTTGCCCGCATTTTGGATTGCATGACGTACTGAATACACATCAATACGCGAAGAGTAGTGTTTGTTGAGTCTTCTCTCGATTCCGGCAAAACGGATAGTACGATCTTGAAGAGAGTTACAGAGAACCGTCAAATCTTAGACCTGCCACGTTTTTGGATGAGCGAAGCGAAGACTTCAATTTCACTGACCCCCCAAAAAATTTAGCTCCAATGTTTTTTTGTTTGTTTTTTGTTTTTGTTTTTTTGTTTGTATTTTTGTCTGTTTGTTAGCAGGATTCCGGGCAAACGACACAAGCGATCTTGATGAAAATTTGAGGGGACCTTCGAAATCTCTGAACTTAGAGGTGTATTGTTTTTCGGTACAATCGAAGAAATATTTCTCATGAATATCGTACTTTTACGATTTTTTCAATTTTTAGTGCGATATTTTCGTGACATTTGGGCCGATTCTGACCAAACGGGTGGGGCTACAATGTTCATATTATACATGGACATTAAGGTAATGGTGATGTTGTACCTTTTGAAAGAAAAAGTTGGCAAAAGTTACCCAGAATCCCTAAGATAAATCTTTTAATATAAGTTTTTTCCGGTTTAGTGTGATATTTTCGTGCCATTTGGGCCGATTATGACCAAATGGGTGGGGCTACAACGTTCATATTATACATGGACATTAAGGTTATGGTGATGTAGTACCTTTTGAAAGAAAAAGTTGGAAAAGTTAGCCAGAATCCATTGAAATAAAGATTTTAATGTAAGTTTTTTACGGTAAATAATAACATTTGACAAGTAGGCCTAGGGCCTAACAATAGAAACTTGGCAACAATCACCTACAATGCATAGGCAGTAAAGCAAAACACTTGTAAAAGTAAAGATATCCCACGCAAACTAAAAACTTAAAAAAAGCTCATTCATACACGCGGCGGGACTTTAGCGTTTTCCTAGTATAATGCAATTGTGAATTTTTCCTCCTAAAAATTGCACATATATACGACAATATTTAAATGTTACAGAAATGTCTTCCCTATCACGTATTCACACATCACGGCTACTACGATTTTAGTAAAATTCTCAGGAAACCTGAGTGGCCTTTAGTAAAATCATATCAGCACGTCTCAATTAAATTCGCACTTTTTCGTATGGTTTTTAACTGTTACGATTTAGTTTCTAGGGGAATTGGAATTGGCCCTAAAACAAATATTCACTAAACGCACTTGGACTTGTTGGAAATTTACTATTTCATTACTTGGTTTGGTTGATAATTCATAGAGATTAGCACAACTTGGCGGCAGTGCTTTTTAAAATAGATCTATAATATGTTAACAACGGCAAAACGTAGAAAGCATAGGAAAAGGTGGCATCCACGTAGCGGCTTTGTTTAAACAATTAAAATACATTCCTAACAGATGTGATTTGTTTTATTTGATATTTATAAAAAAAAAAAAAAAATTGTGCTTTAAATTATGTTGTTATGGCCTAAACACAACACGACGGGTTTGGGTTCGAGTCCCGCGATTGTGCATTGTGACCAACCAGGTGAAAGAGACAGCTGTAGATGAGGCAAGAAATGCAGCCCAACTAGAATCTGTATCTAGTTCGCGGGGTCGGCCGAGTGTGTGTGTACGATTGCGAGCGTTAGTTTGGCCATATATGCGCTGAATATCTCATCAAGTTTCCTTACGGACACTTGAATGAAACCGATTCAATGAACACTAATCGATTAACATTCACGCCGGCGTTTTCGTTGTAAACCGTTGACAAATACATGAGCGTGTCGTGGTTTTTATATGGTCTCTCTCGCATGGCTCTCCAACACATCTTCTTGCTGTCTTCGGTTGCCTACCGTCCACCTCAGTCAATACTCCACCCCTAGAATTTGTTTGTGTACAAATTCAACCACAACTTTAGGGATGGCAAGTCAGTCAATTGACGGGTCAAATATTGTCAATTGACCAAGCAATATTTGACCGGTCAAATATTGTCAATTGACCAATTCAATATTTACCGGTCAAATATTGTCAGTTGACCAAGCAATATTTGACCGGTCAAATAATGGATCAAATAAATATGTGTACGTACTTATTTATTATTGCCATCTGCAATCATTCCAAGGAAAGTCAACTTTTGTTACATTCCCTTGCAAACTTGAAATTGGAACAATTCACTGATGTTGCACATTTACCTAGTAAATAAGTTTTTATAACTAATAGGATAGACGTTAAATAAATAAATAAATACGATCGGTATTTTATAAACATATCTTATGTAATCATGAAGTACTTACGTATTTTTCAAATTACGTGGTGGGAAATAAATATTTTCATGATCTCTTTTCATCCACTTTAACTATAAACAAAGATAAATACCCATTTCTCGTACATAGTCCTTTTTTCACTTAAGCCACAGATTGTTTTGTAAAAGTCCTCAAAGTCCATACAAAATAGTATTTTGTTGTCGATTTTTTTTAAACGGTCCGTTTGCGAGGATTGGTATTTGGTATCACCTCTCTGAATGCACAAAAAAATCTTGGATCGATAGAAAAATGTAGGCGTAGTTTGAAAAGTATACGAACGCACATTTTCGGCTCAAATCGTAGCGTTCCCATGTTAATTTTATTGAGATTTCGAACTTCGTTTAGTCGTACACTATAGGGAAACGCCAAAGTCGTTGTTAGACGAGTGAGTGAGCCATGTGTTGAGTACCCGGTAACATTCCTTTTCTTCCCCCTACCTTAGGCCTCCCTAGCCTATCATAGGCTACAGTGGAGCATTATGGCCTAAACTATGACCTAAACTTAAATACCCTATTATTTATACGAATATCATAATCAAACTTAAATGCAAATGATCCCGCGTACTCAACACATGACTCTCTCACTCGTCTAACAAAGACTTTGGCGTTTCCCTAGTCGAGTTAGCTAAAGCGCCCTTATAGCCGAAATGTGGGAGACGTGGGTTCAATGGTCGGGAAAGTTTTTGTAATTTCTGGATTGTATTTTT
Organism: Sweltsa coloradensis; assembly: GCA_024449915.1. NCBI lineage: Eukaryota > Metazoa > Arthropoda > Insecta > Plecoptera > Chloroperlidae > Sweltsa > Sweltsa coloradensis. Next base: position 454,835 of record JAMZAV010000405.1, on the reverse strand, counting down.
AAATTATTTAACGTGTTTTGAAATGCATATAACGCAGTGTAGTCCATCATCTGTGACGATACTATGGAAAACATAGCCAGTACGAAATACGTGAAAATATTGCAAGGTTTACTCAATCTACGAGCGGAATTTGGGGGTACCTTGACGTCCAACATTCGATTAACCTTGGACACGGCATTTCACAGCCAGGTAAATAACAAACAAAAATATTATTTCAAAATGAAAATCATTGTCGTTAAAATAATTCCTATACATTTCAACGTATTTTTCAGTTTTTTATTTCTTGCAGGTTTAAATCGCAACAGATTGTGCTCATTTTGTTAGCAGTTCTCAATTACCTAGTCACGGATGTCTCTTTAAAATTTCAGCTCAGTCTATTTGGCCGTTCGGCCGTATGGGACCGGACATGCAGACAAACATTTAACATTTAACAAACAGAATTAATCACGACCAAGGACCGATCGAGTAGCGTTGTAGACTACGTTCGCTGCGCTCACTCGTCTAACAATGATACAAGAAAAATTTAAAAAAACGAATAACTTTAGTAGGTAATTCAGTAATTCATTTGTGTGTGGATATAAAATATTGGCTTCTATGATTTGGAGTTGGACCACTTTAAAAATTGTGATATTTCTGTTTTGCTAAATAGTTATCTCAAACACAAGTCTAATATATATAATTTTACCAAACAAGATTGACCGTTGCAGGCACGGTAGTACGGTACCGAAAAAAAATGTATTAAACACGAAACATGTTAAACTATATCCAAAGTGAATGGTAGTTTAAATTCAATAATGAAATTACTCATGTTATTGTCACACATTATTATTAACTGATTTTCAGTGGGGGACATTAAATTAAATTTAAAGCATACCAAGCCAACCCTGTAGGCGCCGACACCATCGACAAGCGAACATGATCAACTAGAGACTAGAGATATTTAAATAGGAAACACCGATCAATAAAGTTGGACTCCACCCGCGGACAATGTCAAAATCAACAAGACTAATACGGAACAACTTAGAGTTTATTATGTGCGTCGTTGCGAGGACGGCTTTTAAGTCACCGTTTACTCATTCTTAACCCAAGAACTAATGCACGTAAGTCAACATCAGGTGAAAAAACGTCTGCATAAAGCGGGAAACGAACCCTGGACCTTCTGCATTGCAAGTAACCACTAGACCAACGAGCTCACATCTCTTTCCTTGACGGAGGCGCCGGTGTCATAGATATTCCCCATTGAGACCCGACTCCCAGGGTTATCACATTATATTTGGATGACCGTAGCGAGCGAAGCGAAGATTCCATTTCACTGCACTGGAGAAAAAAATCCGGAATGTTCTTTTTCTTTTCTTTCTGTTTATATTTTTGTGTGTCCGTTAACACGATTCCGGCTAAACCGATGAAATTTTCTGGAGGCCTTCAAAATCTCTGAACTTAAAAAAATTGCCACGTTTTTCAGCGCAATCGAAAAATTATTTTTCATGAAAATCGCAATTTTACGATTTTTTTCGATTTTTTTTAAATTTCTTCGACTTGTAACACTTGCTTTATCCGATTGAAATGATGTTTTCACAGATCCTTAATTTTATGAATTTATATATTCGTGTGAAATTTGAGCGCAATCGAAAAATCATTTCTCATGAAAATCGCAATTTTACGCTTTTTTCTCTAAAAAAAATTACGCTCATCCAACAACGTGCCTGAAAAAGCATTTGCGAAGCTTCCTGGTACAATTATTATTATGGTCTTGTGATTAGATTAGAGGCTCTGCTTGCAATGCAGAAGCACCAAAGGGTCGTTTCTCGCAGAAGTTTTTAACTTTGGAGCCGTCCTGAAAATCAGTTAGGCCTATGTGATTGAGTGGGTAGAATCTATAAATACGTTTTAATAAATATTTTTTGTAGCCTATAGCTTATGTTAGCACCCTTATACTGAAGAGCAGTATCAACAATTCACTAACACGTACGTCCGTACTTCTTGTTGTTTTGTATTTTTAATTATTTTTTATCGTTGAACGTGACACATGGACAGAAAGGTGACGCATGTTATAGGGAAGCTTCGGTGAGGAAGTTTGGTAATAAGATTTCTTGTTTCGTGTGTGTGGCAATGTGATGAGAGTACGTTGCTCCTGCCCTGATAATATATTTACTTTACCCATCAACTTCATGCAACAAAAGTGTGTGTATGGTATATATTCGTGTATGTCAGCACAATATTGTTTGTTATTTTGTTGATGCGTGCCAATAAGATGAATGAAAAGCATACAATTTCTTGATTGTGTTGTTTGACACGTATTTGTTTGTTTGTTTGTTTGTTTGTTTGTTTGTTTGTTTGTATTCCATTGCAGCCTGGGGTTTTGCCGGTACTTGACATTTCGCAAATAATAATTTGTTTGTCCATGAAGCATCCGATGTATGAGGAACTTTACACGGTAGTCAAGCATGGACGTAACAGCCAGTCTTAGATAAACCAAAGTTTTGTTAGTCGCCTGGAAAAAATTCACAGACATATTTAATTTTGGAATTTTTTACAATAATCTTGAATTTCATTAGGCTATATAAAAGAAACTAGTAGAACAGATATTCATGATTAAAATTAGTTTTTTAGACGTTACACTAGTTTATTCGTGATATTACGACCGTTCTTTAAAGGTCTTTTCAAACTGAATAACAATTTAAAAAAATAATTATGAAGAAAATGACCATGAATCATTTATGCCAACAAAAAATGTGATAAAAAATATAAATATAAATGAAAACATGACGGAAATGAAATATATAATAGCACCAGACCAAAATAATAGATAAAGATGCGAAGAAAGGTCGAAATAATTATAACGAATAAAATATCGTAAAAGAGCAGTAATGTTCAAAAACATTTATTGGATGAGCGTAGCGAGCGAAACGAAGATTCCGTTTCACTACACTGGAAAAAAAATTCGGAATGTTTTTTTTTCTTTCTTTCTTTCTTTCTTTCTATCTTTCTTTCTTTCTTTCTTTCTTTCTTTCTTTCTTTTTTTTGTATTTTTGTGTGTCTATTAGGTGCTAAACCGATACTCCTATTGCGATGAAACTTTGTGGGGGCCTTTGAAATCTCTAAACTTAGAACTGCCACGTTTTTGAACACAATCGAAAAATATTTTCTCATGAAAATTGCAATTTTACGATTTTTCCGATTTTTAAAAACTTTCTTCGACTTATAACACTCATAACTCACTCACTACATGCTTTATCCGATTGTGATGAATTTTCACAGAACCTTAAATTTTATGAATTAATATATTCGTGTGAAATTTGAGCGCAATCGAAAAATTATTTCTTATGAAAATCGCAATTTTACGATTGTTTCGATTTTTAAAACATTTCTTCGACTTATAACACCTTCATGCTTTATCCGATTGTAATGATATTTTAAAAAACCTGAATTTTATGAATTGATGTATATTCGTGTGGAATTTGAGCAGAATCGAAACATTATTTCTTATGGTAATCGCAGTTATTCAATTTTTTCGATTTTTTAAATTTCTTTGACTTAAAACACAGACATGCTTTATGTTTATCCGTTTGTAATGATTTTTTTACAGAACCTTATTTTTATGAATTAATATATTCGGGTGAAACTTGAGCGCAATCGGAAAATCATTTCTCTCAAAAATTGCAATTTTACGCGTTTTTTCGTTTAATAAAAATTACGCTCATCTAATAACGCGCCTGAAAAAGCGTTTGCGAAGCTTCCAGTTTAGATTACATTTTTATTCAACGGGTTGTTTTTTAGCGGCGGTATTCAAAATGGTCTTTGAAACGTCGACAGAAAAATATCATCAATCGTTGAATACCACCACTACAAAACAACCCGATAAATAAAAATATCATCAACGGATAGCGAGACATTTAAAAGTTTTATTTATTTAGATTATCTGGAATTTCATCATGGACCATGCACCTACCCCCCAAAAAATACTTTTTACTACAAATTCTATAGCATAATCCTGCATTAAAATTTAAAATTACCATTTAAATAATGATGCCTAGAACTGTGATTTTTCACAAATTTATAAGCTTCTTGATCCCGAATTTGGCGTTTTGTGACATTTCTGCGTAATTTTTGTTTCTTCGAACTAAAGAGCTAGTGAACTAGAGCATCGAAACAATCAAATAGTTTTTTCTCGTCGTCAACCGTGTCTTCAAACTGTCCCCAAATGTACACGCAAACATGCAAAAATATGCATTCCGAAATCATACCACTCTTGGTAACTTATCAACTGTTTTGTCTGAACCACTTGCCTAAATTTAAAAAAACATAACATAGCGGATTTACCGACAAGGTTGACGAGTAGGTCAATAATGGCTATTTTTACCAAAGTCCTCCAAGGTCTCGGGGCATAAAGATTGTCCCCATGTTACTTCTTGTGGGAGATTGTTGCCGATGGGACCTAGCTCGAATAACTATCAAATTTAACTTTTTTTTCCTGGTATCGGTGGACCCAATAATTTTTCTGATACTCTGTAAATTCATAACTATAGTCATTCTTTAATATTTCATTTCTGAATTGTATTGAATATTTTCAATTACACATATACGGGAGTGTTTCCCGAGTATCCAAATCTAGAAATATATAGTCATTCTTTATAAAACATATTTACTCCTTAGACCTAAGTGTTTTATTTGATCCTATAGGCTTAGTTTTATTTATTTATTTATATTTTTTATTTAACGTCTATTCTATTCAGTTATAATTTTTTTTTATAAAAACTGATTTACAAAGGAGGACAACTTAATAAATTTAAATACATAGTTGCAGACATGAACTACATTTAAGTAAATTTTTGAAATAGTAATATTACAACAACAATGCATTAAAACTCAACAATTTTGGTAACAAATAAGAAGAATATTAAATGCAATTAGTGAATGGACCAAATATAGAAAAGGGTGGGGAATGAAAAGGAAAAGGAAAAGGAAAAGGAAAGATTTGATTTGATTTGATTGTCGTCTTTATTAATGGCGGGATTAAGGCCTGTTAAGCCTTCTCTTAAAAAACATTAAAAAAGAAAAACGAATCGAAAAAAACTGTTTTATTAGTACGATCCCACTCAAACGAATATGAGGTTTGCCAAATATGAGGAACAGCAAATCAAGGAGTAATCAATCTTTTGCGGAAGAAACCACCGAACGCGAATCTTAATTCTTGCGTTCAATCTTCATTTTTGTGTTCAAATCTTGATAACAATTTAGTACAAAAGATCTTGACTGTAATATATAATTATATCAGATATATAACTATTTAAAAATTTATTTAAAACATATTTAAAAGTTTGTTTATCCGTGCGTGTTTATCAGTCTATATCGCGATGGAACCGAGGTGGTATTTGCTCTCGAGTGCAACGTTGTTTACCGTGAGAAAGTATTTCTGAATAGGAACAAAGAGACTGGCTGTTTAGTTTACGCCGAAGACTCGTGAAATTAATTAGGATAATTATTGTACACGGGCTAGTTAGCACCAGGTATGTGTTTGGTTATTTATAGCTGGCTATGTGGCTGGCTATTTGAACTGCCACAGTCATAGTCGGGCGGGGATCAGGTTGTTTCCCACTAAACTATTCTCTGCTGTTGAAGGTCCGTTTGTTGCGTTTGAGGAAACTTTAGTAGAACCATTGGGTAATACTCAATGGATGAACCATTCAGGTTTCAGTCATGACTGCGTTTTTAAAATATATTTTATTTTTATATTTACAAACAGAGAAAAAGGTGGAGGCCCAGACTGAGATAGGAAGAAGTTATAGCAATGGATTTGATTTGAAAAAGAGAAATGCAGCTTAAGAAAGGGGAAAGATGTTTGGAAGAAGTAGATGATGTGGGAGAAGCGTCGCTGCAGCATGGCTAGCCGGATAAGCCCGGGGAGCCAAGAATGTGGTGGGAACTGGGGACCTCTCACCCCCTACCCGACTTTGTTGGAAATAGGGCTCGATGTTGATTGATTAATTTATATTGTTATATTACTATTTGACTATTAAAGTTGCAAATTTTGTGGATATTGAAAAATGGTGTGCGGGCAAATGAGATCAATGAAAAATTTTAATCTTGGACAATGGAAAAAATGTATGCACAGTTTGAAAAGTACGAAAGCACATATTCGGTATGCAAGTCAGTATACTGATTGCTACTAGTTTTTTGGTTGCAGTGGTGACAACAAGGCGGGGGGTTCACAGAAACAAAAGTGGGTGCATGGTTACGGGAAGAAGTGGTAGGGGCTATACGAGCTGCTTTATTCTATTTTTATTTTCCTCACTTCACTTACATTCCTACATAAGCTCTCTCTCTATCTTTGGCTTTGCTTTACTTTATAAAGGACATATATACATTGACTGACACATTGTGTGACTCTGGTGTAAGCAGACCTTGGTTTACTTCCATGATGTGATTGAAGATCTAGACCCTGTGCAGATGAACACTGACAACGACCCCTCACATTTCATCGGGAATGCGAAGGCTAATATGTATATGTACACACAGGACGCTTTTGGCAATGCGGATAGAGATGCGCTTGTTCTTTCTTTAGACTGTTGTAGTAAGTATTGAGTCCTACTAATAGCACCACGGATGAGAACACGGTGATTTGAATGCGGGTGCATGGTTGAGCGTAAACACGCGTGCTAAAATAAAACGAGGTGGTGCGGGGCGGCGAGGACACATATCGTCACGCAACCTTATTACGGGGGACGTGTTATAACCACCGATATAATACGTCGATAGCACATGCTATACTGCAACCTTGAAGGAGACTAGGGACAAAGCTTAGGCCATCATGGGCCTGACTTAGGTTATTTCATATGAGGCGGCCATGTTGGAGGTGCTAACGGCGGCCATGTTGGTGGTCAAAACTAACATATTTATGGCAAACATTTCTAGTGCGTTGCGTGTAAGTGCTCAAAACGACTTTTCAATGCGGAAAATCTTTTCACAGATTAGTAATCGTGTTGTTTATTTAGTTTTACCGCAAGAAAACCCCCTAAATTTGTCCGACTTCACTTCTCAACCTGTGGTAGGCATCCTCTTTCCACGCAAAGCGTATCCTAGAGATAAGTGGTTTTAACCTGGCCGGTGAATGCCCTACAACTACATCATAGCTCCATGCATTCCATCTCGACCATTCAAATTCTAGCATCACCGGGTAAACTGCTTCCACCCGAGCTGTAGGCTATTTGCACAAATTCTCTAAGTGTATTTTTTCGATAGCCACTAACACCCTATAGAATACACAAAAAAATTGGATCTCTACATTTATTAGTTTGGCCGTAATATTGTTTTTAGTTTTCATGGTCAAATTAGCGTTTTGAAACGCACCTGGTCGCGCGCCATTTTCGTGACGTCACCGGCCATGTAGGCTACCAGCGGACGCATTGGGATAACACGCGCAGGGGCCCTGCTTTCGCGGCGCAATCAGCAATAATTGATCGAATAGGGAACCTAAGTGGGCGTTGTCCGGTTCTCTCTGGTCAGCGAGGTATAGGCGATTAACCCGTGCTAAATGTTTCGTAAGCGATAGCGCGAGAACCCGACCACGGACCGGAATTATATTCATACTGTAAGAAACTATAATCTTTCCTCTTTGCGTGGATATACATAACTCTGCTCTATCACAAATATTAATGACATTTGTTTTGAGTTGAAGTGAACTCTACATTTGCACTGTTGCCAAACCTTCCAAACTGCTCATGAAAAAGCACGTAAAAACATTTTGTCCGTGGCATCAGCATAACATTTGTTATCCGACTTGCTTTGTGGCTACTGTGAGGTAACTGGGTTGTACTAGATTATACATTACTAATAAAATATCCTTTAATGTGCCAACAAAATCTTGAATGAAAAGTACATTTAGCAACCATGGACAGGCGCGTGGTATGCGAGGATGCCACAGCTGCACACAACGTGGCTGCGTCTAGCTTAGGTTGCCGCTCAGTCAGAGTACATTTGCGACAGCGCGCAAACATGGGTCCATTAAACTCATAATAGTTTGAATTTAGGAAGCGTCATCGAGCAAAGTAGAATGCCATCATCTTCTTCACAAAATTATGCATCTTGTGATGTTATTGGCTTAGATTTCTTTTGCGCGAGTCAAAGATACGGCGAGCTACATTTTCGTACCATGCTAATTCTTATGGGCGCTGAGACCAGAGAGAACCAATTTCCCTTCCCGCCTTCAAAACTTAGGTTCCCTATTATAAGTATTGTGTTGTTCCTTTATGCTTGTGTAGCTACGCTACATAAACTGTATTTTAGTGTTCCCAAAGATTTGAGGCGTAAATCGACATGTAGCATATAGGGAATGTTGTGGTTGCCAATATGAACTTTTAACTGTAGGCCGAGCTATAGGCCTGTAATCTCGGGGGTTATGCACGGTAAAACATATTTGTTTGGTACGTTATATTCGTTATTAATTAGTGGTGGCATTGTATTATGATAATTAATTATTAATAATAATTTATCTTACTGTATAAGTTGCACGAATGTATTTTTTTGTATGCATTTTACCCTTCTAGGCGTCAAATAGCCAACCTACGTGAAAGTGAAAATCCTGATCGCCAACCTCACGGTGGTAAATTAACATGAGTTGTGGTTGCCAAAAATATTATGCTAGTAATTCATGTCCGTGAGCCTTTAAAACTATTTCCTAGTATATAAAAGTGCGAAATGAACTTGTGTAGGCCGAGCTATATGCCCGGCCTACAGGCTAGAGGTCTGCACGGGCCTACTTCTAGAAGCCCGGCCCGGCCCGGGCCCGGAATTTCAGGCCCGAGCCCGACCCGGGCCCGTATTAAATTAGCTTATCAAAGCCCGGGCCCGGCCCGGGCCCGCCATAAGTGTAAGTAGGCCCGTTACAGCCCGTTCAGAGGTTAAACTCAAAGCAACAGCATGTGGATTTTTTAGTTTTTACTCCTTTTTACCATGGGATATATGAATGAACGTCACGGTGGGGATGGAAAGTACTATTACGAGAAACAAAACGTTTTGAAATTTTGGTCGAAGAACATTTCTATGATCGCAATCGCAAATACCGATTTCAAATTACATCATGAAGCCCGAAAAAAGCCCGTCTCATTCGGTGAAAAGCAGGCCCGGGCCCGGCTTAAAATGAATAACAAGGCCCGAGCCCGGCCCGCGGGCCCGGGCCCGGGCCCGTGCAGACCTCTACTACAGGCCTACAATCTGGGGGGTTATGCACGGGAAAACATAATTTTTTGGTACGTTATATTCGTATAATAATTAATTAGTGGTGGCATAGTATTAAGATAAATTAAAATTACTCATGTGTCTTACTGTATAAATACATGAAATATTTACTTGTATACATTGCCCTTCTAGGCGTCAAATAGCCAATCTACGTGAAAGTGAAAATCCTGATCGCTAACCTCACGGTGGTAAATTAACATGAGTTGTGGTTGCCAAAAATAGTATGCTAATTATTAATGTCCGCGTGAGCCTTTAAACTATTTTCTAGTCTATAAAAGTGCGAAATGAACTTTTAGAGGCCGAGCTATATGCCCCGCCTATAGGCCATCAATCTCGGGGGTTATGCACGGGAAATCGTATTTGTTTGGTACGTTATATTCGTAATTAATTTGTGGTGGCATTGTATTATGATAAATTACTCATGTGTCTTACTGCATAATTTACATGAATATATTTTCTTGTATACATTGCCCTTTCTAGGCGCCGAATAGCCAAACCTATACTTGAAAATCCTAGGGTGGTTTCGCGCACAGAGGTTTTGCGGGAAAGTTAATTTGGGTAGGTTTGTACGTTTTCATCGAATGGCAGTGAAGTATGGTTAACTACTCATTTACCTATTAGAATCAGAGACTTCTGGTTAATTAATATTATTAGCCTCTGCCTTCCTTGAATCCATAATATTCTGCCATGGTAGGCGGAGGCCTGCGTATTGGATTTGCACGTCAACCAAGCAAGTCCACTACCTCTACGAGCCTCTTACATGGCGGGTGACGTCACGACCAATCAGAGCGCGTTATCGGTTTGCCACGGCGGCATTTGCATTTTTTTTAAACGTTCAAACCAAGTTTTTTTGTGTTTAGAATTAAAAATGCATCAGGAAACACCCATTAATTAGCATTTTTGAACTTCTTGCATATACCCCATTATCACTTACTTACATTCAAACCTTTGTGTGTCACACTTACACGCGTTTGATTACACACGCGATACTTAGGTTTCGCTTCCCATCGCGTTACGTAAGTTTACGCTAACAATGATGATTTCATTCGACGGAAACTAAACTTTAACGAACACAATTTGGATTTTGTCTCGTTTATCCAGGGAGTGAAAACGTTTTCACGGCTCCGCTTGGCAAGATAGCATCTGATATGTAACACACCTGTATGTATAGTCTACACCATCGACCATAAGTAAATCAATGGGTCTCGTAGATAGTTATACCTACTATACCCAGCCCTTGATTTGAAGGTGTACGTACATTGGTGTGGTTAGTATCCATACACCCGTGCAAGGCCAACTGCTATGAATGTAAGTATTCTGTATAGATGAAATAAATGGACTTGCGTTTTGAGCACATTCCTGTTCGCACTCCTGACTGACAGTGACACCACAGTTGGTTACAATTTTGTGTAGTTTTCAAGGAAGCGGAAACATAGGACTCTACAGTAACACTTTTCAAGAAATAATTTTCAAATAATAAAAAAAAGTGATTTTCAGGTTTTTGGTTGATCCTGGATGAGAAACATAAAATATTGAAAATCAACTACCTACGGTATTGAAAATCAACTACCGTCGGGCTGTCCATGTATATGCTTTAATGACAAGTATATTCTTTCCGGCCGTGCGAACTGCCAAATGTGTCCTATAACCGGGAATGGCTCTATCGGAAATACGCGTGATATCAACGGCCGAATAAATATTATACTGCTAGTACTGCTACCAATGTGGTCTATTTTGGTTTTTAATGTTAACTATTTATATTTCCCTAATGCCATAATTATTTATTTAAACGGGTCAACGTTGACAAATAGTTTACATTTGTTTTAAGTGGGCGAGCCTCCTAAATGTTTTATCTTGCAAGCAGAGCACATTAATTTCGTTATACGTCTAGGTGGTTGATGGCAACTTGCCAACAATGCCAGAAAGATAAAACTTATAATGCTTTGCAATGTCCACATGATAGCCGAGCTTGTCTTATTCGTGAAAGCTAAATGGTTGAGCTATAATGGAACCGTGGGCTGGCGCCTAGGATTCGAATCTCGGTGAGGTCGTTTTGTTTTCATACTGGGTTACTATTTACAATTACCAAACACACAAAAACAACTGCTTTTTCTAGAGAAGGCCTACCTGTGGTCAAATTATTGACTAGCGTACAAAACGCTATTTTTGTGTTAATTATTCAATATAGCTACAATTCTCTTTACAGTCTAGAATATTCACAACAATTGTTATTGTTGACTGTTATTTTGCTACAAATATAAAATCTCCTGGAGGAGCGTACAATCAATCTCTACCTTTCAGACAGTACCAATCCCAGGGAAAATTATGAGGAGTGTAGTTACCGACATCAAAAAGAAATTCGAACAATGACAACACGAAAGTAAGAGTATAAAATCATAGGCTCATCATCATGGCTTGGTAAACTTGCGCTCATCTTTCGACTTTAGCAAATCTTGTTCGCTCGGCCGACTGACACCACAGATGATCAAAATTTTGGGTATAGTTGTCACGGAAGCAGAAATAAAAAGCTCTTCTCTCTCTCTCTCTCTCTCTCTCTCTCTCTCTCTCTCTCTCTCTCTCTCTCTCTCTCTCTCTCTCTCTCTCTCTCTCTCTCTCTCTCTCTTCTCTCTCTCTCTCTCTCTCTCTCTCTCCTCTCTCTCTCTCTCTCACTCTCTCTCTCTCTCTCTCTCTCTCTCTCTCTCTCTCTCTCTCTAATTTGCTTTAAATTTTTTTTTTAAATAAATTGGTTTTCACGATTTTGGATTTTGTCAAAAAGTCTAAAATTTTCCATGTTCGTGATTTTTTTGCTAGAGGGCTGTCCTTGCACGCTTCATTGACAACTTTGGAAAGTTTCGTGTTCGTCGGATGCTTTCTGGCCGAGCGAACAGCTATACGTGCCAACTGCCGAATGTGTCCCATTCCCCCTTGAATTAATAGACTGCAAATACAGTGTGTCGTGTATTGTTTAGTGTTATTATTCAAGATGTTGGCTACTCTAGAGTCGAGACCCAGGGTTAATGATTGTATAATATTCTATGTATTTGGCGAAAATAAGAGTTGTTTGGTATTTATTGAAATTACCATCACCAGAACTGTTAAATTAATTACAATATGTTGTCAACATATTAAACGTCCACCCTCGCTTCGTAAAAAACATTCAACATATTTTATGTTACGTTGGTCATGGGCCTACGCTATTTAAAAACACGCCAGAAAACCACAGGTATAGCTGCATATTTTAATTTTTTTAAATAGTGTTTTTATTAAAAGATTTATGTTTCGCTGTAGCCAATTAATTATGACACACAAGTATTTACGAGGTATTTCTGAACACACCTCGCTGTTTTCACTGCCTTGGCAATGTGTTACGTGGAGTTGAACGCCAATGTATTTCTCGCCGTGTTTTCACACTTTGTTTGAGATGTCGGGAGTAAGTAATTGCAACTATGTTGGAAAAGTAGGCGAGTGTTAAAATCTCACCCCTGAACGCGTATTGTTATTTTATTGATATTTTGCATTCATCTTTTTCATTAACAGATTAAACATCATATGTGCCATTTGTAAAAAAAATTGCAATATATAGAAAATATATTAATTCAAGAACAACAAAAAGAGCATTTGCCCCGTACTACTATCGTATACCTGTTATTTTTGGTACATAATATCCCCACATTACAAAAGAACGTCGTATCATGTTAAACATCAAATAAACACATCACAATAATAAAACATAAAACACTTCCACATCAACGAAAAAATCTCTTAAAAATTGCTAATTAAAAAACCTTTAAATACCAATGTTGAAACATGTCACTTTTAAATCACTTTCGAAGATTCCACAACGAAACAGATCAATTAAAAACAGCTGATACGCCGATGTTCTGGCCCTAGGTGGAATTAAGGGTATGTTTGTTTTATTAGTTTGGTATGTAGGCCTATGTGTATTTGGTTTTATTTATATATTTCTATTTTACATAAAGCGATAGATAAGATTTATTTCAGGACACAGTAATACATAAGTATAACAAGACAATCAAAATGATTGTAGCCTGATGAATACAAATGACAATAATACAATTCACATAGCACAACATAATACATACAAAATTCAACACAACATTATGCACATGCATAAACAAAACAATACATACTACCTACACACATAAATGGTTACAAGGTCTGTAAGTGAAAACCAAAAAACCAAAACCAAAACCAAATTTAAAAATTAATCATGAAGTTTTGAAACGTAATAATAACGTAATAAAATATTCGAAAACATGATAAGCATAAAAAAGTAGAACATTCAACGGCTGGTCCCAGGGTATTGCTCTGCCGACCGTACTAGGCGCGAAATGAGACAAATGTCCATTCCCCGAAAGGCGAGCTCTGGCAGTCGTTATTATGGACCCTCCTCCTTCCCCCGACTATCTTCCCCAACGACAACGACCACTTTGACAATACGAACGATGGCAAAGACGACTGCGGCGTGAACTCCCTTGCCTGTGGGCATAGATACTCTGCGTGTTAACTTAGTAAGCTTTTGCCAGGCATAGAATTAGAAATGCACGTTATCTACACAAAACTAATTAGGCCTATTGCTGTTCAACTTTTACTGCTGTGTTGATACTTGTCTTCGATTGAATTCGAGGTGCACTTTCAAATTCATCTAACCTACTAACAAACAAACCGTGCAATGTGTAAATAGTTATCTACAATATCAGGCCTAGTGTAATGAATATTGTTCTGTATTTTGCCCTATATCGGGACGGTCATTTTGGTCGTTGTGCATAGTTTCTATTCTCGTAACTTGTGTACACGTACATAATAAAACACAATGCAGCAAGTTTTTTAATGCGTTATAATTCAACAAAAAAGGTTTCTCTTAAAATGAAAATTTTACAGAATTTCAAAATCAATCCAAATTCCATATCAAATATGGTCAAATTTGGGAGGATCCCATTTTTGTTTATTCTGTGATTATGTCTGTTCGAGGGTAGTAGAAGCCGAGCTCGGAAACGGAGGTTTAGGCAAAACTGTACTGGCTGAAACGATTCAACATTCAGTGTAGATGGTGTAGAATAGTAAAAACGTGTATCGTGTATATATCGAATCGAGATCTCCAAATCGCTTGCCGGAGTGTATCTCGCCAAAACCGACAGTTATAATATCAACATCTTTGAACCATTTTAACCTGAACCGATTCGACTAAACCATTCTAATATACGTTGTCAATCAGATCCGTGCAAGAATGTCACATACGTCTCGTGGTTCCTCATCTCATGTTGTGTACGGTTTCCCCCTGGGTGGCTGGAATGTCATCTCGGTACTGGAGACTTTCCTCGTGTGTTCCCACCTACACAATCGGCCGCTTTGTCCGAACACCGCAGTGTGTGTACTATTTCACATGCAGACCTGGGTAATTAGCTGATGCAGACAAGGTGTTTGCCTGGGAACTAGATTGCGACAAGATATGTGGGAATCATGTGGCCCGGCTATTGTTTATCATTATTGTTTATGTTTATTATTTTCATGGTGTATTCGTTGGTATATCCGTGTTCTGACATGGTTCATTGTTGTGGAGTATTGTTACGTTCTTCTTTAAAGACATCATTTGTTTGTTATTTTCTTGAATGTGGAACATGTTTTGTTGTATAATGTCATAGTTTTATTGTTATAGTTCTATGATAAAATGTCTTGGAAGTTTGTTCATTAGTGAGATCTGCAAATGCAATGCGAAGTACGTTCCAAAATTATAGTCCTTTCAGTTGAGAAAAACGTCGGGTGGCAAATAAAATAAATTATGTGACGTTTACTAATTATTATTGCTCTTACAATATTATTAACCGTAAGCCTTTTAACGAGGACTGAAATATCGATGCTCCCCTATAAGAATCACTCTTCTGTCCGTCTGCGCGTGTCACGACTCACTGTAATAACCGAACATGACCTTCAATTGACGTGCACTTTTTTGTTGGTTGCTACTGCTTATCAATTGTTGATACAGGATGCCCTTGCTAACACTGGGGTAGCGTCACACAAACTTGACATATAAATACCCGGCACATCCATCAACAACGAAATTTGAACGTGGAATAGAAACGTACTATTTTATTTTCGTATTCTCATGTTTGTTAATTAGCTTCGCTCCCTTTTAACACTTGATTTAGGTGGTTGTGAATCACGCTCACAATTTATCTTATATAGACGATAGCCATTAACCAAAGTTAAAATATTATATAACGTCAAGAATGTCTATGAACAAACACCTCGGTTCTCTCGTCTCTCGATGTCACATTTCCCCACGATATTATTCCCTTTCCTTTTTATTCGTATTTCCAAACGTAATCAAGAATCCCTTTTTATCGCATTTCCCCACTTAATCAAAAATC
Source organism: Sweltsa coloradensis (assembly GCA_024449915.1). Classification (NCBI taxonomy): domain Eukaryota; kingdom Metazoa; phylum Arthropoda; class Insecta; order Plecoptera; family Chloroperlidae; genus Sweltsa; species Sweltsa coloradensis. The sequence continues at coordinate 439,212 of JAMZAV010000405.1, read as the reverse complement.
CCTTACTTTTTATCACATTTCCCCGCTAAATTTAGAACCGTTTACTTTTTATGCACATTTCCCCTGCGCTAAATCATGCAAGAATACCATACCTTACTTTAAATCACTAAATTTAGAACCCCTTATTTTGTATGCGTCCCAACTTTTTATATTTACATTTCCCCACGAAATCAAGAACCCTTCACTTTTTATTCGCATTTCCCCGCTAAATCAAGAATCCCATACTTTTTGTATTCGTCGTCAGACTTGGCTGCTCTCACGCCCCCCCCCCCCCCCCTGCAGTCACCGTGTACCGAGAACGCGAAGACACTCATTAATGACTTTACTAGGGGTACTAGAACTCGTATTTTTAGACTTTTGGCAAAAATGTCATAATATATTTTCACGGGTCCGTTAATTCGGTTTGCTACACAGCAGTAGGCACGTTGAACTACAACTACATTAGTATAGTGCTGTGTGCTCCCTCCCGAGTATATTGGTGTAACTGACGCCCAGCCAAGGGACAAGGAAGTGGTCGCAACGCGCAACCACCACTCACTCTGTCTGGCCTAGTATTTCAATGAGAGACCTGCCAACATTCCGGGCTCACAGTTTTATATTTGAATTAGTTTTGTGTTTGTTTCTGTATTATTTTAACAGGGTGGCTCTGGCTATTTAGATCGTGCAGTCAAGCAGACATCAAAGAATGAATATTCTTGAGGAAAATTTCAAGTAATATTTGTCTGATATAATAATATTAATAATAATAATAATAATAATAATAATAATAATAATAATAATAATAATAATAAAAAAAAAAATTATGAATATACGATTTTTAAGCATAAGCCCGCTTTGAGGACATAGTTATTGATTCATAGCAGTTGTCGAAAAAACTTTTTCGATAACTGCTATGAATCAATAAATAATAATAATAATAATAATGATAATAATAATAATAATAATAATAATAATAATAATAATAATAATAATAATAAATATAATAACAATAAAAAAATAATAATAATAATAATAATAATAATAATAATAATAAAAATGCAGCGAAGTTTCCTGATATGTATCTATCAGTCTGTGCGTGTGTGTCACGTCTCACGATAAAACCTCTGATTGACATGCGGCTCTTTTGGTTAACAATTTTACCTTCAACAAGACAATGGTCTTTGTATTTCCAATATTGAGATAGAAGGAATACAGATTTGTATTTCTGCCTCCCCCCCCCCCCCCCCCCCCCAAACAACCAACAGTAATTCTGAAGCGGTTATACTTCCCACAAAGTACGTGCTTTCACTATATGCTTATAACATCTCTTCAGTTTTCATTGATATTTTTTGTGAACTCGTGTTATAAAATCCTTTTTGGTTTAGTACAATTGAAAACTATAATTTATTGTCTTGTTTTTTGCAAATGTATTTCAAGCCGTTCTGGTACCTAATGAAAAGTAGAAAACAATAATATTATCCTCGAGCGAATATAACTGGAACATTTCATGGCACTGTTTAAAATCTACCGTCTCCTTTTTTTTCGTTTTCTCTTCTGTCACTCAGACGTCAGTAAGGTCAAACCCCATCCCAATCACGGAAGAAAAACCCACAAAGTCCGTTGAACATGTTGCAAATTTCTGTTCGCCCGGCTGACTGACGCCACAGATGTTTGAAATTTTGGACAGTTCTTCATACAGCAGAAATAAAGGGCTCTACATTCACACTTTTCAAAAATTTATTTTTATTGTTAAAAGGTCGAAATTTACCATATTCGCGATTTTTTTCTGGCTGACAATCGCAAAATATTGATAATCTAGAGTAGGGACTGTGGGACTGTCCTTGTATGCTTTATTGACTACTTTGCAAAGTTTCATAATATATTTCGGGGCCGAGCTATTTTTGTCAGCTACCAAATGTGTCCTATTCCCTCTTAATGGTCATAGTTCTCACGTGGCGTCGGACACCGGCGACGTCGCCTGCCAAGGCAAACATGGGACGGTCTCGCGTCGCCCACTGGATTCCAGACGACGTACAGTACTAGTACCCGGCTATATTGAGCTCGGCCTGGTCCCTTGTCCACGCCGCTTCAGTGCATGGGAGGGAGGTTTGTTAAACGGTTTCTGGGAATGCTCAACGTGCAACTAGTGAGTGTAGGAAGTTTGCTTTTAAAACTCAGTGTGGTCCTAGTGTTTTAGAAGCACCAATAGTATTACCTTTATTGCTACCCACATTCTTTATGTGTCGTATTTCTACCTTAGGGCCGTGCGGGTCGAGGTTTTTGACATTCGGATCGGGTTTGAATACTAAACTGCTTCAGGTTGGGTCGGGAAAACTGAAAAGACCCCCGTTATAATATTGCATGTATTAATGGACAATTAATTTTACTTGTGAAGACGAATCTTACATTATAATCTTATTATTTCATTTTCTATTGTCTGGGTTTTCATTGAATGACATTTTATATTATTTATGCCATAATAAAAATTGTGTGGACCGGCACCTCCACCAACAAAGTTTGTAATTCCTGGACCGGCACCTCCACCAACAAAGTTTGTATTTCCTGGACCGGCACCTCCACCAACAAAGTTTTAAATTCCTGGACCGGCACCTCCACCAACAAAGTTTTAATTCTGGACCGGCACCTCCACCAATAAAGTTTGTAAATCCTGGACTGGCATCTCCACCAACCTCCCAAATATATTTATTTATTTTGTTATTCGAAAATCTCGTTTATTTTTGACGATCGGGTTGGCCTCCAAATGCCCGACCCGACCTGAAATTTCGTGTACCCGCACACCACTAATAACTAGACCTATGTGTTTATATATGTTTTACTTACATTATATTATATTATCACCTTGGCAAATTATAAAAGGCGACTACGACGCTGTTATGATTGTATTATGAGACAGAAAAAAAAGTGCCTCCAATGGGGGGATTGAACCCGGTACCTCTGCTGTCCGGGCAAGTGCTCTAAACAACTGACGTATATTATGAAGACAGCAGATTAAATTGTCATGTAAATTAAATGTCATAGGCATGTTGAAATAAATAAAATAATAATAATAAAATTTATATTTGGAAGTAGAGTAGGCCCGGGATAATCTCTGTCGTTTGTAAGAAGACGCTTTGGGAGTTGGGTCACACTCCCGAGGGCGGAGACCACAGTAGTCTATCAAGCTGACTTATTTTCTTTCATGGCTCACCTAATTTACTTTCTTATTATTTCCTTCCGCGTAATATAACACAACGCTACAGCTTCCTCCTTGCGCCCTCAACACCCCACCCCGCCCACACAATGTCGTGTCCGGTGTGGGATATTGGTCCGTGGAGTGACCCTCCTCAGTCGTGCATCCCGCCGATAGTCCTAGTTGCTTGAGATGCGACAGTGCCTTCATTCTGACTGTTGTTATTTTTATCAGCTGGTGAATACCCCCGAAATGCCCGCCTGTTCCTTCTTCGGCCCCTATCCCCCCCCCCCCCCCACACATTCCGCAACCGGACGGACGGACAACGAACGTCCTTTCAGGCCTCGCCGACGTCGGATTTAGACGCCTCCCATTCCTCTGCGTGATTCGATCCCCTGGCTGAAATAGACCCGTGACGGTCTGCTAATTGCGCTGACAACTGACATCACTACGCCTCGTGTTACGACAGTACAAGCCTGCTCGCGCGACAAATAAGGGGCAAGCATTCGCCGATGATCCGTATCTTTGATTCTTACGTGAATGGTGCGATCAACTCTAGTACACAGCTTACAGGAAAGCAAGAGATGTGGACGCCCCTTGGGTGGGAACAATGACATGTGCGTTTTATGTTGTGTTTCTCTTTGGCTGACATCACAGAAGTCCGAACGAAACCTTGCTCGGTTGTGACGATAGCAAATATAAGTCACACTTTTCTAATAATGATTGAAGTAAACTTCTCAAAAATGATTAGCTGAACTGGAGATTGTTGATTGAATTTGTTTTGAAATAAAATAAAATCGGACTGGACCTGAAACGATCTCCCAGTTGTATTTGTTTGGTTAAATGGTGATGTCTGGACCGGCACCTCCACCAAGAAAGTATGTAACTTCAGGGGAATATTGAAGTTTTTTCGAACTCATAACATTTTCTTATGCTCAATTTGGGAAGATCTTATAAGTTCGAGTTGAAGTTCCAATTTCGAACGTTCGCACATCCCTAACTGCAACATTTTTATCAAAATCTCGTGAAATTTTGTAATTGCATACGATATATTTATAATTGCTATCATTACATAATTTGCGTGATTTGGTAATGGTGTCACAAAGGTATAAATAATAAATTCGTACTTAATTTATTTATATTTTATCATTCGAGTTTTCTAGATTTTACTAATCTATAAAACAGCTGGCATGGTATGTATGTAGGCCTGCAGCTCTGAATTCTCGATTATCAGGTTGCGGAACATGCTAAAAGTGTTTTCAGCAAGAACGTATACTCATAATATGACAGTAAAGCATATAATTAGATTGCGGACTAGATTTAAAGAAACAAACATTATTTAACGTTCCAAGGCGCATATCTTAGTGTAATAAATAACCCAAGTGTTTCCGGAGGCGTGTGACTCGTTAGCCGGCGTCGCGACGCTTCGTTAGTCGCCGAACAAGCAAGGTTAGGCGTCCATTTGCCGTGAATCACCGAGTAGAGCTGTGGGGGACGCTTCCTTTCAAGGTTGGCCGGCGTCGCGACGCCTCGCCCATGTGTTGGAGTGTGCAGTGCGCAGGGAATGTTGGTATATGATGGAATGCAGGGTGACGCTTCCTTTCAAGGTTGGCCGGCGTCGCGACGCCTCGTATGAGTCACTGGCAGGATGAGTCGGTTTGTGCCATCAACCCGCCCGCGCGGTTAGTCGTTACTCATACAATGCTCGTTTGTTCTTAGCTGTATGTTATATAAGGTATTCGAATTTCAAATCAAATTCAAATCTGACATCGCCTGCGTGTGAAAATCGTGCCCATCCAGTTTGGTCGATGCAATACCGATCTCTGGCTGATCACTCGCTCGGCGATAGTGTCGATAGTGGCAAATCCGGAAATTATCAATCTCAGCCCAGTTTCTCAATATTTCGTTCCACAATTTATTACCAAAATAGCTTACCAACCCAAAATTTTTATTTTTAAACAAATGTGCTGTATGTTGTCTTATTCACTAGCCCAATATCAATGTGCAATGTCGTCCCCAAATGATTTGCGTCGGATTGACCGCTGCGCTCGCCCAGTAGCTCCCGGTGTCACTACACAAGATGAATGGGTGGCCAGGAATGTCAACAATGGCCTTATTCCGTGCATTCATTTAACAGTTGAATGACACCCTCTTTCTTGGCTCTTCCCGCATGATTGGCAGGCGAGAAGGACGCTATTTGGGGAACAACCTGTTCCTTATATCCAGCTGCAGGGGCTCTCTCTGTATTTATGCCGAGTAAAAATAACTGCGTGGTATGGAGGTGACGAACTCGGAATGCGAGACAATTAACTATTCACTTGTTAGAAGAGGGGGTTTATTTAGGTGATGACTCAATGTTGGACTGATTTACATGGATCAAAGTAGACCAAGCCAACCTGTCGGCGCCGACGTCATCGACGCGAGAACAATGACCAATCAAGGATCAGTATTTGGAAATAGAAAACAGCGACCAGGCAGATCGTGTTGTTCGATCGAAACCACTGAGCTCTATATACTTACGTGGAGGGCGCATGCTATACTGTAACCTTGAAGCTTACATGGGCCTATGATGGACCTAAAGCGATGGGTCTAAAAGGCCTAATCCGATGGGCCTATTATCGACGTCCCTCGATTATATTGCGATTGCACCGCCGTCTAGATGTAAATCTTAACGTCAAGATGGCGGTTTGTGGCTAGCTTATTTTGAGGTAATGTTGACTACTAGACCTACATTAGTAGTCTATTATCAGGGACACTCAGGATGCCTAGGAATAGTGTTTACTGCAGTGTTACACTAAATAAACTGATAATCACAGGCCAGTGACACAGGTGAACGAATCTATTATGTTTAGTTCTTTGAATCTGCCGCTGATTAGGAACCTAAGAAAATGGCGTACGGCAAACTTCCGCCAACTTCACATCTCAACATTTGCCCGGTATTATCAGATCCCCACACGTAAGTATATAGAGCTCAGTGATCGACACTGATTATAAAGGGATATAAATAACACCTTGTTATTGGATGAGCGAAGCGAAGATTCCATTTCACTCCACTGGAGAAAAAAAACTCGGAATGTTTTTTTTTCTTTTTTCTTTTGTATTTTTGTGTGTTTTTTTTTAACACGATTCCGGCTAAACCGATACTCCAATTGCGATGAAATTTTCTGGAGGCCTTCGAAATCTCTGAACTTAGAACTGCCACGTTTTTGAGCGCAATCGAAAAATTATTTCTCATAAAAATCGCAATTTTACGATTTTTTTCGATTTAAAAAAAATTCTTCGACTTATAACGCCACATGCTTTATCCGATTATAATATTTTATACAGAACTTTATTTTATGATTTAATATATTCGTGTGAAATTTGAGCGTAATCGAAAAATTATTTCTCATGAAAACCGCTGTTTTACGTTTTCTTTGGATTTTAAAATTTGTTTCGACTTATAACATCAACATGCTTTACCCGATTGTAATTATTTTTATACAGAACCTTAATTTTATGAATTGATGTATTCTTGTGAAATTTGAGCGGAATCGAAAAATTATTTCTCATGATAATCGCAATTTTTCATTTTTTTTTTTGTTTTTTAAATTTCTTCGACTTATAACACCGACATGCTTTATCCAATTGTAATGATTTTTTCACAGAACCTTAATTTTATGAATTAATATATTCGTGTGAAATTTGAGCGTAATCGAAAAATTATTTCTCGTGAAAATCTCAATTTTACGCTTTTTTACGTTTAAAAAAATTACGCTCATCCAACAACGCGCCTGAAAATGCGTTTGCGAAGCTTTCTAGTTGTATTGACTATAGGCCGTTTCGCGAACGCTTTTTTTTAGTCGCGTTGATGGATGAGCTTTTTTGTAAGTTTTTAGTATATGTGGGATCTCTTTACTTTTTCATGTTCCATTGCAATATCCTTTTTGTTAAATTGGGATAATTTTTATAAAGTAGTATCAATTGCTATTGGTCATACCAATTAATAGAATGTAAAATATATGGAGGCCCGAAGACTTGCTTTTTGTATGCATTGTAGGTGATTGTTGTCAAGTTTCTATAGGCTAGTTACTTGCTAATTTTATGCACCTCAAAAAACTTATATTAAAACCTTTATTTCTATGGATTCAAGCTAACTTTTTCTATTTTTTTTTAAGGTACTATTTTATTATTCATTATTTTAATGTCCATTTAAATAATGAACGTAATTGACTAGGCCTAACTCGATTTTGTTTGAAATTCGGAAAATGTATTCCATCTGTTAGAAATTTTTACAGTCAAATTTTCGTACTGTCTCGAAACAATTGTTTCATGCAAATTATGCTACCTCTTTGCAACCTAGTGTTTATCAATCTAACAGTTTTTCTTCATAAAGTTGCTTCAAAATTTAACCGTTCGTCTGCAAACCTATAAGAAACCCGAGCTTGTGTAGTTTCGTAAATGTTTTTAAATGATCTTACGTAATAATGTATAGTATTTAAACAAACAGTTCTGTGGAGCGTGCCTCCAAGTGTGTATACGTATATACCCGACACCTGTGTTTTGTGTAGTAAGATCACTTGGCCGTGCATCGTCACCATCATCACTATCATATCTTGTGTCACGTGTGAACCTCTTCACTCATTGTCCTCGGTCGGCAGTGATAGCGCACACACACATTCCTTATCACACGGCGTCATAAACAGCGTGATAAGGACACACCAGCCACGTAATATCTTGTAGTTCTTTGTACTCGTGTTCGTTTCATGTCTTCGAATTGTGTGACAATGAATTGACTTCCAATGTTTTAACGTCTAGAACTTTCTATATTATTAATTCTTAGCGACATTACTTTGACCAGCACTTGTGTGTTTCTGTCACTCGTATCATGTGGACTTCATCAAGTATATTGGCAGGGGTGCAACTGCAAACAACATTGCCTATTGCAAGCAATAGCTATGAGGTCCGCCTAAATAACTAGGAAAACGCTTAAGTCCCGCCGCGTTGTTGGATGAGCGTAATTGGTGCATTGAGCTGCCATGTGTTACGCGGATTTTCTGTTGTTCTGTGCAAAAATCATTACTTAGTCGAAGATTTTTTTTTAAATTAAATAAAATTAAATAAAAAATAATTTAATTTTTTTAATTCATCGTAATTTTAAAAAAATAAAAAAATCGTAAAATTGCAATTTTCATAAGAAATAATTATTCGATTGCGCTCAAATTTAACACGAGTACATTACTTCATGAAATTAAGGTTCTGTGAAAAAATCATTACAATAGGATAAAGCATGTAGGTGTTATAAGTCAAAGAATTGTTTTAAAAAAGAAAAAAAAACGTAAAATTTCGATTTTCATGAGAATAAATTTTTCGATTACGCTCAAATTTCACACGAATATCTTAATTCATAAAATTAAGGTTCTGTGAAAAAATCATTACAATCGGATAAAGCATGTAGGTGTTAGAGGTCGAAGAAATTTGTTAAAAATCGAAAAAAAATCGTAAAATTGCGTTTTTTATAAGAAAAAAATTCCCGATTGCGCTCAAAAACGTGGCAGTTCTAAGTTCAGAGATTTCGAAGACCTCCATAAAATTTCATCGCAATCGGAGTATCGGTTTAGCCGGAATCGTGTTAACAGACACACAAAAATACAAAAAGAAAAAAAAAAAAAAAAAAAACATTCCGGATTTTTTTCTCCGGTGTAGTGAAATGGAATCTTCGCTTCGCTCGCTACGCTCGCTACGCTCATCCAACAATCACCTAACACCGTCATAACATAACACCAACCAAATTAACCGTTATTCCCGAAATTTCACAATATTTTGCTTCTCATTTTTTTATTATTATTATTTCTGGATTGATTTCTATAAAATATTTTGCTATTTCCTTTCAGAAAACAAACATTATCTCAACTATTCATTCACAAACTTTCGATCCTAATTTGCCGATAACGTGTGCTTTTTTAATACAAGCCGAAATGAAAACGACATGCACTTTTTTTTATTTTATTTTTTGCTGCAGGAGCGATCCTTATCGCTCCTGTCTGTGAGATAAACACAAATTGATACTGTGAGGGATGCAAAAATAAAATAATAACGTACAACACCACTTTTTACAGTGTAAAAACGAAATTGAGGAAAAACTAAAACCAGTAACTCGGATCGCTATGCTAGTATCGAATCCACATCAATAACCAGCACTGGTACTTCTTTCTGCGAGGCTTACAAACTAATTTGATGGTTTCGATTTGCAACGATCGATCAAGAATCAGAAGATGCTTTGAGGAAACATTGAATGTAATGTGATTGGTGACGAGGTATTAGAAGATAAAGCGTTTGTCATCGAGATCAGGCAAATGAGGAAACTTGACAATAATTGTCAAGTTTCACAATTATTGCTATAGCTCACTCTGTGCTAATCATTAATTTTATCAAATGTTGAACTCGGCGATAACACATACACCGTCCAGAATGAGTAGACATACAAAAATGCATATAAAAGTAGTTCTACTTCTAGCTATTCTTTAATACTTTGAGTTGACCAAAAATATTCTTTAATAACCAAACGAAAAAAACTTTAAAATAGTGTTTTGCGTTATCTTCCCAAAAAACTATTTTTTATGTTCTTACTACATTTCTACAATAATACATATTTTATGGACGAAACTGATATTAAAGAAATTGTTTTGGTCTAGTTAGAATATCGTGAATAGTCTTTTGAGTAGACCAAAACTATTCTCTAATATTTTTTCCGTCCATACCAAAACGACCAATCATAAATAAGTCGTTCTTGTGATGAAATGTATACTTACATCGTAACGACTAATTGAAATGTGTCTGATTGTTTAGGTAGGCTCAGTTCGTTATACCTCTATGTTGTTGTGCCATAAGTACAGAAGTTACCTTTCTTCAGATAAACTTAGTTGAAAGAAATAAAAATATTTCGGAATAAGTAAAACATTCTTGGACTATTCGCTAAATATAAGAGACTGTTACATACTAAGACGTGACACAGACGAAGTGTGGAGTACGGTATATCCTTGTGATGAAGCGTTAAAAAGTCAATAGTATTAAATTACTGAACAAATATTGCATCGGTTTATAAGTGACGTTAGGCCTATTTAAATTAAATAAATAATTTCGTTTCAATGAACCAATGAGTGATACAATTAAAAAAATCTTGGAAAGCCAGCCCGGGGTGCAGTGCAATATTTGTAGCATAACCAGGGTCGGTGATTTTTTTCATTTTTAAAAATAAAAAGTCATGATTTATTTGATTAATCGGACGTATTTAATTTAAATAAACTTTTCGATTTTAATCAGTTTTTAATTTATTTTTTCGATTTAAATCAGATTTTTATTGATTTAAATCAACAATACCAGTGTTTCAAAACTTGTCAAGTTGGTGAGCGGATCAAATACTTTCACAAGCGTTTCAGAAAATCTAATTCATAATTGTTTTAAGGAAAACTTTGCCTAAATCAGTTAGAACTCTTGTGTTTATTGCTCAAAATGAGGAATAGTGCATTTGATTTAAATAAATAACACCCGAGCATAACAATAATAATATAATGATATGGCCGAACTTTAATTAAGAGAATGCCTAAGGGCTGTTTTAAAGGACTCATCAATCCCTTGCATTCGCCTTTTCACTTTGGCAATTTGAAACGACCACAATTTCCCGCGGAAACTGGTCTGATGGTCTGCTAACCCCGCCCCTCAGATAAGTCACCAGATCACTGAGCGGGTTAGTTACGTCATGGAGCTGGATTGGAAGGAGGTCTAACTCAAATGGGAGTAGACGTACAAGATGATGTACATCCGGTTTCTTTGCCGGTGCCGCCATTTTAGTTGTTATGGTAGTGCCAGACAACACTGTCAATGTATGGTAACCACTGACAAGTCAGTAATTTCGAGTTTTACATTGCACATTTCAACAAGATTGTCCTCATATACAACATACAAATTAAATAAGGAGTGATTCCGCAGTTTAGAGACTAACCTATGTCATTGTTATTAAATAGGCCTAGGCCTACGCAACTGTAGGGCTACATGAAACAGTCACAAACTTCAATTTAAGTTTAGGGCTAGGGCCTAGGCCTAGCCTAGCCCTTCCCCTAGGCCAAAGATTACTTTATTTCTTTTCGGCCTGCGTTTTCTAGAGCTTGTTATTTATATCACAGTTTATGCCTAGCTTTCTATTTGTGGCAGGAAGGATATGAAGGGCCACGAAAACCGATATTTTCTACGCCCCTAGGCCTAGCTAGGCTAGCTTAGCCTGGGCCTACTGGGTGAGATGTTCTCAAGTCTGGGCCTACCCTAGCCAAGGGCCTACTCATTAATGCCTGTCCCTTGGGAATTTACCTACGCCTATAGCCTATCTAGGATTGACACTAGACCCAGGCGTACAATTGGCATAGGCCTAGGCCCTAGACACTGATAAATAAATTAGTGAGGTTAGGTTGTTGAACTTATCAGTGCCTATGTCATAGGCCCGCCTGTATCATGAAATGTAGGCCTAGGCCCTAGTAGGCATCTAGGGCTAGGGCCAAGGGACATACGTAGAAATGTAGCCCTAGGCTTCAATGTAGGGCTAGGGCTAGGCCTAGCCTAGTTCGGTACAAGAATGTAATGTATCGTAGGCGGTAGGACCTAGGCTAAGCCTATCTAGAGCAGCAACTTTCAAGCGTTTACCTAAATAAATTCTAGAAATATTTAGTGTAGGCCTAGGCCTGGTAGGCCTAGCCCCCAGCACCCAGGATAAGGACTTTGCCCACATTTATCACGTGAGACGAGTCCGAATTGGTCTGGACCGGATTGAATTTTCAGCCTCGGTTTTCAGTGAACTTCATCATTAACTTTTAGTACGGATTGGTTACAAGTTTACAACAAGCTCAATCCGGAATCAAAGGTTAAACTGTGATAAAAGGATTAAGCCTTTGAAAAGTAATATTGCTCGAGCATCATGTGTTCGAGATGGCTTGCATTTACCATGCATATTTTAGCCTGTGGGGAGTCATGACTTGAGGTGTAGGCCTACATATCAGGCAAGTTCATGCAGTCAGGGCATGGATGTTTAAATAGTATGATCCGGACTTAGGTCAGTTCGTATGAGCCAGTCCGGACTCGGTTCGCGTGATAAACTTGTTGTAGGTCTAGGCGTACTAACAAATAAGCATAGGCCTAACTGCCTAAGATCTATTTTGGAATACGTATAGTAGAAGCATTGAGTAGAGATTATATGGTTAGAAATGTAACGCCAGTGGCCGCTTGTCTACCAAGCTGTACAGCCGAGATTACGCTGGCCGGGTAGTACTTTCACAGCACCGCATATAGCTTCGATCAGACTGCGCACGCAGTTCAAGTTAACTACATGCGGTGCCGTGAAAGTACTACCCGGCCCGTGTAATCTCAGCTGTACAGCGCAGTAGACCAGCGGCCACTCTGGCGTTACATCTGGGTCATTCACGGGTCATTCACTCATATAGAAACAAAATGTTAAATTAAAAAAAATACTTAGATGAGTCAGCAACCACTGTTAGTGTTGGACCATATTCAATGAAATGACCGATCTCTAACCATATAATCTATACTCAATGGTAGCAGGTTTTGGGCCATTCAGACATTAGCCTACTGACGACTAAAAATGTGGAACAATTTTGGTCTACATGCCATAAAGTTACGGCTACAAGAAGAATTTGTGCAGCAAACCATTCACAACACAGTGAAACATTTTTTAATAAAACCTAGGCTATCTTTTGTAAAGTTATTATGACGTAGTAGTTACAATAAAATGTTTTAAATACTGAACAATATAATAGACCTAGTTGTATTTTGAATTCAGTCACCCGGTCACTATGTATACCAAAGGTTCGAGTTCAAACTAACTGAAGCCGCTTTTACTTGTGACTCGTACCAGTCCAGTCCTAATGTTTTACACGAGTGAAACCAAGCTATGCGTAGCCTACATATCAGGCTTGGCTGATGGCGGTCCCCGCTTGGGTAGGCCACGGTAACTCGGATTGAAGTGAGAAATTTAAGTTCAAAATTGGCTCTATAAACCGGCTTCGTTCAGTTCGAATAAAATCCCTTGGTAACGGTGGTGTGAGTCAAGGAGATGGGATATCGGTAACGGGCTTAGGACTGCCATTCAATATCGATATTATTTAGTCATAGGCCTACGTTGCATACCGTTTTGCTTGCAGAATTAATTCGTGACTTGTAGGCCTACGCTACATTATTTTATTTCAAAAGGACAGAAAATTTGATTTTCTTTACAAAATTGTGGTGTCTAGGCATATAGGCCAAACTAAAAGGCAACAAATAATTTTGATTTTCAAATAAAAGAATATAAAAGTTGGCCTAGGCCTTATCTGCAACGAAAGGGCAATCGATATTGAATGGCATCCATACAGTTTATTTTCATAGATCACCCAAAATAAAACAAATGGTTCTTGAAAAGTCAAATGTTTATTCAAAGTAAGCAATAATGTGCTGTATGAGTAGGTAAAATTCTTACAATTTAACGACCGATACACGTTGAAAGTTCTTTTTGCAAATACCATTCACAGTATTCACTTCAAAAAATTAAAACATGTTTTAAGGCATGCATAACTGATAGGCCTACCGCCTACCTAGAGCATAATCTAGGTATTATTTAATGTAGGCCTGACTTGTGAATGTATAATATGCCTAGCCAGCCCTACTTAGTTCTCTGAAGGTCATGACATGAAGTAGGCCCTACTTCAATATTTTCGTTAATGTATTTCCTTGTTGCTGAATTTATCTAGGCCTAGGCCTACTTAAATAAGTTAGCTTACATATTGCCAAATGTTAGCTTGCAAAGACCTACCCATGGCAATACTTAATCGGCCTTGGATAATCGGTACGGTCAGCTGGAAAAATAGTGCAAAATTAATCGTACGGTCAGTGCTTTGATTGGCTGTTTTGGCCCGCCGTTACAATATTGTTTAGATATTCGTACAGTCAGGACTGATACGATCACCCATAATCTAAAAAAACAATAGGCCTATTTATGCGATTGGGATTTTCGCCAGCCGTGTGATTAGGTTAAATTAATTGATCTTATGGTCAGACACCTGTAGTAAAGTTTCAAGAACGACGTTGTTGTTGAACTATAAAATATTATGATTACAGTATAGGGCCTAGCCGACGGTAGCGCATATTTCGCTGAATTCGAGATGGCAGGTCTGACCGTACGATTAGTGCAATATTATTTGTACGGCTGACAGTACGAATATCCACTTCGTAGGCCACTTAATCATTTGTCAGTAGGCCTAGGCCTGCTAACAATAACGTGAGAAAAGGACTTTACTTTGAAACTATAAAGCTATAGGCCTAGGCCTAGGTAGGCTCATAGTTCTAGCCTAGGCTTAGCCCTACCCGAGAAGTAGGCTATAGGCCTAGGGCTCAAGACCTATGGATTGCAGTGTCTGGGGTTGGGTTGTTTTGGATTGTTCAGCAATGTGGTTTGGTGATGATAGGCCTAGCACTAGGGGCTTACACTATGCAATGATTTTCAAGCCTCTAACCCTCGGCTAGGGGTCTACACTATGCAATGATTTTCAAGCCTCTAGGCCTCGTCTAGGGCCTAGGCCTACTTCCTTTATAAGAGAAGAACCAACCATAGAACTATGGAAGTATCAACCAATGTTGAAATGAAAGTTGAGCATGGTTTCGGAAACAGCAACAACTTGACATTTTCCTGTATGAAAATTTGTGTTATTATTGGTACACAAACCATGTGAACAATAATAGCGATTATGCCCACCCGTTTTGGGCCTTCCTCGAACAGGTATTCCACTCATTTTGGCACATCCATAGTTACAATTTATTAGAGATAACTAAACATTTATACTCGACAGCTCGCACTCAAACAGCCTAAATGGAAAAGTAAACAACTAAAATGGCGGCTTGGACCGTAATGCAATGCGCGGCGCACAGCGCTTAACTTGTACACCGCCCACTGCAGGAGCTAGACCTCCAGTACGCCAGTACTATTATAACTCCATGGTTACGTGATCTGTAAGTATTCGAACACGGAAGGGATGCATAGAATCAGGTTTCCGTAAGCGCCCCTGTTAATTAACAAACCCAACCCCCAAAATCAATAAACCGGGAGGGGGTAGCAAAGCGCTAGAGCTAAACGCTCAGTTTCCTATCCTTCACTCCGAACGCTAGCGTGCCGATTAAAAGCCATCATAAAGGGGAAAAAATCATTTCTCTGCCACATAGATACTTCAGCTAGTTGGCTATAATCAAGGTCCTCTAGATCTCCGCCACCTGGCGGAGGCTCGTCTAACTCGCTCGTGTGGCCACTAGGTTGTTAGACGATCCTCCGCTAGGCGGAGATCCAGCAGACCTTGGCTATAATCTGCCGATTTTTAGTGGCTGTGGAGTTGTGTTTGTTGAGTCTAGCATATTAATTGAATGTTATTGGGGGTAGTTGATATGTGTAAACACGGGTGCGAATAGGGATGTTAACTGCTGGCAAAAGAACGAAATACATTTGAGATTTCATAATTTCACTTTATAGTGACTTAATCTATTGAATACTCTTCATGATAAAAATAATATATTAAATCATAGATTGAAAGCTACGCCCTAGTCGGTTGTCGTCGTTTTCAGAATCGCCGACGGAAGGCGTCACTTGCCCTCCTATGATAACTTGGCCTTGGGCCGAATTGGCTAACCTTTGCGCTCTCTGTCTAACGCGGCGCGCGCACCATGCTAACCAGTCTCAGTAAGCGCGCGCATCACATAATGTCTGCCGCGCGGTTCAAAGAAATAGTTAACCTTATAATAATATAATGCGAATAGACATATAGCGGACGTGAAAATATATTCCAAACCTTTATCGTTTCTATTTAAAATATAAAGGACTATTTATCATCCATAAACAAAAAAACTCAACACCTTTAACGTTTCTATTTAAAATATAATGGATTTTCACCCGCAAAAGAGTTTTATTAATTGTTATTGAATTTATAATAATTGTTATTAAGAAAAACATAAAGAATAGAATGTAAAAAAAAAACACCTTGACGGAGGCTTGAACCCGCTACTTCTCGATTAGAAGTCGAACCCGCTACCACCCTGCCACACAGCGCTGTGTTGATCGTACGCCTACCAACGTGTTGGGTGGTAACGACGGTGGCCGGCTGCCGCGGAAAGGTTAGCCAATTCGGCTAAACGATTCAATCCCCAAGGTCTGCTGGATCTCCGCCTAGCGGAGGATCGTCTAACTCTCTAACCTAGTGGCCACACGAGCGAGTTAGACGAGCCTCCGCCAGGTGGCGGAGATGTAGTAGACCTTGCCTATGACTGCCGTCTATCCGGAGAAAAAAAGTCCGATGGAGCGCTAGTGAGCAATCAGCTGTTTAGCAAGATGGCCGGGTAAAAGGGGATAGCTGCCGTCCACAACGCTTGGCTAACATTGCATGGACCCAATCTTGAAACCTACTTTTTCTGTTGAAAACGTCCAGTTACATAATAGAAAATGATTCAGAACTATAGGTTGATACCTTATGGTATAGTTAAAGTTTTAAACATAATGAAAATCTGTAAAGAATAAGTGATTTTATATAGGGTACGTTTTCTCACGTACTGCATTTCAAATTACTAGCGCCTATGATTTGTTCGCCCTAAAACAAAGAGCATCAAATACTAATCCCAGAGTATAAAATATCCTTGTAGTATAATATGCAAAAGCAAAGCGTGGACTAGTAATTTGACGAAATGTTAATGGCCTAGAGCTGTGATAAACTGAGAGAACAGCGCGGAAAATTGACGGCCGCCTAGCTTGGCCTAGGCCTACTGCTTGCCAGTTTCAACCATCCCTAGGTGTCAAATGACTCGGCTAGAAGAAAACTAATATTTTTTGTTACTAAAATATAAATTTAGAAAATAATTAACCAGTCTGTATCCCAAAACTATCAATTTATTTCAATAAATTGGATAGGCTCGTCAGCTGTGTTGTCTAAAGGCGTCTCGCATTTACAGCCAAGTCGCCTAGCCTAGGGCCTAGCAGACTGCAGACGTGCAAAACTCTGGCTTAAATAATAATATTCTGGCCAGACTTAATTTCGTATGTAGGCCATCACACCCTTTCGAGCTTCTTATATTATTATTTAATGAAGAGCCTACACGAAATAATAAACATGTAGGCCCTAGGCCTACTTTGACAACCGCACCAAAGCAAAATCTAGGCCTAAAAATCTCGCGTTGAACGGAGCTGACAAAGGCATTTAAGGCGTATTCCACCGCGTTTTTTCTATTTTCCAAAATATGCTACTAAGTTAAAAATATAGTGAATGGCTTTGAAACATGGCTATTTTAGAAAATCAAAAATATTTTTTCCAAAATTTTCTGATCCGGTACACGGCCAATATAAGCCACCTCAAAATAATTTCAAACTTCAATTCGCCAGGGCACACCATTCAACGTACGGTGTGTTGCTTTTGTGACATTAATTTTTAACTGTTTTCTATGGACTGACTGAGAGAAAACAGATTTATTTTAACAATTGTCTTTCCAGCGAATTTTTTCGTTTGGCGGTATTTTTTACCGATTTGTACCGCCAAACGAAAAAATTCGCAGGAAAGACAATTGTTAAAATAAATCTGTTTTCTCTCAGTCAGTCCAAAGAAAAACAGTTGAAAATTAATGTCACAAAAGCACAACACCCTACGTTGAATGGTGTGCCCTGGCGAATTGAAGTTTGAAATTATTTTGAGGTGGCTATATTGGCCGTGTACCGGATCAGAAAAATTTGGAAAAAAATATTTTTGATTTTCTAAAATAGCCATGTTTCAAAGCCATTCTTTATATTTTGACTTAGTAGCATATTTTTGGAAAATAGAAAAACGCGGTGGAATAGCCTTAAATGTGCAAAAACGAAGGGCGATATGAGGTTGAATCCATTTTTCAAACATCTGGTGTAATCTGCTTAAATATAAACACAGACATTAATCGGTAGTGTAATCGGCTAGATAAAATAATGTCTCAAATATATGTTTCATTCAAGAACCTGTCAACATTCACTGCCGAGACCAAAGAGACCCAAAAGTCAAGTTTAGATAATACCTTTCAGGTAGTTTTGTATGAGTAAATGGTTGAAATGGATGGAAATCTATTTGGTTACTGTATTTTATTGCTTCCTAAATTGCAATTTTGGTGAATTAAATATACAATCATAATATTTCTTAGTATTTTCGTAGACTGACGCGATTCACCATGCGTTTTCCTATCAGGTGGGCGTACCTATCCCCGATTCTCTAGTTCCTCACTCGCGCGCCAGAGAGCCATACTGTTCCTTGTTTCCTCGGATAGCGTGGGAAATATAAACGAAGTAGTGAAGGAAAACGTCTGTCTCCTGGAGGACCATTTTCCCCTGATTGGTTACAAGTAAATCTTGCAGCGACCAATGAAACAGCTCGATTGGAAGCGCGCGGTGATTTGAATTGAAATCAATAAGATTTTCCAAGTATAGAAATTCGTCAAGCGCCGTAAGAACTGTCGAAGCTTAAAGCCTAAAAATACATTATAAACAAAATTGAAACGTAGTATCATCTTCGTGTTCTGTGGTGATTTCTGTTTTCAAGGATATTACAAAAGTATTAATATTCTCGAAGAAAACGAAACAATTCACAAGATGCATTTTTAAATATTCATGTAATTAGACGAGGGACCGAAGCGACTAAGTCTATAACGTAACTCGAACGGCACTATAGATCTGTGTTTTTTTTTGTGAATGTGAGTGACTTGGTTGCAGAACGGCTAAACAGAATGAGCTGAAATTTTAAACAGACATCCGGTTTAAGTATTTGGCGTGCAGTTAACATTTTGAGCAAAATCCGTTACGATTCAAACTCACAATAAATAATAAATTGAGTCTGAGAATGTCACATACAATATAACGACAATGTTTTTTGTTTATAAAAAAAACCGTTTTTAATTTTAACATATCATGTTTGCATGCAGTGACCAAGGTGTATCGAATGTTGCACGCTCAAGGTTACCTTAAATTCCGCTCGGAGATTGAGTAAACTTTGCAATCATTACTCGTATTTCGTACTGGCTATGTTGTCCATAGTATTGTGTGCATTATTGCAACCAACCATTGATCGATATTTTTAATAGGAAATATAGTAATCAGTAGTATGGACAGTGCGAACACCCGCAGATCAACGCCAGAATCAATCAAGACCGATTCAGAACAACTTTGAATTGATTAGTGCCTCGTTGCTAGGACGGCTCCAATGTTACCATTACCGCATATTGTCTTAAATTGTCTTTAAATGTCTTAAAATGTCTTAAATTAAATTGTAACACCTCGAATCTGCTCTTTTCGATAATTAGAGACATTTTAACAAGCTTGAAAATGTTGCATAGCAATTCTACAGCAAATACAGATATGAGCGATATTTCATTTGTTTTGTTTCGTTTATAACATTATACCACGGAATTACATTACAATGCCATACCATATAGGTAGCAGGTTTATTTGGTTGTGAGAAAAAAACATGATCTGAGAAAAATAGCTGTTTTGTTTTTGCTTTATGTTTTTTTGTTTTTGTTTGATCGCTCTCTTCCGGACAAACGGCTACTCCGATCATGATGAAATTTCCAGGATACCTTCAAAATTAATGAACTTTGATTTGCGTCGTTTTTTTTAGCTCGATCACAGAAACATGCATGAGAATCATGGAAACCGCACTATTACGATTTAAAGTACGAATCTAGGGAGGTAGGCCATTCACGATCATTAGAAATACGTAAAAATTGGTTTTTTTAAATATATATCTGATACATTTTATCCTACATAAAATCAATCACACCTACGGGAGTATTTCCCGACCAATGAAATTTAGGAATAGTATTTATAATTTCAAAATTTGTTTATGAACATTTTATGTTAATTTTAACTTTATGACCTAATTTTAAAAAATAAAATACGAGAAAATCTCATTCACTTGTTTTTTTAAGGTGGTCAAAAAATAGATGCTACAAAGTACTATAAAATGATCCATAACACGACCATACGAAACGTTCCCGAAACGGCGTAGTGTTGTTTAATGCCTTGCTGTGCACCACACAAGCTACCTATCGACGTCTCTTATCGGGCGTTACGTAGGTGTTTACTGTTTTGTAACGTGTAAAACTCGTGCAAATATTGTCTCGCTCTTTGGTCGTGAGTCGTGGAGTCTTACCGAGACGCACGAGGCTTTGCCCGAGTGAAACTGTTGTAGAACAATTACTTCACACATGGCAGAGAAACTGATCACAACTTTGGTTTTGTATTGTTAAAACTCCAAGTGTGAACAATTGCGTAATTAATTCTCTGTGTGTGTTGACCATAGTCGACCCTGCTATCACTTCCTTCTAACCCTCCCCCTGGTCTAGATAACCTCGCTTCATGCAGGCTCGAATCCCGACTTTTCTGAATGGACGGCGCTAGCTTAACTATTAGCTCACCAAAATAAAGTACGCATAAAACAGTAGGCCTACTTGAGTAAGATCATTAGTCTTATATAAGTCTTAATCTTATAGTCCAACTGAGGGAGCAAATGAGTGTTTTTTGGATGAGCGAAGCGAAGACTTCAATTTCACTGACCTCCCAAAAAATTTAGCTCGGGTATTTCTTTGTTTTGTTTTTATTTTTTTTTGTCTGTTCGCGCTCTACCGGGAAAACGGCTTATGCGATCTTGATGAAAATTGGAGGGGACCTTCGTTTTCTCTGAACTTAGACGTGCCACGTTTTTGGGTATAATCGAAGAAATATTTCTCATGAATATCGTACTTTCACGATTTGTTTCGACTTTTAGTGCGATATTTTCGTGACATTTGGGCCGATTCTGACCAAACGAGTGGGGCTACAACGTTCATATTTTCCATTGACATTAATGTAATGGTGATGTATTGCTTTCTGAAAAAAAAGGTGAAAAAGTTAGCCAGAATCCATAGAATAAAGGTTTTAATATGAGTTTTTTTTAGGTTTATAATAACTATTAACAAGTAACAATAGAAACTTGACAACAATCACCTACAATGCATTCAAAAAGCAGTTGCAAAGGAAAAGTGGTCCTACGCAAACTAAAAACTTACAAAAAAGATTTGGGTGCTAAATTGTGCAAAATGTGGAAGATTTTTATAGCTGATGTAGCCTATTGATTATCTTACACTAATCTTTGACTATGTCACTTTCATTTCTTGAGTTCTGCGATTTTTTTTCTGATGACAGTACAAATATCATCACCGTACCGGTAAATGCTAACATTGTAGAATGCAAGGTATGAAACATACACATTTCAAAATAGATACCAAGGTGAGTGTGAAAATGTCAGCCATCCAAATCGTATACTTTTTTCACAACTTAGCAGCCGTTCTTTAAAGTAGCAATAATGCTAATTCTTCTAACTTTACGAAGAGTGGTTGGTGATGATATGATAAAGTGCAATATCAAAATTCCGTGTTTGATGAGGGATTGTAACCCACGTCTTGAGGCCGGCAAGGCGTATATATCCCTAGGAGGTTGAGACCTGCACCCCAACCGCATGAGGCCGAGCCACCCCAATCTCACCACTGGCATTTAGCTCCGATGTGTTACTTATTTCGATTTAATTCAGCGATTTTAGTTTTGAACCCAATTCATTGGAAATAAATCCAGATATAATAAAATCCATCTGAACCGAGCATCGAACCCGGGTCTTCCGATTGACACTGTTCTATCTCCCCTCTAGGGTGAAGGAATGTGTAGAGACAATGCCTGGCATAATCGCGTTCTGTAGTTACGTGTCGCAAGTGAAAGGTGGTACTTGCTTCGTGCTAAGTACAGGATCTCGTACTGTATTACGTGATAACGCCGGCATGTGAACCGAGACATGCTAGCGCTGCACTTACTCGGTGCACGGTGCGGGAACTATCTGACCTGGGCGGTGTAAAGTTTTTTTGCAATTATTATTTTTTTTTATTATTATTATTATTATTATTATTATTATTATTATTATTATTATTATTATTATTATTATTATTATTATTATTATGTTGTTGTAAATTCGTTTTGGAATTTTATTTGAATTTAATTATGTATAGTTTAGTGAAATTAATTTACTGTATCAATGTATATCGATGTAGGCCTTTCATTGTCTATGAGCATCCCTCAACTTAAGTTTTAAAGTGAAAAGCCTTGTGAAACAGATGGAATTTCGAGCCACTCTTCCTTGTTCTTCCTCAAGCATAGGGATACTGACGACGTTCAAGCATCTGCTTGAGAAAGAGACACAAATTGTGTCTCGAAATGTCGTAATTTTGAGTGTATATCTGACCCTGGTCATCTGTTTTACTTTTTTTTTACTTATTACATTCCGGGTCAATAAGCTTTTCTTACATTTTAAAGTTTATACTTACTTCTTAGGTAGTGTTTGTACTGTTACGATGTTATTTTTGTCATCTGCTAAGCCCACTAGAAACACCTGAACTCTGATATTATATTCATTATATTCATAAATGTATGAATGGGCTTTCCTTTCGTTATTCGATTCAAGTGTGGTTAATGTACACCCTTTATATGAGGTAAAAGCGAATTTAAACTCTCGATAAATTTCCGTGTTCCCCGAGGTCCTTCCGGGGTCCAGTTCCCCCCCCCCCCCCCCCCCCGGCCCCGGGATTGAGTGTATTGGAATGCACAAGAACAACAAGGCTTCCACTTGGTTATTGGCACGCTTATTCTTAGCTTTGGCTTGGCCAGTGAAAACAATTAGATGCTGAAAGACTCTGTGGAATTCAATCACTCATGACATAAGACTTGTCTTGTCTTATCACTGCACTAGTGCCAACCTCTCGGGCTATTTCCTGTAACGAGCTCCACGAGTCACCACTGGTGGACACCAAATGTAGTGATGGGACCTCGGGAATATTCCTGGGAAAATTCCCGACCTAAATTTAAATTCCCGTATATATTCCCGGATAGGCTAATGGTAGCTTAGGCCTAATCAATCACAAAATTGGATTCCACTTTTGGGCCCTAGGCGCTACCGCACTGCTAGGAAGGCCTAATCGTCTTAAATATTTAAAAAAAAAAAAAAAATGCTTTTTAAGGCTTTGTGGTCATTTTTTTACTTTGAACGAAAATTCACTAAAAATTCTCGCCTAATATTCCCGGGGAATGTTCCTCGAAAATAAGTTCCCGGAATTTACCCATCACTAACCAAATGTCACACTTTTATTTATTACCCGCAAAACTGAAAAAAAAAATCATTTTGGCTAACTGGTTATGAATTTAGAAAATAAAATAAAACATATTGGGTTCATCCTTTACCAAAAAAATAAAATTACAAAGTAGGTAATTTTCGAGCTAGGTCCCATTGTCAAAAACAAAAATCTCCCATGAGAAATAACAAGGGGACGATCTTTTGGCCCCATGACGTTGGAGGATTTTGGTCCAAGAAAATATTAGCCATCATTGAAGTACTCTAAGTACTATCTTTTCTGTAAATATTCGTCGTTTTGTTTCTGTAATTTGGAAAGTGGTTCGGTCAAAATTAGCTGATTACTAAGATGGAAAGTAATTTTGGAACGCTTATTTTTTCGTGTTTGAGAGTATATTAAATATATAATTTAATTTAATTAGTAAATTTATATGTTTTTGGTGACTTGTGATCAAGAGGGTTCCGCTGTCACGGCACCTACACCAATAATTTTATAACATACCGGTATTTTATTTGTGTGTGGCACAAATTTTGTGCCTAGTTTCAAGACACAAGATTCTAAATGCCCATATCTTAGATTGGTATGTATGATGCTCTACTATATATGTGAAACAAAAAATAAGCAGGTGATGCCGATTTAAGAAATTCACCCTAACGTAAATTTTCGTAAATTTCAGGAAACAAAAAAGGATTATGCTCTAGATTATGTAGTAAATATTAATTTTTGAGGGTAATTGCCCTTTTAACTTAGATTAAATGTATTGTTCTACTTCTATGTTCTTGTTTGCCGTCCGCGGGGGTCATACGACTAGCATATGGCTCTACGTGGACGTGTGTTCGAATCCCGCACAAGGCATGTTTTTTGTAATCGTCCTTCATCGTCATCATCACCTCCCATTGTCTCGGACGTTAAGCAACACAAATCGTCATCATCACCTCCCATTGTCTCGGACGTTAAGCAACACAAATCGTCATCATCAATTTAATTAGTAAATTTATATGTTTTTGGTGACTTGAGATCAAGAGGGTTCCGCTGTCAATTTTAAGGAGGTATTTTTTGTACCCGGCACCTACACCAATAATTTTATAACATACCAGTATTTTATTTATGTGTTCTTCGACAATATGTTGAATACATTTTTAGATACTACTCCTGTAACAACACAAATTAGCTGCAATATACAAATGTGCATGTGCATATATTTTGAATTAATTTTTTATACTTTGTAGGCCTACTTAATACATAAAATTCAAATTAATAAATAATAATACATTTTGTTAGTTGAACTGCTTGGTTTTTAAAAAACTTCACTTCACTTCATGCAAACTTTAAAAAAATATGTTTTCTGTTTATACAACATTTTTTTGCATGGTTCGTAATTACGCATCAGCTTAACGATAGCAGTAATATAAACTTTGTACTGTTTTTTTTTAGTAAATCTGCTTTTGGTAAAAATAATTGGTGAATATTGTAGTTTCCTAGAGTTTGTAACATTTGTTTTAAAGTGACCTCTTGAAATTATACGATTCTAAAGTTGATATATTTTGTTTGTTCCTAGGGGTAAGTTCGCCACCGTACGCAAGTGCACCCACCAACAGACCGGCGTCGAGTACGCCGCCAAGTTCATCCGCAAGCGACGTCGCGCGATGGACCAGCGACAGGACATCATCCACGAGGTGGCCGTGCTTCAGTTGGCGACCGACTGTCCGTTCATCGTGAGCCTGCACGAGGTGTTCGAGACGTCTGCAGAGGTCGCCCTGGTGCTGGAGCTGTAAGGACATTTACTTTATTATGTGGGGTGGGGTTGCCATCGATGATACTTTTGATACTATTAATTTTTATTAAATTATTGATACTGATAATCTAAATAAAAACTTTGCAAAACCCTAAAGAAGGAATAGGAGTAGGACACATGTTGACAGTTAGCAAATAGCTATTCGCTCGGCCGAGATGAATCCGATATATGACACTTTACATATTTGTGTGGCTCGTTGGTCTTGTTTGTGTGGCTCGTTGGTCTTGTGGTTAGCGTATCTGCTTCCAATGCAGAAGGTCCAGGGTTCGATACCCGCTAAAGTCTAAAGTTTTTTAACTTCTGATTTGGATAAGGTGACCAGACGTACCGGTTTGACCGGTACAGTACCCCTTTCAGAACACTTGTACCGGTGTCCCGAGAGACTCGTTAAAATGACGTTTTTGTACCGGTTTTCAATTTTGGATGGGAAATGTCCCGGTATTCTGTCAACTGTATCGTGGGGAAGGATAATGTTTTAATAAAAAAATGCACTCTGATAAATACTAACAGTAATAACATTGATATAGTTCTTCCGCTCACAAGAAGATAATTCATTTTCTTTGGGGGTGTACTTGTACTATTCAATGATTTTGGTGGAGGTGCCGGGTTGCGCTTGAGTGTGAAAACGTAAATATCGTTATCTATTCTTGGCGTTACCTTACCCCAGTAGCGTAGGTAGGCCTATGTAGTATGTAGTAAATATGCACTTACACTTATACAATTCGACAGTCACCTTGGTAAAACGAATATGTTTGCCTGTATGCTTCGTCATTACATAAAAAAATTAGGTTGAAATTTACTAAAATGGGCCACTTCACGTTCATTTTTTGAGTTTTTAGAACGCAGATAGTTGCAGTAAAACATCGTTTACAGAGTCCGAAAGCAGTTATAACATGACGAAATAACTGTAGTCTGGTGAAAATGTACAGGGCCTCTGGCGGTTGGGGCTTTGCCCCAGACCCCAGCTGCCGGCAGCATAATCTTCTGATGAATTTGCCCCCCTCCCCCCTACTTTCAAAACGTTCCTACGCGCCTGACCAACCCTGAATATCCATTATACTAACCTCATTCTTTTGATTTGATACACATTTGTGTTCTTTTGGGAAGTTCTGAACTTTTTTTGGCACAAATAATAACAATATGTCACTATAATGTCTGTATCAACATTTTCAAGTAATACCACTCACTACAGAAATATATGTCATAGCCTAGCCCTAATAACATCATTCATTAAAATGATCTAGAGAGAGATAACATTTAATAATAATAATAATAATAATAATAATAATAATAATATTAATTAGATGTTACTCTTTCACTTTTGGAGCCAACATATAGACGGTAAATAAAATAATATTGAACATTTAAAAAATATATATAGTCAAAGCACATCAAATTAAAAAAAAAAAACTAATTACTCGGACTTGACTCGAATTAAAAATTAAGGACTTGCACACTCCTAATTTTCTCAGTCATTATTTGCATTGATTTTGTTTATAGATAATGAAATATCATTATGTAAAAATCATGTAACTGAGGTACGTTTTTCATTGATTACATACCTACACTAATTATTTTGTTGTAAAGACAAAATGAATTAAAAGTTAAATCATCCATATATTATACAAATTCAATGCATTTTCCATTATCTTTATTATTGGTAAGGACTTAATTAGTATGATGCCCTCATCAATACATTACACGTATTATTTTCTGCCGAGTGTTTGTATTTTATTTTGTACTATCATTTTTAAACCACTCTAGTTAAAGATTTTATGACTACGAAAATGTACACATTAAAACCATTTTTAATTCATATTTTCAAGTCAGAAAGCTGTTTTCTGGGCATTTGACCAAATATACCTCGAAAAAAATGTGCCTCCTGCGGCTGGGGCTCTGCCACAGTCCTCAGATCCCGAAATGGTCTATGGAATACAAAGTACATATTCCCACACTTGAGTTGTCCCGGTTTGTAACTCTCAAAATATGGTCACCTTAGATTTGGATTTAAGTCCATCAGTTCTTGTCTTAGGAGTTTGTAAACGGTGACTTTGGAGCCGTCCTAGCAACGAAGCACATAATAAATTCAGAGTTGTTCTAAATCGGCCTTGTTGATTCTGGCGTTGATTCGCGGGTGTTCGCACTGTCCATACCACTGATTGCTATATTTCCTATTAAAAATATCGATCTTTGGTTGGTTATCGCTCCTCGTCGATTGCGTCGGGGCCTACAGGGTTGGCTTGGTCGCTTTGATTTAAAGTCCCCCACTGAAAATCAGTTATATAACTGAGTGGGTAGACTCTAAATAAAATTTATTATTTATTTATTTATTATATATAGTTGTTTATAAAGATAACATGGGCAGCCCTACAGTAATTGATTTTTAATATCTTATATGTATATATGCAAGGATCAATCCATTAAACGGTCAATTTTGAACCTGCATATCAATTTATTTATTTTTATGATTTTAAAATAATTTCTTGAAAAGTGTTATCGTAGAGCCCTATATTTCCACTTCTGTGAAAACTACCCAAAATTCCAAACAACTGTGGTGTCAGTCGACCGAGAGAACAGGACTTTGCTTAAAACGCACGTCCTATAATATCCTACTGTCACAATATAATACAGTGCAAAGTATCCCGTTCTGAAAATATCACAACTAAATTACCACTCAGCAAGGAATCAAATTAAATCGTTTATTCTTAGCTATAGAAGATATATAAATAAGTTAATAAGATTTTGAGGTAAATCCAGTGGTAAATTTGGGGGCGGACGCGCGTCCCCCACTTACTTTCCAAAATTTTATAATTGTAAAAGTCAATACAATACAATACTATGTTGTAACACACCATTACTATTTACAAAAATGCGATGTATGAGTTGTAAAAGTTTTTTCCATAATTTAAAGAAAACATTTTTAAACGTGTTGTAGGCGTTTAAAAGTTAGCAAATTTGATATTTTTGCCTTCGGCCATAATAACCATTGGCAGAACTGGAACTTTACTCCAGCACACCCAAATTAGTTTTGCAAGGCCAGCCCCCCACCTTTCTTTAGCCAACTGTCAATTCCTGGATAGGCTACTACTTGCGATGTCTGTTTCATTAATTACTAAATTAGGGCATAATAAGAATATAAACTCGCGATTTGTTCAGTTTAATTCATCCTATAAAAACAATAAACATCCCAAAATCGCAAATCAGCTATAAAGCACCAAACAAAAAAACGCCTAGCGAGGCTAAACACTCACCCCCTTCCCCCCACCCCTAAATAGGGATTGTGTTGTTACTTGTTCTGTTCCCCCCGCTAGAAAATACCCTGCGGGGCGCGCATGAACAAAACAAAAAGGGTTCTTCTGGCTTGTTGAAGTAGTTCTGAAATTTTTGAAGTGACAAGATATAGTAAACTGATAAGACGTATGTGGAACTTCACAATTTTATAAATTATTGACCAAAGCAAGCTATAAACTTGTGAAATCCACCATTTGGAATGTTAAAAAAAGTTAAGGGTATGCGGATGCGCACCACACCCACACTAGCTGGGCCGCATACCCCCAGAACCCCAATTGTACCAGGATACATACTTTTGCTGTTCAATTGATTAATCGAAAGTTCTAAATGTTTCTTAATAATATATACCCTGCTTCGAGCGTCTGCCCACTTATTATTTTAGAAATTGACCACTGAGTAAAACTGTATAGGTATTTAAAGTTATATTTTATTACCGACGTTGAGTGGCGGTGCTACGGGTGGGCCTGGGGGGGCACTTGCCACCCCAAAACATTGCTTGCCCCCCGTGTAAAATGCCTGCCGCACGCGTACGATAATATTTCTAGAATTACATCATCAAATCATAAATTTATTTTTGGTAATTTCTTTGGATAACGTCCATAAGTAAGTAAAACGTAATCCTCGAGTTGCCATTTTTCAGTTAAAACATGACAAAATAACTACTAGTATGGTAAAAAAAATCGCCTTCGACGAGAAGGGCCTCGGGCGGCTGGGACTTTACCCCAGACCCCAGCTACCCGCCACTACTTGCCCCCCCCCCCATTGTTTTTGTCTTGTGCCACCACTGCCGACGTTTCTCTAGGATTTCAACTAGAGAAGGTATGAAACAAAAACAAAATGGAATTAAAAAGAATACAACATTAGGCCTGAACAAAGCCATTTAGGAAAACAGATCCAGGTAACGTAGATGTATATTTATTTAATTAGACTGCCACAAAACTTAATACAGTATTAATTGAAATTTACAGAACTGGTTTGGTCAGTGTTTTCTATTTCAAATACCGGTCTCTAGTTGGCCATTGTTTGCTCGTCGGTGGCGTCGGAGCCGATAGGGTTGGCTTGATCATCTGTAAATTAAAGCCGCCCACAGAAAATCAGTTATGTTATTTAGTGCATGGGTAGACTCTAAATACAAATATCTTTATTGACAAACATCATGGGCAGAAATCATGATTTATTTTATTTAAATCAGATTTATTTGATTTAGGGCCCTAAATCATTTTTTTAAATTTAGATTTAAAAAAATGATTTTTTTCGATTTAAGTCGGATTTTTATTGATTTAAATCAACAATGTCAGTGTTTCAAAACTTGTGAATTTGGTGAATGGATAAAATACTTTCACAAGCTTTTCAGAAAATATAATTCAAAAATTATTTTTGAATGAAAACTTTGCTTAAATCAGTTAGAACTCCTGCGTTTGTTGCTCAAAATGAAAAAAAGTGCATTTTTTAAATCATGATTTTTATTAAATAAATCATTTGATTTAAATCAATGATTTAAATAAAAATTACTCTGATGATGTGCATCCGCATTGGGCAAGATAGGGTTAGTGTGAGTGTTAATGTTGATCTGCTTCTCTCCAGGGCTGCGGGCGGCGAGCTTCAGACGGTGCTTGACGTGCAAGAAGGACTGCAGGAACCCGACGCTGTGATAGTCATGAGGCAAATCATCGAGGGGTTGGGCTTCCTGCACGACCGGAACATTGCCCACCTTGATCTCAAGGTATTGAACTCAAGCTCAGCTCAGCTTCTTGTTGAATATTAATAATGTAATAATAAATCTCATTTTACTCTGACATTAAAGTAAGTTACTTGCCTAAAGGCTGGTTTAGTGTTGGGTGGGGAAAGATTGATAGGAGGCTAGGAGCCAACAGCTTGCCTTGAAAGAAAATTCATTATGAAAATTGTCGACCCAATGCTGCCCAATGCCCACCACCAATGCCCACCAATGCCAACCCAATGCAGAGTTGAATGTGGCAACAGATAATGATGATGATATATTTATGTGACCTTCAACTCTACACAGCCGCCAAACTCTTTCAAGGTAGCTGTTGACTCCTAGCCTCCTATCAATCTTTCCCCTCCCAACATCAAAATAATTTAGCTACAAATACTAACAGACAAATACATAACATGTATATAATACACACCTAGTAAAGTTAATACTTAAAATGTCATAACATTTTTAACCCATTGTAAAAAATAGTAATTCAATTTGATAAAAACCTAACTAAATTTATTCAATTGTAATAGTAATATGATTTTAAGTCCTTAAGATGTCAAAGATATCTCAAAATATAAAGAAGATTATACCTAAATATGTGTGATGTTAGTGGTAGAATACAGGAGAACACAAAACAAGATACCTACCTTGTAAAGCTAAAGAACGAGTGTTTTTTGTTTCAGCCCCAGAACCTTTTACTGACCGGAACCTACCCCGATAGTGACATCAAACTCTGTGACTTTGGGATCAGTCGAGTCATCCAGGGCGGAGTCGAAGTCCGGGAGATTCTGGGAACCCCGGATTACGTTGGTAAGAAAAACATTCACCTGGATAAAATACAGATTCAAACTGAGCAACGGTTATCTTCAACGCATTACAAACAACACAGTCCACAGCTCTGTGTATACAGAAAACGTGGTTGGCTTCAAAAACAAGATCTTCTTTCCGCTCTTGCTCCAGGATATTTTTAGATAAAGCGCATGCCAGGAAACAATTCTCATTTTGAGAGGATTTTTCATTAACGGTTCATTCATGGTCGCGTGGTTGGACAATCGAGATGAATGTTCAACCAGTTTAATAGTACCAGAGTTACATGTTGTGAATTGTACTCTTTCGGGTCGAGAGTTTAATAATTTTGTAAAAAAGGATTCAAAGATGCTACCTGATGCTAAATCGTTTATCAAATACATCTTTGATGTGTTGATGAATTTTCTTTATATCCCAACTTGAAATATGTATTTTTCGATTTGGTTAGCCAGTCCCGTAGGAGGAATTGTTACTTTTGAATACAATTCAGAAAGTAAAAATCTATCCCGACCGGGGTATGAACCCGGGTCTCCCACACAACCCCGGTCAGCTGAGAGCTAAAGACCAGTTGGTCAAAATGTATCGCCAACTTGTCTGTTCATCTATATTTATGTCTGTGCGACCTACCGCACCTAACGTTTTTTAAGGTAAGCATGTCGTTCTTCTGTACCTTTCCTCCCACGGAAACATGTTTATTCATGTTCCCACTTTAAGTACCATAGCCATTTAGGCCTCATCTATACCTATGCAAACTAAATCTACTTATCTATAAAGATAGGGAAGAATCTTCTTCTGATTTTTTTCTCAATTGTTGCAGCTCCTGAGATTCTGAGCTACGAGCCCATCAGTCTGGCCACAGATATCTGGTGAGTTTCCTGGGAGGAATAAAGTTTGCAGGCTGCACACATTGGGAATTCATCCCGTACTATAGTTTTCATTGAAAGTTTAAAACATATGTCCTACAAAATCGGCCTGAAACTTTGAAGTAAAGAGAGTATAGAAGGAATATAGGGCAAGGATAAAAAGTGTTCAATACAAGAATTTTTTGAAGACCAATTTTATTAATTGAAGGGAATGAGTGGAACCTGGTTCATACAAAAAAGCTGCATAGCTCTATTTGCACATAGTGACTGGTTTTGGTTTTTAACAATATAAATATAATAATTAATAATAATCATCATTATCCATTGCTGTTTCCTGCTTCTGGCAGGGTCAGCTTGGGTTTAGCAACCAAATTTTTCTACTTCTTTCTATTCTCCCTCAATCGTATCTCATCCACATCTTCCCAGCTCTCTCCTCTTGCCTCCAAGTCTCCTGCTATGGTGTCCTTACATCTCTTCTTTGGCCTACCCCATCTTCTTCTTCCTTAATAATAATAATATATTTATTACCGGTAATTCACATTTCCGCATACCCATGCATGACAAGGGTCAAGGCAATTTACGCTGTATTTAAGGTATGGAAATAAAACTATTGTATTGAGATAGTAAATACAAAGAAAAGAAGAAACAGTAAACAAACCAGAATGAATGGTACAACAGCACAGTTTAGACTAGATGAGAGCCATTACTTGCGAGCGAAGGAACTGAATAATGTAACATTGGAAGGCCAAGAAGAGGCAAAAGAATTTAACAACAAAAAACTCAAATTAGGGGATCTCAGTCTGCCTCAGATAATGAGGATACGCACATTCGTATTAAAACGTCAAGAGTTTTGAATAAAACGAACACAGTGAAATGTCTCGTAAAATATTTGACCTCTCTAATATTTCGGGAAAGCATCAAGGTTTTTTTAGCAAAGTTTTTGATGATAAATCGGTGAACATTTATTTTGTAAAATACTACAAAATGGCAATCCTTATTTAATTTTACTAAAATGTTTTTCCATCTTATCTAAACTAGTAGTAGTTTTTTTTACTACTACTAATTTTATTAAAATGTTTTTCCATCTTACCTAAACTAGTAGTATTCTAATGTTTTATGTGGCTATACAAATTTAGTTTAAATGTTCCTGTAATTCATCATTTACATTCAACGTGCAAGAAACACTCCACTTGTAGGTTTTTAGTGAAAGGAAAAATAGATGCTACAAAATGCTAAATTGTAAGAAATGAATGCTAAATATTCTAAATTAAAATGCTAAAAAAGTACTATCTATAATCACTTGTATGTTCCGTGGGAGTAAAATACAGGACATGTTAAGGCTTAAGCGTACAATGGGGGTTTACTCGACACTTAGGAATGTCGTTCTTTACTATGTACGTATATTGAAAATTATTTGTGAACAGCTTGGCATCTACTCCAGTTTTCAACGTGTCGAGTCAAGGGGTGGCTAGCCAGATATTTTCCTAAGCACACAGAGTTTATTTACATCGGCTTGCCAGGCCTGTCATCATGTCCTCTTCTCCTTCAAGTTCAAGTATTTTATTCATCCTCTGATTCATACTTTGTACAAATTTTCTTCCCACCAGCTCATGCAATTTCCTTCTGTCCTCCCCCAGTCTTCCTGCAGTTCTACGTCTTTCCAACACTCGTCTCTCTCTTCTTCAACATTTATTATTTGGTCCACCCACTTCTCTCTTGATCTACCAGATCTTCTAATGCTCATGTCTCCTCTTTCAAATTCTGCTCTTATACCTACCGGTACTTAGCTTGTCCATTCTTCTCGCATGTCCATACCATTATCAATCTTTTATTTATCTTTTTATTCTTTTATTTTGAACAAAAGCTTGTTAACTCTAACAATCTAATTTCTTCACTCCTGATTTTGTCAAACTTTAATACCCGATATGTCCTTGTAACGAATTTCATTTCTACAGCTTGTACCTTATTCAAGTCCCTCACTCCCAATGTCCAGGTCATTGCACCTTAAGTTAGAATTGGCAAATAGTACAACTTTTATAGCAACAGCTAACATTTGGTTGGAAAGTCTTGATCACATAGTAAGTTTATTACTTGCTGATAAAGGTTTTGGCCCTATGGCGACTCTTTTACTGATTTCACTTTCCTTGGTCCATCATTGCCTTGTTTGTTGTGACCACTGCCTCCTAGATGTTGCTTGTGGCTCCTCGTAGCCACGAGCAACATCTAGGAGGCAGTGGTTGTAACTCTTCCTAAACTTGCAAATTCGTCAACCCCTTGTCCCTTGGTGTTTGTTCAACATTTATCTTCTCTCTACATATTATGTATCCTCCTGGCTCCTTTCTTTCTTGACTCTTCCATTATTATTATTAGGACTGGTGATTATAATAGGGAACCTAAGTAGCGAGCGCGGGAGAAATTTGGGATCACACTTGATCACAAGGCATAGGAAAATAACCCGTCTTCGAACTTTGCGCTACCGTATCTCCCGACTGAGACCAAAATAAGACATTTCAAACACACGACGAGAACACTTCATGTTTTCACTACGTATAACAGCCGACAGATTTTCGACAACTTATACCAAATTTAAATGAGAGCGAGATTGGAGAAGGGTTGACAGGTTGGGAAAGCAAAGAGAACATAAATCCCAGCCTGAAGGGCTGGGGGCGACAAAACTTTTCACCTGCTGATGACAACTGCAGCTAATTTAAAGTTGTTACCTTGATCCACGACGCGTTTCGTCCTTCTGGGACTCATCAGGCAGATAGTGGCCACTATCAATCAGCTAACTACATGCAAACAAAACTCACAAGTCACAACATATAACCAAACCTGTGGTAGGGCCACGCAAGAAGCAAATTCTGCATGCATGTTGTCATCATCAGCAAGGTTACTTCAAACACCATTCATACTGAGCCACACCGTCAGCACAACCAGTAAGGGGGCTTCCCTTCCAACTCTAGTGCTCGGGAGACAAAACATCCATGACTCACCCTGGATTCGAACCAGGACCCTTGGCAACAAGAGAAAAGCTGCCCCTTCTGTTGCTTGGCCAGGGTGCCTCTACATTCATACTTAAAAAAAGGGGTTAGAGATAGGAATCGTGGAAAGTCACACAACAGCACAACCAGTGAGGGGGCTTCCCTCCTAGACTCTGGTGCTTGGGCGACAAAACAACCATGTCTTAACCTGGATTTGAACCAAGACCCGTGGCAACGAGAGAGACTGCCCTACTAATTGTGACTGGGATCAGAAAACTAAAGGAAAATACACTACAAGTTGCAAGCTCTTGGCTATGGCATAGGCACATGTGCTATACTAGCTCTTGGCTGCAGGTGAAGAGGTTGAAGGAAAAGAAAAGAAGGGTCGAACAGGTTCATCACCTGCTAGGGCCCCCCAGCAGGACAAAGAGTTAACCTTGTAAGGAACAAGGAAACACAACTTTAAACAACTTTAAATTAGCTGCAGTTGTCATCAGCAGGTGAAAAGTTTTGTCGCCCCCAGCCCTTCAGGCTGGGATTTATGTTCTCTTTGCTTTCCCAACCGTCAACCCTTCTCCAATCTAAGTAGCCGATAGGCATTTTTCACACTAGAAAGAATTAAATGAGAGCGAGTTTAAAAAGCAACTCGCTCTCATTTAAATTTGGTACATGTTGTTGAAAATCTGTCGACTGTTGTATGTAGTGAAAACATGAAGTGTTCTCGTCATGTGTTTGAAATGTCTTAATTTGGTTTCAGTCGGGAGATACGGCAGCGCAAAGCTCGAAGACGGGTTATTTTCCTATGCCTTGTGATCAAGTGTGATCTCAAATTTCTCCCGCGCTCGCTACTTAGGTTCCCTATTTGAACCAAAGTTACTGGTAGGGCTACCATTGATCTCAATTTTTTCCCCTGTGCGGAGAGGGGCTTCTTCAGCCATTCTTCTTTTTTGCTATCCAGTATTCTTTAATGCATTCATTATCAATTACAATTACCATCAATCAGGTTTGGGCTCATTTTTGACATCAGTAGTACAGTGTACCATGGCTAGAATGGGTGTTGACCCACGAGAGAAGTAACTGTGTGTTTCTTCCAGGTCGGTGGGAGTGCTAGCCTACGTCCTTCTCTCCGGCTTCTCTCCCTTCGGGGGCGACACGAAACAGGAGACCTTCCTCAACATCTCCCAGTGTTCCCTGACGTTCCCGCCCGAACTGTTCGAGGGTGTGTCGAACCAGGCCCGAGACTTCATCCGAGCCACGCTCCAGACGGAACCCAAGAAGCGGCTCACGTCGCGGCAATGTCTCCAACACCCCTGGCTCAACCCCAGCTCCGCCCTCATCACTCGCAGCATCGCGATCGAGAGCTGTCACAGTGTGCAGCGTGTCGCCGCGGAGGAAACCCACGGCTTGCCCACCATGGAGAACGGTGTCGCGTGCGCGGTGGTCAACGTCCAAGAAACCCCGTGTGTAGAAACTGTCCAAGTCGCAGACAGTGTCCACGTCTGCAAAGGTTCGGGCAATGGGGAATTACACAGCTGTAGAAAGAGCGATGATATAACTTTTAATTATTTACAAGGCATGGAAATGGTAGGCTTAAAAGAAGAAGTTAGTTATAGAAGCTGTGCTCAAGGTTATAATTTCAAGGAAGAGGTTTCAATCGAAGAGGTCGTGGTTCGGTCTAACGGCGTGGAAAAGAGCTCGGTCGGCGACAAGATTAATGGGCTGAAGATATCCACAGTTTCGCTGGAGTGCTCTGGAGTCTCGGAATACAAAGAGAGGCGGACCGTCGTGCAGATGTCTCCGGGTCCCGAGTCGGACGAAGACCTGCCGGTGCACAAGCGGCCGAAGAACTGCGAGGACGGCTGCAGCTTCCCGCAATGTTGCCACCTCCCTTTGAAGCCTGTTGAAAGCAACACAACTGTGACCGTGGACAGACCCGTCCTATGCTAGCATCAATTCCAAATAATATATCAAACAATCAAAACAAAGTTTAACAGAGTCATTAGCTTTTTTTACAGATAAACTGTCAAGGGTTATTTTGTTATCCACACATTTATTTTGTCATACCACCTTTGCTGAATTAAAGATCAACCAAAAATCTAGATCGGTGATGAGCTTCTTGTTAATCCCACGTTTATAAAAAGCATCGACCTAAACATATAATGCAAAGATAGCAAAATAATGTGACTGACATTTAACCATCTGGGCCTGCATGCGTGATTTAAAACAAGACTCAAGATTATTTATTTTCAATCACATTTCCCAAGGGGGTTTATTTTTATTATCTTGACAGTTCAGATGTTGCATTGAAGTAAGAATTGTATCAATCTTGAGAATATTTTGATAGTATTCTTTGAGTTTGGCTTTGTCAAGTTTGAACAGAGCCCTCGAAAGTGATGTTATTTATAGTAGATATTGCCAGGAATGAAATCTGTTTATTTGGTATATTGGGGTTACAAAAGCCTCTTATTGTTTTTGAGTCATTAGGTTATTAATGTCAACCAGATTCTTTTATGGAACTATCAACCGTACATAGCCACATTCAGCCACAAGTTAAACAAGGCTGCTGAGGATGTTTTGAAAGCAATTTCTAGAGGCAGTACATTTAATTAAAGAGTAGAGTTACAGTATGGGTAGAGGTAGTGAAAAATGGTGATAACAAAATTCGCGAATATTTTTGAATATCCATTTTTTTGCCTTTAATGTAATATGGTCTACGAATTACCTTTATTATTTAGAGATGGAAAAACCACATTTTTGAAAACGAGAATTTCACGAAATCTCGTGTATAGCGCGAAATAACAAACGAAACTGTATAAAACTGGTCAAAACGCGAATTAACTCGCGTAATTAAACATTTTAGTGGTCAAAATGTGGGGGGGTATGGTGGCGGTGTCGGTCCAGAATTTTCGCGAATTTTGGTGGAGGTGCCGGTCCAGACAAACATTACGCACGCGCGGTACAACAAGCGTACATCGTTTCGTGACGTCACGGGCTCCTCGGAAATAGACTGCCAAAATAATGGCGCGTATCACGGACTTTGCGGCAATAGTCCACCAAAATAATGACCTGCGTATAAATATTTATTTTTGTCTTGGGAGTCGATTCTGAATAGATTTTTGGGTCACAATGATCGATTCTAACTTATTGGAATCGATGTCATCCCTACTAAAGGGCTCCTTTAAAAAAATTGATTTTTTTGTTAGATGATTTTTTTTTTTTTTTTAGGTACGTTTTTGACAATTTAAATGAAATCGCGAAAAACGCGAAATTTGGGTTTATTAAAACGAAATTTGGGTTTTTATATCACCATTTCTCATTACCTCTAAGTAAGGGAACTAATCAAAGCTCGTTCAAAGTGACCTTAACGGTGCTGGCTCTATGGACAAGTCAATGGCTGCCAACCCAACTCTGGTGTTTAAAATATTTATCGATATTAGTTAGGATATAACAAACTATGAAGCCAGAATTAAGATAGTCCAGATTCTATCTACCCCGCTACGCTATAATTGCAAAAAAATATTATACTTATACTGTATACATAAAATCAAAAACGTTGTAAGATGGTTAGTATAGGCCTATGTTGTAATTTGTAAAGATACATATATTTTGTAATTTATTACCAAGTCTTGTAAGTTGTGAAGGTAAGGTTTAACTTGTACGTCATTGAAATTGACAACTAGTTATAATATGAAAGGTTCATCAACACATTTACATATTATTAAGTAGGTACTGTAGTTGGCCTATAAAAATTGCTTATTATTACCAATTTCATTTCTACTTTAATACCCCGTTTATATTACTAGCGTAGCGTATGACATGGGTTGGTGGGTTACCCGGGTAAAATTTTGCGTTGTTGAATTTTCAATGCAAAATTCAACCTGCCTTCTTACTCGCGTCAAATGCCCGAAGTTATATAAACGTAGTCTTACAGGCCTAGGCAAATTTATTTTGGCTTTCATAACTGATCTAGTTTTTCCTTGTTCAAATGATTATAGGTATGCACATATGCATTTGTGGCGATATAGGCGCGTTACCGTAACTGGATTTGCGGACGTAGAATTGAGGAATGCGCGGTCGTTTGATGCGCGCTTTGTCAACGGAACTCCATACCTTGGCAGTCTATTTCCCAATACCTGATTGTTGGTGTACAACTTAATGGTGTGCACAAGCCTTGGATTTGGTTGGTATTTCACATTTCTAAGCAGCCTTCTGCCAACAACTTAGTTCTGGAACAATCAGGCATTAGGAACTTGTCTGGGACCATCTTGAGTTCCATTGACAAAAGTGTGCATAAACTGACCACACATTCCTAAACTCTACGTCAGCAGAGTTACAGTAACGCGACTTAATCTTGCAACGCTTTTCAGTGACACTTTATTTTTAATGGTAATGTTGTGCGCTAATAGTTTGGATCAATAATAAACTATATTGATATCAAAATGTGCGCTAATAGTTTGGATCAATAATTGAATGATATGTCATAGTCCAGCACTAGTATTTACTGGTATCCTGTACCTGGATTTTATTAAGTGTTTTTGATTCAGTCATACTTGGGTAGGCCTATTGTTACGTAGGGTTATGCAAACCTTGATTTTTAATTTCAAACCTATCTCGAACCTTCAGAAAGGTTGTCCATCAAACTTCGAACTTATAACATTTTGAATCAAATCCGAAATGAACTAAAGTGATATCAAACAGTTATAGTGTGTAAAATACTGATGTAGGAGAATATTTTTTTTGTACCTGGAAATCGAGAAGCTCTTTTTGACTTTGTCAAATTATGGGTACCTTCACACCACTACAAATAAGTTTATTTTTAAATCCCGTACTTCCAACTTTTTTTCACTTGTACTTGGGTCAAAATTTTTTAAGTTTGAATTTCTAATGTTTGCACATCCTTGTGGTGTGACATAATTAGAAGTTGACTTGAGTGAGTTTTCTTTTTGAGAATAATGGATTGGATAACAGTATCGAGGTGGTGACCTTGAAGTGACCTCAAAGCGTGCTGTCCGTACGACGCGGTTTACAAGTAGTCCTCAGACTCCACCGTTCTATCGTTAGACCATGCTTTTCTTTTGGCTGATCCATAATCAAGATAGCATACTATTACCACTTACCAGTACTTCATTGTACAGCTTAGTTTTGAATAATAATACCTAATTTTCATTGGGGTTTGGTTAAGAGTCTTATTTTTCTCCTGTCACAACGATATATTATTAATTGTTGGTGGTTGTTGGTGGTTTTAATTCATCAATGAAATTCAAATCCTGCCTAGATTTTCTTATCCCACGATTCCATCCAAGACTACAAAGCCAACTACCGTAATTAATGCATATCTATCTACTTGCATCTGCAATTATACATGCACACAAATACATACATATCAGGTGTATTACCAGCTAGGAAGAAAAATGATTGAAGAATCAAGCTTTCGGCATAGGAAGAAAAAACAATTTCATAACGACAATTTCATAACGACTGCTTTGTATTAAAATATTTTTGAGCGGGTAA
The DNA here is from genome assembly GCA_024449915.1 of Sweltsa coloradensis. NCBI lineage: Eukaryota > Metazoa > Arthropoda > Insecta > Plecoptera > Chloroperlidae > Sweltsa > Sweltsa coloradensis. The sequence continues at coordinate 398,864 of JAMZAV010000405.1, read as the reverse complement.
CTGTGTGAAAGTTCTACATAACAATCAAACTTGTGAAAATATTACAGGGTTGCCAACTGATGTGAAGATGTTCATTAATCAAATAATTATATCCAAAAAAATTATTAAGTATTGAAAATAATGTGGGCTTCCATAATGAGCTACGTTTAAGAAACCTTTGTTCAGAATGAACCAGAAAATTATAAATGTGGATTTGGCATCTCAATGCCAATAACTAACTTCTTTATATTAAACTTAGTACAATCATTGATGACAACCAAGTTATTTTCATTGTAGATGTATGATAGAGATGCAGCAGACTCATATAATTGACTACTAGTACCGGTTACAGCTAAATAAATCAGATAAAATGTATTATAATAATTCATCAACTATGAAATAATGTTGTAATTATTGTTCAATTAACGTATTATGAACTATTTTGTCAGTTAAAATACTAGAAATGGTCACCCTAGATAAAAGTACAAATCAAATCTTGATGTTCACCATCTGCTCCGAAATAATTAAAAGGGGTGCATACATGAAATGTTCATAACTTTAGGTCTAGGGTTTATTTATATAATATGTGTAGCAGGTAATGTTTTTGCTCATATCTGGTGCAAGCAGATGTGATGTGTGCTCGTATTAAACTGTCATCTTCTTCCTTGGTGATATTTGGCTGAATGTGATGAAGTGAACATTATATTAGCCATTGTCAGTATTGCTAAATTAAGTCAACATATAACATTTAGTATCGGAGATGGCATCGGGTACTCTAATTACCCGATTCCGATAATTACCCAAACCTATGCTAAGGATTCGAATCTTGTTCGGATACGAGTTTTAGTTTTTACCAACTTAAACTACCCCAACACAGTCAAACACTGTCAAGTTATATGAATGAAAGAATCGTGGTGATCGAAACTACTTAAGGGGAAGGACTACCGCCAATATTAAAACCACGGGAAATATCCTTTTTTAGTAATAACTCGCATAACGCTACACAAAAACGAAAAAGTGGATAATAAGTCCCATATGGTTTAGTTAGAACTATATCTGGCATAAAACCTTTTACAAATATTGTAACCAGTAATGATTTTAATCAAGGTTTAAATTAAATTAATGTATACCGTAATTAAAAACGCTACTGATTACAATATTTGAATAATTTTTCATGCAGGGTGTAGTTCTAACAAAACTACATGAGCCCTATTAGCTTTTTTTCGATTTTACGTACTTGAGAGATATACTAACATAATGTTATTTCGCGTGGTTTCAATATTGGTAGTGATCCTTGCCCTTAACTCGTACTAGTTCTAATTATTTTGCTACTCAGTACTATGCAGTTTCCACGACCGCAACGTTTCCATTCTTTATATTTGCAGTGTTTTAGTTTGTTGACGTGCTAGAGACATCTTGGGGTTTTTGTTTACCTTTCAGTTCAAGATACTAACTTGTTTCATTATTGTAGTAGAGTGTTAAACGAATCCATATTTTTCTACCCGATGTCATCCCTAATTTGAATAGTAAATAAACTAGAACATATTCTAAGTTGTACAGTACTTAGTTATAATCTTCCTTTTAAGTTTCAAGAATATAATAATTGGCAGTATAAGTGTAACTCATATGCTACTCTATTGTTGATGTTAATATATGAACTAAATGTGTTCAAATGTATTTCTAAGCCCCGTTACAACAATGCACAATTGTAAATGTTGTAGGTGAAGTAGTGACAAATGTTATTTTTATTTATACATTGATATTCTGAAGGTGAAGAGTTTGTCGTTACATGCACATTCACCGACAATACGTTGCTGTGCGACATGTGTTCGGTATTGCATTGTGATACACTATCAGTGTAATGTGTGAAGCATGTATTCCGTTCCTAGGCAAGACAATTACCTAAATGCAAATCAATGATACACTTCAAACAATTAAACATTTCAGCTTTATCGAGCTACGCGCCTCCGTTAAACAATGCATAGTACAAAATGCAATGTGTTGAGACTTATTTGGTATGAAATACAAAATGACCTCTTGATTTTGTAGACCTGTTGCCTAAGAGAATCAAAACATTTTCCATGTCTGTGGCGGCTTTTTAACTTTTTATCAGGTGTGCAATAATTGATAGGTCGATTAGTCAATTACTACTATATTATTTACTAGTTCAAGAGGCAATTGGAGGCCCCGACAAATTCATTTTTAAGGTTGTTCGTTTCCGCATACCAAAAATAATTTTGTATTATGTTTAATTTTTTTATTTAATAATAATTGCATTCTAACTTGTTGGATGAGCGAAGCAAAGACTTCAATTTCACTGACCCCTCAAAAAATTTAGCTCCAATGTTTTTTTTGTTTTTTGTTTTTTGTTTTTTTTGTTTGTTTGTTTGTTTTTCTGTCTGATCGCACGATTCCGGGCAAACGGCATATGCGATCTTGATGAATATTGAAGGGGACCTTCGAAATCTCTGAACTTAGACCTGCCACGTTTTTGGGTACATTCGAAGAATTATTTCTCATGAATATCGTACTTTTACGATTTTTTTCAATTTGTAATGCGATATTTTCTTGATATTTGGTCCGCGGCCGGGCAAACGGCTACTCCGATCTTGATGAAACTTTGTGGAAACGTTTGAAATCACTAAAGTTAGATATGATATGATTTTGGAGGTAATCAAATAAATATTTCTAATGAATATTGTACAACTTGCGTGCAGCTTCGATATGACCTCGCCGCCCTGCACCTTTTGACTGCTACATGCACGCACACAGCAGTGAGCCTCGCCTTGCTGTCAGTCTGTTGCAGCTTAAAAGTGGTCCTACACAAACTAAATACTTACATAAAAGCTCATCCATCAACGCGGCGGGACTTAAGCGTTTTCCTTGTTAAACACAAAGACTCCAAATACTCTGCATCATAATTGTAATATAATCGATAAATTTGACAATGTCAACTGCACGGCAGAGGATTTTTTTCATTCATTAATTTTTTCATTTGCATTGATAACGATCAGTCGATGTTAAGATAAGTGTTTGTCTCATACTATTTCAATTTTTGTTTGTAAGGCTTTTTTCCTGACCTTGCACACCGTAAAAGCTGCCACTGCCTTTTGTTATATGTATATTTTTTGAAAATTAAATGCTTCACAATATTTCTTCCATCTGCAATATTCTTCATTTCATGATACATATATTCCAATTCTAAATATGTTTAAGGGAATACACTTCCTATATGAGAGATTGGTCTTCCGATACATGCGTTTTAAGCAACTCAGCGTAATATGGCAAGTTACCTACCTACAGTTTCTTTGCCAATCTTCTTTTCTCTACAAGTGTAAGCAAGAATGATGAATTGTAATAATGTTGATGAAGATGACTTAAATATAATGCCCAGTGGCTCCCACCTAAAGAGAATGTCACCCTACAACCAAAGTTACTTCCCTTGCTATTAATCATTGTCCCAGTGATATCCAGAATGTGAATTTTGCCTGGTGCACAATTATTATGACATGAAATGTACTGTTTGTATAGGTGTTTCATTTCAAGTGATTGATAGTAAACCATATTAATGACATTCTCTGTTAGTTTCTTATTATTAACTATCATTAGAGGTGCATGAAAATAGTGTTTTCATTTTGAATTTATAGTTGTTTCATTTTTTTTAATTGTAGCGTCTATTTTTGTGCCAATTTTCAAAAGCTTGTGTATTAACAGTTACTATTCTTGCACTTTTATTTTTAAATTTTGATTTTTTTATTAAAATAATTCAATTGAATTGAAATTACCTTACACAAAGTAAGGATGGTAAATTAAGAAACATACAAAGTCAAACCTTTGATTCAGTAAAAAATATAACACTTTCTAGCATTTCAAAAATATATTTGACTGAAGTAGAATCTATAACCCGAAACACTTTTGTCATGTACCTCTATCATCCTTCCTTCAAGACTTCAAATACATTGTATAGAGTTTGTCAAATAAGTAAGCGGAAGAATTCCGGCAGCGCCGGACAGTGGGCAGTCCCGGACACCCCTTACTTATAGTTATATAATGCCGAGAGCTGCTTCGTTCCTACATACTCGACACGGCTGGCTTCGCCACGTCCGATGGACGACGCATGTTTTGTGAACACATGTTACAACTTGTCCTGCGGTAAAGTTTGCTTGTGTAATAAATCTACCCCTTATATATTTCAACAAGGTATGAATATCTGTTAGTTAATGGTTGGTACTTGGTACATGTTTTGTGTTTTGTTATAATGTGTTTAGTCCAAGCAAACATTAATTTTATCATTACTATACGACAGTGTGGCTAAAAAATGGTGGCAAGTGGCCGTCGGATACTCCCGCACACAAGAACCCAAGATAATTAATATTTTTGTAATCACGTTTTTTGGGACCTTTGTATCCAAACCATGACAGTAAAATACACTAGCCTAATATTTTTTATACCGAAGCCATTCCTATTTTTCAATTTATTATTTTTTGTAGGTTTAAAACTTAAAATCGTAACAGATTTTGCTCATTTTGTTAAAGACCCTTTACACAAGCAATTAATTGCTAGCAATGATTGCTGAAAAGTTGAGCAGAGTCCTACTTTTGGCAATTATTGCTAGCAATTTTTCAGAAGGCGTGTAAATGCGTTATAGGAAATGTGTGTATCCAACTTGGAGTCAATTAATTGCTCGTGTCAAAGGGTCTTTTAGCAGTTCTCAGTTCCCTGGTCACGGATGTCTGTTTAAAATTTCAGCTCAATCTATTTTGTTGTTTGGCCGTATGGGACCGGACAAACAAACATTTAACAAACAGACAAATTAATCACGATGAAGTCCCGTTCGACTTGCGTTGCGTTGTAGACTACGTTCGCTGCGCTCACCCGTCTCGTAAAACAATGTTGATTTTATTTGTTTAGTATAACATTAATTTACACAAGTACAAACTAGAAACTTACTTTTGCAACGTAAGTAGGGAGGTTATTGTTTACATTAGAGACAACAGCCGACTAGAGAGGCAGTCCGCATCAAAAACATATTTAAGCTTTGCATGGCCCGCATACATACAACTCTACTATAGTTGTGGCCACAGCTTGGGCAACAAACAATTCTGAAAGTGGGTAATGGTTATCATAGCGAAGCGTCTACAGTATTTGGTATATTATAAAATTTCTGCAAACTGGCGGTTACTCACTTCATTTTCTTGATCAATGTCATACACTCTGCAGATGCCCAAGTCATTGCTAGACAAGTGAGCGAGCTATGTGTTGATTACCCGGGAACATTCCCTTCCCTTCCCCTACCTAAGGCTGGTTCTAGCCATGGGTCTTTTCTCCCTGGCTAGTATAGGCTAAAGTGGTGTATTATGGTCTTACAGTTGATGCGCTCATACCAACTATACTCGAAACCATATAATTTATTCTTTATATATCATCATCATCATCATCATCATCATCATTATCCATCGCCGTTTCCTGCTTCTGGCAGGTCAGCTTGGGTTTCGAGACCAAATTCTTCCACTTCTTCCTATCCTCCCACAATCGCGTCTCTGCTACATTCTTCCAGCTCTCTCCTCTAGTATGTAGGTCTCTTGCTATGGTCTCCTTCCATCTCTTCCGTGGTCTCCCCCGTCTTCTTCTTCCTTCGATTCTTTTCTCATACATTCTCCTGGGCATCCTCTCTTCCGTCATTCGTTTCATATGCCCAAACCATCTCAGACGTGTCCTTCCCATCCTGTCACCTAACTTCTCCACCCCAAGCATCTCTCTGATGTTTGTATTTCTAATTCTATCTCTTCTTGTCTTGCCCACTGTGCTCCTCAGGAATCTCATCTCCGCCGCCTGAATTTGGCTTTCTTCTCTGTCACCCATACCATAGTCCAGGTTTCTGCCGCATATGTGAGGATCGGTATGAAGTAGGTCTTGTATAGTGTCATCTTGCACATCAATGAACTCAAATTCAAATGTAGGTATGATAATTGATTAATTGAAGACACAAAATGTGACAAAATATTCAAATAGTTTATTAAATCGGTGCAATGAAATGAATTAACATTAGGCTAGTTAGGGCCTACGTTAATCAAAGAGAGATAAGGTAACAAAAAAATGACAGGAAAGAAAAGAATGAATGTAAAAATCATACTTTTACAATTTTCTCCCAATTATCATGACATTAAGCCCTCGACCTGGCAAACGGCTACTCAGAACGTTTGAAATTATTGAAGGCCTACTTAGATACGATATGATTTTGAGCACAAAGAATAATGAATGACATAAAAATGGTTGAAGGGCAATGAAATTTAAAACAACCCCCACACCTTTTCGCGGTTGGCACAGCAAACGAGGCGCGTGTCGGTTCTTGGTCTCTCTGAATCGCAGGATCGCAGTCATTCGCCTCGTTTTATTGAAGGCATTGTCTTTACACTAGGAAGCTTCGCGAACGCTTTTTTTAGTCGCGGTGACGGATGTAATTTTTGTAGGTTTTTTGTTTGCGTGGGATCTCTTTTTGTTTTTGCAGTGCTTTTTGAACGCCTTGTAGATGATTGTTGTCAAGTTTCTATTGTAATTTGTTAATTGTTATTATATACCTCAAAAAACTTATATTAAAACCTTTATTTATATAGATTCTGGCTAATTTTTTCAACTTTTTCTTTCAAAAAGCAATGTGAAATATGAACGTTCTAGCCCCACCCGTTTGGTCAGAATCGGCCCAAATGTCACAAAAATATCGCACTAAAATCGAAAAAAATCGTAAAAGTACGATATTCATGAGAAATATTTCTTCGATTGTACCCAAAAACGTAGCAAGTCTAAATTCAGAGATTTCGAAGGTCCCCTCCAATTTTCATCAAGATCGCATATGCCGTTTGCCCGGTAGAGAGCGAACAAACAGACAAAAAAACAAAACAAAAAACATTGGAGCTAAATTTTTTGAGGGGTCAGTGAAATTGAAGTCTTCGCTTCGCTCATCCAATAACATATTGCATACTTGAATGAAACAAGTTGACGACGCTTAAAACAGTAATTATTGGAATTGGAACAACGAGTCTGGAAAAAGCGTTTGCTTAAATTGGTCAATAGATGTTAGACCTCACTACGATGAAGACTCGTGTCCGGTGTTTTTTTCCTCAAAAGTTTAATTTTTCTCCGAAATAAGAAATATTTCTTTGATTGTTCTCAAAAGCTTGGCAGGTAAGTTCAGATCTTTAGAAGGTCCCCTCAATATTTTATCAAGATCGCATAATATGCCGTTCGCCCGTAGAGCGCGAATAAACAGACAAAAAACACTTGAGCTATTTTGTATGGTATGGTATTTGTTTGTTTATAGCACTGCCTCCTAGGTGTTCGTTCGTGGCTCCCAAGGTCTGCTGGATGTCCGCCTAGCGGAGGATCGTCTAAAGCTGCATTCACTACCTGGACGTCGGCGAGCGCTCGCTGCCGGAAGTGGTTGTCTCGACCAATCACGATGGAGCTACGCTTCGAAGCGCCGGCGCTCGACCGGATGTTAACGATATCAAGCGTGTTTGAATTATTTATTAATATATTTGCGTCTCAAAAATCGAATACATAATTTACCATACAGTTTAAAGCTGAAAATAATGTATTAATCCTTGCAACTCCCATTCATATTTTGACTATTTCTGGAGAGTGGGCGAATAGTTCATCAAGCGCCCGCCTCGGCACCGAGCACTCGGCGCTCGTCGACGTGTTGGTAGTGAGTCGCAAGCAACATCTAGGAGGCAGTGGTTTATAGATAGGTCTTAGACCATATAGAGGTAGACAGAGCGCGCGCTATACCTGCCGTTGCAGCGGTTGAAGCCGAGCTGAGAACAAAGAGAGTGAGAGAGAGGGAGCGATTCTCGGAAGCCGGTCTGGGCAAGAAGCGCGTAGTGCCATTTAAACATACAGTAATTTCGCGTACTAGAAGTAGTGAATCTCTTAATACTTTCGAGAATGTGATGTTTAAAAACAATGCATTATGCATATTTATTTGTTGGGACACCACGTCAAATAAGTTTATAATTTATTTTATCCTTATTCCGAAAGAAATTTAATTCTATGTGTTTGTCGGGAATATGCCACATTTAAACACCATCGAACCCCAACATCACAAAACCCCATGTCTACTACATGTTTTGATTTACGGGAAATATTATTGTTTTAAGGTTTTTAGATTGTATATTTACCCATACTAAAATAGGCATTTTACTATAGGGATTGTATTTTTTTATTGTACTATGGCATTGCTAGATCGTATTTGTAAATTGGATTGAACATTGTTTTATTATCATTTTTATGACATCTCAAACATGACAACCACTGCAATAGTGTGTGGTCACATTGGTTAATAAACATTTAACATTAATATTTTTCTGAAGAAGAAATCGAACAGGCCTACAAACAGGTAGTCTTAAAAATACAAAATCTATCGAAAACCCAAGATGACAATATGGAACCCTTTACAAATGGGGTGACGAAGAATGGTTGAATGAATCAAGCAATATTAGAATGGAATGTTAACACTTAATATATTCGGTAAAGATGCAATTGTAGGCCTATTATGCAAGTGATGTTGTTTGTTGAGGAAAATGATTGGGAGGGGAGTAGGGGTGCATCAGATGTTCCCATTTCCAAAATCACTCAGTTATAGTTTGGTTTTAGTAGGGCCTACAAATAATAGTTCTGTAAAGAACATGGCTCTGCACTTTTTGAAAAGATATTCAGTAAAAAGGTGCAAATTGTAGGCCTGCAAGTGAAGATGATTGTTAAGGAAAAGGTTTGGGGGGGGGGGGGAGGGCGGAGAGAGGATAGGTACTTTGGTTAGCCCCATTTCCAAAATCACTCTTGTTATTATTTGGATTTAGTAGAGCTTCAACAATAGCTCTGTATTCTGTAAAGAAAATGTGTCCGCACTTTTTGAAGGGATATTTGATAAAGGTGCACTTTCTTAAAAGGATTACATTAATGATTATTATGATTTATGAAAAAAGTTGTGGGGATGATGTATGAATAATTATTATAACACAACAAACTCGAATAGTATTTATCAAATTTTCAAAAAGGCCTGCTACAGACATGCACAATATAATTCCATATCACTTTATTGAGGCCTAAGAGCAACATTTTGGATTTAGGCATGTTAAAAGTTCACAACATAACAATGCAAATGGATATGGAATGATATTTTGCATGTACAATAGTAAGCTGTTAAAAATGATAAGACAACAATCACTGCATAAATATTACATTTTTTATTACTTCTTATTCACATCATTAATATATCAAATGTATGACGGGAAATATACCTTAGTCATAATGTAACATTTCTCACCTTAATTTGAATATTCCTCATAAACAGTAGGATGTTCTTAAATTACAAATACCCTACCAGCATGTAACCACCAATCTAATGCACCAAATCACCTTCAAGAGCCATTAAATACCAGTAAAGTAAGGCATAAGCTCATGACAGGTCATGTGCTCTCTCAGGACTATGTTGACTTGAAATGCACATTTGGTTGAAACAATAGGCTTTATTGAAATATAACATATACCAATTATCTAGGGCAATAGTGTACTACATTATAAAAAATGAATTGAGTAAAATTCTAACACGTGGAATGAAAATCCACATTGTTTTCCAGCTCTTGACGTACAGCCAAACGCAGCGCAAGAGTTCACCATCTTCAATGTTTTGCCCAGATCTAGTTCTTGGAACTGGCCGCGGTCGGCTTCACGAAAATTGCCGAGCTATCCGTCTACCCCCTATATGGTCTAAGGATAGGTCCATAGACATCCTATATAATTGGCTAGACCAGCAGTCGGTGGTCCACTTCCGGTACAATTAGAAGCCATCTTAAAATGACAGTTTACATGTTAATCAAATGGGAGCGATTTGTGGCCAAATAGTTCTCAAGATTGCCGCCAGGTTGACAGGTAAGCATACTAGCCTTTAACACCAAATGATTACTAAATTCCCTTATGCAATCACTTCGTATTGTTTCTTTTGTTTAATACCATGCTGCACAAGCTAAAACCATATCAAACAATCCAGTAAAATACTTTATTGCATTAAAAAAGCATAAATTAAAACACCAAATCGCCATCTTGAAATGGGCCGGTTGAGTCTTCAATTTGCTACGCTCGCGCCTGTGCGGAGGTATAGGAGACTGCTAATCTCATAGACATCCTATATAATTGGCTAGACCAGCAGTCGGTGGTCCACTTCCGGTACAATTAGAAGCCATCTTAAAATGACAGTTTACATGTTAATCAAATGGGAGCGATTTGTGGCCAAATAGTTCTCAAGATTGCCGCCAGGTCAAATGATTACTAAATTCCCTTATGCAATCACTTCGTATTGTTTCTTTTGTTTAATACCATGCTGCACAAGCTAAAACCATATCAAACAATCCAGTAAAATACTTTATTGCATTAAAAAAGCATAAATTAAAACACCAAATCGCCATCTTGAAATGGGCCGGTTGAGTCTTCAATTTGCTACGCTCGCGCCTGTGCGGAGGTATAGGAGACTGCTAATCTAGCCTACTATAGGGGTTTAATATCAATGGCTAATCTAGCCTACTATAGGGGTTTAACATCAATGGATAGGTCGCTTTGCTACGCAAAGCTTATGTACGTCATTGGATAGGTATTACCAATATTGTTTTACACATTTTGTCATTGGCCCCTAAGGAGTGCAGAAGCGCAATAATAATAATAAATTGTATTTAGAGTCTACCCACTCAGTTATATAGCTGATTTTTAGTGGGGGACAGTAAAATTGAAGGCTTTGCTGTGCTCATCCCATCTAAATATATTTGTTTATCACTATAGAACGCTTTTTCCATCTTATTTGGTTGATTATTTATGTTTAATGATTACTAAGTTTTTTTGTAAGCGTGAGATCTCATTATATTTTCAAGTTTCAGTGCCAAATTATTTTTGTTTATATGGTAATTAATTTTTATTAAGTAGTATTAATTGCTATTGTTGGTCCAAACTCAAAGACTTGCTTTTTGTATGCATTGTAGGTGGATTATAATCAAGTTTCTATAGTTAGCCAACTTGTCAATATAGGCCTACACCTGTAAAAGGCACTATTTTTCCATTGAATCATTATAAAGTGTACTTTCACACTTTGTTGGATGAGCGTAGCGAGCGAAGCGAAAACTTCAATTTCACTGACCCCTCAAAAAATTTAGCTCCAATGTTTTTTGTTTGTTTTTTTGTCTGTTTGTTCGCACGATTCCGGGCAAACGGCATAAGCGATCTTGATGAAAATTGAAGGGGACCTTCGAAATCTCTGAACTTAGACGTGCCACGTTTTTGGGTACAATCGAAGAAATATTTCTCATGAATATCGCACTTTTACGATTTTTTTTCGATTTTTAGTGCGATATTTTCGTGACATTTGGGCCGATTCTGACCAAACGGGTGGGGCTACAAAGTTCATATTTTACATGGACATTAAGGTTATGGGGATGTAGTACCTTGTGAAAAAAAAAGTTGAAAAAGTTAACCAGAATCCATAGAATAAACGTATTCTTACGATTTTTTTCGATTTTTAGTGCGATATTTTCGTGCCGTTTGGGCCGTCGGCTTCTGACCAAACGGGTGGGGCTACAACGTTCATATTTCACATGGACATTAAGGGGTTATGGTGATGTACTTTCTTTTGAAAGAAAAAGTTGAAGAAGTTAGCCATAGAAATAACGCTTAAATTAAAGTTTTTTACGGTAAATAACAACAATTGACAAGTAACAATAGAAACTTGACAACAATCACCTACAATGCGTAGGCAGCAAAGCAAAGCACTTGCAAAAGTAAAGATATCCCACGCAAACTAAAAACTTTAAAAAGCTCATCCATCAACGCGACAGGACTTAAGCGTTTTCCTAGTTATGCAAAAGGGAATAGGTTTGTCCCCCCTCCGGGATATGGCACTGCTATTGCTGTATTTGGTTACTGCAGGCGTCAGAGTTTGTTTGGAGTCAATTTTCTTCGTCGCTAAGGCCTAAGGGCAACGAGTTGCGTGACGGCATCACCAACAGCTTTGGGTTTAGAAACCCAAAGCCAATAGAGTCTATATTGATTTTGACGCTCATACGTCTCGGAGAGCCGGTAGAACGCGCTAGCTTGTCGTCGGCTTCGAGAGTCGGTAGAGAAGTCCTCTTCACAATTCACTTCCAGCGCCGAGAGATCGCACACCGTATCAGTAAGAAATCAATAAAAAACTTTCAACGTAAAGACAGCTTTACGTTTACTCTTCCCGCGCAAACCGCAAACAACATGTGACGTCACGAATGATTAGGTCACTGCCTTCTGATCAGTTAAATTCACTGTTTTTCTAAGGCTTTGGTGAATGCAACTTTTTAACATAACTACATACGGTAACGGTAGGCGGAGAGAAAGAATTCAAAGAAATCAAGTATTTTATTTTTTTATCAAGTGCGTAGAAAGAATTTTTCCTCCAATGCTATTTAGTGCTTAAAAACGGACAATCAAATATGGCATTTTTTAGGAAATGCCAACAATGGAAAAACCCAAATTCCGGGTAAATGCAAAAGCCGATTTTGAAGACCTGATTTTTTAAAATACTAATGGAAGCTTTCATGAACCCCGTACAAAAGTCCTTTTGTATTTAAATCGATTTCTTACGGATTTACCGGGCATTGTTTGATGCCGGGCGTGAAAATTAGGAAATTAGCTGGTACTCCAATAAGCAACATATAAACCACGATTTTGTGAGGTAACCGTTGTCCCTACTAAAACTATAGAAGACACATTTTTTGTAAGGAATTGAATGGGAAATATTTTTGCCATTGAGACTATTTGTCTATCTCCAACCAATTTGGAGATATTCGATAACCAACACTTTTTGGCCACCATTTTCCAATATGGTGGCCGAAGCTCCAGTCAGATTGTAGGGGAGTTTTAGTATTTTGATAAGTATTATATAAGGAAGGTCTCTGCAAAAATTCAGCGACATCGCAATTATTTCCTCCAAAAATTCTTATTTGACAGGATTACATCAGAATCGGGGAATTTAGGTACCTGACAACACATGCCAAATTTGGTTGGGGTACGAGCATTCCTTCTGGGTGAAAAAGTGTGTTGAAACACGCTCAAAATCACTTTAAGGATGTTAGTTACTACTACCTTTAGTACAATGCTCTAGATTATGTGGTAAAAATAATGTTTTGGGGCAATAGCTCCTTTAAGTTTGGCTCTATATTTTTGGTACGTCCGTATCCTTGCTTTTTCCTATAAAATATCCACAAACTAAAAAATGTTTATTTTTTTAATTTTTGAAAATATACATTTTAGGTTTCTAACATGCTTTCCTGTGGTGGCGTAGTTTTATGTAAGTCGTCTATTGTAAGATAAGACCTGGCACACTAACAATTAGCATAGGCCTACGTTTTTATTTATTCGTTTAACGTCCATCATATTCAGCTAAAAACTGAAACTGACATGAAACTTAATCTTGGCTACTTGTTTTCGGTACTTACCCTTGCTTCCTATACAATATATATAAATAAATAAATTTATACAAATAACTTAAATAAATAAATCCGTTTTTAGAGTCTATTCACTCAGTCACACAACTGATTTTCATTGGGGGACAGTAAGCCAAAGTGATCAAGCCAACCATGCAGGCCCCGACGCAATCGACGAGTGAACGATAACCAACCAAAGATCGATATTTTTAATTGGTATGGACAGTGCGAACACCCGCGGATCAACGCCAGATTTAAAAAGGTCGATTCATAACAACTTTAAATTTATTATGTGCCTCTTTGCTAGGACGGCTTCAAAGTCACCGTTTACAAATTCCTTCGACAAGAACTTTTTTTTTTTATTATTATTATTATTATTATAATATTACATGTATTTTTGTACGAAACAATTTGACATCGTTGTCCACAAAGCCACATATCGGCTTGTCTGTAGATTATGAATATATATTATATTGTACATGGATCAGACAGACTTAATTAAATTTTCATTTTATAACACAAATAATATTCATAGGCTAAATTAAAACTTAAATAAATGATTGTACAACAACGAGAAAACGACTTTACAATACTGAAATATATTAATTGAATTTGATATAACACAGTAGGCGTGAACATTCCTCCACGACAAAAAACCCGACTGTACAACAAAGAAACAGTTTTTAATACTAGGAAAGCGCTAAAAACCCACCACGTTGATGGATGAGCTTTCTTGTAAGTTTTTAGTTTGCGTGGGACCACTTTTCCTTTGCAAGTGCTTTGTGAATGCATTGTAGGTGATTGTTGTCAAGTTTCTATTGTTACTTGTTAATTGTTATTATAAACCTAAAAAAACTCATATTAAAACCTTTATTCTATGGATTCTGGCTAACTTTTTCATTTTTTTCTTTCAAAAAGCAATACATAACCATTACCTTAATGTATATGTAAAATATGAACGTTGTAGCCCCACCCGTTTGGTCAGAATCGGCCCAAATGTCACGAAAATATCGCACTAAAAATCGAAAAAAATCGTAAAAGTACGATATTCATGAGAAATATTTCTTCGATTGTACCCTTAAACGTAGCAAGTCTAAGTTCAGAGATTTCGAGGGTTATTTTCATCGTGATCGCATATGCCGTTTTCCCGGTAGAGAGCGAACAAACAGACAACAAAAAAAAACACCCGAGCTAATTTTTTTGGGGGGTCAGTGAAATTGAAGTCTTCGCTTCACTCGCTTCGCTCGCTACGCTCATCCAATGAACGTTGTAGCCCCACCCGTTTGGTCATAATCGGCCCAAATGGCACGAAAATATCGCACTAAAAATCGGAAAAAAATCATAAAAGTACGATATTCATGAGAAATATTTCTTCGATTGTACCCAAAAACAATACACCTCTTAAGTTCAGAGATTTCGAAGGTCCCCTCCAATTTTCATCAAGATTGGATATGCCGTTTGCCCGGTAGAGAGCGAACAAACAGAAGAAAAAAAAACACCCGAGCTAAATTTTTGGGGGGTCAGTGAAATTGAAGTCTTCGCTTCACTCATCCAATTAATCAAATTAAAATAAATTATATGTTAATCAATAGGCCTATCTATAGACTAACTGACTAACTGATGGACTTAAGTCCAATACAGAAGTTTAAAAACTTCGGACTCCCTGGACCTTCTGCATTGGAAGCAGGTAGGCTAACCACAAGACCAACGAGCCACACTTGCAATTAGTCTACTTGTTTTCGATAATTGAAGTGTCATATTTAGGGCGCTCCTGTGGTGGCGTACTTTGATGTAAATCATCTAACCTTGAAAGGTTGATTCATAAACAACTTATGCATTTCGATGAGCGTAGCGAGCGAAGCGAAGATTCCATTTCACTACACTGGAGAAAAAAATCCGGAATGTTTTATTTTCTTTCTTTCTTTTTTTTGTATTTTTGTGTGTTTGTTAACACGACAATACTCTATTTAAGATGAAATATTTTTTTGGCCTTCGAAATCTCTGAACTTAGAACTGCCACGTTTTTGAACGCAACCGAAAAATTATTTCTTATAAAAATCGCAATTTTACGTTTTTTTTTCGATTTTTAAAAATCTTCGACTGTAACACCTACATGCTTAATCCGATTGTAATGATTTTTACAAAGAACCTTTATTTTATGAATTAATTTATTTTGTAAAATTTGAGCGTAATCGAAAAATTTTTTCTCATGAAAATCACAGTTTTACGATTTTTTTTTTCGATATTTTAACTTTCTTTGGCATAAAACACCGACATGTTTTATCCCATTGTTATGATTTTTTACAGAACCTTAATATAATGAATCGATATATTCGTTTGGAATTTGAGCAGAATCTCGAAAAATTATTTCTCAAAAAATCGCAATTTTACGATTTTTTTTCTTCTGCTTATAACACCTACATGCTTTATTCGATTGTAATAATTTCTTTACAGAACCTTAATTTATTAATATATTTGTGTGAAATTTGAGCGTAATTGAATTATTATTTGTTATGAAAATTGCAATTTTACACTTTTTTTAGTGTTTAAACAATTACGCTCATCCAACAACGCGCCTGAAAAAGCGTTTGCGAAGCTTCCTAGAAATTTCACACGGATATATCAATTCATAAAATTAAGGTTCTGTAAAAATATCATTACAATCGAATAAAGCATGTAGATGTTATAAGTAGAAGAATTTTTTTTTAAATCGAAAAAATCGTAAAATTGCGATTTTTATGAGAAATAATTTTTCGATCAATTTTCCCCCCCCCCGTGCAGTTCTTCGTTTAGAGATTTCATAGACCTCCATAAAATTTCATCGCAATTGGAGTATTGGTTTAGCCGGAATCGTGTTCACAGACACACAAAAATACAAAAAAAAGAAAGAAGAAAAAAAAAACATTCCGGATTTTTTTCTCCAGTGTAGTGAAATGGAATCTTCGCTTCGCTCGCTACGCTCGCTACGCTCATCCAACAAATACACCGAATATGTCTAAATTTTGTCCAAAAATTTATTTTGGTTCAAATCCGCATTACAACGTATTTAAAGGTACTGAAAATTGAATAGCATAGAATAGATCTACCTGTCATTTAAAATCCAGAGCTCTATTAGTTTGGCACTCAGACCTTTTTCTGTGAGCAATGTTTTATTGTGCTCAATTGTGGCCGGGAAGCGCCCTCTAAATTATTGTCGCTGAGGCTGGCGCGGAGACAGCTTTCTGTTTTAGTTTTAGTTTGTTTTTTTTTTTTGTGCAAACTCCTAACATTACCGGTATCATATTTCACACGAACGTTGATTTGGAATCTATCTATGAGATCCAGTACGCTTATTCCTAAATAAATTAATTGATTTTGAAAAAACAAAATCTTGAAATCTCCGTAAATTATTCAATTTAGTAAACTTCGGAAATTTATTCCAAGTGTACAGATGGTTTTAACGAAAATTTGTATAGGTACCGGATATCAACGTTTAAATCAATATAAACGCGCAGGATTATTTGGTAAATAGTAAGATAAACGGTTTGATGAGAATTTCCTGAATTGAAATCCTTGTTTTAGATCCCACATTTTTTCACGTTTTGGACTCATGTCTCGCAATGGATCTTTAAGGCTAATTTTTGAGAACCAAGTGTGGATTTCAATAATATAGAAGTTCTTTATAAACATTCGTCCAAAATTAGGTAATAATTAACCTTGTTTACATGGAAGACTGGGTCCAGTACAGTTCTGAAATTTAAGTACGGTTCCAATGTCCTTGACGAGTTTACATGTCGAGTACCCAACTAGAACTGAACTGACATTCGGTCCAGCACCGACGCCATCTTACGGCGATTGCTCAAAACATCACTGTTACATAACCCTTCTTTCATGTCATTTTCGTAAATACGGGTAGTATTGAAGGCCAGACCTAGGCGTGTATGATCTACATTTGAAGTTGGAGCCCAACGAACAGAAGTTAAAAATAGATACAACATTTTAAAACTTATTTATTGACATTTACAATTAGGCTGCATGTTTTTCAGTTCGGTTCCCTCTCAGGAAGCTGTTTACATGTGAGTACTCAGTACGGTCTTCCAGTACGGTAGCTACTTTTCGTCGGACCGAACCCAACCGGTACGGTACGGTTTTTACGTGTTTACATGACGTACTGAGTACAAAAACCGTACTCAATACCGTACTCAGTCCTCAATGTAAACAAGGCTATTGATATAACAAACCGTTCAGCAGAAATCATCAACAAAATCAACAACTGAGTGAGCCCAGTTGGCGCATTTGAGTTGGTCTAAGCTCATCGTCTGTCCTACTCGGTTATAAAACTGATTTTGAACGGAATAAACTTCAGCTTGACTCCCTATTTCCGGTATTTAAATTAAAAAACATATAATAACTATGAAAAAAAAATTGTCTTCAAAATTATTGAAAAAAGCCATTGCGTTCCTGTGGTGGAGTAGTGTGAAGAACCCTGAACTCGGAAGCTCTTCTGAAGCGCGACGAGTGTGGACTATTTTTAACCGTTGTATAATTGGATGATAATTGATCTCATTTTCAGCTTTCAAGGAACTTCTCGTTGTCCCCGTGATAGAGACAGAAGCATATTTATAATGGCACATGATTACTTGCACTTTACCGTCAAACTCTTGAGATGCGAGCTATATTGGCAAGGTAAGTCCACTACTCTCACAAATCCATTCTTATTTGCAATGATGTTTTTTTTTTACAACGAAACTGTTAAATGACTATATTTTAAACGACACACCGATAAAGTCAGTGCATAGGCGCCAGCTCCGTGGGTGCAGGAGGGCCAAAGCACCTACGCACCCACACTAATCATCACAAATCATCATTACAAACGGTAGTTCTTGGGTTTAATGATAAAATATCAATAAGTAATAAAACAAAAAAAGCAATAATTATTATTAGTACAAATAAAATGAGTTTTTCGTAGATACAGATGGGAATCCAATCAGAGCAACTTCTTCAACTTCAAGTGAAGTGGCATCGTGACTGCCACACTGCACTGCAGTCAGCTGTCAATGCAGACAGTCTGTCGCGCCCACGCGAAGTTTGGGACAGGTTGTGATAGTTAGTTTACTTAGTTAGTTAAAAATAAAGACAAAAAATCAAACATGGTTTATTTGGTATTTACTAGGAAGCTTTGCAAACGCTTTTTTTAGTCGCGTTGATGGATGAGCTTTTTTAATAAGTTTTTAGTTTGCGTGGGATCTCTTTACTTTTGCAAGTCTATTTTGAACGCATTGTAGGTGATTGTTGTCAAGTTTCTATTGTTACTTGTTAATTGTTAATATAAACTTCAAAAAACTCATATTAAAATCTTTATTCTATGGATTCTGGCCAACTTTATCAACTCTTTCTTTCCAAAAGGTTCTACACCACCATTACCTTAATGTCCATGTAAAATATGAACGTTTTAAGTCCCTACCCGTTTGGTCAGAATCGGCCCAAATGTCACGAAAATATCACACTAAAAATCGAAAAAAATTGTAAAAGTACGATATTCTTCGTTCGAGTATCTTCGATTGTACCCAAAAACGTGGCAGGTCTAAGTTCAAAGATTTAGAAGGTTCCCTCCAATTTTCATCAAGATCACATATTTTGACGTTTGCCCGGTGAAGCGCGAACAAACAGACAAAAAAAAACATTGGAGCTAAATTTTTTTAAGGGTCAGTGAAATTATTGAAGTCTTCGCTTCGCTCATCCAATAAATGCTGCACATTATCATTGAGTATAGGTAGATTATAGAACACGAAAGATTATCTAAACTAGGAAGCTTCGCAAACGCTTTTTTTAGTCGCGTTGATGGATGAGCTTTTTTGTAAGTTTTTAGTTTGCGTGGGATCTCTTTACTTTTGCAAGTGTTTTTTGAACGCATTGTAGGTGATTGTTGTCAAGTTTCTATTGTTACAATTGTTAATTGTTATTATATACCTAAAAAAATCATTTAAAACCTTTATTCTATGGATTCTGGCTAGACTTTTTCAACTTTTTCTTTCACAAGGTACTACATCACCATTACCTTAATGTCCATGTAAAATATGAACGTTGTAGCCCCACCCGTTTGGTCAGAATCAGCCCAAATGTCACGCTAATATCGCACTAAAAATCGAAAAAAATCGTAAAAGAGTACGATATTCATGAGAAATATTTCTTCGATTGTATCCAAAAACGTGGCAGTCTAAGTTCAGAGATATCGAAGGTCCTCTTCAATTTTCATCAAGATCGCATATGCCGTTCGCCCGGTAGAGGGCGAACAAACAGAAAAAAAGGAAAAAAAACACCCGAGCTAATTGTTTTTGGGGGTCAGTGAAATTGAAGTCTTCGCTTCATCCAATCAAGTAAGTAGACATTTAAATATTGCATAAAGTTTAAATTATATTAGGGGATCAACTAGGATGCAGCCCCATCTTTATTATATCTACGTTCACACTAGTCTTGTTATGCTAAATACCTGTGGTGGTAGTATTTATGCCACACTTTTAATAACAATGTAATGGTACAAATATTTATGAATAATGCCCTATTGAAAAGTATTTTGTGATGTCGACTTGTAAGTTGTAACCAAATAACCCTAAATTAGTTTTGTTGAGATACCCCAGGTGTGACAAACAATAATAGAAGCTAAAATTAAAATATATTTAACGAAACAAAAAACATGTAAGACCTACACAATGAAAATTAAAGCGGTCAATAATACAAAAATATATAGATGAATTATAATTACTAGGCCGCTTCGCGAACGCTTTTTTTAGTCGCGTTGATGGTTGAGCTTTTTTTGTAAGTTTTTAGTTTGCGTGGGATCTCTTTACTTTTGCAAGTGTTTTTTGAACGCAATATAGGTGATTGTTGTCAAGTTTCTATTGTTACTTATTATTGTTATCATACACCTCAAATAAACTCATATTTAAACCTTTATTTCAAAGGATTCTGACTAACTTTTTCAACGTTTTCTTTCAAAAGGTACTTCATCACCATTACCTTAATGTCCATGTGAAATATTAACGTTGTAGCCCCACCCGTTTGGTCAGAATCGGTCCAAATATCACGAAAATATATAAAAATCGTAGAAGTACGATATTCATGAGAAATATTCTTAGATTGTACCAAAAAACCGTGGCAGGTCTAAGTTCAGAGATTTTGTTGTCCCCTCCAATTTTCATCAAGATTGCATATGCCGTTAGCCCGGTAGAGAGCAAACAGACAAAAATACAAAAAAAAAGCACAAGCTAATTGTTTGGGGGTCAGTGAAATTGAAGTCTTCGCTTCACTCATCCAATTATATAAATGTGCATAATTTGATAATTTCATTGATGAACGAAGCTGAATATCAATATGAATTTTTTTTTAACAAAGTCGCTCGCCTAACTATTTCTACGAAGATACCTGCATAATATGCGCCCCACACGCACACACGCACAAACACACATCGTATTTCTTGTTTGAGGTGTTTCTTATGCTATTCTAATTTAGTTCTGATGCAGGGTTACAGTACCCGAGTTAAACGATAATTCGACACAACATAATTCACTCACTCGTCTATCAACGACTTTGGCGTTTCCCTAGTCTAGTTGGCTAAGGCGCCATTATACCCGGAATGTGGGAGACCTGGGTTCAATCCGCTAGTCGGACAAAATTTTGTAGTTTATGGATGGTATTTAAATAAATATTAAACATGTTTTGAAATGCATATAACGCAGTTTAGTCTACATCAACTGTGACAATTCTATACAAAACATAGCCAGTACAAAATACGAGTAAAAATTGCAAGGTATACTCAATCTCCCATCGGAATTTGGGGGTACCTTGAACATGCAAGTTTTGATAGACCTAGTTTGTCACTGCATAACTGCATTACAAATATTTTTCCACTGCCTCCATTGCAACCGAGTAACATCTAAGAGGCAATGATTTTCTCAAAAGAAAAACCATTGTCGTTAAAAGAATTCCTACACATGTTAAGCTTTTTTTCAGTTTATTATTTCTTGTAGGTTTAAATCGAAATGGATTGTGCTCATTTTGTTAGCAGTTCTCTCACCTGGTCACGGATGTCTGTTTAAAATTTCAGCTCAATCTATTTGGCCGTTCGGCCGTATGGGACAGGACAGACAGACATACATTTAACATACATAATTAATCACGAGAAGGCCCGATCAAGTAGTGTTATAATTTTCTCATTCGCTTCGCTCACTCGTCTAACTAGGGAAACGACAAAGTTGTTGTTGAACGAGTGAGTGAGCCATGTGTATAGTATAACCTGTATAATTCCCCATACTGGGCTAGATCCAGCCTTAGGTATATGGGAGGTACGGGTATGTTCCCAGCGTACTCAACACTTAGCTCACTCACTCGTTTAACAACGACTTTGGCGTTTCCCTAGTCTAGTTGGCTAAAGCGCCCTTATAGCCGAAATGTGGGAGACGTGGGTTCAATCCCCTGGTCGGGAAAGATTTTGTAATTTCTGGATTGTATTTTTTAAATTATTAAACATGTTTTGAAATGCATATAACGCAGTGTAGTCTATCATCTGTGACAATACTATGGAAAACATAGCCAGTACGAAATACGTGTAAATATTGCAAGGTTTACTCAATCCACGAGCGGAATTTGGGGGTACCTTGACGTCCAACATTCGATTAACCTTGGACACGGCATTTCACAGCTGGATCTAGGCTGGATCTAGCCCAGTATGGGGAATGATACCGGGTATTCAACACATGGCTCACTCACTCGTCTATCAACTACTTTGGCGTTTCCCGAGTCTTATTGGCTAAGGGGCCTTATACCCGGAATGTGGGGGACCTGGGTTCAATCCCCTGGTCTGATAAGATTTTGTAGTTTATGGATTGTATTAAAAAAATATTTAACATATTTTGAAATGCATGCGATATAACGCAGTTTAGTCTACATCAACTGTGACAATACTATGGAAAACATAGTTAGTACGAAAATACGAGTAAAGATTGCAAGGCTTACTCAATCTCCCAGCGGAATTTAGGGGTACCTTGAACATGCAAATTTCGATACTCTTTGGTCACTGCATAACTGCATCACAAATATTTTTCCACTGCCTCCATTGTTACCGAGTTACATCTAAGAGGCAGTGATTTTTCAAAAGCGAAACCATTGTCGTTAAAAGAATTCCTACACATGTTAGGTCTATTTTTCAATTCATTATTTTTTGTAGGTTTAAATCGCAAAGGATTTTGCTCATTTTGTTAGCAGTTCTCAGTTACCTGGTTTCGGATGTCTGTTCAAAATTTCAGCTCAATCTATTTGGCCATTCGGCCGTATGGGACCGGACAGACATAAATTGGACACAGTCACGAGAAGGCCCGATCGAGTAGCGTTATATAGATTTCGTTTCGCTGCGCTCACTCGTCTAATTATCAAACTTAAATGCATACGTTCCCGGGTACTCAATACATGACTTGCTCACTCGTCTAACTACGACTTTGGCGTTTCCCTAGTCAAGTTGGCTAAAGCGCCCTTATAGCCGAAATGTGGGAGACGTGGGTTCTATCCCCTGGTCGGAAAAGATTTTGTAATTTCTGGATTGTATTTAAAAAATTATGAAATATGTTTTGAAATGCATATAACGCAGTGTGTGACAATACTATAGAAAATATAGCCAGTATGAAATACGTGAAAATATTGCAAGGTTTACTCAATCTACGAGCGGAATTTGCGGGTACCTTGACGTGCAACATTCGATAAATCTTGGGCATGGCATTTCACAGCCAGGTAAATAACGAACAAAAAATATTTTTTTCTTTATCAAAACCATTGTTTCTATACATTGGCTGCCTATTTTTCAGTTTATTATTTCCTGTAGGTTTAAATCGAAATGGATTGTGCTCATTTTGTTGGCAGTTGGTCACGGATGTCTGTTTAAAATTTCAGCTCTATCTATTTGGCAGTTCGTCCGTTTGGGACCAGACAGACAAACATACATTTAACATTCAGACAATAGTCACTACCAAGACCCGATCGAGTAGCGTTATAGACTTCGTTGCACTGCGCTCACTCGTCTAATTATTTATAAAGTTCTTTGGAAAATTTGTAAATTTGTAATATTATGAAAGTGCTTATTTTAGCATTTTTAAATGTTAATATTGGACCTTGCCACCATACAAAACTTTGAATACCTGTAAGCTAATAAATAAATGTAAAATGTTAATAACCTGCTTGTGAGCATTTTATAATGTTGCTATGAACAACAAAACAAAATAATGCCAAGTGTATATACTAGTCCTTTGAGTTAAATGTATAATTATAGACATTAATTAATTTAAATTTCCTAATGATAAAATATATGCATCTTGCTTATAACATTATCATCAAAAGTAATAAAAACTATAAACTTTTGTCGAATTTTTGTAGGCTAATAGTTTGTATTATACGGATTTGTACGGGGAAATTGTACCTTTATTTTATATCAGCCTGAAAATGTGATTGTATGATACAAATGGTAGCCAGTATATCTTTGCTTCAATACTGATAACCTTTTTAATAAATAAATCATGCAGTTAATTAATTTTAATTTATCTTATAACACTTATATAGAATATGTCAACGAAAACAAGGCAGTATACATGCAATTTATTCTGTAGTTGCATAAATAATACAACATTTTCAGAACTTTTAAACAATTTAAATTAATCAAATACATAATATTTGATTAAAATACAAAAAAAACATTGCTAATTATATTTATTTTAACTAAATATAAATGAAACATCAAATGGTGAGCTCATATTTTATGATTACGGCATGCGGCTTCCCACAGCAAGGTTTTTTGAATGTTTTTTTTTTACGATTTTGACCCAAAATGCATGTAACTTACATAAAATTACGTCTTTTCATCAAGACCTTGCATGAGCTGACCTATATGTGTTAACGTTGTGGATATCTTATGGTTAGTGAGAGATGAATTCATAGTATGAAGGTGGATGGAGGGATTGTATTGCTCATCACTACTTTCCATGCTATTACTAACCAGCGCATCATCTAACTTGACGAAACACTTTATATAAATGTGTGGTTTCAATCATGACATTCACAATTCACGTAAAACCGTTTCTATTCTAAGATATAAGCGTGGACGATTTCTACAAATCACACATTTAGAGATTGCCTGAGCCTTTCTTGATTTTCGAAGTTTCTCAACACATTTTTACAGTCAGTTGTAAAATTTTGCTACTGCTCTCACGTCACTTCGTAAATTGGTATCACTGCAGTTGGAGGAGATGGAAGGTTCCTCACAGTTCAACACCCGAAGAGACCATGACGTATTGATCACCGGAAGTTACTTGGAGAACCGTGGTCGTAGCTGGAACTACTGGGGTAGATCAGCATCCACCCAGCTGGGATGTTGGTATCATTTGCCGTTGATGGTATCTTCCGAAGAGTATGTTCCCCCAAGTTACCCGCAGAGACCAGCGTATGATCACGAAGTAATGCAGAAACACCGTGGAGTGGACTGGAATGCTTGCACCCAGCTGGGTTTGGTTATAAGGGGGGATGCAAGGTTTAATTAACTCGGAGACATACTGATCACCGGAACTATGCAGAGAAAACCTGGTGGCGGGATATGATGATATGCAACGCTTAGTATCTGCAGTTTGGAGGAGATGGAAGGTCCTCAGACACCGAAAATGGATTATCAGGAAGTTACTTGCAGAGAACCGTGGTCGTAGCTGGAACTACTGGGGTAGATCAGCATCCACCCAGCTGGGATGTTGTATCACATTGGGGAGAGGAAGGTTCAGGCCTCAAAACCGAAAAGAGACTTTGACGTATTGATCCCGGAAGTTTGCAGAGAACCGTGGTGTAGCTGGAACTCTGGGTAATCAGCATCCACCCGCGGGATTTGGTTAACTGCGTTGAGGAGATGGAAGGTTCCTCAGTTCAACACCCGAAGGACATGACGTATTGAGCAGGATACCGAATGTTCAGAGAACTCGGGGGATGCACACCCGGTGATTTGGTATCACCTGGATTTGGAGGAATGGAGGTTCGCAGATTCAACCGATGACCATGCACGTATGATCACCGGAATTACTTGCGAACGTATGATGAGCTGAATGTGACACACGATACCCAGCTGGTGTTGGAAACACTGGTGGAAAAGGAAGTCCTCACATTCAGCATCGGAAGATTATACGTAGATGACGGGAAGGTTCTCACAGTTAAAACCCGTGGTCCATGACACTATGGGTAATCAGCATCCACCCAGGATGGTTTCGATGCTGATACGGAGGAAGTTCCACTCAACATCCGAGAGATGATTGATCCCGATTCTTGAGAGAACGGGCCTAGCTTGAACTACTGGGAAGACCCCACCCGTTGGATTTACACTGAGTTGGAGAGACGGGGTCCTCACTTCAACTACCGGAGAGACAGACATTGTCACTGAGTACTTGCAGAAGGAGTCGTGCTGGAAGTACTGGGTTAGATCCACCAACAGTGGATGTGGTATCTTTAAAGATGGAAGGCCGAGTTACAACCCCGAAGAGACGGGTTTTGCATCACCGGAGTTTTGAAAAACCGTGGTCGAGCTGAACTACTGGAGCAGTCACCACCCGGAGACTTGGTTAATGAGTTCGGAGGAATGGAGGTTCTCACAGTTCACCGGAAGACGTATGGGGTACCAATTACTTCAGAACCGTGTGGGTATCCGAGTGAACTACAGGTAGATTCTCACTAAACCACTAGGATTGGTATACTGCAGGGGAAGTGGAAGGTTCCTCAGTTCAAACCGGAAGAACTGTATAACTCCGATACTGCAGAGAACCGTGGGGGTTTTGGGGGAAATGGGAGGTGATCAGCACCCCGGGATGCGTTGATCACTAGTTGAGGAACGGGGGTTCCTCGCAGTTAACCCGAAGATCCCCGTATTTCGACCGTACATGCAGTTGGAGGAGATGGAAGGTTCCTCACAGTTCAACACCAAGACCGTACGTATTCACCGAGTATTCAGAGAACTGGTCGTATGGAACTACGGGGAATCACCATCCACCCGCTGGGATGTTGGTATACGCGTTGAGAGATGGAAGGTTCCGTCAAAACACCCGTAAAGCCATGACGTTTCACCGGAAGTTACTTGCAGAGAACCGTGGTCGTAGCTGGAACTACTGGGGACTCACCCAGCTGGAATTTTGTCACTGCGTTGAGGAATGGAGGTTCTCACAGTTCAGCGAGAGGACCATGATTTGGATCAACCGGAAGTTAGCAGAGAACCGGCGTAGCTGGAACACGGGGTAGATCAGCATCACCAGGGATGTTGCCCTTGGTTAGAGTGGAAGGTCTCAGTTAAGCACCCGAACGACTGGGTAGTTGATCACCGAAGTTGCAGGAACCGTGGTCGTAGCTGAACTACTGGGTATCAGCATCCACCCAAGCGGGTGTTGGTCACCAGTTGGAGGAGATGGAAGCCTCACATGCAACCCGGAACATGCTAGTTGACCCGGTTCTTGCAGGAACCGTGAGCTGGAACACGGGGTAACAACCCCGAGCTGTGAGTTGGTGATCACTGAAAGTTGTGAGGGGAAAGGCTAAACCTTACACCGAGTGACCTGACGTTGTGGATAGATAACGACTGGCTGGTACACTGACTGGGGTGGATCAGCATCCCACGGATTTGATCACTGCGTGAGGAGATAAGGTTCCTCACAGTTCAACCCCGAGAAGACCATGACGTTTTGGGTCACCGGAAGACTTCAGAGAACCTGGTCGTAGCTGGAACTCTGGGGTAGTCCATCCACCCAGGGATTTTGACACTGCAGTTGGAGGAGAGGAAGTTCCCACATTCAACCCCGTAGAGACCATGACGTTTCCCGGATTTCTTGCAGAAGCGGTGGTCGTAGCTGGACTGACTGGAGATAGCATCCATCCAGCATGGGATGTTGGTATCGCTTGAGCAGATGGAGGTTAAAGTCCGGAACCATCACGTTTGATCACGAAATTCTTCAGAGACTGTCACGGAACTACTTGGGAAAATCAGTGTCGTCACCTAGCTGGGATGGTCATCATGGAGAAATGGTTTCCTGTTAACCCAAGGCCATTGGATTTGAACGGAATTACTTTAACCGAAAGACCTGACGTAGTGTCACTGAATTGGGTAGATCAGCACCCCGCTGGAATTTGGTAATCGCATGGGAGATGGAATTCCTTGTACACCCGAAGAGAATGACCATTGATCACCGGAAGTTACTTGCAGAGACTGGTCGCTGGATACTTGGGTAGTCGCATCCCGACGACTGGGGTGATCAGCTTGCCAGTGGATGAAGGTATCCTCACTAGTTGAAGAGAAGGTGACGATTGATCACGGAAGTACTTGGGGATGTCACGGAACTACTGGGAGATACCTCGCGCCAGCTGGATGTTGTAATCACTGCGTTGGAGAATAGGTCCTAGTTCACTCCGAAAACCATGACGATTGATCACCGGAATTACTTCAGAACGGTCGTAGCTGGATACTGGTAATGCATCCACCCAGCTGGGAATGTTGGTACTTCACTGCAGATGGGGATGGAATGGTCCCCGGGGAAACCAAGAGACCGACGTATTGACCCAGGAGTTTTGACAGACGGGGGATGTGCTAGATCCTGGGGTATCAAGATCCCCAGGATCGTGATCACGCATTGGAGGAGAGAAAGGTTCCTAGTGCAACACCGGAACACATCGCCGGGAAGTTGACTTGCAGTGGAGGTCGTATGACACTATGGGAGATCACACCCACACCCTGGAGTTGAATCAGCGTATGGAGGAGAGGAAGGTTCTCCAGTCACCGAAGAGACCTGACGTTTGATCACCGGAAGTTCTGAGGAAGTGGCACACTAGGGGTTTCAGCTTCCACCCAGCTGGAGATTTGGTATCACTGCATTGGAGAGAGGAAGTTTCACGTTTACAAGAACCACTTGAAGATTGGTCGGGGAAAGGTTCCAGACACCCGGGCGTAGTTGGAACTACTGGGTTGAGATCCCAGTGTCTTGTTCACTCAGCGGAGAGAAGTTACTCACAGTTACGCGAGAGACCTGACGTAGTGGAACACTGGAAGTACCAAAACCCCGTGGGCGTGTCTGGAACTACTGGGGGAGACCCCTGGGATGTTAGTACACTGCAGTTGGATGGGATAGTTCACTCACAGTTAAGCAGAAGAACTGACGTATTGACACGGAATACTAACACCGTGTGTAGCTTGGTAACTGGAAGTAGAGCACCCCCTGGATGTTGGAACTCCGAGGAGATGGGAGATGACGGGTTACTTCAAAACCCGGAGCCATGACGTAATGTCACGAATTACATCCCAAAGAACCCGTGGTTGTTGGAACTACTGGGGAGATCGAAGATCCCCAGTGAAGTTGGTGACACCAGTGAGGAGATGAGGTCTCACAGTTACTCCAGAGAACCTGGTATGGACTCACCGAAGTTCTCGACACCGTGCGTAGGGTTGTATGATCCACCCGGAGTTGGTATGAAGTTGGGAGATGGAAGTTCCACAGTTCAACCCGAAGAGCTGACGTATTGACACCGGAAGGTTACTTGCAGAACGGGTCGTAGCTGGAACTACTAGGGGTAGATACATCCACCACTGTGTATTGGTATAGAGTTGGAGGAGATGAAGGTTCCTACACAGTTCAAACCGACGTGATGACCGAGTTTTGGAAGAGGGTCAGATGGAACTATGGGTAGATCACCACCAGAAAGTACACTGAGTTGGGGAAGAGGTTCGAAGTAACAGCCAGAGGTCATGCGTTTGACACCGAAGTTTGGCGAGAAGCTGACGTTGAAACGACTGGTAGATACTTCACCCGTGGGATGTTGGTACAACTGGGGAGATGGAATCCTCGCAGTTAACACCCAAGGCGAGTGATCAGGAAGTTCAAAAGCCGGTCGTAGCTGGAACACGGTATGAACGGAAGTACAGAGAACTCGTCTAGCGGGATGTGAAATCAGCATTGGACGATGGGAAGGTTGGTAAGTCAACTCCGGAGGACATGGAAGGTTGATCACCAGTAATTACCCGAGAAAACCGACGTCTGATCACGGAAGTTACTAGCATCCACCCACTGGGGTGTGTCCTGCATTGGGGAGAGATGGGTTCCTACATTTAACCCGAAGGACATGACGATTATCGAGGGTTATTACTGCAGAAACCGGGTCAGCTGGAACTACGGGAGTAGCAGCACCCAGCGGATTTTGGATCATTTGGGGGATGCAGTCCTCACAGTTCACCCGGAGAGACCATGACGTATTGAACGGAAGTTACTTGAGAGATGGTCAGCTGGAACTACTGGGGTAGATCAGCATCCACCCTGCTGGGATGTTGGTATCACTGCAGTTGTAGTAAGTAAAGCGAGCTCCACCACCCTGAGACATTAACACATAGTGACCAATCACGCAATTTAGTAGACATCTAAATACAGTGAACACGTATCTAAGTTCAGAAATAATTGACTAGTAGGCCTAGACCTGTAAGGTTGTCTGTTGCTTTGAATTAGTTATGACGTTATACATTATTTTCCCACAATATACAAAAAAAAAAAACTACTCTTATTTTGACTACCTTTTAATGCTATTCTACATTTTGTGCCCTATAAAAACCTGTTTTTTCTACCGTTCCAAATATTTTAAACTAATATAACTTACTGTATAGTCGAATATTGGCCTGCTCAGCGCTATCTCGATATTTAGCTCAGAGCTGTCTTGATACACATACAGCGATGTCGTCCCGCTAGGCCCATTGTGGATAATGAAGTTCTGGAGTTCATCAGGACTCTGCGATAACATGTAAGATAATATTATTTTCAAAGATGTGTTCAATTTATCTAATTGCAAATTGTTTTAGAACCATTCGAAGTAATAAAAGTATTTAAATTGAATTATAAATGCATATGTTTATGAAGATTATCATGCAAAGGTACTTGTTAACTACGAATCGACTACACAGCTCCCGGGCAAAATGGGGTTCAAAGCACTATTTAAGTCTTGTCTTCTTGTTAAAACTTGTGCACATAAATTATTTTTAACGGTACAATGAAATTAGGGGACACGGTTATAAACTGGGGACCTCTTTCTGTGCTGGAGGGAATTGCCGACTGCCAGCATTAATTTTGCGTTTTACTGAAGGTCCATGCGGTTTGATGTAGTCAGTACCGGCCGAGATGTTTAACGCATTGTTCATAATGAGGATGATTAACATTTACTTTGTCTCCGATACCATCTTCTCCCTTTTTGTTTGATTATGGACAGTGTGTTAGTTATTATTGTATATATTTTATTTCTGACAATTTGCCAATATAGAGACCTTTTTTTAGGTTACATAAAAATTACAAAACCATTGCAAAATGCAGCCTTAGTTTGAATCTTATTTTAAATGTTTGTTTTGATTTAGTTTCTCAAAATGTGGATGTGGAAGACGTGATACGTACCGTGTCGTAGTGCCTCGGGAAGAGTGGCAGACACAGTGGTGTGACGTAGACTCTGAGTAGCTCCTCCCACACTCCCTCTAGGGCGAGTTGCCTCATGGAGATGATGTCCGGGGAAGACTTCATCAAGTCTTTTACTAAGCCGATTACCTAGAACCATTCCCAGCTATTTAATGTCCTTTTTATTGAAAACATACAACCATGAACTAACAATTTTGCTCACCAAGACAATAAAAAAACACAGAGTGGTTTGGAAACAGCCATTCAACACATAGTTATGCAAATTTTGTTTTTGGCCAACTACTGAAGATGTCACATAAATTCGTTTTCCCATTTTTCCATAATGATCCGATTCTTTCTCGTCTTACATGATTTTATGTTTATTATGTTTTTACTTTTAAATGTGTGTAGGTGTTAAAATGCAATTATTTTAAATAGAACAAAACGTACACCATGGAATATATGTTATAAACTACATATTAAAATTATCAATATTCCTCAAAGTTGTGTACGATTTGCAATAGAAATGAACAATTTGGAAATACATAGTATATAATATATAGCTTATATGTTGCTTTAGAAAATGTTCTGTAAATTATTTTTGGAAAAGGACTTCAAATGTAGTCTACATCATATATAATTTCTCACAACATTATAAAAGTATTGTCTTTCTGAATGTAAGAAAAGTGATCAAATACCTCGTTGATTGTGCTAGGCCATCTGTTGAAGTTTTCAATTATTTCAATCACGTCTTTACAGAAACGTTCAGTGACAATGGGGAAAGAGTAGATGTTGGGACAAGGCTGAAACAAAAAGCCAGAGTTAGCGACAATCTATTGATCAGTCAGCTCGTATTAGTACAGTTTACAGTGTGGATAGAGTCTGCCGCACCCCGCCGTCAAACAACGCTAGTCGGGGAGCTTACTTCACGTGACTCCGGTCTGTGAGTACGTCATTGGTCAGAAGTCAAGACAAGAAAGTACTAGTGAACCAGCTGTTTCACTAACTTTATACCACGCTATAAACAAATATCCACCAACGTTACAACTTACAAGAACAAACTAGACGTTTGATTCCAAAGCAGTTTTTGATATGGGTATTTTTTAAATCGTGTTTATTCTTTCTTTTCAAAATTCTTAAAGTTCAGTTGAAGAATGAATCCATGTCACACTCTGAATTTACCTGTGTCAGTGATGAATAGGGTTTTAGACTTTCTGCGTAATCTCTGTGTATGTAGCGTTGTTCCCATTCCAATGGATTATCCTTTATCAGGTAGATATTTGGGCTGATTTTGGACTGATTGTAGTTCTCATTCACAACCAGGTGGCCAAAGTCGTAACGGTTTGATACGTGCATGAACGCGTTCTGAAATGAACACTTTAAAAATTGAAGCATAGCATGAATATAAACATTTTTTTAAACCATAGAGGTAGGCCTAGTCAGTGCTTTCTTGGCAAACCTCCGGGCCCGGCTATAATTCTAACCGAAGTTTGTTTCCAAGGTTTTCTGTTGTTTGATGGCATAAGTCCATGGTAGGCTACAGCTTTACTTTCCCTTCATTACAGACTCCTTATAATTATCTTAAATACGTGATATTTACAGATAGAGGGGCATTATCTTGTTCAGGTCCCAAAGAAAAATTAAAATTTCAGCCCAGAAATCTGATAGATCCCTCTAAAAATAGTTTTACGTTTCTGTTGTTAAGGTCCTTTTTGATTGAGTATTTGTTACTTTCAAAGGTCATTTATCAATAAACATCCTAATCCTAGTGAAGGATATTGTTACCATTATCATCAGGAAATTGCAGAATGAGTGGTCAGCGTCCATGTGCTCGTACTGAAACCCGGGCTTCCATCTTAACCACTTCAGTGTTGCAACTTTAACCAGGAAGCAGGACTTGACGCATTGCACATTCCATACCCCTCTAAGATCAAACAAACACTGGTTATTAGCATCGAGCTATAGTGTATACTACCTTGAGTTTGTATCCAGGTATGTCAATATCCCAATCGCTCGCTTTCGAGACTTTACCCCACTCAGCTGCTGAGCGAAGTGCGAGTGCTGTCTGCTTAAATATCAAACGAAGTAGGTCCTTGATAGTTAACATCATTATCTAGAATCAAAAACTTTAAAATCCATAACGTCAACATTCGGCAAGTAGTTCAGAGCCGAGGGTTAGGTTGGTCATTAAATTCAAGTCTCCCATAAGTGGGTAGACTATTACATTTTGTTTTCTTCTGACACATCCTGATCCAAATATATCACAAATGCGTTAGTGTTTGTCAGTCTACTCAAAACCCAACATTATTCAGTTGTGTCAAAGTCTACACATCGTGATAATGCCTGAAGACTTACCTCTGATGGTTTTGTAGTATCGCCAAATCCTCCTTGTCAGTGAGAAGAAAACCTCTTGATTTGACTGATCCCCAGAAGTTGCTCCATCGTGTGTTAGGCCTGACCAGCATTGGTGCAATGATAGACCTAGGGTGAGAATCATCTATGTATTAGTGTGTCTACGTGGTCATACTTGCACTACTATAGTCTATATCATATCAAGAAGCACTCGGTTGAAATGTGGGCTTAATAAGAGGCCGATTTCCCGATATAATAATTTTTCGTGGTAAACCGGCACCGGATGCAATGCATACCCCTCTTTAGGGGTCGATATTAGAGGTGAGACAATTTTTGTGAAGGGATGTCCAAGAGCTGTTTTAAGACGACTCAATCCCTTTCATTCTCATTTACGACTGAGGAAAACATCGGGACAAAAAGTTCAGCCACGCTACGGGATTTGACTCGGGCCGGGACCTCCCGCCAACACTGTCAGTAATCTATGTCCTGAATTCTTAGTAAGTTATAGGGTAGGAAACGTTAATCTTCAGAATGACGTTATTCTTCTCTGTGAATTGACAGTGAGAGATGCACAGCTTCACGAAAGTTAAAATGAGCGATCTGCTGAGAATATAAACAATGATTAACAATAAGTATTAGCAATAGTAAGGACTTTCTTTGGGTTAACAATTTTTTGGTTTATTTGGATTAAGGACGGGTCAACCATTAGGGCATATTGCTCACTCTAGTCTAGAGGATATAATATGGGAAGGAAAATCCCATGCTTGTCAGAACCAGTCACGGGTAAGGGGATGAAAAGGGGGGTTCTCACGTCGCGGTCTCATCGCCAGGGAAGTCGTCAAGGAAAGGGGGATAGGTCCCCGACGACTACCACCAGAGATCGCCTCTATTTTTGGGGAATATATTATTACCCTTCTTACTAGCTGATATTTGCGGGATGGACTTATTCTCTTGAATCGCCTTTTACTATAAGCATAGCTATTCTCTTGGCCAATTCTTCTCCGGGCCCAGGCGGGGCTTCTGAGGTGTTTCTTTATATGGTACATTGTTATACAAACATTACATAGTGATAACTTGTTGAAAGTGGAGGGAGTAGAAAGCATCTTGATCTCTCTTGAGATGTTTATCTGAACTTTTCATTTGGGGAAAAGCTCTATATTGCTATACACACAGATAAAGATACATACGAATCACTTTTTATTAATCACCTGTTTTGTGATACTAGAAGTTTCAGTGTGTCAGCATTATCCAAACGAGCTTCACTATCCACGTGGAAGTAGTACTCACAATTCACCTCATAACAATAATCCCTGGAACAAGTTACAAAACATTCAGCTAACATTGTAATATGGATAATATTCATAATTATTTTTGTGGTAAACCTAGCCAGAATGCAATTCATGCACTTCTTCAGGTGTCTAACTGAGTATGTTGAGGATAGGTCAATTGTAATTGTAAAGGGAGATCCGAAGGCTGTTTTTAAGAGGACTCAATCCCTTGCATTCTCATTAACGACTGAGGACAACCTTGGACAAAACCTTCAGTCAGGATTTCTTGTCTCGACAGGATTTGAACCCGACAACTCCCGAATAAGAGACGCGCTTAACGCTCAAGCCACCACTGGATATAGTAGGGTACTGACATAGAAAGAGTGATGGGGATATGTAAATAGTTTGAATTTTCTCAGTTAATTGTAAGACTATATTGTAACAGCTCTGTTGTCGAGACCACTGATATCCAGTCGCATGCAATATATAATTCCCAGACAGCCACCAAACAAAATAAATCTAATTTGTTACTGCTACTTACGATTTTATTTCAATGTCAAGGTATTCTGATAACATTGGAGAGCAGAAGGATTGAAATCCCAAATTAAGTGTTATACCAACAAATACTTACATTGCTAATTCCATCGCTAACGAAACTTTATCTGGCTCGTTTGAGTTTATCCTCTTCACACTGCGGTAGTGGTGTGTGTACTCTTTCAGGAAACTGTCGATCGTCCGTGAGTGATAGTCAAACTGAAATACATTTCAATGAGAACTCACTATACTCACAGTAATACAACTGTTTCTTCACTGCGGGACTTAAATTAAACAACGCGCGCGCCCAGACTGAGCCAACCACCGCGCGCCCAAAATGAACCAACCACCGCGCGCCCAGACTGATGATGATGATGATAATGATGAATAGTAATAAGAATAATAAAAGAAGAAGAATTATTATTATTAATACTCACATTCGTGTGCACGAACAGGTAAAGGTTTTGCTTGGGATAATTCAAGTTTATTATTGTGTTCAAGAATTCTTCTAGAAAAGCCGTCGGTTGCTCAATTAGAATAGCCAGCAATACAACTGGGTAACTATCTTCCTGCAAACGAGAACAAAAAGGCCTTGCTATTAACGAGATACTAATATGCACTACTTACTGTGCTGTCCAGTCCTTCAAGGAAGATTGATCATGTCTTCATACAAGGTTTTTAAGCAAGCCCACTTTAAGGACATAAGTTATTGAATGATAGCCCCAACTGGAGTTCTGGATTCGATCCCCAGTCGGGGCAAACTTTTACGACAATTGATTTTTTTGTTGGATGAGCGAAGCGAAGACCAATTTTACTTACCCCGAGAAAAATGGAGAAAATGGAAAAAGAAAAGGAAAAAAGCAAAAAAACGGAAGAAATAAAATCCTAAAATTCTTCGGACGCCACTCGCCCTAGACTTACGTCATAGTCCTCAAGCCGGATCAGATTCTCTTTACAAGAGATGCAGCCATCTTGTTTGTTCCGTTCTCTGGGCAAGTAGTTGCCAAGAATGTTGAGAGAGTTCTTGCTGGGTCCGTTACCATGGACAAACAGTGGGGTCGTCCCGGTCACCTTATTGTGCAGCACGGGCTCTCCCCCTTCGCTGAACTTGAGTTCCACGTCGTCTGCAAACACAAGGCGGGTAACGTCATTAGTTGTGTTGTAAGTTGATCTTTACATTTGGATGTTTTCGGTATATTTATGGTATAATTGTATATGAGCTCAGGGTGCCTGAGCTGCACACATAGAAACCGCATCCTGCTTAGGTAATCGTTCGACTCCACCGAGACCGCTGAAACATTTGACATTTACCCATATTATTCTTATTAATTGGTATTTAGATAGCGTCAAGGATTTCGCAGTTTACCATTGTGCTCGTAATTCAATTAAGAAGTAAATATTTAACTAAAAATTAATCGGTAATGTAAGATTTTTGAGTTAAATACCTTCGGAAATGAGTAACTCTCTTTTGTAGATACCGAAATGGGAGATAAGTAGCTACGACTCTTCTTAACTCCGTTTTTGGTTAAATCCTCTTTGTGGCTACGGACTCAGGTGAACTCACCGATTGCTCCGTAAAGGTTTTGGAATATGCGCGACTCGTGGTCAAGTTTGAGGCCGAACTCCGCTCGGAGCGTCTCGTTGATGAACACTTTGCTGTACAACAGTTGATCGTCGTTGCTAGTCGTGGCGTTCATCGACTCCAGGAGCTTGTACATGTCATGCGCGTAGCCCATCAGTGCTGGTGGCAAGAGAAGACCACACAGTCAATGGTCTTAGGAGCTATGCTCACCTATATGCATCAATAGTAGCAGGTATATGTGATAAAAACGAATTTTCATAAAGATAATATTGACAATTGTCACCATCAATTCACTACTACACTCACACAAAATGATTTGTTTTTGTTAAAGGAAACAAACACAAAGATGCCATTAAGTTACACCACAACTATATGAATCTGAATTCGCAAAAGGACCATTTCATTGCTGCCTGAAAGTCCTTTCCCGAACCAAATATGCAATTATCCCCAAAAAGCAAAGGGAAATCATACACCTCTTTCAACCAAATGTTCAATTATTTTCAACACTACTTTTTTGACATAAAAACAGTACATAATATGTAAATATAATTTGGAAAATAAATAAATAAAACAAATACAAATATTACTAGCATTTTACCTCCGCCGTTGATGAAGCGTTTGCCCCTCTTTGGTGTGGGGTACTTTGAAGCTAAGGAAGGATCTGGCCAACAGTTGCCCTCGGCAGAGAAGAGAATGCGACAGTTGAACTTCTCGAACTCGGACACGATCTTCTCAGCTCCAGATAACACGATGACGTCATAACTGCATGAGATCATCGATACATCAGTGTTCTCCCCAGGCCCGGACCGCCGGGCGGGCCGCCCGGCGATAATTCCTGCCGCCCGGGCAATAAAAATTTTGAAAAAAAAAAAAATTGAAAAAAAAATTTTGATTTTTTTTTTTTTTTTAAATTTTATTTTTTGCTAAACGATTGCGAATTTAATAAACTAACCGTCCACTAAACGTTTAAACGTCCATCCCTAAACTGCAGCACAGATTGTACACACATCGTGGAGGCTAATCTCGCTGA
Source organism: Sweltsa coloradensis (assembly GCA_024449915.1). NCBI lineage: Eukaryota > Metazoa > Arthropoda > Insecta > Plecoptera > Chloroperlidae > Sweltsa > Sweltsa coloradensis. Next base: position 361,179 of record JAMZAV010000405.1, on the reverse strand, counting down.
TCGCTATAGAACCCGACAAGGAATGCATTGAACGAAACTCATAAGTTGGCAAAATGGCAATCATCGCTATGATCTTGAACATTACTGCACACAAGGAGCACACACAAGTGAACAATTTTAGCAATTTTCCAAGTTTTATTGATTGCTAGGACAAATTTTAAAGTAATAAAATGAAGTCATCAATATAACAATGTTTCAAGTTGTAGTAATTGTAACCTAGCCTACAAATCTTAGATAATAACCACTTAGAAAGAATAACATCATCACCTTTATACGGGCCTATTGTATTAGCAATAGGACTTCAGTTTCACAGCCTACATTACAAAGGAGAAAATAGACTTAGACTATGATTTCAATCAAATTTGAAAGTTTATAGGCCTACTTCATACACTAAACCAGTGTTCTCCCCAGGCCCGGACCGCCGGGCGGGCCGCCCGGCGATAATTCCCTGCCGCCCGGCAATAAAAATTTTGAAAAAAAAAAAAAAATTGAAAAAAAAATTTTGATTTTTTTTTTTTTTTTTTAATTTTTTTTTTGCTAAACGATTTGCGAATTTAATAAACTAACCGTCCACTAAACGTTTAAACGTCCCATCCCTAAACTGCAGCACAGATTGTACACAACATCGTGGAGGCTAATCTCGCTGATCGCTATAGAACCCGACAAGGAATGCATTTGAACGAAACTCATAAGTTGGCAAATGGCAATCATCGCTATGAATCTGAACATTAACTGCACACAAGGAGCACACACAAGTGAACATTTTAGCAATTTTCCAAGTTTATTGATTGCTAGGACAAATTTTAAAGTAATAAAAATGAAGTCATCAAATATAACAATGTTTCAAGTTTGTAGTAATTGTAAACCTAGCCTACAAATCTTAGATAATACCACTTAGAAAGAATAACATCATCACCTTTATACGGGCCTATTGTATTAGCAATAGGACTTCAGTTTCACAGCCTACATTACAAAGGAGAAAATAGACTTAGACTATGATTTCAATCAAATTTGAAATGTTTATAGGCCTACTTCATACCACTAAACCAACAAAAGTAAGCTACTTTAAAAGGGCTTCGAAAACCTCTAAAACTCACCAAATCGAATCTAGGATCTCAAATTTTTTACGGGGGCAACCCCCCGGCCCCCACTTTTTTTGACCGTCCCCGCGAGTACCCGGCAATGTTTATGAAATACCCAGTGAACATTTTTTTCTGGGGAGAACACTGGATACATTATCATTAGATGTGCGCATTCCCTTTTATTTTCTCGTGGGAACCTGCCCAGGGTGCAATGCATGTCTCTCTACAGTGATCTGACTAGATATATTAAAGTTAGGACAATTATTGTGAAGAGATTTCCGGGGGCTGTTTAAGAGGACTAAATCCTTTGCATTTGCATTAACGACTGTGGAAAAACTCGGGGGAAATCTTCAGTAAGGATTGTCGTCTCGAAGTGATTTGAACACAGGACCTCCCGAATCAGCGTCCCTTGCTTTACGCTTGAGACAACACCTTGCGGTGCACTGTACCTTGTGTTTTTTCGTTGCTCCCCTATTCAAATTTACATCCCCAACGGGAATTCTCTTTAGGCCTACTTGGGTCTAGAAGTCTCTCATTTTTTTTTTAGATATTTTGTTGGTACACAATTTTGCTAATGCATATCCCCGTTATCTACATGTTGATTGATCGACCTTGATAGATTGGCCCTTTTGCTATCGTGGGACATGCTTTTGTTAAAAGCATCTGACTTCATTTAGTAATTACATGAATTTGATTTACTTGACTTGAGATTACCTTTGAAAGACGTCCGTGGCTTGCGTCCAACCATTGGTTCGAACGCGAGAAAAACATACCCGCTATTAGTGGGAGTCAAATGGAATAAGAATAACCAAGAGCTTTCAAGAAGCAAGAATTTAAATATACGTGATCAAACAGCTATGTCTGATGGTAGTCGATGAGACACCTACCTCGTCCAATAACCACAATTCTGATACAAACCTATAATGATACCAATGCATACTATATTCTATTCTTAACAATGTAATGTAACTCACCTGTCAATAACTACGACGACTTTTAACTTGTCGTCTTTGAACGGTTTTAAATAGTCTTTGACCAGCAGAACCTTGTAACCTCCGCCCAGGGCGTCACCGTCAGAAATCCATGGCTTTCCAAGACCCAGAGTAGTAACTGACACATTGAAAGTCTGCGCTGAGCGAATGAACCTCACGTATCCCTCTATGCTCTCGGAGGCAACGTTGACAAGCTCCAACTCTGAAAAGGTTGATAACATTGAAATAATAATTTCGACGCGGTTTCGCGAGCGCTTTTCGCAGTTGCGTAGGTGGATGAGCGTTTTTGGTGCATTCACCATCATGTTCTATAGGTGAGGCCTAGTATTTTATTTTGTATCGCTTAACTTTTGTTAGAATAAATTTGTTTTTTAATGTAAAAATACTGTTTATTCCTACGGTGTACCAAATAAAAATGCAATGCTTCAAGACAAATTCCAAAGTCCAAGAAATGTTTTTGAGTGAACAAGTATTTATTTAATATTTTTGTTAATTATAAGAATGTTCTGCCGCGTAGGATCTTCATTTATTTGCCAACATTTTAAAGACCATGTTAACTAATAATTCATCGAGACTTGAGATAAGATCATGTTTAATAATTGACTCGTTTCTTTTTCTTGTCACATATCTCAGTCCCAAGTCGATAACATGCTGTACAAATGCGCTTTTCATTCTCAGTTGTGGTAGGTCTAACTTTAGAGCTTTCCAAGGTTCACTAAAAATGTCATGTCTCATCAGAGGTGACGTGACGAAAGTTAAAACATGTTTAAAAACGATCACGTGACCAAGCTCGTCGCGCGACTAGAGTCTGTCCATCCTTGAGGTACAAAGTGACCATCGACGGACGAGACGAGACCGGTATCGGTCCGCGGTCGCCCCGTTCATTGTCTGCCAACTGTTAGGTCCGAGAAAGCCTAGCGGCTGGGAGACAATGAACGGGGCGACCGATACTTGTCTTGGCAGCACTGGTCACTTTCTACCTCGAGGATGGACAGACTTTAGTTGATTCCTCATTGTTATTGAATAATTAACTAAACGTTGCGTAGCGGCTTAACGGACACATGAAAAAGAGGCTTAACAGTAGATTTTTTATTGTTTAATTTTCATGAGCAAGGTGAACTTAATCTTTGGCTTAAATCATAGGATACTGAAAAATCCATCTCTATGATTTCAATAAAGTGTGTAATTTTTCTATGCATTTTACCGTACAAAAAGCTACTTCAAAATGATAACTGCTCCGATGGAATGGTTCAAGATTGTGATAGGCCGCAAGTAAGTGTGGGAAGTAACCGGTTAATGACGTTTCTGGATAAGCCTTGTGACGGACCTAATCTTGGTGGATCAAGAATGGTTCAAACAATGTGGGTTCTCGGAGGAGTGGGTAAAAAGTGCCAAAGAAGTGAACTTATAACATGTTATGGGTCTAGTTCATAATTAAATCTATAGGTAAAGTGTACTAAGTCACTCACCCAGCACAGTTCGGCGAAAACTCTGTTAATCCCGCAGCAGAGTTGGCGTTTAAGCAGGTGAGCGACCAACCTAACCTATAGGGTAAGTACCGGGCAGCAGCCTAGCCTAGGCCTAGCTCCTAGACCGTACTCTCCCCAGCAAAACGGAGTAGCCGAAAAGAAGAACCTCTCCCTTACAGAAATGGCAAGAAGCATGCTACTCGTCGCGTCCCTCCCAACAAAGTACTGAGGAGAAGCAGTAGTCACAGCTAACTGCCAACAAAACCGCTTGTCCATTAAATCGGTTGAGAAAACTCCATATGAACTGTGGTTCGGCAGCAAACCGAACGTCTCCCATATCCGAGTTTTCGGAATCAAAGTCTACAGCCAAATCTCCAAGGAGAAGAGGACGAAGCTAGACCCCCGAGCCGAAGAAGGAACTCTCGTCAGATACAGCAAAGAAGCCAAGGGATACCGCGTACTCAACACAGCTACCATGAAAATAATCGTCAGCAGAACCGTCACATTTCCAGAAACCAGACTGAAAGACAGCTTTGAATTTATCAGAAAAAGAACGGAAGCGGAAGAAGCAGCAAACGTAGACGCGGGTTACCTCAATCTCACAAAGAACCAGGAAGCCGCCGTTGAATACGCAGACAACCCCAGCGACAATGATCAAGAGACAACTGAACCGGCTTCCAAAGACACCAGAAAATCCTCAAGACCTAACAAAGGGATTCCTCCCAAGAGACTATCGTATCTTGCCAGAGAAGAGGTCATCGAACCAGGAAGTTGGAGAGAAATGACCCAAATGAAGGGACCTGAAGGAAGATTGGACAAAAACAGAGAACGAGGAGTATGAATCTCTCATGACCAACGCCACTTGGTCATTGACTACCCTGCCCGAAAACAAGAAGGCAATTGGAAGCAAATGGACCTTCAAGGCTAAGGAAAATGCAAGCGGAAACATAGAGCGCTTCAAAGCTAGGTTAGTCGCGAAAGGAGTCTCTCAGAAGTATGGAGAAGACTACGAGGAAACATTCGCCCCAGTGGCCAAATACGCCACGCCTGCTCGCACTAGCCACTGTTAAAGACCTAAAAATAAGGCACATGGACGTGTCGACTGCTTTCCTCAACGGCGACCTATCCGAGGAAGTGTACATGAAGCAACCGGAAGGGTTCGTCATTCCAGGGCAAGAAGAGATGGTGTGCAAGCTCAATAAAAGCATGTATGGTCGAAAGCAATCGGCCAGGACCTGGAATTCTAAAGCTCACGATACAAAAACCAGGTTGGGGTTCTCACAAAGTAAAGCTGAGGCCTGCTTGTACGTGAAAAGGAGCGGACAAGCATACACCTAAGTCACCATTTACGTAGATGACCTGCTAGTATGCGCAACCACCGAAGAGGAGCTCAATCAACTCCACCTAGACCTGAAAAGCTCTTTTGTCACAAAAGACCTAGGCGAGGCAAACAACTACCTAAGGATTGAAATAGACAGAGATGCAAACGGGGACATGCTGCTACTCCAACGTGGAAAGATACTTGCCATTATCGAATGTTCGGAATGGGAAGTTGACGTCCTTGAAGTGGACGTCCTACCATCCACTCCACTGTAAGATCACCATCCTCATTTCTCCTCCATCCATGGGACGTTGGATCGGGAACGGATCGTGGTTCGAGACATCTGTATCAAACTGCAGCTTGATAATCTTCCCTCGAAACGTGTGCAGACAAACAGTCTTGGCAAGGTAGTAAACGCTCAGAGTCAACTTCAACACTTACTTCTGAACAGTTCGTAGCGGAGCTGATTCACGCTAGTTATGTTGTCGTTAACGCGTAAAGTTTGCAGACAAATGCTTCGATTTTGTTTAGGAGTTCACGTCTTAGTGTCCAATCATGGCCCAGTTGACTTAAATCTTCACTAAAGTCAATGTTCTTGCGAAGCGTTTTAAAAGCTAGCTTTTCCAGTCAAAGCATGGAGTCCCGGCAGAGCTCTGCACATATCTCATCCAAGAGAGCTCGCAATCTTGGTAATATCAGTATAATGTGTTCTGTTCTTTGTCCCTCTCTTTGAGAACATGGCGAAACGAAGCCCATAAAACTAGCACGTCCGTGTCAGAAGATGTAATGCTTGCTGACTTGCAGCCTTGTAGTGATGCATGCTTAGCATGTAGCAGCATTCGAGTATCGGCTTCTTCTTATGAGGAATTCAGTTAAGGACAAGGCTGCCAACTGTTGGAGGCTATCTCCACTCAAGACTCTTCACAAGTAACGTAGAGGACTCTGGCACCAAGTTCTGTCTCTTCTCCTCGGATTTCCAATCTTCAAAAACAAAATCGACTAGCTTAGTTTTATTATGAGAGCTTTTGAGAAATCCTCTCCAATCACGAATGCAGTGCCCAGCGGTGACAACTTGAACTTCGAGAATTTGGGTGTACTCCTCCGAAGTTCCAAGTTTTTGATTGAAGACTCTATAAATCAAAGACAATGTCGATGGGGGCGCAACCCTCTGCTTCTCGAAACGCTGATGCCAGCAGAGTTAGTTAGTTAATGTTTTTGAATCATGTGATTTCTTCTACTCTGTTCGCTGTCATTACAATTATCGAATTACATTTCTGTTTGATCAGCAAATCCATCAAAATAATATCTACACCGGTGTAATATAAATGCTATAAAATCACCGAAAATGACAAAGAGATCTCCGTTGTGATAATATCCAGTCATTACTCGTGACCCACTCGATATTTTAGACCTTTTTCAAGCATATTTGACATTTTCACGACTGACCAAATAATCTTGGCAATGCTTATAATCAGAGCACACACCAAATGACATGTGTGAGATACTAATGTATTTCATAAAAATGAATGTGAACATAAATAGTAACCAAAACGTATGAGATAATGTAACATTTTTTTAATTAACAACTTTGTGACAAAGTCTTGGGTCATAAAAGTTCAAATGTCAAGATTCAAACTATCAAGTTTGAAGGTTTACGTTGATATATTACTATTTTGAACAATATCACATTATGTCGTAGCAATCTAACTGAAAATTCCTTTCTTTAGAGTAACCACTCGATATTTTCGACATTTTTAAGCATATTTGACCTTTCCACGACTGACCCAATGACCTTGGCCATGCTTTTAGTCAGATCTTACACCCAAATACATGTGTGTGATACTATTGCATGTGATAAAAATGGATGTGAATATGAAACGTCTCCAAAATGCAGAAGAAAATGTAATATTGTACAAAATTGACAATTGTGACCTAATTTCGGGTCATAAAAGATCAAATATTAAATTTAACTATATCTCATGATTATTAACAATTTATCCGATTCTTAAATCTATTAAAAGAAAAAAGAAAAAATCACAACAATGAGAAATTAATTTATCAAAATAGTAATAATTTGACATTTGACCTTGAATTTTGGATAGAAAGCTACCGCTGCTGCTGGTTTATCATGGATATTCGGAATCGTTTCTTCAAGACCTTTCTAGTGATATAGGTCAACCTTTGCCCCAAATTTTATACCCACATTCGCATTATGCAAAGGACTCTACTATAGTTACTTGTATAACCTTTATTTCGTTGCATTTCGGCTAACTTTTTCAACTTTTCCTATAGAAAGGCACTACATCTTTATAACATTAATGTCTAGCTGAAATATGAACGTTGTTGCCCCATTCATTTGGTCAGAAACGCTAGCCAATTGAAACTGTTGTTATAAAATTGTAAAAGTTCGTGCACATTTAGTGTTCTTTTTGTTACTTACTTTCCGGACGGGCGTTTTGATAGACCTTGTCACTGTTCAAGCACCACTCGGCTGTCCCCTCGGAACAAGACTCGCATGTCCCGGCTGAGAGGAAGGCGAATGCCAAGTTACCTGGGGAAACACGTTTGTTGTATTTACTTTCTAATGTGGGTGTGGAGTGTGGTGGTTGGAAAATATAGTGTGTTATTTTATTAGCAAGTGACATGAGTGAAATCATGGTGATGACACGAGATACGACATAGAATGCTAGAATTTTACTGGGAGCACAGATTAGATTTTAATTCAAGTGGAGAGTTTTTAGTGTGTGGGGAGTTTGGTAGCATTCGATGGAAGGATTCAAACAGAGATGAAGTAGGACACAACATGGGTTATTCAAATGCATTTGGGACTTCATAAGGAACCGAACAGAGAAGTACCAAAGAAGTGCAATGTTTACTATTTACCAGACCTACTTTGTTTCCTATTTTGTTACTTTGTTGTTTATACCAATACTGACATATGCAGCGGAGACTTGCAATATGACAGCAATGTTTGAAAGCCTTGTGCAAGCTGTGGGTACGAAGTCAAATGGATGGAAAGAGACAAATTGCCGAGAAGAATCATGGAATGGGAAGATTCCGTGCAGGAAACTTACGGGCAGACCACACCAAGGATGTCAGGATAGTGTCAGAAAAGATGTGGAACATCGAGAAGGAGACTGGAATGTAGTGGAACGTGAAGATGGTGGCGGGAGAGTAGAAGGTGAAGAGGATTTTCTTCAACTTCGACCTCATACAGAGTTGGTCGTTGCAATATAATGAATAAAAGATTCGTTATTGTATAGCTTGACAACTTAAGACCATAGGGCGTCATCAAGCTCAATACGTGACTGAAAACACAAAAACAAAGATATTGTTAATATTTTAAAACAACCACTGGTATGGGTGTACTCAAAATATTGAGCGAAGCTATTCTGCCAACAAATAGCTGAAGAACTCTACAACAAACAATAAAACCTTTCGTGCATCTCCTTACTATTGCTGACACCTAGTGCAGAGCAACAATAAATTCAGCTTTATTGATTAATGTGGTAATGTTGATGATACTTCTTTTACGGCCAGATCGTTTCTGAGTAGAATAATACTCAAAGAGAATTATTATGTGGCTCGTTGGGCAAGTGTAAAAAGTCCCTGCTTCCGATGAAAAGGTCCAGGGTTTGCGTCCATCCATCTGTGTGTGGCTCATAATAACCGAACACGACCTCCGATTGTCATATAATATACCAACAAAAATCCATATTATGAATTTTTGTTGGTATTTCCCTTCAATAATGATTTTGGTTACCCTGAGGGTTAAACAAAATATTGGGCTATCCCACCAGAAAGCGTTAATATTCATGTACTCTGCAAGTAAGAATTCATGCCCCTCTTCAGGTGTCGAATTAGGTATGTTGAGGATAGGATAATTAAACCGTGGGCTGGAAGAACTTTGGATATACAATTTATCCCAAAACATTTAAGAGTTAAAATCTATTTGATTGTTGTGAAGGGATGTCCGAGGGCTGTTTAAGAGGACTTAATCCTTTGCACTAGAATGAACGACTGAGGAAAATCTCGTAAAACCCTTCAGTCAGGATTGTCGGTCACGAAGGGATTCGAAACCAGCAGCACCCGAATAAGAGTCTAACGCTTAGCGCTCGAGTCAACACTGCCAGTCCCCACCATTATTGAAGGCAGTAACAAGCCTTAGAACAAAAACTATGAGCTTCACTCTCTATTCTAGGTACCCTCGTACTCATTGTGTGGTTGTAGCATTGTATTATTCTTTTGCCCCTTTTTATAGTTCACTCCAATTTCCTGAGCCGTGTTTCTTTCAGTGTTCTGTTATGTCAAGGCCGATGCATTTCTTGCTAGGCGTCTGCAACAAGTGACACCCATTGGTTACAGACGATAACTTGTAGATCGGCAGCGACTACTTTGTAAGTATAATAAGTGATGCTCAGAGTAACAGTCTTGACACTTCTGCATACCAGTGAAGTAAATGTTATTCCGGGGATCTATTCAATAAGTTGTCACTGTCGACCGACAAGAAGTCACAATATGTGTTAATGTATTTACTATAGGAAGCTTCGCAAACGCTTTTTCAGGCGCGTTGTTGGATGAGCGTAATTGGTGCATTGAGCTGCCAGCCTGAATTTTTGTTGTTTTGTGAAAAAATCATTACAATCGGAAAAAGCATGTAGGTGTTATAAGTCGAAAACAATTTTAAAACAAGGCCGCTTCGCGAACGTATTTTTAGTCGCGTTGATAGATGAGTATTTTTGAAAGTTTTTAGTTTGCGTAGGATCTCTTTACTTTTTTGAGTTCCATTGCAAAATAATTTTTGTTAAATTAGGATTATTTTTATAAAGTAGTTCTTATTGCTATGGTAACCCAATTAATAGAATGTAAAATATCGGGAGGCCCGAAGATTTGCTTCTTGAACGTATTGTAGGTGATTGTTGTCAAGTTTCTATAATTACTTGTTAATTATTATACACATCAAAAAACACATAATAAAACCTTTATATCTATGGATTATGGCTAACTTTTTAAACTTTTTTTTTCACAAGGCAATGCATCACGATTACCTTACCATGTGAAATATGAACGTTGTAACCCCACCCGTTTGTTCAGAATCGGCCATTATATTACAAAATATCGCATGAAAAAATCGTTTTTTTTTTAAAAGTATGATATTCATGAGAAATTTTTCTTCGATTATTAGTCTAAGTTTAGAGATTTCGAAGGTCCCCTCCAATTTTCATCAAGATCGCATATGCCGTTTTTCCCGGTAGAGCGCGAACAGACAGAAAAAAAAACACCCGAGCTAATAGTCGTTCCGATAGACCCCCAAATTCACGAGAATTGTCTCAATCGGAGTGGCAAAGGTTCACATATACCATTCGATTCCCAACACCCACAGCTATCATTTCAAGCTTGATTAACTCAACATTTCGTTCGCCTTCATAGCGTCGCGACGCTATGAACACGACCGACGCTAAATTTTTTCGTCCGCACAGTGACAACTTAAATATTAAATTTCTTTGTTATAAATGCACTTACAGACATCATCTTTATGTCCATGTTTTCACCATTAATCACGTTTTAATATAGTGTACTTGTTATACGTCCAAATACATAAATACAGTCTGTTTCATGATCAAATAGACCTCAAGATGCGTTTTTTTAAGAATACGCACTGCTTTCGTTTGATGGCAAAGGTAGAGTTTTTTCAAAAATGATTATTCAAATGCTCAATATAATAGTTAATGATGTTGACAACAAAATTGCTATCTTAAATTTGGCCATAATTTTACAGATACACTCTAAATAATAAAATATTTGAATTCGCGCGTGGCACCTGAGTCTGGGAAAACGTACTATATCACTGTAATTTTTCTTCTAGTTAAAGTTAATTCATTATTATTCACTCTTGAACGCAAATAAAGCAAATCCTGATTAAAATAAATGTAATTCAAACAAAAAGTACAGTCAGTTTCCAAAAAATGGGTCCTTGCTATATATTTTTAAGAAATTGAACGTTTGCAAAGGCAATTGTCCAGTGGATATGTTTTTAGTTGTATATTAGATATAAAATAATCCCCTATCTGGGATAAAACATAACATGATATCCTTTTATGGCGATTATGGCTATGCAAATAGTTGAATTCCTGAAAAAAAATGTGTCAAAACGGGTGACACTCAATATTTTATTTCACACTTTCCCTCTTCAATGCTGAATTACTTACTTTAAGCATAGCGTTTAAGCGTTTAAAACATTTATTTTGAGGTATCTTACATAAGCAAAAGCATTGTTACAGGGAAATATAAAGAATATGTAGTTATAGACTGTTCCAAAAAGTGGGTCCCTAAATGTATAACTAGTAAATAAATATTTATATACATATTGTATTCATTGTACATTTGTCATTACGACAATTACACCATGTACATGTACATTGTTTAGCTATTAATGTCATTACATCAATAGTAGACATAAAGCCAATATAACTGTCAAATAAATAATAGAAACCCTCCAAACAGTAAATGCAGATTGCTGCATGCAGCTTCAAGGCTCGAGTGCATAACTAGGAAAACGCTCAGTTGGACGCGTTGTTGAGCGAGCACCGGTACGTGCAACACGACCCGAGAACGACATTCCAATAATGTTACATACCAATAAGTCTTTAAGGTCTTGACCGATTTACCTGAAAATTTGTAAAATAGGAGAGAATGGATAAAATCCACCGCCATCTAGAGGACCTTGACATCATTTCTTTGGGAAAACTATTTTAACTCTTGATTACTTCTAGGTGGCAGTACATAGTGACCAGAATTCTTGTGCGACTTTTCGTTGCCATGGTTACGTTACTTTTGTTAAAATGTAATTTCTATCTACACTACTTATCGGATCAAAATAAAATTAACATATTCGTGACCGGACGGACATTCTAAATGATTTGGCTACCTCAGATTTTGTCGCCGTTTAGTTTAAAAGAAAACTTTAGATTAACTTTAATGTAACTTTATAACTTTTTGAACGATTTTGCCACAAAACTAATGGCATTCAATCGGGAACAAAACTTGCGGATGGTCAAAATTTCAACTCTATCCGAGCCTCCGTTCGACCGCTATCATGAGTCAAAAAAGCTGAGCGACTTTCCGTTGCCATGGTAACGGGACTTTGTTATAATGTAATTTCCGACCACACTACTTATCGGATCAAAATAAAAATAACATATTCGTGATCGGACGGACATTCTAAATGATTTGGCCACCTCAGATTTTGTCGCCGTTTAGTTTGAAAAAAAAACTTTCGATTAACTTTAATGTAACTTTTTAACTTTTTGAACGATTTTACCACAAAACTATACAGCAACCCGCCTAGGTGGTATGTACATGTGTGCAAAATTTCAGGTCGATCAGAGAAACGGTGCGACCTGTATCAAAGCAGTAACATAAAAAAAAAAAAAAAAAAACAGACATTCGAGCAATAAGAGTCAAGTGGAGACGCTCGCTTCGCTCGCTCAATGATAAATCGTACCGTTACTTACCGTTTATTAAAAATATTTTTTAAACTTTTAATATACAAAGCATATTTTGTACTGGTACTCACATATGGTGCAGTGACATGGCCAGTTGGGCGTAAAGAAGAAAGACAAATTGAAGCTGCGGGATTGCAATTTTTAAGGAGTGTAACTGGAGTTACGAAGATTGATAAGATGAGGAGCACGAAGATTAGGAAAGAACTAAGAGTAGAGAGTTTAAACTTTAAGCTAGGGAAAGAAAGGCTGAGGTGGTTTGGACACATGAAAAGGATGCAAAAGAACTGGATTCCGAAGATGCAATATGAACAAGACGCAGGAAACTAACAGAGAAAAAGAGGGAGGCCCAGACTGAGATGGGAAGACATTATAGCAATGGATTTCAAAAGGAGAAATGCAGCTTGGGAAAGGATTAACCAGGAAAATGAACGGGAAGAACGAAAAAATATGGCAAAAACTGGTGGAGGTCCCTGAGGAAGAAGACAGTGACGAGGAAGAAAGATGATGCAGAGGAAGAATAGATTATGTGGAAGAAGCGTCAGGCATGGCTAGCCCATGGATAAGCACGGGGAGCCAAGAATGTGGTGGGAACGTCCCACCCCCTACCCGACTTAGTTGGAAATAGGGCTCGATATTAATTAATTAATTAATTTAGTAATTATTGTTGCCACAATAAGAAATTACGCAAAACGTAATTTTTTAAGATAATTAATAAATAAAGAAGTACAGTTTGTTCACAGTATTCGTTTGCAGAGAACTCATTTTGCTTCAAACATTGTTTTATATAATGGCTATCTCTAGTCAAAATAAACCGGCGCGGCTTCAGAAATGGTTTGATATCTTCCATCATGTAACTCTGGAGGATTTATTCCTGAAAAGGATTCCAAGGCTACTTAGTTCGACTGATATCTGACTGATAGTTTGCACGTTTGATGTGTTTATGTAGTGCGTCTTTACAAGGAGGGACAAAGGTAGATTCTATGGTTCCCCTTTTCGTGCATAACAACGAATAGCGCAAATCGTTTACTTTTGTTATGCTTTCTGCTCCACAAAGTGTAAACACAAACTATTCTAAACCATCTGTTGTTTCGGGATTCACATCAAAAGTTTGTCCGAGTATAGCAACTGACTAGATGCTCGAAGAACTGCACAGAGTGGACTTTAAAAACAATTATTTTTGCTGCAGCTATCTTTCCTTTTCCTTCAAAGCGCTAACATGTACAACATCAAGATAATGCGTGCATCCCGAGAAGTGTGTTGCATGTTTTTGCCCCATAGCGTACTATGTAAGATTTTCATGTCTTCCAAATTTTCGCTTTTGAAGAGTGCCCATTTGTAAGATAAAAGATTTCTTGAACAAAAATAGGCTACAAGGTTAGTTTTTAATTGCAGACAAATTACAAACAATGTTTATTTTTATTTGTACATTATTTATGTATTTATTAATTATTTTTTTATCGTTGTCATAATTACATTCATCAAGAAGAAACGGCGTCGACACTAGCAAGAAGAGCCTTGCTGATGTCACAAACGAACATGACACATGTCATAGGTTCTGCCACAAGTGCTGGCAAATGGAAGAGGATAATATGGCGACATCCGTGTCGTCACAAATAATAACAAAGTCTTCATATCCCGCTCCTGTCGCGTGATTAGCATGAAGTATAATTCTAGTATAAGCTTCTTCTTGCTACGATAAAGGATCTGGTACGTTGTCAATACAGTCTAGTGTACCGATAACATTCAGTTCCACAATTTTCGAAGAATTGTAGAATAGAAACAATGAATGGTGTAGAAGAGTTTGTGTGTAATATTTATGGAGGAGATAGCATAACAAATAAAACGATTTGCGCTATTCGTTGTTCGTTGTTCTGCACGAAAAGGGGCACTATAGAACATACTTTTCTCCCACCTTGTAAGGACGCACTTCATATATACATCAACCGTGCAAACACTCAGTCTGATATAGGGAAATGAGCCATGGAATCCTTTTCAAAAATACCTCCTCCAGAGTTGCATGGATGGAAGATATCAACGATTTCAGAAGCTACGCCGGTTCTTGAGATATGGTTGAGCATTGAACCAGCTCCAACTGATGTGCTGTAACTCTTAGCATGCAATTGTTCACGCCAATGTCTTCCATAGTCATGTTATTGATTGCGTAATTATCTTCGTCGTACCGACATGTGCAAAATACAGACTTGTACAAATTATGTCAGTACAAGAGAGGATGAGAACGAAGAAAACATCGACGCAGACGTGAATGAAGAGGTCTGAAAATGTAAGTGATGTTCCTATTGAAAATATGTTTTTTTAATTTTATATTATACATTTCACGTATCGAAATATGCATATCCTTTTCTTACAAAATGTCTATGCTATAGGCTACTGCAGGGATTTTGACTAGAGATAGACATTATATAACAATATTTGAAGCAAAATGAGTTCTCTGACAACACATATTGTGAACAGTGTTCACAACACTGAACAGACTGGACTTTTTTATTTATTATTAATCTTATAAATAATTACGTTTGCGTCATTTCTTTTTGTAGCAACAATAATTACTAAATATTCATAAAAATGATAAATAACGGTATGATTTGGCATTATGCACTCGAACCTGAAAGCTGCATGCAGCAATCTGCATTTACTGTTTGGAGGGTTTCTATTTTTTATTTGACAGTTATATTATGTTGTAGTTATGTCTACTAATATTGTGTCTTAATGTAATGGTATATTAATAGCTAAACAATGTACATGGACATGGTGTTATTGTTGTAATGACAAATGTACAATGTATACAATTGTATATATAAATATTAATTTATTTACTAATTATACATTTAGGGACCCACTTTTTGGAACAGTCTATACCTACATATTCTTTATATTTCCCTGTAACAATGCTTTTGCTTATGTAAGATACCTCAAAATAAATGTTTTAAACGCTTAAACGCTATGCTTAAAGTAAGTAATTCGGCATTGAAGAGGGAAAGTGTGAAATAAAATATTGAGTGTCACCCGTTTTGACACATTTTTTTCAGGAATTCAACTATTTGCATAGCCATAATCGCCAAAAAAGGATATCATGTTATGTTTTATCCCAGATAGGGGATTATTTTATATCTAATATACAACTAAAAACATATCCACTGGACAATTGTCTTTGCAAACGTTCAATTTCTTAAAAATATATAGCAGGGACCCATTTTTGGAAACTGACTGTACTTTTTTGTTTGAATTACATTTATTCTAATCAGGATTTGCTTTATTTGCGTTCAAGAGTGAATAATAATGAATTAACTTTAATTAGAAGGAAATTTACAGTGATATAGTACGTTTTTCCCGACTCGAGTGCCGCGCGCAGCTTTAGGTATTTTATTATTTACAGTGTATCTGTAATATATATGGCCAAATTCAAGATAGCCATTTTGTTGCCAACATCATTAACTATTATATTGAGCATTTGAATAATCATTTTTGAAAAAACTCTACCTTTGCCATCAAACGAAAGCAGTGCGTATTCTTAAAAAAACGCATCTTGAGGTCTATTTGATCATGAAACAGACTGTATTTATGTATTTGGACGTATAACAAGTACACTATATTAAAACGTGATTAATGGTGAAAACATGGACATAAAGATGATGTCTGTAAGTGCATTTATAACAAAGAAATTTAATATTTAAGTTGTCACTGTGCGGACGAAAAAATTTAGCGTCGGTCGTGTTCATAGCGTCGCGACGCTATGAAGGCGAACGAAATGTTGAGTTAATCAAGCTTAAAGTGATAGCTGTGGGTGTTGGGAATCGAATGGTATGCGTGAACCTTTGCCACCCCGTTTGAGCGAATAATTTTTCCTATCGGAACGACTATAAATTATTCATGGGGTCAGTGAAATTGAAGTATTCACTTTGCTCATCCAAAAACGTAAAAAGCGTAAAATTGCGATTTTCATGAGAAATAATTTTTCAATTGCCCTCAAATTTCAAACGAATATTTTATTAATTCATAAAATTAAGGTTCTGTGAAAAAATCATTCATTACAATCGGATAAAGCATGTAGGTGTTATAAGTCGAAGAAATTTGTTAAAAACGAAAATAATCGTAAAAAAGGGATTTTCATGAGAAATGATTTTTTGATTGCGCTCACAAACGTGGCAGTTCTAAGTTCAGAGATTTCAAAGGCCTCTAGAAAATTTCATCGTAATTGGAGTATCGGTTTAGCCGGAATCGTGTTAAATAACACACACAAATACAAACAGAAAAAAAAAGAAAAACGCAAGAAAAATCGTAAAATTGCGATTTTCATGAGAAATAATGTTTCAATTAAATTGCGCTCAAAAACGTTGCAGTTCTAATTTCAGAGATTTCGAAGGCATCCAGAAAATGTCATCGCAAAAAAACGCACGTGGTCTCGGCCCGGGGTAGAATTTGGTCCAGGGCATGGCTCTTATTATAGTAAAAGTAGAGAACAGAAGAAAAGTTCATCTCGCAAACTTTATTTGGTATAAGTATATGAGAGCATGATATACTCCCGGAGACTAGAGGCGAGTTCTCGCTGCGGTCGTCGTGGAGGACCTCTCCTCCTTCCCTTGACGACCATGACAACACAAACGATGACAAGGACGTTAACATCTACGACGTGAGAACCCACCCCAGCACTTTTCTCCCCCTATCCGTACCTAGTTCTGACCATGATAGGACTTTCCTCCCTATATAGGCTAGAATGGCGCATTGTGACCTAACGATTGACGCTTCCTTTCTCCAAATAAACCACAACTTCCTTCGAAGAAGATTGGGTAAATATGGAAGTAACTTTTTCAACTCATACATCACATTTTTGTAAATAGTATAGTGCGATACAACATTGTAATTATATTGCCTTTACAATGATTGTAACATTTTGAAAAGTGAAAAGTATTTTTTTTTGGACGCGTCCACCAACGTCCGCCCCCAAATTAACCACTGCATGGTTGTTGCTGTCGATACACAATGAGTGACAAAATGGTCACAGTTAATTTATATCATACCAAAATCAATAGTTATTACTAAGGACTATGTATGCTATAAGTATACTTGTTGTGTACTACACTAGGAAGCTTCGCAAACGCATTTTCAGGCGCGTTGTTGGATGAGCGTAATTGGTGCATTGAGCTGCCATGTGTTATGCGGATTTTCTGTTGTTCTGTGAAAAAATCATTACTAAGTTGAAGATAAAAAAATAAAAAAATAAATAAAAAATAAACTTTAATTTTTAATTTTTTTAATTAATCGTAATTTTAAAAAAGAAAAAAATCGTCAAATTTCGATTTTTATAACAAATAATTATTCGATTGTGCTCAAATTTCCCACGAATATATTAATTCATAAAATTAAGGTTCTGTGAAACAATCATTATAATCGGATAAAGCATGTAGGTGTTATAAATCAAAGAATTGTTTAAAAAAAGAAAAACCCTTAAAATTTCGATTTTTATAAGAAATAATTTTTCGATTGCGCTCAAATTTCACACGAATATATAAATTCATAAAATTATAGTTCTGTGAAAAAAATCATTAAAATCGGATAAAGCATGTTGGTGTTATAAGTCGAAGATATTTTTTATTAAAAATCGAAAAAAAAAGTAAAATTGCGATTTTCATGAGAAATAATTTTTCGATTGCGCTCAAAAACGTGACAGTTCTTAGTTAAAAGATTTCGAAGGTCTCCAGCAAATTTCATCGCAATTGGAGTATCGGTTTAGCCGGAATCGTGTTAACAAACAGCCAAAAGTACAAAAAAAAAGAAAAAAAAAGATTCCGGATTTTCTTCTCCAGTGTAGTGAAATGGAATCTTCGCTTCGCTCGCTACGCTCATCCAATTACAGTAAAATGTTTGCATATTTTAGTGTAAATAACTCTAATAGTAAATTGCTTTTATCCCTCCGTAGTTGCCTCCCCACTGACGTTGTCACCCACGTGAGTGGGGAGGCATACACGGAGGTATAAGAGCCATTCACTTTTTGATTAACATCCACTGTAAGATAACTTTTTACACTTTAAAAGTCTTCTTCCAATGTTCCTGTGTTACTACAGTAGTAATACACAACAGTGGCGGATCTAGGACAATCATGGGGGGGGGCGATTTGCGTGTGCATGTACAGTCGTGGGAAAGGGACTAAGCGCGGACCACGCTTTTGAAAATCAGGTTTTTAGAGTGCATTTGGTGCGTTTTAGAAAAAAGTGGTGGGCGGAATGCAATACGGAAACAATGTAGTTTGTGTGCACCAATTTGTTTTGTCGTCATGTCGAGCTTACAATTTACAGCATTGGCCTAGATTGCAACATTATTATAAACGTTTGATCTTATTTTCTATTCATCATTTTATTTATTTATTAAACGTTTATCCTATTTAGTTAAAAAACGATTCACATAGGAGGACAACTTAATAAATCGAAGTACACTGATGCAGACACATTTCAGAGGCAAACTGATTATTTCTGACAACATAAAGGAAAGTTGATTTTTATTGGGAGTTTTAAATAAATAGCGCCGCGGGCGAAAATTTTGAAAATCAGGTTTTTAGAGTGCATTTGGTGCGTGCACAATAAAATAATATATATATTTTTTTTAATTTTTAAAGAATCATGGGGGGCGATCGCCCCACCGCCCCCCCCCCCTGTATCCGCCACTGATACACAACTGTATACAGCTAGCTATAGTAAATAGACCCCACTCTGTTTTGTTTTGTGGATGTGTTGTGTTGTGTCACAGGATTCCTGTCAAACGGATACTCGGATATCATTCATAGCTTTAGAATGCCTTTGAAACTTTTCATTTCATCTCCTCATCTCCCACATCTTTTAATTAAATCGGAAAATGTCTCGATTAAAATCGCATTTTTACAATTATTGTTACCGATTTTACAGAAATTTTCTCTTTCTCTACTTATGTTAAACGGCTACTGCAGTATAAATGACATTTTCAGGGTACCTTCGAAATCTTCTAAACATGCAGCGGTTTGGCGTATATGTTGGGAGGTGGAGACCCCCAACAAAGGCGCAAAAAAATGGAAGCAGTTTTTTTAAGAGTGCTCTTAAAAAATTAGTGGACTGAATTCAATGCAGAAATAATTGTTCAATAAAAGTTTATGTGCAGAACTAGAAAACCACAACAACAATTCGATATATTGAAAATCTGTGGGGGAGGGGGGAATGTGCTGACGCCCCTAATTACGTCCTACTTAGATCCTAACACAGGATTACAATATTAAGTTTATACAACTAGGAAAACGTAACATGTCATGTGTAAAACATGTCCCGCCGCGTTGTTGGATGAGCGTAATTGGTGCATTGAGCTGCCATGTGTTACGCGGGTTTTCTGTTGTTCTGTGAAAAAATTATTACTTAGTCGAAGATTTTTTTTAATTAAAAAGTAAAATAAAAAATTAACTTAATTTTTTTAATAAATCGTAATTTAAAAAAAATAAAAAATCGTAAAATTGCAATATTCATAAAAAATAATTATTAGATTGCGCTCAAATTTAACACAAGTATATAAATTCATAAAATTAAGGTTCTGTGAAAAAATCATTAGAATAAGATAAAGCATGTAGGTGTTATAAGTCAAAGAATTGTTTTAAAAAGGAAAAAAACCGTAAAATTTCGATTTTCATGAGAAATAATTTTTCGATTACGCTCAAATTTCACACGAATATCTTAATTCATAAAATTAAGGTTCTGTGAAAAAATCATTACAATCGGATAAAGCGTGTAGGTGTTAAAAGTCAAGGAAATTTAAAAAAAAAACAAAAAAAATCGTAAAATTGCGTTTTTTACAAGAAAAAATTTCTTGATTGCGCTCAAAAACGTGTAAGTTCTAAGTTCAGAGATTTTGAAGGCCTCTATAAAATTTTATCGCAATCAGAGTATTGGTTTATCCGGAATCGTGTTAACAAACACACAAAAATACTACAAAAAAAGAAAAAAAAACATTCCGGATTTTTTTCTCCAGTGTAGTGAAATGGAATCTTCACTTCGCTCGTTTCGCTCATCCAACAATGAATCTTTATAACTAAATAGGAAAGTAGTAAAATAAATAAATACAAAATATTATGATATAAACCGTCTTCTAAAGCACTCTTTAAACTCTTGAAATGCCCCCAAAGATTGAATAAAAAACAAAACTTTAATTTTTAAATCGTATGAGTCTATACCTGCTGATTTTCAGTGGGGGACAAATAATTTAAAGCAGACCAATCCAATCCTATCGGCGCCGATGCCATCGAAGAGAAAACAATGACCAACTGGAGAATATGAACCCAAGGATACAAAAAGCTTGTAAAAATACAGCTAAACCTTACACCCATTCCACATTATCGCATTCATAATTCATAAACGTCCAGTGCCCCGTAACAACATCCTTTAAAATCTTGGCAAAATAGAATTTGCAACTAAAAATTTATATTTTACCAATTAATTTAAACGTAATAGTTCACGCAAATTCTATTTTGCCAAGCCAAGGATGTAATGAATTAAGAATGCGCAAATGTGGAAGGGTAGATGAGCTTGGCCCTTTTTTAGGATCTCATTACTTTTGAGTGTGTAAAGTTTAGCAGTAATTTACAAGTTTTTTGTTTGCGTCGAATCTCATTACTTTTTCAAGTTTTACTGCAAAATTATTTTTGTAAAAACCCGATAGAGATGGATTTTGTAATTTCTGAATTGTATTAAATATTTTGAATATTTTTTGCATGAGCGAAGCGAAGACTTCAATTTGACTTTGTGTTTTTTGTTTGTTTTTTACTTACGTTACCCCAAGAAAAATAACTCGGGTGTTTTGTTTTTGTTAGTTTTTTTGTCTGTTTGTTCGCTCTCTACCGGGCAAACGGCATAATAGCTCACGTATCATCTGACGATATCCGCCACCGTCAATCCTGACTGAAGATCACCACGCGATCTTGATGAAAATTGGAGGGGACCTTCGAAATCTCTGAACTTAGAGCTGTATTGTTTTTGGATACAATCGAAGAAATATTTCTCATAAATATCGTACTTTTACGATTTTTTTCGATTTTTAGTGCGATATTTTCGTGATATTTGGCAAACAGCTACTCCGATCTTGATTAAACTTTTTGGGAACGTTTAAAATCACTAAAGTTATGTATGTTATGATTTTAGAGACATTTGAAAAAATATTTCTTATATAAATCGTACTTTTACGATTTTTTCTCCGGTTTTTAATACGATATTTTCGTGATATTTGGGCCGATTTTGACCAAACGGGTGGGGCTACAACGTTCATATTTCACACGGACATTAAGGTTATGATGATGTAGTACCTTTTGGAAGAAAAAGTTGAAAAAGTTATCCAGAATACATAGAAATAAAGGTTTTAATATAAGTTTTTTGAGGAATATAATAACAATTAACAAGAAACAATAGAAACTTGACAACAATAACCTACAATGCGTTCAAAAAGCACTTGAAGAAAAAAAGAGATTCCAATTAATATAAAAACTTAAAAAAGCTTATCCATCAACGCGACGGGACTAAAGCGTTTTTGGATGAGCGAAGCGAAGACTTCAATTTCACCGACCCCCCAAAAAATTTAGCTCGGGTGTTATTTATTTATTTGTTTTTTTTTATTTTCTGTCTGTTCGCTCTCGCGTTTGCCCGAAACGACATATGCGATCTTAATGAAAATTTGACAGGACCTTCGAAATCTCTGAACTTAGACTTGCTACGTTTTTGGGTACATCGAAGAAATATTTCTCATAAATGTCGTACTTTTACGATTTTTTTTCGATTTTAAGTGCGATATTTTCGTGACATTTGGGCCGATTATGACCAAACGGGTGGGGCTAAAACGTTCATATTTCACATGGACATTGAGGTAATGGTGATGTATTGCTTTCTGAATTAAAAATGTGAAAAAGTTAGCCAGAATCTATAGAAATAAAGCTTTTAATATAAGTTTTTTTATTTTTTGTGCGATATTTTCGTGACATTTGGGTTAAT
Organism: Sweltsa coloradensis; assembly: GCA_024449915.1. Lineage (NCBI taxonomy): Eukaryota > Metazoa > Arthropoda > Insecta > Plecoptera > Chloroperlidae > Sweltsa > Sweltsa coloradensis. The sequence continues at coordinate 338,806 of JAMZAV010000405.1, read as the reverse complement.
TCTGACCAAACGGGTGGGGCTACAACGTTCATATTATACATTGACATTAAGGTTATGGTGATGTAGTACCTTTTGAAAGAAAAAGTTGAAAAGGTAAGCCAAAATCCATAGAAAGAAAGCTTTAATATAAGTTTTTTACGGTAAATAATACCAATTGACAGGTAACAAAAGAAATTTGACAACAATCACTTACAATGCGTAGGTGGCAAAATAAAGCACTTGCAAAAGTAAAGATATCCCACGCAAACTAAAAACTTTAATAAGCTCATCCATCAACGCGGCGGGACTTTAGCGTTTTCCTAGTCCTAGTACTACGAAAACGCCAAAGTCGTTGTTAGACGAGTGAGTGAGCCATGTGTTGAGTACCCGGTAACATTCCTTTTCTTCCCCCTACCTTAGGCCCCCCTAGCTTATCATAGGCTAGAGTGGAGCAATATAGCCTTACAGTTGACGCCCTTTACCAACTAAACTTAAAAATCCCATTATTTATACCGATATAAATGGATGAGCGCAGAGAGCGAAGCGAAGACTTCAATTTCACTGACCCCCCAAAAAATGTTTGCTCGGGTGTTTTTTTTTTTGTTTTTTTTTGTTTTTCTGTAAGTTTGTTCGCTCTCTACCGGGCAAACGGCATATGCGATCTTGATGAAAATTTGAGGGGACCGTAGTTTTCTCTGAACTTAGAGGTGTATTGTTTTTAGGTACAATCGAAGAAATATTTCTCATGAATATCGTACTTTTACGATTTTTTTTCGAAATTTAGTGCGATATTTTTGTCACATTTGGGCCGATTCTGACCAAACGGGTGGGGCTACAACGTTCATATTTCACATGGACATTAAGATTATGGTGATGTAGTACCTTTTGAAAGAAAAAGTTGAAAAAGTTAGCTAGAATCCATAGAAATAAAGGTTTAAATATTAGTTTTTCAATTTTTAGTGCAATATTTTCGTCACATTTGGGCCGATTCTGACCAAACGGGTGGGGCTACAACGTTCAGATTTTACATGGACATGTTTATGGTGATGTAGTACCTTTTGAAAGAAAAAGTTGAAAAATTTAAACAGAATTAATAGAATAAAGGTTTTAATGTGAGTTTTTTGAGGTTTATAATAACAATTATCAAGTAACAATAGAAACTTGACAACAATCACCTACAATGTATTCAAAAGCACTTGCAAAGGAAAAGTGGTCCTACGCAAACAAAAAACTTACAAAAAAAAGCTCATACATCAACGCGGCGGGACTTTAGCGTTTTTGGATGAGCGAAGCAAAGACTTCAATTTCACCGACCTCCCAAAAAATTTAGCTTGGGTGTTTTTTGTTTGTTTTTGTTTGTTTGTTTGTTTTTTTGTTTGTTTTTCGCTCTCTTTGTTCGCTCTCTTTGTTCGCTCTCTACCGGACAAACGGCATATCCGATCTTGATGAAAATTGGAGGGGACCTTAAAAATCTCTGAACTTACACTTTCTACGTTTTTGGGTACAATCGAAGAAATATTTCTCATGAATATCGTACTTTTACGATTTTTTTCGATTTTTAGTGCGATCTTTTCGTGACATTTGGGCCGATTCTGACTGAACGGGTGTGGCTACAACGTTCATATTTCACATGAACATTAAGGTTATGGTGATGTAGTACCTTATGAAATAAAAAAATGAAAAAGTTAGCCAGAATCCATAAAAATAAAGATTTTAATGTAAGTTTTTTTACGAAAAATAATACCAATTGACAAGTAACAATAGAAACTTGACAACAATCACCTACAATGCGTAGGCAGAAAAACAAAGCACTTGCAAAAGTAAAGATATGCCAGGCAAACAAAAAACTTTAAAATGCTCATCCATCAACGCGGCGGGACTTTAGCGTTTTCCTAGTCCTAGTCAATTTTAAATGCAAATATTCCCGGGTATTTAACACATGACTCTCTCACTCGTCTAACAACGAATTTGGCGTTTCCCTATAGTCTAGTTGGCTAAGGCGCCCTTATAGACGAAATGTGGGAGACGTGGGTTTAGTCCCCTGGTCAGGAAAGATTTTTGTAATTTCTTAATTGTATTTTTTTTTAAATTGGATGTGCTAAGCGAAGACTTCAATTTCACTGACCCCCAAAAAAAATTTGCTCGGGTGTTTTTTTTTTGTTTTGTTTGTTTTTCTATCTGTTTGTTCGCTCTCTAACGGGCAAACGGCATATCCGATCTTGATTAAAATTGGAGAGGACCTTCGAAATCTCTGAACTTAGAGGCGTATTGTTTTTGGGTACAATCGAAGAAATATTTCTTATGAATATCGTACTTTTTCGATTTTTTTCGATTTTTGTGCGATATTTTCGTAACATTTGGGCCCATTCTGACCAAACGGGTGGGGCTACAACGTTCTTATTATACATGGACATTAAGGTTATGGTGATGTAGTACCTTTTGAAAGAAAAAGTTGAAAAAGTTTGCCAGAATTTATAGAAATAAAGCTTTTAATATAAGTTTTTACAGTAAATAATACCAATTGACAAGTAGTAACAATAGAAACTTGACAACAATCACCTACAATGCGTAGGCAGCATATTATCAAACACTTGCAAAAGTAAAGATATCCCACGCAAACTAAAAACTTTGAAAAGCTCATCCATCAACGCGGCGGGTCTTTAGCGTTTTCCGAGTTTTAAAAATTATTAAACATGTTTTGAAATGAATATATTGCAGTGTAGTCCATTATCTGTGACAATACTATGGAAAACATAGCCTGTACGAAATACGTGTAAATATTGCAAGGTTTACTCAATCTCCGAGCGGAAATTTGGGGGTACCTTGAGCGTGCCAGATTCGATAAACCTTGGGCACGGCATTTCACAGCCAGGCAAATAACAAACAATTTTTTTTTCAAAATCAAAACCATTGTCACTAAAATAATTCCTACTCATTAGCAGCCTATTTTACAATTTATTATTTCTTGTAAGTTTAAATCGCAATGGATCTAGCTGGTTTTGTTATCAGTTCTCAGTAAACTTGTACCGGATGTCTGTTTAAAATTTCAGCGCAATCTGTTCAGCGATTCGGCTGATTTTCGATGTACACACACATACACACAGACAGAATAAGGGCCGTTTGAGTTGAGTTGAATGAAGACACTTAGTCGCTTCGCTCCCTCGTTTATTTAAAGAAGTATTATTTGCTATGGTAATACCTATTAACAATAGGATGTTAAATATCTAGTGCCCCAAAGTTTTTATTTTTGTGCGCATTGTAGTTGATTATTGTCAAGTTTCTATAGTTAGGCCATACTTGTTGATTGTAAAAGGCTTATATTAAAACCTTTAATTGGAAGCCTTCCAGCTATCTTGTACAGCTTTTTCTTTCAAAAGTCACTATACGTCACCATTACCTTAATGGTCATGTAAAATATGAACGTTGTAGCCCCACCCATTTGGTCAGAATCGCTGGGCAATTGAAACTGACGAATTATACAGAAGTAATTAGCCAGTAGTAACTAACATCCTTAAATTTATTTTGAGCATGTTTCAAGCCATTTTTTCTCCAAGATGGAATGTTCGTTCCCCAACCAAATTTGGCATGTGTTGTCAGGTACCTAAATCCCCTCGATTCTGTTAGTTATAAAGTTTACATCACGTTACATGACGGAGGTAACACCTCGAAATCACCCCAACTCTGCTTGCTGTATAAGGTGCATGAGTGTTTAGCTCGCCACGGCTTGGCTGCGGCGCCCTAACGGGCACCTAGATAACCGACCAAATAAGCAGGTCACGATTCTACCCGATGTGTGCTCCCAAAACCTCTTTTTCTTTTACAAAAGAAGTATTTAATTACACTAAAAATGAGCGTAGGCCTAAACCTCAACATTATTTTAGGACTACACCACTGCTTACCCGTAATAAGTGCTGCAAGTAGCAGAGGCCTGTTCCACATTGTACTTGTGAGCGTTGACTGGCAAGTTGGAGATCAAGGATGCTAATGTTAGTAATTACCTGTTGAACAATCGAATGAATTCTCACCTCGGCTAGTCGATTCATCGACACGTAGGTCGAAGGAAGTAGGGGGGGGGGGAGAATATAATGTCACCCTTCCCCCACTATTTTCTTGTGACCCCCCCCCCCCCCACTTCAGAATGTTAAACACCAGCTACAACTGAAAAATAGTAGAAGTCAGTATACATACGAGTATTGAAATCAGGTAGCCCCCGGAAATTTACGTTTGCCATTGCCCCCCCTCCCCCCGACGGGATGGAAAAAAAATTAGAAGCACTGCCACTATTTGTAGGTTTTTAGTACATCTGGTACAGTATTTTTCAATATACGCCTATATTTAAAAAATGAATAATAAATTCAATGAATATCAATATTGTAATTCAATGTATATTCAATGTATACACATGATAATTATAATCATATAACCACATAAAAGTTGAGACACAATGATTTTTGTTTCTAGTATCGTCTGCGTAAAAACTACAATATTTTGGTATTGCATTCAGCCCACAACATTTTTTCTAAAACGCACCAAATACACTATAAAAAGAAAAACCTGATTTTCAAAATTCGCCCTCCGAACCCTCCGTACTTGTTCCCTATATAATATCCCCCGGAATATTATACAGCGCCCCCGTGATGAAAAGCCTGAATTCAACACTGTACACGGCTGGTGTTCCTAGGGTGGGCTAACTTGTGGCTCGTTGGATATATGCAGTTCATCCATCAGTTAATAACGTTCACATCTCTCCCCCCTTTCCCTTTCGAAAAAGAGTTCCTTCACGGAGAAATGGCGCACCGACTCTGATTCGTGAGGCACCGACTCTGATTCGTGAGGCACCGACTCTGATTCGTGAGGCACCGACTCTGATTCGTGAGGCACCGACTCTGATTCGTGAGGCACCGACTCTGATTCGTGAGGCATAACCAGATTGATTCCCGCCCCCGACAATCCTAAGGAAACATATTATTTAATTTTCTTCCAGTCATAAATTCGAGTGCTGGGGAAATGAGATTGAATCTTCTTAAACATACCATTGATTAAATAAGGCTATCGGCTATTTAATCAATGAACTAACTTAGACATTCCATTCTGAGCAGGGTAATCCCATAATACTTTTGTTTACAGACGCCTGTTAGAGGGATGAATTATATCTTCACAAGAACTTTTTAGACGAGAGAGTGCAGCCACTGGTCTACAATCCAACTCAAACGGCACTAGATCTGTTTGTAATTTGTGTGCGAGTGAGTGAGTGAGTGAGTGAGTGTGCGAGTGATTGAGCGAGTGAGTTAGTGAGTTAGTGATGAGTGAGTGAGTGAGTGAGTGAGTGAGTGAGTGAGTGAGTGAGTGAGTGAGTGAGTGAGTGAGTGAATGAGTGAATGAGTGAGTGAGTGAGTGAGTGAGTGAGTGAGTGAGTGAGTGAGTGAGTGAGTGAGTGATTAAGTGCAGATGTAAGTTATTCATTTATTTATAGGAAAAGCGGAGACACGAGAATAGTAATTGTAGTCTTGTGTTTTTTGCTCTTCCTCCACTTTCGCCAACTTTTCTTATTTTGTACGTTTTAAAGTGTTTTATTTATTTTCGGAGAAGTTTCGAAATCTCTTAACGCGGATCATCCACGTAATTTGTGGAATTAAATATACATAATACATATCAAGAAAATCGTACCATTCATGATACTAGGGAAACGCCAAAGTCGTTGTTAGATGAGTGAGTGAGTGAGCCATGTGTTGAGTACCCGGTAACATTCCTTTCTTCCCCATAACTTAGGCCTCCCTAGCCTATCATAGGCTAGAGTGGAGCATTATGGCCTTATAGTTGACGCGCCCTTATACCAACTTAACTTAAAAACCCTATTATTTATACCAATATTATTATCAATTTTAAACGCAAATGTTCCCGGGTACTCAACACATGACTCGCTCACTCGTCTAACAACGAATTTGGCGTTTCCCTAGTCTAGTTGGCTAAGGCGCTCTTATAGCTGAAATGTGGAAGACGTGTTGGGGGGGTGACTCGACTGGACTCGACTTTCACGTGGTTTTGAATTATCTGATTCCGTCCACAAAGAAACATTTTCGACATTTGGTAGACTCGAGTTTCGTTTCCAATTTTCGGAATCATTCCGTGACTTGCGGCTGTGGCAAGGATTTAACCATTGTTAAGCCAATCGGAAGCTTCGTTATAAAATTATTAGTGTCCACCGCCATGCTTATGTAGAAGAAACCAGCAAGCTGCATATTTATAAGGCAGTGAGTTTCTGTGCAGCCGTGTTTTGTCTTTTTATCTTGTGAACGCAAACAACGTCAACTTTAAGGTATGATTGTTAATTATTACTTGATAACTTAATAATATTGAAAACAAAATATTGTGCAACAATAAACAATTTATAAAGTTTCAAATTAGTGTACTGTGGACCAACAAATCAAGGAATATCCGGTATTTAAGAAAAATATGATGCTATGTTATCGAAATAAAAATGGAGGATTTTGTTTACAAATTTTCAACCGTCGAAAGTGTTTCCGACAGCTAAAGCAGACGGAATCGAAAGATTCGTTGAGTCTACCGATTGTTGGAATACAGCACGGAAATCAACCAAACCACGTGGATTTTGCGTCGAGTCTCACCCCCTGGTCGGGAAAGATTTAGTAATTTCTAGATTATATTTAAAAAATTATTAAACATGTTTTGAAATGCATATTACGGAGTGAAGTCCATCATCTGTGACAATACTAACACATAGCCAGTATGAAATACGTGTAAAGATTGCAAGGTTTACTCAATCTCCGAGCGAAATTTGGGGGTACCTTGAGCGTGCCAGATTCGATAAACCTTGCATGGGAACGGCATTTCACAGCCAGGCAAATAACAAACAAAAAATATTTTTTTCAAAATCAAATCCATTGTTGTTAAAATAATTTCTAAACATTGGAAGCCTATTTTTCAATTTATTATTTCTTGTAGGTTTAAATCGCAATGGATTGTGCTCATTTTGTAAGCAGTTCTCAGTTACCTGGTCATGGATGCCTGTTTAAAATTTCAGCTCAATCAATTTGGCCGTTCGTCCGTATGAATCCAGACTGACAGACATACAGACATTTAACAGACACATTAGTCACGACGAAACCCGATCAAGTAGCGTTATAGACTTCGTTTCGCTGCGCTCACTCGTCTAATTGGATGAGCGAATATTCCATTTCACTACACTGGGGAAAAAAATCCGGAATGTTTTTTTTTTCTTTCTTTCTTTCTTTCTTCTTCTTTTTTTTGTATTTTTGTGTGTCTGTTAACACGATTCCGTCTAAACCGATACTCTGATTGCGATGAAATTTTATGGAGGCCTTCGAAATCTCTGAACTAGAATTGTCACATTTTTTAGCGCAATCGGGAAATTTTTTCTTATAAAAAACGCAATTTTACGATTTTTTCGATTTTTAAAAACTTTCTTACGACTTACAAACACCTACATGCTTTATCCGATTGTAATGATTTTTTTCACAGAACCTTAATTTTATGAATTAAGATATTCGTGTGAAATTTGAGCGTGATCGAAAAACTATTTCTCATGAAAATCGAAATTTTACGGGTTTTTTCTTTTTTTAAACAATTCTTTGAGTCATAACACCTACATGCTTTATCCTATTGTAATGATTTTTTCACAGAACCTTAATTTCACCAATTAATATACTCGTGTTAAATTTAAACGCAATCGAATAATTATTTCTTATGAAAATTGCAATTTTACGATTTTGTTCGTTTTTTAAAATTACGATGAATTAAAAAAATTAAGCTAATTTTTTATTTAATTTAATTTAATTTAAAAAAAATCTTCGACTAAGTAATGATTTTTTCACAGAACAACAGAAAATCCGCGTAACACATGGCAGCTCAATGCACCAATTACGCTCATCCAACAACGCGGCGGGACAAGCGTTTTCCTAGTTATATATTTTTACATCGAAAAACATTTTATCATATTCTTGCTCAGATAGATGTTATTACGTACGTCACTAAACTGGACTTACCATCCAGTTAAACTTTGTATTATTTCTGATTTTAATGTTCAGTTACGTTTTTGTAATCGAGTTATTCCAAGCTTTTATTTGATATATTTGAATATCTAATACTATTTATAGCTCCATGATCTAATCGTGCATTGTTTTCTTGAACTCAAATTTACACATTACATACAGCCAACCATTTTCGTGGCAAAAAAAGTAAAAATTTTAAACTCATAAACATTAAAAAAATTACTTGGCCATTAAATTTGGTTCATTTAGACCAGGAGCTAATTCCTGTAGGAGCGATATTAACGAAATTGGCTCACCCCACTTAACATCTCAAATCTGACTTGACCACGTGTTAGTATGTACTTTATGAAACATCTCCAGGTAGTATGTCACTTCGAATTGTGGTATACGTTTTTTTTTAGAGGCCATTTTGTTTTGAATGTGCAATCATTGAAACGCTTACTCACTACTGTCTTTAAATGTACACAACTCGGGACTCGGTTAACCGATTTTAATTTATTAAATACCGATTTGTAGGTGACTGTATGCTTTCCCTATTATATACAATCAATTTTTAATAAACATATGATTTCATTGCTAAAAATTGCAGACACGGCAAAAATAGTGTAAATAATTTTACAAAAATGTGATTCAAGCATAAATTCACAAATTATTTTGGTCAGTTAGCGCTATGTTTTTATACATTATTAGGATTTATAAAACTTACTCATGTACAACATATATAAAAAATACGAATTATTGCACGTTCGAGTATATAAGCGTTGAAGGCTGAGCATTTTCAGTGGATTGTACGCTATTTAACTATGATTTTCATTTAACTTCATTTTGTCATTGCTCGTAAAGAATAACATTTTTAAAGTAGTTCCAACAAACAATACATGCAAATGGTAAAATTGAATGATATTAAAAATGCGATTTAAAGATTTTTGCAGAATAGTCAATTTTATGGAATTTTCAGTTTCAAAAGTGGAAAAAGTGGAAAAGTGCGATTTTCACGTGACAAATTTATTTGCTGGCACTTATATTCTTGGAAAGTATAATTTAAGAGTTTTTGAAGGTTCTCTGAAAACTTAATCTAATTCGGAGTAGTCGTTTGTCCTGGACAGCAAATAAATTAACGACGACATGTTCAAATAATCAAAAATGTCCGAAGAAATGGTGGAACAATAGTTCATTGGAGGTCACAAGCATACAAATTTGGGAAAAGGTACTTTATGACCTAATGATCAATAATTGATATGATCACATTGAAGATTTTACTCCATTAACTCACTGGAGGTCAAAAAATTAAAATATTCATATACAACAATTTTACTGTATAATTATATTTTTGGAATCTGTTTAATCCACATTATTAATTAATCATGTAATTATTCACAAAAAGTTTAAAATTTTGTAAAAAATTTTGTAAAAAATATTTTTTTACAAAATTGGAAACTTTTTGTGAATTTTGTAAAAAATATTTTATTCCAAATTTGAATTTTTTGTGAACAATTACATGATAAACCAACAATGAGGATTAAACAGATTACAAAAATATAATTTTTACAGTAAAATTGTTTTATATAAAGATTTTAATTTTTTGCCCTCCAGTGAGTTAATGGAGTAAAATCTTCAATGTGACCATATCAATTATTGATCATTAGGTCATAAAGTACCTTTTCCCAAATTTGTATGCTTGTGACCTCCAATGAACTATTGTTACACCATTTCCTCGGACGTTTTTGATTATTTGAACATGTCGCCGTTAATTTCTTTGCCGTCCAGGACAAACGACTACTCCGAATTAGATTAAGTTTTCAGAGAACCTTCAAAAACTCTTAAATTATACTTTCCAAGAATATAAGTGCCAGCAAATAAATTTGTCACGTGAAAATTGCACTTTTCTACTTTTTCCACTTTTGAAACTGAAAATTCCATAAAATCGACTATTCTGCAAAAATCTTTAAATCGCATTGTTAATATCATTCAATTTTACCATTTGCATGTATTGTTTGTTGGAACTACTTTAAAAATGTTATTCTTTACGAGCAATGACAAAATGAAGTTAATTGAAAATCATAGTTAAATAGCGTACAATCCACTGAAAATGCTCAGCCTTCAACGCTTATATACTCGAACGTGCAATAATTCGTATTTTTTATATATGTTGTACATGAGTAAGTTTTATAAATCCTAATAATGTATAAAAACATAGTGCAAACTGATTAAAATAATTTGTGAATTTATGCTCGAATCACATTTTTGTAAAATTATTTAGACTATTTTTGCCGTGTGTGCAATTTTTAGCAATGAAATCATATGTTTATCAAAAATTGATTGTATATAATAGGGAAAGCATACAGTCACCTAAAAATCGGTATTTAATAAATTAAAATCGGTTAACCAAGTCCCGAGTTGTGTACATTTAAAGACAGTAGTGAGTAAGCGTTTCGATGATTGCCCATTCAAAAACAAAATGGCCTCTAAAAAAAAACGTATACCAAAATTCGAAGTGACATACTACCTGGAGATGTTTCATAAGGTGCATACTAACACGTGGTCAAGTCAGATTTGAGATGTTAAGTGGGGTGAGCGAAAAAAAAATCTACAGGGTCTGGCTCCTGGTCTAATTACGAGAACTCTAAAAAGTGAAAATTTTAAACTTAAAATCATAAAAAAATTACTTGGCCATTGAGTTTTGTTCATTACGAGAACTCTAAAAAGTCAATGGCCAAGTAATTTTTTATTTTATTTAGTGTTTAAAATTTTAACTTTTTTTACCACGAAAATGGTAGGCTTGGCGCTCGTCAACAGGCGAAATGATCTTACTTCTTTTCAATGCAAAACTAGGGAGAAAGAATAAAATGCTTGACTCAACTTCTATATCTCACAGCATTCACAGCCGAAGACTTTTGAAGAAAAGCTTGGCTGCTGTGTTTTTTTTTTACAAATTTTTGTATTTGGGGAGGGGGGAGGGGGGATATCACATTTTTTTGTTGTTTGTTTCATATCAAGGCTTGAAATACGTGAAATACGTGAAAAGGTGGATACAGTGCCTTTAAAACAGATTGTCTAGAAACAAAAGCTACCATATTTTGTTTTTGTTTACAATCTGTAGTTGGCAATATACAAACAATGATTTTTTAAATTTCCTTTGGTTATTGTCGTCTTGGGTTTTGTGTGAATGATTTGTTGACCAGACTATAACACATTGACGCATAATTTTATCCGCAATTAAAATATTCAAATTGTAATATTTATTATTATTATTATTATAATTTATTTTCCACTAAAGCTTAGTAGGAAGGTTGGCAGAAAAGGATGCCCCAAGCACAAGGTGTCTGCCAGCCTGTACACAACAAATTATGATAATAAACAAGCTTATAAAACATAGAATATAGAAACATAAACACAAACATAAAGAAACATAGAAGAGACAAATTAGCAAAACAATAACAATTCAATGAATTCATAATATCAAAAAAGCAATCATAGTAGCTCGCTCTTGAAAGCAGACATGTTAAGTCCTTGTATTTCTTCAGATAAGGAGTGGTTCCAAATTCTGGCAGTTCGGCAGTAGATCCCACTTATGTACGCGCTGGTTCGGGCAAATGGTGGCGTGATGGACTGGGCCTGGTGACGACTTGAATCCCGAAGGTTCCAAGACACCCGATGGAATGGGTCGAGGTCCACACAGCCAGTCAACATCTTTTTGAAGAACAAAAAGTAAGAATTAAATACGACCTAACGTTTTTCCCAAAGTTAAGGGTGGTAGGGAACAGTGGGGGTGAAATATCGCTTGCCTCCCGGTGGATTATTATTTTTCATATTATTATGTATCATCATGCCAAATTTCATGCTGATAACTCATTCGGTGCCTTCATGGTGAATGCTGGAAATCAAGGTAAAAATAATATTATCTATTAGGGATGGGGGTTGAAAAAATGTGGTTTAGGAAATGAGAATAGGCCGATTGGGTTTAAACACATTAGAACATAATTTTAATCTCTCGGCGAATTATTTTTCATATTATCATGTATCATCATGCCAAATTTCATGCTGATAACTCATTCGGTGCCTTCATGGTGAATGCTGGAAATCAAGGTAAAAATAATATTATCTATTAGGGATGGGGGTTGAAAAAATGTGGTTTAGGAAATGAGAATAGGCCGATTAAGTGTGGTCCAAGTTTCATAGTTCTAAGATGTACCGTTTTCTCTGTAGGCTCTTATTCCTCTCTGTCAGAATCCCCAGCTAGCTAGCCACCCACCCAGCCAGCCGGAAGGTTTTCGTCGATTTTTACGCACATTTTTTAACACAGAACGGGATATCGAATCAGGCTGATTTTTTTTTTGGTATGTCATGGACCACAATCAGGACATATACCGAGTTTCAAGATTGTAAATCTTTCGGGACGGCGTGTGCAGATAGCTGAAAACCCCCCAACTCGGGTAGGAGTAAACAGGGTCGAGTTATCATCGCCTACTAGCAGTCACGTGCGCTTGGCTGCGGGCGAACGACCGTCGCCCTCGATTCACTAACATTGGAATAAATTATTTATTTATTTGATTTATTGATTGAATTGTGTCAAAAATTATCTATACTTGAAGTTGTGATTAAATGGAATACACGGAAAAGTAAGTGGAATAAGGGTGTAACTCTGAAAAATTAGTTTTTGATAAAACATACACTTATCATCATGAATGTGGAAGAGGGGTTGCAAGTATGTGGTGCAATCATCCGAATAATTTTTTCATTTTGTCAACTGCAAAGGAAATTCACACATACTGGCCCTGCCAAATAAACTATTTGGATGAGCGAAGCGAAGACCAATTTGACTTTCTGTTTTTTTGTTTGTTTTTTCACTTAAGTTAACTCAAGAAAAATAGCTCGGGTGTTTTGTTTTTTGTTAGTTTTTCAGTCTGTTTGTTCGCATGCTACCGGGCAAACGGCATATGCGATCTTTATGAAAATTGGAGGGGACCTTCGTTTTCTCTGAACTTAGACCTGCCACGTTTTTGGGTACAAGCGAAGAAATATTTTTAGTGCGATATTTTCGTGTCATTTGGGTCGATTCTGACCAAACGGGTGGGGCTACAACGTTCATATTTCACCTGGACATTAAGGTAATGGTGATGTATTGCTTTTTGAAAGAAACAGTTGAAAAAATTATCCAGAAACCATATAAATAAAGGTTTTAAATTAGGTTTTTTGAGGTATTTAATAACAATTAAGAAATAACACTTGAAACTTGACAACAATCACCTACAATGCGTTCAAAAAGCACTTGATAAGTAAAGAGATCCCACTCAAACTAAATACTTACAAAAAAGCTCATCCATCAACGCGACTAAAAGAAGCGTTTGCGAAGCTTCCTAGTTACTCAAAACGGGCGTTATCCAGTGCACCATTTGTTTATTTCATCTAGCACCGAATCAACTTTGATTATCCATAATGTATTGCATGCTTTTTTTTACAACTGTTCAAATAACATTCAAGGTGGCGTAACAAGTGATAATCTTTATAATAATAAAGCACTGTCGATTACAGTTTGTATTTTATATATTTATTTATTTATTTATTTATTAAAAAAAAAAAAAAAAAATTAAATAATTTAAATAATTTAATTAAAAAAAGTTATTTATTTATTGTTGAATACATGAATGCGTAATAGGTTACTAGAAAAAGGACAGTAAATTACAGTCTGTTTCAGTCCAAAAATAATAAATTTGTCTCTCATCTACAAAAAATATGTAAAAACATGTTTAATTAAGTTGTCACCTTGTCAAAATCACACAATAGATAATATTTCTTTGTAAGCTTTCAGATCGCACTGTCGTCTTAGTTAACATCAAAATGTGGTTTGTTTTAATGATACATAGTTTCACATGAAAAACAAAACAATAGGGAGGTAGGCCTAGTCATGTAATTGCCACATGATTTGAATAATTTCAATTATATTAAAAACAATACAAATCAATGAAATGCTGTAAAGCCAAACCTCATGAGCATTTTTTTATACAATGGCGTAATTTTTTTAATATTTTACGTCGGCTAGAACAGAGAATATGAGAATTTAGTTAAAACAATATTTTGGATTAGTTTTAAGATTCAAGATGTTTTTCTTTTTTCACAATATCAGCAGTACATAATGTTTTTATAGTCACTCCTGTATACACGTTTTAGCAGAGTTAAAGGAAGACATTGAAAAACAATAAAACTATTAAGATATAAAACAGATATATGACGGGTCAAGACGTGTGATTTGAAATTATTTTATGAAAGTGATAGGTGTCACAGGCGTTAAGCATAATCTTGGAGATGAAACGGACAGGGGTGAGGGGATTGCGGGAGAGACGTTTTGGAGGGGGGCCTCAGAAGTTCCGCTCAAAATTTTTTTAAATTTGCCCCTCCAAAAGCGACCGTAAATTTTTACGACGAGGCAGTGGGATCTGTTTGACTGCAGGGGGGGTTTGAGGGGGACGCGAGTTTCGCTCAGTCGCTCACCCCATTGCCCAAGGTCGCACTGAGATCAAATATAAACCAACCCAGGGAGCTGGCGAAAAATGACGGTCGTCCGTAAAGTAAAAAGAAGTGTTTACTTTCCACATTTTGTTTTGAGTGTTACGAACCCATAACAAAATGAGGGAAAACCAAAAAATTAAATTTAAATGTTTAGTTTTTGTCTCATGAAATGATCATTATTTAGGGAATGAGGGATTGAAAAATAAAACATTACCCAACTTTTGGGAAATAAGTAAAATGTTTTTATTTTTCTGAATACAGGTTTAGCCCAAATAAACAAAAAAATTATTGTCAGTAAAATGTGACGCGACGGGGGTTTCAATTCCAGAAAAATCTGGTCACAGGAAAACCCCACTCAACTGCTAAAACCCTCCCCCAAAGGCCCGTTAGATTTTATGTTTCCCCGGGCCTAAGCCCGGGGGTAAGATCCCCTTTTCAGGACACAATTTTTAAAACCCCTATTATTGCTATCACTGCATTATTATAATATGTAGCATACGATACTACAATAATAATCAGTACACAGTAAAAAAATCGGGGCCCGGTTTGGAGGGGGTTTTCAAAAACCCCAAAGCCCTCCCAAAATCGTCAACCTTTTGGACCAAAAACATTTGTCATATTTACATACTTTGGCGAAAACTTCCCCTTTTATTTTTCGCGGAGCAAACCCATTGTTGTTTTCCCCCAAAGATCAATGGTCACCCAAAAATAGTAAAAGGGGAAGTAGGTACACTGGTACAGGATAGTCAGGGTATCACCAAAAAATTTTTTTTAAAGGGGTAAAAACGCTCTTTCCTGGAACGGGGCACTTTTGGGAAAAAGGGGGGGGTCTGAGGGGGGGGCCCCCCTTTTTGGGAAAACGGGTGCAAAAAGCGCACCCCCCGGCAAAAATTTCGTTTTCTAAGGGATGGGGAGTTTTTTGAAAATTTTGTTTTTAAAAAAACCTTTAAAAAATATTGAAAAAATTGCAAAAAAAGAAAAATGTATCAACTTTTTATAAATATCTAAGAAAAAAATTAAATTTTCCCAAAAAAAAAAAGTTGTGCTCCCCCTCGCCCCCCTCGCCCAAATTCGCCTCCGTAGTTACCCCAATGATTATATGAAAATTTGGGTTTTATAAAAAAAATAGTTTAGGCACTTCACAGTCACCCCAGCACGCAGCACATCAGCCCCCTTAAAATGTTTTCCCCCCTTCCCCGGTGTTAAAACCCTTTATTTATTATGTGCATCGTTGCTGGGACGACTCCAAGCCCAAGTCCCCTTTTAACATTCCAAAAACTGATGGCTCGAATCCACACCCAAACTCTAAAAAAATCTCCCTACAGCGGAAATCGAACCCTGGACCTTCTGCTTTTAAACCCCGGGCCCTCTAACCACCGCCCAAAGATTTCATATTTTTCGTATGTTAGAAACCAATACAAAAAAAACTTGTGATGAATACAATTGAAAACGGTTTTTAAACTACAAATTTGGGGTTTTTAAAATATGATAGGCTATATAGTCGCGTTAAATGGATGCCCCACCCCCTCTTTTATTTTTCGAGAACGTTTCTCTAATGCCCCCTTTTTTTTTTGAGACTTAAAATTTGCGGGGTTTAGTGAGATAATGTCTCACTCTTTCCCCAAAACCCCAATGTGCCCAGATGCGGGTGGCCCCTTTTTTTGTGAGTGAGTGTGTCACACGGTTTTTTTGGGGTTTTTTCGTCATGTGTGCTGTTCACTTTCGCCGAAAAAAGACCAGACATTGCTCGTTTGTGTGTGGGGGGGGGGGGGGTGGGGGGAATTTTGTTAGTAAAAAAGTGAATAAAGGTTTAAAAAGCAAAACATTTTATTTTCAAAAGTGTTAGTATTTTTTTGGTGTTAAATTCCCAACCCTTTTGGGCCCAAAAATTCGCTGGCCAATTGAAATTGTGGGATTTTTCGATATGCTTCATCACCCTTTTTTTAAACCAATATTTTTCTCCCAAAATTATTTTTTTTTACTAAAAACAATAAATGTGGGGCCCATGTAAAAAAAAACCCACCCCACTAAAGCCCCAAAAAATTTGACCCCCCGCATTTTTAAAAAAATAAAATTTTAATTCAAAAAAATTGTATACTTTTTTTTACTGATAACACTGTAAAAAAATAAATCCAAGTGATCTTTTTACCCCCCCTTTCCCCCAAATCGGGTGAGATTCAGGGGCCCTTGCAGTAAAAGGTATAATAGGGGTTTTTAAATCGAACTATTGTGTGAATTATCACCTAAATAATTAATGGGATTGCTCTTTTTTAAGTTCAACAGATTGTTTTATTTATTTGGAGAAAGGGGCGCGTAAACCTTTAAGGGCCCAAACTCATAACACATGATTTTGAAATTTTTGTTTTTTTTGTAGTGGGTAGTATATAGTAGTTTTTTTTCAGGGGGCTTTCCCAAAGGAGGCGGGGGGGGGGTTTAAAGGGGGGTTTGAAGCCCCCCCCCCATGCCCCCCCCCCCAAAAAAAAAAAAAAACCGAGTGTAATCGTTGAAAAAAAAATTTTAAGGAGGGGCAACCTAAACTATATATTTACATGGAAATTTTAAAAATATTTACAAAGTCAGACTTTCCCAAACAATAAAAATTTTTATGTTTCCCGCATAGCCTTTAGGTATGTATTGACTCTAAAACCGTTTTTAAAGAGGCGTTAAAAAATGTAAAATTTCCCAGAAAAAATTCAAAAAAAGGCCTCCGGCGGCGGGGGTTTCGCACCAGTCCCCGTCCCTGTTTGGCATATTAAACCCCCCCCCCCCCCCCCCCCCCATTGGCTTTTAAATGGATACCCACTAGTGTTCTTTATTCATTAGATATTTGCTTTTTTTTATAGTCAATACAAAAAATGGTAGGCCTCCCTTCAAGATACTATGGATGAAATGAAAGTGAAAAAATTTTTTTAATCTAAACAGAAACAAAAATTTAAAGGGTTCCCAAATACCCCCCCAACAAAACAAGTCACGACTTTTTTAAATACTTGTAAAATTTGCGTATTTTTTTTTAAAAGGGTGAAATTTTTTTTTAGAAATTCCCGAAACAAATTTTTTATTTTCCAAAATTTCCTTATAGTGTTCACCCCGGGTCGAAAGTTGGGCTAAATTTGGGGGGGCAAGGGCAAACCCATACAATTGGTTTACACATCAGGAGCTTTTATTGTTGTATAAACGGAAAAAATTTTTCCTGCTAACAATACGTCACAAACGCTTCAAAGAGGGGCCAAACGCTTCATTTCTAACGCCGCACATTGATTTACTAAAACCAAAAAAAATGTCAGAAAAAAAATTTGCAGACACTTGATTTTACTTGTCTTAAATTTCAGAAGAAAATTTGAAACAATAAAAAGGGCAATTTACATAAAAAACAACAATGGAATAAGGTTTGTTTAAAAAAGGCGAAATAAAACCCTTTAAACCCCTTTTTTTCCTAACAAAAGGGGCCTTTAATTTTAGGGACTCTCAAGTGTAAAATATCAATCCGTGTTTTTGGGAAAAAAAATCACTAATGTGTGTCACATATTGGAAACAAGATTGCTAAAACCAGAATTTTAATAAGGGCATTTCAAACTAAATATTTACAAATTTTTAAAATGGGGCGGGATAATGATTCTCATTAATATCCCGTGATTTTCAAAAATGATGGTGCAGTCCCTGGCCATAAGACCCGTATATTTGACCTGGATGGATTTTTCTTCTAATTTCCCCGTTTGGGTGGGATTTTTAAAGGGTAGAAAAAAATTGGGGAGAAAATCTGTCATTTTGGGCTAAGTTTTTTTCGACGCCACTTCTTTTAGGCATTCCTATAGAACAAAGGGTCTTGGGTTTTTAAAAATATTTTTTATTTTTTTTTTTACAGCTGTAAATAAAACTGAAGTTTTATTTGGAAATTCTCCATGAAAAATTTCCAATTAAATGTATATTTGGTCATCCCGGGAACATAATGGGGTTATCATAAAAATTCATATTAAAAAAGACATGCAGAAAGTTTATACGGATTGTTTTGGTTTTTGTCACATATAACATTTTACACACATATTTTTGGAAAATAATGGAAATTGATTTGAAGGGTTTGGGCCTTTTTTTAGAATTGTCCCAATCACCAAAAAAGGGGGCCCTTTTAAAAAGATGGGGGGCGAAAAATATTTTTTTTTTATTCAAAATTTTATGACAAAATGTTGAAAATTTGGGGAATGAACATGCCATTGAAAAAAAAACTTTTGTGTAGGGTTTATGTCAAAATAACAGAAAAGCACAAATGGCGGCCATTTTTAAAAAAGGCCCCTCACACACATAAAAACCCCGTAAAAATTTAAAGAATCATCTTGTTATTTTAGGTATTTAAAAAAGGGCACGCTAATTTAAAAATTTCGTGTGTTTTCAATTTTAATACTTTTTTAAGGAAAAGATTCAGTGGGGGGCCCATATGGATCTGCTACCCCATATCTACATTTATTGCCCTGCCTTTTAAAAAATAGCAATAATATTAAACTTATAAAAAATAGGCCCCACCCCGTGTTTTTTTTTTGGAAACATTGAAAAGCAATTGACTAGTTTTTTTATAAAACATTATCTTGTTTGGAATTTTTTAAAAATGAAAAAAAAATGTTTATTTTTCCCCCTTTTTAAATTAATGTAATTAAAATTTTCAAATTTTTGAAGGCGATAGCCCCGGGGAGACGATTTTCATTGGTTTTAAATTTTTGGGTTTTTCATAGTTTTTTTCCGTTTGGGGCCCCAACATCAACACAGAATTAACTATTACCATTTTCCATTTCAGGGTTTTTTTAAGGGCCCGCCATTTTCTCTCTACCCAAACCCTTTTTTTGAGTTTTTAAATTTAGCTTCATAAAACATCCAAAATGGTCCCAAAACAATGTTTTTAAAATTTGGGGCCAAAAGGGGGATTTTCTTGGATGAAGAGTGTTTAAAGTGTTCAGCAAGTTACATTTTGCCCCCTGTGACACCAAAGGCATCCATTTCGCCCTTTTTTTAAGATTTTATGAAACCCTAAGAGAGAGAAACCTGCAAATTGCTTTTAAAAAACTTGCCTTTTACTATTAGATTTCTTATTTCAAGTTTAATCCCGATCGATATGCGTTTTTCCCATAGATCTCAGAAAGGTTTTTTCCAAAAATTCCCAAATGGTTTTCCCTATATGACTGTCAAGGATTAACCGTCCTTTCGGGTAGGATATTAAAACCATTGGGTTTCCCTTTGGGACTTATCGAACGGAGGGAGGCTACGTGCCCCTACCCCGGGTTTTTCCCCCCTTTCCCTTTCTGTGATACTTCCTCCTCATCTACCACCACTCATCGTCTCGAATAGCCAAAAATGCATTAAAATGGGACTTTTAAACAAAATCCAATCAACCCAACTGGGTTTCCAAAGGGGGAAAAAAAACAGTAACACGCAGTTAGCTAATAGGTTACTTTAAAATAAACAAACAAAAAAACCAAAAAGTTCCCCCAGTATAGTCCCCCAAAAAAGAGAAGAAACCCAAAATAAGCCAACCCAAATGTTTTAGTCAAAAAAACTCTTGGAACCCTTTTGGGAACCCTTACAAGACAGCCAAGAATTCATTAAGGAATTTCCAAAAAAAACGCCAAACGTTTTCCCCTAGGTTCCAAAAAGGTCGTTAAAAAACAGCCAAAAAAGTTGCCAAAAAATTGACCAAATATAGTCTGTGTCATAAAAAAATTTAGAATGCATGAATAAGGGAAAGGCAAAAATGTGAAGATCATGGGAAAATAAAATTTAAGATTTTGTTTTCGAAATTCCTGTACATTTCCCTCAAAAACACCACAAAATTTAAAACGGGAAATGCGAGGAGTTTTTGGATGAAAATAATCACAGTAGGAAAGTAGGACAAATAGCAAAATTTTGGTTTCTATAAACCCAACCCCAAAAATTTCTACAAAGGGTTTTTTCTTAAATTTGATTGGGTGGATTTGGGGGGCTTTATTGTAGGCTAAAAAACTAATTTTGGTATTTTTGGGGTCCCAAAAGGATTTAAATTAAAAAAAAAAAAATTTCCCAAAAATGGGGAGTCCCTTAAAGGGGTATCGCCCATTTCAAAAGAGAATTTTTGTTACTTTAAAATTAAATGGGAACTGAAAATTTTTATTTACATATTAAAATTTTTATAAACAAAATAATGTTTATAGAAACTAGTCCCCCCCCCCCCCCGTTGCTTTTCTATGGTACAAAAAAAACGATATTATTATAAGTTTTTATTGCAGTTTTTAATGTCATAGCAATTAAAGTAGCTATGGGGGTAGCAGATCCTTATACATCTGCTCCATCCCGGGGGTTTGCAAATGGTGCCTTTAGGGGGCGGGATTTGTTCTAGCCAATCCGGGGACTAATTTTTAAAAAACGATCACCATTGGCCCGCTTTGGGCCCCCCCGTGCCGTAGCCCTCTGCATTTTCTCAATAGAGCAGCTATTATATTTTTTTTAAACGCATTTTAATTTTTCATAAATATAAAACCCCTAATTTTTTCAATAGCGTCCCTACTTGATACCATCAAAAAACAAGCTGAAAATCATTAAAATTTTCGTGGTTTATGTGTGTGACGGCCTTCTTTCAAAAGGCCCCCATTTGTGCCATTTTTGTTGTTTGAAATGACCCCCACACAAAAGTTTTTTTAAAAGGCATTTCTATGTACCCAAATTTTAACATTCTGTCATCAAAATTTTTTTTAAAAAAAAAATATGTTTTGCCGCCATCTTGAAAAAAAAAAGGCCGGGTATTGGGGTATTTGGGGCAATTCCCGAAAAAACCCCAAAATTCAAAAAAATTTTCCCCGTTTAAAATTCCTAATATAGGTGTTTAAATTTTTTATTGTGTATCATAAAAGAACAATTTCCGTTTTAACTTATTTTGCATGTTCTTTAATAGTAATTTCTATGGGTTTAAACCCCCTTATATTCCCGGATGACCAAATATATCATTTTAAATTTGGGAATTTTATGGGGGAACCCAAAAATAAATTCATTTTTTTACAGCTGTAAAAAAAAATTTTGAAAAAATATGAAAACCAAAAGCGTGTTTTTATATGCATGGCCCAAAAAAAAGATGGCGTTTGTAAAAAAATTAGGCCCAGAATGACAGATGTTTTACCCAAGATTTTTTTCTTTTCCTTAAAATACCCCTAACAGGATTAGAAGAAAAAATCCCTCCAGGTCGAAATACCTCGGGTCTTATGGCCAGGGACTGCACCATCATGTGCAAATCACAGGTATTAATGAGAAACATTATACCCCACCTGTTTTAAAATTTTTTAAAAATTTTAGTTTGAAAAAACCCATTATATACAAATTATGTTTTAGCCATCTTGTTGCCCAAAATGGCTGACACACATTAGTGATTTTTTTTCCAAAAAACATCGGGTTGATATTTTACACTTGAGATTCCGTAAAAATTTAAGGGGTAGTTTGGAAAAAAATGGGTTCACGAGGGCTATTTCGACCTATAACAGACTATTTCCCTTGTTTTGGGTTTTTTTTGTTTAAAATTGGGAAATTTTTATTGTTTGCAAATTTTTTTCTGAAAATTTAATACAAGGGAAATCAAGTTTTCTGCAATTATTTTTCTGAATTTATTTTTGGTTTTTTTTAAGTCAATGTGCGGCGTTTGAAAGAAGCGTCGGGGCCCTCATTTAAACGTTTGTGCGTTTTTGGGGAGCAGTTTAAATTTTTTTTCATTATACCAAAAAATACATGCCCGTGATTTTGTAGAAAACCCAATTTTGGTTAATTTTGGGTTAGGGGCCCTTTCCCCCCAAGTTTTAGCCCATTTTAGGCCTTCTTGCCTTCGAGATGAACGAAAATTTTTAGGGGATCATTTTTTTATAAGTTTAAAATAAGTTAATTTTATTGTTAATAGATTTTTCCTAATTTTATGCAGATATGACAATTGTGGACTAAGTAAGTTCCAGCTGAACTGCGGGAAGACAGCATTACGCAGATATAATATATTATTATTATATAAACACCTGTGTAACCGATTTGTTTCCATATTTTTACATTGTCTGTCTGTTTGTTCCAGATCGGTATATCTCTTTATTGTACTACTTTCTTTACTGCACACTAATGATTCTCGTTTTATAGTCAGAAGATTTCATCGTAGTAACTAGTAACCGTTTAAAAACTTTGCTTCGGAAATTATATGAACCTTTTCCCTCGCCTTTTCCGCCATCAGGTAACTAAGGTCATTCAACACCCAAAAATATAATTATCAAAAACATGTCAAAGCAAAGATACTAGCTAAGATAGAGCAAGTTTGAAAGACAAAATTATCATTTGAAGTTGATAAAGTAATCTTAATAAATTTTCTAATGACGATGACGTGGCAAATCTACAGAATGTGTCGTCGATCCGCTATTTATGTCATCCGTATGTTGGTTAGGTACTTGCATGGCACAATAAACAATATTCACAAATAACAATGATGCGTGATTGGATAACACGTTAAAAAAGTAAATACTTGTCAGGCATACATTGTCGGAGCCCAGCTTTACACACGATGCATGGCCTTGAGAATAATATCTTACTATTGCAAGAGAAATGCTTGCTGCTGGAGGGGGGTGGGGACAGCTGTGGACTAATTTATTGCGTTACCACGTCGTTCTTGAAAGGCACAAACAAAACCAAGATTGATATCTTTCATGTGTAATGAGGATATGCCCATGCGAATACAGTTTGTACAATGATCGGCTTTAGATTTTCTCACGTGAATATACCTCTAACGTTCTGATTTTTTTGGGTGTAGTGCCCACAATGTTCACCATTTGTATTTGATTATATCGACACTTACTATCACACCCCAATAATAAAATATAACTACCAAATAGACTGAATTCATGACGCCGTCTCCAATGCTCATTTGGTAAGAGCATCCGCCCCAATCGCCTCGGGACAGCGGGAGACCGGCCGGGGTTCTATTCCCAGTGGAGACAATTTTAATGCAATATATTTAAGATATTTCGTATTGACAGTCGTGTAAATTAAACACAGAACGACTCCAAACTGGAACACTATTTTACTTTCCATTTTTAAATGGCCTTGCGCAATTGAGTCCGAGTACTTTGTGACGTGGATACTCCAGCTCGCGCAAAAAGAAAACGCGCGGATAGAACCGAATGATCCGGGTTCGACTCCAAAACGAGTAATTTCTAAATTTAATTATTTGTCTGTTATAATTTGACACGTATCATATACTAGGCTAACAAAGATTGCGTTCCGTTACATGCTATAAAGTTAATATGTTTTCACATCATGTGCGAGGCGTAATCCTAATATGAACTGATGACCATTGCAGGTCATACTATAATTTAGCATTTTCCATCGAATTTATATCGTATGCACGATTATGATTATGCTGTGTACGTTTCTTATTGGGCTCAGCGTGAAAAATAAAATGGTTGATTCAAGCTTACACAAATAACATAATGTCTTACTGTTGCCGTGTTCATAGCAAACAGTAAACATGTATTATGCATTGAGTGGTGTTCTGCATTAGCTGAACAGTTTTACTCTGTGGCCAATGAAATTGTTATTTCGAACATAAATAACCATCCTGTCACTCAAAAAGTCGTATCGCCAGAGTGCGCCACTTGCTGGGGCTGAAAAGGCCTAAAATAGCGGCAAAACATGCATTCGTAGTTCAGTAGTTTAGCGGTAACTACTCACACGATTTTGGTAATTTTTTTTTTATTTTGAAGATAAATGTTGAAATTAGGACTTGTGTGATGTACATTTTCCATAAAAAGTTTTGTAATTTTTTTATAAAGCTCTAAAGTGAAGGTAAATTTTCAAAATATTGTCCAAGTTCGCAATTTTTATAAGCCCATTTTATATACAATTTCGAAAATCGACATCACACAAGTTCTTGTAAATTTTATCGTGAAAAGATTTAAAAAAAAATTATGCCGATATGACAATTGTGGGCCGAGTTCCAACTGAAATGCGGGGACACTGCATCGCGCCGATATTATAGCTACTCCTGTGCAGCCTTAAAAACTACACGTTCGACGATAAGCTTTCAACAAAGAGATCTTCGAATTTGGATTTATTATGGTATGAGCGTAGCGAACGAAGCGAGTGAAGCGAAGACTTCAATTTCACTGACCCCCCCAAAAAATTAGTTCGGGTGTTTTTTTGTTTGTTTTTGTTTTTGTTTTTTTTGTTTGTATTTTTATCTATTTGTTCGCTCTCTACCGGTAAACGGCATATGCGATCATGATGAAAATTTCAGGAAACCTTCGAAATCTCTGAACTTAGACTTGCTACGTTTTTGGGTACAATCGAAGAAATATTTCTCATGAATATCGTACTTTTACTATTTTTTCGATTTTTAGTGCGATATTTTCGTGACATTTGGGCCGATTCTGACCAAACGGGTGGGGCTACAACGTTCATATTTTACATGTACATTAAGGTTAGGGTTATGTATTGCTTTTTGAAAGAAAAAGTTAAAAAAGTTAGCAAGAATCTATAAAATAAAGATTTTTTTTTTTTTTTTTTTATAATAACAATTAACAAGTAACCATAGAAACTTGACAACAATCACCTTCAATGCTTTCACAAAGCACTTGCAAAGGAAAAGTGGTCCCACGCAAACTAAAAACTTACAAAAAAGCTCATCCATCAACGCGGCGGGACTTAAGCGTTTTCCTAGTGCTATTTAATTTTTTATGTTGTGATCTTTCAAACGCAATTAAATAATGCAATAATTGCAATTGATAACTTATTTTGCATGTGCTGAAATCACAGTGTACAATATTAAATAAATAAGACAACAATCAGACAATAATTTGTACAGTACAGTCCCTGGTAGAAATATTTGTATGCCAAACGGTCGCCAAGCGGTCACCAACAGATCACCAAGGCTTATTTTTGATCGCCAACAGGTTACCAAATGATTACCAAGGGTCGCCACCGAAATTTCAAAAGAAATATATGACAGCCAAACGTTCACCAAAAGGCAGCCAACGGGTCCACCAACTCTGCAATGCAGTATTTGACACAAAAACGACCTGTTGGCGACCATTTGGCTGCTGTTGGTGATCACTTGGCGATCACTTGGCATCAGTTGGTGTACTAGTTGGTGACCTGTTGGTGACCACTTGGCAACCATTTGGCAACCAAATATTTTTTACTAGGGGTGGCACTTGTCGCAACCAATAATATGTGTTAGGTCCAGAATTTCAATGTCTAGTTAAAATTTATCTGCAGTAGTACTCTCGTTAAATATTTACAAGGCTTCTGATGGTGGTTTTGCCATAGTGAAAACAAGTTATGTGTCAGTTAAATTACTTGCCACTTAACTGGGCATTGAAATACCGCGGCCTTAATAACATAATGTGGTCAAAATGTCGCAGTGGATCGTGCCCAGTTAGTCCGTCGGTCTTTCTTTTTTAAATACCGGTTTCTGCAATGTTGCCCATGTTCGCTCGTCGGAAGTCCCCCCACTAAAAAATAGAAGTGTGACTGCGTGGGTCGGACTCTAATTCTAAGTTATATGTCATGTATTAGCGGTTGGGACCCTAAACACATGTGTCTAATCAACCGGGAAGATGTCACAATCATGCTGACGTCCAATTACTCGATCGCCGGATGCTACTCTCCTGGTCAACGGGCTGAGGATTGTTCAACTTAGGAAGCGGCCTGACCCTATCTCAGCGTTTAATCTGGGCTATTCTCCAATAAAACACGAGCGTGATTGTTCCAAAGCAATGACCTGGTTCTGTCGCAGTCAGATTTCGTCATGTAATTAGGCGATGTCCAACGTGTTGGACTTGATCGGGAACGGGCCTCTGTTCCTGCAGAGAGGCGGAGAGGGGAACTAGATGGGGGCAGCGCTCGCGGATTGGCCCGAGAGAGTACTCACGTGGATGAGGAGTGCATCCGGAGGACCGACTGTGGGACTAGCGTCACGGAAGAGAGTCAGGGAGTCGAAAGAAGCGCACCGTAATGACAGGATGGTTGTCGAATGTGGTTGCGTGATAAGGGAGTCGAAACTAGCGCGGTAATTGAAGAAGGTTGAGCCAATGTTTGTATCGTGATCAAACGAGACGTGAGTGAGCGTGGAAACCCATATGGATTTAGCCATTGAAGAGGCGAAGCCAGAAGACATCAGGAAACCCTTCCAGGACTACGAAGGAAAACCCTCGAAAACACCCATCCAGGATCCAGAACAGCCCAGCCAGGTCCACCATTCCACCAGAGTCCAGGGGAACCAATCAGTAAGTCACTATGTCACTAAATAATCAGTCAGGCTTAGTAATCATGGGGTTAACTGAACCACGTTCCACCAGGGATTAAAGCAGGAAAAGTAGTACCTAAGTAAGTCAGAAATAGGTTTGTTTACGTATCTCAAACAAGTACAGATGCTCCCTTACAGTGGTTGAAAACCATGGCTTACAATGTGTGAACCCCAATCCAAAACACCCACTATATACCAATCAAAAAGACGGTGTCCGGTCAATGATTAGTTAACTAGGTCAAGAGTAACCATACGCCCCCACTAAAAACACTCATTTTGGTGAACACCACACCCTCAGCCAAAAGGCTTAACTAGATAGAAGCATGACAGTGCGGGAGGTATCGCCGGATTATGTTGACGTTATGTACTGGTACAAGTGAGTTAGGTGGGTTTTGGGGTTTGATGGGTTAGACGTTGTAACGTGCGTAAGAAGCTGCGCAATACGTGGGTTCTTGCTGGTTTCTCACGTAGTAGTGGGGGTATGTGTTGGAGTTGTAGCTGTTTTACATAGAAACATAAAATTTATGTTTTTGTCGTTCTCAAGCGTCGGTTGTGAGGCAGCACGATGTTGCAACGCTGTAGCTCGGAGCCGGACCCCGTCAGGTTGCGAGTAGCGAGGCTGTGTGTGACAAACTGCAGGTGTTTATCGCGACTGGAGATAGCTGGGCATGCGTGCGATGGATACGTAGATACTTATTGTAGTAAGGGGGGGGGAGCACTCGTCGTATGAATGAATGTCGGCGATGTAACTAAAGTGTCCGGTTCATAGTGTTGAAAATTACGTTTCGGTTTTAGTATCATGTTTATTGTGAATGGAGTTGTTTCTATTTTCGAATTATTAAATTTGTGGTTTCGTTTATGAGTGGGGGCCCGTGGGTGTATTTCTTCAGGCAGCCTATCAATAGGGTCCTCAATCACAGCAGGGGGCTATGGGGTCCGCTGTTGCTTTTCCACAAGGGGCTTATCAAACAGGGTTCCCAAATGCAGTCGTTAGTATATTCTATGCCCAACGTGCTAGTAGGCACTGGTATGTCTTTCATGCCCAATGGTCTAGCATGTCTCATGTGTCAATATGCCTGGTGTGCTAATTTGCTATGCAGCAGAGCATATCTTCAGGGGGGTCGGGACGTGGAAGTAACCAGCCGATGTAATTCGGATAATTGGCGTAACCAGCCGAGTATTTTGACGTGGGTGGGTGGTTATAAGGAGTATAATCGCCGGTCTAACCAACGTTCATTTGAAGGGCCAGTGATTTGATTATTTTTGTGGACAAAGCTGGGCATATGGTCAGGAACTGTGAGGGGTGGTGGCCTTGCAAACATCGCGGGCATTAATAAGGGGAAAGTTGTGGTGCTATGAAGCTCAGCAGTTACGTCTGGTACCAAACATGGGAAACGAAATGGGTTGCCGAATATTGAGGACGTTTTCGGTGACGAGGAGGCCAGTCTCAACATCTTAATAGCAAGTTGAAAATGTTTGGGGGAAGTACACAGTGGGGACTAAATCAAATAGGGTATGCTCATGTGTGGTAAGGTTGGCCATGTAGAGGAGGTGCGAGTTTAAGGAGGCAAACTCTCATAGGCATCGATTTTTATAGTGGCATCCCTGAATTTTTGAAATGTTATGCAAAATGGTGGTTTTGATGAATTGGGGCGGGTACCCAATCAGAAGCGTTGAGAGTCACAGAGGTGTTAAATGTGTGTTACAGAGGAGGGGGGTTCCCCTAGTTTTCTAGGATAATGAGGAAATTACACAGTGGACGATCAAGTATTATGAAGTGTTTGTTATACCTGTCGGTGTTCTTCAAAAAATACCTGTCAGCTAGATGGTGTGAAATTCAAGCGTCGGTGGACACTGGGTGGGATATCCGTGTGTTCGAGCGATTTAGTTCGGCATGTAGCGCTGTAAACCTGTGTTTGGATGTTATTGAAAGCAGGCAAATAAGTACCATGTGAAAGTGGGGGGAACGCATTAATTTAGAGATGCACAGCAATTAAGGGAAGTGTGTTACATTGTTGATTATTGTTGTGGACGGTCTTCGTAGAATTGCCTGTTGGGAAATAATTGTCTGTGCGAACAACGGTGTGGTGCTGGATTATCGGGAATAGTCTGGTGAAAGATTACATGGTTCAACGAGGGAGAAGTTAGTATCCTTTTGGGAATGGCACATGGAGAGGTCCAAATGGGTTGGACAGAATGTTATTCACTAGGAGTACCGGGTTCGATGAACAGGTGAGTGATGTTAGGGCTGTTCAACGACGAACTGAGTAGAACAGAGCGTTGACGGGTCCAGTAAGGGTGAACAACAAGTGGTGGATCATCCTCCATGTCGACAAATCCAGTGCGGCGGGACCACATCACAAGAGACCAGTTCAGTTGGTGGACATCTCGGGCGGACCAATCCAGTGGCGAATTAGTTCCAGCACTCGTTCAGTCAACTGGCGATTCTAATTGTCGGGGATGTAACGGCGAACGGTCACTACCAGCCTTCGCGATCGAAACGATGCACTGCCGAAAAACCTAGGTATGGGTGAACAATGCAATGCGGAGTAGTACAAGTAAACAAGGGCAGTAGCCGAACTAGCTCGAGTAAACAATGCACAGTGCCACGAACCTAGCACGAGTAAAAACAATGGAGTGCGGAACGAGTAACTGGAGTAAACAATGCAGTGCCGAACCTAGCACGAGTAAACAATGCAGTGCCGAACCTAGCATGAGTAAACAATGCAGTGCCGAACCTAGTCCGAGTGAACAGGACAGTATAGATCTTCATTCGGGTGTACAACCCAGTATTAAGAGAGTACGGTACAAGATAAGATGCATTGGTATCGGTTGTTAAGTCAGAGAGTCCAGCAGAAGGCGAAGTGCACTAAGCTATGTTTATGCTAGATTGAGCTGTTGATAGGGTAGGCTTGGTGGGGGTGAGAAAGACGCTAGGGGCTGTTTGAACGCTTTTGGCCAAGAAGATGTAGTTCACAACTGTTCCTGGGGCATAAATCGTTTATGGACGAAAAGGAGTTGTTGGATGATTGGCGGCCGCGGAGAGGATTGTGGACAAACCGAGACGAGTTATTCAGTTGGATCGGAGGATGGGAAAGCTTAAACGGAAGATTTAAAAATCTAGGCAGTGATAATCATGGTCAAATGCAATATACAGTATGTAGCATGTATATTTTAATGTAATAATTTATATGTAGGATGTGACGGATATAGCGCGTGTAGAGACGAAAGCATAAGGACGTGTGTAAAGGTCAGTGCGTCATAAGGAGTTCCAACAAGTCTGGATTCAGCTAGGCGCTGAGCGCGAGCAGTGAGCATCTCAGAGTAATTCACCTGCGTGAGCGTGATGTGTTTACCGACGGTTGGCTGCTAGCCGGAGCGGCTGGGCCGGGCGAGGCCGCCTGCAAGTTCCGGGTGCCGTCGAGCGCTCGGTGGAAAGTATGCGCGAGCTTGAAACTACGGTGAGGACGAACGCGCGAGCTAGGCGACAGCAACAGGACAGAAAGACAAAGGTCTCAGTTGAGGGATGAGCGGTGACGGACGAGCGGAGGGGCGTGAGCGACGTGCGCTAGTACCAGGACTCGCGTCTTGAGCTTGACAAACACAGGGGTGTTTCGAAGAAATGCGAAGTGTGACGTCTAAGGTGTTTTTTGGGAAGATTAATGATGACATAAAACACGGGGAGTTTGTCAATCGTTTTACGTATGGTTTGCCAGGCTAAAGGTAGATTACGCTTACAAGGGTGGTTGAAATGCATGTGGAGGCTGAGTCTCGCCATTTAAGATGTGCGCGACCTATCGTTGTTTAGAGTCATAATTATTATTATATATTTATGTAGAAGAAAATACAACAAAGATAAATGAAAATAAAAATGGAGGAAGAGGTGTAGTTTTGTAGAGGAATAGTATAATTGTAGGAGTAGGCTATAAAGAGTTCCATCTGTGCTAAAAAAGAGGAATATGTTCCTTGTTAGTGGGTATAGTTTATTATTGTGATTTCCGTGCTGTACGTGCTAGATATTACTGTATCGTGTGGTTAGTGTAAATTTATTTTTAGGAAAAATAGTGAAGTATCGCGTGGAAAGTGGCATTGACTGTTTGCTGAATGTGTACATAGATTGGTTTACCAAGTGTGTGTGGGGTCGAAATCCTGGTTTTACTAACACTAAATTACACAGTTGTATAAGTATGTATAGATAGTTTCTGTTCATTGTTGTAATCAATCGTTTATATATGACATGATCTCATAATATTGTGAGAGTATACAGTTATTAGTATTGGAAAAAAAATTATTTAGTCAGACGGCAGGACGGAAATATAGTATTATGTATATAAGATGCTAGTAAGTTGTGCATGTATATGAAATATAAGCATAGAGAATATGTTGTGGAAAATGGGAAAGTGTACGGGCGTTCTAGTTATGTCTCGAGATTGGCGGTGACTGGTTCCGGGAAATTGCGTCGTAAAGGGGGGGGGAGTGGAGATATCGCAGTCCTTCTGGTTTGGCTGGAAGAGTTCAGTAAGGTTGCTATGAACGGAATAGGTCAATGGTTCGATCTTGATTACGAAGAGCGAGGTGGAAACTTCTATGACAGGTCCGATACAGGTTTAGGGATATGATGTAGAGTCCCTAGAACGCTGGCAGTAAGTCATGGTTTAGTGTATTGTAATATATAAGGCGTATGAGTGATTAGTTTCAATGATAATCTAGTGTTAGTGGTGTACAATAGCTGTACAGTCGTTAGTAATAGTATTTGTGAGTTGTTTTATAGGGACAGCGTGTTCAAGCTACACTCTAGGTTTAGTAGGGCACGTTAGTAGAGCATGCGGTTGGCTGCAGCCACCGTCCGTTTAAAATAGATCGTCGTGCTATATTAGGAAATATTGTGTGTTAATATTTAGTGTCACTAAGGTAATGAGACGCAGCCCTGGGTCCGGCTTCTAATTTCATTTGTTTTCGTCTGTGTCGTGACTTCCGTGATGGGAGCCAAGTTACTGTAAATGCACAGACGGTTCGAGCCGTGCTAGCAGTTCTCCGAAGCCGTTGCGATGCGTCGAGCAACTGGACTGGCAGTGTTGCAGTATATATTTAGTGCTGAATGAAGGTCTCGGCTCAAAGTGATAGGCCTCGGCAGTCGTAAGCATAGGTAGGATTCTAGCTCGACGACTGGGTATATAAAATAATCATGGGAACTTGTTGCACTAGGATTATAATGTTCGACATCATAATATTGTGTGTGTGCTTATAGAGTTATAGTGTTAAGATATACATAGGGGTCATTCGCTGTTAGTGATCTGTTTGCTCAATAGGTATTAATTGATTGATTTTGAGTGGGTTAATATTGAGGATACCTATAGGAATATTAGGATTATACAGGAACATATGCTGCAGGGGACAATGGTGTTTTCCTTTTGTTGTCGTCAGTCTGAGGGGTTACGGATGCTATTTGTGTTTCAATAGTGGTCCGGTGTGCGTATCCCCAGTATGGTAAAACCGGCGAGAGATGCTATAGTGAGAAGCCTCACTGTGGCCCCCCCTTTCCACACCCCCTGCTAGCAGACGTGAGGTGGAAGGAAAACCATGCAATGTCGTGGGGGGGGACATTTATTTCTCCGGCCTCCCATGGTTGTTGATGGTTTGTTATTCCTAGAATGCGGCTATTGATTAATGAGTATATAATTTAGAGGAATGTCGTGGTCAATTTAGGTGTTTCGTGCTTTGAGGCAATAGCTATGTGTTTTCACAGAGTGGTCCGGGTTCGTATCTATAGATATGGTAGGCACAAAATATGAGGTTTATAGGATTTTAAGGAGTTAGGCTATCACCGATTGTTAGTGTTGCAATCGGTATTAATTTATTAATTGCGGGTATTTAATACCTGGTATTTTCTGAGGATAGCATACGGCGTAAGTCCTAATTAATGGCACGCTGGTTGGGTCGATGTTTTCTTGGTGATTTTAGTGTGTATTAAATGTGATAATAATTTGGTAATCGTTGTAAGTGGTCTTAGTGCCCGTGATTGTTCCCACAAACGATGTGTCTACGGTTTAGTAGTATGGAGGCATGGTCTTAATTCAGCTAAAATGGCATGTCGTGGTTGACATGTAGAGACATGTAGAGGATACCATAAGGCGTAAGTCCTAAGTAATGGCCGCTGGTGGGTCGTTGTTTTCTTGGTGATTTTAGTTGTATTTAAATGTGGATGTTAATTTGGAATCGCTGTAAGTGTCTTGCCGTGATTTCACAACGATGTCTACGGGTGGTAAATTGGATGGGACCATGGTTTAAGTATAGATAGATACAATGGTATGTCTGGTTGGCATGGCAATTTGCAAAAAGAATTGGAATATAACCTATTTGGATGGTTACTAAACATATAGTAGGTCGCACGTCCTCGGGTTATTTAATACCTCGGTAATTTTGGGGAACGTTGTCATAGGGCGTAAGTCCTAAGCAATGACCGCTAGGAAACCTATACGTTTTAGTGTTGATATTCAATTTGGCTTTTGATGTTGGAGCTAATTTTCGTCGGGTCGCGGCATTAAATAATCTTTAGGTGGTAATAGGACATGGTTGTCGTTTTTTCGTTCACCACGTGCTGAACTTGGCGACAGGTCAATCACCGTGCGGCAGCCTAGTACTGCCGGCGTGGTGTGCGTGAATATGAAACCGGATGCTGACTCCTTGTGATCGGGTCGCGCTGACTTCCGGCATCGTGCGGACGGTATCGGATCGTGGGAAGCCTCGCTGTACTAGATGTGGTGAAACACGGAGGGGACGATGCAACCATACTGCTGTTGTGATTGAAAGTGGGTGGTAACATCGTGAGGTTTTGTTTAGGGGTGTCCTGATGTGTGATCAGATTCCGGCTAATATTAATTAGGAGTATGATTAGCCTTTCGCAGAATTAGAGTACTCGTGGAAACTAGGTTTATTTCGTATTATCTATAATACCACATTAGGTTAAGTAGCTTGTGAGGGGATGGTCACCCCTTAGTTTTTTTTTGGCTATCTTTGATAGTCACAGCTGGAAAGAGTTGTGATCGTATAACAGTTGGCCAATATAAGGTTATTAATCATTGTTAACTTCCTGTTTACTGCGCTTTTAATTTGATGCTGTTGTGGTCGCAGTCGAATGCAAAGTTATTGATGCAGCGAGAGGTTGTTTTAATTCAAATTTGTTGGATTGATGAATCTTTTTTGGCAATTGAGAGTGGTAATTGTCGCAATAAAAACGTTTATATGATTTGATTTATTTCTTGGCACTATACTGCGCGAGGGCGTAGTGCAGTCGGCCTCAAACATTGGAATAGGTGAATTGGTCACAATTTGTCGGCTACTCGTGATTCTCGCGCTAAGTTTTGCGTGTATTTCTTTGCGGTCACGTGAATTTGCTGCCTTGAGTCGATTATTATATTTCAAAATTTGGAGGATTAGTTGTGTATAACTTCTTAAAGTGTGTGAATTATCGAGTTTCTAATATCTTGGAATAGTTACAGTGTTGGTTTTCAATCGATGTCCAAGGCAAAGATTTGTTTATTTCTTGTGTTTACAGATCAACAATGGGAGTAAAAGCACGCATTAGACCACCTGGGAGGGAACAGCTGGTTCCCCAGTGTACGTGAAGCCTGCTGACAGTGACAAGAGTGACTAAAACTATTGTGCGATAATAATGTCTTTGTTTTGTTTTACATTATTGTGCTGACTTATAGTTGCTTGTAACTGTGGTATGAAATGCACTAAGCAACACAAAGTTATGTAAAGAGGATTCAACTAGTTTTTTGTGTGGATTGATTGTGAATAAATGTTTTAATAAATTTAGCATTTTAATGCATTCTCTTTTCACTTCATTACACACATTCCCCCAAAACAAGAATTATTTTTTTTTTTTTATACCTGTCGGCCAGCATTTATTGTTGATTTTAATGGTTAAATTTAAAAGTGGCACTGATTCTGTAAAATGGAAAATAACTTTCTACTGACAATGCTATATTTAATATTGTTAACAAGTTTCTTTTTGTTGATTCTTATTTTTTTAATTTTTTTTTAATTTTGTTTTTAAATCTGTAGAGTTTCGTGTCAAAGAAATTATAAAGTGTAAAATGTGCTTAAGACATTCAATTTTCTTCACTGGCCCCGTTTCGCTGCCGTCAAGGTCAGTCCTAGTCAGGTTGTGTTATGGTCTGGAAGAGCTGTCACGTGCGGTTTCTGCTGTTTATTATTTATGTTACAGTGGGTCACGTGGATTGAGAGGAGGACTTGTACTTACCAAGCTGCACAAATACCAAGCTTCTCTGATGGCGGAGCCCGTTGACTGTGGGGCTCCGGACATCAAACACGTGTCGAGAGCGTTCGGTAACTTTTCTTTATTACACTAGTCTAGAGGTTTACAGGAGCCTCAGACGTATTGTATATATATATATATATATTTTTTTTGAAATCTCCCCTTCCTATATACCCCAAAAAGACGGAATTATGACAGTTTGATTAAATTGCATGAATATTGTTTTCTTTTTGGATTTTAACACAGGACACATAACCTGCGTTCTATATTTATGTTTTCGGTTTTCTCTTGATGTGTCTTGTGATATAGCTTAAACTAGGGATCTACAGGTACAAAAACGGCCGCACACGCGCTTAAATTAGAAAAGCTTGCATAGAAGTCTTACGTCGTCGAGTCACACTTCTTTTAAGTAGATCCTGATGTATTTGAACAGGTAAGTTCATGCATTTGTCACTTTGGGGAACGTGGACAGTTTTTTTTTGTTTGGGTGGGGGGAAGTTAGTTTTTTTTGCATTTCTTGGGAATAGGATTTTCAGTGTGGACTATGGAGAAGAGGACATCATTTCAAGAGGACAAAGGAAGAGGACATCATTTCAAGAGGACAAAGGAAGATCACATCATTTCAAGAGGGATAAAGGAAGAGGACATCGTCTCAAGAGGACACGGGAAGGGAGACGCCATCGCCAGAAGACTCTACAGCCATGTTTTCCGGGTTACGAATTACTCTGAACTCAGGAGAGGACAGACGAAATGTACCCAGGCACATGTGCCATCAACGGATAACGGAGTACTCTGGATTAAGGGTCACCCGACCCCCAATCCCTCAGGAGAGCGGCAGAGGAAATGATTAATAGCATGGAGGTCTTCGAGCTACAAGCAGCCCAGGTCACGGGGGTCGTGCCTACGGAAGGGGGGGATGTCATGTATTAGGGTGGGACCCTAAACCACATGTGTCTACTCAACCGGGGAAAGATGCACAATCATGCATGACGTCCAATTACGGATCGCCCCGGCATGTGTACCCAGGCACCGGCTGAGGATGGTTCAACTAGGAGCGGCCTGACCCTATCTCCGCAGCTTACCATCGGGCTATTTCTCAATAAACACGAGGGGATTGTTTCAAGCAATGACCATGGGTCTGTCGTCGTCACAGTTATTTTCGTCATGATAATTAGGCGATCCAAAGTTGGACTTGACCGGGGGAGTTAACAACATAGACAACGGGCCTTGTCTGACCGGAGGGGGAGAGGGGAACTAGAGACCAGGCTCGCGGATTGGCCGAGAGCGTACCCACGTGGGTGAGGAGTGCATCACGGAGGA
The DNA here is from genome assembly GCA_024449915.1 of Sweltsa coloradensis. Lineage (NCBI taxonomy): Eukaryota > Metazoa > Arthropoda > Insecta > Plecoptera > Chloroperlidae > Sweltsa > Sweltsa coloradensis. The sequence goes on along the minus strand of JAMZAV010000405.1, from coordinate 302,412 downwards.
ACACGACTGGACAAGCGTACACCGGAAGACGTCAAGTGGAGTGAAGAAGCGGCCGTAATTGCAGAGGTTGTCCGAATGTGGCAGTGATTAAGGGAGTCGAACTAGCGCGGTCATGAAGCAGGTTGAGCCAATGTCTACAGTGGATCAAACGACGACGGGAAGTGAGCGTGGAACCCATATGGATTTAGCCATATGACAGCTGTCCCTACCCCCCCCCCGAAGCAAGAAGACCATCAGGAAGCCCTCCAGGATACTAAGGAACCCCGAACACCGCATCCAGGAATCCAGGACAGCCCCAGCAGTCCACCATTCCACCAGAGTCCAGGGAAACCAATCAGTAAGTCGACTTAGTCACCTAATAATCAGTCAGGTATGTGGATATTATCATGCGGGCTAACGAAACCACGGTCACCAGGGATTAAAGCAGGAACTATTACCATAAGTAAGTCAGAAATAGGTTTGTTTACTTATGTCTCAAATACAGTGCTCCCTTACGTTGAAACCATGTTGTCAATGTCGTGAACCCCAATCCCAAAACACCCAACCTAATCCCATCAAACATCGGTTCCGGTCAATGATTAGCTAACTAGGTCAAGAGTAACCATACGCCCCCACTAAAACACTCATTTGGTGAACACCACCCTCAGCCAAAGGGCCTAACTAGCTAACCATGACAATATCTATATATATTTTTTGTTACAAGAGAAAATCTTAAGATTCTCTTGTAACACAACGAACCTACGACCCCTCAGGTAATCGATAAGCTCTCGTTGGATACTTCTCTAAATAGTTAAACTTCGAAAACTACCATTTACTAACCACAGACCTACTCGGCGATGGGTCGCCTAATTAAAGTGAAACACGCTTTCTGATCTCACTTGGAAGTACAAATTAATTCAGAATAAAACAACTGATCAAGACTAAAATCACTCAAACTTGAATGATTACTCTACCTAGGCGTGAACCTGGTACTCAAGTCTAAAGTTACCTAACCAGTTCATAACACACTCCTATAACTCACCAAGACCCACAAAATTGAGAAATCGTACAACAGCGAAGACAAACATCTCTGAAATACAACTTATAATTTTATCCTAGATCTAGGATGACATTACAACAGACAATCAACGGTTCATAAGTTAAACCAGAACGGGCTATATTGCATGACACAAATGAATTTCCTTCATTGACAAGGAATACATTTCAAACCCTACCTATCAGTACTGATGTCTAAAAGCGAAATGGATATCCAGTTTAAGATATCTCTTGGTCTGATGGACAACAGTAAAGTTTCCCGAAAATTTATGGAAATATAATTGTTAATAAAACTTAATTTAAATACTCATCACAAATGATCATGACTCCCATCGAAACCTTATGACGTCGAAGAAGTCCGACGTGTAGTTCCGTAACTTGCTGCGTATTTGTAGACGATCGTAGTCTTGTATTGAAGATCCTGTCTTGAGTTCGTATCCCGGCTGTGATTACTCTTGAGTTCAACTTTCCCTTGATAATGTTTGAGCGGTGATAAAATACGATATTTTATCGTGCGAATAACTCAACTCCGACCGTACGTTTTTAATGTTTCACACTTGCCCGATATCAGCATTCCAAGTCCAACAACCAAGTTTTTCCTGTATCTCACACGGTAAACTGTCAGACGTTCAATAATGTAAACACGCCTACTTTTATCGGCTCAGTTCTGTTCTTACCCGTCTTTATTACCAAAGCACTTCGTTCGACGTTGCTGGCTCAGGCACTCACGAATGTTCCGAGTTCTTATTGTTTGATGTTATTTCTAAGCTCTTTGCAATTAAAATTCGCCATTTTATTCTTCAACTAAATGCATTTACGAATTCCGAAACCATTTACATAAAAACTAAGCCTCGGCCATGATATCGAATGGTAATTAACTGTTCCTTATATGTTCCTATATTTGGATTCATAGACAATATTATCCTCACCGATTTCCTTTTATAATATTTCAATCTGTATTTCGTTGTAATACGACCACCAACCTTGCTTGCGTTATCGCGTCCTAAACTCCAGGCTACGCGAATATAATCTTTCTCGGTTCCTTTAAAATCCCAACTAACTCTCGGTCCAGATATCGAATGGTTCTAACCCTTTCTGGTTATCGATGCTGTCTTTTATCAAGTCCGTAGGTTTATTAATATGCTCCTAAAGCATGCAAAGTTCGTTTACTCACGTATCCCTGGGCTGGGCTAGCCTTATAAAATGTACCTCGGTTGGTTATGGTTTTCGTTGATTTCTGGTATTTCTTCTTGGCGGATTGCCGTTCACTTTCGATTATTACTTTCGCAGATTTTTTTCCACGCGTTTTCTATATCCAAAGTGTTCTTTCCTAGTACACTTTCCCTAAGTTTTACGCAACGTCTCAAATCGCCCACGCACACGACCGATTTCCAACTTCACGTCTCAAAGCTCTCACGACACACTGCCGACAAACGCCGCTCTCAACAATCAAAAAACCGATCGTAGCGTTATGATAACCAATCAAAGACCAGCACACAGCGTCATTAAACTGAACTAGGTCCAAACAAATGTCCGGGTGACGCTACATGCGAAATGATGAATATGATCTTGGCATTTTTCTAGAATTTAATAAAATAGATTGACATAGATTTTATATTAAAATTGTTAAACTTAAGTGAATCAATGATTCTTTTTATGAAATCAAATGAAATTTTCTCTAGTTTCTGATTTAAATCAAACCCGTTCTGTATTATTAGTATTTAATTAGTTTATACATGGTTTCCACATTTAACCCAGTTGCCTCAGTAGTAGCCTCGAACCAGCTCATGAAAAATACACTCTCTCCTTCCACTGACCAACGACATCGACTTCGAGATACAAATCGATCTTCGACCGAACCAAAGCCAAAAGACCTAAGTCCACTCAGAGAGAGGCCGTATAGTCTCACTCTTCAATTTGTTCCTACCAAATGTACCGGTTTTCAATAAAATTTCTTCAAGGGTCTATTGTATATTATCAAATAACGCTACCGACAGAGTAGCTCATGTGCTACACACGAAACCCTGATTCTGAAGGGCACCTGTTAGAAGCACGCCGCCGGTAACTTTGACTGAGTTATTTCTAAGTTTTAACTCTTTCTAACTAGGGGTTGCGTATGACAACAAAAAGTTTTAAAAATTGTTTTGGGGTAAATTTTTGGTTTTTCAGTTTGCCCCCATTTATATGTAATCTATTTTTTCTCCAAAAAATGGGACGAATATTGTCTTTTTTAGAGATGATTAAAAATACACATCTGCTTAAAAAAGTTACATACGGAAAATATCTAGGTGCTCGTTAGGGCGCCGCAGCCAAGCCGTGGCGCGCTACACACTCAAGCACCTTATACAGCAAGCAGAGTTGGGGTGATTTCGAGGTGTCACCCAGCCGTCATGAAACGTGATGTGAACTTAAAAACTACCAATATCAAGGGGATTTTAAGTACCTGACTACACATGCCGAATTTCGTTGGTGTACGAACATTCCTTCTTGGTGAAAAAATGGCTTGAAACATGCTCAAAATCACTTTAATGATGTAAGCTACTACTGCTACTGCTACTGCTACTGCTACTGTCTAATTAGTCAGTTTCAATCGGCCAGTGATTCTGACCAAAAGGTGGGGCTACAACGTTCATATTTTAGGAGGGAATGGGACACATTTGGCTGTTAGCAAATAGCTATTCGCTCGGCCAAGATGCATCCGACGTAAACTGAAACTTTGCAAAGTTGTCAATATAGCATACATAGACAGCTCTGTGGTCATAGATTTTCCAAATTTTGACTTAATCAGTCAGAAAAAATCACGAACATGGTCAATTTTGGAGTTTTTAACAAAATCAAAATTCGTGAAAACTAATTTAATTTTTCTAAATTATTTTAAAACAAAATTTAAAAATGTGTTACTGCAGAGCCCTATAATTCCACATTTGTGACATATGTTCAAAATTTCAGACACCTGTGGTGTCAGTCGGCCGAGCGAACAGCAATTTGCCTAAAACGCATGTCCTCTACTCTCTTAAGGTAATAGTGATAAAGGGTCTTTTGCAAGAAAAAGTTGAAAAAGTTTGCTGGAAGACTTCCAAATAAAGGTTTTAATATAAGCCTTTATACAGGCATATAATCAACAAGTAACTAGTCACTTGACAATGATCGCCTACATTGTTTACAAAAAGCCAGTCTTTGGACGACTAGATAGACCTGATCTATTAATTGGTAATACGATAACAATTTAATCAACTTTGCTAAAATTATTATATATTAACAAATAATTTTTGCAATGGAACTTAAAAAGGAATGTGATCCCACACATAACAAAAACTTGTAAAAATACAGCCAAACCTTACACACTCAAAATAAATTAGATCTAAAAAGGGCCAAGCTCATCTACCCTTCCACATCTGAGCATTCTTAATTCATAAACGTACAGTGTTCCGTAAAAGCATCCTTGAAAAGCTTGGCAAAATAGAATTTGCATGATATTACGTTTAAATTAATTAGAAAAGATGAACTTGGATGAACTATTAGTCTATTACGTTAAAGTTAATAATTGCAAATTCTAATTTGCCAAGCTTTTCAAGGGTGCTGTTACGGGACACTGTACGTTTATGATTCAAGAATGCGCAAATGTGGAAGGGTAGATGAGCTTGGCCCTTTTTAGATCTAATTTATTTTGAGTGTGTAAGGTTTGGCTGTATTTTTACGTTTTTGTTGTGTGTTTGTTAGTCCCGAAAAGTAATAAATTTCCAGTACTGCAGTTATTTTGAGATACACAAAATCCAAAATATGAATAAAATCAGAAAAAAATAGTTTTAGGAATGCACTTCAAATTTAAATTTTAACCGAACATTTTTCTTTTTCGAAATCCGAAATTTCCCAAAAATGTTTAAAAATTATGATAAAAAATCGAAAAAATACCAAAATTCTCAGAGGAAAAAATCTGAATTAGAATTGGAGTATTACAATTACTTAATTTATTCAAACTTAATTCTGTTTTGAAAGGATTAATGAGACGAATCCTAGCGAATGTGTCCTCTTTCTACCTCCCAAATTTCACACTCTATACTACCAAGATAGGGGGGGAGGGAATTGTCCCTTTGCAGGTTTCCCAAGAAAAATAATAATACAATCTAAATGAATTGAACTCAAAATCCAAAACCCAAAAATTCATGCCCCTATTCAGGTGTAGTAACTATGTTGCGGATAGGACAATTGTGCAGTGATGTCCGAAAGCAGTTCAAAAAGACTCAAACCCTTGCATTCGCGAAATACCTCGGAAATCGATTCAGTTTGGATAGCCGGTCATGATGTTATAAAAATATTATGATGCATTATTGTATTTTCTAAATAATTTTTCGTTGGAACTCACTGTTCCAAAATTAAAAAATTATCAGCTGTCGCATCAGGGTTGGGGGGTGGGGGGTGGGGGGAAGACACATTTCGAATCTAATTTTGGGCTATCAAAGTCCAACTCGCAATATTCTCGTGGTTTGGCCCGTGAGTAGGGGAATATCACTCCCTGAAACTAATGGCAAGCTCTGGGTCGTCGTCGGGGAACTTTCCCCTTCCCTTTGAATACCTCCCCGACGGCGACGACATTGACAACATGGACGGACGATGACACAGACGGAGACGACCACGACGTGGGGGAACCCCTGCCCTCCCCATTTGCTTGTGGCTGGTTCTGACCAGCACAGGCCTGTCCACTCCTTGTCCCCCCGCGTTACTCTTTACGTTCCTCCCCTTGGAAAAAGTATACATGGTGGTAGCTCACACTTATAGAAATTGTTTTATCTTGGAGGCGCGAATAATCTTAGCTGTTAAAGCGCCCTAAAACTACTAATACTAATACTAATACTCGAATCGAATTTTAAAGTTGGTGTTATTGTGCAATTCAGAATTCAGATGCTCATTTCAATATGTGACTTTCGTTTAGTTGAAGGAGAGATGAACCTGGTATAATAATGTGCACTAAGAAAAACCATAAAATAAAGATTGACGAAGTGCTTTCATTTTAACTACGCGTAAACATTCATATGTTTGTCCAATTGTCGTAAAAAAAAATTAAAATAATTAGCTACTCAATTTTAGGCCGTGCTTTTGAGTACTCCCCTTGCACATCCCATAAGTGATGTATTGAACAAACAAACTGCAAGTAAGTCTGGCACTGACACGAAACAAACACACTTTGAAAAAGGTGAACACAGGTTATTAAAATATGGATTTTCCTGTCGGTGTTAATATAAATGTGTTATGCATCTTCACGTTTCTACGCGTGTGATACCTTTTCGTTTTGTCGTTCTTTAATTTTTAATTATTTTATATTAGCCACCCACCTTGACTCGATGTTGCTTAAGCTAATTCGCAATTAATTTTCGATTAAGCTTGGAGTTTTTTCAACTAAATTGAGAAATCTTTTCGAAAAATATCATTTTTAAATTTCTTCTCACTTCAAGACTTCTAAAAGTATTACTCATTGTGCGAGCATAAGTCCATGACGTTTATCGAAGAATCCAATTCAATATTTTACAGCTGTTTTTAACACTTTCAATAGTATTTGCAAATTTGTTAATTTAATAGACTTAGTTTCTAATGTGGTAACATGCATGTTGACTTTATTTATAGATTAGGCATCATAAAATAATAACAACCTACACTTTCAAATGTAGAAGTCTATGTTTGCTGACAGGACTTGACATACTGTTACCACGACGTGGCTGCTACTAATATCATTAAGTTGTGGTCGGCGACTTTTAATAAGAATATAAGATTATAAGTTCGTCTGATACAGATTTCAGACTCACTACTGTCTGAGTACTTGAGACAGACGCACGCATCCAGTCTGCGACAAGTAATAGTAATCATGAATTTCATCAAGGTATTTGTACTGCTCGCCCTGTTCTCCAACATATATTCTTCTATCATTTACGGTAAGTCAAGCGGATGTGGGTTTTGGATTTATTTAGATTGTCTTATTATTCACGTCCCCCCTATCTTGGATAGTGTGATATTTGGGAGGGAGAAAGAGAACTCATTCCGTAGGATTTGTCTATTAACACTTTCAATACCGAATAAAATTTGTCTTAATGAGGCAATTGTAATAAACTAATTATTATTCAAGTTTTTTTCCAAAGATTTTTTTATCATAATTATAAGCAATTTTTGGAAAATTTCGGATTTTGAATAAAATCTTAATTCTTGGTTGAAATTGTAATTTATAATGTGTTGCATATTTTAGATTTTATGTATCTCAAATAACAGCAGTAGGTACTGGAAATTTACTTTTCCGGGACTTACCAATTTTTCCTCGTATTTTTTTAAAAACTATTTTAATCTTCTATAAAAAATGACATCCCATTGAATTGGGGGGTAAATAAACAATTGGGATCAAACGGAAAAACAGAAAAAATTTCCCGCAAAAAATTAAAGCTTTTTGTTGTCATATGCAACCCCTGGTTAGAAAGGGTTAAAACTTAGAAATAACTCAGTCAAAGTTACCGGCGGCGTGCTTCTAACAGGTGCCCTTCAGAATCAGGGTTTCGTGTGTAGCACATGAGCTACTCTGTCGGTAGCGTTATTTGATAATGTAAAATAGACCCTTGAAGAAATTTTATTGAAAACCGGTACATTTGGTAGGAACAAATTGAAGAGAATCTTTAGATTTTCTCATGTAACAAAAATACATATAAATTTATATTAGAGTCCATCCCTTAGTCACAACTGATTTTTAGTGGGGGACTTTCGACGAGCGAACAATGGCCAACCATGCAGAAGCCGGTATTTAAAAAAGAATATGCCGACTGTACTAATTGGGCACGATCCACTGGCGACATTTTGACCACATTATATTATTACCAGGTTGCGACAAGTGCCATTGCACTGTACAAATTATTGTCTGAAATCTTGCAATTGTTTCTTAATTTAAGTTAAATTCAAATATTTTACAGTGTGATTTCAGCACACGAAAAATGTTATCAATTGCAATTATTGCATTATCTATTTTGATAGTAAGATCTCAACACATAAAATTAAATACCATAATTAAGCCAATTTCTAAGATTTTTCTTCTACTTTTAGAAAGCTAATCGTTTAGTTTGTTGTTTGTGTTGTTTAGTTTTGAAACTGGTTTCATCACTTTCATAAAATAATTTTAAAAAATTGCACTAAACCGCCGTTGCCTGCAAGCTTCTACAGTTCTGGGATTGAGGCCAGCAAAACAGTCCTTACTCATACCCTCTTTCCTTAGAGCAAATAAAATTAATAATTGCTTTAATCAAGGTAGATTTGTGGTCCTATATTCAAATAATATATATATTGTGTGTGTGTGTGTTGTGTTGAATTTCATTATAATGAAAGAGAAAGAAAGAAACTAAATTCGCTAGATGCAGCAATGACATGCTAAGCTAGGACTGATTGATTCCTTTGAAATGCCGAGGTTTGTAGAAGCAATTTAAAGGGAGTTATATTCATGTGTGTGATGTCCATTGTAAAATATGTTCCCTTCTGATTGAGGCTACTGTGCATATTATTGTAAACCCGCGGTCATAAGTAAATCAAGCAGGACGTAGACCGACGTTTCCGAATGTTTTACACATATACGTATGTCATGTATTGAAAGTAGGTTTAATTAAAACTAGAAAATAACAGTTTAAGTGTACAAGAGTAAAAGTGTTAAGACTATTTATTTGAGTACCTAATTTCTTTATCTCCGTCAGCGGATGTGCACTTGTACGTATGTAACGCACTAAACACAAGAAAGAAGAAACTATTTTTAAAGAAATTATCAGTTATTTTAATGAATATGTTTTACTTTTACAAAAATCACTATATTAACGTCTCTTCTATGTTCACTGTTTAAAAAAAATTGGACTACGTATACCAAAATTTAAAATAAAAAAATAAACACATCGAAAAATAATTAAATCTGTCCTTGGTTTATTTGGGTTAAGGACGCGACAACCGTAAGGTCATAATGCACCACTCTAGCCTAGGGGATATGGGGAGGAGGGGCCCTATTTGGTCAGAACCAGCCAAAAGTAAGGAAAAAGGGGGGATTTCTCACGTTGCTGTCGTCATCGTCTTTGTCATCATTCGTTGAGTCATTGTCATCGTTGTCCGGGAGGTCGTCAAGGGAAGGGGGTGGTGTCCCCGACGACGTTAAATCTGTCCTAGTAGGGTGTTTAATGTTTGAAAGTATGTGACATAAACAGAATGAAATTCAAAATAATTTCTGGTTTGATTTCTATATTATCCTTCATGATTTTATTATGTTGTTATTGAATGAAATTACAAAACTACCAAGCGCAAACCTTTGAACAACATATTTTTTCTTATCACGTCCTATACAGAGCTATATTATGTTATTTTATATTAATATAGGGTATAGTGAGTAACAAGGATGATGCAGAATGTGTTTATCACCCTGGAGGTTAAAGGAGGGAGAATATGTATCTATGGGGGTTGGGAGTGTTTAGAAGTGTTCAAAAGCCTTCGTTATAAGATCAAGTGATATTTCAGATTTAATACCAACTATATGGAAATCAATCCAGAAATTACAAAATCCATCTCAGCGGGGTATCGAACCCCAGTCTCCCGATTGCCGGTCGGGAATGTTTCACGATTAATGAAATCGAGAAATTAATACCAACTGTTGCGTTGACAGAAAATATATTTCTGTCAAAATGGAACATTGTCTATATTTCCCATCTTTACCTTTGGTGAACTATTTTCAGAATATCTCGAGCCCGACGAAGAGCCTACTGCGATGAAGAGGGGTCTAGCCACGGATATCTGCCAGACCTTTGATTGCGTAGGCGAGGTTGAGCGCCGAGGCAGCGCCCGGCTTGTCGATCCAAGGAAGATCTTCCTTCGCCGAGACCCGATCATTCGTAACGCTCGAGTCGAGGCGCCGAAGATAGCGCTTGTATGGAGGGAGTCTGAAGATCGTAGCGATGAGCTCCCAGAGCCTATGAAGCTTTCATTCCCACGTAACCATCCGATGGTTTGGTATAGGGCTGGAAAATATGAACGCGACAGTCAATTCTAGGTTGACCACATTCAAATACGTAGATTCCCATGCTTAACGCATATACCCATAGAGATACCATACTTGAACATTTATACTCCAACCCACTTTCAGTCATTGATTAATACAACTCACCATTAGGCCTACATATTGAACCTAATTGAATCAGATACATAAACATTTTCACCTTTTTTTTATTGATAAACAATACCGCCTTGCTCACTCATTGATCTCACTCTTCGTTCGCATTCTGCTCGGAATAACTGTGACGATCAGTTTGTCGTTGTGAATAATATTCCTTTCCAATCTAGATGTGGTCCGACAGTCCGACACATTGACTCGACACCGACCATACATTATATCAATGTTTAGTTAAGCAACCTTCGGTTTTATCAACACACATACACGGTCCTCATATTATTACTATACTTTTCTGACACTAATTATTACAAAAGAGGAAAATTAGCTTTAACTACTTATAATCAAGATGATAAACAGATATTTCATTAACTTTACAAAATAATTATACAAACCAGCTATTACAAATATGTGAATATATTTTAAATCCAGATGAATCTAAAATATTATGTAATTCGCAGACAATCATGACACTCATTGCGTGGCACCGACTTTCCTTATATTGATTACAAACAATACACATTATAATGTAATATCTGTATTAATAATTTGTTTACATTTTATCGGAAACACAGCTTCTAAGACATCACATGTAGTAATATTTAGTAAATGATGTGTTATTAAACCCACTTAATATGTCTATCTGTAGTGTATTGATCTTTATACATTACGTAATTCCTAGAACAGGAATGAAAATGTGAGCTTTTCAATTTGATAAAGTATGGTAAAAGTAGACAACATCCAGCCAATAAAATCCCATACCAGATGTAAATCTTTATGTCTTTACTATATTTTAAAACTCTGGGAAGCTCTATTTCTACAGCTTGTTACGTAGGTGCGCCGTCGTGGCCGCCTTGGCAACGCGGTTCGCAACCACCTACAAAACACGCAAAAAGTGACGAACTAGAAATATTCATATCACCGCCGTCTGGATGTTCGTAAGATACAAATATTAAGCTGCTTGTTGTGGCTTCGATTTCCCCATGTTAAATGATTGACATGCAAAAGGTAGAGCTTTGTCTGTTTTCCGCTAGATAGGGCTAGTTAAGGGGGCGGAAGTATAGAGAGCGTCTCTAGGCCGAAGTAGATTTATTTAATGTTTAGGATTGGGCCTTATGGGATTTAATTAATAAAAAATAAAGATGATAATGATATTTTAATTTAGTTGGAACGTTTCATATTAAGCAACTATTTACTTTCCATGCATTATGACAACAAACTCAAGTAGTTAAAGGAAGTTTCACAGATTTAGTTCCAGATTTGAACCATAGATGGTGTTAGTTAAGGGGGGAAGGAACTTCATTATCGACAGAAAGTTCACTGAAAGTCATGACCAAATTTTGTTGAGCATCGGCAAGCAGCTTATTTGTATCTTACATAGATCCAGACGGCGGTGATTCATGTGGTTGTGAACATCTTCCTGCCTACGTTCCATGCCGTATAGATAATGCTTCAGAGCCGAGCAGAAGTTTCGGTTTCACCACACACGCATGGGGCTCTAGTGTAGTCTCGCCTGTAGCAACTACTTGACGGGAACACAAAGATTACAGTTTTTAGTGTGGCGATTAATAATTTCAATATTTATCTAGTTGAGATTCACTTTTATTGGTGGAATTGAATATATGTGCATCATTCATATTTGTTTTTCTGGGATATTATTTTTAATTTGCACCATATGTTTCACAGGAGCAGCTCAATTTAATTTGGTAGTTATAGTTTGGGTTTCATTAATTTCACTTTTAAGTACGCACAGTCTATTAATTCAATGAACGTTCAAATAAAAAGTTTAGCTCGATCCATTGCTTTATCTAATTTAATTTCCATAATGTACTTAATCATTATTGATTGCATTGAAAACAAGATACTTCTTCTGAAAAAATACATTTAAGAACACGCCAGTCACAATCATTACGTAATTACAAAATTCAGCTAACTTTAACAATATTAAACAATGATCTTTTTCTTCACGTAACTCCTTGTTAGCATAATGAACGTATAATCACACATTATGTTATCATTGCAGTTAAGGTGAACGAACACTCTAGTTTGCCAGCATATAACAGATTCGGTGAGGAAATAAGTATAACAATGGAATAATATATGATATGATGACACTATCATATATTCATAAAATAAAAATTAATATACATATTAAGTTCGTGATTTTATATATGATATTTATTCTCTAGGCCTACCATGTAAATATTCTGCTGAGGTTTTAAAGAAGTCAGACTAGATACAAAATGATAAAATATCGAAACTTTATTAGGATCGACGTAAAATAAATAAACAATGTAACAATAACTAATGAAATCATTTTTAAAAATTATTATTTAAAACTCATAGGAGATGAGATGTAATTGGATTTATCCATGTGATCTTTTAGTTATGTCAATTACATTGCAGTCTTCTGTTGGATTTATGTCATGGAAGTCAACATTCACAACAAATGGCAGTTTAGTAAAGGTTTGTTCTGTTGTCCCGGAAGCTCAATTGGTAAAGCTATGGCACCTTAAGCTAGAGGTTCTGGGTTCGAACCCCAGTCGGGGCAAACGTTTACGACAATTGATATGAATCAATAAATAATCATATTATTATTGGCAGATGTAATGCAAGCTGGTAGGTCATCCAATAATCATGTCATTATTGGGATATTGATTTCAATCAATATTGGTTTGGGCATAAACATTCAACAGGAATAGTTATTAGTCAATAGGCGAATGCATACTGCTGCCTATTCACTTGGTCCATATAGGCATCAATAACCCAAATCAATAACCACAACATCGATTGTGATTGATTGGTTATTGAGTCCTATACTGGAGATTTGAAATAATCATTGAATTGTAATGTTAATTATACACAACTAAAAGTTGCACATTCCACAGTCTCACTTGTCTGACGGGCACGTTCGTTTATGTTATGTTGAAATAACACACCACTGCCGAGTCAGCTATGTGCAATCTAGAAATAACTGAGTACATTGATTCATTGACGTCACTCAGAGGTTTGGGAGAGTTCCCCTCTCTTACCCTCTGATAAGTGAGTGCCAACTCATTCTCTTTTGTGTGAGCTAGACTGGAGGAAGGGAAGCAAATTCCAATTGTTGGGGAGTGTCCATGTAAATTCATAAGTATTGTTGTGAGGGTATTGAAAGTATGTTTATTAAAGTTGGTTCATTAACATCAAGCTTATAATTTCAAAGTGACACCTGTCTTTCTCCCAACCTCCCATCACAGTACTTCATCTCAGGTCAAATAGTCATAATTAATTGAGAGCCTTGATTGGTTTCAATCAATATTCATTGATTGGTATCTATCGCCCGGCACTACAATTTGGTGGCAGCGCATACCGGAATTTTTGTTTACAAAAATCAAAGAACCCGTGCTGACTATTTTTCTTGAGTGATATTGTTTTGGGAGGAACGTGGAGAGTGCCTATACAGAAGAACATCTAGGTGAGTCTGAACATTTTTCATTGCATGTGTGCTTGTATCTACAGTAAAAGGTCTACTGAATCTACCTGGGATTTCAGTCAGTTGAATTTTTGGGGAATTTTTGAGCCTATTTGTGAATACTTTTTGACCACATGGCAGTTTCAAAGGAAGATTTTGAGCGTATGGTTGCAGAGATCAATGCTCTCAGGGCAGAGCTGGCTCAATTGAAACAAGCTGGGGTAAAACAGAATCTAATCGGGGTTCAATTGCAACAGGTGGAAATCAGGGTGAAAGTTACATCATGAAAGATCTTACTGTAGGGAATTTGGTCAAGCCGTGGAGAGGTGAAGCTTCGGACATTGCGGTCGAAGACTTTCTCTCTCAGGTGGATAAAGCGCGAGTTTAGGTTGCTGGACTGAGGCAGATAAGGTAAAAATTATTAGTCTCAAGTTGGAGGGGGCTGCCGCAGCATTTTTAAGCAGTAGTCAGGCTCTTCAAGCACCTAGCGTTGCGTACAAAGACTTTCGACAAGGTTTGATCGAACGTTTTAAATCTCGACAACCGGACCAATTCTATTATGCACAGTTGCAAACCGCTAGCCAGAAAAAAGGTGAATCGGTGGAAGAATTTGCCGATCGTTGTAAAAAACTAAACCTGGGTACGATCCGGAAAGTACAGGATCCGCAGGCTCAGGCTATTGTCAACGAGGAGGCTGAGCGAAGACTCATAGCGGCGTTTACAAGTGGACTTCATGGAAATGTGGGAGTTCAGGTGAGGTATAAAATGCCTACATCATTCGCCGAGGCACTTAACCACGCAGTAACGGTCAGTGCCATCGACCGTGAGAGCAGGAGTGGAGGAACAGTTTTCGCAGTGCACGCAGCCGGTGTGAAATGTTATGGCTGTGGGAAAACAGGGCATATAAAGCGAAACTGTTATCGGACATGGAAACCGCCGAATCAGTCCGAGGGACATGCCGCGAGGGGTAATAAGCCTCGCGAGAAATACTCGGAACCTCCAATCTGTTCGTATTGCAAGAAGAAGGGGCATATAGCATCGCAATGTTACGCGAAGAAAAATGATTGTGAGCCGGCGAGACACCCAAACGGGAACGGTTCGCCGCGTGCCCCGACGTCGAACATGAACTAGCCAAGTCGATAGTGATACCTAGTGTAGCGACTCCGGAAGATGGGGATAGTGAGGTCCTGGTACAGGTGAGCATAGATGGGAAGAATAGACAATTGTTAGTGGACACAGGTGCTACAATTTCTATGCTGCAGCCAGGAGTTAGTAAGACTACACTTAGGACAAATCGGACTAGGGCTAGGGGCGTAACAGGAACGGATTTGAATTTAATAGGGCTACAATCTGTTACGTTTGATCTTCTAGGTGAGCAATACGTTCATCAATTTCATGTAGCTAACTTAGATCTGCCGTACGATGGAATACTCGGAGTGGATTTTCTCACGCGAGGGAAAGTGAAGCTCGACTTCGATGCGCAAGAACTTGAAATAGGTAGTAGCAAAGTACCGTTTATCGGGAAAGCAGCGAGTGCAGTGAATTGTCCGTATCGACATGTATGTACCTCATGTTCTACCAGAGTCGTTAGTGACAGGAAGGGGGTCGACACCCAACCTGATCAAGAATTGACCCGCGGTGAGCAGGAAGTTACAAAGCCTGTCAACCGAACCTCGTCCAAAGCCCAATCGAGCGTGACGACGCTCAGGGAAAACTTAGGACAGGGAAGTAGGAGAGGAAGCACTAATAAGACTGTGAAGACTACAAATACCACATGGAAAGTGTACGCGCACGAAACGACTTGGTTACCTGGTCGTTGTGAAGTTATCGTATATGGTAGACTAGATGGGAAGAGTACAGATTTGCCTACCGAAGTTGTTGTGGAACCTCACGAGGTGCAAATTAACGGTGTGCTAGTGGCCAGAGTTGCGGCTAGTACAAACGGCAGTCTAGTACCTCTCAAGGTCATGAATATTGGCTCAGACGTAATTCAGCTACAGAAGAATACGTTGCTAGGACAAGCGGAGATTATAGAGCCGAACATGCCAGACACTCGGAAAGAAGTACGCGTAGTGCGCCCTGGTGATAAGAAGGGGAAAGTGACGTCACAACAGAATAAAAGGCACGAGATAGAAAAAGCAAACGCACTTCTTGCAGAGAAATTAAACCATTTAGACCCGGAGGATAGGGCTAAGATGGGGGCTGTACTGGGCAAGTACAGGGAATTATTCCTTGATTCAGAGGATGATTTAGGGTGTACTAGCATGGTTAAACACAGGATTGATACGGGGAGTGCAAGGCCGATACATAAGCCTCCCTACAGGATGCCGCATGCACTTAAAGCAGTCGCGGAGGAGCACGTGAATGATATGCTCCGGAAGGGGATAATTGAACCTTCCAGTTCACCATTTAACGCGCCGGTGATGTTAATACCTAAAAAGTTAACAGGGGCGGATGGTAAGGTGAAGTACAGGCTGGTTACAGACTTCAGGGCATTGAACCAGATCACTAAAGGGGATGCGTACCCTCTACCAAATATAAACGAGACTTTGGACAATCTGGGGAACTGTAAGTGGTACACGACCTTGGATTTAAGGAGTGGATACTATCAATGCCTGATAGATGATAAAGATAAGGAAAAAACAGCTTTTTCTGTACCTAATATGGGGCATTTCCATTATAAGCGAATGGCCATGGGGTTGTCAGGGGCTCCAGCCACATTTCAGAGGTTAATGGACTGTGTGTTAGCAGGTTTGAAAGGGATAGAGTGTATGGTTTTTACCTGGATGACATAATTCTATATAGTGTTTCGTTGGACGAACATATTCAAGCTTTAGCAAGAGTACTAGAGAGGCTCAAAGAAGCCAACTTGCATATACAGCTGGAGAAATGTGTATTCGCGCGATCTGAAGTAAATTACTTGGGTCACATTGTAACGAGCGAAGGAGTCCAAACTGATCCTAGGCTGACCAAAGCCATAAGGGACTATAAGAAACCGGAGAATGTCAAGGAGGTACGCTCTTTCATTGGTTTAGCAGGGTACTACAGGCGCTATTTAAAAGACTTTGCGCGTCTGGCTCATCCCTTAACAGAGCTGACTAAGCAGGATGTACCATTTGTATGGACGGAAAGACAACAAAACGCTTTTGAGACCTTGAAACGGGAACTATGTGGAGAGAACATTCTGAGGTATCCGGTATTCACAGAACCGTTTATACTAACAACTGATGCAAGTGGAGTAGCAATCGGAGGTGTGCTTTCACAGAAACTGAATGGGGAAGAAAAACCGGTAGCTTATGCATCGAGACAGTTGAACAAGGCAGAGCGTAATTACAGTACTACAGATCGTGAGATGCTTGCGGTAGTATGGAGTTGTAGGTATTTCCGTGCGTATTTACTAGGTAATAAGTTCACCATATTTACTGACCATGCTCCGTTAAAATGGATGCTGAAGCTAAAAGAGCCTAAATCGTCTCGTTTTACTAGATGGATGGTACGTTTATCGGAGTTTGATTTCGAGGTAATCTATAAACCAGGAAAACAGAACGCGAACGCTGACGCATTGTCAAGACAAGTTAGTGCAGTTAACGTAAAGAAGACGAAGACTGAATATCTGCCAATAATAAGTAGGGACCTGATTCTGGAGAAACAACAAACCGATGAATTCTGTTCTAAAGTCATCAAGAACATAGATAAGCCAGAATACGAGGAGCAGTATCAACTCGATCAAGAGGGTCTCTTATATCATGTCAACGGAGATATATGGCGGATTGTTGTCCCGATTACTCTCGTTTCTCGGATTATTTCACACCATCACGACACGGTGTTCAGTATGCACCAGGGGGTGAAACGTACGCAAAGCATCATCAAGAGTCGGTATTTTTGGAAGACATTGAACAAGGACGTGGAAAAGTACGTACTGGAGTGTGATTCGTGTGCCAGGAGGAAGTCAGGGAAAAGGAACGTGATACCTTTAGGGACTCATGAGGAGACTACAGGGCCAGGACAGGTCGTAAGTCTTGATATCGTGGGACCACTACCAGTTACTTACGAGGGAAACAAGTATCTCTGACTTTCATTGACCATTTTAACGCGATATTGTGAAGCTATACCATTGAGAATGCAAACTGCAGAATCAGTGGCGAGGGAATTTGTGGAGAAGATAATAACACGGCATGGTATTCCATTGAAGTTGTTATCAGACTGTGGAACTCAGTTTGTATCAACCCTTATGCAAGAGACTTGTCGATTGTTAGGGGTGAAATCTATTCAAACTACCCCCTACCACCCCCAATCAAATGGTAAGCTTGAAAGGTTGCATAAGACCATTGCTGATATGATTGCACAGTACGTGGAGAAGGATCAGAAAAACTGGGACAGGTTTGTACCATATGCAATGATGGCATATCGTTCCACGAAGAACGATGTAACAAAATTCTCCCCCCACTATCTTCTATATGGCAGCGAAATGAAAATACCATTCACGGATAATTTGGAACCGAAGTTAGTAGGTCGCGAGTCCGAACAGCAACAACAACTAGCTGACCGGCTCAATGACGCTTACAAATTGGTTCGACAGAATAATAAAAATGCTCGTGAAACGCAAAAGAAGTATTACGATCGGAAGGCGAAGCAGCAGTCGTATAACGTGGGCGAGTACGTGTATCTGCGTGACACTACAACGAAGCAGGGTGTGTCCAAGAAGCTATCATATAAATGGACGGGACCGCATGAAGTTATTCAGAAAATCAGCGAGGAAAACTACAAGCTGAGGCTTCATAATGGCAAAGAGACGGTCATACATGCTAATCGGATCAAGCCGTGTAGGATGAAGATTATGCCTACGAAGCCGAGAGGTAGACCTAAACTGCAGGAGTTAATGCAAGAAAATAAAGAAACGGTCGAAGAAGCTGTAGTAGCAAAGAAACCGAGAGGTAGACCACGGAAGAAGTTTCAGCAAGTTGAAGTTAAAACGGCAGAAGAAAATAAAGAAGTTATATCAAAACGCCAGAGGGGACGTCCGCGGAAAGTAAACATCGAAGAGAAAATGGTGGTTGAAAATATAGTGAAGAAGCCGCCTGGTCGTCCTCGGAAGAATCTACAATCGGTACCAAACAATTCAAACGTCAACGACATGGAGATACAGGGAACATCAAGACGGAGAATGTTAGGCGGTCTGACACAGGAAGCGTCCACGAGTCAAGTGCAAACTTCGGATGATGATACGTCGCAAGAATCGACCGAAGACGAATCGGTGCAAGAAGAGGAATCGGTTGAAGATGAATCATTAGATGAAGAGGAATCACTTGAGGATGAGGACGTGGAAGGAGAAGAAGAAGAAGAAGAAGAAGAAGAAGAAGAAGAAGAAGAAGAGGAAGAGCAAAAAGAAGAAGACGAAGAGGAAAAGTTAAACACTTCGGACATCTCTTCAGGTGCGCAGACTACTAACACGGAAGAGTCGGAAGAATTACCGTTTGAAGATAGTCGAGCTGAAATTATGTCCGAAACGGAACAAAACGTTGAAGAGGAAATTGATTCTGAGCTACGCGAAACAACAAAAGACCCTACGATTACCGTATCAGATGTCGAAGAAGCGAAGTCAGATGAAGTAAATGATAACGATGTTTTTCAAGAAGTTGTAGACGCGGATAAAGTAAACACACCGCCGCAACTGACTTCAGCTGGTTCGGTGGAGCAAGCGACACCATACAGTTTGCGTCCAAGAAAGAATAGTAAACCGGACATGTACAAGTGTTAAAAAAGCTAAGTCTGGGCTGTATAAATACAAATGCATAAAATTTTTTTGGAAAAAATTCGAAATAAAGTTTAAAAATTTATGTGTGCCAAAAATAAAAGAAGAGGTAATTGTGATTTAAGGGCAGAGGGGCATGCATATGCAAGTAGCATCAAGATGGATGGGAACTACAAAAATGCAATGAATCAAAACATTTATTGATGACATCAGAGGTATTGCGTGCAATAACAGAATTAGGCGAGGTTGAGTACGAGGTTTATGTGTTCGATCAGTTTGCCGAAAGCACGTGAGCAACGATCCTTTAGGGACGTTGGGGTTTAAAAGTCATTAAAAAGTAATCATATGTATTAATATCCACAGGTGATTGTCTAACCTGCCAAAAAGGCACATGTTTTGGTTATCTGTTTTGCAAATATAGCTGTGTATACGTATCATGCTGGCAGCTGGAGAACTGCTATGCGTCCTGGGCAGGCAGAGGTAGTCGGTAGCCACGGAGCTGTGCAGTAGACGACTTCTGCCGAACGAAGGTTCAAGGCACAGTGGATTCGGACGCCGGATGTGTGGTCCTGGATCTGCAGCGTGGCAGAGCCGAACGTGGTGCAGGAGATGCAGGCAGATGTCAAGCAGCATGGTGGTGGAAGTCAGGTTATCCCTGTAATGGGAATGTGTACTGTCAGCGGATTGTTAAAATTATTCTGATCAGATCTCAGATAGTTATGGCACTTTACATGTCAAAAGTCACGCTGGACGGCAGTAAATAATTCTTTACCTGAAAACAATTCAATGATACTAAATTAAAAATGAAAATAATTTAATGACGGAGGACATAGGTAATCAGAAGGATGTTAAAGATTTTACTTTCAATAATGAAAAAGAAAGGTTCATAAAAAAATAAATTCTATCATTAAAAATGCATTGAGCTAATAAGAGCAGTAAAATGTCACTCCTGAAAACAAGGTAGGATATCAGCTGAAGAAAAAAAGAAGAATTAATATTTGTCATTTGTATGCTAGGAATTTGGTGTTACCGGCGGGTGAAAAGACGATCCAGGGTTCAACTCGATCCATTGGACGATGTTCCGATGGCGCTGCGTTCCGTTGGTGCAGTCGCAGGAATGGCGGAAGTCAACCCGAGTTCCGGTAGACCCGAACAGGACGGCGTTGTTCAACCCATGTCGCGGGTTCTAATCCTGGCAAGGGGCCAGCAGGACAGCGAAGTCACAGTCAACATTTCCTAAGAATACACCACAATATTGTTACACCAGTATAACCAGAAGGCATATGATTTGAATCGAAACAGCATTCAAGGATAACTGTCAGGAGAAATATGCAAAAGCTGCAATTTCAGAAAATTTCAAAAAAATTAAGAAAATTTTAAAAAATTAAGAAAATTTAAAAAAAGAAGTAATTTAAAAAAAAAAATTGTCAAAGGCCTAAGTAGGTTCAAGCCTAAGTGCAGGTAAAATAATTTAAATAAAAATAAAATTTGAACAATTTGTCAAGCTAAGTATAGGGGTCAATGACCTATGGCAATGGCAAATGTCAAATCGAATCATAGGCCTAGGTACACAAATTCACAAAAAATCTAAAGTAAATGTGAATGGTAAACACTGGTATAACAAGGGTAATTAAATTCAGTGGTGCTATAACAACAGGTCATGGTATCAAAAAGGACAATGAAAAAGTAAATTGAGTTCCAAGGGCAGAAATAATTTTGCTATGGTTACTAGCCTAGGAACAAACTAGATAAACCTAGTCGGGTGGACATTTCAGTAACTATGTGAAATTAAAAAGCATGTCAGCAACATCAAACCAGGCTGGCCAACAATTGCTTTGTAAAAAAAAAAGAAGGTAAAACTCAAAGTATAAAATTTGAGTATAAACTTTAGAGCGTAGAATTCCCATTTAAAAGTGAAAATTGCATTCCGAATCAAAATAAAAAAAAAATTAAATTGTAAATTTGAATTGCAAAATTAAATTGTAAAATTGGATTGCAAAATTAAATTGTAAATCAGAATTGCAGAATTGAATTCTAAGCTTGGATTGCAAAATGGGATTGTGAATTTACATTGTGAAAATTGAATTGGGATTTGCATTGTGAAAAATGGAATTGCAAAATTAAATTTCAAAATTAAATTGCGGAATTAGAATGTTGAATTCAAATTGCGGAAATTGGATGTAAAATTTAAATTGTAAACCTGAAAAAGAGATTTAAGTTGTTAATTTAAATTGAAAAGAAATCAAATTGTGAAACTCAAATTGTAGAATTTGGTAAGAAAAAGGTAAAGAGGTGGGCTAGAACAAAGCCTACAGAGTTATGTAACAAAATTACTAAGCTCGAGGGTAGCCAACACAACACTGGTCGCAGACCTAGTTGCATGTTGAAGCATTGTAATATTGTAAATTTGTAAAAGCAAAGCATAGTAATGGATTAGAATTGTACTTACTTGTAGATGAGAAGATTCTTGTGGGCGTAGAATCCACGAAGACAAGGTTGTGATTAACAAACCTGAAAGGCCCAAGGCCTAGGATAATGTAGTAAACACAGCACTAGGTATGGAGCACTTTCACAGAATCTAGTTTAAGTTTTTAAAAATTCAATTAGAATTCAGTGCTAACCGGACCTGAGGTTGTAGGTATTACACGGAAAAGTATACCGAATATCTAAAACCCACTTGAATTCAAATATTTATCGGTTAGGATTGAGATTGATTGAATTGCTATGTTCACAGGTAGCACGATAGTAGAGTAAGAATTAACACGTCTGGGCTGAGTGAAAAATCAGTTGGTACAGTGAGCGTCTTCCCGTGGGAAAGAGGCCGCAGGAAGGCTATAGGCTGGTCAGCGGGATTAAATAACAAGTGAGTCTGCAAAGATAAAGAGTAGCTCAGGTTGCACGGGCTTGGAAGTCAACTTTGCACACTCGTGGAGCACTTTTCTTTGTGGCATAGATTACAGCATACAGCATAGTATGTAGAAACATCTACACTGTTCTACAATGTGGCAATTGCTCTGAATAGGCATGATAAGCCTACAGTGAGGTGAGGTCACGTGTGGAATGGCTTGAGAATGTCTTACTGAGAAGTGGACATTGTAAGCTATATTACCGACCGGGCCAAACCCGCGAATTTATCAACAAGGCAGTGAGGCCTGATGAAAGCTACAGTAAATCGTAAAATCGTAGTTGATACCGGTCATCTCCTTCATTGGATTTGGTATTTGTATTTCCCCCCCCCCCCCCCCCCCCCAGCTCAATCAATTTGATATTTCCACTCAGCACAGGCGCGGGAACTGACAAGTAACTTTCGTATTTGTATTTGAAGTAAAGTTGCTACTGGAAATCGTGAACACGGAAATCAATCAATAACATCAATATAGGTATAAACTTAAGTTGGACAAACTGTTGAATGTTAGCCAGTTATTAAAGAATGTATATTTTGGTAATATAACCTTCTTTTCAAAGGCCCCGACCTGTAATGCAAGCTGGTAGGTCATTCAATAATCATGTCATTATTGGGATATTGATTTCAATCAATATTGGTTTGGGCATAAACATTCAACAGGAATAGTTATTAGTCAATAGGCGAATGCATACTGCTGCCTATTCACTTGGTCCATATAGGCATCAATAACCCAAATCAATAACCACAACATCGATTGTGATTGATTGGTTATTGAGTCCTATACTGGAGATTTGAAATAATCATTGAATTGAAATGTAAATTATACACAACTAAAAGTTGCACATTCCACAGTCTCACTTGTCTGACGGGCAAAGTTCGTTTATGTTATGTTGAAATAACACACCACTGCCGAGTCAGCTATGTGCAATCTAGAAATAACTGAGTACATTGATTCATTGACGTCACTCAGAGGTTTGGGAGAGTTCCCCTCTCTTACCCCTCTCATAAAGTGAGTGCCAACTCATTCTCTTTTGTGTGAGCCAGACTGGAGGAAGGAAGCAAATTCCAATTGTTAGGGAGTGTCCATGTAAATTCATAAGTATTGTTGTGAGGGTATTGAAAGTATGTTTATTGAAGTTGCTTCATTAACGTCAAGCGTATGATTTCAAAGTGACACCTGTCATTCCCAACCTCTTATCACAGTACTTCATCTCAGGTCAATAGTCATAATTAATTGAGAGCCTTGATTGGTTTCAATCATATTCATTGATTGGCATCTATCGCCCGGCACTACACGGAGGTTCCGGTTCGTAATAACTTTATTATTTGGTGGAGGTGCCGGTTCCAAATAATATTATTATTGGTGGAGATTCCGGTTCGTTATAACTTTGTTTTTTAGTGGAGGTGCCGGTTCCAAAACATATTATTATTATTATTATTGGCAGAGATTCCGGTTCGTAATAACTATATAATTTCTTGGATTTGCCGGTTCCAACAATCTTATCGCTACCATGTTCTGTATGCTAGGAAGCTTCGCAAACGCTTTTAAGGCGCGTTATTGGATGAGCGTAATATTTTGTAAAAAAACGAAAAATTGCGATTTTCATGAGAAATAATTTTTCGATTGCCCTTAAATTTCACTCGAATATATAAATTTATAAAGTAAAGGATCTGTGAAAAAAAAAATCATTTCAATCGGATAAAGTATGTAGGTGTTATAAGTCGATTTAGAAAATACGTAAAAAGCGTAAAATTGCTATTTTCATGACAAATAATGTTAGATTGCACTCAAATGTCACACGATTATAATCATTTATTAAATTAAGGTTATGTGAAAAAATTGTTACAATCGGATAAAACATGTTGGTGTTATAAGTCGAAGAATTTACTAAAAACGAAAAAAAATCGTAAAAATGCGATTTATGAGAAATAATTTTTCGATTGAGTTCAAATTTCACTCGAATATATTTATTCATAAAATAAGGTTCTTTGAAAAAATCATTTGAATCGGATAAAGCATGTAGGTGTTATAAGTCGAAGAATTTTTTTAAGAATAAAAAGAAAGGAGAACGAAAAAACGAAAAAATTCGTAAAATTGCGACTTACATGAGAAATAATTTTTTGATTGCGCTCAAATTTCACACGAATATCTTTATTTATAAAATTAAGGTTCTGTGAAAAAATCATTAAAATTGGATAAAGCATGTAGGTTTTATTAGTCAAAGAACTGTTTTAAAAAAGAAAAAAAAACGTAAAATTTCGATATTCATGAGAAATAATTTTTCGATCGCGCTCAAATTTCACACAAGTATCTTAAACATAAAATTAAGGTTCTGTGACAAAAACAATTAAAATCGGATAAAGCATATAGGTGTTATAACTTATAAGTCGAAGAATTTTTGTAAAAATCGAAACAAATCGTAAAATTGCGATTTTCATGAGAAATGATTTTTCGATTGCGCTCAAAAACGTGGCAGTTCTAAGTTCTAAGATTTCGAAGGCCTCCAGAAAATTTCATCGCAATTGGAGTGTCGGTTTAGCCGAAATCGTGTTAACAAACACACAAAAATACAAACAGAGAAACACATTCCGGATTTTTTTCTTCAGTGCAGTGGAATGGAATCTTCGCTTAGCTCACTACGCTCATCAAATATTAATCTTACATACATTGTTTTATTTAGAAACATTAATTTTATACCACGCCAAAATATTTTGGGAAATTTATATTCATGAAACACATTTATAAATATAAATATATTTTATAGCACATTTTGTGTGTTAGAATAATAAACAAAAACGATCGTTATATTTTGCAGTGGTAGTAGGTTATATACAAGGCTTATAATCTTATATTTGTGTATAAGTCCCTTTTAGGCCCGAATTAAATCCATGTTAATTAGGGGATTTTAATCCAACAATTCAAGTTTCGCAATTTTTTCTAAAGATTTTTGTATTTTTTTAAATATTTTTTATTGTCATTTTTTTTAAATGGGATATTATTTTGGAATTTGAATAAAAGTTTAATTTTTAAGTACCATAAAAATTCAAATTTGAAATACATTCCTTAAACTAGATTTTTAATTTTTGTTTTAATTTTATTTAATGTTTTTTTTATCTCAAATAACAGCAATACTATAGAGATTTATTACATTTCTGGGACCAACCGAATTTTTCCCATTTTTAACCCTTTTTGGCAGATTTGTATTTTCAATCTTCTCTTAAAACATTCATTTTTTGTCCCATTGGAATGGTAAAAAATGTATTGATTTATTATTCCCCCCCCCCCCTCACAAAAAATAAAAACTTGCCCAGATAAAAATTCAAAAACGTTATGGGTCCATATGCCACCTTTGTGCCGGAAAGGGCATGGCTTAGAGTTGAGTTCGTCACTACTGGCGCTTGTGTAGCCGTACATCAAGATGTATAGTGGTTCCAACGAAAGAGTGCAGATTGCTCGATTTTTTACCCTACGTAACTACTTTGTCTCTGTGTACTTTGCTTGTCATACGTCCTACGCATGGGTATTACTAAGATTTATTCTCCTAATTTGCCCTGGTTAAATTATACAATATACTTACTACGGATGAAGTCCTAAAGCTTGCGTGCATAAAATAAATCTTGAGGAAGGGTAGTAAAAATGTCATTGAGTTTTAACAGTCTCGAAATCAACTACGAATGTTGGTCTAAGTTCAGTACTGGAATTCTTCTCGGTATCCCTGGAATGAGTTATAACAATCACGGAAGAAGGTTTTAAAACGTATTTACCTATGTTTATAACAATCAACTTCACAATTTGGAATAAGCTCTGGAACGAAAGAGAACAAATTGTCAGAAATATTTTATCATTACACCAGTTTTATGTGTTTTGAAACCCATAATAGATTATTGTGAAGTTTATGACAATTGAAAAATCAAAGGTAAGTTGTGGAATATGTGGTTGGTTGATTAGAGATTAGAAGTCAAAATATTGGAATTGTGTGATGTTATGTGATTACAACAGAAGTGGATCCCGACCTAAGTGACCCGAGTGGGCTCGAAATCAGATCATCGGCTCTCCCGACGTAGCCGAAGATAAACTTCAATAATATTTTTATAATTACTAATTATTTATCTAACATACATACATTTAAAATAATTTGGTTTACAATAAAAAACCTAAATAATAAATAATATGTAAAGTACAATATTTCTTGTTTACATTAACGATATTCTGTAAATCATCATTAAGGTTAATAATTCATAAATCGATTATAGTAATAAATAGTTGAAAAAACTGTTCCAATTGCTTGATATAAAAATATTGGAACGTTATACAGGAATATGAATAGTTTCAACAAACTGATCTTCCTTACCTAGAAACGGCGATGATAATATTCCGTGATTGCTACGGCGTTCATTGAACCCTCTTTGACCTAGGAATAACTCCTAGCCTCAATCAACCTCCTGTTACACATCATATAGGCATTACTCGCAATAATCTGTGCGCGCGACGTAGTTGGAGTTCACAGGTTGCCATGTTGCGTTGCCCGAAACCCTGACAGGTGTAGGCTGTTCCTGGCAAGGTGGAGCCGGTGATACTAAGCTCATGCGCCTAAATTTAGTCGCACTGGGTTATTATACCCAACAGAGTTTAAGGGGTTGAGGGAAGGGTCGGCCTAACATATAATTGATAATTAACCTAAATTTCGTCAAGGTTGTTGAAAATAACATCGTCATCCATCCACTTGAGTCTTGATACACTTTACGGTAAAAAATTAAAGTATCAGCTGAATCGTGATTAGTTATGTTTGGAGAAGGTGAAAAAATTAATTGAATTGTTCGAATCAGAGACCTGAAATTGAGTGGAGCCTTGATGGGTTTCCTCACGAAGTATCTTAAAAACACAAATTCAAGCCATTAAATATGAAGGTGACAAAATTAATGTTGAAGGAAAATGATACGTAATACATATTTAAAAATTCTTGAAGGTTGCATAATAACACAATATATCGAATGTCTCTGATTCCAGTTTGTATAATAAGTTAGTTTAGTTAGTGTATAGTTTTCGTAGCTTCTTTAGTAATAAAAACCCATGTTTAATATCAATATTTATATTATCTCAAGATAGATAAAGATAGGATAAGCTCTCAAAAAGTTTTTAAGATAATGAGGAAAAAAGAATGATCGAAACGAAGGCACGAATCGTACAAAATGGGCGGGAGAATTACATTTTTAATAATGTTTCTCAATTTAATAAATCGGGAAACACTCCTGTATAGGTGTAATTGATTTTATGGAAATCAATCCAGTAATTTAAAAAATCTATCCCATCAGGTTATCGAACCCCGGTCTCCTGAATGCCGGTCGAGAGCTTTACCCCTAAGTACGGGTACCGTACTTAAGTACGGGAGACCGGGGTTCGATACCCCGCTGGGATGGATCTTTTAATTTCTGGATTGATTTCCATTCTATTTAATAATGTTGGGATGATGACTTTAAATTCGGTCAACATTAATAATGCACAATGTAATTAGACGAGTGAGCGCAGCGAAACGAAGTCTATATAACGCTACTCGATCAAGCCTTGGCCGTGACCATTGTATGTATGTTAAATGTCTGTCTGTCTGTCTTTTGTCCGGGCTCATACGGCCGAACGGCCAAATAGATTGAGCTGAAATTTTAAACAGACATCCGTGACCAGGTAACTTAAAAACTGCAAACAAAATGAGCACAATCCATTTCGATTTAAACATACAAGAAATAATAAACTGAAAAATAGGCCTACTAGTGTAGGAATTCTTTAAATGACAATGGTTTTTCTTTTGAAAAAATCACTGCTTCTTAGATGTTACTCGGTTGCAATGGAGGCAGTGGAAAAATATTTGTTTTGCGGTTATGCAGTGACAAACTAGGTCTATCAAAACTTGCATGTTCAAGGTACCCCCAAATTCCGCTGGGAGATTGAGTAAACCTTGCAATCTTTACTCGTATTTTGTACTGGCTATGTTTTCCATAGTATTGTCACAGTTGATGTAGAACAAACTGCGTTATATGCATTTAAAAACGTGTTTAATATTTTTTTAAATACAATCCAAAAATTACAAAATCTTATCCGACCAGGGGATTGAACCCAGGTCTCCCACATTCCGGGTATAAGGGCGCCTTAGCCAATTAGACTATGGAAACGCCAAAATCGTTGATAGACGAGTGAGTGAGCCATTTGTTGAATACCCGGTATCATTCCTCATACTGGGCTAGATCCAGCCTTAGGTATAGAGGAGGAAAGGGGATGTTCCCGGGTACTCAACACATGGGTCACTCACTCGTCTATCAACGACTTTGGCGTTTCCCTAGTAATTTTAAGCAACAGTTTGGAAGGAATATATTTGTTAAAAAAAGAGAGATAGTAATAAAAAAATATTATGGAAATACCCTTCAGTTGAGTGAAATGTATTTCGAAAGGGTATTGAGAATAGAAAAATATATAGGTGGCCCTAGATAAACTAAAACAGGTCAAACTATCCGGAACGAGAAGATTGCTAGAGAGAAAATGAACAATAGACTCGGACAAAAACCACAAGTATTGAGCGAGTTCAACAGAAGTTTATAAAAATTCATGTGTTTAAAAAAATATTGTGTAGGCCTACCATAGCACGGATTATACCACCCTGTGCAAAATTCTGGACATTCCAGCCTTAGATAAACGCCGCAAGGCATCTGACGTAATATTTTTATACAAGCTATTGCACAATCAAATCGACTTACAACTGTTATGCCTAGTGAACCTGCATGTTCCTTCTAGGTTCACTCGCAATCAACTCACTTTCGCTATTCCTCGGAGCCGCATCGCACTCATGTAGTACAGAAATAACTTATGATTCCCTTGTATACCGCTACCCTGAACTGGACATAATACAGAAATACGTACTTTTAAATTATTCTTAAACAATGCTTTCGTTTAGAATTAGAATAACATTGCATTATACCTACAAAATTTTATCAACTTAATTTACATGATAACTATTCTTTTTCTTAATCTATATAATTTGTCATTTTCTTTAATTTGCATCTACATATTATTCTATTTTTAGTTCGGAAATTTAAATTTAAATGTCATCAATTTTGTTGTGACCTGTATTGTAACTTTGTGCTTTCTGCACTTCATAATAATTACAGTCACTTAATTTACTTTACTTAAGTTTATCATAAGAACAACAAACACAACACAACACAACACAACAACAACAACAACAACAACAACAACAACAACAACAACAACAACAACAACAACAACAACAACAACAACAACAACAACAACAACAAGGAGAACAAACAATATGTCTTAGTAGTAGTTTTCATATTACGATTATATTATTTTCCACTTGTAACTAAGGCTACGGTCCCGTTGTCAATAAAGAACAAATTATTATTATTATTACAAGTGTTATCGGGAAACGGTAATAAAATATGTCAGTATAGCAGATCTTACTCTATTGATCTTTATATTATGTTGGTAATATTTAATTCAGTCAAGACTCACAGAAATCATCTCGATCGTGACGTACCCCAGATCACCTGCGGGTCTCTTCTCTAGCCTGGCAGGCGGGAGACCCACAATCAAGTCCAAATCGAATAAGATTTTGTAATTTATGGTTTGAATTGCCATTAATAACTTTACCTACGCAAGTGTTTCCCAACTAACCATAGCAAGAAATGTATACGTTGTTTTTCTCGCACAATGAAAATGCGACACAATTTAAAATTAAAATGAATGCCAACACAATACGTTTAGATTTTTAACTAAAAATAAGTAATATGTGACCATGATATGAGTAGTCCGGGTAAAAGGTTCTGATGGTTGCAGCAGAACGATTGATAATACGTACAGTACAGTCAGAATACAAAAGTTTCTTCATTCACATTGATACATTTGCGCACTCTTACATACAAAATAAATTTACTTTGTCTCGTGACTGCAACCTTTCAAGTCTAGTAATAGTTAAAATTTAAAGATTTTTTGAATGTCGTTCGAACAAATTTATTTTGACAAGCTTCGCAAGGACGCAGTCACGGGGCAACATTAATTTAACAGGCTTGTCGGTCATTTTTGAAGTTACTTTTTAACTGTAATTTTTTTCATTTCTTCAATCGTATGTATTGTGTATAATGTATATATATATATTTAGTCTTTTTACGGAAATGTTATAAGAGGCCTATAGATGTTTGAAAATTGACGTTTTTCTCTTATTTAATCTTAATGTTTTAATGAAGACACTATTGTGTTTAACTTTTGTTACTTTCCATGTTTTTTTTAAAATTAATTATATGGGTTATATATATTTAATTCAGATTACGTAATGTAATATGTATGTATTTTATTAAATTTTCGAGATATAGCACACAATTCATATAGATTACGATTTAAATTATTTAATAAATAATTTTAAAAGTATATTTTTTAGCATATCACGTACAAGGAAAAAATTCGTTAATTAGCCAAAGATATAATGATTGGCCACTACTAATGATTTTGATATAGTACATGAGAGATGTCATTTTAACCAAAAAACGTCAAGTGATAATTTTGACAAAGAAATGTGACTGCTCTAATTGACCGTCCGATGTAGGCGTGCGGCGTGACAGTTGCGACTAATTTGACGTTTCAGCCACTAATTTAGTCATGCCACGAAAGTCGCACGCGTTTCACGATTCTATTTCTATGGAGCGCGCGATTAGGTGAGCCCCTGCTGATCAATCATATTATATAAGAGAGGGGGGGAAAAACAGCCAAATGATCAAAGGGCGATCAAAGGGAAACCCCTGCATTCCCAATGTTAGAGTGAGCGTTATACTATTAGATGTATAGATATCCTTTATCCCTCATCCCAGCTTTATTGGGCAACAAGGTGGCACACAAAATTTTGCTTTCTACGTTAAGAGGGTGGGATAGTGGCGAAATTAAAACAACGAGAATTTACAGTTTTTTCGTGATATCTCGAAAACTATGCAAAATATCTGAAAGCTGACTCTAGACCGAATTGTGGTTTTGTTAGAACAATATAATGCAAGAAAAAATATTCAAATATAATAAATGGTGCTGTTTGTATTTAAGATATGCATTTAATTAAAAAAAATTCTAATAAAAACTTAATTACCACCACATTACAATATTTTTCTTGCATTATTAAACGAGGGAGCGGAGCGGCTGAGTGTCCCCATTCAACTCAAACGGCGCTCATTCTGTGATTCTGTGTGTCTGTGTGTCTGTCGAAAATCAGCTGAACTGCTGAACAGATTGCGCTGAAATTTTAAACAGACATCCGGTACGAGTTTACTGAAAACTGTTAACAAAATCAGCTAGATCCATTGCGATTTAATCCTACAATAAATAAAAATGTGATTATTTGAAATATCGATGGCATTTGTTTAGTAGCAGCGGCTAGCGGGACTAGATATACGTGGCTGGCATGGCCTAGTGGTAAACATTTAGCCTATCGCACGTAGGGTTGAGGTACGATACCCGTTCGTTCGAACTTTTTTATATTTGAGGGGTGTTAAAATAAAAATTAGGTGATTTTGTTTTATCTTAGAAATTTGTTAATATTTCACGCAAATACGTTTTGAACACGATTCGCATTTTGAATGTTCAATTTAAACTAAGAAAACACCAAAGTCGTTGTTAAACGAGTGAGTGAGCCAAGTGTTGAGTACCCGGGAACATCCCCTTTCCTCCCATATACCTAAGGCTGAATCTAGCCCAGTATTGAGAATGATACTTGGTACTTTACACATGGCTCACTCACTCGTTTAACAACGACTTTGGCGTTTTCCTAATATTGTTCTAACAAAACCACAATTCGGTCTAGAATCAGTTTTTAATATTTAGCATCGTTCTCGAGATATCACGAAAAAACTGTAATTTCGCGTGGTTTTAATTTCGCTATCCCATCCTCAAACAGTTTGAAATTCGTGATTTTTTAAACATTTTTCCATGGATTTTTAGGAATAAAATGCTGATTTTGGATTCTAAATTGTCATCAAAGATGAAAAAGAATCTGAAAGTAGAATATTTTCAAAAATAAGATTTGTTGGCAAATTTTCATTTAAAACATTTTTTTCGTGATAAATTAAATCTACTACAGGCAAACAAAATATCCGGGACATCCCGGATATTTGTTTTTTGTGTGTTTTGATACACAATTGGATTTTTGAACCAGTACAAAAATCCATTTTATCATTAGAATTTAAAGGAAAAATTCTACCAATTCTGGACCAAACAAAGCAGCTTTTTACCCGGGTTTAAAGTATGAAAAACTGGCAGATTTTATTCATAGATTGTGAAAAGTAGTGGTAAATGTACTTGCCGGTAACCTATAAGGAATTAATAACACCGCGAGTGCAAATTAAAAGTGTGTAAAGATGTTATAGATTAGTATAGTTAAGGTGGAATCCCTAGAACTATGTATACCGGTACAGCTGTACGGTATAGTATTATACTACATGCAAAGTGCACCACTATGCAATGTGGTATTTTTAAGTGCGTATCTTTTAGAAGTAAATTATTTGACAGCTAACCAATTAATACGGTTGACCACGGGGATTTAGGTACTGATCAATACGAAGTACAAGTTCACAATAATATCCGAAAATATATAACAACAAAAATATGAAATTCATGGATATAAACAATATTGTAAATATGTAAATATGATGACGCAAAATGATGATAAAAATGCTTGAGAACAGTGAGAACAATTTTGTCAATTAAAGATAGGGGTTGGGTCTAAAACAAGGTAAGAAACGTAGGAACGGCTACACGTGGTGTACGCGATTAATTTGTAATTATTCTTAATTGTACCTAGGACTGTGCTGGCAGAGGTTCTCACACTCGGGTCGGTTATAAGTTATTAGGCACAAGAGACAGTTGAAATATTGCATATGACAATGGATAGTTGGATGAGCGAAGCGAAGACTTCAATTTCACTTTCGTTTTTTTTTCACTTACGTTACCCCAAGTAGCTTGGGTGTTTTGTTTTTGTTAGTTTCTTTTTGTGTGTTTGTTCGCTCTCTACCGGGCAAACGGCATATGCGATCGTAATTAAAACAGGAGGGGACCTTCGAAATCCTCTGAACTTAGACCTGCCACGTTCTTGGGAATTATCGATCAAATATTTCTTACGATTATCGTACTTTTACGATTTTTTTTTCAATTTTTAATGAGAAATTTTCTTGATATTTGGCAATCGGCTACTACGATAATGATGAAACTTTATGGGAATGTTTAAAATAACTGGAAATATTTATCTTATGACTTTAGAGACATTTAAAAAATATATTTCTTATAGAAATCGTACTTTTACGATTTTTTCCCCGGGTTTTAATACGATATTTTCGTGATATTTGGGCCGATTCTGACCAAACGAGTGGGGCTAAAACGTTCATATTTTACATTGAAATGAAGAATATGGTGATGTAGTGCCTCTTGAAAGGAAAAATTGAAATAGTTGGTCAAAATTCATAGAAAAAAAGGTTTAAAAATACGCCTTTTACAGGTGTTTAATTAACAAGTAATATGCAGTAACTATATAGAAGAAGTAATGAGATTCCACTTAAAAACGTAATCATTGGACAGAAATATTTAAATAAAAAACCATCCATCAACATGACTGGAAAAAGCGGTTCGCGAAGCGGCCTAGTTCATAATGAATTTTATTTGTGAATAATCTTGCATTATAATTTACTACCAATTCACTTTCTAATCTATGTATTTTCATTGAACGGCATTTTGTACCTAAACATAAATTAAAAATCGACTGGACCGGCACCTCCACCAATAAAGTATGTTGAACTCCTTTGTACCTACGACTGTGCTGGCAGAAGTTCTCACAGTCGGGTTCGGTAGTAAAGTAAACAGCTTCGGGTTTTCAGGTCGGGTCCGGTCGGTTTAAAAGTTACTAGGAACAAGAGACAGGATAAATATTGCATATGAAAATGGATAGTTCCTAATGAATTTTATTTATGAAGAATCTTGCAGAATAATTTACTACCAATTCACTTTCTAATGTCTGTATTTTCATTGAATGGCATTTTGTACATAAACATAAATTAAAAAATGACTGGATCGGCACCTCCACCAATAAAGTGTGTTGGACCGGCACCTTCCACCAATAAAGTATGTTGGACCAGCACCTCCACCAATAAAGTATGTATAACCTGGACCGGCACCTCACCAATAAAGTATGTATAACCTGGACCGGCACCTTCACCTATAAAGTATGTATAACCTGGACCGGCACCTCCACCAATAAAGTATGTATAACCTGGACCGGCACCTTCACCTATAAAGTATGTATAACCTGGACTGGCACCTACACCAATAAAGTATATATAACCTGGACCGGCACCTCCACCAATAAAGTATGTTTAACCTGGACTGGCACCTACACCAATAATGTATGTATAATCTGGACCTCCACCATCCTCCAATATATATTTTCTGTTATTCGAATATCGGGTACTATCGGGTCGGTTCTTAAATACCAGAGTCAGTATTACGTTTCCCACACACCACTTATTATTGAAACACGTAACTTCTTTGCTTTGGATTCGTTGTTTTTGGTCAGTTCTTTCTGATGTAGATATATACTGCATTTAACATTGGACTCGCCACACCATTAACAACTAGATTTATTAAAATAAAATAGAATTATGTTGCGTTTTACCGGATGCAATATAGCTAGCCGGAGTAAAACTAAATGCCTGAGGCCCAATATAATATAATATGTTGACGAATATTTTCGTGGCTAGACATTATGATAACTTATTTTAGAAATAATAGCTTTTTTCGGTTTACGCCACTCCTTGTGTGTGGCGTAAACCAAAAAAAAACTGTTATTTCTAAAATAAGTTATCATAGCAGTAAAATAATATCGGATCGAATCGAATTGCTTCATTCATATATATCCCACATAATAATATTTACCGGATGCAATATACTGTCTACCTTCAGTACTTAACTACAAATTAGGGAATGTTTTTCTATCATAAATATTTTATGGAGGATGTTGATATTATTTACCATCCAATGGAAATTCGTTTTTCTCATATTTGTTTTAGACGTAGGCTAGTGACCACTTTTCCCACGCTTATAATGTTATTACTGTACGTTTCATGGCCATATCCCACGGTCTACTAAAAGTCTAAGAGCCATGTCTAGAACAGGAGCTCTGTAATAATTCACTACAATGCACACAAAAACGTGGGTATCGCGAAACGCAAGGGCGTCGGCAGGATTTTTTGCAGGGGAGGGCATGGAGGTTAACTAGTTCGCTTTGCGAAAGTTTTTTTAGACGATGAGCTTTTTTAAGTTTTTAGTTTTCTAGTGCTTTTTGAACGCATTGTAGGTGATTATTGTCAAGTTTCTATTGCTACTTGTTAATTATTATTATATACCTAAAAAACTCATATTAAAACCTTTATTTTATGGATTCTGGCTACCTTTTTCAACTTGTTCTTTCAAAAGGCAATACATCACCACTACCTTAATGTCAATGTCAAATATGAACGTTGTAGCCCACGTTTAGACAGAATCGGCCCAAATATCACGAAAATCGCATTAAAAATCGAAAAAATCGTAAAAATACGATCATGAGAAATATTTCTTCGATTATACCAAAAAACGTGGCAGGTCTAAGTTCAAAGATTTCGAAGGTCCCCTCCAATTTCCATCAAGATCGCATGACGTTTGCCCAGTAGAGCGCGAACAAACAGACAAAAAATAAACAAAAACAAAAAAACACACGAGCTAATTTTTTTGGGGCGGTCAGTAAAATTGAAGTCTTCGCTTCGCTCATCCAATAAATAAACAGATAATGTGCAATAGATATGGTAAATTTGGCAGTAGGCCTATTTATTAGAAGGCAAGTTAATGATTTGATTTTTGAATGCTAGTTGCAAGCGGCGAGGCTCCTAACAAATCGGTCGATTACACGTGTTTCTGTGAGCTTCGTGCACCAGGGGAAACAATAGGGAATATTCCACTTCCGCCAAATACTGTACGAATAGTTTTTTTAGAAGAAGTATTTCGTCCCGATTACAAATATGTACTTTGTTTTTCCGTGAAATAATAATCCAGTGATTTATAGCCGTTTTAAAAGCAGCAGTTTTTTAAAGCGGCAAAAACGACTGTGACGTCAGAACTGTGTTGATCCAACGCCGTCTGGATAAACATACATCCAGACCAAAGATGTTGGAAAAGTATTATAGTAGGATCGAGATATACATCAAGACGGCGGTGTTTTAAACAAAGCAGCGCCTAGCGTAGCCTACAGTAATGTAAACAGATGGCGGACATTTTACATTTTACGCCTAGCCGGAAAACGAGAAAAGTTGACATTGCAATCAAAAAACAAAACTGAAACAGTCCTGGGTCTAGGCCTAGACGTAGAAAATTATTTATAATACAACAGTCTAGGCCAATCGTTTCTGTAGGATATAGGCATTGGTATGTGAATACTAAAATTACTCACTTGACAAGCCCTAGGCTTAACTTGCCAACCCTAGGCCTGCACGTTCATGTTCTGACATACATCCCGCACAAAAACCTTACTTTGATGACTTATTAAAGCCCATTGTAGATAAAGAATACCATGATAGTCCTAGGCTATGCAAAAATTCAAGACAAAATGCTCGTTATTCTTTATCACAATGATCTCGCGAAATATCCTGTCACATACGAAAAAAGAAAAACAAAAGACGGTGGAAATGTACATCCCTGTGGAGTTGTTTGTGTTGAGCGGATGGGCGAGCACCGCCGTCTGTATGTAAATATGTACAAACATGCGTACATTTAGTTTCCAATTGGCCTTGACTCAACACAGTTCTGACGTAGTACCGTCCAAAGATGGCGCACGCTCGTTTTTGGCGCGCAAACTGGGGGTCCAA
The DNA here is from genome assembly GCA_024449915.1 of Sweltsa coloradensis. Classification (NCBI taxonomy): domain Eukaryota; kingdom Metazoa; phylum Arthropoda; class Insecta; order Plecoptera; family Chloroperlidae; genus Sweltsa; species Sweltsa coloradensis. Next base: position 265,187 of record JAMZAV010000405.1, on the reverse strand, counting down.
TTTACTTCTTGTTTAAATTACACAAAAAACATTTTTTTTAAATAAAAAAAAGTGCAGTGACTATTAAGACATGAATAAGAATTAAAATAAAATATAAAATATCAAGTGGAATATTCCCTATTGTGGTGTCGTTATTTTTTATGTGTTTATCCAGTAATCGTACCACGTGTTTGCCTCCTTTTCAAAATTTTTTTATATTTTATAGAGCGCTTCAATAGAAGGCATGTTACTTTGAAAAGTGCAAGGATCAATCTTAGCTAAGTTGGCAGGATGAATGCTTAAGAGGCTGAATGCCGGCGTATTACTGTCAAATTAAATAAATTACGTAAATTTAATTTCTGAATTGAAATTCCAGGGGGGCAAGTGCCACCCCTTGCCCCCATGTGCCGACGCCCATCGCGAAACGGTACTCGTTTTTACTACTATGACGCTGTAATGATTACCACCGTATAGTACCACCATAACAGTGTCATAGTCGTCTACTGTAAAACCAAGGTTTTACATCATATCTCCCAACTCTAGGGTTATAGAGATGATTTGTAATCTGCCATCTTTTTATGCTATAAACATTGTGGTATAATAAACAAGAAATAGACAGAATATACTTTGGTGTCTCCATAACTCAGTTGGTAATAGCATCTGCCCGGTACGCCAAGGTCCTTGGTTCAATCCCCGGTGGAGGCACTCTTTTAAAAAAGCGCCATGGTTATAAACTATAAAACCTATAGGTTTAATAATATATAATAATAACATATCCTTGGCAAAAATCTCGTTTCAATTAACTATAACTGTTGGTCAAAATTTTAGCAGTATTTTTATAAAAAATGTATAATAATATCAGTGTTGGTATAAAAAAAATCACCTGTTTCAGATTTTAAAAAAATTTCAAACTAGGTAAAACCGATGTTTATTTCTTGTAAAGTAGCACAAATTAAACCAATAAATGAAGTAGGGGCCTAATAAGTATGTGAGCAACTAATATATTTTCAATTCTAAAATGATAGCTTTCAATTTTATTCCTGCAATAACGCCAACAAATGTAGACATTTTATTAGAATCACTTGTTATGAACACCGCACACAGCCCTCATTCGGGTCTTTGTGCTCTAGGAGCCACGAGAATAGGTGTCTGTGGGGCTTCGCAGATGAAGGGACGCTTCAAAACACAATCTCCGTTGTGGAACACAGAGTCGAACGATGTGAAACACACACAATGATGCGTAGGCCCACGCCAGGGTTCTTTATTACCCCATTTCAGTTCCCCTCCAATAGCGGACTGGCCACCTGGAACAAGAACGGTCATAAACACATTAGAGTTATGCGGAACGGAAGTAATAAGAATGTGTCACGATAATATGTAAGTGGCACAAGTCCAGTCCCCTATCTCCCATGGTCACCAAAACCTTATGTACCTGTGGCTACACAGAAATATATTACGGCGGGAGGGGAGTGGCTGTAAGAGTAAGATATAACTGCAAACGGTGGTCCACAAACAAGTTAATGGGGGTTCGGGGACAAATCCCACAATAGTCCTCAATCGTTAAAACACATTTTTTAAAAGTGATTTTAATGTGTTTTAGAAAGGGACTTCGCGGAACGTAAAAAGAAAAGAGAAATTCATAAATGCATTTAATTTTTTGTTTTAACCTTTCACTGACTCATAAAAAAATTAGCTAGGGTGTTTTTTGTCTGTTTGTTCGCGCTCTACCGGGCAAACAGCATTTGCGATAATGAAAATTGGAGGGGACCTTCGAAATCTCTGAGCTTTGAACTTCCACGTTTTAAAAATATTTACTAGGGAAACGCCAAAGTCGTTGTTGGACGAGTGAGTGAGCCATGTGTTGAGTACCCGGTAACATTTCTTTTCTTCCCCTTACCTTAGACCTCCCTATAGCCTATCATAGGCTACAGTGGAGCATTTTGGCCTAAACTATGGCCTAAACTTTTACACAACTCCCGGAACAACAATCTACCATTAAGCAAGACCCGGCAGTCACACGGAATATTCAGTTGAAGACTGCCAACAACAGCAACCTCCGGCACAGTGATTTCCACCAATACCCTATTATTTATACGAATATAATTATCAAACTTAAATGCAAATGTTCCCGGGTCGGCGGGTACTCACCACATGACTCGCTCACTCGTCTTACTACGACTTTGGCGTTTCCCTAGTCTAGTTGGCTAAAGCGCCCTTGTAGCCGAAATGTGGGAGACGTGGGTTCAATCCCCTGGTCGGGAAAGATTTTGTAATTTCTAGATTGTATTTAAAAAATAATTAAACATGTTTTGAAATGCATATAACGCAGTGTAGTCCATCATCTGTGGCAATAGGGCCTACTATGGTAAACATAGCCAGTACGAAATACGTGAAAATATGCATTGCATATAAGCGGAATTTGGGGGTACCTTGACGTCCAACATTCGACTGACCTTGCATGGGCACGGCATTACACGGCCAGGCGAAAAACAAACAAAAAATATATTTTCAAAATCTAAAACATTGTCGTTAAAATAATTTCTAAACATTGGAAGTCTATTTTTCAGTTTATCATTTCTTGTAGGTTTAAATCGCAATGAATCTTGCTGAATTTGTTAGCAGTTCTTAATAAACTCGTACCGGATGTCTGTTTAAAATTTCAGCGCAATCTGTTCAGCGATTCGGCTGATTTTCAACGTACACACACACACACACACACACACACGCACGCACGCAGAAAAACAATTAGGGCCGTTTAAGTCGAATGGAAATCACTACGTTCGCTACGCTCACTCGTTCAATTATGACTAGGGAAACGCCAAAGTCGTTGTTAAACGAGTGAGTGAGCCATGTGTTGAGTACCCGATTACATTACTTTTCTTCCCCCTACCTTAGGCCTACCTAGCCTATCATAGGCTAGAGAGGCGCATTATGACCTTACAGTTGACGCGCCCGTCCCCGTATACCAACTAAACTTTAAAAAACTATTATTTATACGAATATAATCAAACTTAAATGCAAATGTTCTCGGGTACTCACAACATGACTCGCTCACTCGTCTAACTACTACTTTGGCGTTTCCCTAGTCTAGTTGGCTAAGGCGCCCTTGTAGCCGATATGTGGGAGACGTGGGTTCAATGGTCGGGAAAGATTTTGTAATTTCTAGATTGTATTTCAAAAATAATTAAACATGTTTTGAAATGCATATAACGCAGGGTAGTCCATCATCTGTGGCAATAGGGCCAACTATGGTAAACATAGCCAGTACGAAATACGTGAAAATATTGCAAGGTTTACTCAATCTACGAGCGGAATTTGGGGGTACCTTGACGTCCAACATTCGACTGACCTTGCATGGGCACGGCATTTCACGGCCAGGCGAAAAACAAACAAAAAATATCTTTTCAAAATCTAAAACATTGTCGTTAAAATAATTTCTAAACATTGGAAGTCTATTTCTCAGTTTATCATTTCTTGTAGGTTTAAATCGCAATGAATCTTGCTGATTTTGTTAGCAGTTCTCAATAAACTCGTACCGGATGTCCGTTTAAAATTTCAGCGCAATCTGTTCAGCGATTCGGCTGATTTTCAACGTACACACACACACACACGCACGCACGCAGAAAAACCATCAGGGCCGTTTAAGTCGAATGGAAATCACTACGTTCGCTACGCTCACTCGTTCAAATATTGTACTTTTATTTTTAATGCGATATTTTCGTGATATTATTTAGCTCGCGGCAGGGCAAACGGCTACTCCGGTCTTGATGAAATCTTATGGGAACGTTTCAAATCACTGGTTTTAGAGGTTGTATGATTTTGACAACAATTGAAGAAATATTTCACAGAGAAATCGTGCTTTTACGATATTTTTAATGATTTTTAATGAGAAGTTTTCGTGATTTTTGGGCCGATTCTGACCAAACGGGTGAAGCTACAACGTTCATATTTTATATGGTGATGTAGTGCCTTTTGATCAAAATTTGGAAAAATTAGCCAGAATTCATAGAAATAAAGGTATTAATAATAAGCCTTTTACAGGTGTAATTAACAAGTTACTATAGAAACCTGTCAAGAATCACCTACAATGCGTACAAAAAGCATGCCTTTGGACCTCGAGATATTTTACATTCTATTGTTAATTGGTATAACCATATAATAGCAATTAATACTACTTCATAAAAATTATTCTAATTTAACAAAAATAATTTTGTAATGGAACTTGAAAAAGTAATGAGATCCCACTTATACTAAAAACGTAGTAATCATTGGACAGAAATTTTTAAAAAAGTTTATCCATCAATGCGACTGGAAAAAGCATTTGCGAAGCGGCCTAGTATGGAAGAACCAAAACACTGTGATATACTTCTTTATGTTGTGAGCAGTACTTTGTTTGTACCCTATCGAAGACGTTAAAAACTACACATTATGATGTTCACCAGGCGTCCAAGACTATAACGCCGCAACAAATTTCTAATCAATTTCTAAACTCTCGTATTTTAGAAAAGATGTTGGGAAAGTATTATAGTAGGTCTAGATTACGCACGAGCGCTGCTGTACCTATTGCTAATTATCGGCGCCCGGCGGCCCATAGTGTGGAAATTCAAACTGAAATCTAATGACACGCCAATCAATGATAATTTGAAATGCGCCATGTTGTGTATAATACGTTTCGTTTCTTATAACACTTATAACTTATTTATAAAAAGCATTATAACACAAAACGCTTGGCCTACATCCTGCACCTTTGTGTGTTAGGTTGACTGACAGCTGACTGTTCCCACAAAATGGCCGTCGTTCCCTGAACTGGCACTGGACTGGTCTGGACTGGAGTGCTAGGGCCTTGTATTTAAGTTTACTTACCGAAGAGTGTCTGAAATTTGTCAGAAAACAAACTATGGATTCCAAGGTGGATTGTTCCCGCATCACCTTGGAGGTTGACCACACCGATATCCTTCATAGCTTCGAGCTCTTCAACAGAGTCAATGATGGCCAGGTGAGTTCCCTCGCTAAAGCATTGGTGCGACGCCAGATACCAGTCGAGCCTCATGTCCTTATAGAACTTGTACACCCCGACATTGGGCACCTCAGTGTACCCTGGTGGAACTGTGAATCAAACAAAAGCGTTTTACCATTGGTGTTTTTCTTCAGGTACCTAATTAAAAACGTATTGATTTAGGAGGTTTCTGGTGCGCTAAACGAGGGCCAGTGTGTGTAAGCTGTGTTTCTGGACATCTCACGCGCCTTACATGACGGTCTCTGTTACAAGGTCTACAGTTGAGAGTTCCCTTCGTAATGGTGCGCTTTAGCATTTATCCGAGCTTTTCTCCGGGGACGTCTCGCTCGTGTGGGTGTTCGCGATCACGTATCTCGCCCGTCCTTGCTGGTGTGCCGCAAGGTTCCTGCCTCTCTCCCCTACTCCACCTGTTCTACTGCCACGATATTCCTTCTCTCTTGTCCCGATACCTTTATTTATAGCCTGGGTCTTTAGACACATAACTCACCAACGAGCTACAACGGCCTATTATTATTTCTTGAAATACAATGAAATACAAACTGAATTTCTTTGGCGCTTTCTTCCAGGCTCCTGCCGAGTCACAAACAAGTTCATCAATGCTCGCTTGTCTCTGAACTATGTTCTTCTTCCACTTGACACTCGCTCGGGAGCTGACACCAGCTTCCTGGCACGGCTGCTTCTCGCCGTTAGCCTTGCACGTGATGCTAAGAGAATTCTTCGTCAGCGGAGGACAGCCCGAGCTGGGTTCATCTTGCTGGGGCGAGGCTCTCTGGTGGATATCGAAAATATCACAACCATGGTCATTGCATTTCTCATGAGTTCATTTACGTATTTATTGTATTTATTAGTGTGTATTATATATTTTCCCTACATTCAATTTGAATATAAAGGTGGGCAGAGAAGGACAGTACAGTGAATACCCCAACAAAAGTTGTTTACCACCCTTCGCAAAATAAATAGAATAAATAAGGAGTAGAAAGGAGAAAAATTGATAACAAAATAAAATCTGTACCATTTACACCCCATAAGTAATATTCGTCACTGCGATCATACATGTTTGGAATGAAAACTATTATTTGTAATATTGTGATGAACTGAAGGTGCAACACTACCTTGCAATATAGTAAAGGTGAAACGGAGAAATCGACCTCGGGGACGAGAGAGGAACAAAACAGGAAACAGTGGTGATAATAATAATGATGATTGCATGTGCACCAGCCAGTCGGCCACATGAACATGAACATATAACTATGAGACACATTGAACAGATTGTCGATTATCTTCACAGTTCTGCTTGACTTGAGTGATAAACCCATGATACGCGCAGCTTCGCTTATTGGACTTGAAGGTTGGTGGTTATTCACTAGCATAGCGGTACGATGTTCCACTTACCTGAGACACACAGAGCAGGAGACAGCTCACTGCTACAAGGTAGAACTTTCTGCCAGGCATGATGACGTGTCGGTTTTATTGTTGAGAAAAGCAGGTTGAACAGATCAAAACAGTTTCACATCCACTCAACAGGGATGAGGTCGGTGCAGTGATCCAACGTTAGAGTTACCTTGCTGTTTGCCTTGGTTGGTAGGCAATTAATTTATTACGTATTATAAAATGTAGAGCATGATTCAAATGAAAGTGTATTTTGTAAAGTATCCGGTATGGAACATGGTCGCTAACAACCTAAGCCCCATGATTCCACATACCCTTTCCACATGTAGCTCATTTATTTTGATGCGCACAAATTGTAAAACATTTTTTTTGTACTTATTGAGTGAAGGAAACAAGTTTGTTTATGTTGCTAATTAGAGGCAGCGTTTGCGTGCCGTTGAGGGCGTTCTGACGCTCCAAAGGTGGCGGACGGCAGATTTTCAATCTAACTCGTCGGGAGAAAATAATTTCGAATAATATGAAAAGTATACATCCGACTGCACTGAAATTATTGTCATTCATTTCTGAACTTGTATGTACCATGTGTTGATCGAAGTGTGTAATATTATTGAAAATATAAAAATAAAGTATTGTCTATAAAGCAATGCCTCCTAGATTACTCGTTGCTAAGCTACGAGTAGCATCTAGGAGAAGACTGAAGACACAACCAACAACTGAAACTATTATAAACAGTTATTTTGGGCTGACAATATTGGTCGTGTTTAGCACAAAAGAACGATTCTTTACGATAAAAACTACAAATGTAAATTGTTTCATGAATTTGAGTAGGACAGTAAAAGTTCGACTTTGAACAGAAAGTTTGTGTTTGATTTCAAGTTCTTCTGCCAATTGCATTTTTAAGAACATTTTCTCTAAAATTATTATGAAATTTTTATATTTTATTGTATTTACCGAAATTTGTAGTTACGTTATAGTTAACCAGGTACTCCTATTTGACCAATAATTTCGTAGTGAAGATTCTTGCTCGTCCAGTATAAATCTAGTGTATAAAATAAATATTAATCATCTAAATATCTGATGGTGATGAGCAACCCCTCGAGTTACCTCCCGTCCGTGACGACGACGACGACGACGACGACGACGACGACGACGACATAAACGATGACGAAGACCACGATGGAAACATGGAAACATGGTGTTCGCACACGTGTGATTAGAGAAGCATTAGAGATACACAAACGCCCCCACACGATGAACAGGAGGGATGACGCACTCGTCTTGCCAGCATCTTGGAGGCCTGCCTTGGTGTCACACTCAATACAACCTCAACACCCCCAAACTATGCCCATGCCCCCTAATGTACAGTGTATCACCTCGCCGCAAACAATAGATGCGGAAGAATACACAGGTCCGACCACACGTAGCCGAAGCCGTCTGGTTTAATGTTTGTTTGTTTTTGCCCGGGCTGAGTCGGGCTGCGTGCGCAACTTGATCACGTACATTGAGTTGGAGAGTATATAAACTAGCAGAGTTGTTACGCGAGGTCATTCCCACGTCTGCAGTCGAGGCAGACGCAGTAGTTTTTTCTGAGCTGTTAGGGTTTCAACCTGATGATGGCTGATATGATTCAGCCTAAACGTCGACCAGCTGACAATGGTCCTTGTGTAGGCCTGCTAGAGAGAAGAGGAAATACACAAACAAAAACCCTAAAACCAAAATTTGGATGTATATATATATATATATATATGATAAAAACAAGGATCTTGGGTAAAACGGCGTCGAAAATAAGATGAACCAGGGCAGAACCTGGGCGTCCACCGACGTTTCGTCTGTACTACGTCAGACATTTTCAAGGTTGACTGTGACTTTACGGAGGTTGGAGTCACAGTGGTTGGCAAGCACGCAGCGCCCGCCTTATATAGCCTCGGCTGAAGGTGCGGGGCGGCGAGGTTATATAGAAAATAGGTGCGGGGCGGCGAGGTCATATCGTGAATAGGTGCGGGGCGGCGATGTCATATCAAAAAATATATACGGATAGTGGCAATTGAGAAACAAAATAGCACAGCTTACTGTAGTGAAACCTTTTTAGTCCGGCTTCTTGTCATAGGGCCTGATTGGTTGTCTTTTGAAATGTTATTCGTGCTTAGAATTATGGAATCTGAAATTTGCACCACCTCTGAGGGATTTGGCTGAATAGGTCTACGGACTACATTTCGAGGCATGAGTGCAGGTTTCCAAGCAAGAGGGAGGCTCTGGCTATCATCTCTTTTGTTCATGTTATTCGGCCGTTTCTCAATTTCCACAGATTCACGGATAATACGTGGCTTGAGCTGTTGTACAGGACAAATAGTTTTTGTTTTGTCAAAATCTATCACATGCGAGTAAGCTTTAGCATGTTGAGCCAGGGCTGATTTCTTGTCACCTGTTTTCACAGCGTTAGAGTGTTCATTTATCCTCACTGCTATGCGTCTGCCTGTTTGGCCTATGTACGTTTGATCGCAGTCGCCACAGGGAACCTCATAAACCCTTCTTTCTTCCAGATGAACAGAGTCCTTAGCACTTCTGAAAAGGAGCTGATTTTTCTGTCAGTGGAGAATATGGTTTCGATGTTCTTATGATTGAGGATTCTACCTATGACGTCTGTGGTACCCTTGACATATGGAAGAAAAGCTTTAGACCGTGGTTTCTCCTTGTCCTCAGTATCATCCTCAGATTTTTTCAGTTCACGTTTAAACGCTCTGGTTATGTCTCGGTCCAAGTAACCATTGAGTGACAGAGCTTCACGGAGCTTGTCAAATTCCTCTCTTGAGTGAGATTTGTCAGTAAGGTTCCTGGACCGGGTGACTAGAGTGTTAACCACTGAAAATAACTGTGAAGGACGGTGGTGGGAAGCAGCATTCAGATACCGGTTGGTGTGGGTGGGTTTTCTATAGACTGTGTGTCCCAAACTGCCATCAACATTCTTTATTATCAAGACATCGAGAAAAGCAAGTGAGTCGTTGGATTCTACTTCCATGGTGAACTGAATGTTCGAATGGATACCATTTAGATAGTCAAGAAAATCATTCAACTTGTCCACACCATGGGGCCAAATGGCATAGACGTCGTCCACATATCGTATCCAAGAAGATGGTTTGTTAGGAGCTGCAGCTAGGGCCTTATTCTCAAAATCTATCATGAATAAGTTGGCAATAGCTGGGGATAGCGGCGAGCCCATTGGAGCTCCCTCCACTTGCTTATAAAACTTTTTTTCATAAATAAAGTATGTAGAAGACATGCAATGCCTTGCTAACTTCATGATGTCCTTCGGTATGCCATAGCTTTCTTCAATAGTAACAAGGGCCTCCTTCACAGGTATGTTGGTAAATAGGGAAACCACATCAAAACTAACCAATATGTCCCCAGGGCGAACCTTCCATTCTTTGATCAGCTGGATCAGGTGAGAGGAGTTTTTCACATAGGACGCAGCATCCTCCGAGTAAGGTTGGAACCTCTTAGCGACATATCTGGCCAGAGCTTGTGTGGGTGACCCTACTGCGCTCACTATGGGTCGCAAGGGGCTCCGGGTTTGTGGATTTTGGGCAACCCATACAGTTTTGGAATACGAGAGGACTTCTCCCTAGGAATGAGAAATTTCTGTGCTTCAGGGTCAATATTAGAGGAAAGTATAAGGCTCCTAGTTGTCTTTTCTAGGTAAGTAGTCGGATCTCTGGGGGTAGCCTTATATGCCTTATCTTCAAGAAGGGCTAACATCTTGTCCTTATAATCAGAGCTGTTGAGTATGACGGTGGCATTCCCCTTATCTGCTGGCAGAACTATGATGCTAGTATTTTTCTTCAACTCCTTAAGGGCACGTAGCTCAGAGGCTGGGATATTCCTAGTGGGAGGCTTGGCCTTACGGAGGACCTTTGCAACATCTTGCCGCACCTGCTCTGCTTCCTCATCTGGAAAACCCATAACAGCAGATTCTACTCCACATATGATGTCTTCCACCGGCAAATGACTGGGGGCCACCGCAAAATTGAAATTCTTAGCTAACACTGCAGTGGTAACTTCATCAATCGGGCAATCAGATAAATTATGAACGACATGTGAAGGATCTAATTTCTTCCCTATTGGTTTCTGTACACGTTGTAGAGCATTGATTTTCATCATTTGTCTCTCAGTTATGGTAGCCGCATCCATTACCGCTCTCTCTGTAGTTAACCGGTCAATATTATAAAACAACAAGGGGTGTATGGTTTTTGACAGAAGCAAATGGACGTCTAGTAACTCCTTAGCGATGATGTCAAGGTCTTTTCTGGTTCTCTGTATGGCATCGCGTAGGAGCGCCATGCTAGCACGTCTAAGAATCTTATTGATGTTAGTGGAGCTAGTATGATAGCTTAATTTCATTGCAACTGGAATGAGACCTTTATCTCTGCAATGAAGCAGGAACGTAAGATTGCACAACCACTTAGCTTTCTTTCTTCGTAAAATCTCAAATCGTCTAGTCAGATGTTTAAAGTCCTCCCCATAGAGGCGTGTGATGGATTGTTGTAGGTTTTCGTGGCCCGTCGTAGAATAAAAACAAGGATCTTGGGTAAAACCGCGTCGAAAATAAGATGAACCAGGGCAGAACCTGGGCGTCCACCGACGTTTCGTCTGTACTACGTCAGACATTTTTAAGGTTGACTGTGACTCTACGGAGGTTGGAGTCACAGTGGTTGGCAAGCACGCAGCGCCCGCCTTATATAGCCTCGGCTGAAGGTGCGGGGCGGCGAGGTCATATCGTGAAAAGGTGCGGGGCGGCGATGTCATATCGAAAAAATATATACGGATGGTGGCAATAGAGAAACAAAATAGCACAGCTTACTGTAGTGAAACCTTTTTAGTCCGGCTTCTTGTCATAGGGCCTGATTGGTTGTCTTTTGAAATGTTATTCGTGCTTAGAATTATGGAATCTGAAATTTGCACCACCTCTGAGGGATTTGGCTGAATAGGTCTACGGACTACATTTCGAGGCATGAGTGCAGGTTTCCAAGCAAGAGGGAGGCTCTGGCTATCATCTCTTTTGTTCATGTTATTCGGCCGTTTCTCAATTTCCACAGATTCACGGATAATACGTGGCTTGAGCTGTTGTACAGGACAAATAGTTTTTGTTTTGTCAAAATCTATCACATGCGAGTAAGCTTTAGCATGTTGAGCCAGGGCTGATTTCTTGTCACCTGCTTTCACAGCATTAGAGTGTTCATTTATCCTCACTGCTATGCGTCTGCCTGTTTGGCCTATGTACGTTTGATCGCAGTCGCCACAGGGAACCTCATAAACCCTTCTTTCTTCCAGATGAACAGAGTCCTTAGCACTTCTCAAAAAGGAGCTGATTTTTCTGTCAGTGGAGAAAATGGTTTCGATGTTCTTACGATTGAGGATTCTACATATGACGTCTGTGGTACCCTTGACATATGGAAGAAAAGCTTTAGACCGTGGTTTCTCCTTGTCCTCAGTATCATCCACAGCATGGTGGTATATATCTTTAGGTGATTTCACTTGCGTATCCAGCAATGCTATTTTTGTGGTCGCTTAATGCACGCAGTTCAGACGGAATCCGCCAGGATCGCGACGTGTCAGGTGGTAGTCACGTGACGAGAAAGTCGATAAAGAAGTTTTTCCAAACTTCTTTGTCGACTCTAATACCTCGAGAGATGGCAGTGTGTATGCACTTTATTGAAGGCAGTGCATTCAGATCCGTAGGCGGAACATTCGAATTTCTGAATTCGAGCCATCTGATTGGTCCCCAAGGCCGCCATCTTGTAAGTTCTATGTCACGTGACTACCACCTGACACGTCGCGCATTCTGTCGGCGACCGCCTGCACTGCGTGCATTAAGCGACCACAGAATTCTGGCAGTGAAATCACCTAAAGATATATACCACCATGATCCACAGATTTCTTCAGTTCACGTTTAAACGCTCTGGTTATGTCTCGGTCCAAGTAACCATTGAGTGACAGAGCTTCACGGAGCTTGTCAAATTCCTCTCTTGAGTGAGATTTGTCAGTAAGGTTCCTGGGCCGGGTGGCTAGAGTGTTAACCACTGAAAATAACTGTGAAGGACGGTGGTGGGAAGTAGCATTCATGTAGTCCGTAGACCTATTCAGCCAAATCCCTCACAGGTGGTGCAAATTTCAGATTCCATAATTCTAAGCACGAATAACATTTCAAAAGACAACCAATCAGGCCCTATGACAAGAAGCCGGACTAAAGAGGTGTCACTATAGTAAGCTGTGCTATTTTGTTTCTCTATTGCCACCATCCGTATATTTTTTCGATATGACATCGCCGCCCCGCACCTTTTCACGATATGACCTCGCCGCCCTGCACCTATTTTCTATATAACCTCGCCGCCCCGCACCTTAAGCCGAGGCTATATAGACGGGCGCTGCGTGCTTGCCAACCACTGTGACTCCAACCTCCGTAGAGTCACAGTCAACCTTGAAAATGTCTGACGTAGTACAGACGAAACGTCGGTGGACGCCCAGGTTCTGCCCTGGTTCATCTTATTTTCGACGCGGTTTTACCCAAGATCCTTGTTTTTATCCTATGACGGGCCGCGAAAACCTACAACAATCCATCACACGCCTCTATGGGGAGGACTTTAAACATCTGACTAGACGATTTGAGATTTTACGAAGAAAGAAAGCTAAGTGGTTGTGCAATCTTACGTTCCTGCTTCATTGCAGAGATAAAGGTCTCATTCCAGTTGCAATGAAATTAAGCTATCATACTAGCTCCACTAACATCAATAAGATTCTTAGACGTGCAAGCATGGCGCTCCTACGCGATGCCATACAGAGAACCAGAAAAGACCTTGACATCATTGCTAAGGAGTTACTAGACGTCCATTTGCTTCTGTCAAAAACCATACACCCCTTGTTGTTTTATAATATTGACCGGTTAACTACAGAGAGAGCGGTAATGGATGCGGCTACCATAACTGAGAGACAAATGATGAAAATCAATGCTCTACAACGTTTACAGAAACCTTTAGGGAAGAAATTAGATCCTTCACATGTCGTTCATAATTTATCTGATTGCCCGATTGATGAAATTACCACTGCAGTGTTAGCTAAGAGTTTCAATTTTGCGGTGGCCCCCAGTCATTTGCCGGTGGAAGACATCATATGTGGAGTAGAATCTGCTGTTATGGGTTTTCCAGATGAGGAAGCAGAGCAGGTGCGGCAAGATGTTGCGAAGGTCCTCCGTAAGGCCAAGCCTCCCACTAGGAATATCCCAGTCTCTGAGCTACGTGCCCTTAAGGATTTGAAGAAAAATACTAGCATCATAGTTCTGCTAGCAGATAAGGGGAATGCCACCGTCATACTCAACAGCTCTGATTATAAGGACAAGATGTTAGCCCTACTTGAAGATAAGGCATATAAGGCTACCCCCAGAGATCCGACTACTTACCTAGAAAAGACAACTAGGAACCTTATACTTTCCTCTAATATTGACCCTGAAGCACAGAAATTTCTCATTCCTAGGGAGAAGTCCTCTCGTATTCCAAAACTGTATGGGTTGCCCAAAATCCACAAACCCGGAGCCCCCTTGCGACCCATAGTGAGCGCAGTAGGGTCACCCACACAAGCTCTGGCCAGATATGTCGCTAAGAGGTTCCAACCTTACTCGGAGGATGCTGCGTCCTATGTGAAAAACTCCTCTCACCTGATCCAGCTGATCAAGGAATGGAAGGTTCGCCCTGGGGACATATTGGTTAGTTTTGATGTGGTTTCCCTATTTACCAACATACCTGTGAAGGAGGCCCTTGTTACTATTGAAGAAAGCTATGGCATACCGAAGGACATCATGAAGTTAGCAAGGCATTGCATGTCTTCTACATACTTTATTTATGAAAACAAGTTTTATAAGCAAGTGGAGGGAGCTCCAATGGGCTCGCCGCTATCACCAGCTATTGCCAACTTATTCATGATAGATTTTGAGAATAAGGCCCTAGCTGCAGCTCCTAACAAACCATCTTCTTGGATACGATATGTGGACGACGTCTATGCCATTTGGCCCCATGGTGTGGACAAGTTGAATGATTTTCTTGACTATCTAAATGGTATCCATTCGAACATTCAGTTCACCATGGAAGTAGAATCCAACGACTCACTTGCTTTTCTCGATGTCCTGATAATAAAGAATGTTGATGGCTGTTTGGGACACACAGTCTATAGAAAACCCACTTACACCAACCGGTATCTGAATGCTGCTTCCCACCACCGTCCTTCACAGTTATTTTCAGTGGTTAACACTCTAGTCACCCGGTCCAGGAACCTTACTGACAAATCTCACTCAAGAGAGGAATTTGACAAGCTCCGTGAAGCTCTCTCACTCAATGGTTATGTTAGAATTCCCATGTAACTACTAACTTTGTGATGAAGATTTAATCACCAGAATAGTGATGGAGTCTTTGCTACAGTTATTTTTTTGTACGTGTACATGCTATAGTGATCCCAACGAAAGAATGCAGATGGCTCGAAATTGTTTTCCCAAGATAACAACTTTGCCAACTCTATTCAGGCTAGCTCAGCGTGGATCTAGCACATGGAGGAACTCTGTGATCTAGCAGATATGATTTTTGCTTTCGTTGGTATAAGATAATTTCTCTTTCATACACAAAGGCGACATTCCATTAGCCGCGCATTCATACACCCCTCACCACCACTACAAAGTATCTGCATTATTTCGTTTCAACTTTCACCTCTATTTCAAGATAAGGAACTTACCATTTGCCAAGATGTAGTAGCACAATTTTCAAATCGCTCGCTTTTCAGGGCCCTTAGAACGCTCTATCAGCCTATCAACTTCACAACTTTGTAATCTTGAAATGGAAGTGCAAATTGCGACAGGTACCGGATATATTAAAGATAGAGCAGGCTCAAAGAATTATGTTAATGATCAGAATTTATATTCTCTTATATCGTCAAGAAAATGGATGGGGGAATCACAATGATACTTCTTGGAGTGCTTTTCGCACGTCACGGTTGTCCCTTATTTCGATCGTTTAGTCGTAGTCGTCGTCGTTGTCGGGCAGGTGGTTGAGAAGAGAGAGGGTCCCCGACAACGACTGCCAGAGCTCGCCTCTAGGTTCATGGAGTAACATAAACTTCCCTACTTGCTAGCTGATGTTTGCACGACGGACTTGTTTTCTCGCCTTGTACGTTCAGCAGAGTAATGCCTTGTGCCAAATTTCACCCCCGTATCCGTATGTAGTATGTACGGTTTCAGGGCGTTTCAACCGTTAGGCCCTAATGCACTACTCTTGCCTAGGGGATGTAGGAAGGATAAACGCACGCTGGACATGATCCTGCCACAGGCAGAGATAGGAAAAGGGTTGAGAATTCTCACGTCGTGGTCACAATCATCTTTGTCATGGTTCAGGCAAGTTTAAACGAAGAAATGTCTTTGTGCATGATTCTAGTTGCTTTGGTTCAAAATTAAATTTTGCAAGAGGGGTGCCCGGCAGCCATATTGGGTTTTTCCCTTTGGTGAAAAATGCCGGGATTTTTGGGAGGGACATAGAGTCTTATATTTTTAATAAAAGGTCCACAGTAGTCGAATCAATCGTCACACCTTCCTTGCGAAAAAAATGGTCACGGATTTCGTGTTTATGACCTAACTATAATATATTGTGTTGTGTCTGCATTTATGTAATTCGATTTATTTAGTTGTCCTCCTTTGTAAATCAGTTTTTATAACTGAATTTTATAGACGTTAAATAAATAAATAAAATTACCAACTAGATTAAACAATTCTCTTCGAGGTCCTTCAAGGAAGCGGTGTGCGAATACTTATCTTATATTGTAAGGTTGTATTCTAACATAAAATATTTCAAAAATACTTTTTTTTAAATACATATATTACAACTATTTCAAAGAACTTTTAAAATGTATTATCTCATCTACCTCTACAATGTTCTCAGGTAATGGAACTTTCTTCAGATAGAACGTGCTATGATCTGATCATGAATAACCATGCTCGAAGCTGCGGAACATTAGCTTCTAAGACTCACTAAGAAGCGAGGCTGGGAGATTGTGTACGTTACTACCAAACCAAAGGCCTTACACCCGCAGTATTTGAATGTCGCCTCGGTGAAGTGTGTGTACTAGACTGGAGCGCTTGAATTACTTGCCTAATGCTTCGAGGTGAAACGAGACATGGCCTCACTGATTGCACAAGAGCTTCACTCAGAATCGTTGGTAGCCTCGGGCAACCTCGGGCAACCTCGGGAGGGACGGGGGCTAATTAACACGATCATTATGCACAAATTTTAAAATAAAATATTTATTAAGAAAATATATCTTAAGGCCAAAGTTAATCTATCCATAAGGTTGCAGCGGCATTCACATAGCTTGATCGAGATTTGCTTTAAAAAATATGTGAGGTATCTAAATTTAGCCTGTTTAGCATGATGCTATTTCCTTTAAGGTGACTTAATGAATTGTATTGATTTCAAATGAAACGTGAAAAATAAAATAAAAAAATAACGGTTTTGGTCAGATGAAAAAAATCGCTGCAAAATATTAAAAACAAAGTTATAATACAATATTTTACGCACATTTACTCATTTCATTGTAGTGAATTCAAGATGTTCAATCATTACATTCTCATTGATTATTGATTTCCAATTAATAGATACCCTTTACGCATAAATATTCAACAGTGTTGACAACAGCTGTTTACTACAGCTAGATACTGACTGATATTGATTTGGTTGCAGGCCCAATCATTATCAGTTATTAATTGATAGATTGCTTCAAATTGATTTTCCATCATTATCAACTACCTATATTACTAGATATTGTTACGCATATTACTGCGTTCATCAGTTTACATGAGAAAACAATTTCTTGTTTTGTAAGAGCTATATTTAATATCGATTATGTCACACTCACACTGCAAGCCGTCTGCGTGCATGCCTAACCTCCATCTAATGCAATTCTCGCAGAGATGTTAAATCGTTAAGAGAGTATAGGACATGCGTTTTATGTTCGCTCGACTGACTTACACCACAGATGTTTGAAATTTTGAACATATGTCACGAGTGGAAACATAGGGCCCTACAATAACACATTTCTAAAATCTGTTTTAAAATAATTTACAAAAATAAATTAGTTTTCTCAAATTTTGATTTTGTGCAAAACTCCAAGATTGAAAATATTTGTGAATTTTTTACTGACTGATTCAGACAAAATTTTGAAAATCTATGACTATAGGGCTGTCCATGTATGCTTGATTGAATACTTTGCGAAGTTTCATACTCGTCGGATGCTTCTTGGCCGAGCGAATACAGCTATTTGCTAACTGTCAAAATGTGTCCTATTCCCTTACAAATTGTAATTCATATAGGTGACACATAATATCCCTATGTCAGCAGTACAAAGAACATCAAGAGTATGTATTTGTGTGGCAACACAATGGATCATGTAGATGCATTGATTGAAAAATTATTGTTACAACTGTACTCCTTTTATTTAACATTGTGGGAAAGCCAGCATCGAACCAAGCTCGAGAGGAGTAACCCCTCTTCCCCCTCCACAAATTGGAGCAAGCATCATATTCAGAATCGTGACAGGTGTTTCTAGGATTGCTAGGATGTAATTGTTAATGAAAACTATTATTGTCTGTTTCTCGATTTGATTAGTCGGGAAACACTCCCGTAGGTGTAATTGTTATTATTTACTACAATTCAGAAATAAAAAAAGACCGCCCCAACCGGGATTCGAACCACGGGTCTCCACATTCCAGGTGAGCGTCTTAACCACTAGACCATCAGGATGGGTAAAAATAAAAAATAAAAATAAAAACAAATTTTACTTTCTTCGAAAGATTAACTTAAGATCTACATGGAGTCAACATGATTGATAGGTAGGACAACCAGCATAAATCCTTTCATCCCAAATTAATAAGATAAAGTGTCCATTAATCGGCGGTGTCATAGTAAATCTGTAACAGATTCTGTGACACTTAGGTGATAGTTGTTCCGAAACAAATAAGCAGATGCGCGTTTTTTCGGCGGGCCAATGAGCGATCAAGTTTTTAAATCGGGGACCGCTTATTGGCTGTAATCCATCCACCCGACGGTGACGTCAGCATCTGCTTACTTGCTTTGGAACAACTTTACTAGCTAGGCTTCAGTGATAGCCTTGGCATTACATCTTAATGTTCACAGGCGAGTTGCATGATTGGACCAACTAATTTCATCAATAAATATATATTTAAATCAAGATTTATTTTCGTCGCCTTCTTGATGATGGACTGTTTTTAGGTGTGAAGATTTTATGTGTACATATTAAAAACTCTTTGTTTCATTCAACGATCTAGACAATTTTCGTGTACGACTTTGGACTTACGGCCGTGCACGATTCGCTCGTTATTTTCAACGAGTCGAGTATTCTATAACAACAAGAACTGGTACCAGAGTACCAGTGCCCAAAATAGTGAGCGAAGGTACTTAACCCATTGGATTTCATTTTATTTTTAAATTCAGGTCTTTAGGATACAAAATGATTGCAATCTTTTTTATAAATTTAATACTATTTTTGTTGTTTCGGGACAATATTTAAAAAATTTGGGCAACATTTTCGGGGAACCTTCGACATATCTACAATGTTACTTTTTGTGTGCAATCAAATACATTATATTTATAGTAAAAATCGCTCTTTTACTTATTGTTATTATGTTTTACTTGTGTATCTTCAATACCTTACATTTTACAGTATTTTATATTTTCCGGTACTTTCGTGGAATTTGTACCGTCAAAAGAAAAAAAGAAGATCCTAAGATACGAAAGCTATACAATTCAAAATACCTCCTCTATAGTCAAAAAGCTACAGTAAAAATATGAGCCATCCAAATGGTACACTTTTGGAAAAACTTAGCACCAAAAATCGTTAAAA
Organism: Sweltsa coloradensis; assembly: GCA_024449915.1. Lineage (NCBI taxonomy): Eukaryota > Metazoa > Arthropoda > Insecta > Plecoptera > Chloroperlidae > Sweltsa > Sweltsa coloradensis. Next base: position 245,863 of record JAMZAV010000405.1, on the reverse strand, counting down.
AAAAGTAGAAAGGAAAAATGCATCGACCAAAAAAATCCCAAAATATTTTTTGATCTTTTCAAAAGACTCATAATGATCATACTCTAAAACTACTGTTTTATGCATAATTTGGATTTTGGTTTTTGGTTAACACACAGCCTTAAACACTTTACTATCGAATTGTTATTTACTTACATAAAACAGCAATTCCCTACAATGTTTACCAACACGTTCGAGCAAATCTTCGACATTTTCACAGGTGTTTGATTTTACCAAAGATATTAATATTTTTAAAATGATTTTAGATGATTACAACATTTTAAAAATAAAACGACACTTAAGCGTAAATTTTTAAGTGGGGAACATTTAATAGACTAAACATTCTCATCCATCAACGCGACTGTAAATAGCGATCGTGAAGCCCTTGTGAACCACACTGTCTACACAGTACACACACAAAGTTTGACCTTTAAAGTGAGCTTTTGAGATGTCTAAATAAAAGAGGGAAGTTAAGCTGCGCGACCTGTAAAGCTGAAACATTTATAAGATGATCTGGCGGCGTTAGAGCTGTCTTCTTTTTGAACAAATATACCCATGGTATAGAGTTTTACCTTGTCCCCTTTTAACCCTGTTACGCATTACTCTGCACATTTATGGTGGCACATCATTTGAAACACTTTTAACGTAGACAATATTTTAGGTCGTGGTATTTGCGAACTCTCACGCTTTCCTACATCGATTTTAGTCCATTCGCTACCATTGGCCGAACTTCGAGAAGTTCCCCTGTTGGCTGAATTAAAAGTTAAGGAATGAGTGATAACGAGAATAAATAGTTAACTTTTTTACCCCTAACATTAAGTGAACGTTAGGATGGTGTTCGCTCGTTTCAAATTTTTTGAAGCTTAAATCTTATAATCGTCTTGAACAGACTGAGCTGAGCAAAGCACCAAACAAACAATTGAATCTTAAACCTCGGCAATGTGCGTGCGTACTGCGTAATCCAACCATACATGGACGAGTCCCGAGGAGACTTTATTACGCAATAATAACAATGTGAAACAAGCACGGTTACACGCGAGTACCTAAAATGGCGGCGAGTTAACCGTTATTTTACAACATTTGTTACAGCACTCAATTCCCCTTGGTGGTGCTGGTGCCGAGTATATAGATATCCCAACCTTCTTGGGGGGGGGGGGGGGGGGTTTACCCCGCCCTCCTGACCACCAGAGTTTTTCCTTGTTGAAGGTTGAAGTAAAAAGTACTGCATGCCAGTTGGCAGTCAAGTTCGGTTTCTATCGTGAGACTATTTGGTTAATACACGTTCAGAAGTCAGAAAAGTGATTCTTAAATATATTATACAGTAGGGCAAAGAAATATATGTTTCGATAAGATATCGGTGTGGGAATATATTCCATGTCGTTGGCCTAGTTCAAACACCTCGTATAACGTATCTTAAAATGTTCAGGAATGACAAAAACAACATGATAAAAAATACTATTTAATCATATACGAGTTTTACAATTGTATAAAAAAACAGAAGTGGCACGATTAAAATGGCAGCTAAAATAAATATTTATTATATAATATTAAAATAATAACAATTGCTTTAATTCACTGATAACTTCTTCAAAGCGGGCTTATGCTTAAAAACCTTGGATTCGTGAATAATAATAGTGGCAATTACGTGAATTTGGCAGAACAAATTACAAATACATGGTAAAGCCATAATATTTGGGGTTGATAAAAGAATCAAATGAACCAATCAGCCACTCTGTGAAAAAGACAGGTAAGTGTTGTTAGACCTAGGCCAACAATATCGATATTTGCAGTTTATATCAAAATAATAAAATCAGCAAAGAATTCTATTTTTTAACGAAATTAAAATTAAAAATGAGGTTAGGAATTTTTGGGAAATACAACATTAATGTGTGTGCTCTTTTTGCTGTAAATACCTTTAAAAAAATGGATGTATTTCTTCAAATTCCGGTTCGCGTGCTTAATTGTGAAGGGTGTGCCTTGAAGCCTATTAGTAAATACGACTTGACTTTTAGAAATGGTGGAGGTGCCGGATTAAACGCGAGTGTGAGAACGTAAATATCGAAACCCAAATCAACTTTTTTAGACACATCTTTCATATCAGGCCTGGGCCTTCTCTTTTGATATAATTTTCGTATTTGTATTTGTATTTGTATTTTATTTTGCACAAGTAATAACATTTTGATTTGTGGATATCGAATCGAAATTTTCTTGTGTACATTTCGATCATTGAATGCTGTGTCATAGCCCAGCCCAAATTTAAAGTTTACCCAGTGAGTAAATTCGGAAGGAGACGTAAAGTTAAGGCTTTAGAGCAGGTTAAGGCGGCACGAACTACGTTTCCGATAAGAATGCCACGACCGAAGGATCGCAGCACTATCACCTTGCCACCTTGCCTTGCCTTGCTGGCCACCGGCTAGGAAATATCAACACAATCATGACCTTTCTAGAACCAATGAAATGCGAAACAACTTATTTTATGGGAAGCAGGAATGAAACTTATTGTCAAAGTTGATTATTTGGGTCGAATATGTTCTATTGTTAGTCACAATTAAATTTAAAAAAATTAATATATAGTTTTTTGCAAAAATTTAATAAATTTATGTTGCTATGACAACCATCGTATATTAACGATTCAAAAATTAATGTATATAAAAAACAAGATTTAAAAAAAAATTACAATTGTTAGCAATAACTCCAATGTGCTGAATTAAAAAGAAACAAATCTCTAAGTCGAATACCCTCCGAAAAAATGGTACCGGAAATGTAATTACTGTAAATACTGTAATTAACTTTAACACCCGTTTACTCAAAACTATACTTTCTTAAACTACGGTAGGTACATATAAGTTAGGCAGTTTTGAAGCTAGAGCCTTGAAATTTTCAGGACTCATTCTTTATTGTGTTTTAAAGAAACTTTGAGTGGGGGATTTTGAAAAAATATCATCATCCAATTTTAACCCATAAACTGGTTTGGAAAATGTCAATTTTATGGGATTTTTTTGATATTTTAAAAAAAATCTGGTAACCACAGATTTCCAAAATTCAAAAATCCCTACACACGGTTTCTAGGTAACAGGCTAATCTAGAAGGGGGAAAAAATTTAGTAAGACTAAATGCCAGGGAGTAAATGGTACCGGAATTAAGGCAATTTAACATGCGCGATATAGGCCATTCCTGCCCCCTTAAGGTTGCACAGGAGTAGCTATAATATCGGTGCGATGCAGTGTCCCAGCATTTCAGTTAGAACTCGGCCCACAACTGTCATATCGGCATAATTTTTTTTTTATTCTATTCACGATAAAATTTACTAGGACTTATGTTTTGTCGATTTTCGAAATTGTACAAAATATGGTCTTATAAAAAATTGCGAACTTGGTCAATATTTTGAAAATTTACCTTCACTTTAGAGCTTAATAAAAAAATTACAAATTTTTTTATGGAAAAAGTACAAAACATAAGTTCGAATTTCAACAATTATCTTCAAATTAAAAAAAAAATTATTAAAATCGTATATGTAGTTACCGCTAAACTACTGAACTACGAATGCATGTTTTGCAGCTATTTTAGGCCTTTTCTGCCCCAGCAAGTGGCGCACTCTGGCGATACGACTTTTTGAGTGACAGGGGGGTTATTTATGTTCGAAAAAACGATTTCATTGGCCATGAATGAAATTGTTTAACTAATGCAGAACACCACACAATGCATAGGCCTATAATTCGTATTTGTTATAGAACACGGTAACAGTTTAAGACATATTGAGTTATGTGTGCAAGGTTTTGCTTCAATCAACAGGTTCATATTAATTTTGTTAAGATGAGCCCAATGAGAACACGTACATTGCAAAATCATAATAGGTCATATATATCTTCGATGAAAAGCAATGCTAAAATATGGTAGTATGATTTACAATGGCCATCTGTTCATAATTAGATCACGCCGCACACATGATGTGAAAATATAGTTACTGTAAAGAATGTATCGCAATCTTTGTGAATATGGTACGGTACTAAACAAATTATAACTATTCAAAGAATCGAATTGAAAATGCCTCGTTTTGGCTCGAACCCGGATCATTTGGTTCTATAGGAGCGTTTCTTTATTAGTCTGTTGGATGAGCCACGTCACAAAAACTCGTTTTATTATGCGCAGAGCGCAAGGCAATCTAAAAATGTAAATATTGTTCCGTGGTGGTATAATATGTAATGTTTATTTGTAACAAGTCATTTTTAATCGATTTAAAGTTCCTGAGTTTTAGCATTTGATAACGGTAACATAATATAGAAATTGTATCAACTGAGGATAGAACCCCAGTCTTCCGCTGTCTGAGCTGATGCTCCAACCATCTGAGATTTGGATATGGCGTTATTAATTCGGTCTACTAGGTACTTCTATTTTATTATTGGTGTGTGATAGCGTTGATATAATCAATAATCATAGACAAACAGTGAAAACAAAACGGGACTGTGTGCATACCCAGAAATAATAAAATCTATAAGTAAGGACTACATCCAAGCTATAAATTAAAATCCGTACGCTGTACAAGCAGTATTCGCATTGGCTTATTCACTGTCCGCATTATTTGAGTTGTTCGAGATTTAGAAAAGTAATGATCGCTGCATCACAGATCACAGATAATCACAGATAAACGCATTGAATCTAATAGTCCCTCCTCCCCACGACTCGAGCCCAAATCTCGCCGATGAGACAGTCTCAAGGCCGTGCATCGCGCGTTTTTAATCACTCCCGACGTGTGTAAATGACAAATCATTGCTTATATTTTTACGTATTTTCCAATCACTCACTAATTATAAAGTGTTTATAATGTTTATTGTGTCATGCAATTATACATAACAAATTCTGTAACAACAACCATATAAAGAACAACAAACTCTGTCCGTTCTGTAGTTTTGCACACATCATTTGAATACATATTATATTTAGCCTAGATTATACAAGAAACAGACAAAGACACCTAAATTTTTTGGAGCATATGAAAACTTTAAAATACACTTTGTTTACTGCTCTCTTGAACTTGAACTCATTGAAATGGTGTTCCACTGCACAACGTCATGCAGTGGCGGGTTGTGCATTGCAGGGCGTTGATTATGAACTATACAGAATTTCATTGTTCGAGCCCTCATCACGTTATGTATATGAGAGCAAACTTTAGGCTTTTACCACATTGACCGTGTGAGTGGCCGCATATGGGTGTTTTTAACTTTTTGAAATCAAGTTACACATCATTGTCATTCTTCAAAAGTAGTCCATTCAGATAATATTAGATGCAAATCTCCAAACAAAAATACACAATAAAAAAACAATTCCGAAACAGAAAATATTTCTCGCCAATTTGAGTAAATAACGTATTTACTTGGAATCGGTACTATTACGCACGGATATCTAGAATAAGGTATTCCGCATCCGGGAGGACGGTGCAGCATTGTAGACAAGTTTAGTAGTGGTTAGTTGCGTCGGTCCATCATGCTTGGTTGACCAATAATGCAGTGTTTATTTTTACATAGCAGTTAATAGTTAACATGAGAACATGTATAATTTTTGGTAAAATGTTAATTTATTGTATGCATTCACTAAACAGATTTTGAATCTTGAAACTTGATAATTGATTAATTTCAAGGGAATGAACGTGTATAGGCTATCACAAAGCGTACACACTTGTACGCCTATCTACAAAAACAATACAATCTAGAGGCATTGTGATCTCAAAGAAGGGCCAAGCTTCTGATTATTCTACTTGTGCTCAATATAAAAACATAACTTCACTTTGTCCCGTTACTTCATCGTTGCACAAGCTAGTCAAAATGTTCATTGCAACAATTGTTTTAATTGCGTGCAAATTCATAATGCCGAGCTATATGCAACGATGCGGTCACGGGGCAAAGTGAATTTATGTATTTATAGTGTGGAAGTGAGATTTACAGATTATAATGAATGACGAAGAAGCGATTAAAATAAAGCAACACCCTCCTAACATTTAGTTTTCATAACGCATAAAATGGAGCTTCATATAAATAATCTATAATATGTTATTATATAAACAAACTATATTTTATAGCATTATATGTTTACACACATTGTAGAAGATTGTTTTTTAGTTTCTATAGTTACATTTAAAAAAAACTTGATCAACTTTTTGTTTCAAATTGCATCTATCACTATTACGTGCACGTTAAATTTGAACGTTGTAGACCTACCCGTCCAGTCAGTGACGAATAGGGTCTATTATAGTTGGATGAGCGTAGCGAGCGGAAGCGAAGACTTCAATTTCACTGACCCCCCAAAAAAATTAGCTCGGGTGTTTTTTTTTTTTTTTTTCTGCCTGTTTGTTCGCTTCTTACCGGGCAAACGGCATATGCGATCTTGATGAAAATTCTAGGGGACCTTCGTTTTCTCTGAACTTAGAGGTGTATTGTTTTTGGGTAAAATCGAAGAAATATTTCTCATGAATATCGTACTTTTACGATTTTTTCGATTTTTAGTGCGATATTTTCGTCACATTTGGGCCGATTCTGACCAAACGGGTGGGGCTACAACGTTCATATTTCACATGTACATTAAGATTATGGTGATGTAGTACCTTTTGAAAGAAAAAGTTGAAAAAGTTAGCTAGAATCCATAGAAATAAAGGTTTTAATATTAGTTTTTCAATTTTTAGTGCGATATTTTCGTCACATTTGGGCCGATTCTGACCAAACGGGTGGGGCTACAACGTTCAGATTTCACATTGACATTAAGGTTATGGTGATGTAGTACCTTTTGAAAGAAAAAGTTGAAAAAGTTAGTCAGAATCCACAGAAATAAAGGTTTTAATATGAGTTTTTTGAAGTTTATAATACCAATTAACAAGTAACAATAGAAACTTGACAATCACCTACAATGCATTCAAAAAGCACTTGCAAAGAAAAAGTGCGAACAAACGCACAAAACGCAAACAAAAAACTTACAAAAAACGCTCATCCATCAACGCGGCGGGACTTTAGCGTTTTCCTAGTTACTAGTAATATCAGTCCGAATGTTAGCACACCACTGCTTGGCTGCGGCGCCCTAACGGGCACCTATCATTATTGTATGTGAACAAACAACGGTCAATCGGTCATTACAAGTTTTCTGCATACTGACCCCCACCAATTTTCATATGTATAACTTTGCATTGTTTAGTTTGTTTACGTCCCGAACAATCTATGGGGTGGCTTGTTCTTAGTTTCGATTCATTTGATTCATTGTTGTGGTCGTCGATCGAGTGTTGCTATTATAGTAGCCTAAACATTCTCGCAAATGACGTCTTTTTATTTCCCTGTGTCCATATCTACTGTTTGTGTCGACTGTCAGGACATGTGTTTTATTTATGACCATTGCTATGACTCAGCGGTCAACGTCGCGTTGCATGCGCAGTGCAGACGCGAGAGACTAAATCAAAGACATCGTGAATGTATCACCAATTGCGCGGTGACTCCACTCCATGACCTGCTCAATGGAAGTGCGTAACGTGACAAGCAAAGCGGAGAAGAAAGTTTGGCTTTTTTTCCCGTGTTTGTTTGTTTGTTTGATTGTTTGCATTTTACCAGTCTTACTCCGATCGTGATGAATCGTGGTGAATCCCGAGCGGGGACAATTTTACGATTGTAAATGTACAGGCGCGTAGGAACTCCTTTTCGAGTGGGGGGGGGAACAACAAATCTGCTGCCAAGTACGGGGGGTTTGGGGGGCGGAGCCCCCCAACTACAGCGCCGCAGGCGAAAATTTTGAAAATGAGGTTTTTAGAGTGTGTTTGGTGCGTTCTAGAAAAAAATCGTGGGCTGAATGCAATACCAAATTAATGTATTTTTGTACAGTAAAAACTATAAATAAAATTGGAATAGTTAAGAGATAGACCATGCATGCTACAACCATTGAATATGCATAGGCTTATCATTGATCACGTCGAACAATAATAGGATTGTCGAAATTTTTGGTCATTTCTATAAGGAGGTATAAGGTAAGGGAAAGGGAAGTGGAGAATACACTGCAGACGTGCCAAAACAAGTCATTATCAGTAAGTATAATGGATTTAAAAAAATCACTTTTATTGAAAATTCGTTATTCAGAATTTGTTTCCGTGCGTATTTACGGCGAGACTGAATTTCTAAGATTCTGAAGTGGGGGGGTCACGGTAAAAAGTGGGGGGGGAAACTCTCCCCATTCCCCCCCCCCCCTTCCTACGCGCCTGTAAATGTATCTATATTATGTGGAAGTTATTAGGGTTTGGGCATATGTACGAGTTCATAGAATATAGATTATTATATATTATAGATAGTATTTCACCTATGTTTATCATTACCAATGTGTGCAAGAATTAAATAAAAAACTTATCCAACGATAACCACACCTAATTGCAAAGAATTAGCCTTAAAATTAATTACGGGACATAGTCCACGAGCAATTTTTTGAAAATGGGTATTTTTGAAGTGGTTATTATGTGTCTACAAAAATGAATAGATGAATTAATTTTTTTGCTTAAACCTAGATGATTTGAAGCCCCCCTGGATATGCCACTGGGCTTAATTAATCAGGAGGTGGATTTACTTATTTATCCAATGAATGATTGCCAAAATTAAATGAATAAATAATATATAAAATGGTACTTCCGTAACTAACGCAATAAACATCCACAATTGAATGATAAAATGAATACTTACAAAGCAATTTATACATACACCACTTTGTTCAAATGCAGTTACCAGCTATCTCTTGAGGTCTTTCATCAACGTTTTTTTACATTATATGCCGGTACGGCGGTACTGGTGCCGGGTACCTATTACGGACGTGGGTTTGAATCCACTACGTTTTTAGTCAGGAAATTTTATAAATCTTTCTTCATTCACAGCAAACAATAATTCCATTTTGATATTTCCTGATAATGTACATGATCAGCTTTTATCTTTAATATAATATATGAGTTTGAACAAAATACGGTTTGATGTAATTAACTCAGCCACCCTACTCTCCTAGAACTAACATCATCTTGTTCTAACTCGTTCGACGAGTGAGCCCGATGAGTCGAGTAGCAGTGTGAACGATCTGGCGCTACGCTGGCTGACTGAGACGCGCGCTTTCAGAGCTTCTGCAGTACATAGTGTAGTCACAGCCACACGAGGCAACTGCGACCGTGTATTGGACGGCTCATTTTCGAATATTTTGAGTGACACTTGTTAAGTCCCACCTCCAGGGCCTCTCTTTAGCTTCTCCTTCCACCAACGTAGGCCACTATACCGAGGTCCTGTCCCACCTTAAGCAAAGGCTTAGATGAACTGGATGATTTTAAGAATCATGAGAATTATTACGAGACGTTACGGAAATGTGTGATCACTGGCATCGAGTTTTGCAGCAATTGTGCGGGAAATTCGAAATGATCAATAACAATAAAAGTACAAAAATCAGTTTAAAAACTGATTTATTAACCATTACTTTTTATTTACTTTTTCTCAGTGTTGAAAGAAACTCATTTCGTGACATTTGAAAAAATACTTTTGATTTATCATCAAAATAAGATGGACAAACTAGTTACTTTTGGGTACGTATTTATTTTCAAGGCTGGCATGTATTCTTATCTATTTCCGCTTCCGATTGTAGTCTAAAGTTACACCGCGTATTACCTGGTCTCTACTGCGTACTTAAGTATCTGCGATTTAAGTCATGTACTTGACTTAAGTATATGAGGTCGTCTACACACATCGGTGCTACTTAAGTTATTTATTCGATTTTAAAATATATTTTTATTGATCACTTACAACAGGTATTAACCCACAAGTGTTTGGTAGCTAAAACTAAACAATCAAGAATACAATTTAAAACCATACAACCACGTTTTCAAAACATTAAATACATGAACTAGCACTAAAAAAATTAAAATTTTTACAACAAATACAAAAAGAAAAACTTGAATAACAAAACTATATAAAAAGGCTGAAAGCCCAAGATGAATGAAGACAGAAAAACCTGAGGTTATAAAATACAAATTCTGTGAAAAGGTGATAAGGTGACAAGAGTGATAAAGTGTCAACAAAATGTGGAAATGGTTAACGAGAAAACAGATTTTAAGGGGGAAAAGAAGAATTGATGAAGAACTGGTTTCAACTACTACTAACAAACGTAGTCGTATTCAAAAACTAGATCAACTCTGATTGGCCAGAAAGAGTCACGTGACACGCGTTCAATATAAGTAGTCTCGATCGTCTACACAAGGTATATAATATGTCTGCCGGCGACGTCCTCGCCCTAGCCGTCGGTAAATGAAATCGCAGCTCGTTTCTTCGCCATGATACAGCCGAGTGCGACGCCAGTATCGACAAGACATTTACATTATGTATTGAGTTTCCAACTTCTGTGCTAGGCGAAATTATTGAGATATTGGTAAATTTCTTATGAATAGAAGCACTCACACGTTTGCACACTCGCTCTGGCCTGGCGAATAGTAATGTCAGCCAAGCTCCTGTTAGGCTCCATTCATAACAATCTTCTGCTTGATTTCTCCTACTGAGCTCGTTATCCAGGATATAGTTTGTTACCATGTCGGGTCATCGGGAGAGTTATGGTTTACCATGGCTAGTAGAGTTAGTTAGTGGAGGTATTTCACCCTGGGAGGGGGCTGGGGGGAGGAAGGAGGACTAAAAAAGCATCGGGAAAACCTTCGGCCAGGATTATCAGTACGACCCCCCGTCTGGGCCCGGGGCATGGCTCTGATAATCATAAATGGCGATGATGTAGATAAAGTCCACCTCGCAAACATCAGATATACTCGCTGAAACTAGAGGCGAGCTCTGGCAGTCGTCGGACCCCTCTCCATCCCCTTACCAACCAACCCGACGACGACCATTACTTAATCCCTTGCTTCCTCTTGATGAAGAAAACATGGGGAATACTCATATCTTGTTTTTATTATTCTACTAAATAAGGGTTAATTTCTAAACTCGCTAACAAAGATTATACTTTTTATTCACTCCGTAAACCCACACCATCATTATTTGGTCTCACTTCTCAGGATGCTAGAATACTCAATAGTGTCAGCATAAATCACTACTAAATTTATCGATTTGTGCCAGTCGTCTTCGTCGTACTAATAATATTAATCTCAGTCTCTCATACGATATATATCTAGTTCTGGCGACAAGCTGTTGGCATTATCCCCCAGAATTCGCGGTGGTGCATTGTAGATTATTGTTGGCAGTCGCACTACAGGGATACCGACAAGCTCATTAACACATCCCAAGCGGTGTCATTAGTTGCGCGGGTGCGAATGTTTTGTCGTGTTTAGTTAAGTGCGATTATATCACCGAGATAACTAATGCGTGTCTTAATCTTTTGCAAGGCATGTGGAATTTAACTGGCAATAAATTACCGTCATATGCAATTAAGTAAAACAGTTTGAGCGCGTGTGGTTGGCGTCGGGCGTCGATAAATTACGCGACGGTTCTTGAGAGCGGTTCCACGTGCCACCCTCGGGGTGGGGGGGGGGGGGACGTACTTACACAAGTCGGATTCGCAAGCAAATTAGCGAGATATCTGTGCAGAGTTAAGAATTGAGGATGAAATTTATAATTAAAAATACAGATTGAGGGTCGGTTGAGGTAAGGGTGAGGTGAGGGAATAGATTAACTTTTTCTTGCGGTAACCAACAAGTTATATAGATAACGGGATGTTGCTTACACCACTCCTTGTCAGAGAAAAGTTTGTGCATATACTAACTTTCGAGGGGAAGCACAAGTATTCGCGTGCTCTAAAAGTTATCCAAGTAAAGTTATAAATAGATTAGTTTCAACGCCAGATTAAAAATATGAGTTGTGTTGTGAACTTTTGGAATGAGTGTCTAATGACATACTAATCCATGTTTTTGTATTTTATCGCTTTGTTAAATATATCAGGATTGGGGAGCGGTATACACACCATACTTTTACTTAAAATAAGTGTTTGTAAATTAAAATCGGACATTCTCTCTCAATGCAAATAATTTATAAATTGATCAATTCCAACAATTTTAACACAGTAAAATATTTACATTTTTATCATGAAGAACTAAAATGAGTAGATAACAAACTGTGTAGTAAAGAATTTGAATTTAAATTCATCGTATTATATCGCTAAATACATTAGGATTGGAGCCTCTACGCCAGACATTTCCTATAAAAATGGGTGTGTGTGCACATTAAAAATGATTTACCACGTGAATTGTTAGACACCGTTAACTTGCACAATGGTATCCTATTGAAAGATTTAAACGGCGATAACTTATGATTTATTTACCTCGACAGAATTTAAATCGGAAATCAAACCCTCCTTCCTCACTTTAAGCAAGAAAAGAATGAACACATAAAGCCAAAAAGTCAAAAGTGTAACTAGACGAACAACGAGTCCCGGGGGAGAAGAAGGGGTGTGGGTAGGGGGGGGGGGGGGACTTCAAAGCTCGTGGTCTGACAGAAACGCAATTACTCTTTGATTGACAGACCGCAGAGAATTTCAAACCATTTGTCATTACATCCGATTTCAGCATCCGATAGAAATGTCAGTTTTCAACCGAATGGTCTTGTTCCAAGCCTAGTTCGAAACTGGATTGCGAGACCACCAACCCACAGATAATTAATCACTTTACGGCGAGCAATTAGTTACCCGTTACGATAATATGCACAGTTTGTATTTCGTATAGGTCACTGTTAGTACAGTATTAATGTCAAAACCTCTGGGAGTAAAACAAAAACTTTACAGAATATTGAATTTACATTTTAACAATATATCTTGTAAACTGTAAGCGCGTCAATTTGCAATTTGCAGGTGAGTTTTCAAGTTATTATTGGATGAGCGTAGCGAGCGAAGCGAAGATTCCATTTCACTACACTGGAGAAAAAAATCCGGAATGTTTTTTTTTCTTTCCTTTTTTTTCTGTATTTTTGTGTGTTTGTCAGCACGATTCCGGCTAAACCGATACTCCGTTTGCGATGAAATTTTATGGAGGCCTTTGAAATCTCTGAACTTAGAACTGCCACGTTTTTGAGCGCAATCGAAAAATTATTTCTCATGAAAATCGCAATTTTACGATTTTTTTCGATTTTTTGAAAATTTATTTTACTTATAACACCTACATGCTTAATCCGATTTTAATAATTGTTTCACAGAACAACAGAAAAATCCGCATAACACATGGCAGCTCAATACACCAATTACGCTCATCCAACAACGCGGCGGGACTTAAGCGTTTTCCTAGTAGCAATATGTCGTTAAAGTTTGTGTACTACCGGTACTACAGATCAAACCTTTAAAAATCGCTGTATTATGAAGTGAATGTTATTGTTGAGTTTCATGATATAACTCTAACGGAAGACTTGTTGTCAACTGAAAGATTTCATGGTTCATATCCAATATTACAATTGGTTTTCGCAAGGTAATTGCCCATCTTTACGTTTTGAAAATCAATATCTGATGTATGCGTAGGTAAAGGAATAATCCAACAATAATTGTATTATTGATCAAATTTTTTCCTCGTCTAATCCCAGATTTTCAAGAAAATTTTGAATGAAACTCCAGTCAAGATTGCCTGTGAAAGTGAGTGAAATAAAATTGAAGATATACTGAAAGAGAGTCTGCGACCAAGGGTCAAAGTACAGCCTACGTCATTTCCCCTTCAAAAATACCTTTATAAGGTCCGTGAACTTCACTTGACGCACTAAATATCAAATTTTCAATATAACTAGGAAAACGCTTAAGTCCCGAAGCGTTGTTGGATGAGCGTAATTGGTGCATTGAGCTGCCATGTGTTATGCGGATTTTCTGTTGTTCTGTGAAAAAATTATTACTTAAATGAAGATTTTTTAAAATTAAATTAAATTAAATTAAAAATAAACTTTTTTTTTTTTTAAATTAATCGTACTAATTTAAAAAAAAAGAAAAAATCGAAAAATTGCGATTTTTATAAGAAATAATTATTTGATTAGGCTCAAATTTCACACGAATATATGAATTCATAAAATTAAGGTTATGTGCAAAAATCATTATATTCTGATGAAGCATGTAGGTGTTATAAGTAAAATAAATTTTCAAAAAATCGAAACTAAAACTAAAATTTTTACGAGAAATAATTTTTCGATTACGCTCAAAAACGTGGCAGTTCTAAGTTCAAAGATTTCAAAGGCCTCTATAAAATTTCATCGCAAACGGAGTATCGGTTTAGCCGGAATCGTGCTGACAAACACACAAAAATGCAGGAAAAAAAAGAAAGAAGAAAAAAAAAACATTCCGGATTTTTTTCTTCAGTGTAGTGAAATGGAATCTTCGCTTCGCTCGCTACGCTCATCCAATTAGTGTGCGGCAACCCGATTTAGTGTATCCAAACCGCAGAATTAGTGCGCCTCTCCTTTCGCTTAAAATTGCATCTAAAGGGTGGGGGGGCCAAGTTAACGCTGCCCCCCAACTGTTCGCACTAAATCTCAAATTTACAATATAATTAGTGTGCGGCAACCCGATTTAGTGCGTCCATACCGCAGAATTAGTGCGCCTTTACTTTCGGTTAAAATTGCATTTTAAGGTGGGGGGGCCAAGTTAACGCTGCCCCCCCCCCCCCCCCACTTGTCGCAATATTCTTAAATTTTTAATATATTTAGTGTAGGCAACTCGATTTAGTGTATCCAAACCGCAGAATAAGTGCGCCTTTCCTTTCGCTTAAAATTGCATCTAAAGGGTGGGGGGGCCAAGTTAACGCCGCCCCCCCCCCAACTGTTCTCACTAAATCTCAAATTTTCAATATAATTAGTGTGCGGTTACCCGATTTAGTGCGTCCATACCGCAGAATTAGTGCGCCTTTACTTTCGGTTAAAATTGCATTTAGAGCTGGGGGGGGGGGGGGGGGCAAAGTTGGCCCCCCCGCAATAGTTCTCAAATTTCCAATATAATTAGTGTAAGGCAACTCGATTTAGTGTATCCAAACCGCAGAATTAGTGCGCCTCTCCTTTCGCTTAAAATTGCATCTAAAGGGTGGGGGGCCAAGTCAACGCTGCCCCCCAACTGTTCACACTAAATCTCAAATTTACAATATAATTAGTGTGCGGCAACCCGATTTAGTGCGACCATATACCGCAGAATTGTGGTGCCTTTACTTTCGGTTAAATTGCATTTAAAGGTGGGGGGGGGCCAAGTTAACGCTGCCCCCCCCCACTTGTCGCAATAGTTCTCAAATTTTCAATATAATTAGTGTAAGGCAACCCGATTTAGTGTATCCAAACCGCAGAATTAGTGCGCCTCTCCTTTCGCTTAAAATTGCATCTAAAGGGTGGGGGGGGGCGGCAATTTTAACGCTGCCCCCCCCCCCCAACTGTTCTCACTAAATCTCAAATTTTCAATATAATTAGTGTGCGGCAACCCGATTTAGTGCGTCCAAACCGCAGAATTAGTGCGCCTTTACTTTAGCTTAAAATTGCTTCTAAAGGGTGGGGGGCCAAGTTAACGCTGCCCCAACTTGTCGCAATAATTCTCAGAATGTAAATATATTTAGTGTGTGGTACTCCGATTTAGTGTATCTAAACCGCTGTATTACTGGGCCCTTACTTTCGGTTTAAATTGCATCGAAAGGTGGGGGGGGGGGGGGCAAGTTAACCCTGCCCCCCACCCAAACTGTTAGCACTAATTCTCAAATTGTAATTTTGTTTACTGTTTTGCTTCCCGTATTAGTGTGTCCTAACCCCATAATAGTGCGCCTTTACTTTCGGATTTAATTGCATAGAAACGGTGGGGGGACCAAGCAGTGGCGTGGCGAACTACTTATTTTTGTCAGTGGAACAAGCGTAGAAATATTTTTAAGTCGTAAACCAGCACCAGAATTTAGGAGCTAGTTAAAGACATATTTTAGAATGTTATTTTACCGGGAGACACGCTGGAAAGCCAATAAGTCACCTGTCATGGCGTCATCCAGGCCGCCGAAACATATCTTAATATTCCTGTTACTCAAGAAGTAATCACCGTGCAGTCATACTATGGAACTCAATTCCCCTAGAAGTGAAACGTAATCTTAATTTTAAGAATAGGATAACATTTTTTTTTCAGTGATTGAACTTTTAATCCCCATTGGTACTGTTTTTATTTCTCACAAACTGGCATTGCCTAAATCAACATGTAATGTTGTATGTCGGTGATATGTTGGTTTAGGTTGTATGCCTATCAATGTAGATAAAATAATGTCATGTTTGTTATTTTATTAGTACCATTTTAAGTGTAGCTAATGTGTTCTGTTTCATTGTTACGTAGTATTGATAGTCTGATCTATGATTTTATTGTACTTGTCTACTTTACTATAAGGTGATTGCATGATCTATGATTTGAAAAATCTTATTAGTTATAAAGTATCTAGCATTCACAGAAGTGAAACAGGCATGCCACGCAATGGGGCTCTGCCCTATTTGATTTTTTCTGTACCGACAGTGTTGGCTCGGGCTTTAAGTGCTTGACTCTTATTTCGGGAGGTCGCGGGTTCGAACCAGTCGAGACCGGCAGTCCTTACGGAATGTTTTCTCCGAGATTTTCCTCAGTCGTTAATGCGAATGCAAAGGTACGAGTCCTCTTAAACAGCCCTCGGGCATTCCTTCATAATTGTCATATCCTTAATATACCTAGTTAGTCACCTGAAGACGGGCACACCGAATAAATCTGATGTATATCCAACAGCGGGCATCATACAAAAATGTATTTGTTTTTTTCTTCTACAACCTTGCAGGTATTCTCATAAGTATTCTGGTAAATGTGTATTGTACATTCACAGCTGATTGTAAACTTGTATGCATGAGAATATTATGCGGATTGTAAAAAATAAATAATAATAAATATTGTGTAACATGAACTTTTTCTTAACTTATCATCAGTTGACGACATTTATTTGTATTTCTCGTATAACTTTGTCGAAACTTTTTTTTTTTTACAATTATTGAAACACGCATATAATGTTGCTTGTTAGCCCAGTAAGTAAATAAATAAGTAAGTAGGGGTTTATTTTATCCTCCGCAGTTTATAATCAGATACAAGTGGCCGAGTGCCTTAATAAGGCTATTCGACCGCGTTTTTCTATTTTTTTAAAATATGCTACAAAGTCAAAATATTGTGAATGGCTTTGAAACCTGGCTATTTTAGAAAATCAAAAATATTTTTTTCAAATTTTTCTGATCCGGTACACGGCCAATATAGCCACTTCAAAATAATTTCCAACTTCAATTCGCCAAGGCACACCATTCAACGTAGGGTGTTGTGTTTTTGTGACATTCATTTTCAACTGTTTTTCTATGGACTGACTGAGAGAAAGAAGATTTATTTTAACAATTGTCTTTCCTGCGAATTTTTTCGTTTGGCGGTATTTTTTACCGATTTGTACCGCCAAACAAAAAAATTCGCAGGAAAGACAATTGTTAAAATAAACTTTTTTCTCTCAGTCAGCCTATAGAAAACCAGTTGATCATTAATGTTACAAAAGCACACACCCCACGTTGAATGGTGTGCCTTGGTGAATTGAAGTTTGAAATTATTTTGAGGTGGCGTATTTTGGCCGTGTGCCGGATTAGTAAAATTTGAAAAAAATAGTTTTGATTTTCTAAAATAGCCAGGTTTCAAAGACATTCACTGTATTTAGACTTGGTAGCATATTTTGGAAAATAGAAAAACGCGGTCGAATAGCCAATACAAACAACATATCAAACCTAGAACTTAAATTTCTGACTATCTTCATTCTTTCTCCCTAATCATCTGCCATAAAGCTTTCACTCCTGTGAAAACCTACAAATATTTTTAGTCTTTTCTGTTTAAAGATTTAATATCCGATATTTTATTAGTTAAATATCCCTTAATTGTCTTCGTATTAACTTAAGTTAGCTAGTTAGTGTTGTTTTAGGGCACTCAACAGTACAGTTATCAGTGCCCATAAGCTTTTTTTCAATGTCATATTTAAATTTAAAACTATTGATCCAGACCTGTAGGTGGGGTAGTGGAATTTCATTGATGTTTTAAATTGGTTCATTCCCTATAAATTCATTGTATTTTTACTGTGAGTACTCTTTCCTGGGTGTACCATATTCCGTTACACCCGGTAGCCTAGGGTATAAAGCTAATAGATAAGACATAAGACTGTAAGACATAAGTAAAGGCGCACTAATTCTGCGATATGGACGCACTTAATCGGGTTGCCGAACACTAATTATATTGAAAATTTGAGATTTAGTGAGAACAGATGGGGGCGGGGGCAGCGTTATCTTGCCCCCTCCCCCTTTAGATGCAATTTTAAGCGAAAGGAAAGGCGCATTAATTCTGCGGTTTGGATACACTAAATCGGGTTGCTTTACACTAATTATATTGAAAATTTGAGGAATATTGCGACAAGTGGGGGGAGGGGGGGCAGAGTTAACTGCCCCCCCCCCACCACCTTTAAATGCAATTTTAACCGAAAGTAAAGGCGCACTATTTCTGCGGTATGGAATGGACGCACTAAATCGGGTTGCCGCACACTAATTACATTGAAAATTTGAGATTTGTGCGAACAGTTCGGGGGGGGGAGCGTTAACTTGGCCCCCCCACCCTTTCGATGCAATTTTAAGCGAAAGGAGAGGCGCACTAATTCTGCGGTATGGACGCACTAAATCGGGTTGCCGCACAACTAATTATATTGAAAATTTGAGATTTAGTACGAACCGTTGGGGGCAGCGATAACTTGCCCCCCCCCCCCCCCCCAACCCTTTAGATGCAATTTTAGGCGAAAGTAGAGGCTCACTAATTCTGCGGTTTGGATACACTAAATCAGGTTGCCGAACACTAATTATATTGGAAATTTGAGAACTATTGCGACAAGTGGGAGGGGGGGGGGCAGCTTTAACTTGGCCCCCCCCCCACCCTTTCGATGCAATTTTAAGCGAAAAGAAAGGCGCACTAATTCTGCGGTTTGGATACACTAAATCTGGTTGCCTTACACTAATTATATTGAAAATTTGAGAACTATTGCGACAAGTGGGGGGGGGGGGGCAGCGTTAACTTGGCCCCCCCACCTTTAAAATGCAATTTTAACCGAAAGTAAAGGCGCACTAATTCTGCGGTATGAACGCACTAAATCGGGTTGCCGCACACTAATTATATTGAAAATTTGAGATTTAGTGCGAACAGTTGGGGGGGCAGCGTTAACTTGCCCCCCCCCCCCCACCCTTTAGATGAAATTTTAAGCGAAAGGAGAGGCGCACTAATTCTGCGGTTTGGATACACTAAATCGGGTTGCCTCACACTAATTATATTAAAAAAAATTGTGATTTAGTGCGTCAAGTGGGGGGGGGCAAGTTCACGGACCTAATTTTATAACGTGAGCTCATACTAGGAAAACGCTCAGTTGGACGCGTTGTTGAGCGAGCACCGGTACGTGCAACATGACCCGAGTACGACATTCCCATAAGGCCCACCACACAGTGTAGGCCTAACTGGATATTGACATGGTACACTATATACGTGCCCATTAGGGCGCCGCAGCCAAGCCGCGGTGCGCTACACACTCAAGCACCTTATACACCAAGCAGAGTTGGGGTGATTTCGAGGTGTTACCCAGCCGTCATGTAACGTGATGTGAACTTGAAAACTATCACAATCGAGGGGATTTAGGTACCTGACAACACATGCCAAATTTTATTGGGGTACGATTATTCCTTCTTGGTGAAAAAATGGCTTGAAACATGCTCAAAATCACTTTAAGGATGTTAGCTACTGCCTACTACTGCCTACTACTGCCTACTACTGCTAACATCTAATACGTCGGCCCGCGATTCTGACCAGACGGGTGGGACTACAATGTTCATATTTTACATGGACATTAAGGTTATAGAAATATAGTCTCTTTTGAAAAAAAAAGTTGAAAAAGTTTGTTGGAAGGCTTCCAAATAAAGGTTTTAAAATAAGCCTTAAACACTTGGCATACAATCAACAAGTAACCATAGTTACTTGACACTTGTTGACGGTATAAGCAGAGTTAGGCGGGAAAGTGCGATACGTAAACAAATAGCGGACATTTAAAATTTTTCTTCTTTGTGTGGAACGAGAAAAGGTGTCATTATACTCTCATAAAACAAATCAGAAACCGTCCTGGCCTAGGCCCAGATGTGGAAAATTATTTATAATGCAAAAGTGTAGGTCTAAAGTTCCATTTGGCTATAGGACTAGTAAAATTCATACTTACATTACATGTTTGACAAGCCTAGCCAACCCTATGCCAGCACAACTGTTCTGATATGAGCTTGCTCATCTGTTTGTTTACATAATTGCAACAATCAAATCATTTCATACAACTCGTCTTTCGATTGGCCCGCGTTTATGAAGGCACTGCCATCTAGAATAAATATAGAACTTTTTCGAGCTCTTTGCTATACGCAAATCTTTTTAAAGTGTTTGGATTTCGTGATACTCTTTCAACCAAAGACATCCTATATAATTGGCTAGACCAGCAGTCGGTGGTCCACTTCCGGTACAATTAGAAGCCATCTTAAAATGACAGTTTACATGTTAATCAAATGGGAGCGATTTGTGGCCAAATAGTTCTCAAGATTGCCGCCAGGTTGACAGGTAAGCATACTAGCCTTTAACACCAAATGATTACTAAATTCCCTTATGCAATCACTTCGTATTGTTTCTTTTGTTTAATACCATGCTGCACAAGCTAAAACCATATCAAACAATCCAGTAAAATACTTTATTGCATAAAAAAAGCATAAATTAAAACACCAAATCGCCATCTTGAAATGGGCCGGTTGAGTCTTCAATTTGCTACGCTCGCGCCTGTGCGGAGGTATAGGAGACTGCTAATCTAGCCTACTATAGGGGTTTAATTAATATCAATGCTTTCAACTCACAACCCATTACGTTTTCCACGATACCGTTCAAGAATACCAATTCCTTCGAAAACGAAAACGACTTCGTTTTCAAATTGCGTTTTCAACTCATCTCCCACGAACTCAAGAATTGGGGTCCAGTCCTTATACCGTCGTTATACCATGGTTATACCACCTATACCCAGGATGTACATGAATCCGGGTCTAGATATTTTACATCCTATATTGTTACTGCTAATACCATAGAATTTAAATCAACTTTGATAAAAATATTATATTTTAGCAAATAATTTTGTAATGGAACTTGAAAAAGTAATGAGATCACACACATAACAAAAACTTGTAGAAATACAGCCAAACCTTACACACTCAAAAGGAATGAGATCTAAAAAAAAGGGCCAAGCTCATCTACCCTTCCACATAAACGTACAGTGTCCCATAACAGCATCCTCGAAAAGCTTGGCAAAATAGAATTTGCATGTAATTACGTTTAAATTAATTAGAAAAAAAGAACTTGGATAAACTATTACGTTAAATTAATAATCGCAAATTCTATTTTGCCAAGCTTTTCGAGGATGCTGTTATGGGACACTGTACGTTTATGTGGAAGGGTAGATGAGCTTGGCCCTTTTTTTTAGATCTCATTCCTTTTGAGTGTGTAAGGTTTGGCTGTATTTCTACAAGTTTTTGTTATGTGTTATACTATTCCAACATCTTTGCATTGTACTAATTCACGTCATGCCTTCTAAAGTGTATCTTTGTATCTTCACTGCCTCCTTCATTTTTTAACATCTTTTTTCGAAATATGATTACCAATAAGTCTTTAAGGTCTTGACCGATTTAGCTGAAAATTTGGAAAATAGGAGAGAATGTTGTACTTATTGACCCTGCAAAATTTCATAACGATCGGTACATTTTTATTTTTTTATTTTTTATTTCATTTTTTATTTTTTATAACCAACGATCGGATTTTGTTCAAAAACTATACAGCAACCCGCCTAGGTGGTATGTACATGTGTGCAAAATTTCAGGTCGATCAGAGAAACGGTGCGACCTGTATCGAAGCAGTAACAGAAAAAATAAAAAAAAATAAAAAAATAAAAAAATAAAAAACAGACATTCGAGCCATAAGAGTCAAGTGGAGACGCTCGCTACGCTCGCTCAAAAATAGAAGAGAATGGATAAAATCCACCGCCATCTAGAGGACCTTGACATCATTTCTTTGGGAAAACTATTTTACTCTTGATTTCTTCTAGGTGGCAGTACATAGTGACCAGAATTCTTGTGCGACTTTTCGTTGCCATGGTAACGTTACTTTTGTTAAAATGTAATTTCTATCTACACTCCTTATCGGATCAAAATAAAATTAACATATTCGTGACCGGACGGACATTCTAAATGATTTGGCTACCTCAGATTTTGTTGTCGTTTAGTTTTAAAAAAAACTTTCGATTAACTTTAACATAACTTTATAACTTTTTGAACGATTTTGCCACAAAACTAATGGCATTCAATGGGGAACGAAACTTGCGGATGGTCAAAAATTTCAACTCGATCCGAGCCTCCCTTTTGACCGCTATCATGAGCAAAAAGCTGTGCGACTTTCCGTTGCTATGTAAGGGGGACTCTGTTTTAATGTAATTTCCATCTTCACTACTTTTCTGATCAAAATAAAAATAACATATTCGTGATCGGACGGACATGCTAAATGTTTTGGCCCCCTCAGATTTTGTCGCCTTTTTAGTTTGAAAAAAAAAAACTTTAATTAACTTTAATGTAACTTTTAACTTTGAACGATTTTCCCCACAAAAACTATACAGCAACCCGCCTAGGTGGTATGTACATGTGTGCAAAATTTCAGGTCGATCAGAGAAACGGTGCGACCTGTATCGAAGCAGTAACAGAAAAAAAAAAAAAAAAACAAACATTCGAGCCATAAGAGTCAAGTGGAGACGCTCGCTTCGCTCGCTCAATCAATTGCGTTGAATTTTAAATGAGTGATCTTTAAGACATAACATTATTCATGATATTTAACGCTTTCCGAAAGAAAATCAAATATTTTATTATACAAAATTCAAATGAGATACTCTACATTCAATCAAAAAAAGTTGCTTAAATATTTTACAATTATTGCGTAATACGCTAACGTTGGTTTGATAGTTGAACAAGCGTAGAAGACGAGCGAATATATATTAGTAGAGCTGTAAGCTGAAAAATTGTGCATTTTTTGAGAAAAGCATGAAAATTTCTAGCATAGCTAGCAAATACCAATATATTCAAATTAGATGTGGATGGAAGTCAGATTTGACCTCTCAGTATCGTCAGAGGGTCAGTATTCAAAATGGCCCCCACTCAAACGATCCTTATGATTATACACGCTTAATTTGGGAAGCAAATAGTGTAGATAACCTTTAAGTGTCATTTTCAATTATTTTGGGATGCCCATTCAAATAGTGCACTCACGTGTTTTCCAGGTCAAGGTCAAAGGTCAATTTTGAACAAAAAGGTGAACAAAACAAAAATTCATAATCGTTTGTTTTCTACCTCATTTAAGAGAATACTCTGCCTCCAAATGATGTATTTTTGTATCATGAAGGCCGCCAAGATGACCAACTTTAGCCAAGATGACCACGCTGAGAGGTAAAAATCCAAGATGGCCGCTATTCTACCGGTTTGATGATTATACACACCTAGCTTGGGTTTAGCAATTAGAGTAGAAAGGCCTCTAAGGTTTCATTTCCCAATTAATATTGGGATGCCCATTCTTTTGGTAACAATCACGTGGTCTCCAGAATGAAAGGTCAAGGTCAAAGGTCATGATTGACCAAAAAATTTGAACACAAAACATGCACAATTTTTTTTTCTACGTCATTTAAGAGACTACTCTCTCCCTCCACATGTTTTTTTTTTTAAATCACGATGGCCGCCAAGATGACCAACATCGCCAAGATGACCGCGCCGAGAGATCAAATCCAATATGGCTGCCATTTTACCGGTCTAATGATCATTCACACTTAGTTAAGGAGCAAATATTGTGATGCAAGGTGAAATTTTCCTATTAATATGGGTATGCCCCTGCATTCAATGGTGACATTTTTGTGATCGCCAAAAACAAAAGGGAATTACACTAGGTCAAGGTCATAGGTAAAGATCGTCGTAAATTTACTCGAATCGATGTATAATTTATATTTTTTCAAGAACATAATCTGTCAACAATCTCCAGAACAGAAGCACAATGCCGTGCACTTGAGGCAGCTTTGGCACATCTACATCTTTCCAGCGCAGCCTTTCTTACAGCCACAGTGGATCAGCGTTCATGGCACGAATCTGATGCTTCAGGAGAGTAGCCCAAAAAGAGGTTCTGTTCCTTCGTTCAGCCCCAGTTGTAGGGATCTGGCAAATTGGATCCATTATCAATCCCCTGTTCCAACAGTTGGCCTTTGGTAGCAAGTGCGCTTAATGTGCTTTGGAGTGCTGCCTTGGTTGGAGGAATATTTTCTATCGATCGGGGACTTCTGTGTGAAGAGCTGTTTCCTGGCACCATTAACCTCCATGATGTCACTAGTTCGATCGTACATCGGCACAAACAAATCGCTTAATCAATGAATCGACTCTTGACTGACATCACTTGGCATGGATAGGAGTTCATGGAAAGCTTTATGACGTCTGGAAAAGACTTCAAGTTCCCACGCAGTCTTTTTTTCCTCTACCCCCCCGCGAATGCGGAGACAGTATCACACACGGTGAGAGCGTGAAAGACGGGAAGAGTACGGCATTGTGCCCGGGTTCACTGCGGCAACCATTTCGTGGACAGCTATGTACCGAAAGCTTGATCCGACACCAAAGGCAATCCACAACTCATCAGGAGCTATTTTACTGAATGAGGCTATAGTCAGTACTACCACATCAGTGTCAACGATACGTATGGTCAACTTCTTACATCCCTTTTGCACGGCATCTGCCAAAGCAGTAATAGACGGATATCGGCTTCCTCGTGCGAACATGGAGCTAGGTGGTCCAAAATGTGAATCAGCAGGAATGCAGAAAAACTCCTGCCATCTGTTGCATAAAGTTCCTTTCCCTCAAAATATAGGAAGATGGACGGCTTCGTGAGACAGGAAAGCAAAAAAATTCACTTTTGTTTTCATTGACTCGAAGGAAGTCTTTCCCGTTCTTTGGCATGACAGAAGAAGGAGCCACCCGTTTCCTCATTCCCTTTCACCCCCTTCTCCCTCATTGCGATTTGTTATGCTGATGTACGATCGAACTAGTGACATCATGGAGGTTAATGGTGCCAGGAAAAACTCTTCACATAAAAGTCTGATCGATAGAAAATATTCCTCCAACCAAGGCAGCACTCCAGCAGCACATTAAGCGCACTTGCTACTAGGCCAACTTTTGGAACCAGGCATTGATAATGGATCCAGATTTGCCAGATCTCTACAACTGGGGCTGGACGAAGGAAAAGACAGGGTGGGAGCCTCTTTGGACTACTCACCCTGAAGCATCAGATTCATGCCATGAACTGATCCACTGAGGCTGTAAGAAAGAGGGTGCACTGGACGATGTAGATGTGCCAAAGCTGCATCAAGTGCACGGCATTGTGCTTCTGTTCTGGAGATTGTTGACAGAATTATGTTCATGAATAAAATATAAGTTATACAATCGATTCGAGTAAATTCACGACGATCTTTACCTATGACCTTGACCTTAGTGTAATTCCTTTAGTTCTGGCGATCACAAAAATGACAACCAATTGAATGGGCATACCATATTAATAGGAAATTACACCTTGCATCACAATATTTGCTCCCTTAGCTAAACGTGAATGATCATTAGACCGGTAAAATGGCAGCCATCTTGGATTTGATCTCTCAGCGCGGTTATCTTGGCTATGTTGGTCATCTTGGCGGCCATCGTGATTTTTTAAAAAACGCATTTGGAGGTAGAGTATTCTCTTAAATGACGTAGAAAACAAAAAATTGTGCATGTTTTGTGTTCAATTTTTTGGTCAATCTTGACCTTGACCTTTTACCTTTCATTCGGAGACCACGTGATTGTTACCAAAAGAATGGGCATCCCAATATTAATTGGAAATGACAACCCTTTAAAGGCTTTCTACTCTAATTGCTACCCAAGCTAGGTGTGTATAATCATTAAGCCAGTAGAATAGTGGCCATCTTGGATTTGACCTCTCAGCGCTGTCATCTTGGCTATGTTGGTCATCTTGGCGGCCTTCGTGATACAAAAATACATCATTTGGAGGTAGAGTATTCTCTAAAATGAGGTAGAAAACAAACGATTATGCATGTTGTTTTGTTAACCTTTTTGGTCAAAATTGACCTTTGACCTTGACCTGGCGAACACGTGAGTGTGACTATATGAATGGCTATCCCAATATTAATTGAAAACGACACCTAAAAGGCTTTTCTACACAATTTGCTTCCCAAGTTAAGCGTGTATAATCATTAGGGTCGTAGAGTGGCGGCCATTTTGAATTTGACCTCTCAGCATCCTCAGAGGTCAAATCTGACTTCCCTCCACATCTAAATATGAACATTATGGTATTAGCAAGCTATGCTAGAAGTTTCATGCTTTTCTCAAAAAGTGCACAATTCCATCAAAATGCTCAGTTAAACAGCTCTACTACATCAATTTGACTTTTACAAGATAAAAACCTTCGTTGTCATTTCAATTTTTTTATTTTTTATTTAACGTTTGTTTGATATTCAGTTATAAAAACTTATTTACAAAGGAAGACGACTAAAGAAAACTATAACAGACACAATAATGAGCTATGTTCAATGAACCCAATAAAAAAAGTGAAGAAAAAATAAAAACAGAAAAAAGACCAGAAAGAATAAGAAAGAAACAAGGAATGAAAAGAAAAAGAAAAAAGAAAAAAAAAAGAAAAACTGATTTATATGACTATCCCTCTCAAACGGATGAGGTTTGCCATAATATACCATGGAACATCTATGTTACATTATGCAGTGAACATTATGTATTGTTCGAGTCCAAGGTCTGTTTGTGGAATACTATGAGCGTGTGCTGAAAAATAAGTGAAACGCCCCACTATTATAGTGGGGCGACAATCTATTGTAGTGGGGCGACTATAATAGCCAGAACCTCAAACCAACAAACCTTTACCAGGACGACTTTCTCCCTTTCCCTAAAGGTTGGCAAGAAGTGTTGTCCCATTTCTTGAAAAATCAATGTTTGGTTATTCTTTTTATAACATAACATGTTTCGTTTTTATAGGCGCCTTGCTTTGTTGTATTGTGTGTCACACATCTTCACGTGTCTTCCGCAGCTCAAAGGATAATGCCTATACTTATGCCTCGATACCAAAATAAATTATTAACCATTCGTATACACGAGAGTTGTGTTATACGAAAACATTTATAGAGGGTAGAACCTTCGAACAGAACAGACGAGATTAGTTTTGATTCCGTGTTGTAATATATTTTCCCCCCAACGTACATATCAAGTTACAAATAACGATTAACAACTTACATTATTATTATAATTATTATTATAAGTTATCTTGTATTCAGTTGAAGATACACAGTCATCAAAATGGAATCCAGTGGTGGATTCAAAATTATTGATCTCTGCGGAAGTCAGCTGTTCTGGCAAGGTCAGTATGCTTTAGACTTGAACTCGTTCAGACCACGCGGCAAGGTCAGTATGCTTTAGACTTGAACTCGTTCAGACCACGCGGCAAGGTCAGTATGCTTTAGACTTGAACTCGTTCAGACCACGCGGCAAGGTCAGTATGCTTTAGACTTGAACTCGTTCAGACCACGCGGCAAGGTCAGTATGCTTTAGACTTGAACTCGTTCAGACCACGCGGCAAGGTCAGTATGCTTTAGACTTGAACTCGTTCAGACCACGCGGCAAGGTCAGTATGCTTTAGACTTGAACTCGTTCAGACCACGCGTCCATTATCAGCTGTTCTGGCAAGGTCAGTATGCTTTAGACTTGAACTCGTTCAGACCACGCGTCCATTATCAGCTGTTCTGGCAAGGTCAGTATGCTTTAGACTTGAACTCGTTCAGACCACGCGGCAAGGTCAGTATGCTTTAGACTTGAACTCGTTCCGACCACGCGGCAAGGTCAGTATGCTTTAGACTTGAACTCGTTCAGACCACGCGGCAAGGTCAGTATGCTTTAGACTTGAACTCGTTCAGACCACGCGGCAAGGTCAGTATGCTTTAGACTTGAACTCGTTCAGACCACGCGGCAAGGTCAGTATGCTTTAGACTTGAACTCGTTCAGACCACGCGGCAAGGTCAGTATGCTTTAGACTTGAACTCGTTCAGACCACGCGGCCATTATAATGGACATAACAATTTTGAATTTTTTTAAATTTGAATTAAGTTTTTTTTTAATTGTCAAAAAAAATTGTGGAATTCAAATTCACATGTTATCTCATTTGATAAGACAAATGGTACCTTTTTTAAGAAGATTGAATATAGAAATCAACAAAAACGGTAAAAAATGACTTTTTGGGGTTTTTCTGGAAATTTAAATTTAATATATTTCTAGCATTGTTGGTGTTTGAGATTTTATAGAAAGTCTAAAATAAATAAAAAAAATCGTGAAAAATCTAGTTTAAAAAATACACTTATAATATACATTTGAACGTAAAACGTTGCTTTTATTCAAAATCCAAAATTTACCAAAATACTTAAAAATTGACAAATTTTTATTTATTTTTTCTTCTTATTTGGTACTATGTTAGTGTTTAATATATCATGATATCATGAAATAATTTTAAATTTTGTGGAATTAATTATGTTCTGAATGAGTTTTAAGTATACGATCTGTAACGGTGGTGAACCGAGTGTATAGGCCTACATTGTTTACTGGCGTTTACACAACCAAGAAGATGATTGCATCATTAGATGAAAGCTTATGATTGACACGTCATCTGTACGGGTCTGAGGCCCAAACTATTTGTGAGGTCACCACCACTACCAAAGTTTTACTCCCACCCCCACCCCCACCACTCTGACTGTGTTGCCAAATAGCTAAGATTGTAGCTGTTATGATGTCATTGAAAATTTATTTTTCCATTATTAGGCTAAATACGAAGGTTGGCATAAAAGGTATGCCCCAAGCAAAGGTGTCTGCCAGCCTCTACAAACAAATTTTGAGAATAATCAAACACTTATAAAACACACAAGAATCAATATTAATAAAACTTTTAGAGCAGGTGAGGTTAATAATGTGATGAATTAGTTGGACTATACACTGCTCTTTTAAATAAAGAAAAACATAGGTAACGATATTTCGAAGTCTATTCAGTCCTCTTCAACTGGTTGTAACTGTCAAAGGTCTTTAAACCAGTTGAAGAGGACTGAATAGTCTTCGAAATATCGTTACCTACGTAGTTTTTTTCTTTATTTAAAAGAGCAGTGTATAGTCCAACAAATTCATCGCATTATTACACAAGAATCAAATTGGCAAGATATGTATTTATTTATATATTTTGTAATGTGAAATTTACGTTTCGTACGAGCTATCAAAGTTCTACCAGCATCACGTCAAGGTCGTTTTCTGTGAATAAGTTTGTGTGTTTGGTCGTTGGGCACTGGTAAAAGTTTACTTCTGTAAGCCTGTATCTTTAAGTATGAAATGCCTTTTGACCTACTTGACTTTTCGATGGCATCTACACTTAAATATTTTATGTCTGACTTTTCTCGCACTATTTTACAGGTTCTTTTAGCAAAATTTTGTAACTTAACGAAATGTTTCGCTTCACCTCAATGTGGCAAGCAGTGGCGTAACGAGCTCTTTTTTTTTTGGGGGGGGGGGGAGGGGGGGGGGGGTAAACAGGTTTGATTTGAGTATCTTTGTACGAGTAGTAAAAACGGGCGAGTCTTCCAATAATAAGTTATTATTTTACGCTCTTTCCTGGGTAAAGAACATGATTGTGTATACAATGATTGTTATGTATTAGGCCTACTATGTTAGTATTCAGTCAGTAGGCATAGATAGTAGTCAATTTAGTTATGACTTTAAAAGAATAAGAATAAGACTCTCTCTCTCTCTCTCTCTCTCTCTCTCTCTCTCTCTCATTCCTGTACATTGTGTAACTGGATTGAATAACTAAATAAATCTAAATTTACCAATTTAGAGCACAACAATGTTGGTCTGGGAGGGGAGGCCCTGCAGCTAATACGGGTCCGGGGCGCATACATTAGAAATATTTTAGATTCTTTAAGTGTACGAAGACATTAATACAAGATGTATGTAGCTAAAAATTGCAAAATAATAAATACCTCATTATTGGATGAGCGACGCGAAGACTACAATTTCACTGACGTTTCAAAAAAATCAGCTCGGGGGTTTTTTTTTGTGTTTTTTGTTGCGCTTTTTCGGTCTGTAAGTTCGCGCTCTACCTGGCAAACGGCACGTGATCTTAGGTTGCGTTCCGTAGAAGCGACCGGTCGACCATTCTGGGCTCGACTGGGTATTGTTATTTTCTTTGTTTCACTCAACGTCTGATTGTTGAGGACTGCCTTGGCTCCGAAATAGTGCGTGCATCTACAAGGCCGTGTTTTAATGAAAAGTTGTGATATCTCGTTAAAATGTTACATAAATCATATCATTTACTAA
Organism: Sweltsa coloradensis; assembly: GCA_024449915.1. Classification (NCBI taxonomy): domain Eukaryota; kingdom Metazoa; phylum Arthropoda; class Insecta; order Plecoptera; family Chloroperlidae; genus Sweltsa; species Sweltsa coloradensis. Next base: position 215,351 of record JAMZAV010000405.1, on the reverse strand, counting down.
ATAAATGAATGATTTGAATGAAAGAATGAATGATTTATTGTCTACCCATGTGTAGTTACAGGAACATTGTCGGTAGTTGACATTATTCCATGATTTCCAATGAAAGAATTTGAAATAACCGCACTTTCTTCAAAGACCAGCCCACGACCGGAATAAAACTGTGGGCTTCTTGGTCTCGACCACAACAGTCAAAACAGCAACGCATCGCATACGTTTCTTGCAAATCTGATCTGTCATTGGTGCAAATTGTGTTTACTTAAATTCCATTGGTCGCAGACTGGTCGTTCTGGTCGCCTTTGCGGAACACAACCTTAATACAAATTGGAGGGGACCTTTGAAATCTCTGAACTTAGACCTGCCACGTTTTGGGGTACAATCGAACAAATATTTCTCATGAATATCGTTCATTTACGATTTTTTCGATTTTTAATACGATATTTTCGTGAAATTTGGGGCGATTCTGACCAAACGGGTGGGGCTACAACGTTCATATTTTGCACCAAAAGTCTAACGCGGGAAGTGAGTTCGGTGCATTGGAAGAGAATGTCCCCATAAGAATAGCATTGGGCTATTTTTAAAACGCTTGTATCTTTTGAACAAGAAGTATTTAAGAAATATCATTCACACTAAGTTAATCACCATTCTTTTCTTGACACATTTCATGCATTTAAATTATAAAAATCGCAACAGAATTTGAATAAACGTTGTTAAAACACATGTATATTTCGCGTTTTGAAGCGATTCAATAGAAAGAGACGCACGGTAGGAAAGAGAGAGAACCAACGCATGCGCACGGCCGACTAGCGAGGAGCAGCTTTGCACGTACAGCATCCACAAGTGCACGGCCAAGTGCACGGCAAGCTCGGCTGTCCGACATCAAGGTGCGCGGAAGCGCACCGGGCCAAGCCACGCGCGGCTCCGCTTCCACTAGCGCCTATTACCGCACGCCTACTTTAGCACTTGACACGGTGTCGCCGACGCGAAACCATGTGAGATAAAAACCTGCAACTTGCTTCAATCGATGGGCTTTTACTATGAGTTGACCCATTTCAAGTTTCATTCCGATCTGCTGAGTGCTGATGCGTCTAGAAGTTATTCAGACGTCAAGATCGTTCAAAAATACTTTCTTCTTGGTGTTGGGTGGGTGGGTGGGTGGTGGATGGGTTGGCATCTCAGTGGCCATGTGCTTGACAAACGGTAATTGGATCATGTTTTAAAACTTGCAAATGTTTAATGTATGCTGATGACCTGAAAGTGTACAAACGCATCAACAATATTGAGGACTGCGAGTCTCTCCAAACGGAGCTTGATGCATTTTCTACCTGGTGCAAGTCATGGAAGCTTAACCTTAATGTGGCTAAGTGTAATTTTATTACGTTTACTACTAAAAGGAAAGGTAATATTGACTTCATTTACCAGCTTGATAACTCTCCGCTAATGAAGGTGAATACTATCCGTGATTTAGGTGTACAACTGTCTAGTGATCTCTCATACAATAATCACCTACAGCTTATCATCCCGAAGGCCCTTAAAATGCTCGGCTTTGTGAAAAGGAATTGCACAAAAGACTTTTCCATTGGCACTTTCAGGAAGCTTTTTGTGGCTTTAATAAGACCTCAAATTGACTATGCAAGTGTCATACGGAACCCTCATCACATTACCAAAATTCGTAGCATTGAACGTATCCAGCAGAAGTTCGTTAAGCATGTCTGCTACAAGACCAATGTTACTTATCATAGATGCAACTATTCAACTTTATGCAAGAATTTAAATCTTGTATCACTCGAAAATCGTCGCCAGCATACAGATCTAATATTTCTGTATAAGCTTCTGCACAATTATTTTGACTCTCAGCTTCTTCATTCAGTACATTTTCACGTTCCTGCAAGACTAACCGTAAACCTTCAGACTTTCCATCTTCCCAGAAGCAGACTAGACATTTTTAGTAATTCACCCATTAACCGGATCCAACATACGTATAACCAATTAGTTGTCATCCATCCTGATCTTGACATTAATCACCTAAACTTTCAATGTTTTAAAAACTATTTCTTCAAAATATGTTCTTGAGGTTTATAACATTTGTAATCGTCATAGTTTATTTTTTATTTGCATTTCGTTTAGTATAATGTTCTTTTGTGCACCTGAGACATATTTAGATGTTGTTTGATTTTTGATATCATTTTTATTTTTTGTGCTTTAGTATTAGCTAATTTTATGAAATGCCTATATCGCACTTGTGGAGGTAACTCTGTTGTTGGTGGCAATAAAATATAAAATATAAATAGATGACCGGAAGCTTAGATAATGCAAAAATAACAAATTATTTAATTCTTGTTTTGCTAAGCAATGGATAATGTTAGAGAAGCCAAAATTTGTACCGATGTCAGTCATCTCAGTGGCCATGTGATATACAAACGGTAATTGGATTAGATGCCCAGAAGCTTAGATAATGCAATTTTTTTTATAACTGAGATACTCAAACCTTTTAATTATCAATGAGTGAGATTTTATTTTGAATCATTGTAAATAAAGTAATTTTCTATACTTGGATGCTAACTTCCATACCGTGTACGTTCTAAAAAAATTATTGATATACCATACAAAAATGCAAAAACTTGCAAAAAAAAAAAGGGGCCAAGCCGAAAACGAGGAAGATACAAATGGCTCAACTGCATAAAGTGGTGATATCTAGAAGTGTGGCCAAGCCCATTATTTTGCTTAAAATAATAAATATATTTATTAATTATATAATGAATTAATAATATATCAATATCCATATTATTATCTAACTAAAATTATGAAATAAATATGTTAACAAAAATAACATAAACATTAAATTTATTGAAACATTTACATGTGGAAAAATCAAAATGAACAGACGCCATTCAAAATTAAAAGCTTCGTCGATGGATTTGGATTGGTTATGTTTTGGTTAGTCAGTAACGACAACCAAGTTAAAAATTCATCGCCCAAGCTTTTAATTTTGAATGGCGTCTGTTTATTTTGATATTTCCACATGTAAATGTTTCAATAAAATTATTTAATGTTTATGGTATTTTTGTTAACATATTTTTTTCATAATTATAGTTAGATAATAATATGGATATTGATATATTATTAATTTATTATATAATTAATAAATATATTTATTATTTTAAGCAAAATAATGGGCTTGGCCACACTTCTAGATATCACCAATTTATGCAGTTGAGCCACTTGCATCTTCCTCGTTTTCGGCTTGGCCCCTTTTTTGCAAGTTTTTGCATTTTCGTATGGTATGTTTCTTTCTTCGATTCAACAGCCAATCACGGAGGATCGGCGCGCGACGCAGATGAAAAATGTAAACATCATCTTGTTAAACTCAAACTCATTTAAATTCTAAGCATCGATTTAATATTCTACTTTAAGTGATAGTTGAAGAAAAGAATGGTTAATGATGTAATGTGAATGATATTTCTTAAATACTTCTCGTTCAAAAGATACAAGCGTTTTAAAAATAGCCCAATGCTATTCTTATGGGGACATTCTCTTTTAATGCACCGAACTCGCTTCCCGCGTTAGACTTGTGGTTCTCTTCTGAAAGAAAAAGTTGAAAAAGTTCGCCAGATTCCACAGAAAAAAAGGATTGAACAAAAGTTTTTTGAGGTGTATAATAACTAGACCGCTTCGCGAACGCTTTTTTTTAGTCGCGTTGATGGATGAGCTTTTTAAGTTTTTAGTGTGCGTGGGATCTCTTTACTTCTTCGAATTCCATTGCAAAATCATTTTTGTTAAATTAGGATAATTTTTATAAAGTAGTACTAATTGCTATGGTAATTAGAATGTCAAATATCTTTGGGCCCGAAGATTGCTTTATGAACGCATTGTAGGTGATTGTTATCAAGTTTCTATAGTAACTTGTTAATTATTGTTATACACCTAAAAAAACTAATATTAAAACCTTTATTTCTATGGATTGTGGCTAACTTTTTCAACTTTTTCTTTCAAATGGTACTACAGCACCATAACCTTAATGCCAATGTAAAATATGAACGTTGTAGCCCCAACCGTTTGGCCAGTATCGGCCCAAATGTCACGAAAATATCGCGCTAAAAATCGGGAAAAAATCGTAAAAGTACGATATTCATGATAAATATTTTTTCGATTGTACCCAAAAACGTGGCAAGTCTAAGTTCAGAGATTTCGAAGGTCCCTCCAATTTTCATTAAGATCGCATATGCCGTTTGCCCGGTAGAGTGCGAACAAACAGACAGAAAAACAAACAAAAGAACAGCCGAGCTAAATTTTTTGGGGGTCAGTGAGTCTTCGCTTCGCTCATCCAATTAACAAGTAACTATAGAAACTTGACAAAAACCACGCACAATGCGTACAAAAAGAAAGTCTTCAGGCCTACAGATATTTTATTTATTTTTCAATGAATTTGAAGAAGTAAAGAGATCCCACACTAAAAACCTCAAAAAAGCTCATCCATCGACGCGACTAAAAATAGCGTTCGCGAAGCGGCGTAGTCTATATAACATCTCAATAAGTACCTAGAATAATATCAAATTGTGCCCCACTCGCCCTCCCCTGGACAAATTTTAGGGGGGCGGTCGCCCCCCCCCCCGTCATCTCTGTAGTTACGCAACTAATGATAAAAAATTAAAACAACAGCACCGAGGTGAATTGAACACAAAAGTCACCGTTTTGATTTTGACCTTGATGCCTTATGTTTTGTTGTGTTGTGGGTTGCTATGGCGAACAAGGGTCACATTTTACGTGTTTCAAGTTAAGTACAGCCTACGACATTTTCCCCTCAATAAATAACATGAGCCCTTATGAATATCGTTGAATTTCAAATACCACAATATCCCTTGTTAACGTAGGCCTATAATCTCATTTCTTTGAGGACAAAACGTCATTCGTGATGTTTTACGCTTACCAAAAGAAAAGAAAATATTTTTATACACTAGGAAAACGCTTAAGTCCCGCCGCGTTGTTGGATGAGCGTAATTGGTGCATAGAGCTGCCATGTGTTAAGCGGATTTCCTGTTTTTCTGTGAAAAAATCATTACTAAGTTGATTTTTTTAAATTAAATTTAAATTTAATAAAAAAATTAACTTAAATTTTAAATTTTTTTAATAAATCGTAATTTTTAAAAAAGGAAAAAATCGTAATATTGAAATTTTAATAAGAAATAATTATTCGATTGCGCACAAATTGTACACGAATATATTAATTCATAAAATTAAGGTTCTTTGAAAAAAATATTTCAATAGGATAAAGCATGTAGGTGTTATAGTCACGAATTGTTTTAAAAAAGAAAAAGCGTAAAATTTCGATTTTCATGAGAAATAGTTTTTCTATTGAGCTCAAATTTCACACGAATACCTAAATTCATAAAATTAAGGTTCTGTGAAAAAATCATTAAAATCGGATAAAGCATGTATGGTGTTATAAGCTGAAGAAATGTTTCAAAAATCGAAAAAATGGTAAAATTGCGATTTTAATAAGAAATAATTTTCCGATGGCGCTCAAAAACGTGGCAGTTCTAAGTTCAGAGATTTCGAAGGCCTCCATAAAATTTCATCGTAATTGGAGTATCGGTTTAGCCAAAATCGTGTTAACAAACACACAAAAATACAAAAAAGAAAAAAAAGAAAGAAAAAAAACATTCCGGATTTTTTTCTCCAGTGAAGTGAAATGGAATCTTCGCTTCGCTCGCTACGCTCATAAAATGAGATACTCTACAATCGATAAAAGATTTTTGGATGAGCGAAGCGAAGACTTCAATTTCACTGACGACCACCCTAAAAAATTAGCTCAGGTATTTTTTTTCTGTCTGTTCGCGCTCTACCGGACAAATGGCATAAGCGATCTTGTTGAAAATTGAAGGAGACCTTGGAAATCTCTGAACTTAGACCTGCTAAGTTTTTAAGCATAAAGGAAGAAATATTTCTGATGAATATTGTACTTTTACGATTTTTTCGATTTTTAATGCGATATTTTCGTGATATTTGGGCCAATTCTGACCAAACGGGTCTAGCTACAACGTTCATATTTCACAAGGACGTTAAGGTAATGGTGATGTATTGCCTTTTGAAAGAAAAAAATGAAAAAGTAAGCCAGAATCTATAGAAATTAAGGTTTTAATATGATTTTTTTAGGTGTATAATAATAACTATATATAGAAACTTGAGAACAATCACCTACAATGCGTTCAAAAAGCAAATCTTCGGGCCTCCAGATATTTTATTGGATGAGCGAAGCGAAGACTACAATTTCACTGACCCCCCAAAAAATTTAGCTCTGGTGTTTTTTTTTCTTTTTCTTTTCTGTTTGTTCGCTCTACCGGGCAAACGACATATGCGATCTTGATGAAAATTGGAGAGGACCTTCGAAATCTCTGAACTTAGACTTGCCACGTTTTTGGGGTGCAATAGAAGAAATATTTCTCATGAATATCGTACTTTTACGATTTTTTCGATTTTTAGTGCGATATTTTCGTGACATTTGGGCCGATTCTGACCAAACGGGTGGGGCTACAACGTTCATATTTTACATGGACATTAAGGTAATGATGATGTATTGCTTTTTGAAAAAAAAGTTGAAAAAGTTAGCCAGAATCCATAGAATAAAGGTTTTAATATGAGTTTTTTTAGGTTTATTATAACAATTAACAAGTTACAATAGAAACTTGACAACAATCACCTACAATGCATTCAAAAAGCACTTCCAAAAGAAAAGTGGTCCCACGCAAACTAAAAACTTACAAAAAAAGCTCATCCATCAACGCGGCGGGACTTAAGCGTTTTTCTAGTATTCTATTAATTAGTATTACGACAGCAATTAGTACTACTTTATTGGATGAGCGAAGCGAAGACTACAATTTCACTGACCCCCCAAAAAATTTAGCTCTGGTGTTTTTTTTTCTTTTTCTTTTCTGTTTGTTCGCTCTACCGGGCAAACGACATATGCGATCCAGATGAAAATTGGAGGTGACCTTCGAAACGCCACGTTTTTGGGTACAATCGAAGAAATATTTCTCATGAATTTCGTACTTTTACGATTTTTTTCGTTTTTTAGTGCGATATTTTCTTCACATTTTTGCCGATTCTGACCAAACGGGTGAGCTACAAGGTTCATATTTTACATAGATATTAAGGTTATGGTGATGTAGTACCTACCTTGTGAAAGAAAAAGTTGAAAAAGTTAGCCAGAATTCATAGAATAAAGGTTTTAATTAGAATTTTTTGAGGTATATAATAACAATTAGCCTAAAAGAAACTTGACAACAATCACCAACAATGCGTTCAAAAACACTTGCAAAAGTAAAGAGAGCCCACGCATACTAAAAACCTACAAAAAAGCTCATCCATCAACGCGACTAAAAAAGCGTTTGCTTTGCAAGTGCTTTTTGAACGCATTGTAGGTGATTGTTGTCAAGTTTCTATTGTTACTTGTTAATTGTTATCATATTCCTCAAAAAACGTATGATAAAACCTTTATTTATATGGATTCTGGCAAACTTTTTCATTTTTTTCTTTCAAAAGGCAATACATGGCCATCTATGTAAAATATGAACGTTGTAGCCCCACCCGTTTGGTCAAAATCCGCCCAAATGTCACGAAAATATCGCACTAAAAATCGAAAAAAATCGTAAAAGTACTATATTCATGAGAAATAATTCTTTGATTGTACTTAATAACGTGGCAGGTCTAAGTTAAGAGATTTCGAAGGTCCCCTCCAATTTTCATCAAGATCGCATATGCCGTTTGCCCGGTAGCGAGCAAACAAACAGACAAAAGTACAAAAAAAACAAAAACAAATCACCCGAGCAATTTTTTTTTTTTTTTGGGGGGGGGGGTCAGTGAAATTGAAGTCTTCGCTTCCCTCATCCAATTAGACGACTTGAAACACTTTCTTAAATTTTTACAATTAATGCATTATACGCTAACGCTGGAGTAATAGTGAATGAGGTAGCGAACGATGCGAATACAACTTGACATTTACAAGATAAAACCTTCTTTGTCATTTATTTTTTGTTTTCTTAATTAAACGTCTGTCCTTTTTGTTTTAAAAACTAATTTACAATGGCAGACAACTTAATAAACCATAAATACATAAATTAGAATTAATGAACCAAATATAAAAAAGGAAAAGGGAAAAGAAAGATAAATGGACCCAAAACAAGTTTTTAACGTTACATTCGTATTTTGCGATCTCAAATTAACTAACTAGGAAACGCTCAGCTGGACGCGTTGGTAAGCGAGCACGTGCTATAGCTAGACCCACATTGCACATTTTTTAAAATTTTAAAATTTGCGACGTTCGCTGTCCACGGGGCCATTTTTCCAATATTATTTATTATTTGCAAGGTATTTGGGTAAACACATGGGTAAAACTTTACTTTGTGCATAAAATCCACCGTCATCTAGAGGACCTTGACATCATTTCTTTAGGAAAACTATTTTAACTCTTTGGTAACAAATAATACACTGCTTCCTCGATAGTATTTTGATTACTTCTAGGTGGCAGTGCATAGTGGCCAGAAACTTTGTGCGACTTTTCGTTGCCATGGTAACGTTACTTTGGTTAAAATGTGATTTCCATCTACACTACTTATCGGATCAAAATAAAATTAACATATTCGTGACCGGACGGACATTCTAAATGATTTGGCCACCTCAGATTTTGTCGCCGTTTAGTTTTTTTTTTTAACTTTCGATTAACTTTAATGTAACTTTGTAACTTTTTGAACGATTTTGCCACAAAACTAATCTCATTTAATCCAGATCGAAGCTTGCGGATGGTCCAAATTTTAACTCTATCCAAACCTTCGTTCGACCGCTATCACGAGCCAAAAAATCTCTTGCTTCGTGTGACCTTTCGTTGCCATGGTAACTTTACCTTTGTTATAATGTAATTCCCATCTACACTACTTTTCGGATCTAGATATAACTAACATATTCGTTACCGGACGGACATTCTAAATGATTTGGCCACCTCAGATTTTGCCACAGTTTGGTTTTAAAAAAAAACTTTTAATTAACTTTAATGTAACTTTTTAACTTTTTGAACGATTTTGCCAAAAAACTAATGGCATTCAATCGAGAACGAAGCTTGCGGATGGTCCAAATTTCAACTCGATCCGAGCCTCTGTTCGAACGTTATGGCAAGACATACAAAAAACAAAAAAAAAAAAACAAACAAACAAACAAACAAACAAATCAAAAAAAACAAAAAAACAGTGATTTTTTTTCCGGCAGAGTCAAATGGAAACGCTCGCTTCGCTCGCTTAAAAAGTCACATTAGACATGTATGTGTGTTGAAAAGAGCGAAATATACGACGGCCATTTTGGAAAACGGGCGCCATATTGAATCCTCATTGCGAAAATATTCCGTGTCCACGGGTCAGATCACTTAAATTGGACATTAGACCAACTCTGCCAAATCTGTTGCTTGTTTCACTTATTGTCACTTTTTCATAGAATCTCAGGTCTTCCAGTGCGACTACAAGGTTAATTCAGAATAACTTTACGCGGGCGTTACACTAGGAAGTTCAAAAAGTAAAAAGAGAAAAGTAAACAGCAGAAGGGCTATTCAAAACCAGTAAATAACAAACATGTCAACAAAGCCACCTGACTAGTAATAATCAATCAATTTCTTCTTTTGAATCACTTTCTAAAGCAATACCAATTGATTGACGTTAATGGTGATTTTCTGACTTTTCCTCAGGCTTCATTCTTATTATTTCGTTTTCTTCAAAAGAATATGCTCAAATTGGCAATGTGAAACATTTGACATTTGTCAAGCATTTATTATATTTCACAGCCAGGTTTATTTGCATTCTGGGACATAGTTATGATATCTGCCATATATTTCTGAAATTGACCAATCACAATTAACTGTTCAAGGTCATTTTAGATTTTACTTTTCTCTTTTTATAGTAGAGCAGAGTTTGACTTTTGAAAAGTGGAAATTTAAATGTAGAGCTAACTGTATTTGCTTTATTACTGGACTAATGCGGCGCTGTTTTGAGTTTGAAATAGGAAATAGTATAGATAAATGCAATAGCTGTTCAATTACATAGCAAAAAACATTAAAAGGAAAAGGAAAAATTAAAATAATAAAATCATTTTTATTTCATGCTTCATCATCAATAAACAGTTCCTAGTGCAACCCCCGCTTGTGAATTTATTATTTGCCCTGTTGATAGGACGGCTCCAAAGTCACCGTTTATGAATTCCTAAGCCAAGAACTGATGGACTGAAGTCCGAATCAGATCAGCAGTTAAAAATCTTGTGGTGTCTATAGAGGGAATTGAACCCTGGACCTTCTGCATTGGAAGCAGAACCTCTAATCACAAAACCAACGAGCCACACTAGCTTGCCATTGATCAAGAGAATCTTGCAACGTTTCATCTCTGCTTATTGCTTGCAGGTTTCTGGCACGATGACGCCGAGCCCAGTATGGAGCTCTACTTGAAGTACTTCAGCCCTCGGTTGGCTCAGCTGCTGGTCAACCATCGCTACCTTCGTATAGGGCTCCAGTTATTCAGGAAAATAAATCCTTGGTTCATAATCATTTCTCTCTTGATCCAAGTTTTATTTACGTATCCGGTATCAATTTATCTCAACAGAAGTAATTCAAAGGATGTTATGGGCCTTTTTGCATTTTTTTTGCTTCAAAGCCTTACGTTGGTAGTTGTATTAACTGTTCGATTGCGACCGAAAACGTTTCGCAATTTGTTTAAAGATTTAGATGAAATGATGAAACCGGAAAATGTAGAGAGCCAGAGAGAGAGCGCAGAAAAGTTGAATAAAACACAATTGTTATGTTACAAAATTGTTTATCGAATCCAAGTCCCCTTAACTTATTTTGTTGCGTTCATTTTAATATGGGATCACTGTCACCGTTTACTGCCAGAACGCATATTCATGTCAAGGTAAATTTTAGTAAAATATGTATAATATCTTGTTATTTTATAATTCCTGTACTTGTTTACTTTGCTAATCGGTATACAGATACATTTAATGAACAATCTTTATAATAATACTGTAAAAATTGTGAGAATAAATCAGGGCATGTTAAGAAACCGTGGGAGGATACAATACATGCATTTTGAGCAAATTCATGTTCGCTCGGCGGACTGCATGATACCACAGATGTTTGAAATATTTGGAAGTAGTCACGGACATAGATATATTGGGCTCTACAGTTACACTTTTCAAATACTTTTAAATAACAACAAATAAATACGGTAATTTTCAGAAATTGGGATTTTGGAAAAAGTCCAAAATAAAATAACATATAATAATATATATAATCTTCTACTGTGGGGAGTCCATGTATGCTTTATTGACAATCATGAATAGCTATTTGCCAACTTTTAACATGATTGTGTCCTATATGCCAGACAACTTACTCTAACCTTCTCAGTATAAAGCTACCACATTGTCTAGGTTTCAGGGATATTTTTCTTGTAAAATGTTACAAAGGGTAAAGCAGAAAACTGCTTGCACCCTGCATGCTGGCGAGTGTCCAGCAGAAAGTTGCAGCTTCGTCTTGTTTCAGGGAGTGGTACCCCTGGGATACCGTCTCGTCGCCAGGTTTCGAAATAACTCTCTTCGTGAGAATGCTCCAAACCGTATTTTTGAATGTGTACGTAATAACACTACAATCTTTGGCAATAATAACGCTGATAATGACAAAAACATATTTTATTATTCTGCTCTATAAACTAGTGAACATCCTGCCTATTGCAATGGGCAGAATACAGTCTGGCAGGCTAAGCATGTCGACTCGTTTGGCAGTGAACACAGTTACAAACTCTAAGTTTGCTGTCACTGCCTTTAGAGGTGGACGTGTCAGAACTAGTGGAGCCACTACCAACAACGCAGGACGACTTTTGAACCTTGCGCTATTGATGCCTCTTGATGCGCCACGCGGGCTAGATTCTGGTGCAGAAATGGTTGTCAACTCATCACATGGTGAACAATGTTGTTCAGTCAATCTTAGTCACCTTTCAAGAGAAGATTGGGACCAAGAGTTGAGTTCCGACGAGGAATCCGAAGCAGTCGATGATGAGAGAGCTGACGAGCTAAAAGCAATGGCTGCCAAAGTACTGGATACAGAAATGCAGCTGATGCTGGCTGAAGACATTGAGTTGCACATAAGATTGATAAGGTAACTTATATTTGTTTTGTTCAATTATCTTTCATTCAATATCGCGTTTGTATTCATCATCTTTCTTTCACGACAAAGTTTTCTTGTGACCAGGTTCGCAATGCAACTTTCCGTTCCTGCTGATAAAAACTAAAATTTGAGCCACAAGTTCGGGATAGGACAATTGATGTTATATGGCAAACCTGAATTATGTTATGATGTTATGATAGCGACATTAATTATCACCCGTTAATTTTTTACAGATATGCGCGCTTACTTGAAACATTTACAAATGAAACTATGATTGCCTTGTTTGTGAACAATACTATGTTATTGGGAGCATCTGCTCTGTCCAGCACTAATGTAAGTTGGGTGATCGGAAACTCCAGGGGATGTTTTTTGACATGTTGTGAAATGGTTCTTATGTATTTGGGACTATGCCAAACACCTAATACATCTTCCCTCTACACGGAATAGAATTATTTATTTGTGCATTTAGTTTGTGGTGGAAGCCTGGAAAAGCTCTTAGTTTTGATTTATGTTCACTCGTTTCCTAGAATATAGATAAAAGAATGTTCAGAACATTGACTTTGTATTAATAATATGTATTTGTTTTCTTCGACAGAACGAAGGATTGAATGAGTGGTTCTTTACTGTGTTTTTTGTGATTGCGAGTACGACGATATATTTCATCATCAACACCTCCATGCAAGCGATTACCGATCAAGTAAGATAAGTCACAATTCAAAAAGTAATCTCCACAAATCATTATCATAAAATAATGTGAATTATTACATTATTCTTTTGCTGACTTAAATTTTGATCCAAAAGTTAAGTCAAGTATGGACCCACGCATACAAAAACTTGTAAAAATACAGCCAAACGTTAACACTCAAAAGTAATGAGATCTCAAAGAAGGGCCATGCTCATGTACCCTTCTACATTTGTGCATTCTTAATTCATAAAAAACGACCCGTAACTGCATCCTTGACAAGCTTGGCAAAAATAGAATTTGCAGCTAATAATTTAAACGTAATGATTGTTCACGTAATGATTGTAGGCCCTAGTTATGGGGCAGTGTACGTTTATGAAATAAGAATGCGCAAATGTAGAAGCATGAGTACATGAGCTTAACCTTACTTTTAGATCTCATTACTTTTGAGTGTGTAAGGTTTGATTGTATTTTTACAAGTTTTTTGTGTGCGCGGGATCTCATTACCTTTCAAGTTCCATTGCAAAATTATTCTTGTCAAAATTAATAATTTAAAACATATTGTGACTTGCTTTTTGTGTATATTGTAGGTGATTATTGTCAAGTTTCTATAGTTACTGTTTATTACACCTATAAAAGGATTATTATATTAAAACCTTTATTTGGATGCCTTCCAGCCAACTTTTTCAACTTTTTTATTCAAAAAGCGCTACATCACCATTAATTTAATGCCCATGTAAAATATTTATGCTGTAGCCTCACTCATTTGGTCAGAATCGCTGGCCAATTGAAACTGACGAATTAGACAGTATAAGAGTCGATAGTAGTTCACTATGAGCATGTTTCGACCCATTTTTTCTCCCAGAAGGAATGATCGTACCCCAATCAATGTTGGTATTGTATTGTCATGCACCTAAATCCCCTCGATTATGACAGTTAGTAGGCTAAGCTCACAGCACTTTTCTTGAAGATTGGGTGACATCTCGGAAACACACCAACTCGGCTTGCTGAATCAGGTGCCCGGGTCGGGTATGTTAGCGCACCGCGGCTTGGCTGCCCTAACGGGCTACTATAGATATGTTTTTAAAACTTTACACATTTGTTGTTATATGACAATTTTTAGGCAAATCTTGGAATAATTTAGTAAACTAACCCGTTAATAAAATCGTGTTTTAACATTTTTTATTACTTGTAGTCTACAATACCAGTGATTTTTTCTGGAACTCTTCCTGAAGCCAGTTTTTATCAGATTGTTACAACACTTTGCACATATTGTAAAGTCATGTTTATACATACAGTTTTTTATCCGGGCACATTTCTTTTAAGTTATAAAAAAATCTAAATGAATTAAATGGATCTTTCGTTTTTTGGTATTTTTTTTTTGTAAAATCATCAAATGTGTCGATTTCAGAATTTATTTGTGCATATAAGGCAATAATGTTCAGTAAACTTTGACTATAGAAGAGTAACCATACCATTGCTTGACAATTACGCAAAATTTCATATCAAGCGGATGATAACTGGAATCAGGAAAAGTTCCCAAAAAAGTTTCAAATAGATAATAGCTGACTCTTATGGCATCGAAAAAAGTAAAATACCGTTCAAAAGAATTTTGGCTGATAGAAGGTGAGACTCGATTAGTGCTTTATCAAAATTTTCAGTTATTTCCGAACAATATTGCATTGTATCATAAAATTAAATTAATATCAATTAGTCAGTTCCGCCTAAATTTTTAATGTGGATCATGAGGGCGATCATAAGTAAATGAACAATCCAAAATTAAGTATTAACTAAAGAAGAAAAGGAAATACCAACCAATCAAATCGTATCCAATATGTTGGTCCTGTTTTCTATGTAAAATACTGTTCTCCAGTTTGTTATTATTCAATCGTCGACGACGTTGGCGCTGACGGTGTTGGCTCGGTTGTTTAAATTGAAGTTCCCCACAGAAAATCAGTTATCGTGACTAAGTGGGTAGCCGATTAAGAATTTAATTTTAATTTATTTTAGAGTAGAATTAATATTTTCTTAATATTTTTTCCGAATATTTCAAGCACGACGCTGTCTGTGAGACAATGTACAACAGCGACTGGACTGAAGCCTCGCTGAGCTTCAAGAAGTCCATGCTGGTCATCATGAGTCGAGCCAACGTCCCCCTGGAGACCAAACCCACGGGGCTGGACCTTCTGTCTCGCCAGAACATTGCCCAGGTGAGCAGGAATGTATGTAATAGTAGTGTCTGTGAGTCCAAGTACAACAGCGACTGGAGTGGAGCCTCGCTTAGCTTCAAGAAGACCATGCTGGTCATCATGAGTCGAGCCAACGTTCCCCTGGAGATCAAACCCACGGGGCTGAACCCTCTATCTCGCCAGAACATTGCCCAGGTGAGTAGGAATGTATGTAATAGTAGTATCTGTGAGTCCAAGTACAACAGCGACTGGACTGGAGCATCGCTGAGCTTCACGGAGTTCACGCTGGTCGTCAAGACTTTAGCCAACCTTCCTCTGGAGATCAAACCCACGGGGATGGACCCTGTATCTAGGAAGAACTTTGTCCAGATGAGCAGGAGTGGTAGTAATAGTCGTCTATGTGAGTTCATGTACAACAGCGACTGGACTGGAGCCTCGCCGAGCTTCAAGAAGTCCATGCTGGTCATCATGAGTCGAGCCAACGTCCACCTGGAGATCATATCCATGTGGCTGGATCCTGTGTCTAGCAAGCACTGTGTCCAGGTAGTAGTGGTATAGTAGTGTTGTGGTTATAGCTTGGTCCGAAATCTGTTAAAAAAGATATACCTAGCGGATCGAAAGTCTAACCTTGAGTGTTTGCTGCACGCTTGAGATGCTAGAGGTTTTTGTTTGCTAGAGGTTTTATTTATTTATTTATTTATTTAACGTCTATCCTATTCAGTTCTAATTACATAGATGCAGACACAACAATGAACTTTGAAATAGTAATATTACAACAATGCATTAAATACTCAACAAATTTGATAACAAATAAAAAGGATATTAAATGCAATTTATGAATGAATCGAATAATATATAAAAAAAGGGGGTGGGGAATGAAAAGAAAAGAAAAAAGAAAAGAAAAAGAAAAAAAAAAAAAAAAGAAAAAATGAAAGGAAAAAAAGAAAGAAAGAAAGAAAGAAAAAAAAAGAAGAAAAAAAAACATTAAAAAAGAAAAACGAAAAGAAAAAAACTGATTTATTAGACGATCCCACTCAAACGAATATGAGGTTTGCCAAAAATCAGGAACAGCAAATCAGGGAGTAATCAATCATTCGCGGAAGAAACCACCGAACGCGAATCTTCATTCTTGTGTTCAACCATCATTCTTGTGTTTAAATCTTGATAACAATTTAGTGCAAAAGATCTTGACTCTAATATATAATTATATCAGATATATAATTATTTAAAATTGTTCAAGTCAAAAACTGATCATAGCAATGATACAGGACACCTAACTCAAGTTGCAAGTTCCACCAGTGGGCGGCTACCAGACAATCTAGGCAGAAAAATATCAATTGAAAATAATTTGAATACATCAAAATCAAAGCAATAATGAACAAACAAAGAGAACAGCAAAATCATAAATAAGAACATATGAAGATGAATTAACATTACATAAACACAGAGACAATGCCCCACAAATAAATAGTAAAAATCAATTCTTCTTTGTTCTTCGATTCATTATCATTGCTTCAATTTTACTTTTAAATTGTACTATTCCTAGCTCAGTAAACTGGCTTCTAATATCATAAGAAATTGAATTCCAAAAGGATACTCCTCTGTACAAGAATGACTTTCTTAATGATTCAGAAATTAATTTAGGAACTTTCAAAGAGTTTATTAGAATAGAATTTCTATCACGATCAACAAATTTAAAAATATTGGGTAAAATACCTGGAACTGAATACATACCTTTCAATATTTTGTATGTATTTACCAGTACGCTATATTTCATTCTTTCCTCAATCGTGAAGCAATCAGATTGTAAATCTTGGCTCATAGGAATTGAATCAAACAGATGGTCAATTCTCTTCTGAAGTACAACATATTCGGTAGAAGGTCTTACTGCCCAAACCACTAAACAATAATCAATAATAGAGTGAATATAAGAATCTACAAGTAACCTCAACATTCTCTCTGTTACAAACCTCTTCATTCTACTTATAATTCCTATTGCTGATGATACTTTATTACATACATATTCATAATGTTTCTTAAAACTTAAATTACAATCTAAGAAAACTCCAAGATATTTTAATTCATATACTCTAGAAATTAGCTTACCATTCCAATTCAACGTCAAATGAATATCATTCATGCTTCTATCATTAGCCTTATGAAAAATCATAAAATTTGTTTTAATATAATTAATATCAAGTTCCTGAATTTTAAACCAATCATCCATCCTCTTTAAAACTTCTTGAAGACGTCTTACGATCTCTTCAACATCCACACCTTCTAAATAAAAGACCAAGTCATCAGCATATAAAATATAATTGATTCCTCCCATTATAGTAGATATATCATCTATGTTAACAATAAATAAAAGGGGTCCTAATATTGATCCTTGTGGTACTCCACAAAATATATTGAATACTTTTGAACTATATTTTGCAAGATTGATAAACATTTTTCTTTTTAAAAAGTAATCCGCCAATATTGATAACAAATAAGGACTTATGTTAAACCTGGTTTTTAGTTTTATTAAAAGAGGTAAAAAAGGTACTGAATCAAATGCTTTCCTAAGATCAACAAAAACAGCTCCAACCTTACCATTACGTTTATCAATCCCTTTATAGATAAAATCTGTAAATGCTAGAAGGGCACTTTGCGTTGATCTACCATTCCTAAAACCATGTTGGTTTTCACTTAAACCTTCAGATGCATCCACTTCATGTAATAACCTCATGTGCAAAATATTTTCAATAATTTTCCCTACAGTTGGAAGAGTTGATATAGGTCGATAAGAATTACTATCACTCTTTTTACCCTTACCCTTATAAATAGGTGTTACCCTTGCCAATTTCAGCTGTGCTGGGAAATCACCTACAAGAAAGAAATGGGAAATTAGATACGCCAGTAATCCGACTATTGATGCGCATTTCTTTAATACTATGCATGGAATCTCTTGAAGTGTTGTCGAGCTTTTAATTTTAATTTTGCTATAGAGCTTTTTTTCAAGCGTTTGCAAAATGTTCTAACTCAAGATGGTTAAGTTTGGGTTATCGCTAACAGAGACTTGGTGTTATGAGGGATGCCGTGGTCCAGGGGGGAAAGTGAGATGAAACTTCAAAACGGGGTAACACAATGCTGACAGATCCATTCAGCTACACGCTCTGGCGCAGAAGCCGGGCACCCACGTTGTGTGTCAAGGAAATAGGGGAGGGTGGGGGGATGCTTGGATGGCAAACAGGCCGGCAAGCATGGAGAGGAACGCAATGAAATCAAAAATATATAAATGAGGAAGTGAGTGACAAATGGATTAATAATATGTACAAGAGATTTTTTGTGACCTACACCTCCACTAGCCAGAGCTCGCCTTAAGTTTCGGGTATAAAATACTCCCGTATACTAACGAGCTGATGGCGGGATGTTGTTCGCATCTTTTCACGTCGTCTAACAGCAGAGCCATGAGGGGGAATATAATTGGTAAATTTTATTCTTATAAATATGATATTAATTTTGGTGTCTCTTTGAAAATGAAATATTGTACACTGCGTGTTGTTATAAACATGGACGATCTCTTATTGCAGGTTATGAATGCGGCCTACAAGATGATCAATACACTGAAAACTATTGTCTAGTGATTGAGTTGAAACCTTCAATTTAACCAACACTGAACTGAACTTTACCGCCACACATTTTGAATTGAAATCTACAGAACACGGTGTTTTTCAATTTGTTCCATGGAATTCGATGAAATTAAGGGGTATTCACCCGCTAAACACAAAAAATAGATTTCATTCAGACTAACTTGTTATGAATTAAGAAATTGACCGAAAAATTATTGGGTTCACCCTGACCCCTAAAAAAAATGTCAAACTTAGTATTTTTCGAGCTAGGTCCCATCGGCAAAAATCTCCCATAAGAAATAACATGGGGACGACCTTTATGCCCTGTGACGTTGAAGCATTTTGATGCAAAAAAATATTGGTCATTATTCACGTACTAGACCAGCATTGGTTTTGAGAAACTTTTGGTACATGAGCCCCCCTTGGATAAATATTTTCTAGCTGCGCCCCCCTTTCCTGGAATTTGCAGTTATTGTGTTAGTTTTAAAAGGTAAACTATAAAATAAAGTAACAATTTAGTAACTCACCATTCCAGTGTGATGGGTGTGACTGTTTCAGGGTTGAGAAATTTTGCCCAGCCCGAAAAAACCCGGCGGGTTTTTCAACCAAAACCCCACTTGAAAAAAACCAGTACAAAATGGGTTTTGGGGTTTTTGAGTAAAACACACTAATAGATTCATATTAATTATTTATTACAAAAAACTGAAACAAAGACAAAGTATAAGTGTAAGTACACAACACAAATTCCAAATAATAATCAATGCATAGACCTAAGATTGCTTATTATTACTCATTTCTTGTATTTTGTATTTAAATTTAAAACTTTTTCTATTGTTACTAATCAATGTATGTTGTTTTTATTCTGTGTCCTTGTGGCAGTTGTATTTGTACAATAGAGAGTTTTGTTTTACTTGAAAAATAAAAGTTTATCTCTCTAGTAGGCCTACATAGGACTAATAAAATATTTCAAGATAATGCTAATGAAATTGAAACTGAACATCTTATAGGCTATTCATTATGCGAATTCAAATTTAAGCGCTAACCATGATGCCTTAACCACAAAAAAATGCATCACTAGGTCACTGCTAATT
This sequence comes from Sweltsa coloradensis, assembly GCA_024449915.1. Taxonomy (NCBI): domain Eukaryota; kingdom Metazoa; phylum Arthropoda; class Insecta; order Plecoptera; family Chloroperlidae; genus Sweltsa; species Sweltsa coloradensis. The sequence continues at coordinate 195,594 of JAMZAV010000405.1, read as the reverse complement.
AAAACAAAACTTATTTTATTTCCTACTACCTAATATTTTTGTGTATAGGCATAGGCCTACTTTGAAAAATTAACCAATAATAGGGCAAAAGTGCAAAATAGACATTTTAAACATGTTGAGCTTGAAATTTCCAAAAACCCCAAAAACCCCAAAAACCCTGAAAAAACCCGCCCGGGTTGGGTTTTTTTCAGAAAAACCCGGGTTTTTCTCAACCCTGGACTGTTTTCCGTGGCACAGGTCGTTAATGCGCGCCAAAATGTTTGAAAGTGCAATTCGTAGTTCATTTTCCACATTAATGCGGTTGCGGTATTTGGTTTTTACTGCAGCTAGGGCCGAAAATCCAGTTTCACATAGGTACGATGTGGCCAATGGTAATATCACTCGCATCGCATAATTCTTGCTTTTGATTCAACCAAAACGGGGGCAGTGATTTGTCTTTGAATTCGAGGCTCAGGGTGCTGTCATTTGACAAATCAATCAATGCTTCTTGTTCAGAAGCAGAAAATCTTACTGGGTCTGCATGACTACCGAATGGATTGGTGACCCACTCGAACTGCGATACATCAAAATCTTCTAATTTGTTTTTAAATTTATTGACATCTTGGTAAAATGTTTACGAATGCATGGGGCAGTCACTTATATCCAAATTATTCGAATCTATGAACTGTTTCAGATTTGGAAAATGCTTTAATGTCATTCTAGTTTTCTTCGTTTTAGTTTTCGCCAAAGCGTCAATTTCTTTTTAAATCCATTTATTCTGTCATGAAGTTGGATAATATTGGTTTCGTTTCCTTGGAGAGATTTGTTCAACGCATTTACTTTTTCGAAAATGTCTGCCAGGTAAGCCAATTTGATACAAAATTGATCATCAACGACAATGTCAGAGTCATCAGGATACCCTTTTAAAATAATATAAAAATTAATAAAATTATATAATTTAAAATATATGAAGCTCACTTCTCAAATCAAAAACTCATTCCAAAACTTTTCCGCGTAATAGCCATCTTGACTTGCAATGAAATAGGAGTGAAGAATCATCTGCCCCAGCTCTTCACACAGCATTGCGAAAAAACGTGCTTTTACAGGTCGTGTTTTTTTATAGTTCACCATTTTTGTGATCACCTTCAATGTGCTTCGTGTAGCTCTTCAATCATTTCAAAACGTTTCCAATTAACAAACTCAAAAGCAATAATATACACAATATTGTTAAAATGCAAATAAAAAAATGAATTCTTTAAAAAACACCTGCGCCCCCCTGAAATTTTGCGCGCCCCCATGGGGGGCGCACTCCACAGTTTGGGAAACGCTTTGTTACTAGACAGTCATTTCTGTAAACCATCTATATTTTGATTTTTTGTAGTTTGGGCAAGTGTTTCGCTCAAAATATGTTGATTACCAAGGAGGAGTGTGATTTTGGAATTCATATGTTTGCGTATTTGAGTGTATATTTGTGCACAGTTTCAAGACACGATGTTATAAAATGCCATTTTAGATTGGTACGATGCTCTAGTATCTATGTGGAAAAAAAGAAGCATGTTAAAGCCGATTTAAGAAATTTCCCAAAACGCATATTTTTGCAAATTTCTGGCTTTAAAAAATTGGAAAAATTCGTGTAAAATCACAGTTACAAGATATAATTTTTTAAACAGTTATTTTAGTGTAGTATTTTGCTATAGACAATTTGGTAAAAAATAATTTTTTTGGGTAATAGCCCCATTGATACGCCTCTACTCTACTAGAACGTTTTCCAAAATTTTTGTCGGGCACAAGGCAAATATTTTCTCTTCAAAATAATGCTAAAATGTTAACCTTCAGTTCCGCCTAGCACACCATTCAACGCAGATGGGTTGTGTTTTTGTGAGAATAAATTTGAAGGTGTCAAAGAGAAAAAAGGGAATATTTTACAATTGCATTTTCAACGATTTTTTAATAGGTATTTTGTACCAATTACACGCACATATCTCACCCACTCTGTTCCACCTAAAATATTGTATTATAATAAGAGAACCTTGAACTTATTTAATTTTAAAAAAATTGCATAATATTGATATCAAAACCTGACATAACAGTCATATTTTTGTTGGTGGCGAAAGTTTGAATACTCCCTGATTCTTTGTACTGATTTTTGGCAAACAACATATTCGTTTGAGGTGGATCGTCCAACATGTAATTTTTTGCCTTTTTTATTTTTTGATGTTTTTCTTTCTTTAGTTTTGTCATTTCATTTTCTTTCTTTCTTGTTTTCTTCCACTTATTTCCTTTGTTTCCTCTTTTATATTTGGTTCATTAATTAATTAAATTTAATATCCATTTTGAATTTATTACCAAATCTATTGCATTGTTATTGGATATTAGTATTTCAAACTTTACTTAAAAGGGGTATTCACCCTCTGAATTTAAAAAATCATTCAGGCTAACTAATTATGAATTAAGAAATAAAAAGTCCACCATGACCGGAAACAAATGTCACACTTGGTATTTTTCGAGCTAGGTCGAGGTCCCATCGGCAAAATTCTCCCATAAGAAATAACATGGGGATGATCTTTATACCCCGTGACCTTGGATGATTTTTATTTAAAAAATGGCTATTATTGATTATTCACGTACTCGGTAGCCTTTTCTGTAAATCCACTACATGTTGTTTTGTAATTTGGGTAAGTGGTTCGGTCAAAATATGCTGATTTCCTTAGACCATATAGAGGGTAGACAGAGCGCGCGCGTATACCTGCCGTTGCAGCGGTTGAAGCCGAGCTGAGAACAAAGAGAGTGAGAGAGAGGGAGCGATTCTCGGAAGCCGGTCTGGGCAAGAAGCGCGTAGTGCCATTTAAACATACAGTAATTTCGCGTACTAGAAGTAGTGAATCTCTTAATACTTTCGAGAATGTGATGTTTAAAAACAATGCATTATGCATATTTATTTGTTGGGACACCACGTCAAATAAGTTTATAATTTATTTTATCCTTATTCCGAAAGAAATTTAATTCTATGTGTTTGTCGGGAATATGCCACATTTAAACACCATCGAACCCCAACATCACAAAACCCCATGTCTACTACATGTTTTGATTTACGGGAAATATTATTGTTTTAAGGTTTTTAGATTGTATATTTACCCATACTAAAATAGGCATTTTACTATAGGGATTGTATTTTTATTGTACTATGGCATTGCTAGATCGTATTTGTAAATTGGATTGAACATTGTTTTATTATCATTTTTATGACATCTCAAACATGACAACCACTGCAATAGTGTGTGGTCACATTGGTTAATAAACATTTAACATTAATATTTTTCTGAAGAAGAAATCGAACAGGCCTACAAACAGGTAGTCTTAAAAATACAAAATCTATCGAAAACCCAAGATGACAATATGGAACCCTTTACAAATGGGGTGACGAAGAATGGTTGAATGAATCAAGCAATATTAGAATGGAATGTTAACACTTAATATATTCGGTAAAGATGCAAATTGTAGGCCTATTATGCAAGTGATGTTGTTTGTTGAGGAAAATGATTGGGAGGGGAGTAGGGGTGCATCAGATGTTCCCATTTCCAAAATCACTCAGTTATAGTTTGGTTTTAGTAGGGCCTACAAATAATAGTTCTGTAAAGAACATGGCTCTGCACTTTTTGAAAAGATATTCAGTAAAAAGGTGCAAATTGTAGGCCTGCAAGTGAAGATGATTGTTAAGGAAAAGGTTTGGGAGGGGGGGGGGAGGGGAGAGAGGATAGGTACTTTGGTTAGCCCCATTTCCAAAATCACTCTTGTTATTATTTGGATTTAGTAGAGCTTCAACAATAGCTCTGTATTCTGTAAAGAAAATGTGTCCGCACTTTTTGAAGGGATATTTGATAAAGGTGCACTTTCTTAAAAGGATTACATTAATGATTATTATGATTTATGAAAAAAGTTGTGGGGATGATGTATGAATAATTATTATAACACAACAAACTCGAATAGTATTTATCAAATTTTCAAAAAGGCCTGCTACAGACATGCACAATATAATTCCATATCACTTTATTGAGGCCTAAGAGCAACATTTTGGATTTAGGCATGTTAAAAGTTCACAACATAACAATGCAAATGGATATGGAATGATATTTTGCATGTACAATAGTAAGCTGTTAAAAATGATAAGACAACAATCACTGCATAAATATTACATTTTTTATTACTTCTTATTCACATCATTAATATATCAAATGTATGACGGGAAATATACCTTAGTCATAATGTAACATTTCTCACCTTAATTTGAATATTCCTCATAAACAGTAGGATGTTCTTAAATTACAAATAGATCCCTACCAGCATGAAACCACCAATCTAATGCACCAAATCACCTTCAAGAGCCATTAAATACCATAAAGTAAGGCATAAGCTCATGACAGGCATGTGCTCTCTCAGGACTATGTTGACTTGAAATGCACATTTGGTTGAAACAATAGGCTTTATTGAAATATAACATATACCAATTATCTAGGGCAATAGTGTACTACATTATAAAAAATGAATTGAGTAAAATTCTAACACGTGGAATGAAAATCCACATTGTTTTCCAGCTCTTGACGTACAGCCAAACGCAGCGCAAGAGTTCACCATCTTCAATGTTTTGCCCAGATCTAGTTCTTGGAACTGGCCGCGGTCGGCTTCACGAAAATTGCCGAGCTATCCGTCTACCCCCTATATGGTCTAAGCTGATTTCCAAGAAGGGGTGTGGTTTTGAAATGCATATTTTTGCGTGTTTAGGGTATATTTGTTCACAGTTTCAAGGCACGATGTTTCCTATATGTGTATTTTTTATACAATAATTTATTGTCGTATTGCCTGAAAAATAATATCATCATGAAGGCCTATCTGTGTTATTCATCCGTATATACACCAGCCAACAATAACGTATATATTATTAGTTTTTATATTTATACCAATACTCTGTACTTAGATTATTATTAGACATACTTTTATAAGCACCGTACGTATGCCACAGGCCTACATGTTACACATATACAGTTTTGCCTAACTCAGTTTTATTTTTATGACAATTAATCATTATCCTTGATGTAAATATTATTAGTCATTTAGAATTATTCATTGCACTATCCCTCTCTCTACACAGAAGTGTTTAACAATACAATGTATTTGTCTATCTCTAATGATTAATGAATAAAACTACTACTACTACTCATACTTCTATTATTATTATTAGTACTCTACTACTACTACTAGGCTTCTACTACTACTACTACTACTACTACTACTACTACTACTACTACTAAAGAAGGAAAATAAAAGAATGGATTATAAAAAGGGAATGAATATTATTGTCTATGATTTGTCTTTGTTTTTGTTTTTGAAGTTATGTAATCTTTGGTGGGGTGGTTATATGGTAGTATAATGTTTCTTATATTGTATACTATTGTGTTACTCTTTATTTTTTGAATGTTTTTCATTTTTTGTTATCTGAATTTATTGTATCACGACAAAATGAGAGTCAGAGATATTGTTTATATATGTTTTGTTGTTAAAGAGACTCTGCAGACAAGCTACGTAAGTAGTTTTGCGGAGTCTGAAATTGTTGTATTTTGTATTTTTTCCAAATAAAGAACAATTCAAAAAAAAAAAAACTACTACTACTACTACTACTACTCATACTTCTATTATTATTATTAGTACTCTACTACTACTACTACTACTACTACTACTACTACTACTACTACTACTACTACTACTACTACTACTACTACTACTACTACTACTACTACTCATACTTCTATTATTATTATTACTACTCTACTACTTCTACTACTACTACTTTTCATATACGTTGTAAGTTATTGGATGAGCGAAGCGAAGACTTCAATTTCACTGAGCCCCAAACAAATTAGCTCAGGTGTTATTTTTTTTTTTTTTTAATTTTTGTCTGTTCGCTCTCTACCGGGCAAACGGCATATGCGATCTTGATGAAAATTGGAGGGGACCTTCGAAATCACTAAACTTAAACCTGCCACGTATTTGGGTGTAATCGATGAAATATTTCTCGTGAATATCGTACTTTACGATTTTTTTCGATTTTTAGTGCGATATTTTCGTGACATTTGGGCCGATTCTGCCCGAACGAGGGGGGCTAAAACGTTCATATTTTACATGGACATTAAGTTATGATGATGTAGTACCTTTTGAAAGAAAATATTGGAAAAGTTAGCCAGAATCCATAATAATAAAGGTTTTATTGTTTTAATATAAGGTTTTTCGAGGTACATAATAACAATTAACAAGTAAGAATAGAAACTTGACAACAATCACCTACATTAGGCCGCTTCGCGAACGCTTTTTCCAGTCTAGTTGATGGATGAGCTTTTTTTGGAATATTTCTGTCCAATGATTACGTTTTTAAGTGGCATCTTATCACTTTTTCTACAGTTACTTGATATTACTTGTTAATTATACACCTGTAAAAGGCTTATATTAAAACCTTTATTTCTATGAATTTTGACCAACTTTTTCAACTTTTTCTTTCAAGCGGCACTACATCACCATAATTTTTATGTCAATGTAAAATATGAACTTTGAAGCCCCACCCGTTTGGTCAGAATCGGCCCAAATATCACGAAAATATCGTATTAAAAACCTTGAAAAAATCGTTAAAGTACGATTTCTATAAGAACTATTTTTTTAAATGTCCCTAAAATCATAACATATATAATTTCAGTGATTTGAACGTTCCCATAAAGTTTCATTAATATCGGAGTAGCCGTCTGCCAAACATCACAAAAATATCTCATTAAAAATGAAAAAAATGGTAAAAGTACGATAATCATAAGAAATATTTGATCGATTATACACAAAAACGTGGCAGGTCTAAGTACAGAGATTTCAAAGGTCCCTCCAATTTTCATCAAGATCGCATAATGCCATTCGCCCGGTAGAGAGCGAACAAACAGAGAGAAGAAAAAAAAAACACCCGAGCTATTTTTTTGGGGGTAACATAAGTGAAGAAAAAAAACCCAAAAAAAACAAAGTTTATTTATTTATTTATTTTATTTATTTTATTGTTTATCCTTGTTGTTATTACATCTTTTAACAACAAGAAAAGGCGTCGACACTAGTAAATATTTTACTAAAACACTTGATATCTTTGTAGAAATCTTGTGCCGCGAAGAGCCTTGTAAAGCACGTGAAACCAAAGATTAACATGGCACTTGTAGTTGGTTCTCCCATAAGTACTCCTTACACATGGAAGGGAAATGACTTACTGGGTAGTCTTTGAGGGCGGGCGGCAGGTCGTTCCATGGGTTAACAACCCGGAAAGAAAAAGCACGTCGGCCGAGCACTCCTTTGGCCGGAGGGGGTTGGAGGCGGGGGTGCCTATCTATCGTCGCCTCTCAACACGCGGCCCTGGATGATGCGCGCGCACACGTCAAAATCAGTGGCGCCACTGAGGCATCTTTTAAAAAACACCAGATTGTTAAATTGTTAGTTAAATTGAAGTCTTCGCTTTGCTCATCCAAATACGTTCAAAAAGAACTTGCAAAAGTAAAGAGATCCCACGCAAACTAAAAACTTATTAAAACAGCTCATCCATCAACGCGACTAAATAAAGCGTTCGCGAAGCGGCCTAGTCTTTATAAAAATATTCTAATATTTTAAAGTTTCGTTCCGAAAAGAGCGAAGCCGGAGTTAATTCCATGACTTCAAAACCTTTTCTAATGTATACACTTGACTTGTGGTGATTTTACTAACTTATGTCGACAGCGATAACTTTGTAAATTCAATAATATTTGTGATAACTTGTCGATCGAGAGCAGTCTTGGGGAGGAACGCGTTCATGTTATAAGTTCACTCATTTAGCACTTCTACTGTGACTGAGTGCCCCGCTCAGTCACAGTAGAAGTGAATGAAACGTGTTTTATACTCAGCCCTGTAGATCAACGGAAGCGGAAGTCTATGTACTGCAAGAAGGCGGTGACTTTTAGTTGGGACTCGGCAGTACGGCGCGTTGCCTATCGCACAGGCGTTCGTAGTATGGTATCCATACTATCCAACACCCCCACTCGACGGACGTCCTTCGCGTGGGTCACTGGCTGCAAGTCGTGTCTTCTCCCTCAGCGCGGCAAACCTGGGGCCTGGCAGTGGCTTTGTCAGTATGTCTGTACGCATGTCTTCTGTGGGGCAGTATTCCAGGTGGATGGTGCCTTAGTCTACGACGTCTCGGATATAGGGAACCTAAGTGAGCGTTGTCTGGTTCTCCCCGGTCAGCGTGGTATAGGCGATTAACCCGTGCTAAATGTTTCGTAAGCGATAGCGCGAGAACCCGACCACGGACCGGAATTATATTCATACTGTAAGAAACTATAATCTTTCCTCTTTACGTGGATATACATAACTCTGCTCTATCACAAATATTAATGACATTTGTTTTGAGTTGAAGTGATCTCTACAATTACACTGTTGCCAAACCTTCCAAACTGCTCATGAAAAAGCACGTAAACACATTTTTTCCGTGGCATCAGCATAACATTTTGGTATCCGACTTGCTTTCTGGCTACTGTGAGGTCACTGGGTTGTACTAGATTTTACATTACAAATAAAATATCCTTAAATGTGCCAACAAAATCTTGAATGAGAAGTACATTTTAGCAACCATGGACAGGCGCGTGGTATGCGAGGATGCCACAGCTGCACACAACGTGGCTGTGTCTCGCTTAGGTTGCCGCTCAGTCAGAGTACATTTGCGACAGCGCGCAAACATGGGTCCATTTAACTCATAATAGTTTGAATTTAGGAAGCGTCATCGAGCAAAGTAGAATGCCATCATCTTCTTCACAAAATTATGCATCTTGTGATGTTATTGGTTTAGATTCCTTTTGCGCGAGTAAAAAGATACGGCGAGTTACATTTTCGTACCATGCTAATTCTTATGGGCGCTGAGACCAGAGAGAACCAATTTCCTTCCCGCCTTCAAAACTTAGGTTCCCTATAGTGGTATCTGAGGTCTATGTGTTTCACTCGGTTGCCTATTTTCTCGGACGTAGCTAGCTTAAGGGTATTCCAGAGCACTCTTACCGATATTTTGAAAGTCAAAGGAAAATGGCTTAAAGTTGGTTGGATGAAAGATGAACTTTAATAAAAAAGAAGAAAAAAATAACTTTTTTTTTGGACGGGACAAAAGCTCCATTTTGGCCATTATATGCAAATTTTGAGTCAATAAGGAAACACCTGTTCTAGGTGCAATACTTAATTTAAAGCTTTGATTTTTTTTTTGTTTTTTTCAACACACCTTTGTCTCGGCTTTGAGTATAAGGAAAAATAATTTTCTGAAATAACGTTTGATGTACGATTTTTTTTGTCACATGGCACAAATAAGAGTTTTGAACCGGAGGACGAAAAAAATCGTACATCAAACGTTATTTCAGAAAATTATTTTCCCTTATACTCAAAGCCGAGACAAAGGTGTGTTGAAAAAAACAAAAAAAAAATCAAAGCTTTAAATTAAGTATTGCACCTAGAACAGGTGTTTCCTTACTGACTCAAAATTTGCATATAATGGCCAAAATGGAGCTTTTGTCCCGTCCAAAAAAAAAGTTATTTTTTTCTTCTTTTTTATTAAAGTTCATCTTTCATCCAACCACCTTTAAGCCATTTTGCTTTGACTTTAAAAATATCGGTAAGAGTGCTCTGGAATAGCAATAATGCACCCCTGGTTGTTCTCGCGCAGTACCGTTGGGTCTTCTTGGGCGTGTCCTAGGTCGCTTCGGAGATGTCGGAGACATGTAGCCTTTTGGCAAGCTAGTGTGGTGGCCATGTACTCTGCTTCGGTTGAGGAGAGGGCTACGCAGTTTTGTTTTCTGTTCAACCAGGATATTGTATTGTTTCCTAGTTGAAATATGTAACCGCTCCTCGATTTTCTGTCCGTTTGGTCACCTCGCCAAACTGCGTCGGTGAATCCTGAAAGAACAGTGTTCCCTGAAGCGCTGACCCTTAGTGGGAGTGCCGCGGTGCCTTTTAGGTAGCATATCACTTTCTTTACCGCCGTCCAGTCCATGGCCCTGAGATTTTTGAGTCTCCTGCTCAGGATACTTATGGCGGTGGCGATGTCTGGGCGTGTGACATTTGCGAGGTACAGGAGTGCCCCCACTGCTTGTCGGTAATCTCTGTTATCGGGTAGTAGGTTTTCCTCTCCGGTTTGGCTCAGGTAGCCCGGCGTCCATGGGCGTTGTGCTACACTTGGCACTTCTTATTCCAAACTGTTCGATAATGGCAAGTATCTTTCCACGTTGGTGTAGCAGCATGTCCCCGTTTGCATCTCTGTTCATTTCAATCCCAAGGTAGTTGTTTGCCTTGCCTAGGTCTTTAGTGGCAAAAGAGCTATTTAGGGCTAGGTGAAGTTGGTCGAGCTCCTCTTCGGTGGATGCGCATACTAGCGGGTCATCTACATAAATGGTGACGTAGGTGTATGCCTGTCCGCTCCTTTTCGCGTACAAGCAGGCGTCAGTTTTACTTTGTGAGAAACCCAACTTGGTTATTGTATCATGGGCTTTGGAATTCCAGGTACTGGCCAATTGCTTTAGACCGTACAAGCTTTTATTTATAATTCATGTCTTCTTGCCCTGGAATGACGAACCCTTCCGGTTGCTTCATGTACACTTTCTCGGATAGGTCGTATTGAGGGATGCAGTCGGCACTTCCATGTGCCTTATGCTTCTTTGTGAGAAACCCAGCTTGGTTATTGTATCATGGGCTTTGGAATTCCAGGTACTGGCCAATTGCTTTAGACCGTACAAGCTTTTATTTATTATTCATGTCTTCGCCCTGGAATGACGAACCCTTCCGGTTGCTTCATGTACACTTTCTCGGATAGGTCGTATTGAGGAATGCAGTCGGCACTTCCATGTGCCTTATGCTTAGGATTTTAACAGTGGCTATATTGTGAGCAGGGTTCTTAAAAAGGCGTATTTGGCCACTGGGGCAAATGTTTCCTCGTAGTCTTCTACGTACTTCAGAGAGAATCCTTTCGCTACTAACCTAGCTTTGAAGCGCTTTATATTTCCGCTTGCATTTTCCTTAGCCTTAAAGGTCCATTTGCTTCCGATTGCCTTCTTGTTTTCGGGCAGGGTAGTCAATGACCAAGTGGCGTTGGCCATGAGAGATTCATATTCCTCGTTTGCTGCTTGTGACCACTCTTCCTTCAGGTCTCCCTTCATTTGGGTCATTTCTCTCCAACTTTCCTAGTTCGACGACCTCTTCTCTGGTTAGGTACGATAGTCTCTTGGGAGGAATCCCTTTGTTAGGTCTTGAGGATTTTCTGGTGTCTTTGGAAGCCAGTTCGGTTGTCTCCTGATCATTGTTTCTGGGGTTGTCTGCGTATTCAACGGCGGCTTCCTGGTTCTTTGTGAGATTGATGTTACCCACGTCTACGTTTGCTGCTTCTTCCCTTTCCGGTTTTTGCTGATGATTTCATAGCTGTCTTTCAGCCTGGTTTCTGTGTATATGACGGTTCTGTTTACGATGATTTTCCCAGTAGCTGTGTTGAGTACGTGGTATCCCTTGGCTTCTTTGCTGTATCCGACGAGAGTTCCTTCTTTGGCTCGGGGGTCTAGCTTCGTCCTCTTCTCCTTGGAGATATGGCTGTAGACTTTGCTTCCAAAAACTCGGATGTGGGAGACGTTCGGTTTGCTGCCGAACCACAGTTCAAACGGAGTTTTCTCAACAGATTTGCTGGGCAAGCGGTTTTGTAGGTAGTTGGCGGTGACTACTGCTTCTCCCTAGTACTTTGTTGGGAGGGACGCGTCGAGTAGCATGCATCTTGCCATTTCTGTAAGGGAGCGGTTCTTCCTTTCGGCTACTCCGTTTTGTTGGGAAGAGTACGGTACAGAGAGTTGAAGTTCGATGCCTTCCTCGTCCAGGAACGATTTGACGGCTGCATTTTTGTATTCTCTCCCATTGTCGCACCTTATCTTCTTTAATGTGATGTTGAAAATGTTGTTGACTCTTGCCGAGTAAACTTTCAGCTTGTCCTAAACTTAATCTTTTGTCTTAGGTAAACCGTGCAGTACTGGAGTAGTCGTCAGTCAGTGTCATTATGTATCTCTTTCCGCCAGAGGTTTCAGTATTCATGGGTCCGCAGAGGTCTGAATGGACCAGTCCCAGAGGTTTATCAGCCCGTTCTTCGCTTTTCTTCGGGAAATTCTTTTTGGTTAGCTTACCCTTCACGCACGCAATGCACTTTTCCTGCGTGTCGCAGTCGCCGAGTGTCATACCAGTTGCTTAATTTTCTTTCTTCAGTCTTCTGGACGGCGTCGGGGTTTCGGTGTCCCATGCGTCTGTGCCATAGGTGGATGCAGTTCTCGTGATTTTTCTCTTGGATAGCCGAATCGGCGCGTTGCCTTGTTTCGTCTCCGTCTAGCCGGACTTCGAAGAGTTGCCTTTTCCGGAGGCCTATGGCTAGGGTTTCTCCGGTTGTTGAGACCATTCACTGATTACTATCGAATTTTACTGAGAACCCAAGCTTAATTAATGTGGGCACCGATATCTGGCTGCCGTCGAGGCTGGGGATGTACTGCACGCTTTTGAGCACATTCACGGGTCTCCTAGGTGACGGGCCCACCTTGCATTTCAGGAAGCCCTCACACACTCCCTTGGACTGCATGGAGCTTTTGTTTGCGAGTGAGATGGTGCACGGCTTCTCCTCAAGTTTTGAGAAAAACGCCTTGTCATTAGTCATGTGGCAAGTCGCTTCCTAGTCGATGAACCATGTGGTTGTTTTCTTGACTTCCTCCGCCTTGAAACATACGTAGCGCGGTTCTTTGTCGTCGCTCAATCCAGTCTCGCTTCTTATGGCGCTCTTGACTTTCTCTATTTTGAACTTTGTTTCTCTCTTGAGGGTCCGGCAGTCCTTTTTTAAGTGACCAGGCTTGTGGCATTGGAAGCATTTCATTCTTTCCACTGTCCTGTATTGGGATCCGGTTTTTAATACAGCTTCATTGTATCCGACTCCCGATTATGTATCCTTTCTTCAGTTGAACTCGTCCTCGAGCTTACCGATAACGAATTCGAGTGTTATGTCACCTTCGGGTCTGGCCTCAAGTGCTGTGATTAGCATGCCGTAGTTCTCTGACAGGCTACACAGCAGGAGGGCTGCTACATGGTTTTCCTTGAGCCTTCACCCAGTCCCCTTAGCTCATTAACTAGCTCAAGCATTTTGTTTATGTGTTCATCCATACTTTGCTTGCTTTTGAGCCTAAGGTTGTACAGTTTCTTGAGGAGGTACAGTTTGGAGGTTAGGTTGGACCTTTCGTGCACCTTTCTCAGGGCCGACCACACTGATCAGGCAGACGTTTCGTTCCGCATGTGGATCAGCTGGTCGTCCTCGAGAAGTAGGCAGATAATGGCCCTGGCACGTTGGTCTTTCTTTTTCCATGCTGCATCAGGCTGTGACGGCGTATCTTCGTCAACTGTGTCCCAAAGGTCATCTTTGCTCAACAGCATTTCTATTTTGAATTTCCATAGCTGGTTATTCCTTTTGTTAAGTTTTTCTATTTAAATTTTCCCGTCCGCGGACGACATGGCTAGGCCTTGGAGCTAGTTCTAAGCTAGACTGCTGCCCAGTACTTATCATATAGGTTAGGTTGGCGCTCACCTGCTTAGACGCAAACTCTGCTGCGGGATTAGCAGAAATTTTGCCGAACTGTGCTGGGTGAATGACTAATACACTAGACCTATAGATTTAATTATGAACTAGGCCCAAAACCTGTTATAAGTTCACTAGTTTAACACTTCTACTGTGACTGAGCGGGGCGATGAAACGTGCTTTATACCATGGTGGTATATATATTTAGGTGATTTCACTTGCGTATCCAGCAATGCTATTTTTGTGGTCCCTTAATGCACGCAGTTCAGACAAATGCCGCCAGGATCGCGACGTGACAAGTACCATCAGAGTCGATAAAGAAGTTTGGGAAAACTTCTTTATCGACTCTGATACCTATATAGATGGCGGTGTGTATACACTTTATTGAAGGCCGTGCATTCAGATCGGTAGGCGGAACGTTCGAATTCGAGCCGTCTGATTGGTCCCCAAGGCCGCCATCTTGTAAGTTTTACGTCACGTGACTACCACCTGACACGTCGCGCATTCTGTCGGCGACCGTCTGCACTGCGTGCATTAAGTGACCACAAAATTCTGGCAGTGAAATCACCTAAAGATATATACCACCATGCTTTATAGGGAACCTAAGTGGGCGTTGTCCGGTTCTCTCCGGTCAGCGTGGTATAGGCGATTAACCAGTGCTAAATGTTTCGTAAGCGATAGCGCGAGAACCCGACCACGGACCAGAAATATATTCATACTATAAGAAACTATAATCTTTCCTCTTTGCGTGGATATACATTACTCTGCTCTATCTCAAATATTAATGACATTTGTTTTGAGTTGAAGTGAACTCTACATTTACACTGTTGCCAAACCTTCCAAACTGCTCATGAAAAAGCACGTAAAAACATTTTGTCCGTGGCATCAGCATAACATTTGGTATCCGACTTGCTTTGTGGCTACTGTGAGGTCACTAGGTTGTACTAGATTACATTACTAGGAAAACGCTAAAGTCCCGCCGCGTTGATGGATGAGCTTTTTAAAGTTTTTAGTTTGCGTGGGATATCTTTACTTTTGCAAGTGCTTTGTTTTGCTACCTACGCATTGTAAGTGATTGTTGTCAAATTTCTTTTGTTACCTGTCAATTGGTATTATTTACCGTAAAAACTTATAATAAAAGCTTTATTTCTATGGATTCTGGCTAACTTTTCCAACTTTTTCTTTCATAAAGCAATACATCACCATTACCTTAATGTCAATGTGAAATATGAACGTTGTAGCCTCAGCCCGTTTGGTCAGAATTGACCCAAATGGCACGAAAATATCGCACAAAAAGTCAAAAAACTTATATTAAAAGCTTTATTTCTATAGATTCTGGCTAACTTTTTCAACTTTTTGTTTCAGAAAGCAATACATCACCATTACCTTAATGTCCATGTGAAATATGAACGTTGTAGCCTTACCCGTTTGGTCAGAATCGGCCCAAATGTCTCGAAAATATCGCACTAAAAATCGAAAAAAATCGTAAAAGTGCGATATTCATGAGAAATATTTCTTCGATTGTACCCAAAAACGTGGCACGTCTAAGTTCAGAGATTTCGAAGGTCCCCTTCAATTTTCATCAAGATCGCATATGCCGTTTGCCCGGAATCGTGCGAACAAACAGACAAAAAAAAAAAAAAACAACCGAGCTAAATTTTTTGGGGGGTCAGTGAAATTGAAGTCTTCGCTTCGCTCATCCAACTAATGAAATATCCCTTTAATGTGCCAACAAAATCTTGAATGCGAAGTACATTTAACAACCATGGACAGGCGCGTGGTATGCGAGGATGCCACAGCTGCACACAACGTGGCTGCGTCTCGCTTAGGTTGCCGCTCAGTCAGAGTACATTTGCGACAGCGCGCAAACATGGGTCCATTTAACTCATAATAGTTTGAATTTAGGAAGCGTCATCGAGCAAAGTAGAATGCCATCATCTTCTTCACAGAATTATGCATCTTGTGATGTTATTGGTTTAGATTTCTTTTGCGCGAGTCAAAAGATACGGCGAGTTACATTTTCGTACCATGCTAATTCTTATGGGCGCTGAGACCAGAGAGAACCAATTTCCTTCCCGCCTTCAAAACTTAGGTTGTAGATCAACGGAAGCGGAAGTCTATGCACTGCAAGGAGGCGGTGACTTGTAGTCTGGGACCAAGGAGGTATGAATAATGTAAGGAGGCAGCATGGCGTCATCAAAACCATAGCCACTTTGAACGACAATGGTGGTCGGCGAAAGCCTCGAACCCAAAGCAAGGTCGTCGGTATTATTAAAGCTCATTGTCAAAGCTATGAACATTCCAAAACAAACAAAAACGCAGCACATCAACAAAAATTACATTTCACCTCTTTATTATTCATTCTCATATTAATACAAGAGTTATTATCAATGTTTTAAGTATAATATCAGCTGTTTCAGTGCAGCCATTTTAACATGGCGGCCGTCGATGGTAGTCGCCATATTGGTCAGCACCAACGAGAAGCAGTAAATACTGCGAAAAACTCTATGTTTTACATCGCTGGATCAGACGTTCAAAACGGCCACGTTCATTTGTACAGACACAGATAGCGCATGCTGTCTCCTTACATTATTCATACCTCCTTGTCTGGGACTCGGCCATACGGCGCGTTGCCTATCGCGCAGGTGTTCGTAGCATGGTATACATACTATTCAACAGTTCATTTTTCAAAAACTTTAATGAAAATGCGTTCCTTTTCTTACATCAGGAACTTGTAACGCGAAAAGTTACCGTTTCGTAGAAACTTGGAATGAAGTTAACGTTATTTTGAAAGTTCCTTCCGCACGAACTTTTACATTTAAAACAATAGTTGCAAATAAAATTTTGCCGCGCTTTGCACGGATGCAGTCATGGGGCAAAGTCAACTTGTTTATCAACAGTGCGAAAATGTAGAAGGGTACTTAATTAAGCTTAGCACTTCTTTTAGAAGTCATTAAATAAATAAATAAATTGTATTTAGAGTCTACCCACTCAGTTATATAACTGATTTTCAGAGGGGGACAGTAAATCAAAGCGACCAAGCCAACCCTGTAGGCCCCAACGCAATCAACAAGTGAGCGATAACCAAACAAAGATCGATATTTATAATAGGAATATAGCAATCAGTGGTTTGGACAGTGCAAACACCCGCGGATCAACACCAGAATCAACAAGGCCGATTCCGAACAACTTTGAATTTATTATGTGCTTTGTTGCTAGGACAGCTCCAAAGTCACCATTTACAAACTCCTAGGACAAGAACTGATTGACTTAAGTCCAAATCAGAAATTAAAAAACTTCTGACTTTGGCGGGAATCGAACCCCGAACCTTCTGCATTGGAAGCAGATACGCTAACCACAAGACCAACGAGCCGATTGCTTTTGATTGTGTAAGGTTTGGCTGTATTTTTATAAGTTTTTTGTTACGTGTGAGACAGAACATAATGGTACGTCTTACTCTTATCTAGGGCGACGGTCGTTCGCCCGCAGCCAAGCGCACGCGACTGCTAGTAGGCGATGATAACTCGACCCTGTTGACTCCTACCCGAGTTGGGGGGTTTTTAGCTATCTGCACACGCCGTCCCGAAAAATTTACAATCTTGAGAAACTCGGTATATGACCTGATAATGTGGTCCATGACATACCAAAAAAAAATCAGCCCGATCCGATAACCCGTTCTGTGTTAAAAAAGTGCGTAAAATTCGACGAAAATCTTCCGGCTGGCTGGGTGGTTGGTTTGGGGGGGGGGGGATTCTGACAGAGAGGAATAAGAGCCTACAGAGAAAACGGTACATCTTAGAACTATGAAACTTGGACCACACTTAGATGTACCTCAGACTCACATACTTCCGCCGAGAGGCAAGCAATATTCCACCCCCAAAACCCCTTAAATCATCCCCTAAAATTGGAATAATTCATAATTCTAACCCAAAATTGAATTTTTAATCAAATTAGGTATTAAATTTATATTTTAATGTGTTTTAACCCAATCGGTCAATTCTCATTTCCTAAATCACATTTTTTCAATCCCCGTCCCTTATAATTTATATTATGTTTACCTTGATTTCAAGCATTCGCCATGAAGGCACCTAATGAGTTATTAGCAAGAAATTTGGCATGATGGTCCATACTAATATGAAAAATAATCCTCCGAGAGGCAAGCGATATTCCACCCTTACACCCCCTAAAATTGGAATAATTCATAGCTCTAACCCAAAATTGAATTTTTAATCTATTTATTTAGGTATTAAATTTATATTTTAATGTGTTTTAACCCAATCGGTCCATCCTCATTTTCTAAACCACATTTTTTCAATCCCCATCCCTTATAGTTGATATTATGTTTACCTTGATTTCAAGCATTCGCCATGAAGGCACCTAATGAGTTATTAGCAAGAAATTTGGCATGATGGTCCATACTAATATGAAAAATAATCCGCCGAGAGGCAAGCGATATTCCACCCTAACACCCCCTAAATCATCCCCTAAAATTGGAATAATTCATAGCTCTAACCCAAAATTAAATTTTTATTCAAATTAGTAAATTATGTTTGAATGTGTTTTAACCCAAATTTTTATTCTCATTTCCTAAACCACATTTTTTCAACCCCCATCCCTAATAGTTTATATTATTTTTACCTTGATTTCCAGCATTTACCATGAAGGCACCGAATGAGTTATCAGCTTGAAATTTAGCATGATGGTACATAATAATATGAAACATAATAATCCGCCATGAGGCAAGCGATATTTGAACCCCACTGTTCCCTACCACCCTTTCTTTGGGAAAAACCTTAGGTCGTATTTAATACAATTTGAATATTTTAAATACTGATTAAAATTATGCGTCAATGTGTTATAGTCCGGTCAACAAATCATTCACACAAAAACCCAATACGACATTAACCATAGGAAATTTAATACTAGGTAAACGTTTAAGTCCCGCTGCGTTGTTGGATGAGCGTAATTGTTGCATTGAGCTGCCATGTGTTACGCGGATTTTCTGTTGTTCTGTGAGAAAATCATTACTAAGTTGAAGATATTTTTTAAAATTAAATCAAAAAAATACAATATTTACGGAAATTTTAAATTTTTTAATTAATCGTTATAATTTTAAAAAAAAGGAAAAAATCGTTTTATTGAAATTTTCATAAGAAATAATTATTCGATTGCATACAAATTTTACACGAATATATTAATTCATAAAATTAAGATTCTATGAAAAAATCATTACAATCGGATAAAGCATGAAGGTGTTAAGTCAAAGAATGGTTTAAAAAATTTGTAAAATTTGTAAAATTGAGATTTTCATAAGAAGTTATTTTTCGATTGCGCTCAAATTTCACACAAATATATTAATTCATAAAATTAAGGTTGTATGAAAAAATCAACACAATCGGATAAAGCATGTAGGTGTTTTAAGTCGAAGAAATTTTTAAAAAATCGAAAAATTGCGATTTTAATGAGAAATAATTTTTCGATTGCGCTCAAAAACGTGGTAGTTCTAAGTTCAGAGATTTCAAAGATCTCTATAAAATTTTATCGTAATTAGAGTATCGGTTTAGCCGGAATCGTGTTTACAAACAGACAAAAATACAAAAAAAAGGGAAAAAAAACATTCCGGATTTTTTCTCCAATGTAGTGAAATGGAATCTTCGCTTCGCTCGCTACGCTCATCCAAAAAACACTGTGTATTGCCAACCACAGATTGTAAACAAAAACAAAAGATGGTAGCTTGTGTTTCTAGACAATCTGTTTTAAAGGCACTGTATCTCCGTTTGAAACTAAAACAAAAAGATGAGATATCCCCCCCCCCAAAAAAAAAAAAAAAATACAAAAATTTGCAAAAACAAAAAACGGCAGCCAAACTCTCCTTCCAAAGTCTTCGGCTGTGAATGCTGTGAGATATAGAAGTTGAGCCAAGCATTTCATTCTTTCTCCCAAGTTTCGCGTTGAAAAGAAATAAGATAAGATCATTTCGCCTGTTGACGAGCGCCAAGCCAACCATTTTCGTGGTAAGAAAGTAAAAATTTTAAACTCAAAATCATAAAAAAATTACTTGGCCATTGACTTTTTAGAGTTCTCGTACCAAATTCAATGGCCAAGTAATTTTTTTATGATTTTGAGTTTAAAATTTTGACTTTTTTTTACCACGAAAATGGTTGGCTTGGCGCTCGTCAACAGGCGAAACTATCTTACTACTTCTTTTCAATGCGAAACTACAGTAGGAAGAAAAAATGAAATGCTTGGCTCAACTTCTTTATCTCACAGCATTCACAGCCGAAGACTTTGGAAGGAGAGCTTGGCTGCTGTTTTTTTTTTTTTTTTTTTTACAAATTTTTGTATTTGGGGGATTTAATATTTCTCTCAAGCCATTGAACATGTACGTGCATCATCTGGCCACGCCATAGTCTGAGCATCCCTGAAGTAAAATATAGGATTCCGATAGCTACATTTCTCTGTCTCGGTATAGACTCCTCCTGCCAGCGAACTCATGAGTCAACTGAACGCCATGGCAAAGGTATGTACTTACTTTCCGAAGTTAGTCAAATTATTTAATTCAATTTATGCATCGTCTATGAATTCAAAAGCTGTATTGTATAAGTAATCACAGAATCTAGGACAGGTCGATATATTTTTTAAGGTTGCAACTTTTGTGTACACAAATTATTATTATTATTATTATTATTATTATTATTATTATTATTATTATTATTATTATTTATTTATTAATTTACTTATTTATTTATTTATAAATGCATCTTGCGTTGCGTGGCTTGTTTGTAAACTGGGATTTATGATTCAGCCGCAGATGATTAAGGACCCAATTTAATATAAAAATAAAATAACAATCTCTGGTTGACCAATGTTCGCTTTTCGTTGGTCTATGTGGCGAGTTAGTTGGCTCGCTTCGATTTAAATTAGTCCCCAACTAAAAATCAGTTCAGTTGCTGAGTGGGTATATAGACTCTCTACGAAATACGAATTCAATCATTTATTAATTATCACTTTGGTAAAAATTGTTACATAACAGCAGAATTATGAAATATCTTGACTGAAAGTCAATCTTGCACACCCGCACACACAAATCATGGATTTCGAGGGTTTATCAGTTTTGTAGACTGCTGATTGACCTTTTACATCTACGTATTGTCCACTTTATCCATAACATGATGCTGGATTGAGGAGAACAAATTAAAAGTACGAGTATGGTGGATTGGTGGAGGTGCCGGGTTGATATACACTCACTTATCTCAACTATCCTTACATCTAGTCACAGTTTAGTCACCTGAACTTCTTCTCCTTATGCGTCGAATAAGATATATAGGCCTACCGTAGAAAATTGACTAAGGTATAAAAACAGATATGAATGGGATTTAAAATGTCAATAAAAGCCGTTGGATATTTTGCCACGGCCGAGGTGCGCTGCAGGTGACACATATTAGTGATATATGAGACAAACCAATACGTGGATGCGCGCGCATTATGTTCGACTCTTGCGCGCTCTATGGCGAGGTGTACATTAGCGCAAGGAAACGTTCAGTCACAAATCTGGGCCAACATGATGTGAAAGGTTTACTCTTGATTGCGACAATTCATCTTTATGTAATTTGTTGTATGTTTGATTTTTTACCCAATTCAGTTAGCCTCTAAAGCGATTTAAGAACAAAGACAGTAAAATATACATCCTCATGTACATAGTACACAAAATATCATGAACAATTAAACAACTGTATTATCGAATTCCGAACATTATTTAATGGATACAAACACGAAAAGTGGACGAATATTATAAACGTATTATGTTTTACGTTTAATGGGAAAACGAAATTAAAACCTACTATTGCAAATAAATTAGGTCCAAACTCAATAATAACTTAGACAGTTTCTAGAAATTTTGAAATTGCCAGGACAGAGCATATTCTCATTTGTAGTGAAAAATCGCTTCTGACTGACATTATAGTCTAATACTATGACCCAAATTTACTTCCTAAGAATGGTTCTTTGGACCGTACCGAAGATGAACAGTATGGTTCTAAGGCGATGAATGATCCAGATTATAAAAGGCGAAAAAACAATAAATACTTATCAATAGTCAAATACACTTTTTTTTCAAATCACACCTTTATTATGCTAAGTACACGTAAATATCACTCATTGAATAGGGATGACTCACAACGTTTTATTTATGAGTCTACTGTATTCAAGGCCAGTTCTGATTGCAAAATTTAACATTTTTCATAATTTATTAAAATATTTTCAGTCTTAAAAGTGAGCTTACAGTTTTAAACATAGTCAGGAAAAACAGGGGAACATGTCATAACCCTACAACCAATCATTGTGTGCTCATTGAAAAAACAAAAATTTTGCTGATTACCTATCTTATGTATAGAAGCATTTTTTTAATAAAAATTGTTTCTAGTATGATTAAGAAATACTAATAATTAATAATTTGTAAAACAAGATATAACATTTGTAAATTTGTGTAGGGTATACATTTTTAGCGATTAATGGTTTTTAAGTAAATGTCAATAATAAAGCAATGGTCAAACTTATCTTCCACCAGAGCGCAGAACGATCGTGGAGTGACCACACTTGTCTTTACGTTGATAAAATAGGAACAACATCTTGATGACAGTGCATTATTTGCGCTGGAATTAAAACACACGAACCAAAATGTAAAGAGTTCTGGGTCACTCCCCGATCATGCGATCCTGGCGGAGAATTGAGGCGAACCAGCTTGGCATTGCCCGCGATGCAAAGATGATCCAGATAGCGCTTTTTGCGTTTTTTGTAAGTTGCCGATTGATGCACAAGCAGCACTGTAGATATTCATAGCCACAAAGATCGTAAAAGCAAGCTACATCATTCAGTAGGCCTTGTATAATCTACGTGGTTTGATCTGCAAACTAGGCTAGGCTCCAAGCTATATACTTGGCTTTGGAGAAAGGAATTTATTTGGTATTTGATTGTGTTTTATTTCACTTATTTGGTTTCATTTGTTTTTTACAACATTCTACACAATTGTTATTTATCAAAACATAAGAATCAGCATTCAGCAATCCAATAATTATTATCACTGTCAGCACCACTACTCATGTACAGCTACAGTGCTGCTTAACGAATCCTTCGGCAACTAAAATTTAAAGCTTTCCTCTTGCATTTGTGTTCCTTTGCGTCGCGGTCTGGTGAACGACCGAGCGGCGAATTTTGCTTCGTGATCTAGAAGACCGTGGTCAATTTCATTCATACCACCGTAGTTTTTAGGGTTATGACGTCACACGTCTTTTCATAATAAAAGCGCGTGAAAGAGTAAAGGTAAAACTCTGTACTTCTGTGGAATAGAAAGTATTTACTTTGTATTCTTATAAACTACGGGGATTTTTTGTGAGTGAATATATCTACTGATTCTGTACACCAGCGCTAATATCTAGAAGTGACAGGGGGCCGTTTAGATAGAAGAACATTCTTCTTAGGCAGTAGGTGTGGATGTTGTTTTCTTGCTCAGTTTCAATTCTCTGGCTATCTTCTTTTCCTTCTGCTCTTTCAACCTTGCAGTCCTCTTTTCACTAGCCTCGATTCTTTTAGCGATGATGGCGGTACACTGTTCATCCTTTGCCCTCACACTGTCGGGGCATTTCTGGAAAATAAGAGGAAATTAGAACATCTGTGAGTAAACAAAATGTGCAAAAGTTATTGTGTTTTAATTTAAGATTCTGAATAATCAAAATTTGCATTTCATCGCAATTGCAGTTGTTCATTATTGCAATATTATAATTCAAGCTTTTTAAAGCTTATTCTTATTTTGCTCTTTAAGAGGGACTGTACGTGTTTTACGTGTCCAATGTACGGTAGTGTCCTTACCATGATCACTTGGTTTGAGATGCAGTTCTTCATCTCACACATTCCAGACTTGCAGGTTTGATCTTTCTTCACTGTGTAAGCTGTGGACAAGAATAGACTTGGAATTTGTAATTCGTAATGATCAATTTTAGTGTCTGTAAAGACAAACTGCATATTCATAAACAAATGAAAAAATTGAAAAATCAAAACTGCCTACAGACAGAGCATGTTATTATATTTAGGCTATTTTTGTTGATGTTTGTATTAGTGCTATCACAAATTGCCACAGTGATTCGTTTTAAATTTCTTCATTCCTTTATTTGATTGTTTTTTGGGCCTAGCAGTAATTTTCTTATGAACAGAAAATGGAACAGCATGGTTCTATGATAAGTGTTAAATTATTGCACAATTACTGCACACTTATTGACAATTTGGTTGTGTTTTCGCAAATTTATCCCTGCTGATTTCGGTCTTTTTGTCTCGACCACTTAGGCCTCCCTTCGTTATCATAGAAACTGAATTATACGAAGAGAAGACAAATATTTTTTAAAAGTTTAACAACAAAGGGTCATAATGCGCCGATGTACTATCTTCGAGGGGATGAGGTCAGAGAAATCTCATGCAGGTCATAGCCATGCCATGACGGAGAAAATGGGTTGGGCTTCTCACGTCGTGGTCGTCATTGGATGAGCGGAGCGAATACTTCAATTTCACTGAAGCCCACAAAAATTAGCTCGGGTGTTTTTTTTTGTTTTTTTTTCGCTATTACTTTCCGAATAGAATGCGAGCTCTGGCAGTCGTTGCCGGGGACCCCCCATATTCTCTGACGACCTTCCCAACGACGACGACCAGGACAAAACGAACGATGACAAAGACGATGACGACCACGACGCGAGAACCCTCCCTTTTCTTTAAAAGCGCTTAAAAAGCGGTTTAAAAGCTTTAAAGGGCGCGACTATAGCGGCCTTATAAGTTTGTTTTGTCTGTTTTTTCGCGCTCTACCGGGCAAACGGCATATGCGATCTAAAAGAAAATTGAAAGAAACCTTCGAAACCTCTTAACTTAGACCTACCACTTTTTTGGGTACAATCGAAAAAATATTGCTCATGAATATTGTACTTTGACGATTTTTTCCGATTTTGAATGCGATATTTTTGTGATATTTAGCTCGCGACCGGGCAAACGCCTACTCCGATCTTCATGAAACTTTATGAGAACGTTTTAAATCACTGGATTTAGATGTTTTATGATTTGGGAGACAATCGAAGAAATATTTCTAATAGAAATTGTGCTTTTACGATTTTTTCCCGATTTTTAATTCAATATTTTCGTGATTTTTGGGCCGATTCTGACAAAACGGGTGGGGCTACAACGTTAATATTTTACATGGACATTAAGGTAATGGTCATGTAGTGCCTTTTGAAACAAAAAGTTGAAAAATTAGCCAGAATTCATAGAAATAAAGGTATTAATATAAGCCTTTTACAGGTGTAATTAACAAGTAACTCCAACTCGCAACCTTCTCGTGGTTTGGACCGTGATTAGGGGAGTTTTTCTCCCTGAAACTAATGGCGAGCTCTGGGTCGTCGTCGGGGAACTTTCCCCTTCCCTTTGACTACCTCCCTGACGGCGACGACATGACAAAACGGACGGATGATACACAGACGGAGACGACCACGACGTGGGGGAACCCCTGCCCTCCCCATACGCTTGTGGCTGGTTCTGACCAGCTCAGGCCTGTCCACCCCTTGTCCCCCCGCGTCATCCCTTACGTCCCTCCCTTCGTCTCGATTAGCCAAGTTGCATAAATATGAGACGTTAATCAATATCCAATCCAATATAGAAACTTGACTACAATCACCTACAATGGGTACAAAAAGTGCGTACAAAAAAATTTGGTCCTCTAGATGTTTTACAATCTATTGTTAATTGGTATTACTAAAGCAATTAATACTTCTTTTTTTAAATTATCCTTATTTAACAAAAATAATTTTTGGATGAGCGAAGCGAAGACTTCAATTGCACTGGCCCCCCAAAAGAATTAGCTCGGGTTTTTTGTTTGTTTATTTGTCTGTTGGTATTTTTGCTAGTTTTTGTCTGTTTGTTCGCTCTCTACCGGGCAAACGGCATAATACGAGATCTTGATGAAAATACGAAGGAACCTTCGAGTTCTCTGAGCTTAGACCTGCCACGTTTTTGGTTACAATCGAAGAAATATATCTCATGAATATCGTACTTTTACGATTTTTAGTGCGATATTTTTGTGACATTTGGGCCGATTCTGACCAATAAAACGGGTGGGGCTACATCGTTTATATTTTACATGGACATTAAAGTTATGGTGATGTAGTACCTTTTGAAAGAAAAAGTTGAAAACGTTTGCCACAATCCATAGAAATAAAGGTTTTAATATCATTTTTTGTTTGTTTATAATAATAATTAACAAGTAACTATCGAAACTTGACAACAATCACCTACAAAGAGTACAAAAAGCAAATCTTCTGGCCTCCAGATATTTTACATTCTTATTACCATAGCAATAACTACTACTGGATAAAATTATCCTAATTTAACAAAAATGATTTTGCAATCGAACTTGTTGAAGTAAAGAGATCCCACGCATACCAAAAACTTAAAAAAGTTTATCCATCAACGCGACTAAAAAAGCGTTGTTTGCGAAGCGGCCTAGTGTAATGGAACTTGAAAAAGCAATGAGATCCCACTTAAAATGAAAACTTAGTAATCTTTGGACAGAAATATTTAAAAACAAATCATCCATCAACGCGACTGAAAAAAAGTTAGCGAAGCGTCCTAGTGGTATTATATTTGTGATTGTTCGTGGTCTCGTAGTTATCGTACCAGTGCTGTCAGGCTGGCGACATGTGGTCAGAGCTTCGTTGATCAATCCGTCCCACTTCGTGTTATTCTTCTCCAGAGCGTCGATACGCTGCTCAAGTCTTGCAAGGTCCAATTCGCCACTAGGCGTAACCTAGAACATCATCCGCTGGTTCATTTGGATTGAATGGATTAGAGATTGTTTTATTATTTGATTATTGTTTGTGGTATGACCTTCAGATTTTTATACCAATTTGGTGATTTATTTTGCAAGCGTTTTAAAATGCTTATTTTATTTCTTTAAAGGTTTGGCCATACCCCGTGAGAATTAGTTTACTATTGTGCTGAGCAATGTATTGTGTTTCCCAAAAATTTTATGTAGAATTAATTGAATTTTATTATTTTCAAAGGCACTGACATCATTTTCATTGTCAGTGATAGAAACCTTTTAGATTTTCATGTTATGAATATATTATTGTGCCCTGAAACTAGGTTATTGGTTTTTGCAAAACATATTGTGAAGTCTAGAAATTTATATAAAATGTGAAATGAAAGCTAGAAATAATGTATTTTATTTTATGTTAGTTAAGTTTTATCAAATCAATAAACATTACCCATAAAAAAATAAAAATAACGAAAATCTACACAATAGTACATAATTTAATGCATAAAGTTGGTTAAAAGTTTGGTGATTGTGTTGTGTAACTCACCAAGTTAAGGTATTTTGCGTTGCACTCCGCAACACACTGAAACAGACAATCATGTCGTTAGGGAACAAATCGGTGCTGGTCTGGTACTAATGATGTTTATCTTGTTTTGTAAAAGTTGGGATCATCAATGTAGGTATTAGTTGGATGAGCGAAGCGAAGACTTCAATTTCACTGACCCCCAAAAAATTTAGCTCAGGTATTTTTTTTTGTTTGATTTTTTGTTTGTTTTTTTGTCTGTTTGTTAACTCTCTACCAGGCAAACGGCATTATCCGATCTTGATGAAAATTGGAGAGGACCTTCGAAATCTCTGAACTTAGAGGTGTATTGTTTTTGGGTACAATCGAAGAAATATTTATTTTTTTCGATTTTTAGGGCGATATTTTCGTGACATTTGGGCCGATTCTGACCAAACGGGTGGGGCTACAACGTTCATATTTCACATGGACATTAAGGTAATGGTGATGTATTGCTTTTTGAAAGAAAAAGTTGAAAAAGTTAGCCAGAAAGAATCCATAGAATGTTATTTATAATAATTATTTACAAGTAACAATAGAAACTTGACAACATTCACCAACAATGCGTTCAAACGGCACTTGATAAGTAAATAGATCCCACGCAAAATAAAAACTTACAAAAATGCTCATCCATCAACGCGACGGGACTTTAGAGTTTTCCTAGTTATTATATCGATGCTTATATTTTCATATTTGATAAGGATCTTTATTGTGAAATCGATATTGTCCATTGAATATCGTATCCGTAAAGAATATTAACATCGTATCAAAATACCGGTACATCAAGTATTGAGAGGTGAAAGTTTTATGACGGGGGAGGGGGGTGATACCTGACTGCAGGTGGACAAGTTGCAAAAAGGTGACCTCAAATAAATTTCCCCTATTTCCCCGTGTGCCTATCATTCTCTTTAATGTGCCATGCATATAGATTTAAACCTCCAATGCCTGCGAGGATGGTCCAAGGGGGACAGATAAGAAGGATGATTCTGGTTGATGATTGACATGGTGATAGTTCGGTAGGAACCCTCACTAGTCATCTCAAAAGAGACCGGGCAGGGCAACAAGTCCAGAGCGATGAAGTTACTATATTCATCAGAAGCAGCTTTAGAATGGACTAGCAACTAACTCAGAGGTTAGCAAACATTTTGAGGAATAAAATGTACAGATACATTCAGATAATTTTCAGTCATGAGAATCTAAAAACTTTACATTGTGTGTGTGTGGAACCAGATTATAGATATTTCAATGGCTATTCGACCGCGTTTTTCTATTTTCCAAAATATGCTACCAAGTCAAAACATAGTTAATGGCTTTCAAACCTGGCTATTTTAGAAAATCAAAAATATTTTTTTCAAATTTTTCTGATCCGGTACACGGCCAATGTAGCCACCTCAAAATAATTTCCAACTTCAATTCGCCAAGGCACACCATTCAACGTAGGGTGTTGTGTTTTTGTGACATTAATTTTCAACTGTTTTTCTTTGGACTGACTGAGAGAAAACAGATTTTTTTAACAATTGTCTTTTCTGCGAATTTTTTTGTTTGGCGGTACAAATCGGTAAAAAATACCGCCAAACGAAAAAATTCGCAGGAAAGACAATTGTTAAAATAAATCTGTTTTCTCTCAGTCAGTCCATAGAAAAACAGTTAAATATTAATGTCACAAAAACACAACACCCTACGTTGAATGGTGTGCCTTGGCGAATTGAAGTTGGAAATTATTTTGAGGTGGCTATACTGGCCTTGTACCGGATCAGAAAATTTTGAAAAAAATATTTTTGATTTTCTAAAATAGCCAGGTTTCAAAGCCATTCACTATATTTTGACTTGGTAACATATTTTGGAAAATAGAAAAACGCGGTCGAATAGCCTTAAGACATGCCACAATAGGTACTCCAAATATACACACATTCGATACTATGTCTTACAAAGGTTAACCAGAATCAGGCGCGCAGGAACGTTTTGAAAGTTGGGGAGGGGGGCAAATCTATTGAAAGTTTTTGTGGGCGGTAGCTGGGGTCTGGGACGAAGCCCCAGCCGCCGGAGGCCCTTTCGCCGAAGGCTAAAAAAAAATTTCACCATACTACAGCTGCACTCTTACTCTGTAAACGACGTTTGACAGCAACTAGCTGCGATCTAAAAACTCAAAAAATGAACGTGAAGTGGACCATTTTAGTAAATTTCAACCTAATTTTTTTATGTAATGACAAAGCATACAGGCAAACATATTCGTTTTACCAAGGTGACTGTCGAATTGTGTAAGTGTACGCGCATATTTACTTCAGAAATTCTGGGATTATTATTTAACTCACTTTTTTCGTCCCCCCCTCTGCCCCCCCTGGACCAAACTTGGGGGGAGGCATTGCACCCCGGCCTCCCTCGGTTCCTACGCCACTGTCCAGAACCTATTTTTTTTATCCTTGTGCAAGTCCCTTCATTAGTTGCATCTTCATAATCAATTGTTTACACATTATTTATTGTATTTGTCAAATTGTTTTCTTATTAAACTTGTAAACATACCTCAAATTTTAATTACTAAAAATGCATTTTAATTGCAAGATAAACCCCTTGCTTTTATACTGACGTCGGTAAAAAAAGTATTTCGCCTTCCAGTCCATATGTCGCATCGCATCGTTGGTCATGTTCTATTTGTAGGTTATAAATTCTAACGTGAACGCCCCACCCAACCGACAATTCCCCTGAAATTGTTGCAAATAAGAATAAATAAATTCGTAAATCTTCTACCCACTCAGTCACAAAACTGATTTTCAGTGGGGACATTAATTTCTTTAAAGCTGCCCAAACCACCATCGACGAGCGACCAATGACCAACTAGAGACCGGCATACACCGATCAAGGAGTCTTACGCCTCTGTCCTTGTTGGGCTCGGGTTTGCCTCTGTTCTCTGGAGTCCCCGTCTTCTCCCCTTCAGCGGCCGCGCTCCCCAGGGACTTGCAGTTCTTCCGGGACTCCTTGGTGAACAGATCGGGGATTGGGCAGCACTTGTTGATCTCTTGCCACTGAACAAGAGTGGATATTACATAGACATTTTGTGATCGGGTATACTAGCTCCAACCAAAGAATGCAGATGCTCTCGTCACAAGTGGGGGGGGGGGGGTTAATGAATGCGCGGTAATGGGAATGTCGCCTTTGTCAATGAAAGGGAATTTGGTGTAGCCAACACAAGAAAAAGTATCTGTACTAGATCACGAAATTCCTCGGTGTCGTAGGCTCGCTGGGCTATCTGCATTCTTTCGTTGGAATCACTATAGCAGATACCAAATCGTATTGTGTATGTGACTCTAGGTTACTACTGATGGAACTTATAACGGTGGTGCTCAAAACACGGTGTGGGTCTACTTGACGATTGCCAATATATTCACAAACACACACGGTTATCAAAATTCTAATAACATAAAGCTGCTAGCAACCATATGTTCAGAACAAATGTTCAAAACACCCATCACCTTTCCCTAAATTGTACAAAGAAAATAGCACTCGACTTAAGACTGTTGGATGAGCTGAGACAAACCAAATGTTAATGCAGAATGCCGAGGTTTATTCTGGATCGTTTTGAAGCTCTGCTGATTGTCCTGTGGGGTTGGGGTTTACACTAGTTACTAATATGTCACGTTAGAATGTGCGTTTGTCTCGATCAAAGCACATTCTTTATAAATAGGACACCAAAGCGACCGGAACGTGCTTGCAATGCTCGGGATTTCATTTCAGATTTACATAGAAGATCAAAATTGTGTATCAAAATTCAAGTGACACCAATTGACCAAAATCATCATTGATCAAAATTGCGTATCAAAATTCAAGTGACACCAATTGACTACCAAAAATAATAACATCACCTGCAAAAGTATGACCCAAAATTGTGTTTGACAACAGATTTATAGTAGACCATTAAGTAGTGTAAAAAGAATAACTATGGTTTAGGCTATATGGCAAACAATTATTGCTGGCTCATTAATCAATCATTAATCATTTGCTGTTATAGCAGAAGACCCTAACCTAGAAGATATCCTAGGCGCTAAGGCCTAGGCATAGACATACCTGTCAATGAAGTGAAGTAAAGGTATTTAGCCAATAATAACAACTATTACTAGGAAAACGCTCAGTTGGACGCGTTGTTGAGCGAGCACCGGTACGTGCAACATGACCCGAGTACGACATTCCCATAAGGCCCACCACAAACTGTAGGCCTAACTGGATATTGACATTGTACACTTTATACTATTCCAACATCTTTGCATTGTACTAATTCACGTCATGCCTTCTAAAGTGTATCTTTGTATCTTCACTGCCTCCTTCATTTTTAACATCATTTTTCGAATTATGATTACCAATAAGTCTTTAAGGTCTTAACCGATTTAGCTGAAAATTTGGAAAATAGGAGAGAATGTTGTACTTATTGACCCTGCAAAATTTCATAACGATCGGAACATTTTTTTTTTTTTTTTTTTATAACCAACGATCGGATTTTGTTCAAAAACTATACAGCAACCCGCCTAGGTGGTATGTACATGTGTAAAAAATTTCAGGTCGATCAGAGAAACGGTGCGACCTGTATCGAAGCAGTAACAGAAAAAAAAAGAAAAAAAAACAGACATTCGAGCCATAAGAGTCAAGTGGAGACGCTCGCTACGCTCGCTCAATTATTGTTTGGCAGTGGCTGATAATTTTTTATTATTTTTATGTAATTTGTAGTACTGTTTAAAATAAGTTCCTTCGATTTTCAGTTCAATTCCATTCTATTGCCATTTAATTGTCAATAACGAAATTCCAGCTTATGTTGACAACAAATGCATTCTCTTACTCAGATGACGATCTGGAAATCTGTGACGTGCCAAGCATGCTTGGTCAGATTCACAGCCAAACTCAGAATGGTAGAAACTAGAAACACTTACCGTGTACTTGACCTTGGGAGCGTCGCCACTCTTGGAAGCAGGGATGTTGCCACCGAGATCTTTCGCCCCTGCAGCCTGTTGAATTTAACGTTGCACAGTCAATCAATCCTTTCTGATGTAGTTTTTTTCTTAATTTATTTAACTATTTTTTTTATTTTAATTTTTTTATGTAAGTTTTTTTATTTTCAGTTTTAATTTTTTTTAAATTCCTTATTTTACATAACATTATGCTTAAATCCAAAATCCAAATTATTAATAATTATTTTTATTTCATAAAACCATGTTAATTTTGTATTTCGTTTAAACTATTTAAAATAATAATGCATTAGTTTTTCAAATTCTCAGGGTGTCATCATATAACCGATTTTTTCAGACTATAATTTTTGCTGATTGAGGAAGTAACTGAACAGATCATTGCCCTTCAACATATTGGTATTGCCCGAAAATTTTGATTTTGTAGACTTGCTTTGGTGAATTTTATAGATTTTTTTTGTGTAAATAAAGTAATTCCAGAAATATAACCAATTTCCCTGACTATTCCAGGTATTCCAGACTTATAGACACCGTGATTTTTCATGCGAAGTGCTCTTTTAAAAGTCAGGACTCACTGGACTCTTGGGTGGTTCTTCATCGGGTGCTTTCTGTTCTTCCATCTGAGGCGAGGCATTCTCGGCCGCAGCGTTCACGCCACCAGCCTGTGAGATAGTATAGTATGACAGCACTTCAATATTACCTAGGACAATTCTTCATTATTTCTTTTGCTTGATTACTTTTTTAAAATTCGCTCCTCAGACATCTATAAAGCCCGTCGGACTAATATTTGTTTTTAAAATTTATTTTAAGAAAACATCGGACATAATTAAGACCATCTGACATTGCCAAAACTATTTTTTAATTACTAGGCCGCTTCGCGAACGCCTTTTTTTAGTCGCGTTGATGGATGAGCTTTTTTATAAGTTTTTAGTTTGCGTGGGACCACTTTACCTTTGCAAGTTTCCCCGTCTGGGCCTGGGGTAGAATTGGCCCAGAGTATGGCTCTGCTAATCGTAAAAGGCAATTCAAGAGAAAAAGTCCACCTCGCAAACATCAGCTAGTAAGAGGGAAGTATATTACTCCTCGAAACTAGAGGCGAGCTCTGGCAATCGTCGTCAGGGACCCTGCCCCCTTCTCTTCACGACTTCCCCGACGACGATGACAATGACACAACGAACGATGACAAAGACGATGACGACCGCGACGTGAGAAACCCCCCTTCCTCCCCTTACCCGTGGCTGGTTCTGACCAGCATGGGCCCTTCCTCCCCATATCCCCTAGGCTAGAGTGGTGCATTATGACCTAACGGTTGACGCGTCCTTAATCCAAATAAACAAAAAACCTTTACAAGCTCTTTTTGAATGCATTTTAGGTGATTGTTGTCAAGTTTCTATTGTTACTTGTAAATTGTTTTTATAAACCTCAATAAACTCATTATTAAAACCTTTATTCTATGGATTCTGGCTAATTTTTTCAACTTTTTCTTTCAAAAAGAAATACACCACCATTACCTTAATGTCCGTGTAAAATATGAACGTTGTAGCCCCACCCGTTTGGTCAGAATCGGTCTAAATGTCACGAAAATATCGCACTAAAAATCGAGAAAAATCGTACAAGTACGATATTCATGAGAAATATTTCTTCGATTATACCCAAAAACGTGGCCGGTCTAAGTTCAGAGATTTCAAAGGTCCCCCCAAATTTTCATCAAAATCGCATATGCCGTTTGTCCGGTAGAGTGCGAAGTGCGAACAAACAGACAAAAAAACAAAAAAAACGAAAAAACGTTGGAGCTAAATTTTTTGAGAGGTCAGTGAAATTGAAGTCTTTGCTTCGCTCATCCAATTATTATTTACTGGGTTGAGCGGTACTCCCAATTTAGACGAGTATAGTGAAATTTATGACGTGTACCCCGGACATACTTCTGCTCGTAATTTTTGGGTTGGAAGGCTCATTTTTATTTATTTTTGTAACACGTACTCTTGCCTACAAACTGACATAGTAGGGTCATTTCGGACACTTTTGTGACCGTTGAGAGACAATGACGACTTCTCAACGGATTTGTCCTCTAAGAAGGTTTTATAACAAATTTAGCCCTCATGCCCCTCGCGAAAGTGTGAACATACTCCGCCAGAGCCCAAAATCCAATATGGCGACCATTTGTCATGTCAGACACTATCTTTGCAATGGTTTAGCCTAAAGTATCGCGTAATATATGTTTTTTATGGTTTTGGGGGTCGAGGAATTCGTTTCTGAAGTCGTTTCGGCGATTAAACCCATTTTTTAAAGCATCGAATCCAAGATGGCCGTCGATTTGCAGCTTGGAATACCCAGTTTCTCGAAATCGTAGTAGAACTTTCATATAAGACTCGAATGAAAGCCCTGTTCAAATAATTTTGAATAATTGACAATAGAGCTACCAGATAGTGCTCATAAATCTAATAATTGGTCAAAACTTCAATAATTATACGAAAATATGTGCTCCTTTTATAGTCAATTTAGCGATTTTCTAAAGTGCTGTGATAAGAGTGGCTAAGGCACATGAATTGAGAGACAATGACAATTTCTCAACGGATTTGTCCTCTAAGAAGGTTTAATAAAAAATTAAGCCCCCATGCTCCTCGCGAAAGTGTGGGCATACTCCGCCAGAGCCCAAAATCCAATATGGCGGCCATTTGTCATGTCAGACACTAACTTTGCAATGGTTTAGCCTAAAGTATCGCGTAGTATATGGTTTTTATGGTTTTGGGGGTCGAGGAATTCGTTTCTGAAGTCGTTTTGATGATAAGACCCATTTTTTAAGCTTTGAATCCAAGATGGCCGTCGATTTACAGCTCGGAATAGTAGTATGGAAACATTGTAATTCCGTCGCAGTTTTAGTGATAGAGAGTTGTTTATTATTATTGAAGTTTTGACCAATTATTAGATTTATGAGCACTATCTGGTAGCTCTACTGTCAATTATTCAAAATTATGTGAACATGGCTTTCATTCGAGTCTTATATGAAAGTTCTACTACGATTTCGAGAAACTGGGTATTCCAAGCTGTAAATCGACGGCCATCTTGGATTCGATGCTTTAATCTAATCTAATCGCCAAAACGACTTCAGAAACGAACTCCACGACCCCCAAAACCATAAAAACCATATACCACGCTATACTTTAGGCTAAACCATTGCAAAGATAGTGTCTGACATGACAAATGGCCGCCATATTGGATTTTGGGCTCTGGCGGAGTATGCCCACACTTTCGCGAGGGGCATGGGTGCTAAATATTTTGTAAAACCTTCTTAGAGGACAAATCCGTTGAGAAATCGTCATTGTCTCTCAACGGTCACAAAAGTGTCCGAAATGACCCTACTGAGGTGTACGGAGTGGTTATTAATAATGAATAGCCTACATGATACTTGATACACTAACACTTGGTTTATTTATTATGCACATTATACAACAAGACAACCGTTGAGCACGAGACAAGGAATGAGAAGAACTCTCTGGAACTAGAACATGGCGTCGTCTGAGATACACCCACCAAACAGCAGGCCTGACAACCATGACAATGTTAAAGCGCCAACTAGTAGCAGGGGATAATGGCAGCCAACCTAAACTGGTGGCGGCAAATACAAACATACACCACAATCCTTCACCCTTCTAATTGGGTTAATGGTACTCAATTAATAATTAAATAACAGTAACAAATATAATAACAAGATATAATAATGATAATAATTAATAATAATAATCACATATTTATAATGAGATATTGATAGTTCAGTAATGAACAAATGATCATTGATTAGGTAGTAATGTAGTCTTTCAGATGTGCAGGGGTTTTTCGCTCACGCTTCGATGCGCGACGCTCAACCGCTGGGCTAATTGATGCCGATGATTTGGGCGAACCAGGGTGGACCTCGGGAAGGACCTCGGTGACTATCTCTGGGAAGACCTCGGGAGTGATCTCGATGTCCTGAGCTCTAGCCGCGGTCTCCGGTTCAGGATCACCCAAAAACTTAGGGGGCTGATCGACAGATGGGAGTCCAACATCATCCCGCACTCTTGGGAACGGTAGTGGAGTAGATGTAGGAGTAGATCGCCTAACGATCTGGTCGACATGTCTCCTCTCGATGCCGCCGCTGGTACTGACTACTCGATAGTAGCGGGTACCATCAACCGATAAGATAAATCCCGGAACCCACTTGACGCCTGGAACATAAGATCGGAACAGGATACTCTCTCCCACAGCAAATGAACGTCCAGGAGCAGGTTCATGGTTTACTGGTCTGCGACTTCCCGACGTCGCAGAGGCTGGATGCAGTTTGTCGATGAGGGAGCGAATGCGTCGACCCATTAACATTTCACACGGGGCAATACCCGTGGCTGTACTAGGCGTAGCATGAAGCATGAGCAAGATGGCAGATAGCTCGTGCTTCCACGATGCAGGGGACAGCTTCTTCAGTAAAGTCTTGACGGTTTGTACAGTACGCTCTGCCTGTCCATTGGTGGCAGGCTTGTACGGGGCAGACTTGGTGTGCTTGATGCCAGTTCCATTACAGAAATTGGCAAACTCACTTGATGCAAACGCAGGGCCATTGTCAGTTACCAACTGCTCGGGAATGCCATGGGTAGCAAACCACATTCGAAGATGAGCAATGGTTGTTGCAGATGACATTGATCCTGACGTACTTGCGACTTCTATCCACTTGCTTTTTGCATCCACACATATTAGGAATGTATGGCCGTGGAAAAGACCGGCATAATCCAGGTGAAGACGAGACCATACCTTGTCAGGCTGAGGCCAGGACTGCACCGGAGCTCGACAAGGGTCTCGCTGTAAGAGAGCGCAAGATTCACAGGACTTGACCAACCTTTCAATGTCCTCGCTAATTCCCGGCCACCACACGTAGCTACGGGCTAAAGCTTTAGTGCGAACAATGCCCTGATGGACCTTGTGTAGAAGAAGCAGTACTTCGCGGCGAAGAGCTGGCGGGATAACCACCCGGTTGCCTCGAAGCACGCAGCCGTTCATGACAGACAGATGGCCATGGTTGTGCTTGAGGTACGCTTGAACTTCGTCTTCCTTAGATGCAGTACGACCGTGAATGACATGACTCAGGACTTGGGAGAGACTGGGATCTTGTGCTGTAGCCTTAGCCACCTCCGCTGACGTCAATGGAGATGTTGAAGGCGCTTGTTCGAACAGCAATATATCTGCAGGATCCGGATACTCGATGTCCATTGATTTACTGGATGGCAAACGACTAAGGAAATCGGCATTGCCATGGTGCTTACCCGGTCTATGCTTGATAGTGTATTGGTAGTTAGCCAACATAAGGCACCAACGAAGCATACGCGGGGACGAGACCTCAGGAATAGGCCTGTCCGACCGGAAGATTCCACACAACGGCTTGTTATCGGTGACTATGGTGAATTCTCGACCATAGACGTACATGTGGAACTTCTTGATGGCAAAGATTACCGCCAAACCCTCTCGATCCAGCTGCGAGTAATTTTTCTCTGAAACACGAAGTGTGCGAGAGGCGTAGGCAATTGGTCTGTCTTCCGTTGCGGATACCTGGTGTGCTAGAACAGCGCCCACACCGTATGGTGAAGCATCTACAAAAATCACAATGGGCAACCTAGGATTGAAATGCATTAGGACTGCATCCGATGTCATCACTGCATGTGCATAGCGGACGCACTCCTCTTCTGCTCTACCCCAACGCCAGGCATCGGAAGGCTTCAACTTCAGTAATGAGTACAATGGATGGAACTTAGTTGCCTTGTCAGGAAAAAATCTATCATAGTAGTTTACGTAGCCCAAAAATGCTTGCAACTCCTCTAAACAGGATGGTGAGGGTGTGTCCAATAGCTCTTGTATCTTGGACCTTGATGGCTTGATACCCTCTGCCGATAGCGAGTAGCCTACATAATCCAAGGTAGGCGAGGAGAAAACACATTTATCTAGACGAAGACGCAACCCGGCCTCGAGTAATCTCCTGATCACCTGACGTACGCGTTCTTGCAGCTGAAGTTCGTTTTCAGCCATGATGAGAACATCATCCATGAAGACGATAACACCTTCAAGTCCAAAAAGCAGGGACTCGGTTAATCTCTGGAAAAATGCTGGAGCAGACGATAGTCCAGGACTAAGGCGTGTCATACGGAATAACCCACGGTGTGTATTGAGAGTCAGGACCTGTGAAGTCTCCTTATCCACAGACACCTGCAAAAAAGCTTGAGATAAATCAATCTTGCTGAACACCTTGCCGCCAGAGAGCCTCGAGAGAAGTTCATCAGTGGTAGGCAGCGGGTAAACCTCACGCACACAACGCTGGTTTACTGTGACTGAATAATCACCGCATATCCGAATGCTGCCATCTCGTTTAACGACGTTAACTGTTGGGGTTGCCCATACCGAGTGCGTGACAGGCACAAGAATACCCTGGGAAACCATGCGATCGATTTCGTTGCTAACCTTCATCTTGAGTGCAAAGGGAACTGGCCTAGCCTTCATAAAAACTGGAACAGCATCGGCCTTGATGTGGATGTGCGCTGGGGGTCCAGTATATTTGCCCAGTTTTGGCTCGAACACCTCCTTAAGGTCATGCAGGTAAGTAGGAACTGACTTACTTATAACTGTGGAGCTGGTTGCTAAGATGCCGTCAACCGATATACCCAGAGCGTCAAACCATGAACGGCCCATAAGCGCTGGCCCTGGGCGGTCCATCACGGCGAGAGGCAGAACAACAGTGTGTCCTCCGAAAGTCACTGAAGGGGTAAAAACTCCCTTGACATTGAGCCTCTCCTTGGACCAGGTCTGCAGCACCAAATCCGGGGGCTGCAAGTCTGCGGTTGGGAAATAAGTCTCAAAAATATCTGAACCTATTAGAGAATGCCCTGCACCACTATCCACTTCCATGCGGATATCGGCATTGTCAACTTGGACATTCACTATGAGCGGTGGTGGTGCACCCGTCAGACTGTTAACACTGAACAGACCGGAAACATCATATTCATAATTATCAGACCCTGGAATAGCTTCAGACACTTGATGAGCATCAGCTGCCTTAGCCCTATAGGATGCTTGGCGATGCTTCATCTGCGATCCAC
The DNA here is from genome assembly GCA_024449915.1 of Sweltsa coloradensis. Classification (NCBI taxonomy): domain Eukaryota; kingdom Metazoa; phylum Arthropoda; class Insecta; order Plecoptera; family Chloroperlidae; genus Sweltsa; species Sweltsa coloradensis. The sequence continues at coordinate 156,500 of JAMZAV010000405.1, read as the reverse complement.
CGCGACCCCGTCCTTGTGACAATGCAGGACTAGCTCCACTAGGCTGGGCCCTTGCCCTTTTCTGACATACGCGAAGCAGATGCCCTATCTGCTTGCAATAATTGCATTTGTAACTAGCATAAGGACAGTCCTTCTTACCGTGGCTAGAATCACCGCAACAGTCGCAGGACCGATTGACCGATGTGGCTACTGCAGGTGCTCGTTGACCTTGTCGCTTAGGCCTACTGCCAATATACCGCTGTGAAGCTTTATGCACAGATGACGAATCAGATGGCAGTGAAGAAGCTCGCAGAGTAGCTTGATTCGCCTTGGCCATTTCAGAAGCTACTGCACGGTCATAGACCTTATTGCAGTCCAACCCCTCCGTTGCTAGTAAAGTCTCTTGGAGCCTAGAGTCTTTCATACCAATGAGCATCTGATGCAAAAGCTCGTGGTTAACATCGGTGAACTCACAGTCCCGAGCAAGTAAACGGAGCTCTGCTACAAAATCTTTGAAACTCTCCGTTGGCTGTTGAACCCTACGCCTAAAAATGTTGCATGAAATTAGGGGGTTCAGTCTAGGGCGGAAATGCTTGTCAAGCACTTTAATCGCCTCGGCGTAAGTTACAGACGCCGTGTCGCAAAGCTTGCGTACACTTTTATACACTATGTCACCAGTATTGGCAAATAGAATGGCTCGCTTACGTTTTGCTTCCGTGATGCTGTTAGCTTCGAAGTAAAATTCGAGCTTCTCCTTGAAAATAGACCAATCCTCTAGGTCCTCCTTGAGTAGCATGGGACAGGTGCCACACATTCCCACAAAAACAGTTGGGGGCACAGCTGCTGGCTCAACCGTATCGTCCGAAGAAGACATTTCAAAAATGACTTCTAGGCCTAGGCCCTAGCTAGGCCGCCGAAAATAGGTTTGGCTAAAAAGCAGATTCAGAAGCTCTAGCCTTACCAATATTACGTGGAACTCGTAAACATCGTCGCCAGAATTGTCTGAGGTGTACGGAGTGGTTATTAATAATGAATAGCCTACATGATACTTGATACACTAACACTTGGTTTATTTATTATGCACATTATACAACAAGACAACCGTTGAGCACGAGACAAGGAATGAGAAGAACTCTCTGGAACTAGAACATGGCGTCGTCTGAGATACACCCACCAAACAGCAGGCCTGACAACCATGACAATGTTAAAGCGCCAACTAGTAGCAGGGGATAATGGCAGCCAACCTAAACTGGTGGCGGCAAATACAAACATACACCACACCTACTAATACTTGGATTTTTTTTCTCGAAAATATCTTGCATGGTACGAATTTTTTCTTCCGCCGGTACAAATTTTAACTTCGTACGGGGGGAGAAAAAAAATCGTACGCCAGTTTGTGGCCAGGAGTATGTGTTACAAATAGAAACAATTAAAATGAGCCTTCCAACCCAAAAATTATGAACAGGAATATATCCTGGGTACGTTATAAATTTCACTATAACCGAAGGCGTAACGCTCAACCCAAAAATAAATAAAACATAATTTTGTCAATGTCAAATGATAATTGTTAAACTATGTCTTGTTGTTTTGATAAACTAATATTTAGGAAAAATGTTATAAGGTCGATAGATCAACCTTAAGCCAGCGGTTAAGCCGCGGTCGCTTAGCCTATTCCCACTCGAACACCGGAGTTAAGCAACCTCGGGCGTGGTCAGGGGTAGAGTGGGTGAACGCTCTGCCCTGAAACACACGTATACCGGTGGTTAGAGCAGATGGAGGGTTCGGGAGCTAGTTTAACGGCTTCGTTGTCCTCGACGTCTGCTCGGCAGTCCGGGTTAGTGAATAGCATTAGTGCATTAATATGAGACGTTAAGCAATACAAATCAATCAATCAAAAATACGAAAAATTAACATGAGCAAGGCCATTATCATGTAAAACGTTGCCGAGGTCGACATTTGTAAAGCGATCACACCGGGGGACACTTCGAGCACACAGGGGGCAGCGTTGATGGTGAAGAGTAGAGAATATCCCCCTCAAATACAAAAATTTGTAAAAAAAAAAAAAAAAAAACGGCAGCCAAGCTCTCCTTCAAAAGTCTTTGGCTGTGAATGTTGTGAGATATAGAATTTGAGCCAATCTTTTCATTCTTCCTCCCTAGTTTCGCCGTTGAGTGACTACGGTTTCGCATTGAAAAGAAGTAAGATCATTTCCAAGCCAACCATTTTCGTGGTATAAAAAGTAAAAACGTTAAACTCAAAATCATAAAAAAATTACTTGGCCATTGACTTTTTAAAGTTCTCATAATGAACTAGGGAACGCGAAACGAGGGAGGAAGAATGAAATGCTTGGCTCAACTTCTATATCTCACAGCATTCACAGCCAAAGACTTTTGACTTTTTTAAGGAGAGCTTGGCTGCCGTTTTTTACAAATTTTTGTATTTGGGGGGGGGGGGGGATATCACATCTTTTTGCTGTTTGTTTCATATCAAGGCGTGAAATACTTGTAAATGGAAATACAATGAAAGAGGGAAATTTCAAAATGTAATTTTCCATCTAAATTGCTCGGATGTACGGCTTAGACGGAGTTTAATTCACTTTCTAAATTTTTGTAAAAATTAAATTGGTGGCTGCATAGCTCAGTTGGAGAACATAGCCCGGACGGCTAAGGTCATACCTAATTTCATGCTGATAACTCATTAGGTGTCTTCATGGTGAATGCTGGAAATCAAGTTAAAAATAATATAAACTACTAGGGATGGGGTTTAAAAAAATGTGATTAGGAAATGAGAATAGACCGATAGGATTAAAACACATTAAAACATAATTTTAATAACTAATTGAATAAAAATTCAATTTTGGGTTAGGGGTATGAATTATTCCAATTTAAGGGGATAATTTAGGGGGTGTTGGGGTGGAATATCGCTTGCATCTCGGCGGATTATTTACTCTGATATTTTTATCTACTCCCATGCCAAATTTCGCGCATGGAGCCCACGTGTTAGATATTTATTAATGGTTTTGAATTTAAATGGTTTAAAATGGTTTAAATGGTTTTGGTTTTGGTTTTGAAAGCAAAAGTGCATGAGTCTAAGGTACATCTAAGTGTGGTCCAAGTTTCATAGTTCTAAGATGTACCGTTTTCTCTGTAGGCTCTTATCCCTCTCTGGCAGAATCCACCAGCCAGCCACTCACCCACCCAGCCAACCGGAATGTTTTAAACCAAGTTGAGGCACTTTTTTTAACACAGAACGGGTTATTGGATCGGGCTAATTTTTTTTTGGAATGTCATGGACCACATACCAGGTCAAATACCGAGTTTCAAGATTGTAAATCTTTCGGGACGGCGTGTGCAGATAGCTGAAAAACCCCCAACTCGGGTAGGAGTAAACAGGGTCAAGTTAGTCATCGCCCATTCGCGTGCGCTTGGCTACGGGCGAACGACCGTCGCCCTATGATGAAGTAAAAAGTAGAGACGATTGTTGAATATTAGAAATGAGTGTGGAAATAATGACAATGTTTGCATGCGAGCCGCCTTTGTGGTATACAGACACTATCAAGATGCTATTTGGGGGTCCACACCGACTGCCTCTTTCATCGCCTTTTACGATTAGCCGAGGAGGAATGCTTTATTTGGGGGGGGATTTCCCCCCCTCTGGTAATTTCATCCCTGGCTCTGTTTTACTGAAAGGTATCCCTGCCGGGGATGGCTAAATCCCCACCTCTGGATTCCCATCTCATCTCATAACACATCAAGTGACTTTATCTCGTAATGTTAATAAATAATGCGTCAATTTACACATATTCCTTTCAAAATAATACCTCAGATCGCTTCTAAGGCCATCTTGAGAGCAATAATACCCCCAAATATTTTCCTCAGATCGCTTCTAAGGCCATCTCAAGGGCAATAATACCCCAAAAAAATTTCGCCTCCGGCGGCTGGGGCTTGCCCCAGACCCGTTTACCAACGAAAGTACTATTCTAAGTCATCCCCCCCTCTGCAAAGTCGTTAGTTCGCACTCGGATTCTTGGCTGAATCATAAGAAATTGTGCTGCTACTTCTCACCTAGAACTACAAGAAAACTGTATGTCTCATTCCCACGTTAAAATAAAATCAATCAATGGATCAATAAAGAAGTCTTCGCCACTACTTACCACAAAGATGCAGGCTAGAGCGACTATCGGGTAGTGCACCATGGTTGTAGCTGCTTGTTGGTAGGCCCTACTCTATTGGGGATAGAAGAGTGAGTGACAGCAATGACTAAACCTGCGACCATATGTATAATAAATCACAATACATGGACACGACACAGGAACTATGTTCCACTGAACAACAACAGTGCGTATTATACACAATATTTTCGAATTAGTTTGCTAAAAATATTTGCTATAGGCCTACAACCTAGTTCTTAACTTCGAACTTCGAAGTTTGACATGGTCCTGTAGTCAATAAAGATTTTAAAAGATAGCAATGAACATGTGAAAAGATTAATTTTGTGACAGTTGTATGCCATGTTTTTAACGCCATTCTTCTCACCGTCTGTTTTTGTTATTTGCTTAGTTTCAAATTCATCATGGGAAGTCGGGATATTTATTAATGGCATCCTATAGTAATAAGCACAATGGTAACAAAAACAACAATATAATACAGGATGTGCAGGTGGCTAGGATGTATGATTCAAGGATGAACATTAGGATTGTCACTTCACGTTCGTAAAAATATAATATTTTAACGATTATGTCACTATAATATTTAAAAACAGTTTATGCTGGCACATTAGCTCATTCGCACAAGTAGATTTTCATAGTATCATGCACTGCACAAGACTTAGTGTTAATTTTAAAGCTGGCAATTATGCCTTTTTTTAAATACGTAATGATCGTCCGAAAATCGATTTGAATTATATTTGCATGACTTGACTCGTCTTGCAGCTTGTTGTTATTGACCAGATATAATAGGTCGAAACAAAAGCTTTTATTTTATTCGTATCAAATAAAAAACAATAGTTTTGTGTGGCTCGTTGTTCTTGTGGTGAGAGGCTCTGCTTCCAATTAAAAAGGTCCAGGGTTCGATTCTCGCTCTTAAACTGTGACTTTGGAGCCGTCCTAGCAACGAGGCACATAATAAGTTCTTAGGTTGTTCCGAAATGGCCTTGTATATTCAAGCGCTGTCCGCAGGTGGAATCGTGTCCAGCCTGATTCATCGGTGTCTCTATAGTTGGTCATTGTTCGCTCGTCGATGGTGTCGGCGCCTACAGGGTTGGCTAAGGTCTACTTTAAATTTAATGTCCCCCACTGAAAATCAGTAACGTGTTTCAGTGGGTCGATTCTAAATAAGAATTAATTTATTGATTTGGTTTATTTATGGCTTTTGCCCGGGGAGCTGCTTGTTTAGCCGCTTGAGGTAGCTCACATGTTATTGCGAGACAAACTCAGATTTATATTATTGCTAACTGGGCTAAATCCCCGGTAGATATGGATTTAATGGATTTAAATTTTGATGATTAGTTAGTCAATTTGGTTCATTTCATTCGGTCAATTTTGTAGGTTTCCAATTCAAACTGCACCAATTTGTTAACCGTTTTCATTGGAGTAATTTGCTCATTTCATAATCATTTCACAATTCAAGGAACATCGAATTGTGACGAGTAGAGTAAAAGTGAAGCAATGATAATGTCAAATCAAAGAGCAAAGAAGAATTGATTTTTAGTATTTATTTATGGTTAATTTTTGCAATTTTCTATGGTTGTTCATTATTGCTTTTATTATGATATTATAATCAATGTATTTTCAATGATATTTTTCTGCCTAGATTGTCTGGTTGCCGGCCACTGGTGGAGCTTGCAACTTGAGTTAGGTGTCCTGTATCATTGCTGTGATCAGTTTTTGACGAACAATTTCCAATAAGTATTTGTATGATACAATTATATATTAGAGTGAAGATCTTTGGTACTAAATCGTTATCTAATTTGAACACAAAAATGAAGATTCGCGTTCGGTGGTTTCTTCCGCGAAAGTTTGATTACTCATTGATTTGCCGTTTCTGATTTTAGTCAAACCTAATATTCATTTAAGTGGGATCAATCGTCTAATAAATCATTTTTTTTTCGTTTTTTATTATGATGATTTTTTTAAATGATATTTATTTATTGTTTCTTCCTTCCCCCCCCCCCTCCCCCTATTAATATTTGGTTCATTAATTGGATGAGCGAAGCGAAGACTTCAATTTCACTGATCCCTCAAAACATTTAGCTCCAATGTTTTTTATCTGACTGTTCGCACGCTACCGGGCAAACGGCATATGCGATCTTGATGAAAATTGGAGGAGACATTCGAAATCTCTGAACTTAGACCTGACACGTTTTTGGGTACAATCGAAAAAATATTTCTCATGAATATCGTACTTTTACGATTTTTGTCGATTTTTAGTACGATATTTTCGTGACATTTGGGCCGATTTTGACCAAACGGGTGGGGCAACAACGTTCATATTTTACATGGACATTAAGGTAATGGTGATGTATTGCTTTCTGAAAGAAAAAAAAAATGAAAAAGTTAGCCAGAATCTATAGTATAAAGGTTTTAATATGAGTTTTTTAAGTTTATAATAACAATTAACAAGTAACAATAGAAACATGACAACAAACATCTACAATGCATTCAAAAAGCACTTGCAAAGGAAAAGTGGTCCTACGCAAACTAAAAACTTACAAAAAAGCTCATCCATCAACGCGACTAAAAAAATTGTTTTTGGATGAGCGAAGCCAAGACTTCAATTTCACCGACCCCCCAAAAAATTTAGCTCGGGTGTTTTTTTTTTTTGTCTGTTTGTTTGTTTGCACGATACTGGGCAAACAGCATAAGCGATCTTGATGAAAATTGAAGGGGACCTTCGAAATCTCTGAACTTAGACCTGCCACGTTTTTGGGTACAATTAAAGAAATATTTCTCATGAATATCGCACTTTTACGATTTCTTTCGATTTTTAGTGCGATATTTTCGTGACATTTAAGCCGATTCTGACCAAACGGGTGGAGCTACAATGTTCATATTTTACATGGACATTGAGGTTTCGGTGATGTAGTACCTTTTGAAAGAAAAAGTTGAAAAAGTTAGCCAGAATCCATAGAAATAAAGGATTTAATTTAAGTTTTTTTAGGTTTATAATAACAATTAACAAGTAACAATAGACACTTGACAACAATCACCTACAATGCATTCAAAAAGCACTTGCAAAGGAAAAGTGGTCCTATGCAAACTAAAAACTTACAAAAAAGCTCATCCATCAACGCGGCGGGACCTAAGCGTTTTCCTAGTATTTATACATTGTTGTTTTAATTGGATGAGCGAAGCGAAGACTTCAATTTCACTGACCTCTCAAAAAATTTAGCTCCAATGTTTTGTTGGTTTTTTTGTTGTTTTTTTTTCCTCTCTGTCTGTTTGTTTGTTCGCGCTCTACCGGGCGAACGGCTTATGCGATCTTAATGACTTGCCACGTTTATGGGTAGAATCGAAGAAATATTTCTCATGAATATCGTACTTTTACGAATTTTTTTCGATTTTTAGTGCGATATTTTCGTGATATTTGGGCCGAGTCCAGGTCACTAAAGTTTGATATGATATGATTTTGGAGGCAATCGAAAAAATATTTCTGATGAATATTGTCCTTTTACGATTTTTTTCGATTTTAAATGCGATATTTTCGTGACATTTGGGCCGATTCTGACCAAACTGGTGGGGCTAAAACGTTCATATTTTACATGGACATTAAGGTAATGGTGATGTACTGCTTTCTGAAAGAAAAAAAAATGAAAAAGTTAGCCAGAATCCATAGTATAAAGGTTTTAATATGAGTTTTTTGAGGTTTATAAAAAATTAACAAGTAACAATAGAAACTTGACAACAATCACCTACAATGCATTCAAAATGCACTTGCAAAGGAAAAGTGGTCATACGCAAACTAAAAACTTACAAAAAAGCTCATCCATCAACGCGGCGGGACCTAAGCGTTTTCCTAGTAATAAAATTTCCGCATCTGTGTAAATAGACTTATTTAGTTGTCCTCCTTTGTAAATCGGTTTTTTAAGTGAATAGGATAGGCGTTAAATAAATGAATGAATGAATAAAAAAAGCAATGTCAGTGTATATTTGTCTGAAACAAAGCACTGCACAAACGCTTGTGGCTTGTGGGTGCGTGATGTGATGTGTTATCGCCGGTGGCATGAAACAGGTCGGGTCGGGGTGAGATTTCATCACGACAATTAAAGTTTATAGCTCTTTCAAGTACGTTCGGGGTTCGGGAGGGGGTGGGGGGTGGGTGTCACCAGCTAAACGCCGCTATATTCGGCAGTCAGGTTAAAACACGAAACTGTCGCATTTCTTTAATAAAATCTCGATATTAAAAATAACCTTAATTTGAAAGCGACAAATCACGAAAGTGGGCTCTATCTAGGTGCCCGTTAGGGCGCCGCAGCCAAGCCGCGGTGCGCTACACACTCAAGCACCTTATACACCAAGCAGAGTTGGGGTGATTTCGAGGTGTTACCCAGCCGTCATGTAACGTGATGTGAACTTGAAAACTATCACAATCGAGGGGATTTAGGTACCTGACAACACATGCCAAATTTTATTGGGGTACGATTATTCCTTCTTGGTGAAAAAATGGCTTGAAACATGCTCAAAATCACTTTAAGGATGTTAGCTACTGCTACTGCCTACTACTGCCTACTACTGCTAACATCTAATACGTCGGCCCGCGATTCTGACCAGACGGGTGGGACTACAATGTTCATATTTTACATGGACATTAAGGTTATAGAAATATAGTCTCTTTTGAAAAAAAAAGTTGAAAAAGTTTGTTGGAAGGCTTCCAAATAAAGGTTTTAAAATAAGCCTTAAACACTTGGCATACAATCAACAAGTAACCATAGTTACTTGACACTTGTTGACGGTATAAGCAGAGTTAGGCGGGAAAGTGCGATACGTAAACAAATAGCGGACATTTAAAATTTTTCTTCTTTGTGTGGAACGAGAAAAGGTGTCATTATACTCTCATAAAACAAATCAGAAACCGTCCCTGGCCTAGGCCCAGATGTGGAAAATTATTTATAATGCAAAAGTGTAGGTCTAAAGTTCCATTTGGCTATAGGACTAGTAAAATTCATACTTACATTACATGTTTGACAAGCCTAGCCAACCCTATGCCAGCACAACATTGGACTGATATGAACTTGCTCAACTGTTTGTTTACATAATTGCAACAATCAAATCATTTCATACAACTTGTCTTTCGATTGGCCCGCGTTTATGAAGGCACTGCCATCTAGAATAAATATAGAACTTTTTCGAGCTCTTTGCTATACGCAAATCTTTTTAAAGTGTTTGGATTTCGTGATACTCTTTCAACCATAGACATCCTATATAATTGGCTAGACCAGCAGTCGGTGGTCCACTTCCGGTACAATTAGAAGCCATCTTAAAATGACAGTTTACATGTTAATCAAATGGGAGCGATTTGTGGCCAAATAGTTCTCAAGATTGCCGCCAGGTTGACAGGTAAGCATACTAGCCTTTAACACCAAATGATTACTAAATTCCCTTATACAATCACTTCGTATTGTTTCTTTTGTTTAATACCATGCTGCACAAGCTAAAACCATATCAATCAATCCAGTAAAATACTTTATTGCATTAAAAAAGCATAAATTAAAACACCAAATCGCCATCTTGAAATGGGCCGGTTGAGTCTTCAATTTGCTACGCTCGCGCCTGTGTGGAGGTATAGGAGACTGCTAATCTAGCCTACTATAGGGGTTTAATATCAATGCTTTCAACTCACAACCCATGACGTTTTCCACGATACCGTTCAAGAATACCAATTCCTTCGAAAACGAAAACGACTTCGTTTTCAAATTGCGTTTTCAACTCATCTCCCACGAACTCAAGAATTGGGGTCCAGTCCTTATACCGTCGTTATACCATGGTTATACCACCTATACCCAGGATGTACATAAATCCGGGTCTAGATATTTTACATCCTATATTGTTACTGCTAATACCATAGAATTTAAATCAACTTTGATAAAAATATTATATTTTAGCAAATAATTTTGTAATGGAACTTGAAAAAGTAATGAGATCACACACATAACAAAAACTTGTAGAAATACAGCCAAACCTTACACACTCAAAAGGAATGAGATCTAAAAAAAGGGCCAAGCTCATCTACTCTTCCACATAAACGTACAGTGTCCCATAACAGCATCCTCGAAAAGCTTGGCAAAATAGAATTTGCATGTTATTACGTTTAAATTAATTAGAAAAAAAGAACTTGGATAAACTATTACGTTAAATTAAAAATCGCAAATTCTATTTTGCCAAGCTTTTCGAGGATGCTGTTATGGGACACTGTACGTTTATGTGGAAGGGTAGATGAGCTTGGCCCTTTTTTTAGATCTCATTCCTTTTGAGTGTGTAAGGTTTGGCTGTATTTCTACAAGTTTTTGTTATGTGTGTTAATAATTACGACAATAAGACTGAACATTGGAGTATAGATATATAGTTTCTGTGTGGTATACATAACAGAAAATCTGTCCTCTTTAAACAGTAGGTATTATAAATTGAAACTAGTAGAACAGGTAAATTGATTGTTAAAATGAAACTATTTGTACTTACACTGTTCTTAAAATAAATATTTTTTTAAATATTTTTTTTAAAATAAATATTTATTTTAAGAACAGTGTATGTCCAAATAGTTTCATTTTAATTTTTTTCATTTTATTTTTTTTAATAAATATTTATTTTCAAAACAGTGTATGTCCTAATAATTTCATTTGAACAGTAGGTATTATGTATTTGGGTCATTTTTTAAGGTTTTATCATAGAGCATTGATAAACAAAGTTAGGAATAAGCGTGTGCGTGTGCGTGTGCGTGTGCGTGCATGTATTAGTATTATTAATAAATGTTAAATCTATACAACTGTTTTTCCTCCATGATTAACCACAAAGAAGAACATAATGATCGTATATGTTATTTATTCTCCACAATTTGCGGATTGTGCTTACAAGTCGATATTAATGCCGTTGAGTGAATATGTATATATGTCAATACGGATCCTTACACTACACTCCGTGGCCATTTTACCCCCACTTAGCACGTCGCCCGGCTTCACGCCGTCGAGTGAGGAGTTGAGCCCTGGTTGAGTCGGTTGAGCACATGGTTGAGCACCACCTCTTGTAAGTTCTAACTCGTGCAGATCACGCGATGTCAGCGATTTATTTCTGCTGACGGCGATTCGACTTCCGTTCGCCTCGTACGGAGGGCACAAAGAAACTAATTATTAGCCACAGAAAAACCAGGACTTACAAAAGATGATTAACATTTTCGCCGGTCGGGCTCGGAATACAGCCAACATTGCGACTTCTCTCTCTACAGCTTTACAATTACAACCACGAACACGAGTTGGTTGAATTTACAGAGGAAATTACGACTTTTAACAATCGCTTTAGCTATTAATTTTAACAACGAACTTTCATTTAACTGGTAAAACGATGCTAAAAATACAGGGTACAAAACAATTTGTTAAATACATTGCGCTGGTTGGTTTGCTTTTGAAACTAACACTAGCGTTGTCATTGATATTAAACCCCTATATATAGGATGTCTTAACACTAGCGTTGTGGAATAAGCCTGGGGAGATTCAAAATTCAATGGGAAATTGCTGAAAAGTTAGCTGATTGAAAGAGGACTTGTTATAACAGTAGATTTTTTTAAGTGTGGGACTTTGTGCAATTTTTGAACAATAGAGTATACAGTCTTAGGTAGGACGAAAATTTAATTTCGAGCAATCATTTAGAAGAGAGAAAAGTCGTGTCAAGGTGTCGGTGTGAGGAACAGCACACAACGCGACATCTGTGATGTCAGTGGGTAGTGCTTTAAGCTGCATGTGAGGAACAGCACACAACGCGACATCTGTGATGTCAGTGGGTACAGCATCTTCGAAGGTATCGATCATGATGACGTCAGACGTCTTATAGGGCATATTTCCCACCACGTTTCAAAAGCTACACGATTAAATCTGACGCTGTGTGTTCATACCTTTGCTCACTAAGTTCTAACCGGATCAAAAATCAAATTGGGTATGAAAACACAAAAATACACGTAATTCAGTGATGTCCCTGATATTTTGTTCGCTTAGTAGATTCATTTTGATCATGAAAAAAAAATTACAAGAATAGGCCTATATTTTGGAAAATTTATTTTAAAATGTGTTGTTTTTTAACTCTCAATCTGCTATACAAAATCAGCAATTTTCTCCAAAATTGTAAGGATTTTTTTATATCAAGAGTCCTGCAAAAATTGCGAATTTTACATAGTCAAGGTATAGAAGACAAAATGTTTTGTCCCGGAATGTTGTACAATAGAGTTGAGTTGAGTAAAGGAATAACTTCGCACTCTAGTCACACAAATCAGCCGAGTGGAGGAAGCAAGGCGCCTATATGTAGTAAACACTCGCGCCCTGCATATTGATGTAAGTCGGGGAGGCACTGCTAGATAGTTTGCTTAGTATTCAAGACTTGCAGGCTATAACTTTGGAACAATATCAGTTGAAATGCGGGAAACTGTTTATCAAGAATTTGAATTGTAAATATCGATTTGACTTTGCTTTTTAACACATCGTTTTTACTTTTTAAGCGTTTAATCCGCCAAATTAAGAGGGTATGCTGAGGCTAGAACGGAGGCGAGTTTAAGCGCTCAGCTTTCTGGATTTTTTGGGTAAACGGTTTATAACACCATTATCAAATTTCACACAAACGTTTATAAAGAATAAATCTATGTTATCCATTATGCGTATTCCTAAATTAATTCATTGATTTTGAATTAAAATTTAGTGAAATCACCAAAATTTACTCAATTTTGGTCAACTTCGTGAATTTATTCTAAGTGAACAGATTTTTTTAACTCATATTTGCATAATGGAACCCAACGTTTAAATCAATGTGAACGCGCAGGTTAATTTGGTTTTGTCGTAAGATAAACGGTTTGGTGGGAATTTCCAGAATTGTAATCCATGTTTTGGATTTCCCATTTTTTCACGTTTTGAACTTATGTCTCGCAATGGATCTTTAACGCTTATTTTGTGCAACCAATTACGGATATCAATATAAAAGCACTTTATTAACATCCATTCAAAATTTGGTAATGATATTACCAACCGTTCAGCAGAAATCATCAACACCTGTTTGCGCGCATTTGAGTTGGGCCAAGCTCAGCGTACCCTCTTAACCCTTTACTGTTATTTTTGCTCTATTGTAATTTTGGTAATAGATTTGATACGAGCTTCTGAAAAACATTTAAGATGATTAAATTTAAGAATCAAATTGATAATTTTACAAAATGAAATGAAGATAGGCATAAACGTGAACTCTCTCTTCTTGTTTCAATTTTCTGTCGCCAATATTTTAACGCTTTGTGAATTCCCTTTTCAAATTCTTGCATTTAAGTGAACATAAACCAAGTAACGTTTTACTTTACGTAAATACATTTCTCGAAATCAAGGTTCAAAGCAAGGTCGTGAATCTCCGAGTACTCGCCGGAAGTCCGCTAGGACATTTAGAGAACTTTGGATTCAAAGGATTTCTACAAAACTTATCCTCTTATTTAGGCATTTTAAGATTTCTTCAATTTCAGTCCCTGAGAAAATGTCCATAATGATAATGATGATTTCAATTGCTTAACGTGTCATATTAATGCACTTAAGCGCTAAGGCTATTCAAAACGATGGGTGATAATGAAGTACGATTACAAAAAAAACATGCCTCATGCGGGAATCGAACCCACATCCTCGTAGAGCCATACGCATCGGACCAGCGCCCTAATCGTGTGTGCCACCACCGACGATTCCCTGAAGATAGCGTATATATAATGCATGGTATTGACACCAAGTACAAACTGAAAGTTAATTGGCTTGGTATGTCCACAATACAACACGGAAGCATTGCATTGAATTATTGTGCTTGACCCAAGAGAGCGTGTTAACTCAGATATCGCCTATACCCATGTACTGTAATTCATTTGATAAGAATAACGCAGCCACCTTTTTCTAATGGACTTCAAAGTCCAACTCGCTACCTTCCCGTGGTTTGGCCTGTGAGTAGTGTATTCCCCAAAACTAAGGGCGAGCTCTCGCCGGTTGGGGTGCGTGTTGCAAAGAGAGCTCTCGCGCAACTTTTTATCACACCTTTCTTCATTCACACAGCCTTACTCATTTATTTTCTTCTTTCACTTTTTTCGTCTCCATACTTGCCGGCCCTCTCTGCAACGAGCACTCCTCCGTTCCCACCCAGTTAAACCCATCCTATCCAACATCCTCACTCCTTCCCATAAACCCCCCTCGTCTTCCCTTACGTTCCTCCCATTAGAAAGAAGAAAACATGGTGGTAATCCACAATTATGGAAAAAGAAAATTTGGAAGATTCCAATAAATTGACATAACTCTACTGTTGAGTGCCCTAAAACAATATTAACTAACTAACTAACTAGCAATAGGCCACTGGTAGCCGGATAACTGGCCCCTGGAAAAGTGGCCCCCCTACCCCGGACAAGTGGCCACCTCCTTCTGTCGTTGCTCTCCAACATTTTGAGAATGGTCTATATATTCGTAAACTCGCTTTTACGCGCGCTGAGTGCCATAAAACAACATTAACTAACTAACTAACTAACTAGCAATAGGCCACTGGTAGCCGGATAACTGGCCCCTGGAAAAGTGGCCCCCCTACCCCGGACAAGTGGCCACCTCCTTCTGTCGTTGCTCTCCAACATTTTGAGAATGGTCTATATATTCGTAAACTCGCTTTTACGCGCACTTTTTAAAATGTATCTAGAATAAAATAGCCATTATAAATAGGTAGCATAAAATATGACGCTACACTTTTGTGAAAAATTGTAAAAAAAAAAAAAAAAAAAAATGGTTCGTTGGTCTTGTGGTTAGCGTCTCCATAGGTCACTGTCCCTCTCGCTATCGCTTTGACGATAGTATAATTCATTTTACTTTCAAATATAAGGACCAATTTATCCTTTTATAATATATTATGCCCCTTACCGATAATACTTCATTTTGAATAACATCAGGACGATTAGTATTGACTTGAAGGACCTGATAGATTATGAATGTCAGTGTAATTGAGAATCAATAAAGCTGAGTTGAGTGCCATAAAACAACATTAACTAACTAACTAACTAACTAGCAATAGGCCACTGGTAGCCGGAGAACTGGCCCCTGGAAAAGTGGCCCCCCTACCCGGACAAGTGGCCACCTCCTTCTGTCCTTGCTCTCCAACATTTTGAGAATGGTCTATATATTCGTAAACTCGCTTTTACGCGCGCTGAGTGCCATAAAACAACATTAACTAACTAACTAACTAACTAGCAATAGGCCACTGGTAGCCGGATAACTGGCCCCTGGAAAAGTGGCCCCCCTACCCCGGACAAGTGGCCACCTCCTTCTGTCGTTGCTCTCCAACATTTTGAGAATGGTCTATATATTCGTAAACTCGCTTTTACGCGCACTTTTTAAAATGTATCTAGAATAAAATAGCCATTATAAATAGGTAGCATAAAATATGACGCTACACTTTTGTGAAAAATTGTAAAAAAAAAAAAAAAAAAAAATGGTTCGTTGGTCTTGTGGTTAGCGTCTCCATAGGTCACTGTCCCTCTCGCTATCGCTTTGACGATAGTATAATTCATTTTACTTTCAAATATAAGGACCAATTTATCCTTTTATAATATATTATGCCCCTTACCGATAATACTTCATTTTGAATAACATCAGGACGATTAGTATTGACTTGAAGGACCTGATAGATTATGAATGTCAGTGTAATTGAGAATCAATAAAGCTGAGTGAGCTATGTCATTGCATAAGCCTATAATTAATGAAGGTTTTGTTTTATGCATGCGAGGTCACGAATAAGGGATGAGGGTGACAAACTGTGGTAATGGTTGATGGGTTTAGGGGGGAGGGGGCTCCTTTTGGCAGGCAGCCGGGAATAATGTGAATTGTTCCCTAGGGAATACATCTAAGCATGAAAACGGAACGTGCTTAGGTTTCAAGCGTAAAACACAACAGTTCTCGGATGGAAAGCATTGAAATTTAAACACTGTAGTGTGTTGTTTATTTGACTATGAGCTGCAATGGGCTGTTAGGCTCCGACGTTCTATACTCACTCCCACTGGGTCTGATGTAAAGGGTTTAAAAAACGTGAAAAACGTTGCGTTGGGGAAATGAGGTAAATATTTCATATTTGCTTTTAGCGTCCATTGGTCTACCGAGCATTCCTTCGTTAGTGGCAGAAATACAGAGGGTTCATACGTTTTTGTTTTGTGGTGATAGAGCTTTACTGCCATTCGTAGGCATATGCACCTCTTTCAGAGAAGACGAATTTAAGCGCTCGCCGCTCAGCTTTCTGGATTTTCCGGGTAAACGGTTTATACCATCAGTATCATATTTCAACAAACATTTATAAAGAATCGATCTATGACATTCAGTACGCGTATTTCTAAATTAATCAATTTATTTTTAATTAAAAAAATCGTGAAATCTTCGTAATTTACTCATTTAAGTGAACTTCAGGAATTTATTCCAAGTGTACAAATATTTTAACGTAAATTTGCATAGTGAAAATCAACGTTTAAATCAATGTGAACGCGCAGGTTAATCAGGTTTTATCGTAAAATAAACGGTTGGGTGGGAATCTCCAGAATTGAAATCCATGTTTTAAATTTTCTATTTTTTCACGTTTTGGACTTACGTCTTTTTTGCAACCAAGTGCGGATATCAATACAAAAGTACTTAATTAACATTCCTTCGGTAATGATATTATTATTACCAACCGTTCAGCAGACATCAACACCTGAGTGCGCGCATTTAAGTTGGGCCAAGCTCAGAGCCCCCTCTTAAAACCCTTTATAATTGGTACACATATGTACCATAACTAGGAAAACGCTCAGTTGGACGCGTTGTTGAGCGAGCACCAGTACGTGCAACATGACCCGAGTACGACATTCCCATAAGGCCCACCACAAACTGTAGGCCTAACTGGATATTGACATTGTACACTTTATACTATTCCAACATCTTTGCATTGTACTAATTCACGTCATGCCTTCTAAAGTGTATCTTTATATCTTCACTGCCTCCTTCATTTTTTAACATCATTTTTCGAATTATGATTACCAATAAGTCTTTAAGGTCTTAACCGATTTAGCTGAAAATTTGGAAAATAGGAGAGAATGTTGTACTTATTGACCCTGCAAAATTTCATAACGATCGGAACATTTTTATTTTTTTATTTTTTATTTATTTTTTATTTTTTATAACCAACGATCGGATTTTGTTCAAAAACTATACAGCAACCCGCCTAGGTGGTATGTACATGTGTAAAAAATTTCAGGTCGATCAGAGAAACGGTGCGACCTGTATCGAAGCAGTAACAGAAAAAAAAACAAAAAAACAAAAAAACAAAAAAAAACAGACATTCGAGCCATAAGAGTCAAGTGGAGACGCTCGCTACGCTCGCTCAATTATGTACCACCACATTTCAACTTCATACTTTTAGCCCGGGTAAAAAGCTGCTCTATTATGTTCTGAATTGGGAGAATTTTTCCCCGCTAAATTATAATGATTACAAGGATTTTTGTAAAGGTTAAAAAATCAAATTGTGTATAAAAACACAGAAATTCAGAAATTTCCGGGATGTCCCGGATATTTTGTTTGCCTGTAGTAGATTCAATCTGAAAATGTAAAATAAGGAATACACGGAAAACTGCGCAAAAAAATCTAGTTTTTAAAAATCAATTCAAATTTTGAGTTTGATTTTTTTAACTTTGATGTCAATTTGGAATTCAAAATCAGCATTTTGTTCCTAAAACATCAAGGAAAAAAATCACAAATTTCAAATTTCTGAAGTAGAAAGCAAAATTTTGGGGCGCTAAATACTGTCCTATAAAGGGTCAGAAGGCACAATTTGGATCGAGAAACATCAATACTCTTTTTTTTACAATTTTAAAATACTAACACATTTTTGTATACTATCTAGGTGCCCGTTAGGGCGCCGCAGGCCCGCAGCCAAGCCGCGGTGCTCTACACACTTTGGCACCTTATAGAGCAAGCAGAGTTGGGGTGATTTCGAGGTGTTACCCAGCCGTCATGAAACGTGATGTGAACTTGAAAACTATCTAATTCGTCAGTTTCAATTGCCCAGCGATTCTGACCAAACGGGTGGGGCTACAACGTTCATATTTTACATGGACATTAAGGTAATAGTGATGTAATAGTTCCTTTTGAAAAAAAAGTTGAAAAAGTTTGCTGGAAGGCTTCCAAATAAAGGTTTCAATATAAGCCTTATACAAGAATATCGCCTCCATTGTTTACAAAAAGCAAGTCTTTTGGCCACTAGATATTTTACATCATAATGTTAATTGGTAATTCCATAGAAATTAAATCAACTTTGATAAAATTATTATATTTTAACAAATAATTTTGCAATGGAATTTGAAAAAGTAATGAGATCCCACACATAACAAAAACTTGTAAAAATACAGCCAAACCTTACACACTCAAAAGAAATGAGATCTAAAAAAATGGGCCAAGCTCATCTACCCTTCCACATTTGCGCATTCTTAATTCATAAACGTACAGAGTCTCGTAACAACATCCTAGAAAAGCTTGGCAAAATAGAATTTGCATGACAATTACGTTAAAATTATTTAGAAAAAAAAAATTGGATGAACTATTCTGTTTAAATTAATACTAGTTGCAAATTCTATTTTGCCAAGCATTTCTAGGATGCTGTTACGGGACACTGTACGTTTATGAATTAAGAATGCGCAAATGTGGAAGGGTAGATGAGCTTGGCCCTTTTTACAACGCTTATATTAGCTTCATGTGTTTGTCTGTCTGTCTGGACGGAATCTTATAACCGATATTTCACCCACTTCCCAATGTCCGATCCAGCTGAAATTTTTCACACATACGTATTCTTGATGACAATAGATGGATCAATTAACAGATTCACTAATTAATCAATGTATTCATCGTAATTAATTAACCAAACAAAGTTCATAAGGGAAATTAGTCACAGCTAGTAAGGATGGGCCAACCAGGTGCAGAAATTCGGACACGTCCAGTGAGCACATATTCGATTACACTAGGAAAACGCTAAAGTCCCGCCGCGTTGATGGATGAGCTTTTTAAAGTTTTTGTTTGCGTGGGATATCTTTACTTTTGCAAGTGCTTTGTTTTGCTGCCTACGCATTGTAGGTGATTGTTGTCAAGTTTCTATTGTTTCTTGTCAATTGGTATTATTTACCGTAAAAAACTTATATTAAAAGCTTTATTTCTATGAATTCTGGCTAGCTTTTTCAACTTTTTCTTTCAAAAGGTACTACATCACCATAACCTTAAAAAGGTTATATTAGCCAAAGCTTTATTTCTATAGATTCTGGCTAACTTTTCAACTTTTTCTTTCAGAAAGCAATACATCACCATTACCTTAATGTCCATGTGAAATATGAACGTTGTAGCCCCACCCGTTTGGTCAGAATCGGCCCAAATGTCACGAAAATATCGCACTAAAAATCGAAAAAAATCGTAAAAGTACGATATTCATGAAAAACATTTCTTCAATTCTACCCAAAAACGTAGCAAGTCTAAGTTCAGAGATTTCGAAGGTCCCCTCAAATTTTCATCAAGATCTGATATGCCGTTTGCCCGGTAGAGAGCGAACAAACAGACGGAAAAAAAAAAAAAAAAAAAACACCAGAACTAAATTTTTTGGGGGGTCGGTGAAATTGAAGTCTTCGCTTCGCTCATCCAAACATTCGTTAAGACTAAAAAAGTATAAAATAATATTCAATGAAAAAAAAAAAATTTTTTAAACAATGCTTAGGGTTAAATGTACTAAAAAGTAAAAAAAAAAAAGGCAAAAAAAAAAAAAGCAAAAAAGGCAGAAATTTGTTGGTCGAAAATTTATTTTTTACTTTTTAGTACATTTAACCCTAAGCGTTGTTTTTTTTTTAAAAAAAATTTTCATGTAATATTTTTTAGATCTAATTTCTTTTGAGTGTGTGAGGTTTGGCTGTATATTTACAAGTTTTTGTTATGTGTGGGTTTATTTTACTACACAGTAATCCGCGGACACAGACAGTTAATCATTTCTAAATTACATTTTAATAAAAATGTTAGAAATTCTAATTCGTATACAAACTAAATTGTTGGAAAACCCGTTGGAAATCCAAATTCGTGGAAAAACAATTCATAATATCTACAAATACAAAACTTTAATATAATTTTCTCTCACGTTGCAACCCTTTTCTTCTTTCAGTTGACATTGACCCGTTCAATGTACAACACTTGGAGAAACCTGTTGCCTCCTCAGTGGCAGTAGCCCGCGTGTGAGTGGAAAGGAAACGAGGGCGTGGAGAGAAAATTCCAAGAATCGTATTCGGTTGCAAGTCACGCAAGTGTTTATAAAACTTGAAAGTTGAAATTAAAGTGAGAAATTGTATGATTTAATTTATTTGGATTATGGGCACGACAACCGTTAGGTGATAATGTGCAACTATAGTAGTGAGGAAATTCCTTTGCTCGTCAGAAGTCATTCACGGTCAAATCATGTTATTATGAATATTGCGGACTAAATAATATCGTTTGGGAGTCTTCCATTAACCCGTGGTAACCTCTATGTTATTAGAAACATTTGCAAGATTCCCAAATCAATCATTTACATTTAAAAACAAATTTTAAATCCAATGCAAAGTTAGATAATTATTATCTCCGTCATACGAGAAGAATTTTATAAATGTTTTTGTTAGGTCGGTCAGACAAATAAAATAATCTTTCGTGTCATCTGATTAAATAACATTATGCTAATATAATCCCGTTTTAAAGCATTTACTAACGTGTTTACACACTTATATTTACAAAAATTTCCAAACGCGATTTTCCAGCGAGGCGAATACTTATTCAAAATACACCATTTAACCCTTAAAGTAAAATAATGTTTGCACTATGGCAGAAAATGTATACGCTCTTGATGAGATCACTCACTGTCCTATAGCAACAGACCGCTACAAACGCCCAATTGTACCCTGTGAAAGGAATGAACATCTCCCATTGACGAAGATTAAGGAAAATTTAACACGAATGTTCTGAATTCATAATGAAAGTATATCTTAAACCATGCTTTCGAATGAGAAAACCTCGAACAAACTCTATCTTTCCTTATCAATAATTCATTGGTCAATGGGCTTTGCCATGTAGCCCGATACCGATTGTAAATAATGTCCAGACCGATAAAAAAATTATGATTAATGCAAGCCCTCGTCTGATATTGAAGCTACTACCTTGGAGGAATATCCCTCTCAACTCACACCATCGAGTCTTTGTAAACTTTAACCTTGGGTCTTCATTAATATTTCAATAACAACTCTGCCAAGTTTGCCCTATCAGACTCGACCCCGTGAAAGATGGTAAGTCTAAAAATAAACTCTTCAATAAGTGAACGAATCAATATGAGACAATGTTGACGAAGCTCATGTCTGAAACTCCGGTGGTTTTGCAGCCTAAAGTCTGAGCTGTCATCATCGTTATAGACATGAAAGTGAAGCCAAGTTAATATTAGATAAGTTTGAATTTCTTTACGATCAGCAGTCTCCCGTTCAATCTCAACCCTCACGATGCCTAAGTCACATCGAAAGATTTTCAATGGGGTACATCCAAACTCGCCCTGTTCAAAACCATTATTCTAATTTCTTGGCTCTCATAAGGTTTTAGCCATTGGGAACTTCTTGATAAAAATCACGTGAAATTAGAAAATCCCTAAACTTCATACTGTAAGATAAAACGAGGCTATTATGTTTGTGTGGGGTTAAAAGACTAAAAATAAATTGCCTCACGATTATCTTTTTATTCCTGACTCTCTTATTACACTTTAGTTCCGTTTACTGCAGTTTTATTTCCATGACTGTACGTGAAATTTTCAGACAAGTTTTGATTGAAGGTATATACATTGTTATATCAGTATAGTAAAGTAAAGTAAAGTATAGTATTATTATGTTTTAATATTACAATAAGACACGATTTAAAAATACATAATATCAAATATAAATTTCGAAGGCTATAATTTTTAATAACTTTTTTTTATCTTTGGCACGACATAGTTAACCTAACGTACTATGTATAATATTTAGTTTCTAGGTTAAGAAGGCTTCATATAATGGCATAGGGCCTATTGCAACTATAATTTATAACACAAGCTACTGATTAGCAATTTATACTTATTAAGGTTTAGACTTTAGATGCAATCTGACTAAGAAAGATAAAAATATGTACAAAGTTAAGATGTTATGAAAAAGTAATGAAATAATGATAGAATATAAATTATAGACTAAAAGAAACAGCATTAAAAGAAGCAAAGTTCTACATGAAGCAAATTACAGCTTAGATTGTCATATGATTGTCGGCAAATCAATTTTACTCGAAGCAGTCTTCCAATTCATTTAGTAGTAGATTATGTTTTACTTCTTTTTTAAGCATTTTGTAAACCAAGGAAGCTTGTTGTAGACTGTAGAGGGCAAACCCCTGGTGATTTATATTAGTACGACCAAAATTACTGGTACTAACGTTGTCTTTAAAAAGATGAATATACACAGATCAGTATTCAGTAGACTTCTTCGCGGTATATGCGGAGTTAAAGATGAATAAACACAAAAAGTGAACTTGCAATGGGTGTGTTGTGACATTCGGAGTACCTCAAGATTCAGTACTGAGCCCTTTTCTTTTTTAAAGTTAGGTAAAGGAATGTATCATTTCCAGATACATCGCATAATACATTGTTGCATACATAAAACATTAATTGAGTGCACTTTTAATAGATTTGCATAAGGCAAGTAGCATATTGTTAACTTAAATCTAAGCAAACAATATTTTATTTAGGTTGTGTGGAAAAGACTAAGAAAAACAAGGGACAAAAGAAGAGACTACAATAAAACCAAACATGTATGCCTAATGCATCTAGCAAGTTGTACCTTATAGCAGCATCAACATGACACATTTGTGTATAGAAGTATAAGTAATTTAATTTACTGTTAACAAAACCCGAAAACATTTGTCTCAACTTGATATTAGACATTTAAAAATTGTCAATGCTAGGTAACACAGAATCTTAGCTTAGAGTTTAGAATTATGCAATGAACGAACATATGTTCTTGCTTACATATTATACAATACCGGGTCTGAAACCCTCAAATGTAGTATGATTGTATTACCAGGGGAGAAAAAACGCGTTTTGCCATGTTGACAGAGTGGGTTGAGAGTTGACAGACATTCTGTTCTGATGAAAGTACAATGCCATGTACAATGACTGTTGGTATATTGTTAGAAAATATAATGTCCTGGTCTTGGGTTAGGGGGCGAAAGTTTTCCTTGGAGGGGAGAAGGCAGCAACGACACGGACACATGTAGCAGAGGCAGTTGAGATGGAGGCTGCTTCAATCGCAGTGAGCGGTGGCAAGAAGTCTTGTGAGTATCAAAAGGTAGATGGTATATGATAATTGCAGTGTCCCCTGGGACAAGCCAGCGGTGTGATGGAAGGAGGTGCGTTTCATTCAATAGTGTAAAGTCAATAGATTGTGATTTGATTGGTGAAAATGAAAGCACACATCTCATTCATGTTGATGGATGAGAATGGATTGGAAGGTCATCCAGCCATAAAGAAAGCACTCTTGTTCTTATAGGAGAACGCTGGTAATATATTACTTGTAACTCGTGTCACGACACCCGAAATGACTTTCTTCGTTAGACAAGTAGTTCTGGTGTTTTGTTTCTTATTCCACTGTTTGCGTTCCAGGCGAGTGTTCGTAATGGTTTATGGGCGGATATTGACAGAACACATGGCTTGGAGAAAAACTGCCAGTGTGGCTTGGATCTGTGGATAAGGACGTGGCTAGCAGCAAAGTTTGATATTATGGACCATACTTGAGGTGAGGTAGATGGCTCGTTAGGGCTATGCGGAGTTGTGTTCCTCGGGGTCGGAGGATAGGCCTGCGGAGGTTGGGGTACCGGTTGAAGTACTGGTAGATTATTAAGTATATTCGCGTACGAGTCATGCGGTGAGACTTGAGCGAAAGTTTGGGTCTGCTGGCTCGGATTCTGAGATTTTACACAGTAACACGATAAGAAGACCTAACCTAATGGGAAATGGTTGGATGTGTCAAAAAATGCTGTATTTGTGGAATAAGTATCAATATTATTATGATAATAGCAGTGGCGTAACTAGTCCTTGTTATTTTTATTTTTTGTGGGGTGAGAACATTTTTGTAACCACAAACGATCAATGATCAGAACAATGAATAGGGGTATGTATGTGGGTGTAGTATCCTGATACAATGGGGGGTC
Source organism: Sweltsa coloradensis (assembly GCA_024449915.1). NCBI lineage: Eukaryota > Metazoa > Arthropoda > Insecta > Plecoptera > Chloroperlidae > Sweltsa > Sweltsa coloradensis. Next base: position 132,065 of record JAMZAV010000405.1, on the reverse strand, counting down.
TGAGGGTAGGGTATGCCCCCCACCTACTGCGGGTGGGGGGTGCATAGCCCAGGCTAGGTTAATATGTTATTTTTAACATTTTAAACGGTGGTTGTAGTTTCGTCGCCAATTTATAAAATTGTGAAGATTGCCAGTTTTATTGCCACAAAATTGTGTCCCCCCCCCTCGCTCCTCCCTCTGTAGTAACGCCACTGGATAACAGTAAAAAGTAGAAGACAGCCGTCCTTGCAGTTTCAGGTTCTACAACTGTTCAACACTGAGGTGATAATGAGCTTACTCCACACATGGTGGCTCTAATTCTTAGTAGGTTGTGAGCCTTGTTCACGGTCCGCCGACTCTTGTAGTGTAGCTTCTCCCTTGGTCGCTCACATGAAGCTAATAAACCAGCAGACTGTACCGTGTGTGGTGCAACTTACGTAGACGGTGTGCTGTGTTAGTTAACACATCATGAGGCAAAACAGTGATACAAAGAATTGTTTTTTCTACTTAACATTACATTTAATTGCAATTTTAAAAAACAACATTTATTTGTAAAAATAATTGGTTAGTTTTGGATTTGAAATTGGTTATAAAATTGAAGAACACACTCAAAATTTGTGTTTTGTTACTGAACTAATTTTTTTTGCAATTTTGTAGTTGTTTTTACCGCAATAAAGAAACGAAATCCGGGACTTCTCGGATTTTTTTTTCTTCATATACAATTACTTTTTTAATCAAAATCCACTAAATACCTTTGTATACAATATTATAGTTCTTGTTCAGTACAGATGTATCCGGGTGAAAAACGTGAAAACTCAATAGATTATTGTGTATATTTTGAAGAACTGTGGTAAGGCAACTTACAAGCGACTTTTATAGCAACATCGTCTTCGCACTGTGACCACTATCCCTTTAATGAACGACGGGACTCTAAAAAGTCCCTCAATTTTGTTGTGGTACTGGTACAGCATTAACATGGATAGGATCATAGCTCTATAAGCCTGACGGGACGTTTGAGTATCACTACTCCTGAGCACGTAGATATATCGCACATTCACATAAGATAATATTTACGCCCTGTACATAATTTTCAAACACTTTTTGTGTAAAAAGTGGAAAAAAATCAGGAAAAATTATAAATTTGCCATTTTTATCCGATTTACATTTTTTATTATTATTAATAAAGATGCTTGTTCTAAAACTGAAATCTTTTTCAAAAATTTGAAAAGTTGGAAATTGCGGTACATATTCAAAATCCAAAATTTTCCCAAAAAATCTAAAATACTCAAAAAAAAGAAAAAAGTTTCAAACAAAATTTCTTATTGGGCATGTTTGTTTGATGAATAAGTAAAATAAACAATTGTTTTTTAAATTTTTCTATGTTCGGTCACTAAAGGGCTATAACAGAAAAACATCACGATAAGTTTATTAACTATTGGCTAAATAGGCTCCAGCTCACTCACTTTACTTATCTTCCTAGGCCGCTTCGCGAACGCTTTTCCTAGTCGTGTTGATGGATGAGCTTTTTCGTAAGTTTTTAGTTCGCGTGGAATCTCTTTTCTTCTTCAAGTGCTTTTTGAACGCATTGTAGGTGATTGTTGTCAAGTTTCTATTGTTACTTGTAAATTGTTATTATATTCCTCAAAAAACTTATATTAAAACCTTTATTTCTATGGATTCTGTATAACTTTTTCAACTTTTTTCTTTCAAGAGGTACTACATCACCATAACATTAATGTCCGTGTGAAATATGAACGTTGTAGCCCCACCCGTTTGGTCAGAATCGGCCCAAATGTCACGAAAATATCGCACTAAAAATAAAAATAAATCGTAAAAATATGATATTCTTAAGAAATATTTCTTCGATTGTTCCCAAAAACGTAGCAAGTCTAAGTTCAGAGATTTCGAAGGTCCCCTCCAATTTTCATCAAGATCGCATATGCCGTTTGCCCGGTAGCGTGCGAACAAATCGACAAAAAAACAAACAAACAAAAATCACCCGAGCTAAATTTTTTTGGGGGTCTGTAAAATTGAAGTCTTCGCTTCGCTCATCCAATAAAAAAAAAAGTAAATTTGAGATGAAGGGCACCAATAATAAAAAATAACCTTAGTTTAAATTAACCAATTCGCGTTAATAGACTTTTATTCATTGAAAAATATGTATTTTGTTACTTTCCAATAAATGTGAGAATATCATAAAATAATATATTTTCGGGTTGCGTACACACACACACACACACACACACACACACACACACAGTTATAACTAAGACGGCACTGCTCCACCCTTGCAATTGTCAGCGAGTAGCAGAGCAAAATACAATTTCATATTTAAACTAAGCCATTCCAGCGAAGGGATTGTTAATTAAAGCTGTTGTTTATCGGTTCATTTCCTTGTAAGAAGTATCAGGATGTTAAAATGTTAAAAAGCGACAAAATAAACCATTGGTATGCTTTGGTTTCTTTTTGTAGATATAAGTGTAGTGTATTGATCGGGCTAACGTTTTTTTACAATGTTGAATGTCAATTTAACAAATGGTATGATCGCAAAATCCGACGAATTTCTCATACATTCTTAAAGGACCACTTTTCGACATCAAATTTTCACCACGGTATATTGATAGAAAGGCCTTCCTTTATAACTTATGCTGTGTTTTCACCCCAAAAATGTGAAACTTTTGGATGTTGTTAATAAAAGACATGCACCCTAACACCCTAACACCCTAACACCCTAACACCCTAACACCCTAACACCCTAACACCCTAACACCCTAACACCCTAACACCCTAACACCCTAACACCCAAACACCCAAACACCCAAACACCCTAACACCCTAACACCCTAACACCCTAACACCCTAACACCCTAACACCCTAACACCCTAACACCCTAACACCCTGTATCCGCATCAACCTTCGTAGTCGGTTTAAAAGAAGTTTACTACTTGAACTGATGAATGTAGCTTTATTTCCAAAAAAATAACTTTTGTTCTGGAATGGACATTTTTAATCTTTGCGTAATCTTTGCATTAGTGGAAAACACTTTCAGTATTAAAAGCTGCAATTAAAAAGTGTGAAATTAAAGCATGTTTTACAAGCAATCGCTCGTCGGTGTCGGAGATGACATATATCTTCTCTCTCTTGTCAGTCGATATTTTAAAGGTGATAGTTCCATTTACGGCACCGACCCACGACCTGTAACAGTTTGTCACCATCAACAGTGTTAATTTGTGATAATTATCTTACATTAAAGGGACTAATAGTGAAGATGATTGATACTGAACTGTTCTGCCTTTGTCTGTGTACTATACATACATAAAGATTATGTATGTAAACAAAAAGAATTGTATTCTATAAAATAATTAAACTACACAGGCATCCAGTCGGGCCAGTTGAGAGCGTTTCATGTCATGTGGGACCTCCATAAGTAAACATTCAAATGTTATTCCGTTTGCATTACGTGTGTGACTGTGAGATTAAACGTATATTTTAGGGAGCGAGCTCCCCTATAATATAATATGCATCAGCATCACTCTTCTTTCCTCCCGTCTGTGCGTGTATCAAGTCTCACGATAAAAACTAAACACGACATCTGATGTGCATGCGTTCTTTTGTTGACATGGCCCTTCAAGAAGTTATTTATTTGTTATATGTTTATTCAGAAGACTTTCAAATACAGCAAAAGACCGTTTCGATTGAAACCAAAGAAAAAAACACAATTTTACATACACAATACATAAACATGAATAACGCAAACAACACAGTAAAAGATTAGGTGCATGATAAAGAATTTTCAAGGGGGGGGGGGGGAATTGCTGCCTATATAGGCCTACTCGTCACAGCCAACAATGAGAGTTGAACGCTGAAAGAAACCCGTCGTTTTCCTTGCGTGTGTAGCCTAATACCCAAATACAAAAATTTGTAAAAAACCAAAAAAAAAACGGCTGCCAAGCTCTCCTTCAAAAGTCTTGGGCAATGAATGTTGTGAGATAGAATTTGAGCCAATATTTTCGTTCTTCCTCCCTAGTTTCGCATTGAAAAGAAGTAAGATCATTTCGCCTGTTAAAGAGCGCCAAGCCAACCATTTTCGTGGTAAAAAAAAGAAAAATTGTTCATAAAAAAAAATTAGTTGGCCATTGAATTTTGTTCATTATAAGAACTTTAAAAAGTCAATGGCCAATTAATTTTTTTTATGATTTTGAGTTTAAAATTTTTACTTTTTTTTACGACGAAAATGGTTGGCTTGGCGCTCGTCAACAGGCGAAATGATCTGACTTCTTTTCAATACGAAACTAGGGAGAAAGAATGAAAGATTGGTTCAAATTCTTTATCTCACAACATTTACAGCCAAAGACTTTTGAAGGAGAGCTTGGCTGCCGTTTTCTTTTTTTTTTTTTTTTACAAATTTTTGTATTTGAGGGGGATATCACATCATATTACTGTTTGTTTCATACTAAGGCGTGAAATCCTTGTAAACGAAAACTCAAAGAAAGAGGGAAATTTGAAATGTAATTTTCATCTAAATTGCTTGGAAGTACGGCTTAGACGGAGTTTGACACTTTCTAAAATTTTGTAAGAATTAAATTGGTGGCTGCATATAGCTCAGTTGGTAAGAGCATAGCCCGGACGGCTTAGGTCATGCCCAATTTCATGCTGATAACTAATTAGGTGCCTTCATGGTGATTGCTGGAAATAAGGGTAAACATAATATAAACTATTAGGGATCGGGGTTGAAAAAATGTGGTTTAGGAAATGAGAATAGGCCGATTGGGTTGAAACACATTAAAACAATTTTAATAACTAATTTGAATAAAAATTCAATTTTGGGTTAGAGCTATGAATTATTCCAATTTTAGGGAATGATTTAGGGGGTGTTGGGGTGGAATATCGCTTGCCTCTGGTTGGATTTTTTTCATATTATTATGTACCACTATGCTAAATTTCATGCTGATAACTCATTAGGTGCCTTCATTGTGAATGCTGGGAATTAAGGTATAATATCAACTATTAGGGATATGGGGGTTGAAAAATGTGGTTTAGGAAATGAGAATAGGCCGGTTGGGTTAAAACTCATTAAAACATAATTTTAATAATTAATTTGAAAAAAAATCAATTTTGGGTTAGAGCTATGAATTATTCTAATTTTAGGGGATGATTTAGGGGTGTTGGGGTGGAATATCGCTTGCCTCTCGGCGGATTATTAATTCTGATATTGTTATCTACCCCCATGCCAAATTTCGCGCATGGAGCCCATGTGTTAGATATTTATTAATGGTTTTGAATTAATAGTTTAAATGGTTTTGGTTTTGGTTTTGAAAGCAAAAGTGTATGAGTCTGAGATACATGTGTGGTCCAAGTTTCAAAGTTAAGATGTACCGTTTTCTCTGTAGGCTCTTATTCCTCTCCGTCAGAATCCCCAGCCAGCCGGAAGTTTTTCGACCATGTTGAGGCACTTTTTTAACACAGAACGGGTTATCGGATCGGCTGATTTTTTTTTTTTTTTTTAGGTCATGGACCACATATCAGATCATATACCGAGTTTAAAGATTGTAAATATTTCGGGGCGGCGTATGCAGATAGCTGAAAAAAACAACTCGGGTAGGAGTAGTAGGAGTTAGTCATCGCCTTCTAGCAGTCGCGTGCGCTTGGCTGCGGGCGAACGACCGTCACCCTAGGAGGGGGGGGGGGGGTAATACTAGTATCTATGCTCTAGATGTAATGCATTTGCATCTTTTTGACATATTATTGACTTGTGTTTTGTTTAATAAATAAAAACAGTTTTTTTTTTTTAAAGTGGGATACAATCTCCACGAAACATAATATGGTCTAAACCTAAAAATGTCTTTAAATACATCCTTCGACCATGAAAGCATACACAAATACAATGAACGATACTTTAGAAATCTTCGAAACTTCATGCAGACCGGATTTTTGCGCGAAATTACAATTTTTTATTCATCTTAAGAGCGCTGAAAAACATTGAAAAGTGATTACAACAGTAATGTAGTTTTTTAAAAACTATATCCTGCTTGAATTAACATCTCATGTTATGGTTATTAAGATTTTAGTTCTAGATTCAATTAATTAGGCCTAAATGTGTTTATTAAAATTAAAGGCCGCACTGAATATTATAATTATAAATATTTTTATGCGTGATTTAGTTCCGACAAAACTACATTGCTGTCCGCAATTACTTTTTGTATCTTTTGCTTTGATCTTGAGATGACGACTAAAATCTGCTTTTTCGCGTGGTTTTAACCCACAATAAATCTAGATTGCATCTTCTCCTTCCTACTAACCACTTCATCTCTTGGAGATTAATTATCTAAGTAATTGCGTTTTTATTTCATTGCAGAAATCTGGATCCATGTGACCACCTAACAGTATATTTGGTCAGCAGCCAAATAAATTGCTTTTCTCAGTTTTCTGCACAAAAGAATGTTCTTTTACTGCGGACTTGTTACGTGTTGTATGTCGTCTGTCGTCTCGTTTAAGTGGAATTAAAAGTATTTGGATAAAACTTTTACAGGAAAATTCAGCGAACCCTCATTATCTCATTCTAAAAAGAAAAACGAATAACGGGTGGAGAAAGAGTAAAACTGCGAATGGATTTCATTAAATCGTTTGACGTGTTTTATTATCATCGTGCGTTGAATTGTTATCAAAAATATGATTGTACTATAAACTGTGTCGTATAAAGTATGTGCCGAGTGTTGCAATATTAAAGGTTGGAAGGGCTCGAGATGAAGCCCCACTGTATTCAAATCCGAAAGATGACAATATCTCTGTCTCCCATTCTCTTTTATAACTAAAAGTTAAAGAAATCCTTTCCCTGCAATATAATATAATGTAAATCCTAACGGAAACTTCGTACCGTGGTCTTTATTCCGTAGCCTCGAGCCCACACCACCATTCATATCTCCAACATTACATTTTGCAACTTTTGCGACCGTCTGAAAGTTATTCCATGGTCGATAAATGGGGCATTACTTTACACTCGATGCAAAACTGGTAACTCCTGATTTTTTGTTTTAGACGTTCATTTCAAAGGCATGGCTTTAGGCTTTAGAAGATAGCAATAATAATATCTTGGGTAACGTGTTGGCAGACACTAGAAAATTGGGACACTGAAGCTACGGAAAAGTTTTGATGTTATTATTTTTACAAATTCATGGTTAATTTAGTAGAACCTTATTTTTTTTTAAATGTGTACACATTTTAAGTAAGTTTGCAAAACATTCCAACGACTGAATGATTTTTTATTCCTACAACATCTTGTAAGTTTGTAATAATACAAAATAAATTAATAGCTTGAGATATTTTGAATGTATGTTTTATTGCAGGTTACCATTTCAGATATTCTTAGAAGAAGCCACTAGCCTGAACCCTAAATACAAGGTATTGTCATCAATGTGACTTTATTTATTTTCTAATAAAATAAAATATGAATTATTCATTTTTTTCATAATTATTCATATTTTATACTATAGGTTTTAAAACAAATTAGATATTGGACAGCACATAATCAATAGTTTCAAGTTAAGTCTGGGAAGATTTATGGAGTAAATATACAAATAATAGTACAAAAAGTTAATAAATATTAGATTGTACAACCACAACACACTAATTAAAAATGCACTTATCATTGAGGCCTAATGTATATAGACTGTATTTTAGTTATGAAATGCTGTTACCTATTTTAGTTCATTTAGCCACCTTGAATATTACGTATATGTGAAAACTCCAGCTATCGAGTACAATAAGGTAATTGGACAATGCGCATGTGTACCGTAATTAAATATTTAAACCTGAAACAAAGTGAAATGTGTTTAATGTGTTTCTGTCTCACTCTTATGTGTTCTCCAACATCGCAAGCAATAAACAATGTAAAGTTCCAAGTACTTCCCGTCATCCTAAACAAGTTAATCCACATTATATGTATGTTTCAGTGTATATACGGGAATGCTGTTGCCGAGTCTGCTGGGAAATTGATATCGAGCAAAGCTGGCCGAGATATTTTCCGTCGAGGTTGGGTTGGGTTGCGGAATGAATTGCCTCTCCCAACGTCTACTCGCCTGTTTCATTTCGAGCTGTAATCATTCTTCCTGCTGTTTTTCTCGCCAGTTTGTCCTACTCCTACTGTTTCTCAAATCAATCACAAACGTAATCCACCGCAGTCGTTCTCAGATCCCAGATAACAATGCCATCACAATCACACTGTTGCGAATACAAGGGGGAAACTAATCAGTGGCACAGCTAGCACTAACGTTTTGGACAGCCATTGTATTGGAAGTAAGCCACCACTATCAACAGGACTTACGGCACTATCCAGCACTATCGTAGCATCATCGATACCAGTAATAAAAATTTCGAATTTTGAATGTGGCACAGCTAGCACTAACGTTTTGGACAGCCATTGTATTGGAAGTATGCTAGCTATCAACGAGACTAACACTATCCAACACTATAGGGAAATGCAAAGCTTGTTCACCCGGATTCTCCGCCAGTATCGGGGTTTGGTCACAGGACTCTTTACATTGTGGTTCCAATAGAACTTACACATGGCGGTGACCAAACATCGGTCGCTCTGCACTCTGGTGGGAAATCTGCCACCCACTACAACAATAATGCACAGTCGTCAAAATGTTGTAAACGTTGTAAACAATCCTATTTTATCAACGTCCAGACAACTGTGACCAAAGCCAAAGATTTACCAAAATCGTAGCATCATCGATATCAGTAATAAAATTTTGGAATTTCGAATGTGGCACTTCTTGCATTAAGTTGGCTGCGTCTTTTTGTATGTTGATTTGACGAGGAACGAAGCCAGCACTATCAACGGGACTTACGGTACTATCCAGCACTATCGTATACGACAGAAAAAAGTTGAAATTCAACTATGGCACAGCCAACTTAATGGACGTAAGTTACAGTGGATGGACGCTCAACGATCTTTTTATTGGGGGGAAGTAGTTTTTCTCGGTTTATGAAAAAAATTAAAAAATATGGAACCATCAATATTTTCTTTTCATCCACAAGAAGATTTAAAGGGAATGAATCTGAAATTTCTAGCATGAAATATTGTATTTATCCATTCTTTATCCAATCAAATATTTTTAAAACCATATTGGTCTTCTTAAATACTTATTAAAGGTTCCTTCGAATTCACCTACACTAATTATATGAAAGAATTCTGCAGTAGAACCTGCCCATGCACAAATTCTTTTTGATTTTGTGGATTCCATGCTAGTATTTTATGTTGTGCTTCGATTAAATTATTATATTGCTGTGTTTTTATCAATAACATGTTTAAAATTGAACAATTTTAAAATGGAATATTTCCGACTCATACATCAAATTACTCTGTTCTTCATGGTATTAACTATTAAATGATTAAAGATTTTATTATTTTCCAATAGTTTTTTGTAAAATCCAATCATTCAGTTTTTGCCTGTGGAACAAGTAACAACTTGTATTCTCGGTGACAAAAAGTTTCAAATCTCAAATTAATTTCTTACATTGCGATTTTTATGCACCTAGCATCATCTACCTCTGTTGATAAGATGAATGAGTGACATTGGAAAATACATAACCAAAACAAAATTATACACAGTTATTTTAAAAATTATCTCTTTTTCTTTCAGCTTAATTTATTATATAACTAAGAAATCAAAGAGGGATGAAGCAATGCATTGATTTGTGCCCACCTTCCAACTAACCGTTGAGATTTGAGAGAGTAGATTATTGGTATCTACGCCACTGACGTATCTTCCAAGTTAGCTACGCCACTTACGAAATCTTCTTGTTGTACGAAATTAATGTTCTTCGAGACGTTTCATAGAGATAATGAAATTTTCCTGCCGTGTTGCTTAATCATTCATGCAGTCAAGTCTTTGTTGGCCCCCAGGGAAACTGAAGTATGGAAGTTTAGAAATAAACATGGGCATATCATTAATTTTGCTTTTGAATTAATATAATTAATATCCCACGGTAATTAATGTTATAGCTTGTTTTGAAAGTTTAAAACAAGAATTCTATAGTCTAAATCTCTACGGATGGATGATGTTGGAGAATTCGTTGATTTGTTTTCAAATTATATTTGTGAAAACATTAATGAAACTATATTGTCGAGTGTTTATAATCAAATAACTGATGCTTTCTTTAAAACATTTTTGTAAATTGTGTTCCTTCCCGTAATTTATTCTGTATTATGTTGTAATAGAGTTTAAAATATACCGTTTTAAATAAAGTTTGTCCAAGTATCCAGAAATCATGACATACAAATTTACATGCAAATACTCAATAGGGGCTAATATCTAATATTCCACTCAACAGTGCATTTAAACGCAATGATATTATTAATCAATCGCTATGCATAGAGTGCAATCTTAAAACACACAAGCATATTATTCAACTTGAGGATCAACACATTCTAATAGATCCTAGTACTTACTAGATGAATGCAAAACACGAAATGAGATAAATAAAAAAATGAGTAAATAAAAGATGCAGGCAGCATAATATAAAATTAACCCATGCAATTATACCAACATGACATGACAAGTAGCCAAGGACTTTTATATTTCTACATTTTATTATTTAGCTCAAATTGGAGATTTTGGGGTAACTTGAAGTATTTTTTAAAAATGCTTAGAAATATGTCTCAAAGAATGATGTCGTATAGTTTATATCAGGATCAACAAGTGGTGAAGAGTAATCAATTATTACTGCCTACCTGTTCCAAGGGGGTTCGACCTTCGTGCTTGGCAAGTTCACAAAGTGACTAATTTTATATTAAATTCAGCAGCAAAATAACGGCCTATATTCACAAGTCACGGAAGCTTAGCACGCATGCCCGGCATGCTGTTGGGGGGGGGGGGGGGGCTAGACTTGACTGTGATAACAGAAATAAATTACGTGTTGTACAAAATACGTGTACTTGATTAATTTGTGATGATTCTTTAAAATAGCTTCCTTTATGAATTTTCTGTTATGTTATTATGTAGTGTTTGTGTGTGTATGCTTGTGTTGTTCGAGTTTATATGTGTTTCATAGTATTGTCTTATTATCCTTCTTAAATTCATGTTATTGCTTCCTTCTTTAGTTCCTATTATCACTTGCCTAGACGAGTTTGATGGAGGGGAAAAGGGGGGGGGGATTAATTAACGGTCTTCTTTTTTCTGTAGTGTAAAGTTTGTGTTCGTTTTTATTTTCAGCTTTCTCATTTTTGTAAGTTTTTCTTTTTTACCCCCTGTGTTGAGCAAAAAAGTGGGATTTTCATCATATTTCGTAATAATCTCTGTAATTTTGTGGAATTTAGGATAGGCCTATTTTGAAATATATTTAGTTATTTAATAATAATATGATATATTTTCTATACATATTTCCTTGTCGTCTGAAATAGTTCTTCGAAAGGCAGAAATACAATTGATCCCCCCCCCCCACACACACACCCACCCACCCCATCACCAATAACGCCTCACAACTCAACCCTCAAGGTTTTTAGTACTCGTTTTTATGTTGATTATTATTTACTTTTACTTTTTGACAAAATTATTAAGTATAGTTATATTCGTTTTAGAGTGTTTTAACTTTTAAGTGTGCTATACCGCCTGCAGGAATGACGTAGCTTTTGACATTCTCTTGCTGTGTCATTCGAGACCTGAAGATGAGTGGATGAAAGCTCTATGGAGTGAACTTTATACTGAAAAGCTTCTCGTGGGAGCTCAAAGCACGCCCTTGTTCTGAACTAAAGAAAGAACCATGAATACATGTTGCATTTTATTATATATAAATGAACCAACGTAAGTTCTACATTAATTCGTTCTTTAAAAGTACCTAACATTTCAAGCAATAAAACATTTTTAACGGGACCTCATTTATTTTACGCTTCGTTGCAAATTCAAAGAGTATAAAATAGAAAATAGAAACATTCAAGAGTACCCCATGTCATTAGTCAACGGTGGCCTGATTATGTCGGGAAATCTCCCGAATCGTCGGGGAGTCGAGAGTTGAACAGATACGTATAGGTCAACTCAAGCGTGAAGCGCAGGTCCCGGTTTTGATTCCCGTCACCAGCAATCCTGACTGAATGTTTTATAAAGGTTATTTCAGCCGTGAATGCGAATGCTAGGGATCGAGCCCTTTTAAACAGTTCTTGGATATTCCCTTTATTACTATACCCATTACGTAACAAACAAGTCACTCCAAAGTTGAGTTATCAAGAATATACCTAGTTATAAACCCCACCTTTAGTGAATAAAAGAGATGGAAAAAAGAGAAGCTTAAAAAAAGAAAAATCGTCATTTTCATCTTGCAATTTGCATAATAATATATTATGTGAGGCGCATATTATCATCTTCATTCAACTTTTCGATCGAATTAAGTTTCCTTCAAAATATATGTTTTAAAATTTTTTTATTAACCCCAGTACTTGCTGTAAATATGTATATACTCCAAAAGCGCCCCAATCTCATCGTATAAACAGTACCGCCTCTCCTCTTCTTCTTGTTTTCCCTCTCCGGGCTCTCCCCGGCGTTGAATGCCTAACGCGAATTTGTGAAATTCTTATTAACCCTTATGGGTCCTCTGTCGGAAAAGGCTATACCTACTCAAGTCGATATTTCCCAAAGTTTTCTTATCCAAAGTTTTATTACAATATCAATTTCTTTATCAACTTCTTACTTAAAAATTAATTTTGACTTAATTTACATATTTTTTAAGTTGATACTGATCTGCTGTCGCCGCACGTTCATCCATAAGGAGTGTGGATAAAAACTTCGTAGCGTGACGTTAGGCTATTGACTGTCAGAAAACTATGCTACTGAATACTGATTGGCCTAATCATACAACTAGCTCATTATTCTTATTAATCTCTCTCATTTACTCAAACGTTTTCCTACGAATGCCCACTGTAGGGTGCACCGTGCACATAAGTTTTAACCGGTGGGACACTACAAATTCCCGAATCCGAAATCAGAATCCACGTTTAAAAGCGCGATACCATCCAGTGACGTACACAGGAATATATTATATTTCGGGGGTTGGGGAGGGGGGGGGGGGGGGGTGCCAATGAATTAGATATAGCCTATATATATATTAGATAGTGCTTGACAAACGACGTAATGGCCGGTAGGGGGAAGGTAGGGATCACTACCTCAATAGCACCGCCGGCATATTAAATACGGTACATAAATAAATAAATAAATAAATAAATAAATTGTATTTAGAGTCTACCCACTCAGTTATATAACTGATTTACTTATTTTTTATTATACTTATTTTTTAAGTGGTTTAAAATTAATGTGTATTGTGATGTGTACATGGAACTTATTCAATTTTTTGCGTGAACTTAGATGATGTATTGAATATATTATTACAGCTGTGATTTCGGTGTGGGGGGGGAGGGCAAGCCCCTGCTCCCCCTGGATACGCCTCTGGTACCACCTCTGTCGGTACTTGATTGCTATGTACGCCTATGCTCTAAGCCTAAATGAACTAAATTGTCCTGATATTTCGTAGTGACCGCTGACTTCGTATGAATGACTTCACCTAAATCTGTGGTTGACAGACTGACAGCATTGCGGACAGTGAAACTTTGGTTAACTTGTTCGAACGCCTCAGTCCATTCTTATCGAATGACGAAGCTGGTAGAAACCGGAACAGAAATGAAGCTGCTGTTTTCTTATTTTCTTAGGTTCCCAAGTTCATAACAACAAGATTTGATGGAATGTCAATACTAATCAAAAATAGGGACTATGACGACTTGCGAATATCAAAGGTAGAAGAAATAACACAAGCAAACTGTATAAAGATCGAGATTAAACTAAAATCCGAGTCGTTTTCCATCCTCGCTATATACAGATCACCATCAAGCAAACCTAAATTATTTATAAATGAACTGCACACTACACTTACTAACTTGAAAGATAAGCATGTAATATTAATAGGCAATATAAACATTGATATTAATGAACATATAACGAAAGAGTCACAAGATACAGAAGACTACTTAAATTCTTTAAGCACAAATGGTTTCATACCTATGATAAAACAATGTACACGAGTTAATTCACAATCAAATTCATGCATCGACCACATATTTCTAAAATCCCGCCAAGTCTCTAAATTTCTCACTGCAATAAAACATATCAGCATCTGATCACTATCCGATAATTATAGGACTAAATAACAAAATACCTGAATCAAAACAAGGGGAAGAAAAAACAATACGAAAAATCCTTAATTACTCAAATCTGGAAGAAGGTCTCCGCAGCGAAACGTGGGAACCAGTATTAAGCAAAAATCGGGTCGAGGTTGCCGCCAGTAACTTTATCGACATAATACAAAAGCACATAAACCAAAAAACAGAAATAAAACATATTAAAATAAGTAATAAAAACAAGAAGATTAAACCGTGGATAACACTAGGGCTTATCAAATCAATCAGACAGAGAGATTTGTTAAGCAAAAAGGTCTTAAAATATCCGGAAAACCTTTTACTTAAAACAAGCTACCAAAAGTATAGAAATCAACTTACCAAATGTATTAAACCTGCTAAAAATGATTACTTCAGGAATAAAATGTATGATGCCAATAACGATGTTAAGAAGGTGTGGGGAGTTATCAACGAAGCAACAGGTAAAGAAAACCCCAGGAAAGCTATCAGGAAAATTGAAATAAATAATAAAACAATTAATGCCAGTGACGACCCCCTTCTAGTAGCTGAAACATTTCTCAGTTATTTTAGCAATATAGGGAAAGATATGGCAGAAAATATTCAAACTAAACTATCCACCCAACCAAATAATAACCGCAATAATCAAAATACTTTCAGCATCCAACGAGAAAAAAGCTCAATATTTCTTACTCCCACAACTGACGAAGAAATAATAAGTCATATAAACGAACTAAAAGCTGATTCTGCACCAGGATATGACTCAATAAGTGTTAAGATAATCAAAGCAATCAAACTGTATATCATCAAACCATTTCAATACATAATAGACCTTAGTTTTACAACAGGATCCTTCCCAAATATATTCAAAAAGTCTGTAATAATTCCCATACACAAAAAAGGAGACAAAACAATTGTAAGCAACTACCGACCCATATCACTAATAAGCAATATAGCGAAAATTCACGAGAAATGTATAAAAAAACGACTATATGAATACTTTGAAGCTAACAAAATACTATCCCCAAATCAATTTGGGTTTAGGAGAGGACTAAGTACACAAAATGCAATTCATTCACTATCAGACAATATCGCTTCACTCTTAGACTTAAACAAAAAACCATTAGCAATATTTATAGATCTAGCTAAAGCATTCGACACAGTATCGCACAAATTACTACTGAAAAAACTGGAAAAGTATGGGATCAGAGGCACGGCTCTTCAGCTTTTAAAAGAATATCTTTCAGATAGAGATCAGTATAATAGAATATGGAATTCCTCAAGGAACTGTACTGGGCCCTCTATTGTTTACAATATTCATAACGATTTGTGCAACGCTAAACTAAAATGCAAAGTCATAGCATTTGCAGATGATACTGTTCTAATTTTCTCAGGTAAAACCTGGGAATCTACATACAAAACAGCTGAAACTGAGATGGGGAAAGTAAAAATGTGGCTTGACGAAAACTTACTAACATTAAACGAAGATAAAACATTACATATTGCATTCTCCCCCACTAAAACCAACCAACCAAAAAACGGAACCCTCAGAATACACGCAAATACATGTAACATGAACTCTACGGCATGCAACTGTAGTGAAATTAAAAAGACTTTCCATACACAATACCTGGAACAACTGTGGACCAGCATTTAAAATGGGACGTACACATAAGAACTACGTGCAAAAAATTAAGAAACTGTCTTTATAAATATTACACCCTGAGAACTTTCCTTAGCTTGGCGTCTCTAAAAATGGTATATTATGCTCTAACACAATCAATACTGGAATACGGTATTATTGACTGGGGAGGTACGTATTACCAACATCTAAAACCGCTTATAACCATCCAAAAATGCATCCTGAAAGTAATTTTGAAAAGACACATCCTTTACCCAACAGCAGATCTATATAATGAATGCAAAATCCTTGACATTCGTAAATTATATGTAAAAAATCTAACAAAATATGTACATAAAAATATTACCTCATTCAAAAAAATAACACATCTATCAAACACCAGAAATAAAAATAACAACAACCTAGAGATACCTAGAACTAATAAAAAAAACTTGCTCAAAATCAAGTGGCGTTCCTCGGCCCAAAATTATACAATGCCATACCAGTAGAAATTCGTAAATGTTCATCATTAAACCGCTTTATCTTCCTGACAAAGAACTGCGTATTTGAAACCCCAATTACAAAATTGGAGAACATTTTCAACCTTAAACCCTCTCGCTATCAAGATATTTAGCATTAATCTGTAGGCCTACCTAAAAACTAAAAGATAGACAAACTCACATGTCACGCCGTACTACCTACTTAATCTTCAACCTATTGCATCTCTTTTACTTCTGAAACCTTGTTCATATAAACGGGCGTTAGTTGCAAATGGTGATAAGTCAAATCGACTGTAGGCCTACCTAGTAGTTTATAGAGATAATCTTAGCAAATTATGGAACTCTTTCCAATAAAACTATAACAGTCACATATATTGTAAAACTTGCATAGCACACAGGTAAGAACAGCATTCTGTCTCAAAGGAGGATTTTATATAAATTGTAAGAAGGTAATCATAAGAAGCTATGTTCATTACGTTATTATGCTTAAGACAGAATGCTTCCCTAAATATTGTAAGTTAAATAAACTTAAATCCTACTTTTCTTAAAATATAATGTTAACTTAGTATGTAGAATTAATTATAGCTCCTAGTTATAAAGGCAAACATAAACATATGGTGCACACTCACAAGTCTTCTGACTTATGTATGCACCAAAATGTAAAAACTAAATGATCATACAATACGTTTAAAAGCTATTTTATATACCATTCATTGTTATATTGTGAAATGTACAACGCATTGTAATTAACACTAATATGTATAATGCCAATAAATACTGAATACTGAATACTGTTTTGTGTCCATCTATCTAGACTCATGCTGTTTGTTGGTCATCAACTCATCATTACATTGGGAGCCGTCCCACAGTGCCGCTTCCCGTAAGGCCATCAGCCTTTTTTCCCCATGCCATCATTATTACCAGTCGATAAAGACCATGTTACACTGTTACACTTGTTGGCCTTAGGGGAATTGATTTATTCCCCTAAGGCCAACAGCGTATATGTATAATTTAAAGTAAGGGGACTGGCAGGGCGTTGTTGTCCTTGGTGGAATTTATTTATTCCCCTCAGGCCAACAAACCATGTTTGTCTTTTCAATAATGAAATGTAGGGTGTTGGTCTAAGGAGAATACGTAAATTCCCTTTAGGCCAACAAACCTTGTTCGTATATATTCAACAATGAAGGGTGTTGGTCATAGGGTAATAAACAAATTCTCCTTAAGCCAAAAAAACCTTGTTTGCATACTCAATAATGAAATGCAGGGTGTTGGCTTAAGGGCAAGGCCAACAAACCTTGTTGATCCCTGGGGATTTGAACCCGGGACCTCCCGAATCAGAGTCGCGCGCTGAACGCTCGAGCCAACACTGTCTGTTTTATCAATCTGTGTGACATATCTTCGGAGAAACGCTATATGGAAGCTACTTTAGTAATAACTCTAAATCTAAGTTAATCGACTTGGCTCTATTTGGTACTATTAATTTTAAACTATACGTCTTCTGTCTACCCATTCGGCCGCGAAAACTGATTATAAATGAAGGTCATTATGGCATGTGTGTGTGTGTGTGTGTTTTTTTTAATCAGTCTATTCTATGTTTCGTTCAAGATTCCTTGAATTCAAGGACCAAACACAATCAAAATGGTCAAAGATAATAAAATACAACAATGTCTCCCTCAAATTGATTATTCTTTGACCTTGAATTTGATGATCTTAAAACGAAACATTGAAGCGTCTAATGCAGAGATCAAAGTTTTTTTTTCTCTTGTTGATATTTTATTGCTTGATTGCCTTAAAAAAAAGTTTAAATCAATAATGAAAAATATAATAAATAAAATAATGTTGGACTTTCATGATTGTAATGCACACCTTTCTTCATTCACACAGTCTTACTCATATTTATTTTCTTCTTTCACTTTTTTCTTCTCCATACTTGCCGGCATTGGCGCCGGGAGGGGGGGGGGCAAGGGGGGGCGCTTGCCCCCCCCCCCTGAATTTCAGGGAAAATAAATTTTAACTGGCGATATGCGTGTATTACATATAAATTAATATATTCGTGAAACCGAAATTCAATTGAAAATTAATATTAATAATATTAATATATTTAATGATCTGATCGGGAGCGGAGTGTTGCTATTTTTTTTTTTTTTTTGCTATTTCATCAAAGTTAGCGGTGCCGGTGCTGCCTTTGAATTTGGCGGTATTTTAAGTTGGTACTAGCGGCACAAGTGATAATTAGATGAAACTTAGCATGTCGTTTAGAGTTTAGTAAATAGACTCCCAAAACACGGTAGGCCTACAATAATTTATTCTTTATTTAAATAGAAATTTGTGTTTATGTTTGTAGGCTATTAGTAATGCATTGAAATTTCTCATTTTCCTTTTTGGGTCTAGTCAATCACGCCCGTTTTCCATTTATTTTATGTTATGTGATATTATGTGTATGATTTATTGAAATAAATAATAATAATAATGTAACTAGATATCGTTTCTATGATTTGTAGGCTTGTATATTATTAGTCGATGTAGACCTCTAAGAACGTGTTTATGTTTTATATTTTTATTCCACATTGCATTGCAACTGGAGAGAACTTACAAGTTGCAGTTTATGTAAAAAAAGAAAATGTGATCAAAACAGTCACATTCATTATAATTTTATGCAATTAAAATATAGCCTTTATTTTTAAAACGTGTGTTTCATTTTCAACTCATAACCCATTTTAGTAACCGTAAAAAAGTTGAGACACAATGTTTTTTTGTTAAATTTCTAGTATCTACTGCACAAAAATTACTTAATTTCGGTATCGTATTCAGCCCACTACTTTTTTCTAAAACCCACCAAATGCATTCTAAAAACCTGATTTTCAAAAATTTCGCCTGCGGCGCTATTGTTGGGGGGCTCCGCCCCCCAAACCCCCCGTGCCTCCCAACGAAACTACAAATTGTGGTTGTTGCCCCCCCCTGCTAAAATTCCTGCCGGCGCCCATGCTTGCCGGCCCTCTCTGCAACGAGCACTCCTCCGTTCCCACCCAGTTTAACCCATCCTATCCAACATCCTCACTCCTTCCCATTAAACCCCCCGCGTCTTCCCTTACGTTCCTCCCTTTGAAAAGAAGAAAACATGGTGGTAGTCCACAATTATGGAAAAAGAAAATTTGGAAGATTCCAATACACTTGACATGGGCACTGATAACTCTACTGTTGAGTGCCCTAAAACAACATTAACTAACTAACTAACTCTAATGTTTATAAGATTTAACGGAACATAAAATCCCCTTCTGTAATTTTCTTTAGAATTAAAAATTGCACTGTCTATACTCTATAGTGTCTCATAAGTCATAATAATTGTGAAACCATGGTCAAACCAAATAATCGTGGCACACAGTCACACTCAGGTGTGTAGGAGCATTTTGAATGTTGGGGGAGGGGGGGAGGGGAAAATTGTCAGCTGGGGTCTGGGGCAAAGCCCCAGCCGCCGGAGTCCCTTTCGCCGAAGGCGAAACAAAATTTCACCATACTACACATATGTCGTCATGTTTTAACTGCACTCGGACTCTATAAACGATGTTTGACAGCAACTGCGATCTAATAACTCAAAAAATGAATGTGAAGTGGCCCATTTTAATAAATTTCAGCCTATTTTTTATGTTATGACGAAGCATACAAGCAAACTTATTATTCGTTTTACCAAGGTGACTGTCGAATTGTATATTGCGTATGTGCACATTTACTACGACAATTCTGGGATTAATATTAAGCTCACGTTAGTTTTGCCCCCTCCTGCGCCCCCCTTCTCCCCCTGTTCCTACGCCACTGAACACACTCACACACCAACTCGCTCTTACGACCTCCATGATATGGGCTCAGGTCGAGAACTAAATGAATATGATTTATTTATTCCACAAAGGAACGACATAATTATTTTGGGTGGGATACGAGATTCTCCTATACCGTCCGACTTTCCATGCATGGACACGGTAAGAAGTGTTTTATGAAGGGCCCTGGAGTACCGTATTCTTTTACGCCAACTACTGAAAACGAAACTCCCCTCCTAATCCCACGCAAACACTTCAGCGTCTTACAAAGCTCAAAGCACTCAAGAAGATGGTGGGTTTATACAAGTGAAAACAGGTGTTGTGTTTCTGTCTTTTGTTTGGTTATATCAAAGTAAGATAAGCTTTTTGTTTGATAATTTATAGCATGGTATAGGACCAGGTATGAAAACTACACTTCAATGAAAATGTGATTGAGTGGGTATAGACACTGAACAGTAAATAGAAAATAACTAGGAAAACGCTCAGTTGGACGCGTTGATAAGCGAGCACGTGCTATATAATTTGTTGATGGTCCAAATTTCAACCTGATCTGTATCTTCGTGCAACCGCTATCATGAGCCAAAAAAGCTCTAGCTTCGTGCGACTTTTCGTTGCCATGGTAACGCTACTTTTGTTAAAATGTAATTTCCATCTACACTACTTATAGGATCAAAATAAAATTAACATATTCGTGACCGGACGGACATTCTAAATGATTTGGCCACCTCAGGTTTTGTCGCCGTTTAGTTTTAAAAAAAAAACTTTCAATTAACTTTAATATAACTTATAACTTTTTGAACGATTTTGCCACAAAACTAATGGCATTCAATCCAGTTAGAAGCTTGCGGATGGTCCAAATTTCAAGTCGATCCGAACCTCCGTTCGACCGCTGTCATGAGCCAAAAATGCTGCGTGACATTCCGTTGCCATGGTAACGGTACTTTGTTATAATGTAATTCCATCTACACTACTTATCGGATCAAAATAAAATTAACATATTCGTGAACGGACGGACATTCTAAATGATTTGACCACCTCAGATTTTGTCGCCGTTTAGTTTGAAAATAAAAACTTTCGATTAACTTTAATGTAACTTTTTAACTTTTTGAACGATTTTGCCACAAAACTAATGGCATTCAATCGAGAACAAAGCTTGCGTATGGTCCAAATTTCAGCTCGATCCGAGCCTCCGTTCGAACGTTATGGCGAGACATAAAAAAAACAAACAAACAAACAAACAAACAAACAAACAAACAAACAAACAAAAAACAAAACCAGTGACTATGCTCGCTTCGCTCGTTTAATTAGTTTATATTTTATGGGTATTTAAACGCTAAACTCAAAACATATATTTCATTCAGGCTAACTAGTAATGAATTTAGCAATTAACAGAAAAATTATTGGGGCCACCATGACCTCCAAAAAATTGTCAAACATGACATTTTTCGAGCTAGGTCCCATCGGCAAAAATCTCCCATAAGAAATAACATGGGGACGATCTTTATGCCCCGTGACCTTGGAGGATTTTGATTCAAAAAAATATTGGCCATCATTGACGTACTCTACAACCTTTTCTGTAAATTCTCTATATTTTGTTTTGTAATTTGGGCAAATAGTTCGCTCAAAATCGACTGATTACCAAGATGGGGTGTGATTTTGGAATGCATATTTTTGCGTGTTTGAGGGTATATTTGGGCACAGTTTCAAGACACGATGTAAAAAATGAGCATTTTAGGTTGGTACCATGCTCTAGTATCTATGTGGTCCAAAAAAGAAACAGATTAAAGCCGATTTAAGAAATTTTCCAAAACACCAATTTTCGCAAATTTCTGGATTAAAAAAAATGAAAAATTCGTGTTAAATCACAGTTACAAGATATAATTTTTTAAACTGTCATTTTTAGTGTAGAATTGTGCTATAGATCATGTGGTAAAAAATATTTTTTTGAGTTAATAGCCCCTTTGAACCTCGCAAACGTAACTGTCATAGTGTAAGGTGATTTGAAAGATTCTGTTAGGCACCTTATGTGAGAGTTGAAAGGACGCATGCAACTCTGACGCGGGAGGTCGTAGGTTCAATTCCCGCCACTGGCAATTTTCATTGACGGCGTATCGAGTTTTTCTTGCTTTTAATGGCAGTGTAAACCATCAATATATTTCATTCTTTAATCAATATGTTTCAAAAGACAATCAATTTGTTTCTTACCCTACGAGCCTTAATCCCGCCTTGAAATAAAAACCTCAATCAATCAATCAATCAATCAATCAATCAATCAATCAATCAATCAAATCAAATTATCAATAATCAATATTTTTTCTGCTACATTCAATATGTTTCCTACCATAATCAATAATTTACTATGACTAGGCCGCTTCGCGAACGCTTTTTCCAGTCGCGTTGATGGATGAGCTTTTTTTGGAATATTTCTGTCCAATGATTACGTTTTTATGTGGAATCTTTTTACTTTTTCGAGAGTTACTTGATATTACTTGTTCATTATACACCTGTAAAAGGCTTACATTAAAACTTTTATCTATGAATTTTGACCAACTTTTTCAACTTTTTCTTTCAAGAGGCACTACATCACCATAATCTTTATGTTAATGTAAAATATGAACGTTGTAACCCCACCCGTTTGGTCAAAATCGGCCCAAATATCACGAAAATATCGTACTAAAAACCGGAGAAAAAATCGTAAAAGTACGATTTCTATAAGAAATATTTTTTAAATGTCTCTAAAATCATAACATATATGATTTCAGTGATTTTAAACGTTCCTATAAAGTTTCATCAATATCGGAGTAGCCGTTTGCCAAATATCACGAAAATATCGCACTAAAAATCGAAAAAAAATCGTAAAAGTACGATATTTATGAGAAATATTTCTTCGATTGTACCCAAAAACAATACAGCTCTAAGTTCAGATATTTCGAAGGTACCCTCTAATTTTCATCAAGATCGCATATGCCGTTTGCCCGGTAGAGAGCGAACAAACAGACAAAAAAACTAACAAAAACAAAACACCCGAGCAATTTTTCTTGGGGTAACGTAAGTAACTAGGAAGCTTCGCAAACGCATTTTTTAGTCGCGTTGATGGATGAGCTTTTTAATTTTAAAATGTTCATATTAATTTAAAATAATAAAAACATATTAACACGGCCCATACAAAGCAATCATTAGGTCTGTTAGATCTTTGATTGTTTGTAACAAGGCTGTGAGTAAGGTATAAAACCTCCTTGATAAAATCTCCTGTGAAGTTTTCATACAAGGCTGTGAGAAAGATCTAAAATCTATATTTTCGTGCTATTTGGGCGGATTCTGACCAAACGGGTGGGGCTACAACGTTCATATTTCACATGGACATTAAGGTAAGGGTGATGTATTGACTTTTGAAAGAAAAAGTTGAAAAAGTTAGCCAGAATCTATAGAAATAAAGGTTTTAATATTTAACACCTCAAAAAACTCAAATTAAAACCTTTATTTCTATAGATTCTAGCAAACTTTTTCAATTTTTTCTTTCAAACGTCAATACATCACCGTTACCTTAATGTGCATGTGAAATATGAACGTTGTATCCCCACCGGTTTGGTCAGAATCGGTCCTAATGTCACGAAAATATCGCACTAAAAATCGTAAAAAATCGTATAAGTACGATATTCATGAGAAATATTTCTTCGATTGTACCCAAAAACGTGGCAAGGCTAAGTTCAGAGGAAACGAAGGTCGTGTCAAATTTTCATCAAGATCGCATATGCCGTTTGCCCGGTAGAGAGCGAACAAACAGACGGAAAAACGAAAAAAAAAAAAAAAAAAAAACACCCGAGCTAAATTTTTTTTGGGGGTCGGTGAAATTGAAGTCTTCGCTTCGCTCATCCAAAAAACAAACAAAAAACACATAGTCAAATTGAAGTCTTCGCTTCACTCATCCAACAATCAATGTTCTACTAGAATCAATTAATCCTGTCAAATAAGATCTTATATTGACGTTTGGAGGAAAAAATTGCGATGTCGCTGAATTTTTGCAGAGACCTTCCTTATATAATACATATCAACATATTAAAACTCCCCTCCAATCGGACTGGAGCTTCGGCCGCCATATTGGAAAATGGCGGCCAAAAAGTGTTGGTTAACGAATATCTCCAAATTGGTTGGAGATAGACAAAATGTTGAAATGGCAAAAATATTCCCCATTCAATTCCCTACAAAAAAGGTGTCTTCTATAGTTTTGGTAAGGGCAAAGGTTACGTCACAAAATCGTGGTTTATGTGTTGCTTATTGGAGTACCAGCTAATTTTCTAATTTTCACGACCAGCATCAAACAATGCCCGGTAAATCCGTAAGAAATCGATTTAAATACAAAAGGACTTTTGTACGGGGTTCATGAAAGCTTCCATTAGTATTTTAAAAAATCAGGTCAGCGAAATCGGATTTTGCATTTACCCGGAATTTGGGTTTTTCCATTGTTGGCATTTCCTCAAAAATGACATATTTGACTGTTCATTATTAAGCACTAAATTGCATTAGAGGAAAAAATCTTTCTATGCACATTGAAATGACTTAAATAATGATCCGATTACAACCAAAGTTTAAATCCAATATGGCTGCTAATTTCTAATATCCACAAAATCAAAGTGAATTATGTAACAAAAAGAGTGTAAAAACAGCACAAAAACAGTATTCATATTGTGAATATTAGGAACTTCAGCCATATTGGATTTAAACTTTGATTGTAATCGGATCATTATTTAAGTCATTTTAATGTGCATAGAAATAATTTTTCCTCTAATGTTATTTAGTGCTTAATAATGGACAGTCAAATATGGCATTTTTGAGGAAATGACAACAATGGAAAAACCCAAATTCCGGGTAAATGCAAAATCCGATTTCGCTGACCTGATTTTTTAAAATACTAATGGAAGCTTTCATGAACCCCGTACAAAAGTCATTTTGTATTTAAATCGATTTCTTACGGATTTACCGGGCATTGTTTGATGCTGGTCGTGAAAATTAGGAAATTAGCTGGTATTCCAACAAGCAACACATAAACCACGATTTTGTGACGTAACCTTTGCCCTTACCAAAACTACAGAACTCACCTTTTTTGTAGGGAATTGAATGGGGAATATTTTTGCCATTTCAACATTTTGTCTATCTCCAACCAATTTGGAGATATTCGATAACCAACACTTTTTGGCCGCCATTTTCCAATATGGCGGCCGAAGCTCCAGTCCGATTGGAGGGGAGTTTTAATATGTTGATTAGTATTATATAAGGAAGGTCTCTGCAAAAATTCAGCGACATCGCAATTTTTTCCTCCAAAAATTCTTATTTGACAGGATATGTTTAACCCTTTATAGGGCAAAATGTTGGGTCGTGATTTTTAAAATAATTTTTGACTTTTTAAAGATTTATTTCCTTGATTTTTTAAGGGAAAATTATTATGCTGCGTACCAAAATGTTATTAAAGTTCAAGAAATCCAAAATTTGAGTCTATTTTCCAAAATTATATATTTTTGCAATTTTTCGTTTTTTCTATTTTTTTACTTGTTCAAATTGAATCTACTACAGGCAAACAAAATATAAAATAATAATAAAATAATCCCGGAAATTTGTGTTCTTTAGTGTTTTTATACAGTTCGATTTTTGAACCTTTACAAAAATCGTTCCAATGAAATTAATTGAGCGAGCGTAGCGAGCGTCTCCACTTGACTCTTATGGCTCGAATGTCTGGGTTTTTTCCTGTTACTCCTTCGGTACAGGTCAAAATCCGATCATTGGTTATAGGAAAGAACAAAAAAAATGTTCCGATCTTTATGAAATTTTGCAGGGTCAATAAGTACAACATTCTCTCCTATTTTACAAATTTTCAGCTAAATCGGTCAAGACCTTAAGTACTAAGTAGTGTAGATAGAAATTACATTTTAACAAAAGTAACGTTATCATGGCAACGAAAATCGCACGAGAATTCTGGTCACTATGCACTGCCACCTAGAAGTAATCAAAATACGATCGAGGAAGCATGCAGTGTATTATTTGTTATCAAAGAGTTAAAATAGTTTTCTCAAAGAAATGATGTCAAGGTCCTCTAGATGGCGGTGGATTTTATCCATTCTCTCCTATTTTCCAAATTTTCAGCTAAACCGGTCAAGACCTAACATTATGGGAATGTCGTCCTCGGGTCGTGTTGCACGTACCGGTGCTCGCTCAACAACGCGACGGGACTTTAGCGTTTTCCTAGTTATTAGAAATTACTGAGGAAAAATGCTTCCAATTTAGAACAAAACAATGCAGCTTTTCGACCGGGTTTAAGCATGAAAAACTGGCAGATTTATAATTGTCTTGATTTTGAAAAGTGGTGGTAAATGGAAACTACTGTCTAATATGACAATCAATATGTTTCCTACGAGTACATAATATATTAGGTTTCTTACAACAATCAACATGTTTCCTAGAATCAGTCAATGATTATCAATCAACTGTTGTTATTTGATATATTTAGACTTTAGATAAAAATTGAGCAATTATCGGTGTCATCTCGCGCGACTAGGACTATACAAACTTTTTTTACAATTTAGATATTTTGATCAGTGGCGTATCCAAGGGGGAAAAGGAGGAGTGTGAAAATGCACTTTAACGTTTCGATGAAGAATATAGAATAACTGTTTTATCACAATACTAAAGTCAATTTATGCTACCATCTGACCAAAAGAGGATTTTAGTAAACACAAAGTTGGTTATTGTTTTTATTTTAACAAAATGACCTTGAAAGAGAAAACGTTTAGATTAAAAACAGGATTTTAGTAGATAAAAAGTTGGTGATGCTTTAAAACACACAGATTTTCACCAAAATGACCTTGAAAGAAAAAACTTTTAGAGTACAAACAAGAGTTTAACTTAGATAAAACGTAGCAAAATGAGAAATGACCTTGAAAGAGAAAATTCTTGTGGATTAAAAACAGGATTTTAGTAGATAAAACGTTGGTCATTGTGATGCTTTAAAATGCACAGATTTTCACCAAAATGACCTATAAAGAAAAAACATAATTCGGGGGGAATACCCCCGGACCACCCACTTAGCCTTCAATACATATATGAATTATTTGGTTGAACCCCTGGATCCTGAATAGGCCTACGCCACTGACTTTGATATTTGAAAGATTAAAATGACATAAAACCCAATTCTTATATTTTATTTTATCCCTTGTCTCTAGTTGGATGTAGTCCGTGGAACAAGCTGCTAAAACTTTAGGAACATTTCAAATCCGGAAACCAGCACCAAAATTTAGGAGCAGGTAAAAGACATATTTAAGAATGTTATTTTCACGGGGGACACGCATGGTAGCAAATAAGTCACCTGTCATGGCGTCCACAAGATGGCCGCCAAAATAATTCTTAAAATTGCTGTAACTCATGAAGTAATCATCAGATTTTGATAAACTATGTTTTGTTTTATTCGGTTTTTAATGCTCTACAAAAATGTTATCAGAAATTTTACCGTAAATACAATAGTTTTAATTATATTTATATATTATTACAATGTACTGCAATTATAGCACTTTTTAGTATATATAAAATTATTTATACGTAGAATTCGCTACATTGTCATAAAATTTTCAGACTATACTAAAATAACGCAAATAAATCCAAAATTTAAAGTCCCGAAACAAAATTCCTGTAACTTTTTGATTAATTAATTAATTAAATTAAGCATTAATTAAATCCCAATTAAAAGTTTCTTATTCACGTACCAAAGTCACGTAGTGTATCACACAAGAACAATATGACCACAATGAACCAAAAAAATATTAGTTCCAAAAATTAATTCCAATCACTTTCCTATTAATTCAATTAATTCAATTAATTAAAAATAATGACAATAATCTCAATTAATTTTGTAATATTAACACAATGTGGTCGACCTTGGAATCATTTTAAAGCTAGTTTTAAGGCAAATAAATGTAATGAAAAAATTAATTGATTAAATTAATTAATCACAGAATTAATTACATTTTAGTTAAATTATCCCACTTTTGGCATATGTATTGTTATGTTTACCTAAAACTCAATCGATTGTCATCAAAATATACTACTTTACTGACATAATGCCAATAATCCGAATTGTCATGTCCCGAAACAAAATTCCTATAACTTACCGATTAATTAAGAAATTAAGCGATGAATTACTTATATCTCAAAAATTGTTGTTGTCACTCAATTAACACATACAAAATGCCAACAGAAGTATCAAATATAAACAATGCGAGTATAATTTTTAAAATAATAGTCCCAAAATTAAGTTCATGCTACTTTTCTGTTAAATGAATTTGCCACAATATTATTTTCCTGTAAAATAAGCATGCAAATGGTTCTTAGTGTGGCTGTGTTAATTTTACACAACACATGGTGATTATATCAATTAATTTATTTCATTCATTAATTCAATTAACGGGAAAGTAGCATGAACTTAATTTTGGGACCATAAATTTTTAAAATTATACTCGCATTGTTTATATTTGATACTTCTGTTGGCATTTTGTATGTGTTAATTGATAACAATTAATAGTATAAAATTTTGTTTCGGGACATGACAATTCGGATTCATTGGCATTATGTCAGTAAAGTAGTATATTTTTATGACGATCGATCGAGTTTTAGGTAAACATAACAATACATATGTCAAAAGTGGGATAATTTAACTAAAATGTAATTAATTCGGTGATTTATTAATTTAATTAATTAATTTTTTCATTACATTTATTTGCCTTAAAACTAGCTTTAAAATGATTCCAAGGTCGACCACATTGTGTTAATATTACAAAATTAATTGAGATTATTGTCATTATTTTTAATTAATTGAATTAATTGAATTAATAGGAAAGTGATTGGAATTAATTTTTGGAACTAATATTTTTTTGGTTCATTGTGGTCATATTGTTCTTGTGTGATACACTACGTGACTTTGGTACGTGAATAAGAAACTTTTAATTGGGATTTAATTAATGCTTAATTTAATTAATTAATTAATCAAAAAGTTACAGGAATTTTGTTTCGGGACTTTAAATTTTGGATTTATTGGCGTTATTTTAGTATAGTCTGAAAATTTTATGACAATGTAGCGAATTCTACGTATAAATAATTTTATATATACCAAAAAGTGCTATAATTGCAATACATTGTAATAATATATAAATATAATTAAAACTATTGTATTTACGGTAAAATTTCTATGACATTTTTGTAGAGCATTAAAAACCGAATAAAACAAAACATAGTTTATCAAAATCTGATGATTACTTCTTGAGTTACAGCAATTTTAAGAATTATTTTGGCGCCCATCTTGTGGACGCCATGACAGGTGACTTATTTGCTACCATGCGTGTCTCCCGTGAAAATAACATTCTTAAATACGTCTTTTACCTGCTCCTAAATTTTGGTGCTGGTTTCCGGATTTGAAATGTTTTTACGCTTGTTCCACGGACTAATGAGCGTAGCGAGCGAAGCGAAGATTCCATTTCACTACACTGGAGAAAAAAATCCGAAATGTTTTTTTTTCTCCTTTATTTTTTTTTGTATTTTTGTGTGTTTACTGTTTGTTAACACGATTCCGGCTAAACCGATATTCCAATTGCGATGAAAGTTTGAGGGGACCTTCGAAATCTCTGAACTTAGACCTGCCACGTTTTTGGGTACAATCGAAGAAATATTTCTCATGAATACCGTACTTTTACGATTTTTTTCGAGTTTTAGTGCGATATTTTCGTGACATTTGGGCCGATTCTGACCAAACGGGTGAGGTTACAACGTTCATATTTTACACGGGCGTAAAGGTGGTGATGTATTGCTTTTTGAAAGAAAAAGTTGAAAACGTTAGCCAGAGTCCATAGAATAAAGGTTTTAATATGAGTTTTTTTAGGTTTATAATAACAATTAACAAGTACCGGTAACAATAGAAACTTGACAACAACCACCTACAATGCATTCAAAAAGCACTTCCAAAGCAAAAGTGGTCCTACGCAAACTAAAAACTTACAAAAACGCTCATTCATCAACGCGGCGGGACTAAAGAGTTTTCCTAGCAAATAAACTATGAATGAATCTCCCCCCCCCCCTTCTACCTTCACTGCCACTATTCAGTATTCACCCTTCTAATTCTTTTAGCTCTTGTTTTTCAACTTATCATTATTTTCAGCAGTGGCGTAGGAACTATTTTCTTAGTGGGGGGGGGGGGTCATATTCAGTGGCGGTTCTAGGCCTGTACATTAGGTGTGCACCGGTGAAATTTAGTCGCGACGAGGGGGAGCGGTATAGCTGGGGTGTGGGGCGAAGCCCCAGCCGCCGGAGGCTTTTCGCCGAAGGCGATTTTTTTTTTAAATTCAGTTATTTTTGGTGGCCTAAAACGCGTCTTAATGTGATTTTGTACCATGAAAAACTTTGTAATACAAAGCAAATGATGCATTGGTAAGTACAAATTGAGACCAGCCAACAGATTACGCCTTGACAACACCAAGAAAACAAAACAAATAAACAATTGATTACTTAGTGAAATAAATTAAATTCATTAATTAATTAATTAAACTTCAAAATGCAGAACGAATAATATTAGTAGTAGTATAGTATTAGTATTATTAGTATAGTATAGTAGTAGTATATTAGTAGTATAATATATTATAATATGACCTCTCTATCATCTTATAGTATAAGTATTTATATTTAATTAAGAATCACACTGTTACCCATATTTTTTCAACAATTTTATTTTTCTTTCTTGCTAACAAATTTTAGATTGAACAATAATATTGAGAGACAAAATTGCATAGTTTCTACAATGCGCACAAATTTGCAATGAGAGCAATCAAACGCCTTGTCAACGTTTACAGAATTACAATGAGATTGCGTGGCTTCGTGATCTAATTTAATTATGTAAGATGTTGAAATACAAAAGGCGAGTACTTATTGTTCAGTAACAAATATTATCGATTTAATAGTGAGTTAGTTTACTTTTTACATAACAAAAGTACTAATGATACTCCCATGATAATGGTATTCTCAGGATTTGTAATTTGTATTATTCGGTAGAGGGGGGTCCACAAATCCTGGGGGGAGGGGAAGCCACCGCCAGAATATGCCTAAAATCCCCTCGTTTTTGTTTGAGATGTATCAACTCCACTTGACCCGAGGAAGCTTCTCACGTGTAGCATCCTGTCCGGCGTGTACAAAGTAAAGCGCCGCAGGAAGAAGAGTGTGGGTAGGGGAGTAGATGCTAGACTGAAGACTGGGCAAGTGTCAGACTCCACACCGCCACACCCCTATATACCTCATCAGTCATCAGTCATCACCACCACTCGTCGTCACAGACTCACTCAACTGCAGGAAGGAGAGAACGTGCTAACAACCCAATACAGAGCGCAATATTTTTCATTTTTTTTTGTGATTAGGTGTGCACATGCAACACTGTGCACACCGGTAGAACCGCCACTGGTCATATTCAAGTTGCGTATATGAGGTTGGGTGGGCAAACCGGGGTCTGGGGCGAAGCCCCAGCCGCCGGAGGCTTTTTCGCCTTAGGCGAGATTTTTTTTCAAAAGTTGCCCTTGATGGTTGCCTAAAACACGTTTTCAGGCGAATTTTAATTATGAATAAGGGTTACATTTTGAAGCTAATATTGCATTGAAGATTGATTAGGCCTACCTGACTAAAATCGGTCGACAGTCTGCTTGGGAGTGAAAACATTACACACAAAATATGATGAATATTATAGTCTAAAATCAGATGGCTAGTCTAGTCTCGCAAATCACGTCTCTTACTGAATCTTTATAAAAAATGCTAACAAAAACCTTCCTTTTTGTTTACAAGCCCTACTGTAATAAAAATCTAAAAAATAATCAAACAAGTTATAAGTTATAAAATGACATCTATACCAGGCTTGACCCCCCCAGTGGGGGGATCAAGCCAACACGTGGAAGGGGAGTTTCCCCCCCATCCCCCCCCCGTTCCTACGCCCCTGATTTTCAGACGTACACTCGAGTTCGTATAATCTAGTTAATGTCGTCTAGTCCAACAGGTTAACACTATCACACGCATGTGCAATAAATGTCCATTATTTAATTTGCATGTGTTTATGTACGTCATGTTGTCGTCGACATGGAATTGTGGGATTAGAGAACGACAGAAAATGTTTTAGAATTCTGTTTGTTTTTTAGGGCGGGGTAGAACTGGGGGATGAAGTGGAGGACATTTTGTGAGTTCCCATAATATTTTTCTTATGAAAGATCCAAGCTGTCCAAAAACAATCATCCTTCGTGTCACGGTATTTTATCGGTAGCCACCCCGGCGCCCTTGCCCGGCGCCTCGCAAGAAACTTGTGCGTGTCCGCGTTCAGGCTGCATCTGTTCACTTATTTATTCTGTCACGAGTTTCGCTCTGGCACTCTCGCGTTCATGTCATATTTACTTTGGTAAGACGTTCCTCCATGGAGATCCCAAAAATAAAGAAAATAATATGTTGCGAATCGATCCAGCATCAACTGGATTTGTTTTTGTGGATCGTAATTGTTTCGTTCGTTTGCAAGATTGGAATCTTTGTAAAAAGGAACAAGAGGGAAAAAGTAGACCATGAAAAATCCATAGTCTCGATGCTAGGGGTCATTGTTTGAGAAATTGCCTTCTGCTAGTTCTGGGGGCTTCAAATGACTGATGGAATTGGAAAACATCTTCTATGTAATTGGAACACTCTGGATTCAGGCAGGAAAGGAAATTTGAATAATAGGGTGGTTGGTTGGTCAATGGTAAACAGCTGTGAGGGAGACGCCCATTCGAGTTGGACTGTCAGTGAAAACGAGGAAGGTTGATAACAGCTGATTGTAGTATATTATTATTGTTGTTGGGCTTATGAAAAGATTGAAGATGTTCTTGCACGGTAATCTTGCGTTATTTGTACGTAAAACGAGATGAATCAGTACGAGAACCGAACCTAGACTTTCGTGGAAAAAGAAAGAGGGGAAGGGCAGTAATAAAGATCAATAGACTGGCGCATGTACTTGCTACACAGGCTTACGTCACCATACCAGCCAATCCGACGCGTCGACCGCACGTAGGTTGCGGCAGTGTGGGGCAGGTTCATTTTAGACGTTTTAGGCGAGAACAACGCACTTTATTGCTATCATAACAATTGACCGTTGTTATTAATTAACATCTCAAGTGGGAGTGTTGTTTTCAATACGTGTAAGGTGCAGAGTTTCGAATGACTGACGTTAGTGTCTGTGGGCTGAACCACCTCTGTTTAGGCCTATCAATGGAAGCCATTTTGGTATAACTTGTCAATCGCTTCGTTTACCGAGTTGTTAAGTGTAATTTTTGCACGGTTTTAAGTTCCATTCATTTGTGATTTTACACCAAGTTGTTATTTAATTATTCTAAAATGGCTGCAGAACAGAGGGAGCGAGAAATAGCGGCCGAAGATAGTATTCGTGTTGTCTGCAGATTCAGGCCATTGAACGATTCAGAAGAACGAGCAGGCTCAAGATTTATCTGTAAATTTTCGGGTAATGAAGAAAATTGCATTTCTATTGGGGTGAGTATAGTTTTAGTTGGTTAATTTATGAAAAATTGGGCTTTTATTAAACAACCTTACGCACTTGTTAATTAATAATCGTGATTGCACTATGGAATGAACAGTTTATTTTGAGCCATGACTAATCCTTGGCCTAGGTAGGCCTATGAACAAAGGGATTTAATAGGCACTCCTAACCTCAAATAAAATGTCAAGCTAATTTCAAAATGCTCATTAGGCATTATAAAAATGGAAAGAGAACGATTAGGGTCTAGCTAAGCCTCAGGCCTTAAATTAACTCTCGACCTAGGCTGGCCCTAGACCAGAATGCCCTAGTAGACCTAGGGGCTAGGCCTAGGCCTACTAGCCGGCACTCTTGCCGCTAAGCGGGTCCAACTTTAATAGTTAATAGGCCTACTAACCTCGCCACGGCGCAAGAGTTCCTACTGGCCTAGCCCTAGCCTAGCCTAGGCCTAGGCCTACCATTCTGTCACATAAATTCGCCTAGCCTAGGCCTAGGGCCTAGGTATTTTCAACGCAGTGGATATTCGTACGGACAGCCGTACGACTAGTGAAAAATTATTTGTACGGTCAGCCGTACGATACCACCTAAATAGGCCAATAGCTTCAAATATCATAGTGCATTGTGGAAGAGTGGTAGCGCGTCCGAATTCTAAGCGAAAGGTCGGCGGTTCAAATTTTCGTTTGGTCGTTTTTTTACCATTCTATTTGGGTCCATGTTTTTTCTGCAAATGATTTCACTACATTCGGCCCCGTCGCAAACACGATTCTAGATGATAAAAGCGTTTAAAAAGTGCTACGCCTAGGCCTATTTTAAGGAAAAGCCTTATCTCTACACCTCGACGTGTAGGTAGGCAGCCTAAAAAGGACTTTTGTTTAAAATAGAAACGTTAAAGTTCTGGGAAGGTTTTTTGTTGTTAATAAAACAGCAAAAAAGGACGACGACAACCGAAAAAGGACTCTCGTTTAAAATAGCGATGTTAAAGGTCTTGATGTTTTTTTGTTGTCACTAAAACAGCAAAAAAGGACGACGGAAGGACGACACTTTTATTACGGCGCGCCTTTATCCAATCAGATCATTGACCGTAGGAATAATTTTGCACTGGTCGTACGGCTGATCGTACGAATATCCACAGCCTATTTTCAATTTAAAGTGGACCAAGCCAAACCTGTCCCACAGACATCATCGACGAGCAAGTAATAGCCTAGGCCTAGGCTAATGAACCGTGAAACCCCAGGCCTAGCTAGACATATTTGAAATGAAAGATAGCGACCAACTTTTGGCACTGTTTCGGTTAAGAATGGCCAACTTTTAAACACTTGTAAACAGCTGTGTTGTGTGTGTTAAAGGTTTTGAAGGTTTTTTGTTTAAAATAGCGACGTTAAAGGTTTTGAAGTTTTTTTTTGTTTAAAATAGCGACGTTAAAGGTTTTGTAAGGTTACTTAGTGAGTGTACGGCTCGGTGGAAGTGCTGGTGAAAAGTTGGCCATTCTTAACCGAAACAGTACCCAACTTTTTTGCCACAATTCACCCCCGCATGCAATTCCAGTATCGGTAGGCCTACTTCTTTGGTTGGGGCGGTCCAACTATCTTTAGGCGGCGTCACTCCTGATTTTTATAGAACTAATAGGCCTACTCCAACTACAAAACCTTCAACGTCGCTATTTTAAATACCGTAGGCCTACTAGGAAGCGTTGCAAACACTTTTTCAGGCGCGTTGTTGGATGAGATCATGAGCGTAGCCGTAGCCTAATTGGTGCATAGAGCTGTCATGTGTTACCTTTGCAGATTTTCTGTTGTTCTGTGAAAAAATCATTACAATCGGGTAAAGCATGTAGCCTAGCAAGGTGAAATATGCTGAAGAATTTTTTTTTTTAAGCGAAAAAAGCGTAAAATGTTGATTTTCATGATTTTTCGATTGCGCTCAAATTTCACACGAATAGGCCCTAGATATAATTTCATAAAATTAAGGTTCTGTGAAAAAATAATTACAATCAAAAAAAGCAGTAGGCCTAGGTGTTATAAGTCGAAGAAATGCTTTAAGATTCTTTTTTTTTCATCGAAAAAATCGTAAAATTGCGATTTTTATGAGAAATAGTTTTTCGATTAAGCGCTCAAAAACGTGGCAGTTCTAAGTCCAAAGATTTTGAAGGCCTCCAGAAAATTTCATCGAAATTGGAGTAGGCCTATCGGTTTAACCGGTCCAATCGTGTTAACAAACACACAAAAATACAAACGGAAAAAACAAGAAAAACGAAAAGAAAAAACCCTTAAAATTGCGATTTTCATGAGAAATAATTTTTCGATTGCGCTCAAAAACGTGGCAGTTCTAAGTCCATAGATTTTGAAGGCCTCCAGAAAATTTCATCGAAATTGGAGTAGGCCTATTGCTTTAGCCAGAATCGTGTTAACAAACACACAAAAATACCAACAGAAAATAACAAGAAAAACGAAAAAAAATCGTAAAATTGCAGTTTTCATGAGAAATAATTTTTCGATTGCGCTCAAAAAGGTGGCAGACTTTCTAAGTTCAGAGATTTCGAAGGCCTCCAGAAAATTTCATCGCAATTGGAGTAGGCCTATCGGTTTAGCCGGAATCGTGTAAACAAACACACAAAAATACAAACAGAAAAAACAAGAAAAACGAGGAAAAAAATCGTAAAATTGTGATTTTCATAAGAAATAATTTTTCGATTGCGCTCAATAACGTTGCAGTTCTAAGTCCAGAGATTTTGAAGGCCTCCAGAAAATGTCATCGAAATGCCTACCTATTGGTTTAGCCGGAATCGTGTTAACAAACACACAAAAATACAAACGGAAAATAACAAGAAAAACGGAAAAAATCGGAAAATTGCAATTTTCATGAGAAATAATTTTTTGATTGCACTGAAAAAGGTGGCAGTTCTAAGTTCAGAGATTTCGAAGGCCTCCAGAAAATTTCATCGCAATTGGACTAGCCTATCGGTTTAGCCAGAATCGTGTTAACAAACACAAAAATACAAAAAAAAAAAGAATTTTTTTCTCCAGTGTAGTAGGCTAGAATGGAATCATCGCTACGCTCATCCAATTTAGTACTTTCAACGCAAAAGGACTTTCGTTTGAAATCGCGACGTTAAAGGTTTTGAAGGTTATTTTTGTTGCATTGTTGGTTGTTGTGTTGATAGTCGGACCACCCCAACTGAAAGAGTGCCCCAGAATCTCAGTCTCTAGCTCGATGCACAATTGGCCAAAGAACGCTAACACTAACGGGAAGCTAACATTGGGCGAAGTTGCTTTTTTTGCTACCAGGCCCAGAAACGGAAAGCTCTATTTGTGCATCTTGTCACAAGTTAACACCAAGATAGAACGTTATTAGGCCTATCTCAGACAATTGTGCATTGAGCCTTAAGGACGCTCTAGCTACATACAACAGCCCGGGAACGAGGCCCTTCAACGGTAACGGGAATATTGATTTAACATTTGCCCGGGATCTGTAATGGTAGGGCTAACTGGTAGATAATTAGCCTACTGCCGCTAATATAGAGCAACTTTGCATATTATCACATAGCGTTGTCCATGTGGCCTATGTTAAACCTTAAATTATTTTAGTGTTTGTGGTTGGAGAAAGGAGAGAGGAGACCAACAGTTACCTTAAAGGATGTAGGTAGGCCTAGCTGCTTGAGACGAGGTTCACATATTTATTAACAATTCACATAAATGTCGAACGTATCGGCCTCCGCGGCCTTGGTCACCGACCGTTGGAGAAGAACTAACAATTAACAAACAAACAAACAAAAACTCACATTTAAACATTATTTACAATTATATTACAATACAAGGCGCTGTTGGGGTGAGTAGGTGGCGGTGTGCAGGTGGGATGTCTACCTCAGATTGAGGTTAGGCTTTTGGCGCGAGCTGGTGATGATTTGGTGCGCCAATTCCCATTGTCTCAGGTGTTCCTCATTGCATGATGGGGGCAACGACTTCACTACTCTTTTGTGGTGTAACAATTGTCAAAGTCTCTGTTGTGGGTGCCTGCCTGTTGGGCCACCGGTTTCAGGTCTAGTTTTTGATAGTGTCCTGTCTGTGCCCATTCATTCTCGTGCTCAGAGAGCTTGTGGTGAGGCCTATGTACTCGGCTGGGCATAGCTGGCCGCGGAGGCCGAAACTTTCGACATTTATGTGAATTGTGAATTGTTAATTGTTAATAAATATATGTGAACCTCGTCTCAAGCAGCTACCTACATCCTTTAAGGTAACTGTTGGTCTCCTCTCTCCTTTCCCGCAGCCAAGCGCACGCGAAGCTGCTTAGAAGGCGATGACTAACTCGACCCTGTTTACTCCTACCCAAGTTGGGGGGTTTTCAGCTATCTGCACACGCCGTCCCGAAAGATTTACAATCTTGAAACTCAGTATTTGACCTGATATGTGGTCCATGACCTTCCAAAAAAAATCAGCCCGATCCGATAACCCTTTCTGTGTTAAAAAAGTGCCTCAACTTGGTCTAAAAAATTCCGGCTGGCTGGGTGGGTGGGTGGCTGGTGGATTCTGACAGAGAGGAATAAGAGCCTACAGAGAAAACGGTACATCTTAGAACTATGAAACTTGGACCACACTTAGATTGTAGTAGGCCTACCCGCCTACCTTAGACTCATGCACTTTTGCTTTCAAAACCAAAACCATTTGAACCGTTTTAAACCATTTAAATTTAAAACCATTAATAAATATCTAACACGTGGGCTCCATGCGCAACATTTGGAATGGGGGTAGATAAAAAATCACAATTAATAATCCGCCGAGAGGCAAGCAATATTCCACCCCCAACACCTCCTAAATCATCCCCTAAAATTGGAATGATTCATAGCTCTAACCCAAAATTGAATTTTTATTCAAATTAGTTATTAAAATTGTGTTTTAATGTGTTTTAACCCAATCGGCCTATTCTCATTTCCTAAACCACATTTTTTCAACCCCCATCCCTAGTAGTACCTAGTTAATATTATTTTTAACTTGATTTCCAGCATTCACTATGACGGCACCTAATGAGTTATCAGCATGAAATTAGGCATGACCTTAGCCGTCCGGGCTATGTTCTCCAACTGAGCTATGCATCCACCAATTTAGTTCTTACAAAATTTTAGAAAGTGTCAAACTCCGTCTAAGCCGTACATCCGAGCAATTTAGATGGAAAATTACATTTCAAAATTTCCCTCTTTCTTTGAATTTTCATTTACAAGTATTTCACGCCTTGATATGAAACAAACAGCAAAAAAGATGTGATATCCCCCCCAAATACAAAAATTTGCAAAAAAAAAACAGCAGCCAAGCTCTCCTTCAAAAGTCTTTGGCTGTGAATGTTGTGAGATATAGAATTTGTGCCAATCTTTTAATTCTTCCTCCCTAGTTTCGCATTGAAAAGAAGTAAGATCATTTCGCCTGTTGACGAGCGCCATGCCAACCATTTTTGTGGTAAAAAAAGTAAAAATGCTAAACTCAAAATCATAAAAAAATTACTTGGCCATTGACTTTTTAAAGTTCTCATAATGAACCAAATTCAATGGCCAAGTATTTTTTTTTGTATGATTTTGAGTTTAACACTTTTTCTTTTTTTACCACGAAAATGGTCGGCTTGGCGCTCATCAACAGGCGAAATGATCTTACTTCTTTTCAATGCGAAACTAGGGAGGAAGAATGAAAAGATTGGCTCAAATTCTATATCTCACAATCACAACATTCACAGCCAAAGACTTTTGAAAGAGAGCTTGGCTACCATTTTTTTTTACAAATTTTTGTATTTGGGGGGGGGGGGGGTACCGTTATCTGTTTACTTGAGTTTTTGATAAGCAGTGCATTTAGGCCTAACTTGAAACTTAATTTTGGCATTCCCATGTTGAGATTACTTCCAAGCCCTGTGAGTAGGCCTAGTGTTTAAAAATTTCATGAAATTATTTATTTTGAAATATTTCATGAAATAATTTGTGAAATAATTCATGAAATATTTCAATGATCAAAAAAGTTGTAATTTGTACCTCGGTTGGCCTACTTTTAGAGTAATGTCTAGGAGTCGAAATTCTATACCTACTAAACTAAAAAAACACATTATGGTGGGCTACGGCATAAAAAATTGCTTATATATTGCAAATTCAACTAGTATTTTGTGTGTCCGGAATTGAGAAGACTTACCCTGGAGCATACCGGAAGCATGTAATGTTAATTCAAGTGCATACATATAAATATTTAAATAAAAACTTAGTTTGAAATTATTAAAAATATTTCAAACGAAATAGCTTGAAATATTTCACTTTGAAACATTTCAAATGAATTATTTCAATTGAAATATTTCAAACTTCGATCACTACCTGTGAGCACGGTTTTTGTCTTTAAGGGCCGCAATCGTCTCTCTGTCATACCAGGCCGGGTATTTTCTAGGGTTGACATGTGCCTATAGCTAAAACTGTCCACCACTTTCAGGGTTTCTCCTCCAATGTTTATCAGTTCTTGATAATTCCTTGTGTCCTTTTCTCATGGCATAGTTTTTTTAAAATCCAATATGGCTGCTAATTCCTAATATCCACAACATCAAAGTGAACGATGTAATAAAAAGAATGAATACAGCACGAAAACAGTAGGCTATTCATATTGTAAACCTTGAAATGGTCAAAGGATGCACAGCGTCTGTGGTCATGCATTGTTAACTGTTTCAAGAAAGTGAAAATTAAAACTTAGGCCTAGGCCTAATATAGAAGAATTATGGGTAGCCTACCGCATAAACATAGAAATTGTTCCCTTAATTAAGCATGAGAAAAGTGATTAACTCTTATGCAAATCAACATTATTAAATGTTAAATTAATAATAAAATATTTGCCTAATAATAAATATGTTTTTGTCATTTCATTAGATGAAGCAATGCTACCCTTGCTTCCCTTCAGTGCACACCACTGATACAAACTATACCTATATAATTTAGGCTATCATTCAAGGCTAACTTTGGTCTTCACGTGTGTGCTAGCTCGACATTTCCCCATAAATTTTGGACCATTTTTCATGGATTTCCAATTTACCCATGGTACATGCTTCAAGATGCTTCAAGATCAACTAGGCCTTTATGAATGTCTTTCCTAGTGATGGGAATTTTCATGAAAAAAAAATATCTTGAAAATTTCATGAAAATTTCCATTTTCAAGCTTTGTTAACCCCTTAGCATACCATTAATACACACTTGGTTTGCCATGAAATACTAGGCCCCTATTTAAAATCGAAATTATGGGGAAAAAAATAAATTCTAAATTTTCTTCCCTTTTTTTTTATCTTATCCCACATTGTCATTTTAGAACACCCCCCGAGTTTTTTTCCCTCCTTCTTTCTCCCCCCCCCCTCCCCATCCCCCATAGTGTTTTGTAAAATTTTTTGAAATCTTAAAATTATCATCTGATATTGACATAAGTATCCATAACCCCTCCCCCACCCCCTCCCCAAGTAACGCACGTTGGGACTCCCCCCCCATATTTTTATCATTCCATAAAAGTAAACAACGGAAAATGAAAAATTATTTCCCAATCCTTTCCAGCCTTGACATCACCAACCGCTTTCAGACTACTCCCCCTCTTCTGACCCCCCTCCCCCGATTTTTTCAAAACTACCCCTCCCCCCCAAATTAAAAAATTATTACCTTTTTTTAGGTCATTTGTTTGGATTTTATCTGATAGTATAGGCCCTAGTGATATTTAGCCACCTAAAAACACCTTTCAAAGTAATTCATCCCCCCCCCCCCCCACTGTCTACTAAGCCCCCCTTTCCTTCCCTCCCCCCCTCCCATTTTTGGATGAAAGTCTAAAACTAGGAAAACGCTTGAGTCCCGCCGCGTTGATGGATGAGCGTTTTTGTAGGTTTTTAGTTTTTGTAGGACCACTTTTCCTTTGCAAGTGCTTTTTGAATGCATTGTAGGTGATTGTTGTCAAGTTTCTGTTGTTACTTGTTAATTGTTATTATAAACCTAAAAAAAACTCATATTAAAACCTTTATTTCTATGGATTCTGGCTAACTTTTTCAACTTTTTCTTTCAAAAAGCAATACATCACCATTACCCTTAATGTCCATGTGAAATATGAACGTTGTAGCCCCACCCGTTTGGTCAGAATCGGCCCAAATGTCACGAAAATATCGCACTAAAAATAGTAAAAAATCGTGAAAGTACGATATTCATGAGAAATATTTCTTCGATTGTACCCAAAAACGTGCCAGGTCTAAGTTTAAAGATTTCAAAGGTCTCCGGAAAATTTCATCGCAATTGGAGTATCGGGTTAGCCGGAATCGTGTTAACAAACACACAAAAATACAAACAAAAACAAATAAGAAAATCGAAAAAAATCGTAAAATTGCGATTTTCAAGAGAAATATTTTTTTGATCAATTTTTCATACGGTGCAGTTCTAAGTTCAGAGATTTCGAAGGTCTCCATAAAATTTCATCGCAATCGGAGTATCGGTTTAGCCGGAATCGTGTTCACAGACACACAAAAATACAAAAAAAGAGAAATAGGGCCCTAAAGAAAGAAAAAAAAACATTCCGGATTTTTTTCTCCAGTGTAGTAGAATGGAATCTTCGCTTCGCTCGCTACGCTCATCCAAAAATTAAAAAAATAACTACCTATTTGAGGTATTTATAGTCAAGCCTTTAGGCAATTTGATTGGTTCTCATCCGATCTTGACATTTTGCTCCACCTCTCCCTCCCCCACCCTTGGCCACTATTCCCCAGGATAATTTCCCCCAAAAATTTTTCAAAAAAAATATCCCCACAATTCGTAATATTCTAAAAAACACACAATATATTAAAAATTTGATTCTCCTCAAAAGTCATTGTTTCACATGCCATCCACTATTGACAAAGGAACACCCCCTGACGCCCGTCTGACAGACGTGGTAGTATGGCGAGGCATGGGTGGCGCACCCGTCTGGCAGACGTGGTAGTACGGCAAGTGGTTAATCTGTTATTTAAACTGTATTTTACCATATTTTAAATAAAAATAGTTTATGAGTGACTTACTTTATTATTATTATTTTTATCAGGGATGTAGGCTTACAGTGGGACTCAGGCTGATGTGAAATAAGTCTAATATGCAACATCTTGTCGATTAAGTTTATTCTTGCAATTTGCAAATAGGCCCTAGGCCTTCATTATAAAAATAATCATTGAGAAAAAATGTGGATTATTGAATTGGGATAGTATCCAACATGAATGATGGAAACAAAAGCAACATAAAACATTAGCTGTACCTACCTATCAAAATGTACAAAAAAACACCCAACGTTTCGGGTGGTTAAGGGAAAGCCTAGATTATAATCAATACAAACAATACGGTAGCCTACCTACAGACTAATCGGAGGCGAAGACCTCACACCAAAGTAACGTTTGTCCCGGTCTTTCCATTCCACTACCCTAGGCATTCCCAAGTTCCGCATAACCCTCTAGCATTTGTGCTAATTAAAGATTGATTTTTTCTAGTTAGAGACCAACCGGACTATTGCCTACCAGCGGTTCTTAAAGTGGGTGGTGCGCCTCTCTGTGGGGGGGGGGGGGGGCGAGCTGCATTTAGGGGGGGGGGCTTAGTACTCGTAGAAAATTAAAAAAGCTTTAGTTTTCAAAAATTGCTGTCATAGGGTTTCACTGCATTCTTGGTTGGGTTAAAAATGGAAACTATTTTCAGAATAAATGTTTTTTAGTCTGCAAAGTAGGCCCACAGTTTCCAGTAAATAAATGTTTTTTTTTAGTTAAGGGTTGTAGACATACCAGTTGCAAACCGCCTCTTCTGCATTGGCAAGCATTGAGTCTAAGTCCGTACCTGTCTCGATGCTGAAAAAACATCTTCCGATTTGCCCTGTCCAAGATCATGCCAATTATTTACCTTTTTTCGACATATCCGGTGAAGTGCTTACATTGACAAGATAAGAAATGAAGTAATTTACACAAATGCATGCATGTAGGCCCTATTGAGAAAAATTTGAACCACAAAATTTGGTTAAACATTAAAATGATGCCATAGGCTTATCAGAAAAACTATTTTTGACAATTGGAAGGGGTGGGGGTGAGACGAGACATACTGTTCTTTCAAAGGGAGGGCGCGCTTCAAAAAGTTTAAGAAACGCTGGCCTATACAACCTACAAAAATAATAAGTTAGCTAGACCTTCATTTGCAGGCTTCGTGATTTTCAATGTGACCTAGCTCCCACATTGACAAACTTCTAGACCTAGGTCAATGCCTCTGTTCTAGGCTAGGCCCTAGCATGCACCAAGAGGCTAGCCAAATCCCAAATACCAACTGGGCAACTGCATAATTAAACTAGGAAGCTTCGCAAACGCTTTTTCAGGCGCGTTGTTGGATGAGCGTAATTTTTTTTTAACAAAAAATGCGTAAAATAGAGATTTTTATAAAAAATAATATTTCGATTACGCTCAAATTTCACACGAATATATTAATTCATAAAATTAAGGTTCTGTGCAAAAATCATTACAATCGAATAAAGCATGTAGGCCTAGGTGTTATAAGTCGAAGAAATTTAAAAAATC
This sequence comes from Sweltsa coloradensis, assembly GCA_024449915.1. Lineage (NCBI taxonomy): Eukaryota > Metazoa > Arthropoda > Insecta > Plecoptera > Chloroperlidae > Sweltsa > Sweltsa coloradensis. The sequence continues at coordinate 87,864 of JAMZAV010000405.1, read as the reverse complement.
AAAACAAATCGTAATATTGCGATTATCACGAGAAATAATTTTTTGATTGCGCTCAGATTTCACACAAATATAGGCCTATAAATTCATGAAATTAAGGTTCTGTTAAAAATTCATTAAAATCGGATAAAGGAAGTAGGTGTTATAAGCCGAAGAAATTTAAAAAATAAAAAAATCGTAAAATTGCGATTTTCATGAAAAGTAATTTTTTGATTACGCTCAAATTTCACACGAATATATCAATTCATAAAATTAATGTTCTGTAAAAAAATCATTACAATCGGACAAAGCATGTAGGTGTTATAAGTCGAAGACATTTTTTTAAAATCGAAAAAAATCGTAAAATTGCGATTTTCATGAGAAATAATTTTACGATTGCGCTCAAAAACGAGGCAGTTCTAAGTTCAGAGATTTCGAAGGCCTCCATAAAATTTCATCGCAATCGGAGTATCGGTTTAGCCGGAATCGTGTTAACAGACAGACAAAAATACAAAAAAAAAAAAATAATAATAATAATAATAATAATGAATATATGGTTTTTAAGCATAAGCCCGCTTTAAGGACATAGTTATTGATTCATAGCAGTTGTCGAAAAAGTTTGCCCCGACTGGGGTTCGAACCCAGAACCTCCGGCTTAACGTGCCATAGCTCTACCAATTAAGCTACCGGGACCACAGAACAAACCTTTAGGAAACTGCTATTTGTTGTGACTGTTGACTTACATGACATAAATCCAACAGAAGACGGCAATGTAGCTGTCAAATCTGAAAGATTGCATGGATAAATTCAATCACATCTCATCTCCCATGAGTTGGGTAGTATGAATATATGGTTTTTAAGCATAAGCCCGCTTTAAGGACATAGTTATTGATTCATAGCAGTTGTCGAAAAAGTTTGCCCCGACTGGGGTTCGAACCCAGAACCTCCGGCTTAACGTGCCATAGCTCTACCAATTAAGCTACCGGGACCACAGAACAAACCTTTAGGAAACTGCTATTTGTTGTGACTGTTGACTTACATGACATAAATCCAACAGAAGACGGCAATGTAGCTGTCAAATCTGAAAGATTGCATGGATAAATTCAATCACATCTCATCTCCCATGAGTTGGGTAGTATGAATATATGGTTTTTAAGCATAAGCCCGCTTTAAAACTGCTATGAATCAATAACTATGTCCTTAAAGCGGGCTTATGCTTAAAAACCATATATTCATACTACCCAACTCATGGGAGATGAGATGTGATTGAATTTATCCATGCAATCTTTCAGATTTGACAGCTACATTGCCGTCTTCTGTTGGATTTATGTCATGTAAGTCAACAGTCACAACAAATAGCAGTTTTCTAAAGGTTTGTTCTGTGGTCCCGGTAGCTTAATTGGTAGAGCTATATGGCACGTTAAGCCGGAGGTTCTGGGTTCGAACCCCAGTCGGGGCAAACTTTTTCGACAACTGCTATGAATCAATAACTATGTCCTTAAAGCGGGCTTATGCTTAAAAACCATATATTCATACTACCCAACTCATGAGAGATGAGATGTGATTGAATTTATCCATGCAATCTTTCAGATTTGACAGCTACATTGCCGTCTTCTGTTGGATTTATGTCATGTAAGTCAACAGTCACAACAAATAGCAGTTTCCTAAAGGTTTGTTCTGTGGTCCCGGTAGCTTATTGGTAGAGCTATGGCACGTTAAGCCGGAGGTTCTGGGTTCGAACCCCAGTCGGGGCAAACTTTTTCGACAACTGCTATGAATCAATAATAATAATAATAATAATAATAATAATAATAATAATAATAATAATAATAATAATAATAAAAAAATATATATATAAATAAATAAAAAAAACATTGCGGATTTTTTTCTCCAGTGTAGTGAAATGGAATCTTCGCTTTGCTTGCTATGCTCATCCAACAACATAATAAAAATAAAAACTTGAAAATTTTCAATGCACGGCCCTTGAAAATTTTCACGTCCTAACACTAGTCTTTCCCTCTAAACCGAGACCAGGGGTCGGCAACCTTTTGCAACGTGCGTGCCAAAATGATGTTAAAATTTTTAACTATATTGTTCGCGTGCCAGTACAAATTTTACGAGACAAAATGTTAATTGTTGGTTATTCTTGAAACACATTTTGAAGATGCTAGTGTAGTTACAGATTATCTCAAAATCCTGTATTTCATGTTTCTCATTCAGTGCTTTAGTTTTGGAAAATATTTACACTTTTTTGAATCAATGTCAGTTGTGAAAATTTCCAATTTTTTACAAAAAGACTTCCATTCCTCGAAAGCACACAAAACGTTTATCTTTTTGCCCTGAATGCGTTTGTTTAGTTCATTGAGATTTGTTGTAATGTCTGTTAAGAACATTAACTTCGACAGCCAAACTGGATGATTGAGTTCTGGGTAATCCGCTTCTATCTCGTCAAGAAAAACAATAATTTCATCAAAACACTCGACAAACCGATCCAAAACTTTCCCTGCACTGAGCCACCGAACAGCACAATGAAGTAATAAATCACCATATTGGGGTTCCATTTTGTCTAAGCGTTTTAAAGCGCCGATGAACCAATGCAGATCGGGCAATGATTGAATTTTCTTTCTTGATTTATAACAGTTTTCATCACTTCTTGTAAGTTGGCATCAGAGATTTTTGCACACAAATTTTCTTGATGAATAACACAGTGGAAGGAAAGTAGTGGCCTTTGTAATTCCTTTCTAGCAGCTTCACAAATCCCACGTGTTTCCCTCTCATTGACGGGGCACTGCCAGTCGTGACTGAAAACAACTTTTCTTTGAGGTTTTGTTTATTGGTATCACTAAACTGCACAAACTTACTAACTGTCTCTATCACATCAATTCCTTTTGTCGTCCCAGTCATTTGAACATAGTTCTTCATTTATAGCCATATTGTTTCCTACATGAAAGCGCGCAACAATGGCCAGTTGAGCGACATCATAGTTGTCAGTGCTCTTATCCAATGCCAAACTCAACACATTATATTTTTGTAGTAGGCCTAATTGTAAATCACGTTGAACTTTGCTGTCAACATTTCTAGCCATTTCTTCAATGCGCCTTTGAACTGTTCGAGCCAACAGATGAAAGGTCCTGAATGCGCGATAAAATTTTGTCTTTGTTAGTAAAATCTTGAAACAACTCCTTGGAACACTGATAAAACGCATCCTTTAAGAAATCGCCATCAGTAAATGGTTATCCCGCTTTCGCAATCGCTAATGACACATAACTTGCTGTTGTGCAATATGAACCGTCTCGTCTACTAAAATAAAATTCAGATTTAGGCCTATAACAAGAAATAGTACCAATCTAATGTTTTTTATGAAATATTAATATTTTAACATTTTTTGTCAGGCCAAGGCGCGTGCCACAGGGAATGGCTTGGCGTGCCACGCAGTGGCACGCGTGCCATAGGTTGCCGACCCCTGACCTAGACTATTTATTTATTTATTTATTTATTTATTTATTTGGACAACAAATAACAATACAAACTACAGTTAAAGTTTATAACAGTTTTCACCGTGTAGTCCATTTTTGCTAAACATAGACTAGTTGTTACATAAGTATTAATATAATATAATATAGGTATTTTACAAAATAGTATAGGCCTATAGCCTATTATAGCCTATGGTACCTCCTACTAATAATAAAATATAGCAATTATTAGGTAGTTCTGTCTGTCATAAAGTCTTTTATGCTGTAGTATGCCTTTTGTATTAGGAATTTAGTTAGTTCATTTTTTAATTTGATGTGTTCTGTTATGTTTTTTATTGATTGGGGGAGTTTATTGAATAGAGTTTTATTCAAATAATCAGAGTTTTTTTGACCTAGGTTTGTACGATATTGGTTAAGATGGAGGTTATTTTTGTTCCTTGTGTTGTGGGTGTGTAGGCCTATGCCACTGTTGACTGTGAGAGTGTGGATGTTTTTTCTTATGACTAAAATTGACTTGAGAATGTAAAGGCATGTAACTGTAAGAATGTTTAGTGTAATAAAGTAGGGTTTGCAATGCTCCGTCGGCTTAAGGGTACATAATGCCCTGATTGCTCGTTTTTGCGTGATGAATACCTTGTCGATATGAGTCGATATTCCCCAAAATTCGATTCCATATCTCAAGTGCGATTCAAATAGAGAAAAGTAACATATTTTAGCAGTTGATATGTTGCTTATTTGTTTGATGCTCTTAATTGCAAAACAAGCTGAGCTGAGTTTTGGTATTAGGGTGTTGATGTGGGCATGCCAGGTTAAGTTGTTATCTATTGTTATTCCCAATAATTTTGCTTGTGTAGATGATTCTACTGTGGATTTATCATGTGAATTTGTAATGCAAGGTATTTGGTTGAGTGATTTGTTTTTTTGGAATGAATGGAATTGAATAAATTTGGTTTTTGATGAGTTTAGCAGTTGTTTGTTCACCGTAAACCATTCGGTGGATTCGGTAATTCTTTTATCTGCCTTCTCTTGAAGTTGTATTGTCTCATTAGCGGTAATACTTGTAGTGAAGTCATCTGCAAAAAGCTCTGCATCCTCGATGTTATCAGGTAGATCATTAACAAAGATGATAAAAAATAGTGGGCCAAGGATTGATCCTTGTGGAACGCCACAAATTACTTTTTCATAGTCAGATCTAGTCTTTGTAAGTTTGTTGTCTTTTAGTTCAGTCATTTCGACGCATTGCAGTCGGTCAGTCAGGTAAGAAGTTATAAGCTTTAGACCATTCCCACGTATGCCATAGTACTCTAGTTTGGCTAGTAGTATTGTATGGTCAACACAATCAAACGCTTTTGTGAGGTCGCAGAATATACCCAATGTGGGTAAATTTAGGTCTACTGCTCCGACAACAGTTTTAAGAAATCTACTGATTGTGTCGCTTGTTGATTTGCCTTGTCTAAATCCATTTTGCCTCTCTGTTATGGTATTAAACTTGTCAAAAAATGAGACCATTCGTGTGTATATTATGGTTTCTAATATTTTTGAAGCTGCTGGAAGAATGGATATTGGTCTGTAGTTACTGGTTATATGTTTTTTTTTCATTTTTGAATATAGGGACTATTTTTGATATTTTCAATGCTTGGGGAAAGACACCGTCCTCCAGGCAAGTATTGAAAATATCAGATAATGGTTCAGCTAATTCATTGATACATCTTTTGAATACCATAATTGACAAATCATCGATTCCTGTAGAGTATTTAGGCTTTAGTTTTAGTACTATATCTTTAATTTCATTTGGGGTTGTTTCATAAAAGTAAAGGGAGTTACTTGGGCTTTTGTTTGTCTTTGTTAGGTAAGTTTGAAAATTGTGGTTTTTATTGTTTCCGCAAGTAGGCCAAGTTATGTTATTTGTTAATAGAGATGCTTCCGTCGTGAAGTAATAATAATAATAATAATAATAAATGGTTTATTGTCATAGTATCTACATTTTGCAAGAAGCATTTTCAGATGTACAGACAAAATACAGAAAATATAGAGAACAGTAAAACTTATAGTTATAAATTATTATATAAATAAATAGACAAGAAATATGTTCATGAATTACACTTTCATAATCTTGAGTCTAAACTAAACTTAATTATACTAGGTTCTCAACTAAATACTCGTTTATGGAGTAATAAGCTTTTGAGATAAGGAACTTTTTTACAGAGTATTTAAAACGATCTAATGAGCCTATGTTTTTTAGTTCAGTCGGTAGTTTATTAAACAATTTTATGTGTGTGTAATCAGAGTTTGTTTGGGTTGAAGATTTTGAAAAATAATTTACATGTATGTCGTTTTTTAGACGTGTGTCGTGGGTGTGGATATTGTTATTTGTCGGAAGTGTTTTTATGTTTTTTTTAACTTTTAGGATTGCCTGTAGAATGAACAAACTATAGAGTGTTAAAATATTTAATTTGATGAAAAGAGGTCTACAGTGTGATTTTCGAGACTTGTTCAGCATTGACCGGATAACCTTCTTTTGAATTATAAAAACTTTCTTGGTACTGGGAAACAACCCCAGAATTCAATCCCATACCTTATGTGTGACTCAAAGTTAGAGTAATATACTAGTTTGGCTGTTGCAATGTTTGCTACAGACTTGATTGATTTGATTGCAAAGTAGCCAGAGTTAAGTTTTTTAATCAGCACTTTGATGTGTTCGTGCCACTTGAGTTTACTGTCTATTATGAGTCCCACAAAATTTGTTGAGGCCCCTACTTTGATTGAGGTATTATTTGTACTATTGTATACTGTTTTTATTTCTACCCGAGGGTCTTTGTGAAATTCAACAATTATAGATTTGTTTTCATTTAATAGCAGTTCATTATCGTTGAACCATTCTGTGGCATTAGCAATTTTTATTTCAGACATTTGTTTTAGAGTTGATATGTTATTGGCTATGGCTATTATGTTTGCATCATCGGCAAACATTTCAGAGTCTAGTATATTAAAAGGAAAGTCGTTGATAAATATTAGAAAGAATAAAGGACCTATTATTGAACCCTGAGGAACTCCAACAGAGATATTCTTATTATCGGAGAGAAACTTGATTTCAGTCCCGAATTCATTAGTGTGGGTTACCTCGACTTTTTGTTGCCTGTTACTAAGATAGGATTTAATAAGAGCTAGCGGGGTGCCTCTGATGCCGTAGTAACTGCATTTGTCCAGTAGGATGTTATGATTCATGCAGTCGAATGCTTTAGTGAGGTCACAAAAAATTCCTGCTACCGGAGTCTTTTTTTCAATACAATTAACAATTGTTTTAAGAAAACGCTCGATTGTGTTGTGGGTAGATCTATTTGCTCTGAATCCATTCTGGCATTCAGAAATTGAGTTATTCTTTTCGAGAAATGCTACAATACGAGTGTTTAATATAGATTCTAAAATTTTTGAAAATGCGGGTAAAAGAGATATTGGTCTGTAGTTTTCTATTAGGGATTTTTTGCCTTTTTTGTGGAGTGGAATTACTTTGGCCTCCTTTAGTTTTTCTGGAAAGACACCAGTTTCAATGCAATTGTTAAAAACAAAACATAGCGGATTTGCAATGTTGTGGATACATTTTTTAATCAGTGTTATTGGTATGCTGTCTGGCCCACAAGAATTTTTGTTCTTTAAATTTTTAACTAGTACTTCCGATATCTCTTTTTCGGAGGTTGGTGCTAGGAACAATGATTTTTCTGCTTCTTTATTTGACTTAATTAAGTGTTTTCGGTGGCTGTTGTCCTTCGTTTTTAAATTATTATTACTTATTGAAGGTAGTGGCAATTTCAAAGGCGTCATTTATTAATGAGTTTTTGTTATTGAGTAAAGTTATATTTTCATGGCGCTTTTTCGGTTTACGATTTATTTCTGTATTTATTACGTTCCATATAGATTTTGATTTATTGTCTGTAGTTGTTATGATTTCTCTTATGTGGCCAATTTTTGCATTTTTTAGAACCTTTTTGTAAATTCTCAAGTATGTTTTGATATATGTTTGCAAAAATGTCACATTTGCGAAATGAGATTTAATATGTAAGAGACTTCTTTTATTTGTACTTGAAACCTTAATACCTTTGGTTAGCCAATTCTGCAATTTATAGGTTGATTTATTTTTTATTGTTTTTAAAGGGCAATTTTCATTATAATAGGAGAGCAGTTTGTTTGAGAATTCATTGTATTTATCATCTGCTGTATGTGCTTGTGTTACACACTCCCAATTTTCTTCTGTTAAGCTTTCAGCTAGGTTATTTAAGGATTTGACATTTGTTAGACGTATAATTTTGGTAGTTTAAGGTAGCTGATATTGTTGAAATTGTATTGCAATTTCTTGTGCGTAGTGGTCAGATATTCCAAAGTCAATTACTTGTGAGATAAAAGGGAGTGTAGTGTTAGTTGCTATATTGTCAACGATTGTTGACGAATTCCACCTTGGATCAATTCTGGTAACATCTTTTATGGTGAGCTGCATGTTGCATGAGTCCCCTGAAAAATCAGTATGTACCAGTAATCTATTCGACTTGCCAAGTAGCCTATAAAGTCCTCTCGCCCCAAATTTTGTGTAGCAGCCTGTCGGAGGCAATTTTGGTGAAGATGATTTTTTTCTTGGAAAGTGCCCCTAGTTCGGTAGCCTTAAACACCTGTTTAGGCGAATTTCAATCATGAAAAAGGGTTAGGCCCTAAATATGAAGCCAATATTGCTTTGATGATTGCTTACCTGAAAGTTGGTGATAGCCCGCTTGGAGGAAGGGTAAACACTGGACAGAAATAATTAAAATTGCAGGTTTTCAATGATTGTAACTCTGTCTTAATCAATCAATATAACACGTCTTCACCCGAATCAAATCGACCTCTACCGAGGGCAAATATTTCGCCGAGTTATCAGTCGTCTTCTACTGGTTTTATTGACGGGTAACCTGACAACAGTAGGCCTACAGTGTTACCCGTCGTCGTTGTGTTATCAGTCGTCTTCTACTGGTTTTATTGACGGGTAACATACAACAGTAGGCCTACAGTGTTACCCGTCAATAAAACCAGTAGAAGACGACTGATGTCGTTGAAATTTTGTTTTAAATCTTATTATTATTTATTAAAGTGCAGTGTAAAGTGTAATAAATTGATTGCAACAAAATTAAGGAATATGAGAAGGGAGTGGAGGGACTACTCATAGTGGCTTCAACCTAGGATTGTATACCATAAGATACCCGGAAAATTCCGGACATGTTCTCCTTTTTAAACTTGTAAGACCGTAATTTCACAAAAGTAGTGGAATGTCCGGAAATACGGGGGAACAACGAAAAATTGTTTTAAGCCCTTTCCTAAATAATTTATGGTTAAAAAAAATTTGCTCGACATTCCTACTTCATTGTCCTACATTCGATTTCCATATCTAGCCTATAATATATGGTTACCCTATTTCAAGTTCATTTCCCCTCAAGGACCTAATGTGAGGTAATCATAAAGAATTGTATTACAGTGGTGATTTAAATTCACAGATTTGCTAGTGGTATTTAGACAAGGGATTGGATTGACAAGTAGCCACCTGACACTGATTTAATTCACAAGTGGCAAGCTGGCGAGTGGGTTTTTCTAGGGTTTCTATTATGACGAGGCCTAAATTAGGCCATGCCATCCAATTCTTCTATCTATGTTAGGGGCCTAATTACCTAAGATCCTACCATCACCTAAAAATATATCCCATCCTCTCCTTATTTCCAGTCAATACCATTGAACCATAGACTGATCCATAGTGCTGGCGACTCCTTTAAGGTATATTATTTACGTTATGATCATTAATCAAATTTAATTTTCTTTCATTCTCTTAACCATCAATGCAAGCACTGATTTTTGTAATTTATATTTTCAGAGTAAAGTTTTCCTATTCGACAAAGTATTCAAACCAAATGCGACACAAGAGAAGGTGTACAGCGAGGCAGCTAAATCCATTGTTACTGGTAAGTCCTACTCGAGTCTAGACTATATCAAAATATGATCTCTGGTCTTAAGGTCAAAGACTACCGCCAATAGGCCCATTAAAACCACACAAAATTAAAGTTTTTTCGTGATATCTTGAATGGTGCTTATCTAAAAACTGATTGCAGGCAGCTATATGGTTTTGTCGGAACAATATAATGCAACAAAAACAATCAAGTATAATCATCCGTGCGGTTTGTATTTCAAGTATGCATCAAATTAATTAAAAATCAAATAAAAAACTTAATTACCAACACATTACAATATTTGTTAGTGCAAGCTATCGTCCTCACAAAACCACTAGCTGTTTGCAAACGGTTTTGTGATATTTTGCAACATTTGCGAGATATCACTAAAAACTCTAATTTCACGTAGTTTTAAATTTTAATATTGGTGCTAGCCTACTCTTTACCCTTAACCAGCTGCATTACTTGCTTGGGGTATATATTACCCCAGTGCTGCATGAAATGTTATGTTTCTCTGCAATGTTCAACCTTATTGCCCTCTCTCTTTATGTAGGCCTATTCTCAAATTGCAAATCATCTCAAACATTACACCAAAAATTCAAGTTGCAAAACTTGTATTGATTGTGCCATTGGTTATATGTAACCTATAAGCCTAGAGGCTATAACAATGGATGGCGTAAATTTGTGTCCAATTTCAATTTATGATACTCTTTTTGCAGAAAATTGTCTCCAAAGTCGAAAAAGGTACCAGTGCCCTGTACAAGTTGGACCAACTAATAATGTTATCTCTATCTTATTCAGTTATTCTAAGACTGATTTCTTTCTCGATTTGGTTGGTCGGGAAATGCCATAGGTAGAATTGTAATATTACAAACGAGGGCAATTAACATGCACAGTCCCACCATTGACTTGCCCAAACTTTTTCCAGATGTCTTGTCCGGCTTCAACGGCACAATATTTGCCTATGGACAGACGTCGTCCGGAAAGACCCACACCATGGAGGGAGTGATCGGCGATCCGGCTAAACAGGGAATCATTCCGCGGATTGTCTATGACATCTTCAACCACATCTACGCAATGGAAGAGAATCTAGAGTTTCACATAAAAGTTTCCTATTATGAAATCTACATGGACAAGATTAGAGACTTATTGGATGTTTCAAAGGTAGGCCTTCACTTTTTGTACTTTCTTGACTATTTTTTTTTATAATTTAGGTACTGATCTAGGCTACAAGCAAGTGGTCATTATTTTGCTATATAAATTGGCTGCTTTCAAATACTATAGTTTTTGAAAGCAGCCAATTTCTAATTACACAGCTACGTTTGTGTAGGCCTATGTGTGAGATTTAAATAATCTATTTAAGGTACCATTACAGCAATACCAGAAATTCTTGTGGGGAATATTTCTTGCGGTCGGTAGGCCTAAGCATCTGATTGATATGAAACTTTCCTCATTGTCTTGTCTTGTCCCCTATGCTAGAGTGGTGCATTATTACATGAAGTATGCTTACTCTAATAGGAATAGCTTTGCTGATTAATATGGTCCACCTGAGGCAAATATGGACAAACAATTTCAATGAAGTTCCACCCTGAGTCCCTGCCCCCCCACCAGCGCCAGTACTACCAACTTGTTTTTTTGTAGTTCAGTGCAGACAATAATGATTATCCTATGGCTGGCAACACTGACTCCAGGGTGCTTGGCTCTAGTACCAGACCTTACCACCAGGTTTTTCATTCGCTACCTCCACCTGTGTTAAATTCGTGTAGTAGACCATATTAATAGCAAAGCTATTCCTATAGGCGCCAAGATTAGCCACTGAGCGCGCCACTGAAAAAAAACGAAAAGCTCTCGGTGGCCCCTTTTGGCATTAATTGTGTGAAGATTTGGCATTCCCCCATCCTTTCCTATGTTATTTGTACATTTTTAAATTGCCATCATTAATCATACTACCTAGTTGCAATAGATATGTACATATTAAAAATCATGTGTAAATATCAAGAAATTTGTTCTGTATCGTCGGCTGTACTAATCTAGTAGCCAACACAGGACATTACGCCACATTTTACACTTTTAGGCTACTAGACCCCAAATTTATTCCACCTGAACAGATCTTTCTGACAAAAAAATTTTACTGTATCTCTATCTCAACATTTTATCAATGTGAATGCACAGGTTAATTTTGTTAATTGTGAGGCAAATGCTTTTCACTAATTCGAATCCATGTTTTAGATTTTCCATTTTTATACTTTCTGGGCTTATCTCAGTCATTTATTAACCCGAGAGTAGTCGCGCCCCTGTTTGTAACGTTAGTAGTCGCGCGCGGTCCTTTAGACCGCATTATTTATTATGGGCTAATAAGGTTAGGATGACGTTTTGATTACGAATATAAGGTAATTTATAATATAAGTAACAGCATACCTGGTTATATTAATCAATTATCAATCAATAATCAATAAATAATCAATCAATAATCAATCAAACACAGAAAAGTAGCAAACCTACAAAAAGGTATAAAAATATGTTTTGAAACACCCTGTAGTTCGTATTATTAGTAAACCAAGACAGTAATATTATGCCAACACTGTATGTTGAAGAATAATCAACCTACAATAACAAAATACATGTCTCATAATAGTGATTGAATATGCATATTTTTGCCTCCCTTAGTAGTCGCGCAGCGGTCGAAAAGACCGAGCAACCAAACAGGACCTCTTATCTTAGATGAAGTTCTGCAGAAAACTGAATCGCGTATTGCACACTGGCTTCACAATCTATTTTGGGAAGGTAGGCGGAACTAGACAAGCCACGCATGCGCGCTGTGCAAATACCAACTGCTGAAAAAAAAAGTCGGTCTAAAAGACCACACGCGACTACTCTCGGGTTAACCAGTTCCGTGGCTATGACGAGTTATCTCGTCATGACAGGTTTGTCCCTGCAGCGCTCTGGACGTAATATTACGTCATACGCATTTTGAAACGCTCCGACAGTGGCCGTGACGAGCTGTGTTTGAGTTTGAATATTCCCGCTGGCTTTGAAATGTTATTCTCTGTTTACTCATTGGCTCATTGGCTAAATGTGAATAGATTTTTTCATTGGTTGGCCGAAGAAACTCCACCTTTTTAGGGCGGAGTTTTGGGATAGGTGTGTTACACAATGCAGTCAACATCTCCTTAGTGTGTTCTTTGATGTTTATTGATATTGACGGTATTATTGATATAGTTTGTAGGCTAGTGAGAATTATTTCAGTGATATTGAAAGTGAAGGTTAATTTGATAGTAATACTATTGTAGAAGTGTCAGACACAGACAGTGAAGGCGAGTCTGGTATTCTGGAAATCAGAGTAGGTGTTATTCCAATCCTGATGATTACACGATTATTGTCGTGTAACAAGCAGGTTGGTCTTATGTAGGCGGGCCTAGATCTCAGTTTCCATTCATTGAATTGCCTAGGCAAAATCAACAGAAGATAAATTTATAAGTTTATTGAACTAGTAGAGAGGTCAAAGAGCTCGCGCGCCCGCTCTGCTTTCGCTCCTTGACCATGAAATAAAGTAGCCACTGTGGGGGCGGCTAGCGCAAAAGAACTCGCCACTGAAGTGGCTACTTGCTAATTCTTTGCAACCAAGTGTGGATTCTTTATTCATTCTTATAAAATTTGGTATGATCTTACTAACTGTTCAGCTACCATCATCAACACCTGAGCGCTAGAGGTCTGCATGGGCCCGGGCTTGGCCCGTGGGCCGGGTAGGCCCGGGCCCGCGGGCCGGGCTCGGGCCTTGTTATGCATTTTGAGTTGGGCCCGGGCCGGGCCCGGGCCTGATATTCACTGAATGAGACGGGCTTTTTCGGGCTTTATGATGTAATTTGAAATCGGTATTTGCGATTGCGATCATAGAAATGTTCTTCGACAAAAATTTCAAAACGTTTTGTTTCTCGTAATAGTAATTTTCATCCCCACCGTGACGTTCATTCATTTTTCCCATGGTAAAAACTAAAAAATCCGCATTCTGTTTCTTTGTGTTTAACCTCTGAACGGGCTGTAACGGGCCTACTTATACTTATGGCGGGCCCGGGCCGGGCCCGGACTTTGATGAGCTAGTTTAATAAATTCCGGGCCCGGGCCGGGCCGGGCTTCTAGAAGTAGGCCCGTGCAGACCTCTACTGAGCGCACATACTCTAGTTGCGTCAACCTCAGCGACTCCTCTTAAGGCCATTATTACATTAAAAATACAGATTTTAAAATTGTGCCAAGCCTCTTAAGTAATTCCTATCAAAACCATATTTACAAAATGGTCATACACTCAACTTGAGTCATATAGCACTTGGCTAGTAGGTATTCAAGTGTAATGTTTACTAAATCTTAACATAACTAGGAATAAGAATAAACATTATAAATATAAATCATTGGACTTTTTCACTGTTAGTTATAACAAAATATTTATTTAAATGTGATATTTCGATTTCTTTACAGAAATCTTTATCAAACAAAATTAACAATTAAAAAACCACAACAGACAGGACAAAAAACATTTCACAAATTATTATAAATATGGCTGTGCATTAGTACCAAATTATTAAAAAAAATTAAAAAAAAAAAAAACCAAAAAACAAAAAAGTTTGTTCTGTTTTTTGGTTTTTTATTTTTATTCATAATAAACTTTTTTGTTAATAATTTGTTACTAATGCACAGCCATATTTATAATAATTTGTGAAATGTTTTTTGTCCTGTCTATTGTGGTTTTTTAATTGTTAATTTTGTTTGATAAAGATTTCTGTAAAGAAATCGAAATATCACATTTAAATAAATATTTTGTTATAACTAACAGTGAAAAAGTCCAATGATTTATATTTATAACGTTACTACCTGTTATATAGTTTCATTTTTTATAAGAATAAACATGTTTCAGGGGGGGGTGGGAAGGTATAGAAGGACGACAGGTTAGGTACCTTAAAGACGTAGGGTAAGTTGCACAGATGGTACATGAAAAGACGAGTTGTTGCAACCATCATGTGGTCCTTAAACTGGTTGAAACAAATCAGCAACTCGTAATAAGGTTCCTTTCCCCCCAGTGAAACATTTTTATTCATGTTCCTACTTTAATTATTTAGACCTCACGTATGCCTAAATCTGTAAATTGCTTTTGTAGGTGAATCTCAGTGTGCATGAAGATAAGAACAGAGTCCCGTTTGTGAAAGGCGCAACCGAGCGGTTTGTTTCGAGTCCCGACGAAGTTTTCGAAGTGATTGAAGAGGGGAAATCCAACAGGCACATTGCTGTTACCAGTAAGTTATCCTCCATAGATTAGCCTCGACTTGGCTAAGTTACATCATAAAGTTTCTTTTAAAGAAAGACGTCATGTTGTTTTTCTCTACTGGAGCAACTGGCCTTAAACTACCGGTACCGTGTTCTTTGATGGTACCTTGGTACACTATGGCATCCCGTATCTAAACCATGACTTACCAGTTACAAGGTCCACACCTTGTCTTGTATTTCACCACTTTAATGCACTACTTAAAGAAACGTACATCACGATCTAGTGTAATTTCATTCCTGCTCCCTCGCGCATCGTTCGTCTCTAATGTACTTGTGCTTGTTGCAGACATGAACGAGCACAGTTCCCGATCGCACAGTGTGTTCTTGATAAACGTGAAACAGGAGAACTTGGAGAACCAGAAGAAGCTCTCCGGTAAACTCTACTTGGTGGATCTGGCGGGAAGCGAGAAGGTCAGCAAGACTGGCGCTGAAGGTAATTGACAGTTTCGTTCATCTTTTGGGAGTAAGATATAACTGAATGGTAGATTGCAGGGCTTCCACTGAGGCGACTATGTAACTATTTTGCGACAATTTTAAGCAGGGTGACTTTTTGGTTACTATTTTTGTCAATATTAGTAAAAATGCGACCATTAGGCGACGTTTTTGGGCAAAATGAGTATTAATGCGACTATTTTTACTTTGTTGTTGCATTGAACATTATTGAATATTTAAAGTAACAATATTTCAACGTTTCCCGTTTTGGAGAGTGCGTTTTTATTTTTGGAGAATTGGCATGCGGATTTCAGACTTCAAAATATACTTCCTTTCAATTGTGACGTTACGACCACATGCAGCATGGATAGGATCATGGTTCGGCGTTGACCATGATGACATGACAAGACAGGCTCCGACTATTTGCAACTATTCTGTGGACTTAAGAGGATGGGATAGTCGCAAAATTAAAGCCACCCAAAATTACAGTTTTTTCGTGATATCTTGAGAAGGGTGCAAAATGTCTAAAAACTGATTCTAGACCGAACTGTGGTTTTGTTAGACCAATATAATGCCAGAAAAAATATTGTAATGTGATGGTACCCTAATTAAGTTTTTGATTAGAATTTTAATTAAATTAATGCATATTTTAAATACAAACCGCACCAATTATTATATTTGAATATTTTTTCTTGCATTATATTTATATTGTTCTAACAAAACCAAAATTTGGTCAAGAATCAGTTTTTAGATATTTTGCATCGTTCTCGAGATAACATGAAAAAACTGTAATTTTGCGTGGTTTTAATTTCGCGACTATCCCATCCTCTTAAGGCGACTATTTTGTAGATTTAAAGCAGCTAGCCTATTTGAAGATTATTTTGTAGATTTTTAAGCGAGCGTTTTCATTTGACTCTGCCAGAAAAAAATAGTCACTGGTTTTGTTTTGTTTTTTTTGTTAGTTTGTATGTCTCGCCATAACGTTCGAACGGAGGTTCGGATCGAGTTGAAATTTGGACCATCCGCAAGCTTCATTCTGGATTGAATGCCATTAGTTTTGTGGCAAAATCGTTCAAAAAGTTACAAAGTTACATTAAAGTTAATCAAAAGTTTTTTTTCAAACTAAACGGCGACAAAATCTGAGGTGGCCAAATCATTTAGAATGTCCGCCCGGTCAC
The DNA here is from genome assembly GCA_024449915.1 of Sweltsa coloradensis. Lineage (NCBI taxonomy): Eukaryota > Metazoa > Arthropoda > Insecta > Plecoptera > Chloroperlidae > Sweltsa > Sweltsa coloradensis. The sequence goes on along the minus strand of JAMZAV010000405.1, from coordinate 71,535 downwards.
GAATATGTAAATTTTATTTTGATCCGATAAGTATTGTAGGCTAGATGGAAATTACATTTTAACAAAAGTAACGTTACCATGGCAACGAAAAGTTGCACGAGGTTTCTGGCCACTATGCACTGCACCTAGAAGTAATCAAAATACTATCGAGGAAGCAATGTATTATTTGTTACCAAAGAGTTAAAATAGTTTTCCCAAGGAAATGATGTCAAGGTCCTCTAGATGGTAGTGGATTTTATCCACAAAGTAAAGGTTTACCCATGGGTTTACCCAAATACCTTGGCAATAATAAATAATATTGGAAACATGGCCCCGTGGACAGCGAACGTTGCAAATTTTAAAATTTATAAAATGTGCAATGTGGGTCTAGCTATAGCACGTGCTCGCTTATCAACGCGTCCAACTGAGCGTTTCCTAGTAGGAGACTAATGCAACCATATTTAGGTAAGACGTGCAGTGGAAGCCCTGAGATTGTTACTAGGCATGGGCTACGACTACGAGTGACGCAAGTCGTAAGTAGGTCGAGATCTTCATTGCCCAAACATTTCGGAAACATCGAACCCACCCACAAGTGTAGATTTGCAGCGACCCGCCCACAAGTGCAGATCAAAATGACCAATTTCACGCCTTGTTTAATATTGATAGGCCTGTTAACCAAAATTGATTTTTGTGTAAAGAGTAATGAGAATGACCAAAATACTTGTTTTGACTTTTTTTTTGTCATGAAGGTGACAGGAAGATGTACAAACAAATATAAAAATACAAAATAGTAACTTATTTTAAGTCTACTTAGGTACTCATCACATAACTGATTTTGATTTTCAGTATAGGACTTTCATTTAAGTCAGACTGAGTCAACCAGAGATCGTTAGCCTATTTGAAATGTGATGAATGTTGAGTTCATAGGGCATAATTGGATAAGCGAAGCAAAGACTTCAATTTCACTGACCCCCAAATAATTTAGCTGGGTCATTCTTGAAAAACTTGCCCAAACCCCGTCACTTCACTTTCACATTTTTTATTTTTTTAAATATTCATACAAGTTTTAAACCCTTAATAGCTTATTATTGAAGCATTAATTCTGAATTCAAAAATCATATTCACATACTTCTGTTCAAAAAATTAGTACCAAAAATTAAAATAAACTTGTTCAAAAGTGTGATAAAAGTTGTGTCCTAGACAAGAATCTAAACTTTCCGGTTTCATTTTGTTCTAGAAATAGTTATTTAATAACCGTATGCTTAATTTTAAGACATCAATATTACCTTAACCTATCTTTTAGGTATCATAAATGAAGTATCATTCCATTAATTTCATTGTTGGGACATATTTTATGTGTGTCTCTATTGTTGCCTCACCTATGTTACCTCACTCTTGTTACCAAGTTTGCATTTGAAAATTCCCGCCCTAAACAGAACCCTTCAGTGCAAGCATGACAAGGCTGTGGTTTCCTGTCTAACAAGATGGCTGGTATGTGTGTATCATGTAAATGAAGAAAATTATCATCTTTCTACTGTTAATTTGATGGGAGTATTTTAATTCAATCTCACTTTTGTTACCTAGATAATTTGAGGTAATGTTTTAGGTACATTATTTACTATAAATTACTAAACAGAGCAGTCAATACCAGAACCCATTGATAATACTGACAAGGAAAACAAGCATGTGTGACATTAATTATGAATATTTTTAGGTTAAAATCTCACTTTTGTTACCCTCACTCTTGTTACTAAAAAGTAACACGGGTGAGATTCTGAGTAACATAGGTGAGTATTTATATGAAATTTCAGTACATTAGGGTTGCCAAGACCACTTCGAAGAGATGAGTTTACATTTGATGTAGAATTTCAAGGCTTTTGTGTTAAATAGGAAAATATATTTCTCACCTACGTTACTAAATCTCACCTTTGTTACCATATCTCACCTATGTTACCGCATATAATTTCAAATTTCAGGAATAATTGTGATAAAAGTGACCATTGTTAAGCATGTATGCTGTTTGCCTAGTTAAAGTACTGTGATACATCTAAAACAATCAATACAAACAAATTTTTTCTCAATAAAAAGTAAAAAAATGAGTTGAACAATTGATCATTAGTAACAAAGGTGAGTAAAAACACATTTTTTGTGTAGCAAATACTTCTTGAATGAATCAATACATATAAATTCTTAAACTATACTATGAACATTTTCTATAATTTATCTCTTCAAGAAAATCTAGGAACTGCTTGTCACTAAAAACATTAAACAAAAAAAGTAACACAGGTGAGTTTTTTTGTATGCTGTCCTGCCTATCTTTTTTTCCCGTGCCATTTATAAAAAAATCTTACAAATCATTACTGTTTATGTATCAACAGATGGTTTCTGCTTAATATCATGTAGTCGAGGCAGTCAACAAATCAAAATTATATTTGAAAAAAATAAATTCCAAAAAGGCAAGTTTTTCAAGAATGACCCAGCTCTGGTGTTTTTTTTTTTTTTTTTTTTCTGTCTGTTTGTTAGCGCTCTACCAGGCAAATGGCATATCCGATCTTGATGAAAATTGGAGGGGATCTTCGAAATCTCTAAACTTGGAGGTGTATTGTTTTTGGGTGCAATCGAAGAAATATTTCTCATGAATATTGTACTTTTAAGATTTTTTCGATTTTTAGTGCGATTTTTTCGTGACATTTGGGCCGATTCTGACCAAACGGGTGGGGCTACAACGTTCATTGAACGAGTGAGCGTAGCGAACGTAGTGATTTCCATTCGACTTAAACGGCCCTAATTGTTTTTCTGCGTGCGTGCGTGTGTGTGTGTGTGTGTGTGTACGTTGAAAATCAGCCGAATCGCTGAACAGATTGCGCTGAAATTTTAAACAGACATCCGGTATGAGTTTATTGAGAACTGCTAACAAAATCAGCAAGATTCATTGCGATTTAAACCTACAAGAAATGATAAACTGAAAAATAGACTTTCAATCTTTAGAAATTATTTTAACGACAATGTTTTAGATTTTGAAAAGATATTTTTTGTTTGTTTTTCGCCTGGCCGTGAAATGCCGTGCCCATGCAAGGTCTGTCGAATGTTGGACGTCAAGGTACCCCCAAATTCCGCTCGTAGATTGAGTAAACCTTGCAATATTTTCACGTATTTCGTACTGGCTATGTTTACCATAGTAGGCCCTATTGCCACAGATGATGGACTACACTGCGTTATATGCATTTCAAAACATGTTTAATTATTTTTTAAATACAATCTGGAAATTACAAAATCTTTCCCGACCAGGGGATTGAACCCACGTCTCCCACATTTCGGCTACAAGGGCGCTTTAGCCAACTAGACTAGGGAAACGCCAAAGTCGTAGTTAGACGAGTGAGCGAGTCATGTGGTGAGTACCCGGGAACATTTGCATTTAAGTTTGATAATTATATTCGTATAAATAATAGGGTATTGGTGGAAATCACTGTGCCGGAGGTTGCTGTTGTTGGCAGTCTTCAACTGAATATTCCGGGTGACTGCCGGGTCTTGCTTAATGGTAGATTGTTGGTCCGGGAGTTGTGTAAAAGTTTAGGCCATAGTTTAGGCCAAAATGCTCCACTGTAGCCTATGATAGGCTATAGGGAGGCCTAAGGTAAGGGGAAGAAAAGAAATGTTACCGGGTACTCAACACATGGCTCACTCACTCGTCTTACAACGACTTTGGCGTTTTCCTAGTATTATACATGGACATTAAGGTTATGGTGATGTAGTATCTTTTGAAAGAAAAAGTTGAAAAAGTTAGTCAGAATCCATAGAAATAAAGCTTTTAATATAAGTTTTTTTACAGTAAATAATAACAATTGACAAGTAACAATAGAAACTTGACCACATTCACCTACAATGCGTAGGCAGCAAAACAAAGCACTTGCAAAAGTAAAGATATCCCACGCAAACTAAAAACTTAAAAAAAGCTCATCCATCAACGCGACTAAAAAAAGCGTTTGCGAAGCTTCAGTTCCTAGTAAGTATAGGCTGAGGCAGGTATGTATGGTAAAAACGAATTTCCACCGCTAAAATCCATAAATTTATTAAATTATAAATAATTTTCAACACCAATTCACCACTTTTGGTCTCAACAAAACCAAAGATGCCTCTGAATTACCATCACTATATTTTATTGTAATCTGCAAGCCTTGTACAAGCTTCCAAACTTTAAAAAATATCAGGGGGAGAGAGATATAGAGCTTTCAACTAAATGTTGAATTTTTTCACTGTCAATTCACCGCTTTTGGGCATAATTAAAAACAAAAATTTACTTTTAAATTCACCCCAAATACCTGCCTCTGGGTATAGGTAATTAACAGAAAGCAATCAATATCTTCACATAAATAAACCTACATATAAAACAGCCATTAAAAAAGGAGAAGAGTTTAGTAACATCCTAAAATCCCTCCGGAGGCTTTTTGATATGCTGACGAACAGGTTCTGTTTGAAATGACTTTCCCTCACAAGCTCTGCAGCACATAGGCTGAAATCAAATGTCAGACACAAATTATAATCAATCAAAGAAGGAAAATTGTTGAAGAAAAAACGTCAATACAGGACAAACATTTTCATATTGTACATCTTGAAATACTCTTAAAGCAAACAACAGCAACTCAGCACGTCATATCTTTCTAAACACCTGCGGTTGAAGGGGGTGGAACTAAAGACAAGAAAATATCTAAGACAATATATTCATGTTAGGGATGGACAAACCGCTGTAGTTTTTTAGTTTCCAATCAAACTCGAACTTACGTACCAAAAATGTTGAATTCAAACTGAACTTTAACAAATTTCTGTTTTAAACCCAAAACACTAAATAGGTAGACCTTCAAGACGAGGAAGAAAGAGAAATTGTTACAACTGGAAATATTAGGCTTAAGTTATAGGACAAAATTTAAAAAATACCATAGGCCTATCGGCTAATCCAATTTTGGCGCGAGTAGGCCTACTATTTATTTGATATGGCATAATATAGGCTAGGTAGGCCTACTCAAAAGAAAGCCATTTCAATTCAAATTTAATTTTTTTACTTGAACTGAACCAAACTTTTTTGATAATTGATGTATTTTCTGTAGAACTTTGGTAGGTCTACATATTTCATAAGGGCCTTGTAACATATTATGTATTACCGGTTACCCTGCCTCCCTATTCTATTATGTTACCACTACTGTTCTACAGCGCAAGGGCAAGACAAAATCTAAGCCGTGCTAAAAAAGACGTGTTTAATATTATGTAAATTGCATAACAAAAACAAGATAAATTAATGACAATTAATTAGGAATGATCAAATCATACAAATTATTGGCACAACTTTCACTGGGACTATTAGATAATGGTACCTATGTAGAGACTAGATATTATTAATTATTAGGCCTATGTAGGCCTAATATGTATTAGATTATGACCTATTGACTAGGGTAATTGACATTAAATGGGAAATAATTATATATTATCGTTTGAAATAATATCTAAATGGACAATAGGGAATATGCACCAAACCCAAATATTGAGGTGGGTATAAGAAATATATAAAAACCACTTAAAAACGCAATTACTGCAATTAAAAGCAAGCTCTAGCACGCTAGAGCATTGATGACTAATGAGTATAGGTAGTGAAAAATGGTGATAAGGAAATTTGCGAATTTTTTAAAATATCCATTTTATTGCCTAAAATGTAATATTGTCGACGAATTACATCATTTAGAGATGGAAAAACCACATTTTGAAAACGCGAATTTTGGGAAATCTCGTGTATAGTGCGAAATAACGAACAAAATTGTATAAAACTGGTCAAAACGCGAATTAACTCGCGAAATTAAACATTTTAGTGCTCAAAATGTGGGGGGATGGTGCTGGTCCAGAATTTTTGCAAAATTAAACATTTTAGTGCTCAAAATGTGGGGGGATGGTGCTGGTCCAGAATTTTCGCAAATTTTGGTGGAGGTGCTGGTCCAGACCGAACATTATGCGTGCGGCAGGCGATACATTGTTTCGTGACGTCACAGGCTCCACGGAAATAGACCGTCAAAATAACGCCGCATATCACGGACTCCGCGGCAATAGTTCACCAAAATAATAGCGCGTATAAATATTTATTTTTGTCTTGGGAGTCGATTCTGAGTAGATTTTTGGGTCACAATGATCGATTCTAACTCATTGGAATTGATGTCATCCCTACTAAAGGGCTCCTTTTTTTAAAAAAGGTTTTTTTGTTAGATAAAAAAAAATTCGGTACGTTTTTGACAATTTAAATGAAATTGCGAAAAACGCGAAATTTGGGTTTATTAAAACAAAATTTGGGTTTTTATATCACCATTTCTCATTACCTCTACCAATGAGCAAAGTTGTTTAATGTCTTTGGATCAATGAATAAACTACCGTCTTCTAAATTACACAGTTAATTAACGGGTTCAGTTCTGGGCCCGGATCCACAAAAGAGGAGATTCAGATTTTGGTGGTTTCTCAATTCTCCCGCACGTCATAATGTAAACTGTGGATTCCACCAATCACAGACGCTAGCACATCTGAACGACAACAGAGAGTACGACTTTAGAAGGCTGTGACCTAACATGTTTGTGTTTTGTTTTTGTTTGCGATTGATGCTTAATTGTTTCATATTTTGTTTGGCAGCGGTTAAATGTGCATATATGTACATATTTAATAATGACTTCTAAACTCCTTGGATACCAGGGACTGAACTTACCCTTAGTCATGCCCTAGTGACTTGCTATGGACTAGTCCTTCATCGAGATGGATAGAGGTAGGCGTGAACGTGCTAGCCTGGGCTAGTCCTAGCCTAGCACATCATTATGTAGACCCTAGGCTGGGCCCTATCTCTATGTTATTGATAAATATACATTAACTATAGCTACTACAAGCAGTTTTCATGTGTATGATAACCATCATGTAAACAATATATTTCAATAATAAAACGCTAATTAAATCATGAGATGGATTTGTTGCCGCCATTTTCTTAAAAATGCATTTCCCCAACCAAAACCCCTAGTATGATAGTAGGTGTTTTGTTGGGAGAATTTTGGGAGAAATAAATCCCACACAAGTCGATAAAACTCCGATAATGGATCCTTTTAGTTTTATGTAGTAGTGCAGCGGAGCTATTGTCTGTGATTGGTGGAATCCACAGTTTACATCATGACGTGCGGGAGAATTGAGAAACCACCAAAAACTGAATCTCCCCTTCTGTGGATCCGGGCCCCTCATTGGCCGATTTGCAACAATACAATATAGTGACGTAATGGCTCGTTTTTCCCGCCATTATTACTGGTGCAACTTTCAGCTTACTTTTATGAATGAAAATCTTTTCTAAATAATAAAAAAGTATGATTAACATAATATTCAGAATGAAGTTCTTAACCCCTTCTAAAAACCCCAGGTGTCATTGTTTTATTACTTGTATCTATGCACCAGACTGTTTTACCAACTCTGGATGCTCAGTACCTTCAAGTCACACTATCTATCTGTTAACGAAATTTGTAACCCTCTAATCATTAGGGCTTTTAGTGTTGTTATATTGCCGGTCTGAACTTGGCTGGGGTTTCTGAAACCCCATGCAAGTGATCACGTTACTGTAACTGCATGCAGAAATTCAATGCTATTTTGGCTTAAATTTTGAAATTTTGGAATTTTGGAAAAATTCGTCCAACAATTTACTAACTGGTTCATGTTCATTAATAAAGTGAAAAAAAACTTATAATTGCATTATTTTGACCCTTTTTATGACTTTTTTTGCAATTTTTGCAAAAAAATTATTTCATAAAAAAAATTGTGTTAGCATTTTATTTCACTGTCCTCCCATTAACAACCAACTACATAGTAGTTCCACAAGTCATATGACTATGAGCCAAAAAATAAATACTGTACCCAAAACATTATAGTGCACTAATTACAGCCCAAAATAATTTGGGGTTTGGGAAACCCCACGCGAGGAATGGTGTTAAGAAATTTCCGCGCGAGTGACGGAGGGTTACTGTAGTGGAGTGATAAAAAAAGTTAAGGTATATTCCGTATTTCTCTTCCCTTAATTTAAAATAAATTTGTATGACTATAGGCCTAGGCCAATAATATTAATATTGTCTGAAAAAATAGGTGCAGCTTGCAACAGTGGTCAATGCTCACGATGACATCTTTCTCAAGGTCAGCTTCGAAACATGTACTTGCTTTCGACTGATCGTTGTCTCTTTCTTCCCAGGCACGGTGCTGGACGAGGCAAAGAACATCAACAAGTCCCTGTCAGCGCTGGGCAATGTGATCTCGGCCCTGGCCGACGGTAACAAGACTCACATCCCGTACCGAGACTCAAAGTTGACGCGCATCCTACAGGAGTCGCTCGGAGGTAACGCGAGGACTACCATCATCATCTGCTGCTCGCCCGCCAGCTTCAACGAGTCCGAGACCAAGTCCACGCTGGAGTTTGGAAAGCGGTACTGTACCCTTCACTTCACTTTTTTAATTTAGATCTAACTATAGATGTACCACTGTGGCCTGTCCTGTCCCATTATGTGCGCAGGCCTTCGGACCAAGTTCATTCTCTGTTTTAGATTAGGGGTGTGCAGGTACCCAAAATTTCGGTTCGGTTTGGGTATTTAGTACCCGAACCAAAGTGTGACAATTTGGAACCGATTTCAGTTCGGTTTTGGGTAGTTTGAATCGCGCACGTGTCACGACTTCTCGCCAATAGAAGGCTCTACCTCAAGATTTCCGGCCGGCCGCCGCTACACTCGCTGCTAGTTCTACACTCGTGCACACTACAGACTGCGCATACCTAACTCTAGGAGGCTTTGATCGTGTTGTGTCGACATCTATGCCTGGATCGTGTCTGTTCGACGCTCTACGAGTTTAGTGTTTACAAATTAATCCGACTTCCGTTCAAGACTTGCGATTTCGGCATTTATATTTTATCTTTCGTCCGTGTTGATTTTTCCGATAAAATGTGTGAGCATAACTTTATTTTAAGTGATCGCGCTTCCGAGATGGAATGATATTGGGTAGGCTGTTTTAGAAATTTATTTTGTTTATTTATTTTTTGAACGAACTATCCGGAACCGAACCAAAAAATCGGGTATTTTACTATCCTGAACCAAGACCAAAACCTGGAACCGCACATCCCTATTTTAGCTACATAGATAATAGTCTTAGTTCTGTTGATACGGGCGCCATACGGCTTAGTTCTCATCAGCAGCCATGGAGTACATCTTCCCAATAAGCTTACGGCGGTGGGAGCGATGTGACCTCGCGGGTGCACATTCCTTCTTTATTCACCGATTACTCGCGTCTGCGTATACTCTCATTACCTGCCTTCGAGTCTACTTGGACTCGTTCATTTTGGCCTGTGCTTTTGTGGTGTTGGCTGATGTGTTGGGCTGTTTGCTACTTATTTCTTGGAGAATAAACTGCTGATTCTATTATCGTTAGGCCTACATGCTTGCGGGAAATTGATTTCCTGATCTCAAAATTTCAGGATCCCGCACACCCCTACTAGTTTTATTGTAGGTATTTTGATGTGCTGGGGCTAATATTCATAATATTATGAAAGATTCTCAAGATATCCGTATAGGCCCTAGTACCTGTTTTCGCATAACTACGATGATTATTGATTCATAACACTTGTAAAATAAATTTGTGCACATGATTGAATGCATGTTGTTTGTGTTCAGAGCGAAGACGATCAAGAATGTGGTCTGCGTGAACGAGGAGCTGACGGCGGAGGAATGGAAGCGTCGCTACGAGAAGGAGAAGGAGAAGAACGCCCGCCTCAAGGGCAAGTTCGAGAAGCTGGAGCTTGAACTGAGCAGGTGGCGAGGGGGCGAGACCGTCAACCCCGAGGAGCAAGTCAATCTTCAGGTATTAGTGAGTTGCCATTTTGAATTTATCTCGCATCGCTCTGCGTTCGTACGTTGACCCTTTTTACTGACAGCCTCATTCAAATGCCAATAGTATCTCGGAGGAAGTAATCAATAACCGTCTGGTTCAGTAGGCCTACTGTTTAGTGTTTACGTTATTATTTTGTGTGTGCAAATTTGTGATAAATCAGCATTAAATTTTAAAGAAGAAATAGAAAGCTCTTGTTCATTTAAAATATCTTTAAAACAATCTTGTTTGAAATTACCTAGCATCTATCAAACAAATATAAAATATCTCTTTTACCTACAAAAGAAAATTAGTTTTGGCGATGGTGTCGGTAAAAGATTACCCTTGATTTACTTCTGAAGCAAATCGCACCTCCACTAAAAAGCTGTACTCTGCTAAAACCCTCCTGTTACTCTGCCCCCAGGAGCCGGCCGAGGTGGTGACCCCGGTGGCGCCACCCCCCGAGGTGAAGGTGGAGGTGGTGGGCCCGGTGCCTGCCACCCCCGGGGGCGGCATCATGCTGGGCTCGCTCAGCAACGAGGAGCGGCAGAAGCTGGAGGAGGAGAGAGAGGCGCTCTACCAACAACTAGACGAGAAGGACGAGGAGATTAACCAGCACAGCCAGTACGTGGAGAAGCTCAAGGAGCAGATGATGGAGCAGGAGGAGGTACGTAACGTTGAACGTCAGTTTTACTTGCCAGTGTCGTCTATGAGAAAGGAGAGATTGGCCGACTGTGTGTCGTGCCACCATTTTATCATCCAGATTAAATGGAACCAGAGTAGGCCTTCACTCATTCTCTTGATAAGAACGCGGAGAATGTAACATGTTTTCACTATTTTGCATTGTTACCGAAATTTAATGCTCTTTTGACTATTCTCTAACACACTTCTTTACCACCGGTAGCCATTAAAAAACACTAGCTAACAACTGATGTGAGCAGAACTTATGCACAACCTTTCATTCACACTGCTTACTCAAACACTTAGAAGAAGACCACCTGTAGCCATTAAAAAACACTAGCTAACACAACCCTTGACAAATGTACGAAAAGTACACTCGCGTCGTGTAACATCCACTCGCAAGTAGGGGGAGTGGTATAGCTGGGGTCTGGGGCGAAGCCCCAGCCGCCGGAGGGTTTTACGCCGAAGGCTAAAAATTTTTGGGTTCTCTATTATGTTTGGTGGCCTAAAACGCGATTTGAGGCGACATCTAACCTTAAAATAACGATTAAAAGAAAGCAAACACTGCATTATTAACTCCTTACGTCACGTAATAGGAGTTCGATCCTCAGTCAATGTGAAGTAGGCCTAGGCCTAGGACCGCGGCACAATGCGAGTTCAAATAGGCCTAGGCCTACCACCTGCTGGATTTACGTCTATGTTTTCATGAAGATGGGCAAGGTCACTGATTTTATAATTAAGCGAGCGAAGCGAGCGTTTCCATTTGACTCTGCCGGAAAAATTAGTCACTGGTTTTGTTTTTTTTTTTTTTTTTGTTTGTTTGTTTTTTTGTTTTTTTTTTTGTTTGTATGTCTCGCGATAACGTTCGAACGGAGGCTCGGATCGAGTTGAAATTTTCACCATCCGCAAGCTTTGTTCTCGATTGAATGCCATTAGTTTTGTGGCAAAATCGTTCGAAAAGAAAAAAAGTTACTTTAAAATTTAATGAAATTTTTTTTTTTCAAATAACGGCGACAAAATCTGGATACCCAAAATCATTTAGAATGTCCGCCCGTCAAAAATTTTTAATTTAGTTTGACCCGAAAAGTAGTGTAGATAAAAAATTACATTATAACAAAAGAAACGTTGCCAGGGCAACGAAAAGAGCGCGAAGTTTCTAAGCACTGCCACCTAGAAGTAATCAAAATACTTTCGGGGAAAGTGTCTATTTTTGTCAAAAAAGTTAAATAGTTTTCCCAAGGAGTCAAATCCTCTAGATGGCGGTGGATTTAAAGAAAAGTTTTTAAAACACGGGTTTCCCCCCCCAAATACCTTGGCAATAATAAAAAATACGGGAAACCGGAACGTCGAAAATTTTTAAAATTTTTTAAAAAAATGTGAATGTGGGTTAGCTATAGCACGTGCTCGCTTACAACGCGTCCAACTGAGCTTTTTCCTAGTTATAAAAAAACACTACTTTCGTTTATTAGTTTCAAAAACAAAACCCAAGATCGGGGAAGGCCTAGCCCCCTTTGTGTTTTAAAACCTAGCAGCGACTTTTTGCAAGTCTGCGAGATGCTGGGCAATTTTCACGATTTTTTTTACACTTATTATCAGGAGGTGTTGCACTGGTTTTGGGGCGTGGGTGGATTCTCATATTTCTCTCCAAAAAAGTCAGATGAATTTAAAAACTAATTAAAAATGGTTTCGCGTTCGCGCGTTTTTACGCCATTTGGGCGTCTCTTCGTCTCTTCAGCCCTTCAGGCCCTTTTTGTTAGTGCGTTTTGGGTGCCGGGAACTTGACCTTGACTTTTTGTATTTCGTTTTTGGCGAGTGGTTGGTAACAGGCCATGCTGCGCATCAGGCTATGGCGGTATTTGTATTGGGCGCGGCGATTCAAATGCAGATCGTAAAAAGCCGGCGCCGATAAGTTATCTGCGAGTGTCATTTGCCAACTCGCAAGACCAAATTTTCACTCGCAAATTGCGAGCTTGGAGGGGGTTTTAAAGGGGTTTGAGCAAAGCTGTGTGAGAGAATTATGAAATCTTTCTTCCACGCTTACTAAACACTTAAAGAAGCCCACCTGTACCATTAAAAAACACTAGCTAAAGTGATGTGAGCAGAACTTATGCACAATCTTTCTTCCAATGTTACTAAAAAACACTTAAAGAAACCACCTGTACCCATTAAAAACACTAGCAAACACTGAGGGAGCAGAACTTAGCACAAATTTTCATTCACCTGCTTACCAAACACTTAGAAGAAGCCCACTAGCCATAAAAAACATAGCTAACAGCTGAGTGAGCGGGAACTTGCAAAATCTTTCATTCACACTGTTTACTCAAAACATTGAAAAGACCCCTTACCCTTTAAAAAACACTAGCTAACAGTGATGTGAGCAGAATTATGCACAATCTTTCATTCACACTGCTTACTAAAAACACTTAGAAGAAACCACCTGTAGCCATTAAAAACCTAGTAACAGCTGATGTGGCAGAACTTATGCACAATCTTTCATTCAACTGCTTATAAAACACTTAAAAGAAACCCCCGTAGCCATTAAAAAACACTAGCAAAAGTGAGTGGCGAATTTTATGCACAATCCTTTCATTCACACTGTTACTCAACACTTAGAAAAAAGCCCACCTTACCTTTAAAAAACACAGTAACAGCTGGTGACAGAATTTATGCACAATCTTTCTTTCACATGCTTACTCAAACACTTGAAGAAGCCCACTGTCCATTAAAAAACCTAGCTAAAGCTGATGTGAGCAGAACTTATGCACAATCTTTCATTACAGCTTACTCAAAACTTAGAAGAAGACCACCTTAGCCTTAAAAAAACACTGCAAACGCTGATGTGAGCAGAACTTAGCACAACCTTTATTACACTGCTTACTAAAAACACTTAGAAGAAGACCACCTGTACCCATTAAAAAACATAGCTAACAGTGATGTGAGCGAACTTATGCAAAATCTTTCACACTGCTTATAAAAACCTTAAAAGAAGACCCCCTTAGCCTTAAAAAACACATAACAGCTGATGTGAGCGAACTTATGCACAATCTTTAATTAAACCGCTTACTCAAACACTAAAAAAGACCACCTGTCCAAAAAAAACACTAGCTAACAGCTGAGTGAGAAAAATTATGCCAACCTTTCATTCCCCCGTTACTAAAAAACACTTGGGAAAAAAGCCCACCTGTACCCTTTAAAAAAACACACTAACAGCTGATGTGAGCAGAATTTATGCACAACCTTTCATTCCATGCTTACTCAAAACTTAAAAGAAAAACCACTGTGCCTTTAAAAAACACTAGCAACGGGTATGTGAGCAGAACTTAGCAAATTTTTCATTCACACTGTTACTCAACATTTAGAAAAAAGCCCACCTGTAGCCATTAAAACACTAGCAACAGTTTTGTGTGAGCAAAAATTATGCACACCTTCTTTCACAGCTTACTCAAAACTTGAAAAGCCACCTTAGCCTTTAAAAAAAACACTAGCTAACAGCTGATGTGAGCAAACTTACCCAAATCTTTATTCACCTGTTTACTCAAACACTTAGAAAAAGACCCCGTAGCCTTTAAAAACACTAGCTAACAGCTGATTGAGCGAACTTATGCACAACCTTTCTACACATGCTTACTCAAACACTTAGAAGAAGACCACCTGTAGCCAAAAAAAAACCCTAGCAACAGTGAGTGACAGAACTTATGCACATCTTTCATTCACACTGCTTATAAAACACTTAGAAAACCCCGGGTACCCTTTTAAAAAAAACACTACAAAGCTGAGTGAGCAGAATTTGCAAAATCTTTCATTCACACTGCACTAAAACACTTAGAAAAAGCCCACCGTAGCCTTTAAAAAAACACTAGCTAACAGCTGATGTGAGCAGAATTTATGACAATCTTTATTCACACGCTTACTCAAACCTTAGAAGAAGACCACCGGAGCCATTAAAAAAACTAGCTAAAGCTATGTGAGCAGAATTAGCAAATCTTTCTTCCACTGTTTACTAAAACATTTAGAAGAAGCCCTGTACCTTAAAAAAACTACAACAGTGATTGAGCAGAATTATGCAAACCCCATTGTTACTCAAACACTTAGAAAAGCCCACCTGTAGCCAAAAAAAAACACTAGCTAACAGCTGATGAGCAGAACTTATGCCAATTTTTCATTCCACTGTTTCCCAAAACATTTAGAAAAACCCCTGTAGCTTAAAAAAAACTAGCTAACAGTGATGTAGCAAACTTATGACAATCTTTATTCACACTGCTTACCAAACACTTAGAAAAAAGCCACCTGTACCATTAAAAAACACTACAAACAGCTGATGTGAGCAGAACTTAGCACAATCTTTATTCACACTGCTTACTAAAACACTTGGAAGAAGACCCACGGTACCCATTAAAAAACACTAGCTAACAGCTGTGTGAGCAGAACTTTTTCACAATTTTTCTTACACGCTTACTAAACACTTAGAAGAAGACCACTTAGCCATTAAAAAACACTAGCTAAAGCTGATGTGAGCAGAATTTTGCCAATCTTTCATTCACACTGCTTACTAAAACACTTAGAAGAAGACCACCTGTAGCAAAAAAAACACTCAACGCTGTGTGGGGAAAAATTTTGCACAATTTTTCTTCACATGTTTACTAAAACTTAGAAGAAGACCCCTGTAGCCATTAAAAACACTAGCTAACAGCTGATGTGAGCAAAATTATGCCAACCTTTCATTCAACTGTTTACCCAAACCCTTTAAAAGAAGACCACCTGTACCTTTAAAAAACACTAGCAAAACCTGATTGAGGAACTTATGCACAACCTTTCTTCACACGCTTACTCAAACATTAGAAAAAGTGGGCTACATGTTTGATCCTGGTTTTTTTTTTCATAAGATAGATAGTTTCTGAATTTGATAACGTGAGATGGCTTACTTGTTTGCAACTTTTAAAGGGAACCAAACCGGCGCGGGGTCGAATTTTGGGAGTGGGCATTTTGAGGCGGGCAGTTTGAAATGAAAGCCCCTTTTTGCCATATTTGTCGGACCTTACCAGATGGGGTGAAGATGTGTTGTTTTTTAAAAAAAAAGAAGCCCCACTGCAATATGGGGCTACTTAAACACCTACTATTCGGGGGCAAAATCTTTTAAAAATTGGGGGGGAAAAAAGGGGTGGTAAATGAGGGACGAGTACAAGCCGTGCGGGGATTGGCTTCCCTCTCCCCCCGCTCCCGAAAGGGCCCAGTTGACCACGGCTACAGGGATTTTCGCCATGTGCTCGCTATTTTCAAATGAACTGGGCAGATAAACCCTACCCACACAGTTAAGTGATTTCCGGTTTGGTTCATTCTAAAGGTGCCTCAAACTATGTAGACATGACCCCCATTGTAGAGCAACGAAGAAACCACGGGTACGTCTGTCATACCCAGTTAACTGGTGATGACACTCCAAATGAAAAAAACCCTTTGTCGCCCTCTCTTCTGAGCAACCCGCCTTGTTGCCGCAGCTGTTTCCCTCGACGCGCCGCGACTACGGTCCCTACAACGGGAAATTTAACCGGGATCCAGCAGGGAACGGAGCCCCAAAGGGGGAAGTGAAGGAGGCCTACAGGCCCTCGAGGAGCTCGCAGTAATACGATCAGAAGTCCCGGAGGTCGACAAAAAGAAAAAGGGAATTTGAGACCATCAGGGAGGAGCTCATGCAAAAACAGGTGGGTCCCAAACCACTAGAAGATATTTACTTCGTACTTTACTTTTTTTTATTTTTTTTTTTATTATTTTTTTTTTTTATTTAGCAATGAGGGTTCACATAGATACTGACTAGTGATAGCAAGTTGTCGCAATTTAAGTTTGAAATTTTGTAAATATGTAGAGTGTAGACTGTAGTAATGTTGTTTTGTGAAGGGTAATGTAAAATAGGGTTTTTTTTAGCGAAAAAACGGTTAATTTTTGTGTTAACTTTTTGGCTTGTTATATGGTTTTTTTTAAATTTAGCTGCATTATTTTGGTTTATTAAAAAAAACCTTTTCATGGCCCTCTACCTGAGAAAAATGCTCGAGAGCGAGATAATCGTTCGCATTCACTTGTAGGCAGGGGCAATACCGCTGGGCGGGGGACGGTGGGAAAGCACGTGTTGCGCCCACTGTGGGCCTACAAATGTAGTGAGTACATTTAAAAAAGCGTGCCGGGGCTTGAATGGGTCGGAAAATAGGGTGATGGGATAATCTGTGATGTATAATTGGTCTTCAATTTTTTGTGACGAAATTAAAATTTTCCCTTTTGATTTGACGTTTTTATAACCCCAAATTCCCTTTTTAAATGACGAAATATTGGTTTTTATTTACATAAATCTGGGCCCAACCCACACATTGCACAACACTAAGCGAGCGCCGAGTTGACGATTTTTTTACCATGGAGTTATAAATAGTACGGGGTTTTACGGCATCCAATCCATGCCATATGAGAAAAAAAAACTCACTTCCTGCACCCTTTCCATGTTCATAATTCAGCATAGGCGCTCCCTAGGGGGTTTTTTGAAGACAAAAGTTTTTTGTTATCATTTTTTGGGTCAGTAGCAGCAATTTTGGGTTTTTTTTTTTTTTATAAATTCCCTGCTTTAAACCCTTTAAACGGTTTTTTTTTCTCTAGTTAAATTCGAAAATTAAAATTTTTTTTTTTCACAGTTATAAAAAGATAAGATTGACAGGGCTGCCACTGATTTTTTTTTTCAAATCCTGTTAACTATCCACAAATATCCGTGAAAAGTATAAAAATGTTAATTTTAATGATTAAATTACAAAATTGGCTAAATGTGATGTTTATATTCAACCTTGCCCTTGATATAATAGGGAATATTCCACTTTCGTCAAATACTGTAGCCCTACAAATAGATTTTTTAGAAGAAGTATTTCGTCCCGATTACAAATATGAAACATGTACCGGTACTTTGTTTTTCCGTGAAATAATAATCCAATAATTTATAGCCCTTTTAAAAACAGCATTTATTTAAATATTCTAAGAGCGGCAAAAACGACTATGACGTCAGAACTGTGTTGAACCAACACCGTCTGGATACACATACATACATACATCCAGACGGCGGTGTTTTAAACAAAGCAGCGCCAAGTGTAGCCTACAGTAATGTAAACAGATGGCGGGCATTTTACATTTAACGCCTAGCCGGAAAACGAGAAAAGTTGACATTGCAATCAAAAAACAAAACTGAAACAGTCCTAGGTCTAGGCCTAGGTGTAGAAAATTATTTATAATACAACAGTCTAGGCCAATCGTTCCTGTAGGATATAGGCCTTGGTATGTGAATACTAAAATTACTCACTTGACAAGCCCTAGGCTTAGCTTGCCAACCCTAGGCCTGCACGTCCGTGTTCTGACACACATCCCGCACAAAAACCTTACTTTGATGACTAATTAAAGCCCTTGTAGATAAGAATACCATGATAGTCCTAGGCTGTGCAAAAATTCAAGACAAAATGCTCGTAATTCTTTATTACAATGATCTCGCGAAATCTCCTGTCACATACGGAAAAAAAAAAGACGGTGAAAATGTACATTGTTTAAGTGGCTGTGGAGTTGTGTTTGTTGTTGAGCGGATGAGCGAGCACCGCCGTCTGTATGTAAATATTGTATTAATATACGTACATTTAGTTTCTAATTGGCCTTGACTCTACACAATTATGACGTAGTACCGTCCAAAGATGGTGCTCGCTCGTTTTTGGCGCGCAAACTGGGGGTCAAATTTACTTCTTGTTTAAATTACACAAAATACATTATTTTTTTTTTTTTATTAAAAAAGTGCATTGGCTATTAAGACATTTATAAGAATTAAAATAAACTATAAAATAGTAAGTGGAATATTCCCTTTTATTAGAGATGTGCAAAAATGGTGACAACGAAATTCGCGAATTTTTTTTAAAGTTGCAATAACCCCTTCAAATTCAGTTTGCACATGAATCTCATGAATTGTGATTGAATGGTACCAATTTCCAATTCGCGAATTTTCGCGAAATTTTAGTTGATACCGCGAACTAGTGGCAAAATTAGCAATTATGTCCTTAAATGCGAATTAGGTCACGAAATTTTAAAAACATTTAAAAATTTCAAAGTTTTGGTGGAGGTGCCGGGTCGAAATCGAAATTAAATTATACTTGCTGGTAGATATGGTGGAGGCGTCGGGTCATACAACGCGATTGTGAGATCGTAATAATCGTTTGAACGAGAGTAAGCTCAAAATACTTCATGTCCATATCATAAGATATTACATACAAAATGCATATTTTCGTAAATTTGGTGGAGGTGCCGGGTAGACGAAATTAATTCTGGTAAAAACTGTCAGAAACTTTGAAAACTGAAGGCTGAAATTGAGCTTAAAATTAAAACTGATTCTGAACTTCACTCTCATGAGCTTGTTTTTCTTATCATTAAATCATAAAATTATTCTGAAACTTTTTTTTTTTTTTTTTTTTTTTAAAGTTGTGCATGAGAAAATTGTGTTTTTTGGTAAATCGCGACAAATCACGAATTTTTATTTTTAAGGCGCGAATTTTCAAACTTTAAAAAACCATTTTTGCACATCTCTACCTATTATGTACCGTTCATTCAAAACAATAGCTTTGTTCGCCTGTCCAACACTTTACACTAGTGTAAGTCAGTGTAGACGAATGGCTGTTTTTTTGTGTCAGTGTAAGTCAGTGTAGTTAGTATGTGGTCGTTTTTCTGTACCTTCAGTGTAGCACTAGTGCTGCCAGTGCTACACTAGATTACACTGGCTATTTTGGTCGTGTAGGAGGAAACTACACTAAAAGTGTTAAGTGTGTTTTTTTGTGGGCAACACTCGTGCTACACTGGGCCCCTATTCAGTAACTTCACGGGTTCAACTCTGTCACGGGACCGACTCCGTAGTAACAGTAATCGTTCCGGTTGTTGTTGGTCGAGGTCGAAAGGTATGATTTACATGGCCGTGGACGGTCAAATGTGAACAAATGACTCGCAGTCAGTTGTCAAATATTCGAAATGACATAGATGTATGTATTTTTCCAATCGGGGAGAAATTGGATTTAAATAATATAATTTCATGAAAAAGGGAACGCACGGGACTTTTAGGGGTAGGCCCTTACTAAAGGTAGGTTTTCTTTGAGCATGCTATTGTTATTCGTTTGAGAAAGTTAATAATCTGGTTGTGTTTACGTGTAGGCCAAGGCTTATCATTCACCATTTTATACAAATATAACCGAGTCGGACTCGGTTGTCACGGATCATATCGCAACGATATCGACCTCAACTGGGTCGATCACTTAAAAACCGAGTCGATTACCGTTGGAAACGCCCGGGTCCAACTCCGTCAGAGTTATAGAATCGCAGTCCTGACATACTGTTTCCTTTAAAAAGAAGTACTTCCGCCGTACACTGCTCAGTGCACGTGTAAAACAGTGTAGCACTAGTGGTGGACAGGCGAACAAAGCTAATGTTTCCTGTCTTGTTCGCCAGCTCCACACATCCGACTGTCACAGGATTCAAAAACTCTCATTTCTATTAGGGATGACATCGGGTACTCGGGTACCCGACTTCTACCCGACTTCTGTTGGAGTCGACTCCATTTTCAGGGAGTCGGGTAAAAAATAATAATCATCATAACTCAGTTCCAACTATGTCGGGTTGAGTGGTGGTTTTCCACCATTATCAAGGGCATGAAACTGTAGATACTAAGCTTGCCAGACTTAGTGTTTCTTCCACATCATCCAACTTCTTCTTCTCCCCCAAGTTTACTCCACTCTCTTCTGTCCTCCCACAGCTTTACTCTTGCCACATGCTCCCACACTTCATTCCGTTTTCCAACGTCTTCTTGAATTAATCTTTCCCATTTATCTCTTGGCCTTCCTACTCTTCTTTTCCCCTCCTCTTCCGCTTCAAATTCTCGTCTTGGAATCCTTTCTCTGCCCATCCTTTTCATATGTCCAAACCATCTTAGACGTTCTCTTCCTTGCTTAAACTTCAATCTCTCCAGTCCCAGTTCTTTCCTTATTTCATTACTTTTTATCTTGTCCATCTTTGTAACTCCCTTGATACTTCTATAAAACTTCATTTCTGCTGCTTCCAGCTGACTCTCTTCTTTTGTTCCCACTGCCCATGTTACTGCCCCATATGTTAATATAGGTACAAAATATGCCTTATACAGCAAAATTTTACATTTTTGTGGGAACAACTCATTCCATAGTAACTTTCTCACCAATTGATAAAACCCTTCTGCTTTTTGCACTCTAGATGACACTTCCCTACACACTTTTGCATCTTTTGTCAATATACTTCCCAAATATTTAAATTCTTCTTTTTCTTCTAAGACTTCTCCACGTAGTACAATATTTTCTATGTCTCTAGGCCTGCCCTTTGTCTTCTTTTGCATACGCAAACATTCACTCTTTTCCTGATTGATTTTTAGACCAAACTCTGTAGTAACTTCGTTCCATCGTCCACCTTCTCCTGCACTTCTCTGGCACTCTCACCCCAAATCAACACATTGTCCGCAAACACTAATGTTCTTGTGTCCCTTCCATCTGTATTTGGTTCCACTCTTCTTATAATTTCATCCATTACAACAGTAAAGAGTGTTGGAGATAACACACTACCTTGTCGCAAGCCCTCATTCACTTGAAACCATTCTGACCTACCCATATCTGTCTGTACACAACTTTCACTCCTTTGATATGTACTTTGTATCCTGTCTATTAAACCTCTTCCCACTCCTTTTATCTCTAGACACTCCCATACTTTCTCTCTAGGCAGGCGATCGTATGCCTTCTCCAGATCCAAAAACACAATGTGCATTTCTTTCCCATTTTGCCATCTCCCCTCCATTGTCTGTCTTATAGCAAATATGGGATCAATAGTAGACCGTCCACTTCTGAACCCATATTGTTCTTCTCTTAGATCTGTGTCATATACCTCCTTCAGTCTTAGTTCTATAACTTTCTCATAAATTTTTGCACACTGACACATTAATGTCACCCCTCTATAATTTTCACATTTCTTACGGTCACCTTTCTTAAACAGCGGTACAATTATACCTCTTTTCCAATCTTCCGGTACCTTCTTTTGTTTCCACGCAGCACTTATTACTCGAAATAACCATCTTCTTCCTTCCGCACCTGATGCTTTGATCATTTCCACAGAAATGGTCATCCACTCCCGGAGCTCTACCATTCTTCATGGCTCCTAACGCCCGAGCGACCTCTTTTTCTGTTACCTCGTCTTCTTCATCTTCTCCACTTGCCTCTTTCTCTTTCTCTGCATTTAAATTTTCACTAACCTGTACATTTAGCAGATCTTTGAAATATTTCCTCCACATTTCTTGTATTTCCTGTGGGTTGTTTGTAACTTGGCCATTTTCATTTACCATGAGCTTTTGTTCTTCCCTTTCTTGTCTTTTTGTCTTAACTAGTCCGTACATAATTTTCTTATTTCCCTGGAAGTCATCTTCTAATTTACCAGCAAATTCTTCCATTGCTTTGTCTTTCTCCTCATTTACCGTCATCTTCTTCACAACTTGGTTTCACATCGGTTTTTCGCCTACGGTACTCGTACTCATTTTCTGTGGATTTGCACTTTTCATTTTCCAAGCTAGTTTCTTCTCCCGAACTGCATCTCGTACCCTCTCGTTCCACCATCGCGTTTCTTTCTCTTCCTCTTTTCACTGACTCTTCCACACAGCTCTTCTGCACTTGACACAAAAACCTTCTTAAAGTTTTGCCATTCTTCTTCTATTTCTCCCACTTCATTTGTAGGTGTTTGGTCACTAATTCTTGTCATAAACTCTTCTTGCCTCTCGGAGATTGCAGTTTCCATACTTTTAGTCTTTTGTGCCGGTTCTTTATTCTCTTTTGGGTCTGTACCATCATTCTAAACTTCCCCAACACCAGCCTGTGGTCTCCATCCAATGATATTGATGGCATTACCCTCACATCCTCAAGATTTCTCATTACTTCTTTTCCTATACATAGATAGTCAATTACTGTCTCTGATCTGTCTTCACCATAGCCATATCTCGTTATTTTTTGGGTTCTACGTTTCTTGAACCAACTATTTCCTATAACTAACGAGTTTCTGGCACACATTTCTAACAATTTCTCTCCATCTCTGTTTCTTGCATCTATCCCATGTCTGCCCATAACCTCTTCAAATCCTTTTCTATCTTTTCCTATTCTTGCATTAAAATCCCCCATTACTACAATAGTATTTGATGTCATAATTGCTTCTAATTTTGCCACAAACTCATCCTTCTCAACCACTGGTCTTCCTGTTTGAGGCGCATACACCTGAATGAATTCGATTGTCATGCTGTCATCGCACAAGATGTACATCTGTATCATTCTATCACTATGGCTTTTCACATTTACGATACTGTCTTTCCATTCAGGGCTTACCACAAATGCTACCCCATTTCTTCCCTCCACTCCTCCAGACCACCACAGCTTGTATCCTTCTCTGAGATTCTTGTTTCCACACCCTTTCCACTTTGTCTCACTGAGTCCCATTACACACAGTTTCTGTTCTTTCATGACATCAATGATCTCTTTGATTTTACCATTAAGTGACACTATATTTATTGTTTCCCACATTTATAACTTTTCCTTCTTTCCTGTGTGATGATGTTCTCCCTATTTTGTTTAGTTTTCTCCTTTGTCCACGGTCTATGCCTAACTTCTTTTTCTCCACACCCACCTTGTGTGAAAATCCTTCTGCCACATTGTTTCAGATTCTTTTCCTTTTTTTCTTACATTCACATCTAGGCCTAGCCATTTTCCCTCGTTGCTCATTACGAAGCGTTTTGCTCTTATTCCCACTTCTCTTGCTCTGTTCCATTTCTCTTCTATTCCTTCCACCCCATTCATGTCTATATATTCTACTTCAATCCTCTTGCATATTTCTTTTATATCATTATTGACACCTAAGCTTAAACCTCTCCAGGTGCTTAGCCCACACATGCCTATCTTGGCATTATAAAACTTTCTCTTCGCCAATACAAGTAAGCCTTGTAGATTCCCTAGCATGACTGCCTTTTCCTCTCCAGCCCACTTCTCTCTGTTCCCTGCACATATAACCGCCACTTCTATATTTCCATCTGATTTGTACTCTTCTACCTTCTTTTTAAGTTCATTTATCCTGATACCTGGGTAAACCCTAGCCCTGTACTCCACTCCAACACAAAAATTATTTGCTGTTGTACCCGACACATCTCCAATTAGTATACCTAATGCTTTTTTGTCCCTGGTTGAGCTTTCTTGTATCATAGTTGCATACCACTTCAATGTCTGGTAATGATTCACCCACCTGCTGTTTTTGATAAGTTGACTTACTTCTGTCTTTGTTATGTTCTACACCCAACTTGTGACCAACTTCATTGTGTGGTATTGATTTGCCCACCTGCTGTTTGTGACATGGTGAATTACTTCTGTCTTGTTTATATATATATATAATGTTTATAATTTTTTTTTTTTTTTTATGATAAATTGTATAAGATTGCAGTTGTTGTCTTGTTTGTCGTTATCTTATCTCAAAACGTAAACATAACAAATCAGCGAGAGTCTAGAGACAAGCAAGCTAGTGATACGTAGCGGGTGGAGGGTGGGGGGGGAATGGCCGGACAGCGTTGTGCAACCCCACTGAAAATCAGTTATATAACTGAGTGGGTAGACTCATACAATTTATTTATTATTTATATAACAAGAGTAGTGGGCTAAAAATAACTTTTGCATAAAAAAATCTAAAAAAAATAAAAAAAAATAAATAAATTGCGGATTGGGGAGTCGACTCCTACTTGGTTCCCAAGGCTCTGGAGTCGACTCCAATATTTACTACCCGATGTCATCACTAATTTCTATAGAGGTTCTTTCCAAGCTAGTCATTTCCTGTTTGAAGCCGGAATTAAACTGTTTCTATACTTCGACTGCAACACTTACGTTAACCAGAAGCCTAGTTTTAGTGTACTCTTCCCACAGTTTATTCTACCCCCGTCTCTTCCCAATCCTTAGTGACCAATTTGCATGCATGTAGGCGAGATTTCAGACATTTATGCTACCACAGTTTGTTGTTTTTGTTTCCTTGTGGATCTTTTAGGCCTACGTTATTTGGCTAGGTAAACTAATTTGAACTCATAACTAACTTGAACTAAACTGTGTTGTTTCAGTCCATCTTGAACACGACGTCGTCGGAGCTGCAGCAACTCAAGGACATGTCTTCGCACCAGCGCAAGAGGATAACCGAGATGCTCACGAATCTGCTCAAGGACCTCGGCGAGATCGGGGTTGCGATCGGCGGCGATCACGACATGAAGGTGCGTAACGTCTTATTTCCACGCCCCCACTATATTATCAAGCCGGTCCGGTCACTAGTATTTTTGTAGAATGACTTCCTTGCAAAATGTTTTTCTTTTTTTAAGTCATATTTGGTAGGAGAAATGGTTCATGGTCCTTTTGTTTGTTTTTTCTTCTCTTTTGGATTGTTGTTAGTTTTCCTTTGTACAAACCTGTTTGTAAAAGACCTTTGAAAAAGGCCAAAATATCACTACCGGTATGTGTGAAAATGGCAAAAACACTATTTAAACAATTTCAAAACTACAAATTAAAAAAATATTTTTGATCTTATTTAGGCTAATGTTGCCTTGGATGTGTTAAATGAAAGTCCAAATATAGTGTTGTTTTTTAAAGACGTATGATTAGATTACAATTTTTAATTACACACTGCTCAACCCCTCACTTTACTAAAGTGTCAAATTTCCCTATGAAATCAACCAAAATATGATTATTTTTTTCGACCATTTCCGATTTTCCTGAAATTTGGTATACAGGCAGATACTATTTCAAATAGAACTGTGATTTTTAAAAATTTTTGTGATAAGTCGTTTCTGATATATGGGGGTCACGAATATTTGACCCCGGGTGACCTCGTTTACGTATTGCGCCCGATTTTCTCAATAAATTCTTCCCTAATTATGCTACAGACCTCAATGAGAGCTCATTTAAAGCTCTTGAAAAGTTGTATCCAGAAAATATCATACACATACACTTTAATGGTAACATCTGGGGTGTGTATGTTCTTACATCTGTTGAAGGTCAAAGGCCAATAGCTAAAATACTCCATCTTGGATTGTGTTGAAATTTTATATTATTTAAGTAAATACATTTGTGAACAATTCCTGAAAATTTCAGCCTGTTATATTAAGGAGTTCTTTAGTTATAAATTATTCTTTCTATGACATGTAAGTAATAGCCACATTGTGGTGGCAAATTGTATCAATATTGTTTGGTTATGCCTCTATTAATGTAAGTCTTGATTAATGAGTTGCTTATGACTCAGGTGTTTATTTCAATTTCACAATTTACTTATTTCTTCAAAATTCTTCAAAAGATTACGTGTCAATTAAGGAAGGCAAATGCCGTGTTCAACATCAGAAGAGACTTGTCTTAACTAATTAAAAGATTTATACAGAGCATTTAAGAAAAGCATCCAAATTTAAAGGTAGGGTTAAAGGGGGGTAGGGGGGGGGCAGCAGCTGCGACCAAAACACTGTGTTCTGCCAGGTGCTTCAGGAACACACTCGGTTTGCGTGTGCACTATTCATCAAAATGTTAAATTGATGATAACTGGTTCAAAATTAGCAACACTATCTCAAGATCCCAGTTTCAAACATACCATCATATTCTGTCAGGCATGATGTGTCAATCCCCTCAGCACACTGATTGCCACTTAGGGCTATGCCAATATTGCCCAGGGACAACAAAGTTGAGGGATGATTTGGAGAAGTTGTTTGATGAAAACATAATGATGAGTGTCTTACAAACAATGGCAGACAACCGATCGCTGCAATCTCGATACGGTTCAAAAAACAACAAGAGACTTCATTAGTTCATTCCTTGATAAACTTGAACTTTTACAAAATCACGATTTTATTGCCAAACAGCAGGCTGCTTTTCTTCAGCAAATAAAATCTACACTCCAGCCCGGTGAAGTAATTGTATCAGGTGACTTTGCAGAAAATTATAGCTTTGTTGTTCAAGATGCGGCACAGGGCTTCCACTGGACTAATAGCCAGGCCACGCTTCACCCATTGTATGTTATTATGTGCATCAGTCAAACTGGAGTATACCAGTTATGTATTTATATCAGATTCACTTGTTCACGACACTGTTGCAGTTTACACCTTTTCAAAAACTACTTATTCCTCTTCTCCAGCAAAAAATTGAACATTTAACCAAAGTATTTTATTTCTCTGATGGAACAGCATCTCAGTACAAAAACAAGAAAAATTTTCTAATCTGTGTCATCACGAACTTGATTTGGTATTCAAGCTGAATGGCATTTCTTTGCCACATCACACGGCAAGGAGCCGTGTGATGGAGTTGGTGGTTGGTAAAGAGGCTAGCAGCTACAGCAAGTCTCCAACGACCGAGTGAGGACCAAATAATGACTGCTCAGGACTTATTTCTATGGGCAAGAGACAATCTTGCAAGCAGTGTTTTCAGTTTGTGCCAACTGAAGATATTGAGGTCAATAGGCAAATATTAAATAATCGTTTCAACCTACTCCAACCTATTACCGGGACTCACAGTTTCCATGCATTTATCCCAACTTCAACACATACTTTGATGGTGAAACAGTTTCCACTTGAGACTCAAGCGAAGAGGTGGTAGTAACACCTAATAAGAAGGTATCTTTAGAAGAGGTGAATGATTTGGCCAGTGGTGGCTTGGATTTGTATTGAAGAAAATGAAGACTTTGAATGAACTACAAATCAGATTCCCGTCTCCACATGGACCATCACCTTCCTTCACATATCCAGAACGGGATGACGAATTAGTTGTGTCTCTTGAAAATGTTCTTTCAACTGCTTCCGTTGAACTAGGTGGAAGTGGAGCAAGAACGTACAAGTTGAAAAGGAAGACGGCAATAGAGCGACAAGACTTCTTGAGGCAAGATTGAAGAAGTAAGGTAAATTATTTAATTACTTCAATTGGCTTTTTCACGCAAGCTCCACGCAGATCGCGCCACGCACTAACCCCCAAAACCAGGGTTCACTAGATACTTATTCCGAGCTGCTTGTTAGGTATCTAGTGGACCCTGCCCTAAGACCGTGGCGGTGTTTGAAATAAACTATGTATAGCAGCTCTGCATTGTCAAATCTGTATGCTTCCTCGATTGTTTGTTTACGTATTGTTTTACCATACCTTCTTTAATCAGTGGTTTTACGTAAGTAGTCATACGGCCTATTTCAAGTAATTTTATTCAATAGCATATTTTGTTTGTTTAAACTTTTAAACAATGAAAACGTGAACGATAGGAAATTAAATAAGAGCTGAAAGCACATGGGCCGTTGAAGTCTAAACCTGGGGCCTAGCACTGTTATTGAGATTAGACCTAGGCCTACTTGGAATTTAAGGCTACTAAGGACTAGGCCTAGGCTTTTCTTCAGCATTAGATGTAGACCTAGGCATATCAATTACATGGTATTATAAATTAGCAAGTATAGGCCTAGGCCCTACTTGCATACGCCTCAGCAAAGCCTATAGGGCTTAGTCCAAACCAGTGTTGATTTGTTGACATGAGAGAGGTTACGTAGGCAGGAGGCCGAATAAAGACACAATTGTCAGTAATTATGTGTGATTGTATTTATTTGTAGTAATAAACACGACATTATGCCCTCCTCTCTCCTTACACGAATACACACAGCAATTGGGCATTTTGCTTTCAACATAAACCTATGCAAACTGAAAGTAAACAGTAGGCTGCTGACAGCTATGAGCAGCCATGACACCCGCAAGTTGGGCTCACCGCCGTCTACACTCTACATCCGCCTTTACAGGCATCCAGACGGCGGGGGGGGTTAGTACAATAGCGCAGCGTGGTGAGTAAAAGTCGCAGTGAACAAGCCAATTGTACCAAACAATATTGATGAACATTTTGCCTTTTCAGAACAGACCGAGGGGGTTTAACTTTAAAACACAGGACATTATGTGATGTGAAATGTGAATAGTGACACCACAATGTGGCTATTACTTACATATCATAGAAAGAATAATTTATAACTAAAGAACTCCTTCATATAACAGGCTGAAATTTTCAGGAATTGTTCACACATGTATTTACTAGGGATGACATCGGGTACCCGGGTAGCCCGGGTACCCGGTTCTAGAAATTACCCGGAGCCGATTTTAAGATCCGGGTATATTTCGCGGCCGTTTTTAGGCTAATTCAAAAGTTTAAATTACGCGCTACGTGGTTCCGGTCTTTCCCGCGGAGCGTGCCACTGCCTAAAGAGTAACTGGAGTCGACGACAGAGCGCGTTAGGCTCGCTATCACGTGCTTCCGTCCGCCTCGGCGAGCCGTGCCCATGCCACGAGTGAGTGCAAGAGAGAAAGATGCGGCGAATATCTTGTGCATTGCCGTCTGCGCGGTGCGAGATGCGCGTACGATCCAACCTACTCACACACTCACATCACAGCTTGCTCACAGCTGATTGACAAAGATGGTTGGTGTAGAAGAAGAACTCGCGATGCGATCATCTTTCAACCGATTCACGAAATTCGTAATCACAACGCATAGGATTGTTATTCCTGGTCTTATCTTCTTTCTTTCCAGGCTTATCTTACGACAGAGCTTCAGCGCGGGCGATAGTAGTGAGAGATTTCCCCACATGCGATGCGTGTTGTTTCCCCTTCTTCTGCGCGTAGGCCTAGCTAGGCCTACCTACGACGAGTTACACTGCCTGTACAGTGTAATTGGTAACTAATCTTTGGTGTAATGAAGAATGAAGATCATTGCCTTGTTATCAACGGATCAACGCGGTTCTTTATTTGTGTACGATTATTGCAAAAGTTTCCAGAGACGGAAACGTAGTCAGTCGTTATGAGTTATGACCTTCAAACCAACAAGTAGGCCTAGGAAACAGCGTTTCCACACATCGTGACGTAACAGGACCCGGGTACCCGGGTAATTTGAGTGCTGGAACCGGTTCCGAATTTTACTACCCGATGTCATCCCTAGTATTTACTTAAATAATATAAAATTTCAACACAATCCAAGATGAGTATTTTAGCTATTGACCTTTGACCTTCAACAGATGTAAGAACATATAACTCCAGATGTTACCATTAAGTGTATGTGTATGATATTTTTGGGATACAACTTTTCAAGAGCTTTAAAATGAGCTCTCATTGAGGTCTGTAGCATATAGGGAAGAATCTATGAGAAAATCGTGGCGCGATACGCAAACGAGGTCACCCGGGGTCAAATATTGGTGCCCTTATATATCAGAAACGACTCATCACAAAAATCTAAAAAAAATCACAGTTTCTATTTGAAGTAGTATCTGCCTGTGTACCCAATTTCAAGAAAATCAGAGAAAGTCAATAGTCATGAAAAAAGACTTGGTTGATTGACATGGAATTACTCTAAAGTTAGATTTGTGTACAACAAGGAACGGTAATTTCACCCTGATTTGAGCAGTCTATTATTGGTTGTGGCTGACACCATCGCGCTGACGTTTTCTCCCGTTCCAGATATCGCCGGACGGCAACGGAAAGCTGGAGGAGGAGTTCACTGTCGCCCGACTGTTCATCTCCAAGATGAAGAGCGAGGTGAAGAACCTGGTGCAGCGATGCCACGGCCTCGAGTCCTCGCAGACGGACAGCAACAAGAAGGTACGGTACATTGTTAATAGTGATTAGTAATGTGTACCGTATTTACCCGAATTAAAGATGGTATTTATTTCCATATTTGATATGTAGTTCAAAAATGGGGGGTCGTCTTAAATTCACATATCAAGGAAATCAGAGCGAGAAATCTGGCGGGCGATGTTTTCGAAGCGGGGAGTACAGCGGAGAATCGACGTGTGCACTCAGGCCATGCGTACTGCGCCGTTCTCCTGCGACTTGGACTAGCAAGCCAGCTGGCTCGCCGTATGGCGTGGTCAATGCACTCGGGCGGGAGTCAAGCGCGTAATATTTTACGTAAATGTGCCGTTTTTCTT
Source organism: Sweltsa coloradensis (assembly GCA_024449915.1). Classification (NCBI taxonomy): domain Eukaryota; kingdom Metazoa; phylum Arthropoda; class Insecta; order Plecoptera; family Chloroperlidae; genus Sweltsa; species Sweltsa coloradensis. Next base: position 40,961 of record JAMZAV010000405.1, on the reverse strand, counting down.
TCTCTTTTCGAGAGTCGTTTCAGCGGAGTAATAACTAATGCAATTTTGATCAGGGGACTTACAAATTCACGTTCAAGGCGGGAAATCGTTATTTTTGGCGCTTTTAAAAGATGTTAGGCCTAAGGCAGGAAAATTTAACATTGGTTTAAATGGGAAAAAGAAGGGACTTAGTGAAATCGTCGTTGGGGACGGGAAATCGTTGGAGCTGTGATCATTGGACTGAAGTTCCACTTATTATGTTTTTTTTCAATAAATATTCTTAATTTTATTTGTTAAAATATTATTTTCATGTTCAATTTCACGAGTTAATTCGCATTTTGACTAGTTTCATACAACTTTGTTTGTTGTTTTGTGCTATACGCAAGATTTCGCTAAATTCGCTTTTTCAAAATGTGGTTTTTTTATCTCTAAATGATGTTTAATTTATCGACAATATTACATTTTAGTCATTAAAAAGGACATTTAAAAAAAACTGCGAATTTGGATATCACCATTTTTCACTACCTCTCTAGCAATGACATCGATGTAATGAAAAACTTAAGGATAATTTTGATATCAATATGGTCGCACCGTTTTGTAGATATCTAGGGCAACAGTAAATGTATGCGCCGTAGCGTGTGGTAGGGTAGTAGGCGTACGTAACTCACGTGTTGTTGTCCGCAGGTGTCTGAATACGAGAAGGACCTGGGCGAGTGCCGCCTGCTGATCTCGCAACACGAGGCGCGCATGAAGTCGCTGCAAGAATCAATGCGCGAGTCGGACAACAAGAAGCGGATGCTGGAGGAGGACGTGGACTCTCTGCGGGAGGAATGCACCAGGCTCAAGGCCGCCGAACAGGTAGAGTAACTCGAACCATGACCTTCGTGTCAACGGTGTACTCCATCTTTTGTTCTGATAGGTAGTTCAACGGATTGTTTTGTTTATATGCAGTTTCTCCCATATTTATTATGTGATAACATGAATGATATTCAGAGGAGAAATAACATAATAATAATATAATAAGTAACTTTGCTAGCTTTGCTAATGTACATTTTGGTACTGACCAAAGAACAGAATGAGAAAAACGTTAAAAAATACTTAAATTTGACCAAAGTTGACTCAGTAAGATACAATGTGCAAAAATGTGGAATAGCTTGGATTTTTTTTTTTTTTTTTTAATTAACCTTGGTTACGGCCGTGAACGGGTACTAGAGTAATTGCCCTTTGAAAATAGCCCGGATAATGAAATGATTCGTCGGGTACTCGTATGACTGTTTTTCGTCTCAAATTCCACTCGATTACTGCAGTCGCCGAACAGTTTTTCACTCGTCAGCACGTAGCGGCGGCAGTTTTTATTTATTTATTTAACGTCTATCCTATTCAGTTATAAAAACTAATTTACAAAGGAGGACAACTAAATAAATCTAATTACATAGATGCAGAAACAACAATAAACTACATTTTCGTAAATATTTGAAATAGTAGCATTACAACAACAATGCATTTCAACACAACAATTTTGGTAACAAATAAAAAAAAATATATTATATGCATTTAATGAATGAATCAAATATAAAAAAGGGTGTGTGTATAAATCAGTGCTCGAGTTTCGGTTGTGTCGAGCTCGTGTGAGTGACGTCATCAACACCGACGAGAGCCGAACATTACGCATAGTACGGGGAAGGCCCTCGCTGCGCGTGCATCACTAGGCTTGTTTGTTTGTCCAGTTCCCATTACTCCTGGTACATGTTTGTCACAAAAAGTTGTTTTTCTGTCCTGGTGTAACTGTTCCTGTGGCAACCCAAAGCGTTTTTTTGTGCTGGTGTAAGTTACCACTACTACGACTGGAGTAAGAATTTTACACCTGCTTCTTGAGCTGAAGTGGGTGTAAAACGACAAAATATTGCGCCATTTTTTAAGTTTGTAGTAGCTTGGTTGGTGAAGTGAAAAGCTAAGAAAGAAGCTAGAAGTTAAAATGGAAAAAGCCGGGCCGAGCAACATATTTCCCAGTGATTATATGAATCTTCACGGCCTTTCTGACAAGGGACAATGCCAATCAACCAGTCACTAAGCAAAAGCCTTAGCCCAGGGCCGACATAACCTAAAACTGGGATAGGTCTGCTTGAAAGACGTTTAGCAATATTATGCACAACAATGTAGGCCTACTAGAAATCTATTATCTAGGCCAAAATATTGAAAAATATAGTTAAGCCTAGGCCTATCATCGTGTGGTTTAGGCTCTAGGCCTTCGTTGCCTCGTCAAATGTCAAAACTGAGTACAAGTATGTTGGTTTGTCCTACTGAGGGTAACGTATACTTATTACTTATTACTCCCATTTCTGTTTTTATGACGTACATCCGGATGATTCCAGGAGTACATGTGAACTTGGTACAGGACAAACAAACGAACCTAATATTCATTGTAATCGGCCGATATGTGACTGTCGGAGATATTTATGCATTCCGACAATATCAGTTCCTTCTGAAAGTGCGTTTTCAACAGCTGCACATTGTTTCTAGGAAACTAGCATCTCTGGCCCCCGAGACGGTCGACATGCTACCGTTAATGTGAACATGTGTGATGAAAAGGGGCGTAACCAAGTAAATAATAAAATATTTGAGTAACTTTTCGAAAACTTTTTTTCCACTTGCTTGTTTAAAAATGAAATTCGAATATAATAAGATCGACTGGTACCCGAGAGGCATTTTCACTAATTACTAATTTGCACAGCTCTAACCTTGGTTAATGTTTAATGTGTGTTCTTTATATAAACGTATAATTATTGTTTGTGTAAAGCTCGCCGTATTACACCACCTGCTGTGTTGCAGGTGCAGGCGACCTCAACGAAGGAGAAGGCGGAGGAGAAGGAAGAGGCCAACAAGACGAGAGTCGCGCTCGAGGTACAGATGGACCAACTGCGAGATGCACATCTCAAGCAGGTCGCCCAACTCAGGTGAGTCCTCCTAAACCTTACCCATTGGAGTAGGTAAGGTACCATTTTTAATGTAAATTTTAGAAATCCAGGTTCTTACTTAGTAGAAATAGTAAAAATTCAATAATCTTCAATAATGGAAATGGGAAGAATTCCACAATGTCAATTAAAGAAAGTACTAGGCCCATATAATTTTATAATTCTTGTGAACTTTAAATACTGTATTGTCCTAAATATAAGCCTACCCTTTTTTCATTATTTTAAGTCTCAAAAGTCCCTTACCAGCTTATGCATATTTTTTTTAAAAAATATTTAAACAATAAATGTTAGGGGGTCGACTTATATACAGTTTCGGCCTATATTCGGCACAATACGGTAATAATACATTATTAATTATTAATTAACATAGGCAAACATTTTCCATTGCTTTGTTTAAATTAAATTTAAATTTTAACCGTGGGAAACCTGTTATAGGGTGCAATTAGCCCCTCTTCAGGTGAACTAGGTATGTGCGGATAGGAAATTGTGAAGGGATGTCCGAGGGCTATTTAAGAGGACTCAATCCCTTGCATTCGCCTTAACGACTGAGGGAAACCTCGGAAAAAACCTTCAGTCAGGATTGCCGGTCTCGACGGGATTCGAATCCGGGACCTCCCGAATCAGAGTCGAGCGCTTAGCGCCCGAGCCAACACTGTCGGTTATTATTGCTTTGTTTGTGTTTCAGGGATGAAATCATGGAGAAACAGGAGGCTATCAACACACTCAAAGACAATAACCAGAAGTACACTCTGGCACACCAACAAATGCAACAAGACTACGAGAAACTTAAGCAAGAAGAAACCGACAAAAGCCAAAAACTTCACGAACTCATGTAAGCTTAAAACTAGAGATAGGACGATTCCACCGATTCTCTAAGAATTGTTAGAATCGTGGTTACCATATTTTTAGGACATTTGAGCGATTCCGAATCCTGTTACCTATCTTATCTTTTGGCATTGTTCTACTTTTCAAGATAACATCACGAGAAAAGTCATTTAAAAGCACATACGTAGGCCCAAACATAATATTTTATTGTATCCGCTAGCCTTTTCATAGACCCGCACTTATTACGTACGAGTTCGGAATGGGCATCGTTCACGTAATGCATACGCCTCGCCATGTGAAGCGAGAGTGTCATAAATACAACGCTTGCCTGTCTTCCAAACCGGCAGCCGATAAGTGCTCGCGTGAATGAAAGAGATAGAGCATGCTGCGCCGTACGATTCCGCAACGCCTGCAGCCTGACAGCATGCTACGTGCGGGAAAAACATGTATTCCATCCCATTCTTCACGTAGCTAAACACTAAACATCACTTGTTAAATCTCTCAATGAAATTCCTAAAATAGCCCGTACAATACTTCACGCAGCCTTGCCCACGTTACGTGTTAATTCTCTCAATGCAATGTGATTCATTACGGTTTGCCGTATGAAGTGTTTTGAGTTTTGACTAACAAAATACATTATAAACTTTAATAAATTAATTGGATGAGCGTAGCGAGCGAAGCGAGTGAAGCGAAGACTTCAATTTCACTGACCCCCAAAAAATTTTGATCGGGTGTTTTTTTGTTTTTTTGTTTGTTTGTTTGTTTTTTTGTTTTTTGTTTTTCTGTCTGTTTGTTAACTCTCTACCAGGCAAACGGCATATCCGATCTTGATGAAAATTTGACAGGACCTTTGAAATCTCTGAACTTAGAGGTGTATTGTTTTTGGGTACAATCGAAGAAATATTTCTCATGAATATCGTACTTTTACGATTTTTAGTGCGATATTTTCGTGACATTTGGGCCAATTCTGACCAAACGGGTAAGGCTACAACTTTCATATTATACATGTACATTAAGGTAATGGTGATGTAGTACCTTTTGAAAGAAAAAGTTGAAAAAAATAGCCAGAATCTATAGAAATAAAGCTTTTAATGTAAGTTTTTTTATTTTTTGTGCTATATTTTCGTGCCATTTGGGCCAATTCTGACCAAACGGGTGGGGCTACAACGTTCATATTACACATGGACATTAAGGTTATGGTGATGTAGTACCTTTTGAAAGAAAAATTTGAAAAGGTTGGCCAGAATCCATAGAAATAAAGCTTTTACCGTATTGTTCCGAATAAAGCACGACCTCGAATATAACACGACCCCCAATTTTTCAGAATCATTTCAAGAAAAAAGAAAAAAATCAAAGAAAATTAAAATGTACATGAAACACTTACAACAAAACATTTTGAACAATGTTAGGGCCTAGGCCTATGGTTTTTTACAGGGTAGGGCCAAGCACAAGCTCACATGTCAACCACAGTTCACCAGTCTGATTCCTGGTCTTCAATGTTTACGTCGTGGGGGGGGTGGGGGGTGGGGGTTATACTAGGCCCTAGTATCTATGGTCGTAGGCCTAGGCCTAGCTCCTTCGCAATCCCTTGCTGATTTGTAAGGCAGAGGAACCTTTCTTTTCCACGCGATCAGCAGTCTTCATTTGTTCATCTTGAGCCATTTCATCTTCTCCTTCATCACTCATTATTACGTTACGTAGACTCTTAGCAACGTAGATAGACAACCCCGACAAACAAAATCTATGTAGGTCAAGCTAGGTCACAATGCGATCACGGCTAAGGATTCTGACGACTAGCAGACAGTTTCGCCCAAGGTTCGGCCGAGTTCAGTGGCTTCGAGTGGGTGGGCGGGGCGAAGCGCAGCAGACTATGCGCGGGAGTTGTATAGAGGCGTGGCCTATGTTCAGGCGCTATTTCAAATGCAAGCGCGCGGAAATAACGCGAGTGCTGTTTTTGAGATTGTATTTTCGGAAAAAAACATCGCGCTATATTCGGAACAATACGGTAATATAAGTTTTTTACGGTAAATAATACCAATTGTCAAGAAACAATAGAAACTTGACAACAATCGCCTACAATGCGTAGGCAGCAAAGAAAGCACTTACAAAAGTAAAGATATCCCACACAAACTGAAAACTTTAAAAAGCTCATCCATCAACGCGGCGGGACTTAAGCGTTTTCCTAGTATCAATAATAATGGTTGTGTTACAGTCAAACGAACGAGCGAAGAGAGCAAGCGCGAAAGGACCTCAAGGGATTGGAAGACACAGTGGCGAAGGAGCTGCAGACGCTACACAGCCTACGCAGGATGTTCGTTCAGGACCTCCAGGCCAGAATCAAGAAGGTAATAGGCAGATGATCTTTTTCTCAAAAGAGAATTTTGTGTTTTTTAACTAAGGTTGTGCAAACCGGTTCAAACGAATGAGGTTTTGAATTTTTTTATGTCGATGTACCCTATGTTACTAGTAGTGATGACATCGAGTCCAAAAAGTCCAAACCGGTTCTTCCGCCCCGGAACCGGTTCTAAAAAAAAAAAAAACGGGGAAAAAAAACAATAAAAAAACATTTTTTTAAAGTTACAATTTTCAATCAGCAGGTCAAAAAGTGCCCTTAAAAAGCATTCTTCAAAGTTCAAACAATGCGCGCGTCCTTGAACAACTCATAGCCTATTGTGCAATCTGGAGTGGGATGGGCCTAGCATAGCTGAATAACTTCACAATCTGTGAGAAAAGAAGGTGCTGTTACGTAGTTACGTACAAAAAAGGAATAAATAATTTAAATTTAAATTATCAATTACTTATTACAAATTTTTAACATAGCCCTATCTTTGTAAAAAAAAAAAAAAAATTTGTTTGGGAACCGGTTTGAAAAGTCGGAACCGGTTTCCGGGTACCCGATGTCATCACTAGTTACTAGCTCGTTATTTCAGTTGTCATATATTGGTGTGAAATAGGATCCAACAGCTTACCTTTGAAAAGTGATGGTGGCTGCTGGATTCCTTGATAAATAGACATTTATATAGTACAGTAAGATCCCTCTTATCCGAGTTGGATGAGACCGGGGGCACCTCGGATTTGCGAAAAACTCGGATGGCGCGTTTCATTTGTTTATTTGCTCTCGTAGGCCTAGCATAGGCCTAGCCACACATGTAATGGATAAAGGAACATAAAATACACACGATACACTTCATACAGGGTATACTAAATGAATTAATAGCTTGTAAATCAAGCTCACAAACACACGTACACAATTAGGCCTACATGTCGTAATAAAAACGTATGTCTAGGCCTAAACTCGACGCAGTAGGCCTAGGCTAGGCCTACAATGCAAACATAGGCCTAGGCTAGGCCTAGGCCTAGCTCTCTTTCTCATGTGGGAAAACCTCTCACTACTATATCCCGCGCTGAAGCTCTCGTCGCAAGATAAGCCTGGGAAAGAAAGAACATAAGCCCAGGAATAACAATCCTATGCGTCGTGATAACGAATTTCGTGAATCGGTTGAAAGATGATTGCATTGCGAATTCTACTTCTACACCCAACCATCTTTGTCAGTCAGCTGTGAGTGTGAGTTGGTTGGATCGTACGCGCATCTCGTACTGCGCAGACGGCGGTGTCCAAGATTTATTGCCGCATCTTTCTCTCTTGCACTCACTCGTGGCATGGGCGCGACTCGCCGAGACGGACGGAAGCACGTGATAGCTTACAACGCGCTCTGTCGTCAACTCCAATTACTCTTTAGGCAGCGGGCACGCTCCGCGGGAAAGACCGCAACCACGTAGCGCGTAATTTAAACTGGTGAATTAGTCTATAAACGGCCGCGAAATATACCCGGATCTTAAAATCGGCTCCGGGTAATTTCTGGAACCGGGTACCCGATGTCATCCCTACTCGTAAGGCATGCCTACAAATGTATGCGAGTACATTTAAAAAAGTGCGGCGCGGCGTCTGTAATTATTTTTATGTTTTATTTACGTATTTAAAACTTTAATTTTTTTTTTTTTTTTTTTTTTTTTTTTTTTGGGGGGGCGGCTCGGTTAACACGGAATATCGGATAAGAGGAGATCGGATAAGAGGGATCTTACTGTATACACAAAATGTAGTAAAACACTAGACGTTTCGACACTAGGTCTTGATCACTCGGGAGGAGAAAAACGAAGACGGGCACTGACTGCATTGGCATTCTATCAATATACATAACCCATTCCATTAGTATGTTTATGAGCTGAGATGGGAGCTAGCCCATCAGTGGATTACTAAATCCAGAATGCCACCTAACCTAAACATCCGCTAGGCTAGGCTCCTACCTGTCACAGCCACACCCACCAATATCGTCTTGTACATTTGTACATATTTTTCACCTAGGTTATTTCTAGCAGCCATTTTGACTTTTGCAGTCAGTGGCCATTTTCCTTTCTCTCTTGACTCTTGAGTAAACTAGGAAACGCTCAGTTGGACGCGTTGATAAGCGAGCACGTGCTATAGCTAGACCCACATTGCACATTTTTTTAAATTTTAAAATTTGCGACGCTCGCTGTCCACAGGGCCATGTTTCCAATATTATTTATTATTGCCAAGGTATTTGGGTAAACCTGTGTGTAAACCTTTACATTGTGGATAAAATCCACCGCCATCTATAGGACCCTGACTCCTTGGGAAAACTATTTAAACTCTTTGGTGACAAATAATACACTCTTCCTCGAAAGTATTTTGATTACTTCTAGGTGGCAGTGCATTAGAAACTTCGCGCGTCTTTTTGTTGCCATGGCAATATTACTTTTGTTATAATGTAATTTCCATCTACACTACTTATCGGATCAAAATAAAATTAACATATTCGTGACCGGACGGACATTCTAAATGATTTGGCCACCTCAGATTTTGTCGCCGTTTAGTTTTTTAAAAAAACTTTCGATTAACTTTAATGTAACTTTTTAACTTTTTGAACGATTTTGCCACAAAAATAATGGCATTCAATCGAGAACAAAGCTTGCGGATGGTCAAAATTTCAACTCGATCCGAGCCTCCGTTCGAACGTTATGGCGAGACATACAAACAAACAAACAAAAAAACAAAACAAAACCAGTGACTAATTTTTCCGGCAGAGTCAAATGGAAACGCTCGCTTCGCTCGCTTAAACAAGACCTTGTGACGGGTCCAAACCGGCGAACCGGCTTACACTTACCGTGCCCGGCAAGACTCTGTGGAGATGAGGGGTGGGGATGTAATTGCTCTGCTTCGGTACGATGGGTGCTACCTTGTTCCGAAGGTAGGGTACCTATAAGGGTCTGGATAGATGGAACGAGGAAGTTCTATGAAGACAAAACCCTCTGATAACTAGACATGAGAAATTTATTAAATTAACAATCCTGTCACCAATACAAACACAGTCTCCTCAAAAGATAGCCAGGTAGTGGCCAAAGTCCTTACGTAGGATGTTTCACCACCAAAAGTTCGATGTGTGTAATGTAGAAGCTTATTGTAAATATCTAAAACACAAATGACAAGTAGGCTAAATAGTTCCAATAACATGTGACAATAAATAGTAGGCCTATAGCGTAACAAGGTACGTCCAGAATCAAACCATTTTCACAACAGCATAGGCCTAGTATTAATATCTTACGCACAAATAAAAGATAGATAACCTTGAAGGTAACAATATATTAGTTATTTACGTAACAATTAAAGGTAGGCCTAGGGTATAGTGCTAGGCCCAAGTTAAGGAACAGTCAATCATCACAATAGTATAACAATGGCAAATGAACGGGTAGCAAGTAAGATAAATCTATAACTAGGTCTAATAATGAGGCCTACTAGGCCTAAGCCTGTAGGATACGATTTCTGGTCACCTAACAACTAATTTGGCCTACGGTACACAGAACATATAATAATAGGTGATTTTGTCACCTCACATATCACACAAAATGATGGCCACCTTACAATAACAATTTATCTTCATTCCCAAAATCTAGGCCTACAACAGGCTAGGTACCGGTAGTCGATTATTGTAAACTTAATTCTAAAGCGTGGGTAGGACTCGATCCAAAACCCTTTGGCTCACACTGGCCTGCACTAGGTCAGAAGCAGCGGTAAGTTTAGGGAGCTGGCCTATGGTTTAACCCCCATACATGTTAGTAGGCCTATTTGTTTAGGTTGTAGACTACTCTACAATGGTGCTCTAGCTTCTATGCCTTCCTCAGCCTTGCAAAGACTGCCTGGAAGCACATACTGCTTCTACTAGATATAGGGCCTCGCCCGATATCACACGATCCCTTTACTCTAGGGCAGGGGTCGGCAACCTTTTACAGTGTGTGTGCCAAAATGATGTTAAATTTTGTAACTATATTGTTCGCGTGCCAGTACAAATTTTACGAAGACAAAATGTTAATTTGTTGTTATTCAGGAAACACTAAAAATAACCATTGCAATATTCCCACTACAACTACTACATCATTAATACTACTTTTACACTTTTGATCTTTCAAATGCATTTTTTTATTTTTTTTATGTTATATTACAAAGCTAAATTAGAAATTGAAAAATATATTTTGTACATGTTCTGCTCTTCACCTACATTTGTTTTGTGCTGATCTCGTCCATCGTAGATTGTTGAAGGCCTCGCTAGTGACTTCCCTAGTGCTGTTTATTTGCATTGAGTTTTTGCAAGTCGGGAGAGCAGTCCGTGACTTTTAGTTTTACGCAAAACTCAGAGTAGTTTAGTGTGAGTTGGCTGCGTACAGCTCCAAGAATATTTTTCATGTGTGAAAACACTTGCTCACATGTGTAGCTAGAGCCGAATGCTGACATGAGAGCAAATGCGACTTTCTTCATCGAGTTGAACTTCAAAGGTAATGAGGTCCAACAGGCAGATATTATATCAGTGTTCCTATGACCCACTGTTTCTACATTAAGCAATGCTTTGAATTTATCAACCCCGAGATCGGAAGATTGAAACTCAACTTAAATGTTGTTTATCCTTGTTGTTATTACATTTTTTAACAAGAAAAGGCGTCGACGCTAGCAAATATTTTGCTAAAACACTTGATATCTTTGTGGAAGTCTCGTGCCGCGAAGAGCCTTGCTAAATTACGTGAAACTAACATAGCACTTGTAGTTGGTTCTCCCATAAGTACTCCTTACACATGGAAGGGAAATGACTTACTGGGCAGTCTTTGAGGGCGGGCGGCAGGTCGTTCCATGGGTTAACAACCCGAAAAGAAAAAGCACGTCGGCCGAGCACTCCTTTAGCCGGAGGGGGTTGGAGGCGGGGGTGCCTAATATCGTCGCCTCTCAACACGCGGCCCTGGTTGATGCGCGCGCACACGTCAAAATCAGTGGCGCCACTGAGGCATCTTTTAAAAAACACCAGATCGGTGTATTGCAGGTGCATGCTCATTGGCATAACCTGCTTCTGGTCACAGGTTGGGGGATGTTACGGCCATGTATGAAATGCAATGCCCTTCTCTGCACCCTCTCAAGCTTGGTAGTGTTCTCAATGGTGGTTGGGTGCCATGCGGGGAGGCCGAAAGTCATGGTGGGCTTAACTAGCGACAGGTAGGCCATCCTCTTGACGCGCGGCGTGCACCCGTTCAGATTGCGGGCCGCAAACCCAGCACCTGCGCCGCCTTGGCCCGCACAATATCGGTGTGAACGTTCCATCGGAGGTCGCTTGTGATGTGCATTCCGAGGAGGCGCATTTCTAGATTTTCAACGTCCATCCACTCAAAATAACTTAGCTCCAGGTGGTAAGTGTGAAGCATAGTCGGGGGTAAAACATTTGACGACCTGCTAGTTAATAAAACTTATATTATCTAGGCTAGTCTACTCAAATAAAATTCAGATTTGTAACAAGAAATAGTACCAATCTAATGTTTGTCATGAGATATTAAAATTTTTAAAATTTTATATCTGGCCAAGGCGCGTGCCACAGGGAATAGCTTGGCGTGCCACAGGTTGCCGACCCCTGAACCACATGGTGGTATTGTAATCTACTAGGGAGTGACGACCTCATAGCATAGGACCTATAGTCCCACACACAAGAAAGGAAGGCTGCAAATGGCATACCTGATGCTAACGTAGGCCTCTCACCTACAGAAGTTGGCATATGGCACAACTGACGTGTAAATGTTCAAGCGTTCTTCCAGCGTTGGCCTAAGGCTGACCGGACCTTCAACGACTGGGTAGAGAGATAAATATTCAAGAAGGGTTTCCTAAAGTGGTCAGGTTGTACACTCTGTAAGGGCCTAGGACCTATAGTCCCACACACAAGAAAGGAAGGCTGCAAATGGCATACCTGATGCTAACGTAGGCCTCTCACCTACAGAAGTTGGCATATGGCACAACTGACGTGTAAATGTTCAAGCGTTCTTCCAGCGTTGGCCTAAGGCTGACCGGACCTTCAACGACTGGGTAGAGAGATAAATATTCAAGAAGGGTTTCCTAAAGTGGTCAGGTTGTACACTCTGTAAGGGCCTAGGACCTATAGTCCCACACACAAGAAAGGAAGGCTGCATATGACATACCTGATTCAAACGTAGGCCTCTCACCTACAGAAGTTGGCATATGGCACAACTGACGTATAAATGTTCAAGCGTTCTTCCAGCGTTGGCCTAAGGCTGACCGGACCTGTAACGACTGGGTAGAGAGATAAATGTGCGTAAAGTGGTCAGGTCGTCACTCCTTGGTAGATTACAATACCACCATGTGGTTAGTCTCTTCGAAGTCTCTTGGTCTGGGAATTCCCACCTTCAAAACGGGATGGACGCCACGAGGAAGAACTAGGCCTAGGACATCTAGGCCTATGCCTTGAGTAGACAGGAGCTGTAGGCCCTTGGAACGCCTACACTTCCACCAACGTACATGGGCTAGTAAGCCTAGGAGCAGACTTCCGGCATGGCTAGGGATACTTCTTGCCCCGGACTAAAATCCTGTGGTCGAGAGAAATTCCCAAAAGATTGAAATAACCTCTCTAACAAAAGTCTAAACAACCTTCAACAGAATAGACAACAAAGGGACTTACCACTAAATGGATAACAGAATTCGGCTACTGCCTTGCCTCGAGGACACTTATGTAGCAAGATGGATGCCCAACGGCATTTTCAGCAACGCCCCCAAGTCCACGGAGCAGACAAAAATCTCACAACCTTACAGCTTGAGGATCAGAGAGTCACAGACAGCAGATCGTGTCTCCCATCCCGTCACCTCGACAAACTTTGATTCGACCCGATCGAGAAAGTCGAACGGGAAGTGGAACCGTCTGGTGGCACGCTTCTCGCGGGAGACGTACGCAACGGGCGCCGCGCAGTTTAAAAACATAGTAGCAATAGCTGACGAGATGCAGCATGTGGAGAGATAGGGAGAGAGCTAATTCGCCCCTGTCCGAACGAAAAAACTGCACGACCTAGAGATCACCAGGGGACAGCCCAGTGAAATTCAAGTCGTCACAACCTAGTGTCGAAACGTCTCGTGTTTTCTTTTGTGTGTTTTGTACATATTTATGTCTCTGGTTATGTAAATAGAATGTCAATCGGCTGGAGTATATTGGTGTGAGATAGGATCCAAGAGCTTACCTTCAAAAAGTGATGGTGGTTGCTGAATTTCTTGATAAATAGAGACATAAAAATGTACAAAACACAGAACAAAATAGAAACATAAATATTTACAAAACACAGAAAAACACGAGACATTTCGACACGAGGTCTTGTTCTTCTGTGTTTTGTACATATTTATGTCTCTATTTATCAAGAAATTCAGCAGCCACCATCACTTTTCGAAGGTAAGCTGTTGAATCCTATCTCACACCAATATACTCCAGCCGACTGGCATTCTATCAACTAACCAAAATTAAGAAATAGAAACAAATCGCACTACCTCGCAAATATTATATATATTATATACTTACTAGGGCTGGCTATAACATATCATTCAATTATCGATATCACACGAAAAATTTCGATATGATATCGATATATCGAAATGTAATTGTTTGTAAAAAAAAAAATCAAAAAAAAAACAATTTTTTTTTAAGAGTGTTATTTTTCATAATTTTGGCCAAATATGGTTGATAAGGTGTCACCATAGACCTATTTACGATCTCACAATCGCGTTTTATGACCCGGCACCTCCACCAAAATTTCGAAATTTAGCATTTTTTGTGAAAATTTCGATATGAAATCAAATATCGATATCTAAATTTTTTCCAATTATCGATATCATATCGAAATATCGATTTTTTTGCCCAGCCCTAATACTTACCGTATTTACCCGAATATAAGACAAGATTTATTTCCATTTTTGGTAGTACAGTGAGGCGGGCGATGTTTTCGAAATGCGTAGTAGTCGGTAGTACAGTGGGTCAGACGATGTTTTCGAGGTGCGTGGTCCAGCGGCGAGGTTATCAACCTCTGAACCTAGGCCAAGGTCGCACGTGCCAATGTCAATGAGTCAGCCGCTACTGTTGTTTGCTCGCGCGTTACCTAGTGCATTTCTGGATTACGCAATGGCAGAATGAGACAGAGTTAAGAAATGGGGCACTTCTAGCGTAAATATTGGGAAGGGGTACAGACGAACTTATGACTAATTTTAAAGTGATGGTAGTGAATCGTGCAGAGACAACTAATAATTCCGAAGCGGGTTGGAAGTACGGGGTTACTGAGGCCAATGTCAGGCGATGGTGCTTGGCAAAGGACCGCCTTTAAAGATGCTTATTCGACACACAAGTATTTAAGTGGGCCTTAAAAAGGTCGTTTTGAAGAGGTTGATGACGTCGTTACGCTGTGGATCCGAGAAAAGCGAAACGAGGGGTTTCCAATCTTACGGGAAGTGATTAGGTTAAAGGCCTTGGAAGTTGCCAAGGACCTTGGTATTCCTCGTGTTTCCTTTAAAGCCAGTGTTGGGTGGTCTGTGTGGATGATGCGGCGATGTGGCTTCTCGCTTAGGCGACGCACATCACTAGCACAGAAGTTGCCGGCACACTTCGCAGAACAACTTATCGCATTTCAGCATCATGTGATAAAACTTTGCCGAGAGCATGAATACTTGCTTTGCTGGGTAAAATGGGCAATGCTGACGAGGCTCCAGTATTTTTTTATATGCCCAGTAACATGACTGTGCATAATAAAAGCGACAAGTCTGTTATTGTTAAGACGTCTGGCAATGAAAATCCGAGAATTACGGTCATGTTGGCAGTAACGGCAGATGGAAGAAAATTGCCACCATACGTCATACTAAAACGGAACAAATTTTCTAAGAAAAAGCTGCCTGCAGGCATAATCTTCCGTTGACAAGACAAAGGATGGATGACGCGCGAGCTTATATATGTGATTGGCTGGTGGTGGTTTGGAATCGGCGGCCAGTTGTTCTACGCAGACAATGAGGGATGCTTGCCCTGGATGCTTTCCGGGGTCATTTGACTCCAGATGTTTATATTTATTAATGTTTATATTTATCAAGGACAACAAATAACAATACATAGTTACAGTTTTTGACAGTTTTCACCGTGTAGTCCTTTTTTGGTTTATACACTAGTTCTTACTTAAGTATTTAACGTAATATATTTTACAAAATAGTGTATAGCCTCTATTATATAATACCTACTATACTAATAATAAAATGCCATCCATCATGGCCATGTCAGTAATCTAATCTTTCATCACATTGTCTCTCATATTAATACATAGGCCCACTGCCAAAATCAAATGATACAGTACTTATAATTATTTCATTATTAGGTACAGTAACTTGGATAAAAATGAATTAATAAGAAGAACATTAATTTACAAATTTCAAATATTGTACCATTAACAATAAATTGATCTTTATCATTACGGTAGGTCAGTTTCTGTAATAAAGTCATTTACACTGTAGTAAGCTTTTCGTAGTAACAATTTTGTGAATACGAAGTTCAGGTAGTCAATGAATCATACCAGGGGGTATGACCTCATATCTTCAGGACCTCGATGTGTTGTGAAAAAACCGTTTAAGGACCATTTGTGGCGCCAATATTTTGATAGGCTGTTGTCGGGACACCACGCCCTCACTCCCGCTGGCCGAATGTTGGCCCAGTGGATTATCACTGCGTGGGGTCTCATTTGCCAAAACCAATCGTAAAAGGATTTCACAAATGCTGCATCTCTAATGCATTTGATGGCACCGAGGACGACATCCTATGGGAGAATGAGAGTGCACATGGGAGTGTTGGCGAGGAAAGTGATGGCAGTGCTAGTGGAGAAGAATATGGTGGGGAAGAAAGTGAGAATGAAGGCAGTGGAGTAAGTGGTAGTGGGGAAGAAAGTGAGAATGAAGGCAGTGGAGTAAGTGGTAGTGGGGAAGAAAGTGATTGATTGGGGCCAAAGGAAGTGATGTGAAAGCAAAGCAAGATTTTAGATCGAGTGGTGACAAAGGCCTAGTATGAACATATGACAAGATATGTTATTGTACAATTTGCATTATGTTTCCATCAATAATATTCTTTATTAAGTATGTTGAAATATTATTTTTCCAGTTTTAAATTCCTAAAATTGGGGGTCGTCTTAAATTCGAGAATATAATTTTTCCTGTTTTATCTTCCTGAAAATAGGGGGTAATCTTAAATTCAAGGTTACCTTCTATACGGGTAAATACGGTACTAATATTATTAATTTTCACTTTTCAGAAGCTATTTGACCCAGATTTATATTATTAGACGAGTGTATTAAACAACTAACCGAGGTATATATATTTTTTAACACTTATGTAAATTTAGTAGTTGTTTAATAGACTCGTCCAATACTAATACTTAATATTATACGCCCTGAGTGGCAGTGGAGCTAACCGCCTGCCTATACATTTCTTTCAGTCTGTAAACGCAGAAGATACCGAAGACGACGGTGGTTCGCTAGCGCAGAAACAGAAGATCAGCTTCCTAGAAAACAATCTGGACCAACTTACCAAGGTACGTTTACGTATGTAGTCACTAATAAATAATAATATTGCCATCTGCGATGGCGCATACGATTAGGACGCTGTTTCAAAGCGTATGGCTCTACGAGGACGTAGGTTCACATCCCGCATAAGGCATGTGTTTTTTGTAATCGTCCTTCATCGCCTCAAATAGCCTTAGTGCGTTTTAGAAGTTTTCTTTATTTACAAGCGCAGTGTACTGTCCAAATAGTTCATTACATTATTAACCTCACCTGCTCTAAAAGTTTCATTATCATAATAGCCTTAGGGCCGGTTTTTCAATCGGTCGTTAAAGAGTTCGTAAAGCTTAATCAGCTGATTAGCAGAAGTCGGTGTTTTTCAATGGCTGCTTAACGCTAATCAATTGATTAAAACATCTTAACGGATCGTTAAAGTTACGGGCCGAAAATGAATCCGTTAAGGCTGTAACAGACTGATTAAAGACTTTGTTATAAATTGACATTTCCAAAAGTATTACGTAAATACTCCCATGCAAATATGCACACAATATTTATTTATATTTATATGTTTATTCAATTTAATGAATTCAGTTTTTAAGTGATAATATTGTAAATGGACTTTTATTCATTATGTGACACATGACACATGTCACAAGTGATTTATTACAAAGTATTTTATGTTTTAATGGCTTTTTATTGCGACCTAGACACTATGCCACTAGAGAGCATATTATAGGATGCTTTCTGCAAGTACGTCAATATGCTATGACTCATACCGACAATGTTGGCTCGGGCGCTAAGCGCTCGGGAGGTACCGGGTTCAAATCCCGTCGAGACCGGCAATCCTGACTGAAGGTTTTTTCCAAGGTTTTCCTCAGTCAAGGCGAATGCAAGGGATTGAGTCCTCTAAAACAGCCCTCGGACATCCCTTCACAATTTCTTATCCGCACATACCTAGTTCACCTGAAGAGGGGCTAATTGCACCCTATAACAGGTTTCCCACGATAAAAATTTAAATTTGTTGACTCATGCTTCGTTCAAGGGCTTATGGAAACTTGATGGAAAAATTAAAACATTTGAGGTGCATTTACATGGTTCAAATTGAATTGATTTATGTTTTCAACTGAAGACTAGAATAAAGTTAATGTACCGGTATTTTGTATAAAAAAAACTTCATTTGAACTGGAACTCACTCTGCAACAATAATTATTTAAATTGACCATTCAAAATGCGAATCGTGTGCCCAAGTTACCGCCGCAATGTTCAAAACGTATGAGCGTGAAACATTAACAAATTTCCAAGATGAAACAAAATCACCTCATTTTTATTTCCCATTTAACACCCTTAAAAATAATATGTGGGTGTGAAAATTTAAAAAAGTTTCAACTAGCGGGGATCGAACCCCAACCCTCCGTGCGGAAGGCCAGAGGCTTACCACGGCGCCATGTCGGCCATGTAGAGTTTGCTCCGCTACCCGCCTACTTATACGCAATGAGCTGAGGTAGAAAAACACATTGTATAATATGTTTTGATCGTCAATATGGATGCGTGCTACAATAAAATAATTATTAAAATCGTCTTGGACCGCGCATTTGTGTAAGAATTGTTATTTTGCGGACATTTACTTCTTGTAACGGGCTCGCCACGGCCGAGTGTGTGGTGCACTGCTTTGGAAGAGTTCGTTAGTTAACGGAGACTTAAAATCACATTGAAAAATGCAAACTGCACAACCATTGATTAAAACTGTTCGTAAAGCTTAACAGTCTGTTAGCTGACGAACTCTTTAACGACTGATTGAAAAACCGGCCCTTAGTGTGTTTTAGATGTTTTCTTTATTAACAAGTGCAGTGAGTGTACTGTCCAAATAGTTCATTACATTATTAACCTCGCCTGCTCTAAAAGTTTCATTGGATGAGCGTAGCGAGCGAAGCGAAGATTCCATTTCACTACACTGGAGAAAAAAATCCGGAATGTTTTTTTTTTCTTTTTTTTCTTTTTTTTTTTTTTGTATTTTTGTCTGTTTGTTAGCACGATTCCGGCTAAACCGATACTCCGATTGCGATGAAATTTTATGGAGGTCTTCGAAATCTCTGAACTTAGAACTGCCACGTTTTTGAGCACAATCGAAAAAAAATTTCTCATGAAAATCGCAATTTTACGATTTTTTTCGATTTTTTAAAAATTTCTTCGACTTACAACACCTACATGCTTTGTCCGATTGTAATGATTTTTTCACAGAACCTTAATTTTATGAATTGATATATTCGTGTAAAATTTGAGCGTTATCAAAAAAATATATTTTTCAAAAATCGCAATTTTACGACTTTTTTCAATTTTTAAAATTTCTCCAGCTTATAACACCTACATGCTTTATCCGATTGTAATGATTTTTTTACAGAACCTTAATATTATGAATTAATATATTCGTGTAAAATTTGTGCGCAATCGAATAATTATTTCTTATGAAAATTTCAATATTACGATTTTTTCCTTTTTTAAAATTACGAATCATTAAAAAAAATTAAAATTTAAGTTAATTTTTTATTAAATTTAATTTAATTTTTTATTAAATTTAATTTAATTTTAAAAATATCTTCAACTTAGTAATGATTTTTTCACAGAACAACAGTAAATCCGCATAACACATGGCAGCTCAATGCACCAATTACGCTCATCCAACAACGCGGCGGGACTTAAGCGTTTTCCTAGTTATCATATTAGTCTTAGTGCTTAAACGGTATGTGACTTTTTAATGCCAGAGCCTATTTTTTGCAATTAAGTGTGGATTTTCAAAAGGTAGGCCCTAATATATTAACATTCATTCAAAATTTGGTCGGCCTAATGTTCTTACAAACTGTTCAACTGCAATCACTTAAACACCTGCGCGCGGGCATTTTAGTTGCCTCCACCTCTTAAGATCCCTTGTTATGTTATTGTTTTAGGTTCACAAACAACTTGTCCGAGACAACGCAGACCTGCGCTGTGAACTGCCCAAGCTGGAGAAGAGACTGCGAGCGACCATGGAACGAGTCAAGGCACTCGAGTCGGCGCTCAAGGACGCCAAAGAGGGCGCGATGAAGGACCGCAAGAGATACCAGTACGAGGTGGACCGAATCAAGGAGGCGGTGAGTAGACACTTACTTGAGTAAGGAAGAGAGAGTGACCATCGAGGCCAAATTCTAACCTGGGCCCAGATAGGTTGCCTGAAACCAAGAGAACTTAAACCGAATCCATATGTTTCTCCCCGATGTCGTCCCTAATATACACAGTCGGACAAATATCAAAATAATTGCCACATATAATAGTTTTCAGCTTAGAATACCAACGCAAGCGAAATAGATTGTTGCATACCAACATTGAAATCTAGCACAAACCCAAAAGTAACTTATTTGGCAACCTTAATATGGTTTTCATAATTAAAAACTATTGTTCTAAGCTAAGGCACAAATAAGTTTCTACCATCAGGAAATAAAAGTAATTAAAAAGGAATGGCTAATGTAATGAGTCAGTTTGAACTTTGAAAAGTTGATTTTTGTTGTTTTGGTGGTATTGGTTGTTTAAATTTTCCCGCATAATTGTTGCCAACTTCGATGCCAATGTTTGGTGGTCATACATTTCCTTAATGTGACACAATTCTCGCACAACTCTTTAAATCTTCCGGTTCATCTTTAGAAGCCTTTACTTAAAATAAGTTGTTTCCGTTTTCGGAAGCAGTTTTAATGACTAATATTGTTGGTTCGAGAAAAGTGCCATGTGTAGTTTTTTCGTAACCGGAGGCCACAGAGCTGCGATCCCTTGGCCTTGGCATTCTTCGACTCCACCGATGTATTTGCACTATCTTGTATATGCATAATGCAACGTCCGTATTCTTGTTTGTCCCCAGGTACGACAGAAGAACCTGGCTCGACGCGGCCCGAGTGCCCAGATAGCAAAGCCTATCCGAGCGGGCCAACAATACCACACACACCAGGGAGCGACCGGGGGCATCCGACCCGGGCCCGGACCAATCATTGCCAGTTCCCGGATCATCTCCGATCCCGAGGAGAGGAAACGGAGGGGCATACTCACCGGTGGGAACAGAGGTAAGCTTAACAAAACCCTAAATCAGGATGTCTACAGGTCATAAAATTCAGGACAAAGTCTTTATTGGGAAACACTATTCAAATATATTGATACTGTAACAACTTTTGAATAATGAGTAGAGATGTGCAAAAATGTTTTTTAAAGTTTGAAAATTCACGCCATAAAAATAAAAATTTGCGATTTGTCGCGATTTTCCATAAAACACAATTTTCTCATGCACAACTTAAAAAAAAAAAAAAAAAAGTTATTACAAGTTTCAGGATAATTTGATTGATTTTAATGATATAAAAAAAACAAGCACATGAGAGTGAAGTTCAGAATCAGTTTTAATTTTAAGCTCAATTTCAGCATTCAGTTTTCAAAATTTCCGACAGTTTTTATGAGAATTAATTTTGACTACCTGGCACCTCCACCAAAATTACGAAATTATGCATTTTTGATGTAATGTCTTTTGATATGGATATAAAGTATTTTAAGCTTTGAGCAAACGATTATTACGATCTCACAATCGCGTTGTATGACCCGGCACCTCCACCATATGTACCAGCCAGTATTAATTTAATTTCGACTACGTACCCGGCACCTCCACCAAAACTTTTTTTTTCGTGACCTAATTCGCTTTTAAAGACACATTTTTGCACATCTCTAACAATGGGTGTAGGTAGACCAATACTTTTTTAGCCATCCGCGGTGGCTCATCGCATAAGGTATGAATCAACCCTTCTCCAATCTAAAAATATTGTAATAAAAGAGACTTTAAACAACAAAAATAATAAATAGAATGAACTCGGACATTTGATGTTGGCCAATTAGGCTTACACTACCGCTAGGTAGGCCTACACCCAAATTTGAATGTTTTGAATATTCTTGCATAACTGATAGCTGAAGGCTGGTGTTGCACTGCATTAAGCTCTCTGTTCAAGTACCAGCATTCCAGCTAAGAAACCACTGGTTGATCGATTTTTCTAGATTATTAATTTTTTTCTTTTGGTGTTACATTTTAGACAACCAACAAAACTATTAAATTTTCGACGTTGTGTCAACGTTCGCTTTCAATCTTCCAGACTTGAACGAGAGCTGAGAAGTTAGGGCTCTGAGCCACATCATCAACAACAATAACAACAATCGTCTCTGCGAGTGAACGGCAGCAAAACGCGACTCGGAAGCCTGCGCCTCGATCCATGTATAGTAGGTTTATGTTCTGCCGCCATTTCTATCGTAATAAACCATTCACTACAACCACGTACTACGCTAAGTAATAATATATTCTACTAAATTATCTATCTACTGCTTGTTGTGGCTTGGTCAGTGAGAAACCAAAGAAGATAGGAACGGTGCACTTGTACGAAACCAAATCGCAGATTATGTTGTTTTAAGCGGAGTCATGAGTGTGGAGAAGGGAGTTTTTCTTGGCATGACGATCTTCGATGGGAGGTTAATGGAAAGCACTGCGTTCTAGTTTGTTTCTCCGTTTTCAACTTTGTATGTTTTTTAGAACCTCAAAATTATACTTCAACATCTCTAGACATATGGTACTTTATTTTCGAGAATTTGGTGCCCGTTACTTACTGGGGTCTGTAAGTGTGTCATGTAAGTACGTTGGGAGTATTGCACTCAAAAGTCTGCGATGGTGAGGTATGAATAATATAGTGGGGGTATACTATTGTATCTTCAATTTGTTGGTTGTGATTCTATTTAGCAATAGCAGCTATGGTATTAAAGATAATTTATTGGCGTCTTCAAGTAGAACGTATCATAAAAGAAATGTTTTATTCGAGTCAGTCCTGCGGGGAAACTTTCCATCGTCCGTCTTCATGCCAAGTTCAACGTTTAGCATTGAGACGGTGGCAACTGTCACACAAATCTCTCCCTTCCCTCACGCCAACCAGATTGACTGGTCGGCCTACGTTGATAATGCCAGTATTCGCAAGTTTATAATAATCATTTCCAAACGTAAACAGTAAGGATCTCAATAATAAATGAAATCTGTTGCTGCTGAGTGATTTGCAGAGGTTTATGTGACGGTTTGCAACAGTATCGTAGCCTATGCTGAAGGTGAATCTTCGTTAAAATGTGACCATTTGTTATCGCTGCACTTGCAGTGCTGACCAAATGCTCGATTGTTAATGATTATTTATCTACGCGTCCCACTATGTCGCACAGTCGCCACAGTGGTTTAATCAGAAGAAGCGACTCGTCAATCTCGGAATTCCGACTTAGCTCTGAGCTAAGTGCCATGGTGCATTCCGACGAGAGTCTTCAGGCTCCGTAACTAATTACGTATTGACATGGTTTGAATTCAATGATAGTAGGCCTACAGTACTACTACCATATACACCAAGCAAGACCGCTTATTTTTGCTACAACGTCGAGTTCTATGTTTGTTATTGGCAGGCAATGGGTCTTCACTCTGTTAACAGATATTAGATAGGCCTATGCACTTATTTTAATAATTTAAGTTTCTCGTTGTAATTTTGTAGTACTACTTTATGTGATAAATACAATTTTAATTTATTCTTATTTCTAAATGGGTCATGGGACTCATCATGCCTTTAGTTTGGTTTAAAAGTTCTGCATCCAACATGTGAATTCTTGCTCTGACGATGTGCATACAGTAAATGTGTGTACGTATGCGTTCGATGCTAACTCCTGTTAAAGCTTTTAATTCTAATCATGACGTAGGGTGTGAGACGCAGTCACTTTTACATAAGATGGTAGAGCACATTGTCACTGAAATAACCAAGTACTATATAAATTAATATATACCGTACTGTCAAATTGAGAATGGCCACAACTAGAATTTATGGGAGTATGATAAGAAGAAAACGAGAACAGCACGTGAAATTTTGTCAAAAAGTGGGGGAAATGGGAACCTGGTATTTATAACAGTTGAACTAGGTAGGCTATTTGGTATTTCATTGATTGTTTTATTTTTATTATAATATGCCTGGGTTATAAATTTATAATATATAAAGGCCTATAGCTTATAGCCATCAATCACTCTCTTTCTTCTAGAGTACCCTATGATCTTTTTAGGCCTAACTTTACCTACATAATGATAATATAACCTCCCAACTCTTTGTTCTCATTTTCTTCTTACATTTCTCAAAAGTTTTTAGTATGTTTTATATTTATTTTTGTGTGGAGTTTTGCTTTTTCTAGAATTATATAGCTCATAATCACCATGTGCCGCAACTTTTTTTAACAATGTTTTTAAATACTAGAAATTATGTAATGGACGTGGCTTCCCTATTTTTATTATTGTACTACTATGTTGTTTTCTATGTGTGGTGCTGTTGCTATGTGACCTACGTTTGTAATTAGCATACTCGCTTTTGCCAACTTCAAAAAAATGTATTATTTTAAAATCCTTACTATTTATTTATAAATGTAATATATTACTATTATTATTGTTATAAAGGTATCAAGTTCTAAGTTGGCAAAATTGCAATACTATTTATATCAATTATCAATAAATTGCTCTAGATTCGTGGGTGATTACTGATTACACCCCCAATTGCCCAGAAAGTACCGATAAAATACGGAATTACGCTACGTCGTATTTGGGGAAGACGGAACAAACTAACTTGAAATCGAGCCGACGTTTCAATGTTTTCACCAAGATGTTAGGAAATGTTGACCATAAAATAACACTTCGTTGCAATGTAAACCTAGTGTACTAATATCTTCTCGTAAAATGTGGCGTGGCGTAACATCACTGTAGCTGCTGTGTTCGATGGCTGCTACAGCTGGATTTGTTTTCTAAGATATTGGTAATTTAATTTATTACATGTAATGATTTAAAGATTATGTTTAAATAACTGGCATAATGTTTTAACATTTAAAAATAGATCATAATTTGGCAATTGTTGGTATCCTCGTAACAAATGCAGTGAAATAATATAATATTGTATAATACAAGTCCCGGTTCTTGTTAGTGATGTTTATATACTACCATTGACTTTCTTAATTTATTGCATTGGATATCATTCCTTACACGAAGACACATGTATTGAAACGTAATATTATAATTTTAATATGGGAAAATGTTAAATGCATTTTCGATTGCGTCAAAGAATTGTTATTTTATTGTTAGATTTGTTAATGAAGGGATGGAAATGATCTTAAGGGTTCTAGTGGTCTGTTCCCCCGAAAGTTGGTACAGGTTTACTTGCCTCATTGTGACAGTTCCTTTCTGCCCAGGATGTCAACTAGCTAGCGGCTAGCCCAAACCATAAGTTGCACAATAGGGAACCTAAGTGGGCGTTGTCTGGTTCTCTCCGGTCAGCGTGGTATAGGCGATTAACCCGTGCTAAATGTTTCGTAAGCGATAGCGCGAGAACCCGACCACGGACCGGAATTATATTCATACTGTAAGAAACTATAATCTTTCCTCTTTGCGTGGATATACATAACTCTGCTCTATCACAAATATTAATGACATTTGTTTTGAGTCGAAGTGAACTCTACATTTACACTGTTGCCAAACCTTCCAAACTGCTCATGAAAAAGCACGTAAAAACATTTTGTCCGTGGCATCAGCATAACATTTGGTATCCGACTTGCTTTGTGGCTACTGTGAGGTCACTGGGTTGTACTAGATTATACATTACTAATAAAATATCCTTTAATGTGCCAACAAAATCTTGAATGAAAAGTACATTTAGCAACCATGGACAGGCGCGTGGTATGCGAGGATGCCACAGCTGCACACAACGTGGCTGCGTCTCGCTTAGGTTGCCGCTCAGTCAGAGTACATTTGCGACAGCGCGCAAACATGGGTCCATTAAACTCATAATAGTTTGAATTTAGGAAGCATCATCGAGCAAAGTAGAATGCCATCATCTTCTTGACAAAGTTATGCATCTTGTGATGTTATTGGTTTAGATTTCTTTTGCGCGAGTCAAAAGATACGGCGAGTTACATTTTCGTACCATGCTAATTCTTATGGGCGCTGAGACCAGAGAGAACCAATTTCCTTCCCGCCTTCAAAACTTAGGTTCCCTATTTAAACAGGAGTGTTTTAAACTACAATAACAATGGTAATTACTAATGTATGTTACTACTAATGTTAGTACTAATGTCTTAAAAATTAAAATGCATGTCGGCATGTTTTCACTTTTTAATTTTTATCTATGACTGGTTATTGAATGCAAGTCCATCAATTGAGTTGTCAAATTTACCCTTCAGAAAAAAATAATAAATTTCAATTTGTAGGAGTTAATTTTCAAAGGCAATAATATAATGATTGAATAAGTGTTGAGCACATCTATCAACATCAATCATGTTGCTCTTTTGAAAATTCTTAAAATTGATTTACCGGTACTTCTTATTCCAGTTGGAAAACGGAACAATATTTTACCTCTGATTTATCAAATTGTAAAATCAAAATGCGGCCAATAACAAAGTTCATTAGTGCCACCACACATTAATAATTAGTAGCAAGGGGGGCAGTACTTGTAATTAGTGTTGGCAAGTTCTTGTCGGTTTAAATGTAATTCGCCTAGATTTTGTTCACAACATTCAGGATGCAATTAGCCACTCTCGGAGCACGGCTGGATACTGGATAGGGACGTAATGCTAACTCATACGCTCCGTAGTCTGCGTAATTACTTCACATTGTTGTGACTCGTAGTGCCTGCCACTCGGTTGAAGTCAGCATCAGTCATGACTTCGTGGCTCAACTGGCTAGTTTATAGTTTCCTTTTCCTACGGCAGCTTTGGTAAAAAATAAAAAAATGTGGCAATCAACTTGATCCTGTTGTGTACAGTTGTTGCAAAATGTTAGATATGTTGAGATAAATTGGTAGCAGCCCATCTGTAAAATGGTAGCCTTGCAATAAGTTAAAGCATGTATATACTACCATAATACATATAATTATGAACACATGATATTTGTAATAGGAATCTTTTCAAAAACTACTATATATTTCAAGGAGAACCTATTTTACAAGACATGGGCCTAATAAGCAATTCTTTTGTAGTCTTATTCAATTTGTGGAATGCAATAATTAGTACTATTAAATGACACAAAATACTACATTATTTAAATTGATCAACCATTCACCTCTGTCATTCATGGTTATAACTAGGGATCCAGGGATTTTGCAATCAGCAAAAAAGAAATTTCTTAAAAATACCTGAAACAGGTTTTTCATAAGATTTCATGGCTTATGATATTAAAAAAATGCAATTTGAAACCGCACCAAAAGGCAAAATTTTCCATTTTTGCATGAAAACATGAAATAAGGAAAGCTTTTTATCGTTTTTACCGCCCAATCAGCAAAATTAACCATTTGATTTGATTCGATTCGTATTAATTGTGAAAAAATCACTTTAAAAAATTCATTGAATGACGGTTTTCCACTAATACACAACCATTGTGTCGTGTTTTGTAGTGGGTTTACCTGACTGATGAAAAACTACATGATTTTGACTTGTTGAATCTAGTCAAAATCGATAAACCAAGCCAAATCTTTGCGCATCTTTTGCCATTGGTCCAAACTAACCATGTCTAAATCAATCGTGCCTAAATTGAAAGTTATATTTACCAATTTTAATCGCACAGAAAATATGCATTTAGTGACGTTTTTAAAAAAATAACGTAAAAGCAAAATAAAGCATAATTTGAATTTCATTGAGCATAATTTTTCAATTCAAAACATCTTTCCTAGACCCCTAGTTATAACCAGGCTAATTATGGTAATTATGATTTATTAATGAATGTTTGTGTCTAAACATGCCTAAACCTTCTTTCACAAAATGAGACTGAGAAAAATTGTTTGGGGTACCTCTGCTTTTCATCGCACGTGACTATGCTAGCTTCTTTCAATGTTTAACGATAAATAGTACTTGAATGTGTAACCGAACTCTGAGCTATTAGGCTGTGTCCCTAGGACGTCACAACGATGCGAGCAAGCGTTTTGCCAAATCTCTGGGGGAACAGATCTCTCGTTGACTGAAATGACGGCGTTATCATACTTTGCATCTTATTTAAAACCCTGTACTCATTTTGGTGCACACTTTGAGGACATTACAGGGGTTGCATTGCAGGGTTTTGCACAGTATGCATTTTGCAATTCATTAAGAAATAGTACATATTTAATAAAATTCTGGAATTGCACAGGTTGGGTATGTATCCAACTCTGGTAATAAACGAAGCGATGCTTAATATTTTTGTTATTTCACTACATCCCAATGTTTCTATTTTGTCATTTAACCTTTCCTTATAGGCTATAGCAGGAATCGGCAATGGTCTGATCACGTAAGGGAAATATGAGAATTTCAAAATATCTTTCTTTTACACAAAAAGAAACCGGTAGTCAAAAGCCTTTACAACAAAATGTCATAAAATGGCAACAAAATAACAAATACATAAACTGATTTTGTGGTTCCTTCTTTATTTCTCTGCTTCCAATGTAGAAGATCCAGGGTTTGATTCCTGCTATTGTCAGAAGATTTTTGACTTCACGAGGCACATAATAAATTCAAAGTTGTTCTGAATCGGCCTTGTTTCGCAGGTGTTTGCATTGTTCATACCACCGATTGCTATATTTCCCATCAAAAAAATCTTGATCTTTGGTTGGTTATCGCTCGCCCGTCTATTGTGTCGGTGTCTACCGGGCTGGTTTGGTCGCTTTGGTATAATGTCTCCCACTGAAAATCAGTTATATGACTGAGTGGCTCTAAATACAAATTTATTTTATTTATTTATTTTATGTAAAAAAAATCACCTTTACAACAAAATAATAATTCAAGACCCCTGGATTGTATTGTTTTAACTTTCAACTGTATTTAAATGTAATAATTGATAGAAAAATTAAGAAAAATAATGTTCTTAAATTTTGGTCCTAATATAAAGTATGTATTATAAGTTTTTTTTTTTATAATGAATTCATAAAAGAATAATAATATTGAAGATTAGCTTGTGCCCCCCTTGTATATTTTGTTTTGAATCTCGTGACTGTAAAATTACTGACCCTAAGTGGTAAAGGGGTACATTTATAAATTTCCCACCATTATATTCTAATGACATGTAAGATTGTACATATCAACAAGGCATTGGCATTTAAAGAAAGGGAAGTAGGAAACATAGCTGAACATTGGCATACCCTAGTTCATTAGACTAGCACTTCTATGAACAGTTCTTCATACTATAATGAAGTCTACAACTTATTGTCAGCAACAGCAGTATAGCATCTTTACTGGTAAATTACCAGTTTTAATTTTACAGTAAATCTAGGCTAGGGCCTACATCATTAGAAATAATAATTACAGGACAAGCACTAGGGCCTGGGCATATTTTAGTGGTGTGCAGTCTGCTTCAAGCTGCGTTTTGCTTGTAAACTTGGAGTAGAGAAAATCTTCGCTACTCTGCAAGCAGGTTGGCGTGGTAGGTGTATCAAACAAATTGGTTGCAGAATATTGGAATGTCACGTATGCAATATGCATCTAGGGCTATAAATCTAATTTTAAATTGGGAATGCATCTGGTAGTAAAATAGGGATTTGGTGCAGCTCGCCTTGTATTGAGGTCACCTGAATATTGCAAAGACAAACATCACAATGTAAATATAAACAATATATACTCGACATGAAGTAACTCTTTGATCTTATTCAAGTGTGCTTTGCTATTTGAAAACCATATAGGTAATCTAAGTACATTTACACATCTTGTGCAAGGGCAATTTGTCACAAGTGACAGACATATAGTGTAGTTCGGCTACGAGCTCATGTACGGGTATCTCCAATCCTTGAGTGGAACAAATGCCTCCTTGATTGATTGTGGAGATGCCCACCTGAGGACGTAGTGGGGTCCACCTGCCTTATCGTTGGTACCAGACTTCCGGGCACCGCCAAACGGTTGTTGTCCGACGACAGAACCGGTACACTTATCATTGACGTAGAAATTGCCAGCGGTTTCCCTCATAGATTCGACACAACATTGTAAAAATTTCTTCTCTGTGGCAAATATGGCTCCGGTCAGTGCATAGTCTGTAGAGCTGCAGCATGCTTCTAGGGTTTCCAAAATCTGTAGATCTGGATACTTATAAACTGCCAAAACCGGACCGAAAATCTCTTCGGTCATTAGCTTATCACTGAGGTTTTTCACTTCGATAATAGTAGGCTCGATGAAGTATCCCTTAGTCTTGTCGGTCGCCCCTTCAACAAGAATGTTAGTGTTTGTCTGCGTCTGCGCCTTCGCATTGTCGATGTAACCCTTGATGCGGTCAAATGCTTTTTCGTCGATTACTGCCGAAACAAAGTTTTCGTACTGTGTGACGTTTCCCATTTTGACATCCTTCAGTTCCTTGATTAGCCCATCCGTTATGGGTCCCCATAGTGAATCCGGTATGTACATTCTAGAGCAAGCCGAACACTTTTGTCCACTGAACTCGAAAGCACTTCGAATGGTCGACATGACAACGTTATTCACGTCGGCCGTGGGATGGACAAAATGATAGTTTTTTCCTCCCAATTCTCCCACCATCACAGGATTGTTCAAATAGGTGTTTGTGTTCTGGCCAACTTGCTTTTTAAGGAGATTGAACGTTGGTACTGATCCAGTAAAGTTAACTCCTGCCAAGTGGGGGGAAGAACAAATTGCATTCCCAAATACCGGTCCGTCAGCCGGCACAAAATTGATAACCCCTGGTGGAACTCCGGCTTCTCTTAATATCTTGAAAAGTATATAGTTGCTGAGCATGGCTGTGTCCGAGGGTTTCCACACCACTCCACAGCCCATAAGGGCTGGTGTGGATGCAAGATTTCCCCCTATGGCAGTGAAATTAAATGGGGAAATCGCAGCAACGAACCCTTCCAATCCACGATATCGGTAGCTGTTTAGAACTTCTGCGGGTTTTTCGCTAATTGGCTTATATTTCAACAATTCTTTAACAGAATGTGCATTAAATCGTAAGAAGTCTGCAAGTTCACAAGCAGCGTCAATTTCTGCTTGAATTACTGTTTTAGACTGCCCTAGCATAGTAGAGGCGACGAGTTCCGCGCGGTATTTCGTTGCTACGAGGTCTCCCGCTTTCCTCCATATCTACAAAAATATTAATTTCACATGATAGTATTCTAAAATTAATACAAGTACTACACTTAATTTGATAGGTAAGTTACTTACAGGTAGCAAGTCCTACATTACATTGGAACTTTTCTATTTTAAAGTTATGTTACCTACATAATATGATGAGGTAGTTCAAGATTAGATTTACCTACATATCAGAAATATTTGTTAAACATCATGCATGTCTTATTCCATGTTGATCGATGTGTGTGTTCAGTACTTTATGTTTTATCTCATGCTTTCAGAAAATAAGGTAATGATTTTTTTTAAATAATCCTAATCTGCACTTTAAAGCTACGTAGCTTAGAACTGGTGTTGGATATTGACACCATACGGTACCAGACGAAAATGAGTGCACCTGAGCCCTGATGCACAAAGCCTGTACTTTATTGTAAAAGCTTGAGGAGCTATGTGGGTCATAGGGGAAAGGAGTATAATTTGGGCCAAAATTGTGGTACATTAATTTCTCATGTTCATTTCGGTAATAAAACTTGTAGGCTACAGCTAAGATTCTATTCATTTCAAACGACCCTGCTGAAAGAAGACTTGGCTTACCTTGATTCTCTCGTTGAGAGCAACTCTGTCCCAATCCGGCTGCGCTTCCACCGCGACTCTGATCGCCTTCTTGACCAGCTCGGGCGTCGCCCAACTGAACTTTGCAATCTTATTCTCGTGGTCATGCGGCATGACCTGGTACTTTGTTTCCTCCGTGCGGTATTCCTTCTCCCCTATGACGATCGGTATGCACTGGGTGGCGACGCTCATCTCTGCTATCTTCCTCTCCAGCTCGATTCTCTCTTTGCTTCCCTTCAGGTAGCCCTTCACCGGCTCGTTGACATACTTGAATTCATCACACTTGTTTGCCAATAGAACGCTGCTGGTACCCTTGTACCGGAAGTGTATTTGTTGTATTCGAAGCCGGCGACAGAAACTCATTATCATCTTCAATTTTATAATCGATAGACTCTTAGATCTTTCGCAACCTTGAAATACTAGCTATGAAAAATCTTTATTTTATTTTGGGTGTACCGGTACCTCTGTATCTATGGAAACATTTCAAGTGTCCGTATTCGTATAAAAATAATTAGTGCCTATTTTAAGTTAGTTGGCCTACATTGTTAAAATCTCTAGTCCTGGCTGTTGTGTAAGAGAAAAATCTGTAGAGGGTATTACTATTTATTTATTTATTTATTTATTTATTTATTTATTTGTTTATTACTTTCTTTCTTTCTTTCTTTCTTTCTTTCTTTCTTTCTTTCTTTCTTTCTTTCTATCTTTCTTTCTTTTACGTCTATCCTATTGATTTGCAAAGAAAGACAACTAAATCAAATAAGGGACCTAAATAAATGCACGACAAAATATTGAAATGTCATTATGCAAAGTTTGAAAATATAATATAATAGTCCGTGGAACAAGCTGCATAAACTATAAAAACATTTCAAAGCCGGAAACCAGCACCAAAATTTAAGAGCTGGTAAAAGATATATGTTAGAATGTTATTTTCACGGGGGACACGCATGGTAGCAAACACCTGTCATGGCGTTCGCAAGATGGCCGCCAAAATAATTCTTAAAATTGCTGTAACTCAAGAAGTAATCATCGGATTTGGATAAACCAGGTATTGTTTTAATGGGTTTTTATTGCTCTACAAAAAAGTCATTACAAATTTTACCGTTAATACATTAGTTTTAATTATATTTATAAATTATTACATCGTACAATTTTTCAGAACCAATATTTTTTGTTTTTTGTGGTCATATTGTTCTTGTGTGATACACTAGGTGACTTTTGGTACGTGAATAAGAAACTTTTAATTGGGATTTAATAAATGCTTAATTTCATTAATTAATTTATCAAATATTTACAAGAATTTCGTTTCAGGACTTAAATTTTGGATTTATTGGCGTTATTTTTAGTATATTCTGAAATTTTATGACTATCTACCCAGCAAACACAAAAACTGTGCCCAGTACCAGGACAGTATCGTATTTTCCGGCTCAAGCAGTACTGGGCAGGTACCGTGTACATGGTACTGGGCCAGTAAAAAAGTGTCCTACCAACTTCCTATGCCAGCGGTGCCGGTCCGGTGTGGCCTTAGGTCCCGTCTGTATGGGGTTCGCGGCACCGGGGCGGAACGTCAGGGCCGGTACGTCGTCCGCGGCACCGGCCCGGTACGTCGTCCGCGGCACAGGGCACGCACGTCGTCCGCGGTACCGAACCAGTGCGGCGTTCACGGTACCGGGCACGTACGTCGTCCGCGGCATCGGGCCGGTACCTCGTTCGCGGCGCCGGGCCATTAAGTATCGGTGGTACCGGGACAGCACGGCATCGACGGCACGCGCCCAGCACGCGCCCAGCATTAAAAACTAAAAAGGCACTACGCTGGCGCCATCTGGTAGCCACGCAAATAACCCAATTTGTAAACGAATTTTTAAAAAAAATTGCATTTAATTAAGAGGTACAATTAAGATCATATTATTATTGACAGTGTATGGAAGAACAAGTACATGGTAGTAGACAGAACATGTTATACAGGAATAAATTTTATCGTCATGAGCCGGACTCGAACACGAGATACCTTCCTCCACTCCCGCACGCCTTCACCACTCGGATACTGCACCTATAGAGCGCTCCATCTTCTCATGTCCACTCTGGCGGCGAACGCTGGAAACGCGCTAGTGAGGATAGAATCTACACATGCTATCCTCGCGCGTAAGAAATTAACTAATTGAGATAAGAATTGTGATGTTCTATCGCGCACACAACAAACAGCACCTACATGGAATCTAGTCTTCAACATCATATTTTAACAGAAACATAATTCATTCCGTGAAAAAATGCATTGGAGACACTGAAAACGTAATCAAACGCCGACTGGTTAACCAACTATAGGCCTACCTACTGTCATTTTGTTAGTTACACATTTCGTACGTTGAATATTATCTGTCCACAATCCACCTACCCACTTGCCATTAGAGTGTATATTTGCTGAAGCCACTTATTGGAAGATAAGTGACTGAACACATGCACTGATTCGTTATTTCGTGTAAGGAATCTACAAGAAATTACGGAAACAAAACACATTCCCTCTCACTTAGGTAATTCAGTGAGATCTTAATAAAGAGTGGTCTTCATATTAATATATTAAATTCATACCTAGTTGATAAGACTAATTCATTTTTGGCTTAAAACAATCAGTAGCCGTAGATTATATCACAATAAATGGGCTAAGTCCAGATTTACAAAACCCAACCTTGGCCGGGGATCGAACCCATGCCTCCCAAAAGACCACCGAGACCGCGGTAGTGTATTTGTTGCTGAATTATTGGTGCATTTTGATATTATAATATAGTGAATATCAAATTCTTATTAAATCACCACTCCCAGTTATATAGTCCGCGCCCGGCCAGAGGGAGACCATGGGTTCAATTCCTGTTTTTGTTTGCAGTATTTATATTGTTTTTTTCGTAATCACAATAAAACAATCAAATCCTCTCAAGAGTGGGTGAATAAGGTTTAAAAAATTTAAGTATTGCATTTTAATACCTGGTCTACCATGATTCCGAGAAAATTAAGCACAAGACCATGTTGACTTGTTATTCCCAATGTTCTTTTATATTGGTGTTTTGTCCAGTAATTTTTTTTATTTTGCATTCTAATAATTTAGGAACGCATAATGTACTGCTTTATTGTCTTCACTCTTCACAAAGCTTGAGTGGCTTTATTGTTGTTGCTTGAATTGAAACGCTGTGTGCTACTCTAATATTGCATTACATTCCATATTAAGCCTATTATAGATAATAGAACATAACTAAATATTTTGCTTTGATATTAATAAATTTAGTCATTATATTGATACTATTTCAAAGTATGTTGGACTCTGTAACGTTGTACTCTGGAATAATACTACGGCCACAAAAATAAGTGGTTTATATCAATGTCTACGTTCACAGGCGCCCGACAGACTATATCCGTAGGTATTTTAATTATAAATGCTGATATAAATCTATATAAATACTAGAAATACTTTTAAATAAATAAATACTAGATTTTGAATTCATAATGAGCCACATGATACCTATTCTATTCCCCCAAAACCTTATATATTTACACTGTGCTTGTGTAGGATCATATGGGTGTTTACAAAGGTATCCTCACTCGGCGGCCATGACGGTGCTACGCCCCCGCGACACTAGCGCATTCTCTAGGTGATTTGAGTCCTCTTAGCAGAGCGCGTTAGCTGGCTTATGAGAGTCTTGCCCATGAGCGGGTAATTCGAAACATAAAACTGCAGAACATAACATGCGTTTACGACTCAAATTGTTAATAAGAATTGTTATTTATTATTTTCTTTCTTACTGATATGGTTATTTGTGGGCGAACTTAGCATTAATTATTAATAATTTCAATGATATGCAACAAATACACTAGATAAAAACATTATATCGGGTTTATAATAATGACAATAATGTTGGCATTAATTATTAAAATTTGAGGCGGAAAAATGTTTTATAAAATTGTCTAGCCCTATGTATACAACAAGAAAAACCAATAATTTAGGTCTATACTTGGATTATACACAAAATAGAAGCATTATCTAAAAGTAATTTCGTGTAGCAGTCAGACTTTATAAACTTGATGTGAAACATAAATAAATAATACGTAATTCTGAATGCGTGAGGATTTGTGAGGAAATAATTTTAATTAGGCCTACTTAAATATGTAATTGTACAAATAATATAATACATTAATGTCGGGCAACACAATGGAAATGTCACAAGAGACTTGTATTTGTATAAGATACCCTTTGTGAATCTGCTTAAGTACTGAACATATTAATAATTTATCAATTGATGTATTATTATGTTTTATTGTTATTAACTATTAAAATAATTGATCATAGTTAATTTAAATATAACTAATAAGTAACATTCTTGGCTGTTAATTTGATTAGTTGACATTGGAAGATAGGCGTATTATACGTAGCTGGTAATATGATATTATTATTTTAATAAACAAATTCTTTGTAGAAATAGTTACAAACTGTGTGCTAGAAGTTAAAGTAGCAAATCAATAATTACCGGAACGTGCACCTAAAATAAAATTACCTTCAATCCACCTTAAATCAACTAAGTTTCAAGTCAATTTCCGTATAAATAAATTTATTGGTTGTCAGTCGTCGTACTAATTACTAAATTAGTATTGAGTGTAAGATACGGGAAGTCCAGTTTCAGCTTTTGTTATAATTATAATTATATTAATTCTAAATCGTATGTTTTATTTGTTATTTATATGCATTGTTAGATTGACAAACGTCTAAACATATATGGATTTACATACATGTTAGTACAATAATAGTACTTATCTAGGTGCCCGTTAGGGCGCCGCAGCCAAGCCGCGGTGCGCTACACACTCAAGCACCTTATACACCAAGCAGAGTTGGGGTGATTTCGAGGTGTTACCCAGCCGTCATGTAACGTGATGTGAACTTGAAAACTATCACAATCGAGGGGATTTAGGTACCTGACAACACATGCCAAATTTTATTGGGGTACGATTATTCCTTCTTGGTGAAAAAATGGCTTGAAACATGCTCAAAATCACTTTAAGGATGTTAGCTACTGCCTACTACTCCTACTACTGCCTACTACTGCTCACATCTAATACGTCGGCCCGCGATTCTGACCAGACGGGTGGGACTACAATGTTCATATTTTACATGGACATTAAGGTTATAGAATGATAGTCTCTTTTGAAAAAAAAAGTTGAAAAAGTTTGTTGGAAGGCTTCCAAATAAAGGTTTTAAAATAAGCCTTAAACACTTGGCATACAATCAACAAGTAACCATAGTTACTTGACACTTGTTGACGGTATAAGCAGAGTTAGGCGGGAAAGTGCGATACGTAAACAAATAGCGGACATTTTAAAATTTTTCTTCTTTGGGGTGGAACGAGAAAAGGTGTCATTATACTCTCATAAAACAAATCAAAACCGTCCTGGCCTAGGCCCGATGTGGAAAATTATTTATAATGCAAAAGTTGTAGGTCTAAAGTTCCATTTGGGCTATAGGACTAGTAAATTCATACTTACATTACATGTTGACAACCCTAGCCACCCTATCCCGCACAACATTGTTTTGATATGAACTTGCCAACTGTTGTTTACATAATTGCAACAATCAAATCATTTCATACAACTTGTCCTTTCGATTGGCCACGTTTATGAAGGCACTGCCATCTAGAATAAATATAAAAATTTTTTTCGAGCCTTTGCTATACGCAAATCTTTTAAAGTGTTTGGATTTCGTGATACTCTTTCAACCATAGACATCCTATATAATTGGGCTAGACCAGCAGTCGGTGGTCCACTTCCGTACAATTAGAAGCCATCTTAAAATGACAGTTTACTGTTAATCAAATGGGAGCGTTTTGTGGCCAAATAGTTCTCAAGATTGCCGCCAGGTTGACAGGTAAGCATACTAGCCTTTAACACCAAATGATTAGTAAATTCCCTTATGCAATCACTTCGTATTGTTTCTTTTGTTTAATACCATGCTGCACAAGCTAAAACCATATCAAACAATCCAGTAAATACTTTATTGCATTAAAAAAGCAAAAATTTAAAAACACCAAATCGCCATCTTGAAAGGGGCCGGTTTGAGTCTTCAATTTGCTACGCTCGCGCCTGTGCGGAGGTATAGGA
Source organism: Sweltsa coloradensis (assembly GCA_024449915.1). NCBI lineage: Eukaryota > Metazoa > Arthropoda > Insecta > Plecoptera > Chloroperlidae > Sweltsa > Sweltsa coloradensis. Next base: position 3,432 of record JAMZAV010000405.1, on the reverse strand, counting down.
GACTGCTAATCTAGCCTACTATAGGGGTTTAATTAATATCAATGCTTTAAACTCACAACCCATGAGTTTTCCACGATACCGTTCAAGAAAACCAATTCCTTCGAAACAAAAACGACTTCGTTTTTCAAATTGCGTTTTCAACTCATCTCCCACGAACTCAAAAAATTGGGGTCCAGTCCTTATACCGTCGTTATACCATGGTTATACCACCTATACCCAGGATGTACATGAATCCGGGTCTAAAATATTTTTACATCCTATATTTTTCTGCAAATACCATAGAATTTAAATCAACTTTGATAAAAATATTATATTTTAGCAAATAATTTTGAAATGGAACTTGAAAAAGTAATGAGATCACACACATAACAAAAACTTGTAGAAATACAGCCAAAACCCTTACACACTCAAAAGGAATGAGATCTAAAAAAGGGCCAAAGCTCATCTACCCTTCCACATAAACGTACAGTGTCCCCCTAACAGCATCCTCGAAAAGCTTGGCCCAAAAAAGAATTTGCATGTTATTAAAGTTTAAATTAATTAGAAAAAAGAACTTGGATAAACTATTACGTTAAATTAATAATCGCAAATTCTATTTTGCCAAGCTTTTCGAGGATGCTGTTATGGGACACTGTACGTTTATGTGGAAGGGTAGATGAGCTTGGCCCTTTTTTAGATCTCATTCCTTTTGAGTGTGTAAGGTTTGGCTGTATTTCTACAAGTTTTTGTTATGTGTGTACTTTATAACAAAATAAAAAAATCAGCGATATTTCGGACATTTTCATCCAACTTCTAATGGCAACAATTTAAACATGAAACTCCGCCTCCGAGCCTCCGTGCTCCGAGCATCACATCGACATACATCACAAACAAACACTGCCATCTTGGTCTCATTATAGAAATACATAAAACTCCGTCTCCTAGTCAAGTTATTTAATAAAAACATGTATATTATATTTATATAAATTTATCCGTAATGAAGTTATAACATTTTCTAATAATAATATTTATATTCCATTTTAATTTACAATATCTTTAGCCATGCACATATACCTTAGACCATATAGAGGGTAGACAGAGCGCGCGCGTATACCTGCCGTTGCAGCGGTTGAAGCCGAGCTGAGAACAAAGAGAGTGAGAGAGAGGGAGCGATTCTCGGAAGCCGGTCTGGGCAAGAAGCGCGTAGTGCCATTTAAACATACAGTAATTTCGCGTACTAGAAGTAGTGAATCTCTTAATACTTTCGAGAATGTGATGTTTAAAAACAATGCATTATGCATATTTATTTGTTGGGACACCCCGTTTAATAAGTTTTTAATTTATTTTATCCTTTTTCCGAAAGAAATTTTATTCTATTGTGTTCGGCGGGAATATGCCAGATTTAGACACCATCGAACCCCAAAATCACAAAACCCCTATGTCTACTTTCATATTTTGATTCACGGGAAATATTATTGTTTTAAGGTTTTTTGATTGTATATTTACCCCTACTAAAATAAAGGGCTTTTACTATCAGGGATTGATTTTTATTGTACTATGGCATTGCTAGATCGTATTTGTAATGGGATTGAACATTGTTTTTTTCATTTTTATAACATCTCAAACATGACAACCACTGCAATAGTGTGTGGTCACATTGGCTAATAAAATTTTTAAAATTAATGTTTTCTGAAGAAGAAATCGAACAGGCCTACAAACAGGTAGTCTAAAAATACAAAATCTATCGAAAACCCAAGATGACAATATGGAACCCTTTACAAATGGGGTGACGAAGAATGATTGAATGAATATAACAATATTAGAATGGAATGTAAACACTTAAATATTCGGTAAAAATGCAAAATTGTAGGCCTATTATGCAAGTGATGTGTGTTTGTTGAGGAAAATGATTGGGAGGGGAGTAGGGGTGCGTCATGATGTTCCCATTTCCAAAATCACTCAGTTATAGTTTGGTTTTAGTAGGGCCTACAAATAATAGTTCTGTAAAGAACATGGCTCTGCACTTTTTGAAAAGATATTCAGTAAAGGTGCAAATTGTAGGCCTGCAAGTGAAGATGATTGTAAGGAAAAGGTTTGGGAGGGGGGGGGGGAGGGGAAAGAGAGGATAGGTATTTTTGGATAGCCCCATTTCCAAAATCACTCTTGTTATTATTTGGATTTAGTAGAGCTACAACAATAGCTCTGTATTCTGTAAAGAAAATGTGTCTGCACTTTTTTGAAGGGATATTTGATAAAGGTGCACTTTGTTAAAAGGATTACATTAATGATTTTTATGAAAAAAAGTTGTGGGGATGATGTAAGAATAATTATTATAACACAACAAACTAGAATAGTATTTAGCAAAAATACCTGCTACAGACATGCACAATATAATTCCATATCACTTTATTGAGGCCTAGGAGCAACATTTTGTATTTAGGCATGTTAAAAGTTCACAACATAACAATGGAAATGGATATGGAATGATATTTTGCATGTACAATAGTAAGCTGTACAAAGTGATAAGACAACTATCACTGCATCAATGTTGCTTTTTTATTTTATATTACTTTTTTTTCACATCATTTAATATATAAAATGTATGACGGTAAATAAACCTTAGTCTAATGATTCTCACCTTAATTTGAATATTCCTCATAAACAGTAGGATGTTCTTAAATTACAAATAGATACCCTACCAGCATGAAACCACCAATCTAATGCACCAAATCACCTTCAAGAGCCTTAAATACCACTAAAGTAAGGCATAAGCTCATGACAGGCCATGTGCTCTCTCAGGACTATGTTGACTTAAAATGCACATTTGGTTGAAACAATAGGCTCTATTGAAATATACATACACCAATTACCTAGGGCAATAGTGTACTACATTATAAAAAATGAATTGAGTAAAAAATTCTTACACGTGGAATGAAAATCCACATTGTTTTCCAGCTCTTGACGTACAGCCCAAAAGCAGCGCAAGAGTTCACAATCTTCAATGTTTTGCCCAGATCTAGTTCTTGTGACTGGCCGCGGTCGGCTTCACGAAAATTGCCGAGCTATCCGTCTACCCCCTATATGGGCTAACCCTGCTAAAAATTCTAGCTATTTCTCCTAGCAATTATTTTAGCTGGAACTTGCTGGTGCTATGAATTGCTTGAAGAAGCCCCAGTATGGCCCAACTTGAACTTGCTACATATTGCTTGATGTTGCTAGGCTAGAATATGCTAGTATTAGCTAGGTACAGTCGGCTAGTTAGAATTTGCTATTAGTTGCTGGATGTTGCTAGGCTATGATATGCTAGAATTAGCAGAAGGTCGCTAGAATTACTAGAAGTTGCTTGATGTTGCTAGGGTATGATATGCTATAATTTGCTAGGACAGCGGAGCTAGAATTTTCTAGTGAAATTTCTTGACCCCGTAAGGCCCAATGACTTGCTATATTGCTTGA